>CM077676.1:299498365-300810865 GCA_039707655.1 Elymus sibiricus | reverse complement strand
CAATGCAGAAAATGCGTGTATGGCGGAGACACAGGCCCATATCCTCAGTGATACTAAACGTCTGGAGGCGGAAGCCCTCCATCTTAGTTTTCATCAGAACGAGTCAGATGCAGTACACCGGAGGAGACATCAGAGTCGGCTCCCGGTGAGTACTGAGCCAACCCAGCTGTTTAACTCGCCACGTGATTTGCTCGCTCCGGCAAACCCGGGGGTTGGCACTGCATCCCCGGGCGTAATCGTTGTCATACCCCAGTTGACTCGGAACGTGCCTCCCAGCGCGGCTCAGATCCAGCAGCCGGCTCGTCAGCAGCAACCACCGGCTCAACAGCAACAACTGTCTCCTACACAGCAACAACAACAGCAGTTACTAGTCCAATGCTCGCCTCGTCGTTTCCAGACGCCGGCTGGAAATTATTTCAATCCGGTCGATAACGTGCTGGCAGCGACTCACAGTTTAGCCGCAATTCCAATTGATGGGAACAGCCCAGCAGAGATCGAGGCTAGGAACGCTATTGCAATGCTAAAAACAGCAGTCACACAGCATGCAAACTACTCTCATAGTCACCATCGGCTTCATTCTACTCCTCATCAGAGTCACAGCAGGAGCAGACACGCAGAGTCACCAGCAGTTTCCAGTAGTGCACAGCGCCGGAGGGCGCAATAGTCCCTTCTAGATCAACCACAGCCAGTCATCTCGAACGCACAAGCGATCGTTGACATTGCACGTGCTCCACTTGGGACAGGGGCCGGAAACACAGGAGTAGCATATGCTCAGCCTGAAGCGCAACTCCCACCCACCTCGACCCAGCCAGCAGTATATCCTGCTGGTATAACGGGATGGACAATCGGAACTCCATGTCTAGTTCCGGCTTTGCGAGATGCACGCATGCCTCCGGACTTCAAGGGCCCTCGCAAAGTGCCCAATTATACATCTGATTTGGAGCCGGCCGAGTGGATCGAGAGTTATGAACTGGCCATGGATATGATGGAGGCTAGCAATGTTGTATGTGCTCGATACTTACTCCTGATGTTGGAAGGACTAGCACGCACATGGTTGAAGAATTTGCCAGCGAATTCAATCAACACCTAGCAAGAGTTGAAGGAGCGCTTCATCAAGAACTTCCAGTGAACTTGCAAACGTCCAACCACAATTGTTGATCTAGAGCATTGTGTTCAGCATGATGATGAGTCTGCACATCACTGGTCACGCCAGGTTGCAGAAATTATCCACTCTTCGGATAGCATCACAGCTCAGCAAGATGTCCCTGTCCTGGAAAGAAACTGTCGATTCCAGCCTTTGGTCCAGAAGCTTGGGCATCTCGAAAGGAAGGTCAAGGACATGGGTGATCTCATGGATGTTTTAACTCGGTATGCCGAGTCAGATAACACAAATGATCCAACTTCCAATGATGAGAAGTCTGGCAAGGGCAAGAAAAATGGTGGCAAGGGTCATCAGTAGCACAATGGTAATGGAAACAACAACAATAATCATAAGCACAAGAATCAGGAGGGAAGCTCTGATTTTGTCGCCAATACCAACATTGGTTTTAAGAACCAGCGTCAGAACAACAGCTCCAGGAAGCCCTTTTCTGGTAATCGTCCTCGTAGTTACGAGGAGGCTCTAAAAGGTCCGTGTCCAAAGCACAGTTTTGATGGAAAGCCGGCCAACCACTCGTGGGAAAACTGCTTCATCATGTAGGAATATATAAAGCGAGTTTTTCAGAATCATCAAAACGGTGGGGGCGATGGTGGACATCCAGGAAACCCTGGACCCAGCGGCTCTGCGGCTGGCTTCCAGGGAGCTGGCTCTCACGACCCTTATTCTGGTGCCGGGTTCCAGGGAAACTCCGGTCAGGGATCCGGGTTTCAGGGGGCTGGTAACGATGGTGGCAACAATCAGCGCAACAACCAAGGAAATCAGAATCAGGGAGGTTAGTCCGGGTTTCATAGCAATCCTAAGCAGTTGAACAGTGGCCAATATCACATTTTCACAACTAGCACGTGCAAACGCGATCGGAAGCTCCAGAAACGAGCCGTCAATCTGGTTGAGCCGGCAGTTCCTGAGTACTTAAACTTGTCAGAGCCACTGGTGACCTGGAGTCGGGTGGATCACCCCCCCCACGAGTTGATAACCCTGGGGGTCTAGCTTTAGTGGTCGCTCCTCAAGTCGGCGATTACAAATTAACCAAGGTACTCATGGATGCAGGAAGCAGTATCAATATACTCTATTATGACACCTTCAGGCGCATGAACCTGTCGGAGAAGCAATTGACTCCGTCTATTGTTTTCATGGTATTGTCCCTGGCAAGTCGGCTTACCCCATTGGCAGGATCTCTCTGGAAGTGGCTTTTGGCACCGAACGCAACTATCGTTCGGAGTTTCTGACGTTCGAGGTGGTTAAACTCAAGAGTCCATATCATGCTCTCTTCGGCAGACCGGCTTACGCACGGTTCATGGCGCGTCCCTGGCCCCCTGCTATGTTTATTTGAAGCTGAAGATGCCTGGGCCAGATGGAACTATCACCATTAATGGTGATAGAAAAATTGCACTTGAATGCGAGGAAGGAGACGCAGCTTACGCCGAGACAGCTTGTGCAGCCGAGGAGTTGAAATTCTACCAAGCTAATGTTGACCTGGCTGACATGACTTCCCTGAAGAAGCCAACAACTGAGTCTGACCCTCTGCTCAAGTTTAAGTCGGTCAGAGATACTAAGCAAGTTGACTTACCCCTGGTGATTCTTCTCAGCAGTTCACCATTGGGGCTAATATGGATCCCAAATAGGAAAGCACGCTCATCGAGTTCATCCGTGAGAATCGGGATGTCTTTGCATGGAAACGTTCTGACATGCCAGGTGTACCGAGAGAACTTGCTGAGCACCGCCTAAATGTTGATCCTAAGATGAAGCATGTACGGCAATACCTCTGTCGTTTTAACGAGGAGAGACGCAAGGCCATTGGAGAAGAGGTGGCCCGGCTCCTAGCTGCCGGGTTCATCGTTGAAGTATTTCACCCTGAGTAGTTGGCTAACCCAGTACTTGTTCTGAAAAAGAACGGTACTTGGTGGATGTGTATTGATTACACAGACTTAACAAGGCTTGTCCCAAAGATCCTTTTGCTCTACCTAGTATTGACTAGATCATTGATTCCACTGCTGGTTGTGAGTGTCTGTGTTTTCTGGATGCCTACTCTGGTTACCATCAGATCAAGATGAGCAAGGAAGACCAAGAGAAGACGACTTTTATCATGCCTTTTGGCGCTTTATGCTACACGTCAATGCCTTTTGGTCTGTAAAGTGCTGAGCTACTTATCAGCGTTGTGTCCAGAACTGTTTTTCATAAGCAGATTGGATGCAATGTTCATGCTTATGTTGATGATATCATGGTGAAGTCCCATAAGAAGGAAACCTTGCTTGATGACTTGAAGGAGACATTCGATAACCTGCGAGTCTACCATATGAAGCTCAACCCGGCCAAGTGTGTGTTCGGTGTTCCAGCTGGGAAGTTGCTTGGTTTTCTGGTCTTCGAGCGTGTCATTGAGGCTAACCCGGAAAAAAATCAAGGCTATCACAACTCTGAAGAAGCCGGCCACCATCAATGCCGTTCAGAAGTTGACAGGCTGTGTTCTAGCTCTAAGTTGGTTCATAAGCCGGCTTGGCGAGAAGGCAATTCCCCTGTATCATCTTTTGAAGAAAACCGATAATTTCGTCTAGGACGATGCTGCAGACAAAGCTTTCAAATCCCTCAAAAAGCAGTTATCTGAGCCGCCAATCCTTGCTGCTCCTCAGGACAAGGAGCCAATGTTGTTATACATTGCCGCCAACAACAAAGCTATCAGTGTTGCAGTTGTTGTGGAACGCAAGTAAGAAGGCAAGGAATTCCCAGTCCAGCGACCAGTATATTACGTAAGAGAAGTTTTAACAGAGTCCAAACAGCGGTACCCGCATTGGCAGAAGCTGGTCTATGGCGTGTTCATGGCGAGTCATAAACTAAAACACTATTTTCAGGAGCACCCCATTACTGTCGTCAGTTCTGCACCTCTTGGGGATATTATCTAGAACAGGGAAGCGACAGGCCGGTTTGCAAAGTGGGCCATCGAGCTTAGCCCAGATCATCTCATGTATGTGCCACGATCAGCCATCATGACAGTGTCCTGGACTAGGGGGTGCCAACCTAGTCGGCCCATAGTCCTCGGGCTAGGCCTGAAGGCCCTCATTTCTCATTCGGATGGACTCCGGAAGCCACACGCCTGGACGTGATCAAGACCGCATCTACCTAAGACTTGACGTATACTCCAAGACATCTCCTGCCGCCTCCATATGCATCCCTGGATACCGACCATGTAACCCTAGATGCCCTACCTGGCGTGTATATAAGCCAGAGGGTTTAGCCCGTAGAGGGGACCAAATCACAATTACCATTCACCTAGCCCTAGGGTTAGATCTCTACTTACGATCTCAAGGTAGATCAATGTTGTACTCGATACATCATCATCAATATAATCAAAGCAGGACGTAGGGTATTACCTCTTCGAGAGGGCCCGAACCTGGGTAAACACTGTCTCCTTCGTCCCTGTTACCATCGATCCGAGATCCACAGCTCGGGACCCCCTACCCCGAGGTCTACCGGTTTTACCACCGACACTGGTGCTTTCATTGAGAGTTCCACTGTGAGATCAATAGAAAGATCGATGGCTCATCTGTAGATCAACTGCGGCACCGACTACAGGGACACCTTCGTCCCCGGTCAACTTTTCGTATTCGGTGATACGTCTCCAACGTATCTATAATTTTTTATTGTTCCATGCTATTATAGTATCAATCTTGGATGTTTTATGTGCAATTACATGCAATTATATATCATTTTTTGGGACTAACCTATTAACCTAGTGCCCAGTGCCAGTTGTTGTTTTCTGCTTGTTTTTGGTTTTTCAGGAAATCAGTACCAAACGAAGTCCAAATGCCACGAAACTTTTTGATGGGAGGATGCCAGAAGCCTCACGAGGAGGCCACAAGGCAACAGGGCGCGGCCCTAGGGGGCGCCCTGATGCCTTGTGAGCCCCTCATGGCTCCTTTTGACCTAATTCCAATTCTATAAATTCTCAAATATTTGGAAACCATCAGAGAGCCAGACGAGAAAACCCTACCGCCGCCGCAAGCCTCTGTTCTTCCGCGATCCCATCTAGAGGCCTTTTCCGGTACTCTGCCGGAGGGGGAATCGATCATGGAGGGCTTCTACATCAACCTTGCTGCCCTTCAGATGATGTGTGAGTAGTTTACCACATACCTACGGGTCCATAGCTAGTAGCTAGATGGCTTCTTCTCTCTCTTTGATCTTCAATAGCATGTTCTCCTCGACGTTCTTGGAGTTCTATCCGATGTAATCTTCTTTTGCGGTGTGTTTGTTGGGATCCGATGAATTGTGGGTTTATGATCAGATTATTCATGAGAAATATTTGAGTCTTCTCTGAACTCTTTTATGCATGATTGTTATAGCTTTGTATTTCTGTCCGATCTATCCGTTGGTTTGGCCAACTAGATTGATTTATCTTGCAATGGGAGAGGTGCTTTGTGATGGGTTCAATCTTGCGGTGCTCAATCCCAGTGACAGAAAGGGACATGACACGTATTTGTATTATTGCCATTAAAGATAAAAAGATGGGGTTTAATCATATTGTTCACTGCTACCGTTACGTGCTATACAAACGGTTTTTACCCCCTTTCCGCGACGGAGTTTTAAACCGTCTCCTTGCCTGTGTGTGCGATAGGGGGGGGGGTCTTCCCACACGACCTAGAAAACGTTTGCGATAGGGCGACCCGCTGCTAACAAGTTTCGTAAAGTAATCGTATGCGAAGTCGCAGACTATCCCACACGTTAGACACGGGCACTATGTTTGTGATCCACGACACATCAGTAATGATATCGCAGATATCCACGTGTGCAAAAGGTGGATATCACAAACATTTATTTCTACCGTTCTGTTTGCGATACGTACACTATCACACACAGTTCAAAAATATAAAATGTGTGCGGTGTCTTTACTATCGCCAACGTGTCCATTTTCATAACTGTGTGTGATAGGTATACCTATCACGCACGGTCTCCAAATGTGAACTATCTTCTTTTTATCCAAGAATCGCACACGCACATCGTACGGAAACATGTGTAATACTTATGGTAATCCCACACGTGTATGAGAATAAACCGTGCGTTCGACCGCTGAGTATTGCACACGTTTTCTGTGAAAGAACCGTGTGTTCTTTATTTTACCATCGCACACGCTGTTTTATTTCTAACGGTGTTCTAATACCTGCTATTTAATTTTATTTTTTCCTGTAATTTATTATTCGAATTGGAAAATTTCAAATTTTGAATACTATGGAATTTAAATATTTCATATTCTCATCACAATGGTTCAACAACCAATCTATCAATCAAAATCTCAGTACAATGTGTTCAGTAATTAAAAAATTAGGCAGCAGATTAACTATGATGAACTACAATATTTAGAGGCGGTAAAGGTGAAGAGAGAAGTGTAAATTATTTTAGCTGCCGATAGTGTTGCAAAAGCGGAATGCCCATAATGTGCCCTCCTCCATGCCAAAGGCGCGCACAACTTTTGTCCAACCCCTTGTGACGATCGCCCTTCCATTCTTCATCGCCTTCAGGAAGAGTTCTAGACCATTATCATGGTAGTATGAATTATATACTTTAACCTTAGTTGCCTCCACTCCGGTCATGTAGTTTGCAAGGTAATCATGAGTAAATTGCTTCGGAAACCACTGAAAAGAGGAAACTTTCAGAAATTCATGTCAAATAGAGTAAATCGTTGTGGGCAGGGGGAAAAGGCAATAGATTACTTACCATCCTAAAGTTCACTGTTGTCTTGGATAAAGTGTAAATAAAGAGTTTAATTCTCATCACCCATCTCTTCCGCCTAAAAATCTTTCTTAGTTTCCTCACTTGACGCTTGTTCATGAATATCTCATTGCCCCATATGCAAAAGGGGTTAAAGTTTGGATCAGTACCGCTGATATATGTACCTACAAGCAACCAGTAAATGTTAGAAGCTAAACTTCAATTGCACAAATGATGCAAAAACTATAATACATGGCATGCAACTAACCTCGACGGCAAACAACAACATCACCCATTGCGGCCCTGCGTAAGTACATGGAAAGGCATGTTAACTACATCCACCAAAAATAGAAAATGGTAATAAAACGACAGCATCTCTACTGATATCTTCATTGCGTAGAGTAGCACGGTAGTAAAGGGATAGATTAAAAAATGGATAGAATTGTTTGCTACAATAGGCTTGACAGCAACCTAAGTCAGGCATTGTTAGTTTCTAGCTGGTATTGGTGAAATTTAACTGGGCAGTTCATACTTCAACATGACAGTGTACATTACTGAAATAAACAAGGCATGTGTTAAGTACAGACAACCTAATATAGCCATTGAAACTGGTACTGATGAAATTGAAATTGACAGAGTTAAACATCGCAAGGCAAGTGCTGCTAGAGCAGAGAATGGCCCAGTTGTCTATAAAATGGTAGGGAAAATAGCTAAGAATGGTTAGGCGTGTTAACTACAACAGGCTTAATACATCAACCGTACAAAACATAGCCCTTGCAACTAGTATTGGTAAAATTGAACTGGTTCATACTTGGTAAATCCAGAGTGGTAGTTGTTGGGGCACTTCATCTGGGCTAGAGCCCGCACCAAGTCGGCGGCGGCGGAGGCGAGGTGTTCCTCCGGGTCGACATGGACAGCGGCCACCGCGCCATCGACCGCCATCAGCTCCTCGACCTCCCGCATGATATGTGGTTACGCTTACGCGACGATGCTCTACAGTAGGGGGTGGGGATTTGGAGGCATGAGGATGTTTCGCATGCGCCATCTAAGCAATCAGGCCGGGGCGGTGATGGAGATCGGTGGGTTACCTGACCGGATCGACAAGGCTCAAGCAGAACGTAGATGTGTTTGAAGCTATGGTTGCGGTGGTGGCGGTTTGAGCTGCCGGGAGGGGGGGAGATAGTTTGGAAATGTGATGGGTGGGGATGGGGTGGGGGAGGTAAATTCTGAAATCCTATGCCTACTGAAAATTTCGCTGCGAAACTTGAGACTTACGCGGGCGAAACACACAACGTAGTCGAAGCATATAATATACTCATGTGCGAGAAAAGAGAAAATTGGCGGATCCCGTATTCAAAAAATTGTACACGTGTAGTTGATTAAATCAGTCATGGGCGGTTGTGATGGTACGTGTGCGATGTTTTCTAACCGACTTATGGATCATTAACGCACACGGTACGCCATAGCAACCGTGTGTTTTGTGGTCTCCTAAAAATTAAAATATCTATCAGCATCTAGAGCCGCAGCCTGCAAAGTTAACAATCTCTTTCATTGTGGTAGGGCTATCATCAACATACATGAACGAGGCAAAGTTGACACTCAATGAACAGTCATAAGTTAATGAAAATGCAATCAAGTGTCAACCTGCCTCGCTCACACAGCGAGAATTGATCGACCTATGAAACAAGAAAGATGCTTGCTGCCTCCCGCCAGCGCTGCTATTTAAGCCGGTCTATGTCCGCCACGCGTGGCAAGGTGGGACTAAAAACCAGCTCCGGTGAGCTCGTCTCCGACCTAGTTGTGCCGAGGTGAGAGAGGAAGGAGCTCCGGGGTGGATGCGGGTTGGACCGCTATGACTCGGTTGAGTCAACTTTTTTTGATCGGGCACTAATTTGCTCTAAAAAAGTAGTAGTGAGTAGTAGTAGATGTTGATAATTAATTAAACAAACATACGATCGACACACACACACACACACACACTAACTACTTCTCGCATGCTGGCCAGCCCCAGACGCCGTCGTACTCCTTACCGGCCTTGTCGGCGGCAGCCCACCGTGTTTGAATCTCCGCCCGGCTCTCCTCAGCAGCGCGTGCGGCCGCTTCTTTCTTACGGCGGCGGGACTCTCTTTTCTTGAGTGCTTTCTGCCGTTTCTGCTCCTTCTGTGCGGATTTGGCCCCCTAATGCTCCACCGCCCATTCGGCCATGGCAGCTTCAAAGTCCGCCCACGTAGGTGTGCGGTTGCGGGCATCAATGAACTCGGTGCGGCGGGATGCCATTGCTTCCTTACCAGTTAGTGTGCAGTCGTGGGCGGCGATGAACTCGGCGCGTCGGGATGCCATCGCTTCCTTACTAGTTAGTGTGCGGCGCGGTGGCATGGACGGCGACGCTTGGAGAGATTGGCCGGAACCCCAGCCACGCGGATCGCACGTGTGGACCGTTGGATGCACCACGATCGAACGGCAATCCACATCCCTCCCATCACACCCGTGTAGCTGTAGCTGGGATTTGACTTATATGCGCTAATTGTCAGGTAAATGCTATAAAGTGCTTAAGTATATCAAACGAGTCCTGAAATGTGCAAAAAATTCAAATCTAGCGGCTGATGGTGCTTGCGCACCGTGTAAATAGTTTGGACGCAAAACGATAAAGTCATAGTAAATTCAAGTCCAAATTGCCATTTATCAATTTTCTAGAGTCATACCATGGCACCATGCCAGGTATCATCTTTTTCAGGCATGTTTTTCAATTTTGTAGAGTCGAAAAACCAATAAACGACACATTTGTGGTTGACTCTTGCCACACATGTCCGTGAAATCTCTCCCCATTCCTCGTAAAAGGCATGCAAATTTAGTAAACACCACAAGCATGATTTTCCAAACTGTTTTTGTGCACTTTTTCATGGACCGATTGTGTGAAATTGAATTATGTGCATTAATGCCTAGAAAATGTACATAACTGCCCAAATATAGTAAATTAGCCCGGAAAAGTGCCAAATATGAACACGGTGCATTATAGGGTGTATGTTGATCGTAGAAAAAAAACTCAAGGACAAACGACGAAGGAACTTTGGATTCCCCTTCAAACTTGGTGATTTCCCTCTCGAAACCACCAAAACTTCCTTTTGTGATGGTTCGGTTTACGAAGAGCGTGTACAACGACATTAGCCGAACCCTCTCATAAAATTACCACGCTTTGTTGAGGTCATACCATGGCACCATGCCAGGTATCATCTTTTTCAGGCATGTTTGTCAATTTTGTAGAGTCGAAAAACCAATAAACGACACATTTGTGGTTGACTCTTGTGACACATATCATCGAAATCTCTCCCCATTCCCTTGTAAAAGGCATGGAAATTTAGTAATACCACAAGCTTCATTTTTCATACTGTTATTGTGCACATTTTCATGCACCTATCATGCCAATTTGAATTATGTGCATAAATGCCTCGAAAATGCAAATAATGGCCCAAATATGGTAAATGAGCCCGGAAAAGTGCCAAATTTGAACACGGTGTGTTCTAGGGTCTATGTAGATCATAGAAAAAAAAACAAGGGCAGACGACCAAGGAAAATTGGATTCCCTTGAAATCCTGTTGATTTACTATCGCACACGGTTCATTTTCGCTGCTTATGAAAGCTGTGTGGGCTGACTCTATCGTGCGATGTGTTCTGATTGGCCAGAACCCCAGCCACGTGGATCACGCATGCGCACCATAGGATGCACCGCGATCGAACGGCAATCCACATCCCTCCCATCACACCCGTGTAGCTGTAGCTTGGATTTGACTTATATGCGTTAAATGTCAGGTAAATGCTATAAAGTGCTTAAGTATATCAAAAGAGTCCTGAAATGCGCAAAAAAAATCAAATCTAGTCACTGATGGTGCTTGGGCACCGTGTAAATAGTTTGGACGCGAAATGATGAAGTCACCGTAATTCAAGTCCAAATTGCCATTTTATCATTTTGGAAACAGTGATTCTTCTTGTGAGATGCTCTCGTTTTCAAGGAGTTATCATTACAACTTCTGCCAGAATTTACCATTTTATTTACCACATAATACTGAGGTCATACCATGGCACTAGGGGCACCATGCCAGGTATCATCTTTTTCAGGGATGTTTTTCATATTGCAAAATGAGATAATATATAGATATGCCAGCCCATACAATTGACATAATTGACATGCATGAACAAATAATCAATCGAGCATATATATGCTCAAATTGGTCTAGTGCCTAGTTCAAGGAGTAATTTACAAACCATTATTAGCTCCCTTATTTACATCAATATAACAAACCACCTTGATCGATCGAGGCTGGGGCAGCCTCGACATCGGTGATCGCCGGTACTGCCTCGGGCGCAGCTCTCACCAGGGCTGTCGCGACCGCCGGCTCTGCGTACATCGCCTCGGCGGCCAACGAGACGTTGGCTCTCGCCAGGGCTGCCATCACTACCCCCAGGCCTGCACCGGTGACGCCCGGCGCTGCGCCCTCCTCCATCTCAGACATAAGTCTGCGCCTCATGCGGCGGCCGCCACTGCCATAGTTGTCCTTGCGTCATCGCGGTTCCTGCTCTGCCGCCCGCACCATCCGCTGCACTCTGCGCCAAGCCCGCAGTATCGCCCGTTGGCGTTCCCTAGCCGCTTTCAGGACGACCATGGCTAACCTGGTGGCTTGCTCGTACCGCGTTTCCTGCCTCGTCTGGCAGTCGTCGGGAGAGGTGGCGGCATGGCCGTTGACCGCAAAGCCGACCATCGTGCTGGCAGCCTTGATTCCGCTATCGCCCAACTCCATCCGGTCGTCGGCCGTTGGGGCCGGGTATGCCGGTTTGTGTGGGTAACTAGCTAGCAAGGGGATTAGTAGTGAGTCGTTGTCGGCGGCCATTGTTGTGGTTATTTATAGCTAGCTAACAGCTGGCTAGGGGATTGGGGATTTACAATTTACCCCTATGGCTAGCGCTTGCACGGGAAGGCATCACTGGAGCGCGGGAAGACTAAGTGGAGCACACAATTCCCAGCACACAACCGTATGCGGTGTCACGTGTTATCACACACGTGTTAACATAAGGAAACGTATGTGTAACTTACAAATCATCACTCACGAGTACTCGCACCACGCATCATGTGTGATGCTCCTACCATCGTAAACAACTCGTTTGCATTTTCAAAGGTTTTTGTACACACACATGCACACGAAACATCCAGGTCCGTAGGGCGCCTAAGAGAATTTATATTTTCCCAAGAATTTTAGTCGCACTTTCTTAATTAGCACCAATTGCCCAACTGTCTTTCTCATCGTTAAAAGTGTTTTTAGTTTTTACCCTCCCATGTATGAGCTAACCAACTACCTCCAAAATTTAATTATGTTTGCATGCATGCGTGGTGGAAGAGGAAAACGATAAGGAAGTGGGCAGTGATTCCACACTGGCAATTATAATAACCTAATTAATGGGATGTGTTCATTGGCAATTTGGCGTGGTCAATTTTTTTGCCTCGCCCACTCCCTGTTCACCTTGGTTGCGCTCCTCCTCCTTCGCTCTCTATCCTCTCTTCGCTCTCTATCGTCTCTTTCCTCTCGCAGCCCCCAAATCTGGCCTTCCACGCTCGCCTCCCCGCCTCACCCATCGGATTGCGCCATGGATAATCCCCTAGATCCCAGCATCCCGCGGGCTTCCCTCTCGCTACGGCCCGCGGCACTGCCGCCGTTGAGCGAAACCCACGTATCTATTAGAGGGGATCCATTGCTCTGGACTCACAGATCGGTGGCGCCGGAGGACATGCCGGGGGTGCGTTGGAGGCGGTGGGCACCAAGGGCAAATCGGATCGAGGAAGCGAGGCATCGATTGGAGACATGTTCAAAGGAGCTGCGCATGGCGAGGCACAAGGCGGAGGCGGAAGTCGATCTCAGGGCAGAGATGCTTAGGGATGTCAGCATCTGGCAGTGTCGCGCCGACTTGGAGCTGGAGCTAATGGCAGAGATCATATTCACGGAGTCGACTGCGGAGGAGAGAACACGCATGCCTGCGGAATGGTATACGAACCCGGCGTGGCTGTTCAGATGGGCGGTAGAAGAAGCCAAATCGCCCAACCAGCTATAGCGGCGGTGCTGGGCATGCATCCTAGGCGAGGTGACCTGCCCTCCTTCCCCGCCAGATACTGGATGAAGATCACCTCAAGTATGCGGCCATGGACGCGTACACATGCTACGAGATGTACAGGCGGATCATTGACATGAGGAAGTGCCTCCTTACTGTAGACGACGAGGGATCGAGCCACAAGCAGAGCATTGGAGGCAAGCGTCATAACAAGAAGTAGTTGATATGATGATCATTTCTCCTAGTTTATTATGCATGTACTTGTTTACTTAGATGTGAAAACGCTATCTGTAGCCTGTTATGTAATTGGAAGTTTAATTTGGTTATGCAATCATGTTCTTATAAGTATATATGTTGTTGTTCTGTAGACAGAGCATAGATGTTGTGCAGACAGAGCAAATCATATCACACACGGACTAAACTACAGAACCCGTCGGTGATGAATTGATGAATTACTGACAATTATTTACCACCAACCGTTTGCCCACAACACACACGGGTTATTAGCAGGAATCGTCCGTGTTGTTATCCGTCTTCCCACACATTTCGGATTACTAACCTGTTTGCCGCGTATCACACACATCTTGTTAAGTTGAATCATTTCTGTTGTTTTGGCTCATTGCAAACAGTTCATCCGAGTGAACTGCATGCCATATATCACACACACCTTGATCTGCCTAACCGTTTCTGGTGTGTTGGGTAATCACAAACAGTTCATATGACAGAACTGTATGCCGTTTGTCGCACACACCTCGAACTGGCTGACCGTGTTTGTTGTTCTGGCTTATCGCAAACAGTTCATATGGATCAACTGTATGCCACGTATCGCACATGCGTCTCTAATCTGAATCGTGTTTGATGTCTCCGACATCGCAAACAGTTTGTCTTATTGGCGACGGTTTTATTACGACACCGTTTACTATTCATGCATCGCACACAGTTTGGTCGCGGGGTCTCTGATTCATGTGTCATGTTAGCGGTCGCCTGCAGTAGTGGTTTGAGTTTACTTTGCCTACATCATGTCATCTTGCTTAAGGCGTTACTCTGTTTTATACTTAATACCCTAGATGCATGCTGGATAGCGGTCGATGGGTGGAGTAATAGTAGTAGATGCAGGCAGGAGTCGGTCTACTTGTTTCGGACGTGATGCCTATATACATGATCATTGCCATGAATCCGTCATAACTATGCGCTTTTCTATCAATTGCACAACAGTAATTTGTTTACCCACCGTATGTTCTGTGCTCGAGAGAGAAGCCTCTAGTGAAAACTATGCCCATCGGGTCTACCTTTATCATATATTAAAATCCAAAAATACCTTGCTTCAATTTATTTACTTTTATTTTGTTTTGAAATTTACTTTTTTATCTATCACTATCAGAATTAATCCTTGCAAATAACCACTAAGGGGATTGACAACCCTCTTATTTGCGTTGGGAGCAAGTGTTTGCTTTTGTGTGTGTAGGTGCTGCTAACGAGGTTTTGTGTGGTTCTCCTACTGGATTGATAACCTTGGTTCTTAACTGAGGGAATATCTCTACTATACTGCATCATCCTCTCCTCTTCGGGGAAATACCAACGCAGTCTACAAGTAGCAGGAAGAATTTCTGGCAACGTTGCCGGGGAGACATCACCAAAACTTATCAAGTACCTTCGCATAAACTATCAACCACTTGCATTTATTTTCATTTGCCTTTTATTTGCATTTGCCTCTCGTTTTCATCTCCCCCACTTCTAAAACAATTTTACAAAAACACAAAAATATTTTTGTTTGCTTTTTTGCTAGTTTGCTTGCTCTGTCACTATGTCGCTAGAGGAATTTCGCGATAGTTTCTATAACAAAAGATTGTCTGAGATTGAAAATGCCACTAAGAGTTTTATGTTTTCACAATATGAGCATAATAAATTCTTTTCCGAAGAGCTTAAGGAACATTCTATCTTATTGGATGCTATTAATAAACAACTTGAAGATGTCAATCTAGAAGTATCCAACCTTCAGTCTCAACTTGCTAGTACTGAAAACTTGCTAGGAAAGATTTCGGATAAACAAACAACTCTAGTGAATAAGATGGCTGCTAAACCCGAGTCACAATCTAGTAATGATGAAGATATTAAAATGATTGGTGTATCACCTATTAAATCTCTATTTAGTAATATAAAACTTGATGAAAAAGGGACTGAAGATGAGTCAACTTTACCTAGAAGGCGTCCCAATTATTTGGAGGGTGATGATCTTAATGATAAAAAGTAAAAAAAATGGGTTTGGAGAGGTCAAAACTTTAAATAGTGATGTAGCCACTACTTTGGATTACAAGGACTTTAATTATGATAATTGCTCTTTAGTTGAATGTATTTCCTTGTTGCAATCCATGATTAATTCACCTAATGCCCATGAACAAAATAAAGCTTTCACTAAACATATTGTGGAAGCTATGATAAAATCTCATGAAGAAGAACTTGAGTTGGAAGTTTCAATTCCTAGAAAATTACATGATGAATGGGAACCTACTATCAAAGTTAAAATCAAAGATTATGAATGTAATGCTTTATGTGATCTAGGTGCTAGCGTCTTCACTATACCAAAATCTTTGTGTGATGTGCTAGGTCTCACCGATATGAATCCTTGTTCCCTTAATTTGCATCTAGCGGATTCCACTATTAGAAAACCATTGGGTAGAATAAATGATGTGCGTATTCTTGCTAATAGAAACTATGTACCCATAGATTTTATTGTGCTTGACATTGAATGCAATCCTTCTTGCCCTATAATACTTGGTAGGCCTTTCCTACGAACCATAGGTGCTATTATTGATATGAAAGAAGGTAATATAAGATTTCAATTTTCGTTAAAGAAAGGGATGGAACACTTCCCTAGAAAGAGAATTAAGCCACCATATGAATCTATCATGAGGGCCACCTATGGAATTAATTTGAAGGATGACAACACTTGAAACTATGCATTATGCCTAGCTAGGGGCATAAAACTATAGCGCTTGTTGGGAGGCAACCCATGAATAAAATAAATTTTTGTTTTACCTTCTGTTTTTGTGTGTTTACACAATTGTAGCCTCTTTTATGATTGTGTTTTTCTCTTTTAATTAGTGTTTGTGCCAAGTAATGCCTTTGGGATGATTTGGATGATAGTATAATTGATGCTGTTTGAAAACAGAAACTTTTGCGTCCAGTGCTGGAATTTTGATTTTTTTTGCTGGAGCATCAAAACCTTCTGAATTTTTTACACAATATTGATATATGAATTGACCACGTTGTCCTAAGTTTTCAGAATTTTTGGAGTTACATAAGTATGACTTTAATTCATATCTTTACAGACTGTTCTGTTTTTGACAGATTCTGTTTTTGTTGCATAGTTTGCTTATTTTGATGAATCTATGGATCGTATCGGGGGGTATGAGTCATGGAGAAGTTTGATTACAGTAGCATTATGCCAATATTAAATATGAATCAATTTACAAAAGTACCTAAAGTTTAAGATTTGTTTGTTATACTAACGGATCTCATGAGGTTTCTGTTGAGTTCTGTGTGCTGAAGTTTTCAAGTTTTGGGTGAGACTACGATGGATAAAGGAATAAGGAGCGGCAAGAGCCTAAGCTTGGGGATGCCCAAGGCACCCCAAGGTAGTATTCAAGAAAGACTCAAGCATCTAAGCTTGGGGATGCCCCGGATGGCATCCCCTCTTTCGTCTACAATCTATCGGTAACTCACTTGGACCTATATTTTTATTCATCACATGATATGTGTTTTACTTGGAGCGT
The DNA here is from genome assembly GCA_039707655.1 of Elymus sibiricus. Lineage (NCBI taxonomy): Eukaryota > Viridiplantae > Streptophyta > Magnoliopsida > Poales > Poaceae > Elymus > Elymus sibiricus. Next base: position 300,794,146 of record CM077676.1, on the reverse strand, counting down.
CTTGTGCTATAGTTTGTTTGCTTTTTAGTTTGCCACAATCATCTTTGCTGAACACACCTTTTTGAGAGGGACACACATTATTCGTGATTTGTTAGAATACTCTATGTGCTTCACTTATATCTTTTCAGCTAGGCAGTTGCTCTAGTGCTTCACTTATATCTTTTAGAGCACGGCGGTAGTTATATTTTAAATAAATAGTTGCACTCTCATGCTTCACTTATATCTTTTTGAGAGTCTAATAAATAGTAATGGTAATATGCAAGGGTTTTGAAATTGGTCCTAACTAGCAGGGTGACCCGCGTATTTGTGCGGCTAGATTTACTATATATGGTCATATTAGTGTTTTCCCTTCTATTTGTTTTGCCTCACAAACAACTATTCATTGAGCTGATTAGTTAATAAATTTGCATTGCTGTATAGATGTTATAGGAAAAATGTACACTTGTTGCTTTGTAACCTTTTGTGCTTATAATAAATGCTCCATTGCGATTTCTATCAGGTGGTTATATTTTTTATTAGTTCAAGTATTAGTATTCTCCCTACGGACAAAAGTTAAATGATTTAATGTGATCCCTCATTAACAGTAGTATTGTGTACCAAATGTTTATAATCAAGATAAATGATTTAACCTTCACTGAAATCTCCTATTAAACATATTGCTATTGGTTAGGAGGACAGTGGTATCCCCAACCCACCAGGGTTCAAGTCCTAGACTTACATTTGGTGCTCACATTATTCCTGGATTTATTTTAGGCTTTCGGCGATGTTCGTTCAGTGGGAGGAGACGTTCCCATCGACTGCGAGGCACGTGTGTTGACTTCATAAAATCTCAAGATGCTAGGCCGGCTCAGTCTCTCGGAGGTGCTCATAGGGATAGGGTGTGTGTGCATGCGTTCATAGGGGTGAGTGTATGCTTGTGTATGTGAGTGACTTCGATTGTACGGTGTTCAGAAAAAAGATACTCGGAGTTAAGTGCCAGGTCATGCAAAACTATCAATTCTGCTCCAATCTCTGTATATTTTCATCTTTTTGGCTCTTCAACCATATTTTTCTATGTTCAGACATATAATCCATTCAACAACTTTTTACCGAGAATTAAATCTAAAAATTCATGACTCGTAAGATTGCACATTAACCTTGTGTTTTCATATGTTGCCCGCCTTCTAATTAACTCGCATTTTGGAGTTATGTTGGTCAATTGGGATAATATCATGCAATCAGATGCATCCGTATGTGATCATATTACTCTAGTTATTAATGTTTGTTGACCACATATATCTATGTAATTATTTGTATATGTTTATTTTAAAATTCTGAGATATTTCTTCGACTCACTAATCCCTTAGTTGAATTGGAATGACCTATATGCCTATCACATGAAACTGCTATTGCTAATCTTGTTTCATTTTTTCTTGTAAATTTAAATCCCACATTAGAATTATATATCAATTCACCCGCAAAAAAAAATTATATATCTCTATTCTCCAAGAAATCAACAAATTATGAGCTCCATATGGAGTTAGCGTGCAAGCTGTTTTTTATTTTTATTATATATTGTTTTAGTTTCAGAAGTAAATTGTGGTAAGAGTCGAACATACTGCAGAAATTAGTAAATGAGCATTTAATTATATTAAACTACGCATTCTTTAAAGCATCCGACGCAGGTGCACCATTATACTAATTATCTACTGCCAGCAATGGGGTGCATATTATTTCCTCTTACATGGATGGTTTATTTTGGTTTGTATGTTTATGATAGGTTGGAGATCGTCATGTGTCTTCGATGTGCCTGACGTCGTCGAAGTGCATCCAATGTTTTTGTAGTATATTAAGTCATCGCTGTTTAGTTTCTATGTGTTCGCTACCTTTTAATGCCTTTGCCAATAATTTTTTTTTGCCAACGGTTGTCTAGCATGTTGTAAATCACATAGGCCCATATATGTTGACTCTATGGTTCGGCCTTTAGGTTTTTTTCGATTTTGCTTTGAGTGTATTATTTCGTTTGGTCTTCAACTTTTATTCTTAAAACAATTCCTTTCATTTTATATTTTGTTTTTATTTTATTTTTTATATTATGTTTTTCTCTTGGTTTTTTTCTTTTGGTTTATCTTTTCATTATTTGTTTTATTTACTTTCATCAAAAATTTATAAAATATTTTTTCAAATATAAAATGAATACTTTGTAAATACACGCTACATATTTTTTTTAAACACACTGCCAATTTTTAAAGTACGCGATGAACATTTCACAATATACACTGAGTTTCAAGACATATACATGATGAACATTTTTTTGATCCTAAACCCTATAACATTATTCGCAGTACCAAAATTTATTGTACCAATGTTTCTTTTATATAAATATATATCTCCGAAATTTTAACATGTTAATTATAAAATATATGATTAATAGGGTACCATTTTTTTTTGCCTCTTACAACTTCTTGTATAATGTATTCCCTGTGTTTTGGTCAAGTAGTCTATTACAGGATTCGCTTCGGTCGTACGGTCTAGGCGACACATGAAAAACCTTTGAGAAAAGTATCACGTATTGATCCAGATATTTCCTACCTGGTCTTCTTATGCGAGTCCCAATGGCACCTGGATTGGTATGAAACTAGAAGGGTTGGGCGCGCTTTGCTGCGCCGCTGATGTTATTGGATTTTTATAATTTATTTACTCCATCTATTTTAAAATATAAGGTGTATTAGTTTTTTGAAAAGTCAAACCTCTTTAAGTTTGACCACATTTGTGTAGAAATATATCAATATCCATAATATCAAACCTGGCTTTTAGATTCGTCATGAAATGAATTTTAATATTTTATTTATCTAATATCGTGGATGTCGATATTTTTGGCTCTGAACTTGGTCAAAGTTAAAGAAATTTGACTTTCCAATGAACTAATACACCTTATAATTTGGAATGAAGTGGGTATTTGGTTTGGTTAGTGGGGAAGATGATGGAGTGTGTTTTCTTTTTTAATCATATAACGCGGTGTTTTGGTGGGCCTTTCACGGTGTGACTTTGTGTTGTCTGCTAATCAACTCATACTTATGTGGGAAAAATTTCTGCGGTGGTGGCTGCATGTACTATATTGGTGTTAAAGTATCACATGTTGAGGCTTCTTTTTTATAGGTGGTGAGAGGGTGCACGGAGTTGATATGTTTTTATAGGCCGGCTGCTTCCGATTGATTTGAAAAATTGTTGGCCCAGTCAAAATCATGAACCAAATCCAATTGAATTCCTCAATGCAATGAGAGAGCTCCAAAATTAGAGAGCATAATGAATTAAAAGAATTGAGTGAGAGATTGTTGACCCGGTCAAAATCGGTGACCCAATTCCAAATTGATGACCTCAATTGAATGAGAGGCTTCCATTCCTAGGGAGCTTAGTGATATAGTATATGATTTCATGGGCCGTGTACATGTCCCAAAAGCATCGAGTGTTTTTTATTTAAAAGGAAAGCATACCTGGTAGATTTACGTCATGGATTTTGTTTTGAACTTGATACGTAATGGATTCTGGCACATCTACACGGATTTCTATGTTTCCTTTTTCTTCACGGTAAGCCACTAAAACAAATCTTTTAGCTCTTTTTCTATTTTATTATGTGACCAGTTATACGTGCCAGATACAGATATGAGTACATGATATTGTTGCACGTAACTCTTTTAGACTTTTAATCTCAGACGTTAAAATCTAGATCAATGAAGTATATATTTTTAACCTATGTGGATCAACATGGCGTCTTATTTGTCTTCTGTTTTATGTATATAATAGATATGATGGTATTCAATAGGTATATAATAAAAACTTTCATGTAGATCACTGAATATGATAAATTTGATTCCTTGCAATAGTTTTGCGATATTAAGATGGTAATATGTGGGAGGTGCTAGTAGATAATTGTGGTTTAGTAAGAATATTGGTGTTAAGGTTTGTGATTCCCGAAGCATGCACGTATGATCTGTCGTTATGCTAAGAAATTGGAGCATGATTTATTGTTGATTGTCTACCTTATGAGTGGCGGTCGGGGACGAGCGATGGTCTTTTCCTACCAATCTATCCCCCTAGGGGCATGCGTAGTAGTACTTTGCTTCGAGGGATAATAAACTTTCGCAATAAGTATGTGAGTTCTTTATGACTAATGTGAGTCCATGGATTATACGCACACTCACCTTTCTGCAATTTGTTAGCCTCTTCGGTACCGTGCATTGCCCTTTCTCACATCGAGAGTTGGTGCAAACTTCGTCGGTGCATCCAAACCCCATGATATGATATGCTCTATCACACATAAGCCTCCTTATATCTTCCTCAAAACAGCCACCATACCTACCTATCATGGCATTTCCATAGCCATTCCGAGATATATTGCCATGCAATTTCCACCGTTCTTTTTTATGACACACATCATAATTGTCATATTGCTTTGCATGATCATAGCTAACATAGTATTTGTGGCTCAGCCACCGTTCATCATTTTTCATACATGTTACGCTAGTATCATTGCACATCCTAGTACACTGCCAGAGGCATTCATATAGAGTCATATTTGTCCTAGTTTCGAGTTGTAATTTTTGAGTTGTAAGTAAATAGAAGTATGATGATCATCATTATTAGAACATTGTCCCAGTGAGGAAAATAAATAAATAAAAAGAAAATAAAAAAAGGCCAAAAATAGCACATGAAAAAAAAGAAAACAATGAGAGAAAAAGAGAGAAGGGGTAGTGTTACTATCCTTTTCCATACTTGTGCTTCAAAGTAGCACCATGTTTTTCATATAGAGAGTCTCCTATTTTGTCACTTTCATATACTAGTGCGAATTTTTCATTATAGAACTTGGCTTGTATATTTCGATGATGGGCTTCCTCAAATGCCCGAGGTCTTCATGAGCAAGCAAGTTGGATGCACACCCACTTAGTTTTCATGTTGAGCTTTCATACACTTATAGCTCGTAGTGCATCCATTGCAAGGCAATCCCTACTCCTTGCATTGACATCAATTGATGGGCATCTCCATAGCCCATTGATTAGCCATGTTGATGTGAGACTATCTTCTTCTTTTTGACTTCTCCTTATTAATCTCTACCACCACATTCTGTTCCACCCATAGTGCTATATCCATGGATTGCGCTCATGTATTGCGTGGGGGTTGAAAAAGTTGAAGCGCGTTAAAAAGTATGAACCAATTGCTCGGCTTGTCATCGGGGTAGTGCATGATAAATACTTTGTGTTAAGAAGATGGAGCATGACAGGATTATATGATTTTGTAGGGATAACTTTCTTTAGCATTTTTATTTTGAAAGACAAGATTGTTTGTCAGTATGCCTGTATTGATGTCTTTATATCAAACTATAGACTATTGCTTTGAATCATTCGGATCTTAATATTCATACCGTAAAGAGATTACATGATGAAACATGTTAGGTAGCATTCCACATCAAAAATTCTGTTTTTATCATTTACCTACTCGAGGACGAGCAGGAATTAAGCTTGGGAATGCTTGATACGTCTCCAACGTATCTATAATTTTTGATTGTTCCATGCTATTATAGTATCAATCTTGGATGTTTTATGTGCAATTATATGCAATTATATATCATTTTTTGGGACTAACCTATTAACCTAGTGCCCAGTGCCAGTTGCTGTTTTCTGCTTGTTTTTGGTTTTTCTGGAAATCAGTACCAAACGAAGTCCAAATGCCACAAAACTTTTTGACGATTTTTTTCTGGACAAAAGAGACCCTGGAAGCTTTGGGAGGATGCCAGAAGCCTTATGAGGAGGTCACAAGGCAACAGGGCATGCCCCAGGGGGTGCGCCCTGATGCCTTGTGGGCCCCTCGTGGCTCCTTTTAACCTAATTCCACGTCTATAAATTCTCAAATATTCAGAAACCATCAGAGAGCGAGACGAGAAAACCCTACCGCCGCCGCAAGCCTCTGTTCTTCCGCGATACCATCTGGAGGCCTTCTCCGGTACTCCGCCGGAGGGGGAATCGATCACGGAGGGCTTCTACATCAACCTTGCTGCCCTTCAGATGATGTGTGAGTAGTTTACCACAGACCTACGGGTCCATAGCTAGTAGCTAGATGGCTTCTTCTCTCTCTTTGATCTTTAATACCATGTTCTCCTTGATGTTCTGGGAGTTCTATCCGATGTAATCTTCTTTTGCGGTGTGTTTGTTGGGATCCGATGAATTGTAGGTTTATGATCAGATTATTCATGAGAAATATTTGAGTCTTCTCTGAACTCTTTTATGCATGATGGGGAACGAAGCATGAAAATCAAAAGGTTTCCTACGAACCACCCAAGATCTATCTATGAGAAGCATAGCAACGAGAGGGGAGAGTATGTCCACGTACCCTCGTAGACCGTTAAGTGGAAGCGTATATCACGTGGTTGATGTAGTCGTACTCATCACGATCCAATCGCGATCCAATCCGATGAAGTACCGAACGGACGGCACCTCCGATTTCAGCACATGTGCGGCTCGATGACATCTCCTCCTTCTTGATCCAGCAAGTGAGGGAGGAGAAGTAGATGGGATGTCGACCAGCACGACGACATGGTGGAGATGGTGGTGCAGTGCCGGCAGGGCTTCGCCAAACGCTGCCGGAACCAATCTAAGGAGAAAACGGAGTTATGGGAGAGGTAGGGCTGCCACCGGGGCGTGGGAATTGGTGTGTCCAGCCCCTCCCTCTACCCCACTATATATAGGAGGCAAGGGGGATGGCTGGGGGCGCAGCCCGAGCCCCTCCTCCAAGGAGGGGGCGGCGGCCTAGGGAGGTTTCCTCCCTCCCCAAGGCACCTAGGGGGGTGCCTTCCCCCCTTAGGACTCTTCCTCCTCCACCTCTCCTTGGCGCATGGGCCTCTTAGGGCTGGTGCCCCTGGCCCATATAGGCCAAGGCACACCCCCTACAGCCCATGTGGGCCCCCGAGGCAGGTGGACCCCCGGACCCCTTTCGGCACTCCCGGTAATACCCGAAACTTTTTCGGCGACCAAAATATGACTTCCTATATATAAATCTTTACCTCCAGACCATTCCGAAGCTCCTTGTGACGTTTGGGGTCTCATCCGGGACTCCGAACAACATTCGGTCACCAACGCACATATCCCAATACTACTCTAGCGTCACCGAACGTTAAGCGTGCGGACCCTGCGGGTTCGAGAATCATGTAGACATGACCGAGACGCCTCTCCAGTCAATAACCAATAGTGGAACCTGGATGCCCATATTGGTTCCTACATATTCCATGAAGATCTCTTATCGGTTGAACCACGATGTCAAGGATTTGGTTAATCCCGTATGCAATTCCTTTTGTCCAGCGATATGTTACTTGCCCGAGATTCGATCGTCGGTATCTCCATACCTAGTTCAATCTCGTTACCGGCAAGTCTCTTTACTCGTTCCGTAATACAAGATCCCATGACTAACTCATTAGCCACATTGCTTGCAAGCTCTTTACGATGTTGTATTACCGAGAGGGCCCAGAGATATCTCTCCGTCATACGGAGTGACAAATCCCAGTCTCGATCCATGCCAACCCAACAGACACCTTCGGAGATACCTGTAGAGCATCTTTATGATCACCCAGTTACGAAGTGACATTTGATAGCACAGAAGGTATTCCTTCGGTATCCGAGAGTTGCATGATCTCATGGTCTTAGGAATAGATACTTGACATGAAGAAAGCTATAGCAATAAACTTAAGTGATACGATCAAATGCTAAGCTTATGGTTGGGTCTTGTCCATCACATCATTCTCCTAATGATGTGATCTGGTTATCAAATGACAACTCAAGTCTATGGTTAGGAAACCTTAACCATCTTTGATCAACGAGCTAGTCTAGTAGAGGCTCACTAGGGACACGGTATTTGTTTATGTATCCACACATGTATTTAAGTTTTCGGTCAATAAAATTCTAGCATGAATAATAAACCTTTATCATGAACAAGGAAATATGATAATAACCAATTTATTATTGCCTCTAGTGTATATTTCCAACAGACTCCCATTGCACTAGAGTCAATAATCTAGTTTACATAGTTATGAATCTAACACCCATGGAGTCCTGGTGCTGATCATGTTTTGCCCGTCGAAGAGGTTTAGTCAACAGGTCTGCCACATTCAGATCCGTGTGTACTTTGCAAAGTTCTATGTCTCCCACCTTGATGTAATCACGGATGGAATTGATATAGCGTTTGATGTGCTTGGTCTTTTTGTGAAACCTAGGCTCCTTGGCAATGGCAATGGCTCCAGTGTTGTCAAAAAAGATAGTCATTGGATTCGATGCACTAGGTATTACTCCTAGATCGGATATGAACTCCTTCATCCAGACTACTGATACGTCTCCAACGTATCTATAATTTATGAAGTATTCATGCCATATTTATTATAGTTTTATATGATTTTGGTGCATTTTTATATGGATTTTATTTAATTTTTATGGACTAACATATTGACCTAGTGCCCAGTGCCAGTTGCTATTTTCTGCTTGTTTTTGGTTTTCCAGATAATCCATATCAAATGAAGTCCAAATGCAGCGAAACTATTTGATGATTTTTTCTGGAAGGAAACAGACCCAAGAAGCTTCGGGGGAGCAGCAGAAGTACCACAAGGGCCCCACAAACCACCAGGGCGCGCCACTCCCCAGGCGTGCCCTGGTGCCTCGTGGCCCCCCTGTGGCACCTCTTTGCGTGATTCCAATGCTGAAAAATCCTACATATTCAAAAAAACCCAAAAGTTAACCTAGATGAGTTTTTACGCCGCCGCAAGCCTCTGTACCAAGGAGATCTCATTTACAGCCCTTTTCCGGCACCCTGCCGGAGGGGGGAAATCATCATCGGAGGCCATCTTCATCATCCCGGCGGTCTCCATGACGAGGAGGGAGTAGTTCACCCTCGGGGCTGAGGGTATGTACTAGTAGCTATGTGTTTGATCTCTCTCTCTCTCGTGTTCTTGATATGACACGATCTTGATGTATCGCGAGCTTTGTTAATATAGTTGGATCATATGGTGTTTCTTCCCTCTCTATCTTTGTTGTGATGAATCGAATCTTTTCCCTTTGATGTTTCGTTATTGTCGGATTGAATATTTCAGATTTGAGAACACTTGATGTATGTCTTGCATATGAATACCCGTGGTGACAATGGGGTATTATATTGATTCACTTGATATATGTTTTGGCACTCAACTCGCAGATTCCCGAGGTGACATTGGGGTAATCTATGCATAGGGGTTGATGCACGTTTTCATTATCTTTTCTCCGATAGAAACTTTGGGGTGCTCCTTGAAGTTCTTTGTGTGGATTGAATATTATGATTATGAAGTTGTTTGATGCATATCGTATAATCAATTCACAGATAATTGTGGTGACATTGGAGTATCTAGGTGACATTAGAGTTGGTTGATGTGTATCATATGGTGTTATTTTAGTACGAACTCTAGGGCTGTTTGTGACACTTATAGGGATAGCTCAATAAATCGATCGGAAAGGATAACTTTGAGGTGGTTTCGTACCCTACAAACAATTTCTATCTTATGTTCTCCGCTAATAGGAACTTGGGAGTGATTCTTTATCGCACGTTGAGGGATGGTTATATGATCCAATTATGTTAGCATTGTTGAGAGATTGCACTAGTGAAAGTATGAACCCTAGGCCTTGTTTTTAAGCATTGCAATACCGTTTGTGCTCACTTTTATCATTTGCTACCTTACTGTTTTTAATTATTCAGATTATAAAAATATATTTCTACTATCCATACTACACTTGTATCACCATCTCTTCGCCGAACTAGTGCACCTATACAATTTGCCATTGTATTGGGTGTGTTGGAGACACAAGAGATTTCTTGTATTTGGTTGTAGGGTTGTTTGAGAGATACCATCTTCATCCTACGCCTCCAACAGATTGATAAACCTTAGGTCATCCACTTGAGGGGAAATTGCTACTGTCCTACAAAACTCTGCGCTTGGAGGCCCAACACGAGTCTACAAGAATAAGTTGTGTAGTAGACAGCAAGCTCTTTTCTGGCGCCGTTGCCGGGGAGGTGAGTGCTTGAAGGTATATCTTTAGATCTTGCAATCGAATCTTTTAGTTTCTTGTTTTATCACTAGTTTGGTTTATGAAAACTACAAAAAATATGGGATTGAGGTTGCCTCATATTATTCATCTTTATAATGTCTTGCTTGAAAATGATGGAGCGGAAAATTGTGCTCAATTGATAGAAGAAGAATTCAATAAAATGTTTGGCATAAAATCTTTGAATGATGAGCATGATTGCAATGTTGTTAGTATGAATTCTATGACTATCCACGATGCTAATGATATGCAAAGCCACAAGCTTGGGGATGCTATGTTTGATGAAGATGATATTTTTAGTCCCCCAAGTTTTGATTAGAAAATTTATTATGATGATTGCATGCCTCCTATCTATTGTGATGACATGTATGCTATAAAGAATAATGATAACCATGAAACTTGTTATCATGATTTTAATTTTCAATTGGTTTATGCCAATCAAGTATCACATGATAGTTATTTTGTTGAATTTGCTCCCACTATTATTGATGAGAACAAATTTGCTTATGTGGAGAGTAATAAAATTTCTATGCTTGTAGGTCATGAAAAGAATGCTTTATGTGATAGTTATATTGTTGAATTCATTTATGATGCTACTAAAAATTATTATGAGAGAGGATCATATGCTTGTAGGTGTTGCAATAATATCAAGTTTCCTCTCTATGTGTTGAAAGTTTTAAAGTTATGCTTGTTTTGCCTTCCTATGCTAGTTGATTCTTGCTCCCATAAATTGTTTACTCACAAAATCCCTATGCATAGGAAGTGGGTTAGGCTTAAATGTGCTTGTCATGTGATTCATGATGCTCTCTTTGTGTTTCAGTTCCTTACTTTTATGCGAGCATCATTGAAATCATCATGCCTAGCTAAAAAGGCATTTAAAATTCATCATACCCAACATTTACCCCTACTGTTTTTTTGTGTTCACATGATTAAGCTACTGTGGTAATCATGTTTTATATGTTTTCTTTCAATAATGTGCCAAGTAAAGCCTTTGGGATAGTGTGGATACTTGTTGATTCGATTCTGTGCAAAAACAGAAACTTTTTCGTCCAGTGCTCGAATTTCTATTCTGTACTGGAGCGTGAGAAAATTAAAAAAAATTACAGAGCATTGGGTTGCAAATGTTTTACGTTTTCATAATTTTTCAGAATTTTTGGAGGTACAGAAGTATGGTTTTTAAATTGCTCACTACATGCTGTTCTGTTGTTGACAGATTCTGTTTTCGGTGCATAGTTTGCTTGTTTTAGTGTTTCCATAGCTTATATTGAGTAATATAAATTTTGGAAATGATAGAATACAGTAGGCATTATGTGAGAACAATTATAAATCTTGTCTTGACAGTACCTAAGTGGATGATTTATTTTTATCATACTAACCTATCTCACAAGTTTCGTTAAGTTTTGTGTGATTAAAGTTTTCAAGTTTTGGGTGAGATGTCGATATGAGGAGAATAAGGAGTGGCAAGACCCTAAGATTGGGGATGCCCAAGGCACCCCAAGGTAATACTCAAAGAAGACTCAAGCGTCTAAGCTTGGGGATGCCCCGGAAGGCATCCCCTCTTTCGTCTTCAACACTATCGGTAACCTCACTCGGAGCTATATTTTTATTCGTCACATAATATGAGTTTTGCTTGGAGCATCATTTTCTATTGTTGAGATTTGCTTTATGTTATCAATAATAATGTTTTGTATCTTTTATTTCAATAAAATGCCAAGTATAGCCTTTACCATGCTCAGTTTTCAAGTTTATGTGTTGCTGTTTGAAAACAGAAAGTTTTCTGTTATGTCCAGAATATTCCTGAATAGTCAGAACATGATAAAAATCTGAAATTTTTACACAGTAAGCATGCATGAGTTCTCTGCACGTGGTAATTTTTCAGAATTTTTGGAGTTAGGGAATTATGAATTTTAAATCCCCCTTTACAGACTGTTCTGTTTTGGCAGATTGCTGTTATAGTTGCATTGTTTGCATATGTTTTCTTGTTTAATGATTCTATTTGAGGATAGGAGTATTAAATATGCAGAGACATTTAGTATGCAATGTTAAATTATAATTTTAGTGATTTTCTACAGTAGAGAATGTTAAGGTTTTGAGTTGATTTATACTAACTTATCTCACGAGCTCTTGTTGAGTTTTGTGTGGATGAAGTTTTTAAAGATTTACTAGAAGCCATGATATGAGAGGAATTAAGGAGATACAAGAGCTCAAGCTTGGGGATGCCCAAGGCATCCCAAATTAATATTTCAAGAATTTTCAAGCATCTAAGCTTGGGGATGCCCCGGTTGGCATCCCACCTTTCTTCATCAACAATTATCGGTCAGTTTTGGTTGAGCCTAAGTTTTTGCTTCTTCACATGATATGTGCTATTCTTGGAATATCATTTTATTTTTTTTTCTTGCTGTTTGAATAAAATAAAAAGATCTGAAATTTTTAAATGAGAGAGAGTCCTCACATAGGTACCTATTTACTTAACTACTCATTTGATCTTCACTTATATCTTTTTGGAGTAGTTTGTCATTTACTCTTGTGCTTCACTTATATCCTATGAGTAAATTGTGAAAGAATTGAATATCATAAAGTTGAAATTATATGTGCTTCATATGCTTGTATCATGTCTAGTAGTAGTTTCACATTTGGGTTAGAAAGTGAAATCTATTGAAGCTTGACAATCACAATATTGGTCATACAAGCAATTCATGAATGATTAGTATAAGGAAGAGAACTTTCACATATAAATATATTATCTTGGACATCTTTTACGATTGTGAATACCCATTAATTATTTTCAAACTTGAGCAAATTAGTTGAAGTTGGACAAGGAAGACAACGTAATGAGTTATGTTTGGGTATATTTGCATAGAAGTTATATTGTTATGGATCCTCCAACATGTGGTGCTTGCTTAGGATCTTTTGCTAGCCAAAAATTCGTACTAAGTAGAGATACTACCTGTGCATCCAAAAACCCTTAAACCCAGTTTCTTGCCATGAGTGTCCACCATACCTACCTACGGATTGAATAAGATCCTTCAAGTAAGTTGTCATCGGTGCAAAAAGCAATAAAAATTGCTCCTAAAATATGTATGATCTTTTATTGTAAGGGAAAATAAGCATTGTACGAACTTGTGATGGTAGAGAAATAAAAACGATGGACTGCATAATAAAGGTTGCTATCACAAGGGGCAATATAACGTGACGTTCTTTTGCATTACGGGCTTGTGCATCCAAAAATAGAAAGCGCATGACAACCTCTGCTTCCCTCTGCGAAGGGCCTATCTTTTACTTTTATGTATTTACCTTTATGCAAGAGTCAATAAGTATTCATTCTCATTTCAACCTTAATTATTCTCTAGTTGGCAAGCATCATGTGGTGGGGAAAGATCCAGGCACATATGGCCAGTCAAATATATTTGATCATGAATTATTATTGTTGACAATTATCCCTATGATAAATAAGTTGGGAGGCAAAACACTAAGCCCCTATCTTTCTCTGTGTTCGATGGAAGCCATTTTTTCTAAAAATATGCTTTGAGTACTAGCAATCATAGAAGACTATATGATAATTGAGTATGTGGAGCTCTTACTTAGACTTTGTTGAAATTAAGTTGAATTGCAATTGTTTGGTGACTAAGAACATAGGTTGTTAAGTTTCAAGAGATTGCATTGTTTGAACCATAACATGTGAATTGATTGCTACTTTATCATGATGAGTTTTATGAGAAAGAGTTGCTGTTATGATGCTAGGAAAAGAGATTGAAATTATCATTGATCAAACTTATGCACTATGCTAGCATTCACACTTCATAAATTATTTCTTTTATCGTTTACCTACTCGAGGACGAGCAGGAATTAAGCTTGGGGATGCTGATACGTCTCCAACATATCTATAATTTATGAAGTATTCATGCCATGTTTATTATAGTTTTATATGATTTTGGTGCACTTTTATATGGATTTTATATGATTTTTTTGGACTAACATATTGAACTACTGCCCAGTGCCAGTTGCTGTTTTCTACTTGTTTTTGGTTTTCCAGAAAATCCATATCAAATTAAGTCCAAATGCAGCGAAACTTTTTGACGGTTTTTTTAAAGGAAACAAACCCAGGAAGTTTCGGGGGAGCAGCAGAAGACCCACAGGGGCCCCACAAGCCACCAGGGCGCGCCACCCCCCAGGCGTGCCCTGGTGCCTCGTGGGCCCCCTGTGGCACCTCTTTGCATGATTCCAACGCTGAAAATCCTATATATTCAGAAACCCCCAAAAGTTAACCGAGATGTGTTTTTATACCGCCGCAAGCCTCTGTACCAAGGAGATCTCATCTACAGCCCTTTTCCGGCACCCTGCCGGAGCGGGGAAATCATCACCGGAGGCCATTTTCATCATCCCGGCGGTCTCCATGACGAGGAGGGAGTAGTTCACCCTCGGGGCTGAGGGTATGTACTAGGAGCTATGTGTTTGATCTCTCTCTCTTGTGTTCTTGATATGGCACGATCTTGATGTATCGCGAGCTTTGTTAATATAGTTGGATCATATGGTGTTTCTTCCCTCTCTATCTTTGTTGTGATGAATCGAATCTTTTCCCTTTGAGGTTTCGTTATTGTCAGATTGAATATTTTAGATTTGAGAACACTTGATGCATGTCTTGCATATGAATACCCGTGGTGACTATGGGGTATTATATTGATTCACTTGATATATGTTTTGGCACTCAACTCGCGGATTCCCGAGGTGACATTGGGGTAATCTATGCATAGGTGTTGATGCACGTTTTCATTATCTTTTCTTCGATAGAAACTTTGGGGAGCTCCTTGAAGTTCTTTGTGTGGATTGAATATTATGATTATGAAGTTGTTTGATGCATATCGTATAATCAACTCACGGATACTTGTGGTGACATTGGAGTATCTAGGTGACATTAGAGTTGGTTGATGTGTATCATATGGTGTTATTTTTGTACGAACTCTAGGGCTGTTTGTGACACTTATAGGGATAGCTCAATAGATCGATCGAAAAGGATAACTTTGAGGTGGTTTCGTACCCTACAAACAATTTCTATCTTATGTTCTCCACTAATAGGAACTTGGGAGTGATTCTTTATCGCACGTTGAGGGATGGTTATATGATCCAATTATGTTAGCATTGTTGAGAGATTGCACTAGTGAAAGTATGAACCCTAGGCCTTATTTTTAGGCATTGCAATACCATTTGTGCTCACTTTTATCGTTTGCTACCTTGCTGTTTTTATTTATTCAGATTATAAAAATATATTTCTACCATCCATACTACACTTGTATCATCATCTCTTCGCTGAACTAGTGTACCTATACAATTTGCCATTGTATTGGGTGTGTTGGGGACACAAGAGATTTCTTGTATTTGGTTACAGGGTTGTTTGAGAGATATCATATTCATCCTATGCCTCCCACAGATTGATAAACCTTAGGTCATCCACTTGAGGGAAAAGTGCTACAGTCCTACAAAACTCTGCGCTTGGAGGCCCAACACGAGTCTACAAGAATAAGTTGTGTAGTAGACATCAACTACTCCTTGCGCTGCTTCTGAAGCAGCTATATATTCCGCTTACATGTAGATCCCGCTACGACGCTTTGCTTGGAACTGCACCAATTGACTGCTCCACCATTCAATATAAATACGTATCCGGTTTGAGACTTAGAGTCATCCGGATCTGTGTCGAAGCTAGCATCGACATAACCCTTTACGACGAGCTCTTCGTCACCTCCGTAAATGAGAAACATGTCCTTAGTCCTCTTCAGGTACTTAAGGATATTCTTGACCGCTGTCCAATGATCTACTCCTGGATCACTTTGGTACCTCCCTGCCAGACTTATGGCAAGACACGTACAGCATGGCATACATTATAGAGCCTATGGCTGTGGCATGGGGGATGACTTTCATCCTTTCTCTTTCTTCTGCTGTGGTCGGGCTTTGAGTCTTACTCAACTTCACACCTTGCAACACAGGCAAGAACCCTTTCTTTGACTGGTCCATTTTGAACTTCTTCAAAACTTTGTCAAGGTATGTGCTTTGTGAAAGTCCTATTAGGCGTCTTGATCTATCTCTATAGATTTTGATGCCCAATATGTAGGCAGCTTCACCGAGGTCTTTCATTGAAAAACTCTTGTTCAAATAACCTTTTATGCTTTCCAGAAATTCTATATCATTTCCAATCAATAATATGTCATCCACATATAATATTAGAAATGCTATAGAGCTCCCACTCACTTTCTTGTAAATACAAGCTTCTCCATAAGTTTGTATAAAACCAATAGCTTTGATCACCTCATCAAAGCGTATATTCCAACTCCGAGATGCTTGCACCAGTCCATAGATGGATTGCTGGAGCTTGCATACTTTGTTAGCATCCTTAGGATCGACAAAACCTTCTGGTTGCATCATATACAACTTTTCCTTAAGAAACCCGTCAAGGAATGCTGTTTTGACGTCCATCTGCCAGATCTCATAATCATAAAATGCGGCAATTGCTAACATAATTCTAACAGACTTAAGCATCGCTACGGGTGAGAAAGTCTCATCGTAGTCAACCCCTTGAACCTATCGGAAACCCTTTGCGACAAGTCGAGCTTTATAGACGGTGACATTACCATCAGCGTTTGTCTTCTTTTTAAAGATCCATTTATTCTCAATGGCCTGCCGGTCATCGGGCAAGTCCACTAAAGTCCATACTTTGTTTTCATACATGGATCCTATCTCGGATTTCATGGCCTCAAGCCATTTGTCGGAATCCGGGCTCATCATTGCTTCTTGATAGTTCATAGGTTCGCCATTGTCTAACAACATGACTTCCAGGACTGGATTACCGTACCACTCTGGTGCGGAACGTACCCTGGTCGACCTACGAAGTTCAGTAGTAACTTGATCCGAAGTCTCATGATCATCATCATTTGCTTCCTCTTCGGCTGGTGTAGACATCACGGGAACTTCTTTCTGTGATATACTACCTTCCAATTTGAGAGAAGGTACAATTACCTCATCAAGTTCTACTTTCCTCCCACTCACTTCTTTCGAGAGAAACTCCTTCTCTAGAAAGGACCCATTCTTAGCAACAAAGATTTTGCCTTCGGATTTGTGATAGAAGGTATACCCAATGGTCTCTTTAGGGTATCCTATGAAGACACACTTCTCCGCTTTGGGTTCGAGCTTATCAGGCTGAAGCCTCTTGACATAAGCGTCGCATCCTCAAACTTTAAGAAACGACAGCTTAGGTTTCTTGCCAAACCACAACTCATACGGTGTCGTCTCAACGTATTTAGACGGTGCCCTATTTAAAGTGAATGCGGCTGTCTCTAATGCATAACCCCAAAACGATAGTAGAAAATCGGTAAGAGACATCATAGAACGCACCATATCCAATAGAGTACAATTACGACGTTCGGACACACCATTACGCTGTGGTGTTCTAGGTGGCGTGAGCTGTGAAACGATTCCACATTGTCTTAAATGCATACCAAACTCGTAAATCAAATATTCACCTCCATGATCAGATCGTAGAAATTTAATTTTCTTATTACGATGATTCTCTACTTCACTCTGAAACTCCTTGAACTTTTCAAATGTTTCAGACTTGTGTTTCATTAAATAAATATACCCATATCTACTCAAATCATCTGTGAAGGTAAGAAAATAACGATATCCACTGCGTGCTTCAACACTCATCGGACCACATACATCGGTATGTATTATTTCCAACAAGTCACTTGCCCGCTCCATTGTTCTGGAAAACGAGGTTTTAGTCATCTTGCCCATGAGGCATGGTTCACATGTCTCAAATGATTCATAATCAAGAGATTCCAAAAGTCCATCAGCATGGAGTTTCTTCATGCGCTTTACACCAATATGACCTAAGCGGCAGTGCCACAAGTATGTGGTACTATCATCATTAACTTTGCATCTTTTGGGATTAATATTATGAACATGTGTATCACTACGATCGAGATTCAACAAGAATAAACCATTCAATAAGGGTGCATGACCATAAATGATATTATTCATATAAATAGAACAACCATTATTCTCTGACTTAAATGAATAACTGTCTTGCAATAAACAAGATCCAGATATAATGTTCATGCTTAACGCAGGCACCAAATAACAATTATTTAGGTTTAAAACTAATCCCGAAGGTAGACGTAGAGGGAGTGTGCCGACGGCGATCACATCAACCTTGGATCCATTTCCAACGGGCATCGTCACCTCGTCCTTAGCTAGTCTTTGTTTATTCTGCAGCTCCTATTTCGAGTTACAAATATTAGCAACCGAACCAGTATCAAATACCCAGGCGCTACTACGAGCACTAGTAAGGTACACATCAATAACATGTATATCAAATATACCTTTGTTGACGTTGCCAGCTGATACGTCCATTTTGCATCATGATTTGCTATTGTTATTTATAGTGTTTTTAATCAACATAACACTTTGTGAAGCAATTCTAATGCCGTTTCTCTCTTAATATGCAAGATTTACACAAGGAGGGAGATTGCCGGCAGCTGGAATTCTGGACCTGAAAAGGCTATGTCAGAGATACCTATTTTGCACATCTCCAAATGAGCTTAAATTTCACGGAGATTTATTTTGGAATAAATAAAAATACTGGAAGCAAGAAGTACCAGAGGGGGCCACCCAGGTGCCCACGAGGCACCAGGGCGCGCCACCCCCCCAGGCGCGCCCTGGTGGCTCGTGGGGCCCCTGGCCAGCTTCCGGTGCCCATTTTCTGGTATATAAGCCCATTTTCCCTAGAAAAAAGAAGGAGAAGACTTTTGGGACAGTGCGCCGCCATCTCGAGGTGGAACTTGGGCAGGAGCACTTTTGCTCTCCGGCGGAGCGATTCCGCCGGGGATACTTCCCTCCGGGAGGGGGAAATCGGAGCCATCGACATCACCAACGATCCTCTCATCGTGAGAAGACCAATCTTCATCAACATATTCAACAGCACCATCTCATCTCAAACCCTAGTTCATCTCTTGTATTCAATCTTTGTCTCAAAACCTCAGATTGGTACCTGTGGGTTGCTAGTAGTGTTGATTACATCTTGTAGTTGATGCTAGTTGGTTTATTTGGTGGAAGATTATATGTTCAGATCCAATATGCTATTTAATACCCCTCTGATCTTGGTCATGAAGATGATTTGTGAGTAGTTACTTTTGTTCTTGAGGACATGGGAGAAGTCTTGTCATAAGTAACCATGTGAATTTGGTATTCGTTCGATATTTTGATGATATGTATGTTGTTGATTCTCTTAGTGGTGTCATGTGAACGTCGACTACATGACACTTCACCATATTTAGGCCTAAGGGAATGCATTGTGGAGTAGTAATTAGATGATGGGTTGCTAGAGTGACAGAAGCTTAAACCCTAGTTTATGCGCTACTCCGTAAGGGGCTGATTTGGATCCATATGTTTAATGCTATGGTTAGAGTTATCTTAATTCTTCTTTCATAGTTGTGGATGCTTGCGAGAGGGGGTAATCATAAGTGGGAGGCTTGTTCAAGTAAGAACAGCACCCAAGCACCGGTCCACCCACATATCAAATTATCAAAGTAGCGAACGTGAATCAAACAAACATGATGAAAGTGACTAGATAAAATTCATATGTGTCCTCGAGAACGCTTTGCTTATTATAAGAGATCGTTCCGGCTTGTCCTTTGCTACAAAAAAGGATTGGACCACCTTGTTGCACTCTTTGTTACTATTGCTATTTTTCACTTGTTACAAATTACCTTGCTATCAAACTACTCATTACCGATAATTTCAGCGCTTGCAGAAAATACCTTGCTGAAAACCGCTTGTCATTTCCTTCTGCTCCTCGTTGGGTTCGACACTCTTACTTATCGAAAGGACTACGATTGATCCCCTATACTTGTGGGTCATCACCAGCCTTCTTATCTGCCAAGTACTTGGGACTATGATGATTATGTGTGATGCTAGTGATTATGCTGTTGGTGCTGTTCTAGGACAGAGAGTTGATAAGAAATTAAATTTGATCCATTATGCTAGCAAAACTCTAGACAGTGCCCAAAGAAATTATGCTACTACTGAGAAAGAATTTCTAGCAGTTGTGTTTGCATGTGATAAATTCAGATCTTACATAGTTGATTCTAAAGTAACTGTTCACACCGATCATGCTGCTATTAAATACCTTATGGAAAAGAAAGATGCTAAACCTAGACTCATTAGGTGGGTTCTATTGCTACAAGAATTTGACTTGCATATTATTGATAGAAAGGGAGCTGAGAATCCCGTAGCAGATAATTTGTCTAGAATAGAAAATGTTCTTGATGACCCACGACCAATTAATGATGATTTTCCTGATGAACAATTAGATGTCATAAATGCTTCTCATAATACTCCTTGGTATGCAGACTATGCTAATTATATTGTTGCTAAATTTATACCACCTAGTTTCACATACCAACAAAAGAAAAAGTTCTTCTTTGATTTAATACATTACTTCTGGGATGACCCACATCTTTATAAAGAAGGAGTAGATGGTATTATTAGACGTTGTATACCTGAGCATGAACAGGAACAAATCCTATGGAAGTGTCATTCCGAGGCTTATGGAGGACACCATGCGGGAGACAGAACTGCACATAAGGTATTACAATCTAGTTTTTATTGGCCTACTCTTTTCAAGGATGCTCGTAAGTTTGTCTTATCTTGTGATGAATGTCAAAGAATTAGTAATGTTGGTAGACGTCAGGAAATGCCTATGAATTATTCACTTGCTATTGAACCATTTGATGTTTGGGGATTTGATTATATGGGACCTTTTCCTAAATCCAATGGGTATACTCATATTTTAGTTGTTGTTGATTACGTTACTAAGTGGGTAGAAGCTATTCCAACTAGTAGTGCTGATCATAACACTTCTATTAAAATGCTTAAAGAAGTTATTTTCCCAAGGTTTGGAGTCCCTAGATATTTAATGACTGATGGTGGTTCACATTTTATTCATGGTGCATTCCGTAATCTGCTTGCTAAATATGATGTCAACCATAGAATTGCATCTCCCTATCACCCTCAATCTAGTGGTCAAGTAGAATTGAGCAATAGAGAAATAAAATTAATTTTGCAAAAAATCGTTAATAGATCTAGAAAGAATTGGTCTAAGAAACTTGACGATGCATTATGGGCTTATAGAACTGCTTATAAAAATCCTATGGGTATGTCTCCCTATAAAATGGTTTATGGAAAAGCATGTCATTTACCTCTTGAGTTAGAACATAAAGCATAGTTGGCAATTAAAGAACTCAATTATGATTTTAAACTTGCCGGTGAAAAGAGGTTATTTGATATTAGCTCATTAGATGAATGGAGAACCCAAGCTTATGAAAATGCCAAATTGTTTAAAGAAAAAGTTAAAAGATGGCATGATAGAAGAATTCAAAAAAGGGAATTCAAAGTGGGTGAGCAAGTTCTATTGTACAATTCTCGTTTGAGATTCTTTGCAGGAAAGCTTCTCTCTAAATGGGAAGGACCGTATATCATCGAAGAAGTTTATCGCTCCGGAGCCATCAAAATAAACAACTCCGAAAGCACTAATCCGAGAGTGGTGAATGTGCAAAGAATTAAGCACTATATTTCAGGTACTCCCATTAATGTTGAAACTAATATTATTGAAACAATTACACCGGAGGAATACATAAGAGAGACCTTCCAGAACCCTGAAAAGGAAGAGGTACGTGATACGGTAATTAAACCGACTCCAAAAATTCCATAAAAATACTTTCTGTCAGTTTTGGAATATTAGAAAAAATACAAAAATAAGAAACAACCGAGGGGACCCACGAGGTGCACACGAGGCACCAGGGCGCGCCACCCCCCTGGCGCGCCCTGGTGGCTCGTGGGCCCCTCGTGAGCCTTCCCGACTCCGTTTTCTTCTGGATTACTTGTTTTGCAAGATAAAAATTCTTTATATATACTCCTGGACAGTTTGACCACCGTATCGCAGAAATCTCCTCTGTTCTTGTTTCGTGCTATTTTTCTGACAGATCCGAAAGTATGTCGTCTCAAGACTCAGATGGAGAGAGCTTCGTATCACACTATGTTACAAATCCATGGATCTATGGAGATATAGATCCCTATGGATGGTCCGTGGAGGAGGAGCAAGATGCCGACATAAAGGGAACGGAAGACGCGAGCTCAGATGAAGAAGATGCCCTCTACCTCAACCTGGAGATATGCATGTGGAGTTCAAGAAGTTGAGCCTCCCAAACATAGTAAACAAATCTAAGATCCAATTTATCCCTTTCCGTCTTCTACAGGAAAACAAGAACGCACTATGTGAGAAGATAATAGAGCTTGAGCAAGAAATTAGCAAGTTGAAGGAAAAAAACTATGTTCTGAAGCGGAACCTGAAGGACAAGCCCACCACTTCATCACCACCACCATCACCGAAGGAAGAAACTTGAGTACATGGGTATGGGCACCCCCCTTGGCTTGTGCCAAGCTTGGGGGAGGTGCCCCGGTATCGTATCACCATCACTTTTATTATCTTTACCTATTTTTAGTTCGATCCTTAGTTATTTCGTGATTTAGATTGAATAAAAGTTTTAGTATGATCTAGTCTTGAGTGTTTGCTTCATGATCTATCTATGTAATCGAGTGCGAGAGTTATATAATAAAGAGTAGTTTGAGTTTTTGCTTCTTGACTTCTATGTTTCAATCTTAGCCATGAAAATAATGAAAAAAATCATATGCTAATCTTATGGAAAGTAATGACATTACATGAAGAAAAGTATAAGTGGTAAAATTTATTGAAAGTTAACAAACATAGCATTGGTCAATGATGCAATTCATGAAAAAAATAATTGGGAAGAGAAGATTCACATGCAAATACACTATCTTGGACATCTTTTATGATTGTGAGCCCCCATTAAGTATTTTATGTCAGATTGTTGACGTTGGACAAGGAAGACAATGTAATGAATTATGTTTGCTTATATTCACATAGAAGTTATATTGTCATAGATCCTCCAACATGTGGAGCTTGCTCAATAGCTTTGCTAGCCAAAAATCCGCACCAAGTAGAGATACTACTTGTGCATCCAAAACCCTTAAACCTAATTTCATGTCATGAGAGTCCACTATATCTACCTATGGATTGAATAAGATCCTTCAAGTAAGTTGTCATCGGTGCAAAAAGCAATAAAAATTGCCTCTAAATGTGTATGAACTTTTATTGTAAGGGAAAATAAGCTTTGTACGAACTTATGATGGTAAAGACTACATAATAAAGGTTGCTATCACAAGGGGCAATATAAAGTGACATTCCTTTGCATTAAGAGCTTGTGCATCCAACAACAAAAAGCGCATGACAACCTCTGCTTCCCTCTGCGAAGGGCCTATCTTTTACTTTTATGTATTTACTTTTTATGCAAGAGTCAATAGTGTTCTCCTCTATTCCTTTTTATTTTTCTCTTTTGCAAGCATCATGTGGTGGGGAAAGATCTAGGCATATATATCCAGTTGGATATGAGTGATCATGAGTTATTATTGTTGACATTACCCTTGAGGTGAATAAGTTGAGAGGCGAAATACTAAGCCCCTATCTTTCTATGTGTCTAGCTGAAACTTTTTGCTCCATATATATGTTGTGAGTGTTAGCAATCATAGAAGACTATATGATGGTTGAGTATGTGGACTTGCTAAAAAGCTCCTACATGAGACCCTTCCTGAAAATATGATGAATTGCAATTGCATTGTTGACTAAGAACATAGTTTGTTAGTTTTCAAGAAAGTTTATGCCTTATACTTCATTGTTGTGATGAATTGTTACTTGCTCATGAGAAGTTTTATGATATTAAATATTGCTGTTATAATAATGATCATGATGCTACTATGTCCATATTTTGTTTTTATCGACACCTCTCTCTCTAAACATGTGGACATGATTATCGATATCGGCTTTCGCTTGAGGACAAGCGAGGTCTAAGCTTGGGGGAGTTAATACGTCCATTTTGCATCTTGTTTTGCTATTGTTATTTATAGTGTTTTTAATCAATATAACACTTTGTGAAGCAATTCTAATGCCTTTTCTCTCTTAATATGCAAGATTTACACAAGGAGGGAGATTGCTGGCAGCTGGAATTCTGGACCTGAAAAAGCTATGTTAGAGATACCTATTCTGCACATCTCCAAATGAGCTAAAATTTCACGGAGATTTATTTTGGAATAAATAAAAAATACTAGAAGCAAGAAGTACCAGAGGGGGTCACCCAGGTGCCCACGAGGCCCAGGGCGCGCCACCCCCCCCCCCCCAGGCGCGCCCTGGTGGCTCGTGGGGCCCCTGGCCAGCCTCCGGTGCCCATTTTCTGGCATATAAGCCCATTTGCCCTAGAAAAAATAAGGAGAAGACTTTTGGGATGGTGTGCCGATGTCTCGAGGCGGAACTTGGGCAGGAGCACTTTTGCTCTCCGGTGGAGCGATTCCGTCGGGGATACTTCCCTCCGGGAGGGGGAAATCGGAGCCATCGACATCACCAACGATCCTCTCATCATGGGAGGACCAATCTTCATCAACATCTTCAACAGCACCATCTCATCTCAAACCCTAGTTCATCTCTTGTATTCAATCTTTGTCTCAAAACCTCAGATTGGTACCTGTGGGTTGCTAGTAGTGTTGATTACATCTTGTAGTTGATGCTAGTTGGTTTATTTGGTGGAAGATTATATGTTCAGATCCAATATGCTATTTAATACCCCTCTGATCTTGGTCATGAAGATGATTTGTGAGTAGTTACTTTTGTTCTTGAGGACATGGGGGAAGTCTTGTCATAAGTAATCATGTGAATTTGGTATTCGTTCGATATTTTGATGATATGTATGTTGTTGATTCTCTTAGTGGTGTCATGTGAACGTCGACTACATGACACTTCACCATATTTAGGCCTAAGGGAATGCATTGTGGAGTAGTAATTAGATGATGGGTTGCTAGAGTGACAGAAGCTTAAACCCTAGTTTATGCGCTACTCCGTAAGGGGCTGATTTGGATCCATATGTTTAATGCTATGGTTAGAGTTATCTTAATTCTTCTTTCATAGTTGTGGATGCTTGCGAGAGGGGGTAATCATAAGTGGGAGGCTTGTTCAAGTAAGAACAGCACCCAAGCATCGGTCCACCCACATATCAAATTATCAAAGTAGCGAACGTGAATCAAACAAACATGATGAAAGTGACTAGATAAAATTCATATGTGTCCTCGAGAATGCTTTGCTTATTATAAGAGATCGTTTCGGCTTGTCCTTTGCTACAAAAAAGGATTGGACCACCTTGTTGCACTCTTTGTTACTATTGCTATTTGTCACTTGTTACAAATTACCTTGCTATCAAACTACTCATTACCGATAATTTCAGTGCTTGCAGAAAATACCTTGCTGAAAACCGCTTGTCATTTCCTTCTGCTCCTCGTTGGGTTTGACACTCTTACTTATCGAAAGGACTACGATTGATCCCCTATACTTGTGGGTCATCACCAGCCTTCTTATCTGCCAAGTACTTGGGGCAGTTCCGCTTCCAGTGACCATTCCCCTTGCAATAGAAGCACTCAGTCTCAGGTTTGGGTCCAACCTTGGGTTTCTTCATGGGAGCGGCAACTGTCTTGCCATTCTTCTTGAAGGTCCCTTTCTTTCCCTTTCCTTTCTTGAAACTAGTGGTCTTTTTAACCATCAACACTTGATGCTCCTTCTTGATTTCTACCTCCTCGGCCTTAAGCATCGCGAAGAGCTCGGGGATCGTCTTGTCCATCCCTTGCATATTATAGTTCATCACAAAGCCTTTGTAGCTTGGTGGCAGTGACTGGAGAACTCTGTCAATAACCGTCTCATCTGGAAGATTAACTCCCAACTGATTCAAGCGGTTGTTATACCCAGACATTTTGAGTATATGCTCACTAACGGAGCTGTTCTCCTCCATCTTGCAGCTAAAGAACTTGTCGGAGGTGTCATACCTCTCAACCCAGGCATGAGCTTGAAATACCAACTTCAGCTCCTGGAACATCTCATATGCTCCGTGGTGCTCAAAACGTCTTTGGATCCCCGGTTCTAAGCCGTAAAGCATGGCACACTGAACTATCGAGTAGTCATCAGAACGTGCCTGCCAGATGTTCACAACATCCATAGACAACGCTGGAGGGGGTGCTTCACCTAGCGGTGCATCAAGGACATAAGCCTTCTGTGCAGCAGTGAGGATAATCCTCAAGTTACGGACCCAGTCCGCATAGTTGCTTCCATCATCTTTCAACTTAGCTTTCTCTAGGAACGCATTAAAATTCAGGGGAACTACAGCGTGAGCCATTGATCTACAACACAATTTTGCAAAGACAATTTAGACTAAGTTCATGATAATTAGTTCAGTTAATCAAATTACTAATGAACTCCCACTTAAATCAACATCCCTCAAGTTGTCTAAGTGTTACATGATCCAAATCAACTGACCCATGTCCGATCATCACGTGAGATGGGGTAGTCATCAATGGTGAACATCTCCATGTTGATCATATCTACTATATGACTCATGTTCGACCTTTCGGTCCTCCGTGTTCCGAAGCCATGTCTGTACATGCTAGGCTCATCAAGTTTAACCCAAGTATTCTGCATGTGTAAAACTGGCTTACACCCGTTGTATGCGAACGTAGAGTCTATCACACCCGATCATCACGAGGTGCTTTGAAACGACGAACTTTCGCAACGGTGCATACTTAGGGAGAACACTTTTATCTTGAAATTAAGTGAAGGGATCTTCTTATAATGCTACCGTCGTCCTAAGCAAAATAAGATGCATAAAAAGATAAACATCACATGCAATCAATATGTGACATGATATGGCCATCATCATCTTTGTGCTTTTGATCTCCATCTGCAAAGCACTGGCATGATTGATACGTCTCCAACGTATCTATAATTTTTGATTGTTCCATGCTGTTATATTATCAATCTTGGATGTTTTTATATTCATTTACAACAATTATATATCATTTTTGGAGACTAACCTAATGACTTAGTGCCCAGTGCCAGTTGCTGTTTTCTGCCTGTTTTTTGTTTTACAGAAAATCAATACCAAACGAAGTCCAAATGCCACGAATTTTTTTGGAGATTTTTTATTGGACAAGATAAACGCTAGAAGCTTCGGGAGAAGACTAGACGCCAGAGGAGGTGGCCACGAGCCACCAGGGCGCGCCTGGGGGGGGGGGGCAGGCGCGCCCTGGAACAGCACCAATAGCATAATCGCTAGCATCACACATAATTTCAAAGGGTATAGGTTCCAATCAGGTGGTTGAACAATGGGTGTGGAAATTAAGGCTTTCTTAAGTATTTCAAAGGCTTCTACGCAATCATCATCAAAAACAAATGGAACATCTTTTTGTAAAAGATTAGTAAGAGGCCTAGAAATCTTAGAGAAGTCTTTAATGAACCTTCTACAGAAACCAGCATGACCAAGGAAACTTCTCATACCTTTGATATCTTTAGGACATGGCATTTTCTCAATTGCATCAACTTTAACTTTATCTACCTCAATACCTCTTTCAGAAATTTTATGCCCAAGGACTATACATTCATTCACCATAAAGTGGCACTTCTCCCAGTTCAAGACAAGATTAGTCTCTTCACATCTCTGCAAAACTCGGTCAAGGTTGCTTAAGCAATCATCAAAAGAGGTTCCGTAAACGGATAAATCATCCATGAATACCTCAACAATGTTTTCACAAAAATCAGAGAATATAGTAGTCATACATCTTTGAAAGGTAGCAGGTGCATTGCATACCAAAAGGCACACATCTGTACATAATTTCCAAAAGGACAAGTAAAAGTGGTTTTCTCTTGATCTTCTTTTGATACACGTATTTGAGAAAAACCGGAATATCCATCTAGGAAGCAAAAGTGTGTATGCTTAGATAATCTTTCTAACATTTGATCAATAAAAGGCAAGGGGTAATGATCTTTCCTAGTAGCTTTATTTAATTTCCTAAAATCAATTACCATCCTATAACCAGTTATAATTCTTTGTGGAATAAGTTCATTTTTATCATTAGGAACAACAGTAATGCCTCCTTTCTTAGGAACACAATGAACATGACTTACCCATCTACTATCAGCTATAGGATAAATTACACCTGCCTCTAGAAGCTTTAATATTTCAGTTCTTACCACATCCTTCATCTTAGAATTCAAAAGTCGTTGATGATCAATGACTGGCTTATCATAAGGCTCCATATTAATCTTGTGCTGGCATAAAGTGGGACTAGTGCCCTTAAGATCATCAAGAGCATATCCAATAGCAACACGGTGCTTCCTCAGAGTTTTAAGTAATCTCTTTTCTTCATACTCTGAAAGGTTAGCATTGATAATAACAGGATGATACGTCCATTTTGCATCATGTTTACCTACTGTTATTTATTATGTTTTGGGTCATTATTTCACTTTATGATGCAATCCTAATGCCTTTTTTCCCTTATTTTGCAAGTTCGACATGAAGAGGGAGATTGCCGGCAGCTGGAATTCTGGACTCGAAAAGGCTACAGAAGAGATAGGTATTCTCCGCAACTCCAAATGACCTAAAAATTTACAGAGAATTATTTTGGAATATATAAAAAAATATTGGCAAAAGAATTACCATAAGGGGACCCAACAGGGAGCAACAAGCTCAGGGGGCGCACCCTACCCCCCTGGGCGCACCCTGTGAGCTTGTGGGCCCCCGGCAGGGGTCCGGGGCCCATCTTCTCCTATAAGATGCTATTTGCCCTAAAAAAATCAGAAGAAGACTTTCAGGATGAAGCGCCACCGTCTCGAGGCGGAACCTGGGCAGGAGCACTTTTGCTCTCCGGTGGAGCGATTCCGCCGGGGATACTTCCCTCCGGGAGGGGGAAATCGAAGCCATCGACATCACCAATGATCCTCTCATCTTGGGAGGACCAATCTTCATCAACATCTTCACCAGCACCATCTCATCTCAAACCCTTGTTCATCTCTTGTATTCAATCTTTGTCTCAAAACCTCAGATTGGTACATGTGGGTTGCTAGTAGTGTTGATTACATCTTGTAGTTGATGCTTGTTGGTTTATTTGGTGGAAGATTATATGTTCAGATCCTTAAGCATATTCAATACACCTCTGATCTTGAATATGAATATGATTTGTGAGTAGTTACTTTTGTTCTTGAGGACATGGGAGAAGTCCGGTTATAAGTAATCATGTGAAGTTGGTATTCGTTTGATATTTTGATGATATGTATGTTGTATTTCTTCTAGTAGTGTCATGTGAACGTCGACTACATGACACTTTACCATAATTGGGCCTAGGAGAATGCATTGGGGAGTAATAAGTAGATGATGGATTGCGAGAGTGACAGAAGCTTAAACCCTAGTTTATGTGTTACTCCGTAAGGGGCTGATTTGGATCCATATGTTTCATGCTATGGTTATATTTATCAAAATATCGAACGAATACCAACTTCACATGATTACTTATAACAAGACTTCTCCCATGTCCTCAAGAACAAAAGTAACTACTCACAAATCATATTCATGTTCAAGATCAGAGGTGTATTGAATATGCTTGAGGATCTGAACATATAATCTTCCACCAAATAAACCAAGTAGCATCAACTACAAGATGTAATCAACACTACTAGCAACCCACGGGTACCAATCTGAGGTTTTGGGACAAAGATTGAATACAAGAGATGAACTAGGGTTTGAGATGAGATGGTGGTGGTGAAGATGTTGATGAAGATTGGTCCTCCCACGAAGAGAGGATCGTTGGTGATGTCGATGGCTTCGACTTCCCCCTCCCGAAGGGAAGTGTCCCCGGCGGAATCGCTCTGCCGGAGAGCAAAAGTGCTCCTACCCAGGTTCCACCTCGAGACGGCGGCGCTTCGTCCTGAAAGTCTCTTCTTATTTTTTCTAGGGCAAATGGCATCATATAGGGGAAGATGGGCCCCAGAGGCCTGCTGGAGGGGCCATGAGCTCAGTAGGCGCGCCCTAGGGGGAGCGCCCCCTGAGCTCATGGCTCTCTAGTGGCCCCCCTTCTGGTATTTCTTCCGCCAATATTTTTTATATATTCCAAAATAATTCTCCGTAAATTTTCAGGTCATTTGGAGTTGTTGAGAATATCTATCTCTGTTGTAGCCTTTTTAGGTCCAGAATTCCAGCTGCCGGCAATCTCCCTCTTCATGTGAATCTTGCAAAATAAGAGAGAAAAGGCATTAGGATTGCATCATAAAGTGAAATAATGACCCAAAACATAATAAATAACAGTAGGAAAACTTGATGCAAAATGGACATATCAGGTTTTCAGAGGTATATAAAGGCATAGGAATCGAGAGGCGGTAAATCGGAGGCTCAGGCGGCCCATGCGGCAGGGGCATGCACCCCCTAGGGCGCGTGGGGGTGACATGTGGGGCCCTTGGGTACCCCCTGGCCTATGTCGGTGTCCCCTGGAGCCTTCTGGACTTGAAACTTCTGCTGATTTTTCCTAGATTGTTTAGTCCAATAAAATTTATTTTTCTGCAAAGTCCAAAAACAACAGAAAACACCAAATGTCACTGGGCACTGGGTTAATAGGTTAGTCCACTACAATAATAAAAACTAATTTAAATAGGTACCAAAAGTATAATTTAATATAAATATGGTATGGAACAAGCAAAAATTATAGATATGTTTGAGACGTATAAGCATCCCCAAGCTTAATCCCTACTCGTCCTCGAGTAGATAGATGATAACAAAATAATTTTTGATTGTGAATGCCACTTGCATGAATTCTAATCAATTTGATGTAATTGGGTATGATCTTAAAGTGATTGAAATCAATAGTCTATAGCATATACAAAGCAAGTAACATCAAAATATGCAAGTAATATCATTATTGCTTTTCATGGATCAAAAGTTTCATGTCACACTCATCAATACTATAAGGTTTAGAAAAGGATATCAAATGTATCATGAAATGTGATGGTCAAGGATTTATCATAACACAAGCCAGAGCTTCGGTCAAGTAACTAATCACATGACTCCTTCTTTTCAACTACTTAGTACCCACGCGATGTTCAAAACATGAGCCTTGATCTTTGCACTTATAAATGGAACACTAGAATAATGATGGGGGTTTTATATGGTGCAAGCATCACGGACCGTCAAAGCCGAGGGTGCCACGTTAACCTGGCGGATGACATGCTACACAAAATCACTAGGATTTAGCAGACGCTCGACGTAGAGAAAGCCTGCTGCGCCGCAGATCAAGAGCGGCACCACGATGCAGAGCAAGAGTTGCGCCGTCGCCGCTTAGGTTTTCCCACTTGACGGGCTATTGCAGTTGGCTCCTATTCCTCGCCAGGAATGGGCAGCGTCCGTCTGCGCCGCACTTGCACCGGAACCCATCCGCGCCGATGCCATAGTCCATTCTCCCCTTGATGCCAACACATTGGTTGCTAGGCTCGAGCTCATCCTTGGCTGACGTCCTCGGCGAAGAAGATCAACATGCACGTCACGTCTTGGAGCTGGTGATCTTCAATGAAATAAGCCAATAGGAAGTCGAGTTCGTGCTCCAGCAGTACCGCGAGCGTAGCAGACGGTTGAGCGAATGCATGCGCGAGCACAGGCACCACCAAGAGCTTCCCAACCCCGTGCGCAGAGATGAGCAATGTTGCCACAGGCCGCAAGACTCTGAATGACTGGCGGCCAGGGTGGTGGCCATGGACTCCGATCGACTCCGTGTAGACCCCTTTTAGCAACGTCGTCGAATAGCGACATTGCCTATCTTTATTCGGATACCTGCATGGCTCATGTGCGTTGTTATATTTGGTCGGCCTCGATTCCCTTTTTGTTCCGCCCTTTCCAGTAAGGGTTGTGCCACCGCACAAGGATGCAGGCAAGTAAACCTTGTGCACGTTCCTAGTGTAAAAAAACAGGCATTTATTACTTCGCTTGCCACTGGCATGGCCGATTGAAGCACACCGGGTACATTACGGGTAGTTATGTGGTTCTCGAATCTTGAGTTCTCATGCGGTCGTCGAGACCATATATCTGCACCTAGGATGCCAGCGGCACGATACCAGACACAATTAATTTGTTGCTTCGTTTGCCACTAGGACGTCTGGCTTCAACGTGTTGGGTCCATGCGGACGGGCACATGGTTCTCAAGTACCTATGAATTCGTTAAGCACCGATTGAACAACCATGTTTCATCAAGTGAAGTGCACGAAAGGATGTGACAAGAAGGGCCCTTCGGACGCTTTCACCCGTTGGCCTCGGTTCGATGTAGAGGGGGCCTTGCTTGCCCGGACTCATGTCACCATGGTGCCTGCTTGGCTGGCTTCTTTGGATTAGTGGAGATGCGGTGTCGAGAGGCACAAAGGAAAAAAAGCCTTTATTACTTCTCTTGCCACTGGTGGCCGGTTCAAGCACGTCGAGTACGTCCATGCGGCCGGTCACGTGGTTCTCGAATCTCGAGTCCTCATGCAGTTGTCGAGACCATGTCCCTATGCTTTGGATACCAACGGCACGATACCAGACACAATTAATTTAATGCTTCGTTTGCCACTAGGATGTCTGGCTCCAGCACGTCGGGTCCATGCGGTTGGGCACATGCTTCGGTTTCAACTGCGACGTCCAGCTCTAGCACATTGGGTCCATGCGGACGGGCACATGGTTCTCGAGTCCCTATGCAGTCATCGAGACCACAGATTGGATAGCCATGTTTCATCACTAGTTATGCACAAAAGGATGTGAATAAAGGCCCATCAGACACTTTCACCTGTTGACCTCGGTTCGACATAGAGGGGGCCTTGCCTGCCCGAACTCTCGTCACCATGTAGTCTGTCCAGCTAGCTTCTCTGGATAAGTGGAGATGTGGCGTGGAGAGGAATGAAGGTCATTATCCTTCTCATCAGACGCCCACTTCATGTGCACAACACGACCAGGGTTCACGTCCACGCAAAGCATATGGTCCTAGCAAGCGTAAAATCATTGTCTGGCAACATAGTAGGGCTAGGCACCTCACGAAGCACGTGACAGGTGAGGGTGGTGACCTCAGAGCTATCATCAATCAGTCCTATGTTGTCCAGAGGACGCGTGAGGTGCATCCCACAACGTGGAGGTGCAGAGCGTTCTTGCACGAGCAATGGCTCTTCGAAGAATTTTCCTGGAAGGCGACCAACGTCGGCATGGGGTTGTTCAGAACGCTCCACACCTTGACTTGCAAGGAGCTCATGCAACGGAAGCCTCCACCAAGACGGTGAAGGCCATCTCACTCGACTATAGCCAATGTGCTAGTCAATCAGTCCAAGCCGATGATTAACGCGTAGAACACGCTACCTTCGACACGCTCTCCTTCTCTTTTTACTTTTGGAAGAAGCGACACCTCAGAAGAATGAACAATGCACTTTTCCGTTGACACACATCAACCGAATGTAAACTGGTTTGCGAGACCAAAAGGAAAAACCCCAAGCCGGCCAATAGTATAACCATGTACGATTGTATAGGAGGTCGCACCACTCGAGGACACCTACAAAATTGCCCAATCTTCCCTGTCCGAGCTACTTATTTGGTGTTGTTTCTTTCCTTAGATGCCATGGGAGATAAGGAAGGTTGGAGGGGCATTCAATCCACCTTTGGAACCCTTAGATTGGATTCAGGATAAAGATGGGGAGGAGAAATCATGAGAGGAGCCATTTAATCTCCAAACCCTAGCCTCCGTGCCCAATC
Source organism: Elymus sibiricus (assembly GCA_039707655.1). Lineage (NCBI taxonomy): Eukaryota > Viridiplantae > Streptophyta > Magnoliopsida > Poales > Poaceae > Elymus > Elymus sibiricus. Next base: position 300,760,329 of record CM077676.1, on the reverse strand, counting down.
CCATCACACACGCTCTCTCTCCACAAGCCGCCACTCCACCAAGATCACGAAATTCACAGTTCCACCACATCACTGGGAAGCCATGATAAAGGGGGTCAGAGGAAGAAGGAGAAGAGGGCCGCCGTAGACCAACATGACTCTCATCGCCATCACCATCACCATCATCGATGCACATCCATCGCCAGTGGCGGATCTAGGCCACTGGTCCAGGGTGGGCCAGCATGCTACTGTACATATACATTTATTTTTTTCTTTAGCTTTTCTCCTATGATATAAAACCTATTTCCAAATCTCAGGGTGGGCCAAGGCCACCCTCTACCTCCGCCACTGTCCGTCGCCACCGAGCCTACACCAACTCCCCTTTGTCTTTCTTACTTTTTGAACCACTTGATGATGTTTATATTGGATCCCCTTGTGCTTAAGTAATTCTTTGGTTTGCATTAGGGTATTTTACTGTCTAGATCAATACTTAGTGTTGGTAACTGATGCATAAGTTTATTGTATTACATCGTTGGGGGTTGTGCCAAGTAAATTCTATGGCAACTAGAGGTACCACGGTAACAAAGCTACCTTGAAATGCTTGATCACTTACTTGGGGTGGTTCATGGTAAAAAAAGCCGTAGGTGACTCCTAATTACCGCCTTACACTAGTGGCATGTTAGGAAGGTGGTATTTGTTGTGAGGGGTGTACGTGTGGGGCACGATGTGAGTCTAGAATTAGCTCCACCCTTTAGTTTGCATGCATAGTAGACCTTTGCATTTCTAGTAGCGTATAGCCTTGAAACAATTGGCTACTTGTCATGTCATGTCCTAGCATGTATTTACTTTCTTGTTTTTAATTACTTTACTTAGTTATTAGTTTATCTTATCTTTGTTTACTATGTTTTGTAAAAGATGATAGTTAGTAGACTATTTTTCAATCATCATTTGGGTGCGTACACAACTATCCTTATGAAAAGTTTAGTTATGGGAAAGGGGGAAGCCCAACCTTTTGCTCCATTGGTTTGATAGAACCTTGCAATAGTACTTCCATGAAAGGTACTACTATGGCATGTACGCTTGCGGTCACCAAGATACTTTTGTCGCGCCATTGTTGGGGAGCATGGTGCTAGGCAGTTTCATTTCCATTTGCACATAGTTTACTATGATGTCTTTTGATTCTAGTGAAAAATTCAAAAATTATATCAACCTTTTTGTTGTTACAGAAATGACTTTTGACTAGGGAGTATCCTTAGTTGCATGGTTGGTGAAATAAGTGAGGGTGTGTACCCCGTACTTATAGTGAAGGTTGTCGTGCACTGATAAGGTTCACATAGCAATTTTTTTAAACAGGTTCAGTCACCTCTGTGGAGCGCTGCCTACATGCTAGCTATGTGAAGGGAGACGTCAAGATAAGTGCTTGGCTCATGGGACATTGAGAATGTCGCCATTTCCAAAGCTCGCCAACTCCCAACGATCTGAGCCTTACAAGGTCCCTCGGATTCTAAAACCTAACCTCCTAGAAGCTTGGTCCTATCGAGGGTTGGCTCTCCTCTTGAGTTTATTCAAGTGGGATTCAACGAGAGCACATGCCCATGGGGGCTATTTATAGCCTAGGAGTCCTTGAAAAAATAACATGGCCGCCCTCGAGGGTTGTAGGTTTGGAGGGGAACATTGGTAAAACATCGTCCATGGGTAGTGAATACAATCAAAGGCGGGGGTGTGCATGGCTTTGTGAGCCACTCTTTCTCATCCATTCATGAATTGGCCTAGACTAGTTGGGCCTCTTCCAGACTTGGGTTTCTTTGCTTCTTGCCTCATTTGTTGATTTGGTCTTTTATTTCCTCCTCTTTCTTCGACTTGTTGACCATGGTGATTTTCTTGGACTTTTGTTGATCGTCTTTGACTTGTATTGACCGGCCACATAGGGCTAGGTGGGACTCTAGATGTGATTATCTACTTCCCACAACAAACATTTCCTTCGAGATGTCTCCTATAGGTACCAAAAGTGCCACAAAGGATCAAAACAAGGATAAGGGAATGGTATATAACCAATACCAAAACTCTACGAAAGGTATCACATTGGATGAACAGTTAAATATATTAGATTATTGTGCTAAAGGCATGCTTGAACACCCATCATTTTGTGATGTTTGCAAGTCCAATTTGATCTCACCACTTGTTGCAAGAATCAGCCTAGTCCTATTATAGCATCTTATAACAATGGAAATTTTGATCTTGATGCTACTAGGCAATTACAGGAACTAGTCATGTCCTTCAGAAGCTTGGAGATCACATCGAGAATAAAAGAGCTCACCCGGTTTGATGAACATGGTGAGGCTTTTAGATACATGTACTTGGCCGTACCTACTCATGATTTTTGTATCACTAAGTCTTCTTAGATAAATCTTTTAGTCATGAGTTATGTGAAACAACTAACAACCACCTCCTAAGCCGCCAAAATGGAAGAACATAACATTTTGCATGAATTCAAGAGAATTGTTGAGAAATGGGAGATCAAGGGATGCAAAGATCTACTCATAAAGAAAAATGTTTTGAAATCAAAGATCACCATAAGGAACAAGAGGATAAAGGACGGAATGGCCACCAACTTACAATCTCGACCGATCATAGTAAATCTCTAAACACAACTCATGCTCAGCTTGATAATCATTTGCCATATCTTATCTCTATGTAAAATCTCATTGAACCAATTGAGATATTGCTTGAATGTTCTTGACTACAAGGTAATGATGGTACTAATGTTCCATATTTACGTGTCGATAGAATTGCTCATAGTGGTAGGTGTGAGGTACATATTTCCATTGTCCCTAATGTGCATGTGGTGACTCCTTTTGATGAAACATGATTACGCATCAGTCGTGGTAAGAGGTTTACACAAAAATAATGGAGTTGATTGCCTCACAAGAGATATCCAAAGCAACCACCTTCATGCTCAATGAATATACCCCATGTCGGAGGACCTGCCAATCTTAGAAAATACCCAAGCTACATATTTTGATATTTATCTTAATGATATACTCCCTCTGTTCCACAATAAGGTGTATTAGTTTTTTTTAAGTCAAACATGTGCATGTTGGACAATTTTTTTTACGAAAAGGTATTAATATCCATAATATCACATTTGTATAATTAGATCCATCATGAAATTTATTTTCATATTTATTTTGTATTGTGCATGTTGATATTTTATTCTAGAATCCTAGTCAAACATGCGTATGTTTGACTTTCTTAAAATTTTATGCACCTTATATTCTGGAACAGAGGTAGTATCTGTTAATTTTGTGCAAGCTCTCCATCATGATCCATTGCCAAGTAGATTGAAATGCCTTATAGGCGATGATAACATTGAAATAGGATATGAAAACTTGGTTACGATGATTGCATTGCTCAAATTCCCCATATTACAAAGATATTGTGAAATTGCGCCTACTAACCTTGCAGACATCTCCGATGCACAATGTGCATTGGTACTTGCCAGATAGTAAAGAATTATTTTTATATGATATATCAATGCACCAGAAGAGGATACGTCTTCAGTTCTCTCGCTTTGAGGTGCTCCATATCACGGTCAGGGGTGAATCATAAAGCACCTTAAATCGACATTCCTTGAAATCCCTCGGGATGATTGGAGCACCGGACCTAGCTGCATGACTATAAGAAAAGTGCTTTATGGGATTCAACCCATACTATCTTATTTTAAGGAAATAAAAAGGTGAAGGCTGAATAATGAGCATCGCAAACATTTCAGTGGAGAGGTAAAGATCAAACGTAATATTTTTTATCATCTCATTTAAGCTTCTTACAAATGATTGTTGTTTGCCTTCATTGTTGATCATTGAAGGTTGTGGGAGTAATCCCGCCTTATTTTCGTGTCTTTTCTTTTTGTTGGGTCTTCCAGATCTGTGGATTGTCGGTGAGCTCGCTTAATTTTTATTAGTATCCAACTATTTTGTTTTTCCTAATCTCCTTATTTTTAGTGGCAAGAACTATCATGGGCTATTTGTTTAATATTTTTGCAGGTCTCCTTGGTATTTTCTTGCAAATAACATCTACATCATGAGAGGAAGAAGCACAATTTTTTTCATCAAATTCCCAAGCTTGAGAATACTAGTGGAGCATCGGTACAACCGCACGCGCCTGTACCAGCACTCGTACTAGGGGATACGAAGCTACAACCCTAGAACATAATGTTAGCCGAGCATCGGTATGGACATGCACGCTCGTACTGGAGGGGCTTGACAAAAATAAAAAGAACAGAACATAAGTTGAGCACCAGTATGACTGTTGGCGGTTGTACCAGCACCCATGCGAGGGTATTTCAACCGTTGTACGGCCCAGCTCGTAGCAAGGTTAGTTTTCACATTTCAACACCAGCTTCATTAATTGTCACTTCTAGAGTTTATATTTTCTTATGCATTGTTTAGTGTCTCTCTTTTCGCTGCCCTTTAGCCCCTCTTGTTTCCACTCATGGGTTACTAACCGTGAGAAATAGCATCTAAACTGAGTGTGGTGCAACGAATATTGCTAAAATACAAAGAGTGGAGACTGTTTATCTCTATTGCTTTCAGTTTTCATATAGGCGGTATAAAGTCTTACTTAGTTTATCGACTTAGCATGGTGCTTCATTGATAGGCCAGTCCATAGAGATCATATTGGTGTTTCGACACTATTCATAATGTACTCAACCTTAACTATTAGCAAAATGCATATTACACTAAGAACAATCCCTATGCTCACTCCAACCGGTGGTTAAAGATGGTGGTAATGACTCAACATAAAAGTAAAAAATATGGACCCGAATACGTGAGGAACGTCAGTTTGAGAAGGGAGCTGCTAGCAAACGAATCATTCCCTGGGAGGGGTTCGATCGAGCAAACGAAAAAGTTCACTACCAGAACCACCCCAGGGCGAAGCAGCCCAGACAACCATCTTTACCGAAAAAGGCTTTCGCCCCGCTTTATAAATAAAGCAAACCACCACAGCCACAAGGTTCAACATAGATCCACACAGACACACACGCACGCAGGTAGCACAACACGAAGTACAATAGGGTTCTGCTGAGGGCACAACTCAACAAGCCCTGAAAGAAGAAAAACAAGGGGGCAACATCGCAGTTAAGGAGCTAATCCGGCTCAGGTGGTGGAGGAGGAAGCGGTGGCGCCAAGCGAAGGGCCATCACACGGAGATCAGCAATGATGATGTTGATGGCGTCCCGGTCCTGGGGGCGGCTAAGCGGCCGCCAAAGCTGCAAGTAGCCACACATTTTGAACACCGCGTCAGTCGCACGTCGAAGAGGCACATGTTGGATCACAAGCTTATTCCGAACCGTCCAAAGCGTCCAAGCAAGGACCCCAATAGCCAGCCACCTAATGTGGCGGCCCTGCGGGGGCGAGGCCTGGATCTCGGCGAAGAGGTCCGGGAAGTTGGTGTTACACCAACGACCACTGGCCACCTCGCGGAGGCAACTCCAGAGGAACTGGACGGGGACACACGAGAAGAAGATATGGTTTGAGTCTTCTTCAGTCCCACACAGAGGACATGTCCCATCTCCCGGGCCATTTCGCTTTAACACCTCCACACCGGAAGGGAGACGTCCACGGATCCATTGCCATAAGAAGATCTTGATCTTCAGAGGGAGTCTGATCGACCAGATCGTCTCAAGGGGCGCAGGTCCTGGGGTGGCAGCGATGGCCTGGTATAGCGACTTCGTGGAGAATTGGCCCGAGGGTTTGAGGCGCCAGGCAATGCGGTCGTGAGCCAGCTCCAGGTCCGGCTCATGGAGGGCAACGACCTCCAGGAGCTCGTGCCATGCAGTAATCTCCGGGGGCCCAAATGGCCGCCGGAATGCGAGGCGCCCTAAGTCAATAAGGGTCGTCTCGACGGATACCCGAGGGTCCACCGCGATGGCGAACAGATCCGAGAAACGCGTCGCGAAGGGGGAATCTCTGGCCCACCTATCAAACCAGAAAAGGGTGGAGTTCCCCGAACCAACTGTAATGGAGGTCCCGATGCGGAGGATGATGGACTGCCAGAACTGGGAGCCCCCAGTCTGCTGATAGAAGGCAAGCGGCTGGCCGCGCAGGTACTTGCTCTGGATAATGTGGAGCCAACGTGTTACGAGGGCGATCCGCCAAAGCCAACGCGTTACGAGGGCGATGTTCATTCTTTTGGAGGACATGATCCCGAAGCCACCCTGGTCCCGCGGCTTGCAGATGTCAGGCCAGTGCACCATATGGTATTTCTGCTTATCAACCTCGCCAGCCCAGAAAAAACGAGCCTGGACCGTGCCGATCTCATGGTGGAGCGTCTCGGGCAAGTTGTAGAAGCTCATGATGAACAGGAGTAGGCTGGACAGGGATGAGTTAATGAGGATCGTCTGAGCTGCCTTAGACAGCCATCTACCCTGCCATGGCTCGATACGGTGCTGAAGCTTGAGCACCGAAGGTCTCAGGTCCGCGACAGAGAGCCTAGAGTCACTGATGGGAATCCCCAAGTAGGTGGTGGGGAAGGCGCCTAACTGACAGTTGAGTCGGTTAGCTATACTCCGGCTCTCGGTGGCGGAATAGCCCATCACCATCACTTCGCTCTTATCGAAGTTGATTTTGAGGCCCGACATCTGCTGAAAGCAGAGCAAGAGGAATTTTAGGTTCGTGACGTCGGCCGCGGATCCCTCCACCATAATGATGGTGTCATCCGCGTACTGAAGGAGTGAAATACCACTCCCCCCACCAGGTGTGGGACTATACCACGGATGTGGCCCGCGGCCTTTGCCTTGTCGAGGATAGTAGCCAAAGCATCGACCACCATGTTGAAAAGGAACGGGGAGAAGGGGTCACCCTGCCTAACCCCACATAAGGTGGGGAAGTAGGGTCCTATCTCGCCGTTGATGTTAACCGCGGTCTGACCGAATGAGACCATCTGCATGACTCGGGTGACCCATCGATCGTCGAACCCTTTCCGGAGCAACACTTCCCGAAGGAAGGGCCAGCTGACCGTGTCATAGGCTTTGTGGAAGTCAATCTTCAGGAAGACCGCCTTGAGGTGTTTGGTGCGAACCTCATGGAGGGCTTCGTGGAAGACTAGGACCCCATCCAAAATATACCGCCCTTGGATGAACGCAGACTGATCCGGGTGGGTGATGCGGTTGGCCAAAGGGGCCACCCTATTGGCGTACCCCTTTGCCAGGATACGGAAGATCACATTGATCACCATGATCGGCCGGAACTGACGGATGTCCGAGGCGCCGGGGACCTTGGGGATCAATGTGACGATCCCGTAGTTGAGGCGGTGGAGGTCGATGGAGCCTACGTAGAACTCCTCAAAGAGGGCCATCACCTTCCCCTTGATGACGCTCCAGAACTCCCGCAAAAAAAAAGATGACGCTCCAGAAGGTCTGGAAAAACTTTACTGGAAGTCCATCAGGGTCCGGCACGGACGTAGGATTCATGCCTTTAATGGCCGCCCAGACCTCTTCCTCCGAAAATGGAGCCGTGAGGGCCGCATTCTCTTCGGCCGAGATGCACTGGTGGCCCCGCCAGAAATCCGCCACTAGAGCTAGGCCTTCCCGAGAGGAGGATGAGAACAGGGCTTTATAGAAGCCATCAACATGCGCACGGATGTCGGCCGGGCGCTGCAGAAGGGTCTCCCCATCCCATAGCATGGGGATGGTGTTTCGCCTCCTGCGGCCATTCGCGATGGCCTGGAAGTATGTTGTATTAGCATCGCCCTTGAGGACCCACTTTTGGGTCCCACGGAGCCGCCGGTAGGCCTCCTCAAAAGTGTAGATGACCGTGAGCTGGTCCTAAAGGTCATACCGAAGCAGCCACTCGCTGGGGGCCAGTCCAACCGAGTCCGCCCGGAGGTCAAGAGCCTGTATGGAGTCGAGGATTGCTTTCTTACGCTCTCGTAGGTCGCGACCGAGGTTCGCGCCCCAGCCCTTCATGAATTGCCTCGCGCGCTTGGCACAGAAGTGCCAATCGTCGACCGCCGAGAGGGCGCGGTGGGGAGAAAGACGGGCATCCACCCATCTGTCCCGGACGGCTTCGACGAAACCGTTCTGATTAAGCCAGAACATTTCGAAGCGGAACCTAGGTGGCGGGGGAGGGCGCTCATTCTCTGAAGACAGGAGAAGAGGGACGTGGTCCGAACCAATACGGGTGATGGCTCGGAGGGAGGCAAGGGGGCACCGCAGCTCCCACTCCGGCAAGACCAAGACCCGGTCCAGGACGGAGCGGACCGGGTCCGCCTGGCGGTTGGTCCAGGTAAATCTGGCACCAACCCTCTCTAACTCTCGGAGGCCGAGTTCAGCAATGCAGTCGTTGAACATCTGCATCCGAGGGAAGTTGACTAGATCGTTGCTCTTATCCTCCGCGACGCGGAGGAGGTTGAAGTCGCCGCCAACCACCACCGGGAGTTGGGCGGCCGACACCTTCCTGCTAAGTTCATCGAGGAAGGACGCCGACTAACAGTGGTCGGCGGGGCCATAGATAATTATGACCTCCCACTTGAAGTTAATAGCCTGTTCGAAGAGCTCCATGCTGACGTAGAAATCTCCCCGGTCCATGCTACCTATCTCGAAGGTGGCATCCTTCACACCTAAAAGGATGCCACCCGAGTGCCCGGCGATCCCACTAGAAGGGGGCCAATGCCAGGCAAACAAGTGGGTGCTTAGTCGCTCAAGCTCTGACAAGGAGAATTCTGTGCGCATGGTTTCTTGGATTGCCACGATGTCGATGTGCTCGTCACGCATGTACTCGATCAGTTGGCGGCGGTGGCCATCTTGGCCGAAACCGCGGATGTTCCAGATGAGGGTCCGCATCAAGGAGCCATCGAGGGGCTGCTTGACCCCAGAACACAGGAGGCGCTTTGGGCGCGGAGGACGGCTATGCGAGAGCAGGTACGACTGCGGACCTCACCAATAGGCATCGATGGCTGGCCGGCCGGTCCTGGGAGAGGAGCCGGCCCAGTAGCCACGGTGTCTGGGGGGTTGGCCATGCGCTCCCTAGCCTCTGCCAACCGCCCATCCAAAATTTCCCGGGCGCGGATTGCCTCGATCTGGACTAAGGGGGGTGCGACCTCGCCCTAGAAGACTATTGCCGAGTCTGCGGCGACCTTCGCCAGGTGGCCAAGCTGAGCCGACTCGAGAGCAGAAAAGGAGCATGTAGTAGATGTAGCTGGGATGTCTGGGGTACCTAGCTCGAGGTTCCGTGCCGCGGCCCGGAGCTCCGCCCGCTCAGGGATGGGCAGAGTCGGGCTGCCCACCGGCCGAGCGGCGTCGATCTGAGCACTGCGTCACGAAGCCATCACCGGAGTCGAGGTCGACCGGCCCCGCCTGGAATAGGCCGCCGTCCGAGGCGGCAGCGGGTGAGCAACGACCGGAGTGGTCACCTCCGAGGGCGCCACCCTCGCCTCGGCAGTCGGGGGAGCGGGAGGCGGGGCGGGCGACGTAGAGGCACACAGCGGGGCCGGAGGGGCATCCGAGCTGATGGGAGGAGGCCCGTCCGGGAGAGGGGTCGATACCATGGGGTCAGCGGAGGCGAGCCCAGGGGCGGCGGATGAAGACAGTAGCAGGGGGTTGGTGTCCGTGTCCGTGACCGGAGCGGAGGAGACGACTACCGAGGCCACGTCGGGGGAGCGAGGTGATGATGCCGGCAGCACCAGGAGACTCACACCGGACAGTTCGCACTCCTCCCCCGAGAGCACAGGAGAGCCCGGAGACCCCAAGCCGGGGAGAGACAGGGCCACCGGGGTCAGGGGCATCGGGGCCGGCCGCTCGGTCAGGAGGAGAGGCCGTGAGTGACGTCCGTGGCCGGCCGTCGAGCCACCCTGAGTCGAGGACGGAGCTGGTGGATCCAGGGCAGGAGAGCGGCTATCCTCGGAGTCGTCGTCATCCCCCGGGTCCGAGTTGCGAGAGTGGCGTGGTCCATGGCGGTGGTGCCCGTGGTGGCCATCATCCCCACCTGGGCCGCCGCCAAAGTGTCCATCATCAGAGAAGCGAGGGCGACCCACGTGGTTGGGTGGCTCGGGTAGATCTTGAGATCGTAGCCTTGGTCGTTGAAGAAGACCCGGACCGTGGCGCGAAGCTTGGATGAGTCCAGGGATTTGACCTTGACGCGGACCTCCTCCTCCTTGCGAAGCGAAAGCTCATCGACCACGACGACCTTGCCGAGGATCCGCGACATGCGCCAGATGACACGCTCTGATCTCGCAATGTCGGGAAGGCCGGCGATGAGGATCCAGGCCGTGTCCAGAATGGCAACCGCCTGGGGGTCGCGGACCGGCTCCGAGATGTCCACCACAAGCTTGTTGAGTGCGAGGGTGATGTCCCCACTGCGGGTGCCGTAGCCGTGGCTGACCGCGTCGGGGAAGACCACAGAGAACGCGTTGCGGAAGTCGGGGTCACCTGCCAATCCCACTGACACCGGTAGAGGTGGTTGAGCTCGGCCTCGATCATCTCGGGGGAGGCCACCCCCTCACCCAGCACAGACACAATCGCCAGAAGTGAGGGAGCGGGCGGTGGGATGTCCGGGACCTCGATGTGGAAGAATCCCATGCCCTCGATGCCGTGGCCGTACATCATCAACTCGTCAGAGACCGGGCGGTCAGGGCAGAGCAGCGCGGGGTGGTCGGTGTCCTTGCAGATGTAGCAACATGACGGGTTGGAGCAGTTGACTTGAGAGTGGCCAGGGATGCCGCAGTTGAAGCATGGCGTGGCCGACACCAAGGGATCGATACCCGGCGCGGAAGTGGCAGCAGGCGCCAGAGCACCGGTAGTGGCGGCCCGGGTCTGACCAAGCCTCTTCTTCTTCTTGGCACCCTGGCGACCACGGGCGGAGCCAGTGCCCGCACCACCCAGCGCAGCGGACTGAGCCACATGCGGGGGTTGGTGGCGGCGGACCGGGGCAGCGTTCCCTTGGGTCAGAGGGCGTGCAGGCGAGGGACGGCCTTGGCAATCCGGCGAGGGGGACCGATCCCGGCGACGTTGGGGTGAGGGAGAGCGGCGCCGCGCGTCCCTCCAGTCGGCGGCTGGAGGCGGGGAGCGAGACCGGGACCGCCCCCTACGGTCCGTGCGCGGGGGCGACCTGCGCCCAGGGGACCGACGGGCATGGCGCGGAGGGGAGCGGCGGCTGTCACGGGACGAGAGCTGGCGGCGGAGGTCTTCCTCCCAGCGAGCCCCCTCTGGCGAAGGGCGAGGAGCCTCCCTCGCGTCCTCCAGCCGCCGCTTGGAACGGGCCCCTCCGTCGTCCCACTCGCGTGGCATGGCGTCGCGCCCCACAGGAGGGTTCGAGCGGTTGGAGGAGGGGGCGGCAGGACCAGCAGAGCGGGGCAGGGGAGAGGCAGTCGGGTCGGGGGAGACGAGAGGTGGGGTGGCGGCGGTTGGGGGGGCGGGGAAGCCGCGTGGCGGCCAGATGAAGCCCCCCCGTGGGCTAGGGCACAACCGCGGGGTGGGCCGGCCCAACCGCAACACTTCCAGTCCATGGGCTGTAGAGTCCATCACGGGCCCAGGGGTAGCCGTTTGGCCCACCAGCGCGAGGCCCACAGGTGTCTGGCCCACCATCGCGAGGCCCAGCGAGCAGGCGGCAGCACCAGCCGAGAGGGTTTCCCCTGCCCGAGCGGTCGTCGCCGCCGCCGCCGTCGGAGCCGTCGGGCGGGCGAGGGCCGGCCATGGGCGGCGGAGGGAGGCACAGACCCGACCAAAGGTGCGGGAGGGCACCAACGCGGAGATGAAAGGCCGGAAGGGCGAGCTGCGGACGAGGGGCGCAGGGGACGGAGAGGATGAGCGAGGCGCCGGCGCTGGGGACGGAGCAGAGGAGCCGACCACAGCGGGCGGAGCGGCGGGCGTCGGAGCATCGCGCCAGGAGGAGAGGGCCGGACCCATGTCAGAGCGGCCGTCAACCCCCCAAGACCTGCTACGGCGGCCCTCACCAATCCCCAAGACCCCGCTTTTACCCCACAGCGCACGAGCGGAGCTCGCCGGCCGGGGGCGCCGGCGCGACCGCGAGACGGGAGCAGAACCCCCACCGCGGGGGGCTGAGCTGCCGTCCACGCTGGTCGGCGTCGGTCCAGCAGGGGGGAGGGAAGACCGTCCGCAGCGTCCGCCTCCTCAGCAAGATCCGCCCAGCAGACCCGCGTCGGAGCAGAAGTCGACGCCGGCGGGAGCCTTGGGTCGGGGACGGATGGGGCGGAGGGCGTCGAGGGCGCGGCGACGATCAGCGGCGAAGCGCAGGGGCGGGGCTCGGCGGCCGAGCCGACAGGAGCGCCGTCGCCCGCGCGGTCGCCAGGCAGCGCGGGGCTCATTTCAAATTCCATCGGAGACTGAAATTCGTTTAGACTGAAATAATCTTGTAGTTGTATAAGAGGTACATAGGCAACAGACAACCATCTTTAGCTTCCCTGTTGAGCTTCCTAAATGCAATATTTGATAAACCTTATTTACTATAGAAAATTGCGATAATAAACTACAAAACACCTAATAGATATTTGCACATTACTTAAAAAAGACGTACAAGGAATTTGCAATGCTTTATATTTTTCATTTTCAAAAACATGAAAATCACACGTAGGAAATTGCCATGATATAAATAAATAAAATTGCCATGCCCTTAATAATAAAATTGCCATGCTCTTAAACATAAAATTGCCATGTGAGAAAGTAGTTTTTTTTTCAAAATTGCCATGAATAAGTGATAAAATTTCCCAAAGCTTACCATGGGAGCATTACAAAAAAGACCTAAAATTGACATGTTTGGAAGACAAAAGTGTTATGAATTTTCCGTGGGGTCAGGAGAACTTTTCCCAAAATTTGCCATGAGTAAAAAACGACTTGACATGTCAACATTACAACAAAGGTTTAAAACTGCCATGTGACAAGTTCAAATATTTATAAATCAGCCATGTGCATTTTTTATTTATTTTTTTGCCATGTACCTAAAACAAAAAATTGCATATTTTTGCCACGTTTGAGGCACTAGTCCGTGCGGTGGGCGGGTGTGTTATGATAGGATAGCGTTCGCACCGCTTTTGTTTTCAGAGAACGAGTTTCAGAGCTAACGTTCTCCTCTCCCCTACGCCAAGATCCGTGCGGTGATCCAACGGCAGCTAGTACATTCACTAGAGATAGCGAAAAAACTGACGTTCTTCTAATAACTTTTCCCAAAAATACAGACCATTCGCAAAGGGAAGCAATCGATTGTTATGCGCTTAGTTTTGTAATTTTGAAAAAGGTGGGCCAGCTCTCAATTAATGCTTACGTCTGACCTGCTTCAGGTTGCTGAGGTCACTGGCATCTGCGGGTCAGACATAACTTCCCTTAAAGTTCACAATGAACTCGGCTTGTAGATGGTCCAAGTCTCTAACCGACCGGGTCGGGAGAGTATTTAGCCATGCCCTGGATGATCCCTTCGGCATCAAAGGCATGTGTTTTACGGTGTGCCAGTCATTGTCGTATGTAACCTGGACCGCGAGGATATAATCTGTGACTCGGATCTCGGGATCCTAGCTATCGTCGTACTTCTCGCAATCGTTAATCTTGAAGTCTTGCGGAAAGGTATGAGTGAAGATCTCATCCAAGAAGCAGGCCGGATACAACGCAAATGGATTTGCGGCCGCTGAACGGATGGCGTTGATAGTGTAACGCGCATCATTCAGGCCGAATGCGTGGTCGCACATGGTAAAGGCGAGTTGGTACTTGTCTCGAGCTTGGAGGCATAACTGAGCTGCTCGTTGCAGAGAATTCTCGTGCGGGGTCCAGCCATGCGGCATATCGGGCCGCGTGGTGGGCCCTCGAGCGGACTTAGACTGGTAGATCTTGATGGCAAGAGCCCGGCTTATTAGTACGTCGGGAGGCCGAGCTGCCAAAGTCACCGGACGCCCCCTGGTGACTCTTGGACCGGACGTAAGTATCTTGCTGAATACCGCCATATTTTTGCACTTCTTGTCCGGGTGTTCAGCCGGAAACTTGATCCTGATGAACTGCGTGCATGTTCTTTCCCAGCGTGTGGTAGGAGGACAAGCTGCGCTCTGTGGCCTTCTACATGGATTCCTTCATTCATCCGCCCTTTCATGGCAAGAGTGGCTTTGGTCGTCGTCGGGATCAGGGTTAAAAATTTCAACGAAATTTCAGTGAAATTTCCGAAATTTCGCATATTTCAGTGGGGTCCGAAATATTTTTAACACCAAAATTCGATGCAGATTCAAACTGATTTTAAAATAAATTTAAATTATGTTAAAATTCATTAAAATTAAGTGAAATTTGAAATTTCAAAATTCAAAATAATTTCCGAAATATGCGAAATTTCCGCATATTTCGGTGTGGTCCGAAATTATTTTGTTACCGAAATTAAAAACCTTGGTCGGGATGGTCTTTCTCTCCTGCTTAGCGGCCTGGTATTGCTCCCATCCATCATCAAACTCGACTGCCCTACGCTCCAGGTGGCGTTTCTCCCTCGAAACCTTGCCCAAAGACTTCATTGCTCTCAATCGAGCGTGATCGTGCCTCGGGCTACTCAGAGGTATGTCGAGCACCTGGATATTCTTGCCGCTGAGCTTGCTTCCTTCCCCGGCTGCCGGTTCTTCAACATGTTGTTCCTCGTCTTCACCTTCCGACATCTCGTAGTCGGGGTCCTCGAGGTCGTCGTCCTGGCTTGTGTTTGGTGTGCCCACCATGTAGCACTCCTGGACCGAGGTCGCTTGCCACGGGTGTAAGGGCCCCGTGGCTGGTGGCCGACTGTCCGTGGACTCACTGGTCTCCTCCTCCAGGTCTTCCATCTCTTCTGTTTCACCAGCGAGCACTTTAGTGAGATCCTTGATAACCACGATCAGGTGGGTGGTGGTGGGTGAAAATGTCGACCTTTTGCTACTCCTGGGCTTGGCAGGACACCAAGCCATGGAGGATCAGCTCACCGCGGGAATCCGCGACATACTCCAGGTTGACGAATCTGACGATTCAACGTGGAGAAAAGTTCTCGACCCAACCGAGGTGGCCAGCCGAGTCGGCGACGAGGGTGGCGGCGCCGAAGACGAAAATCTGACCCGGTGCGTAGATTGCACCAGACTCGATTGGAGATCCCATCAGACCTCTGCGTTCACCTCGCGGGACATGTATGGGCCACCACTGTCGAAGATGATTCCGGCGGATCCCTTGGTAGGGTTTCCCGGAGAGTTGAGTAGGTCGGAGGGAAAACAAGGAGGCGAGTTTACTCAGGTTCGGGCCCTCTTTGTGAAGGTAAAATCCTATTCCCGCTCTTTGTATATTGCAATAGGGGTGTACAAAGTATAGGTATAGAACCAAGGGATTGTCAATATCTATCGACTAGCTCAACCCTAGCTTATATAATATACCATGGCCCTAGGGTTACACAACCTAATCGGCTACATCGGTGGAGGGAGAGTCCTCCACGGCTCCGTCTTCCCTGACTTGAACGATAAGGCTTCCAAAGTCCTCTCTGTAGAGCACCATGGGCCACCATGAGGCCCAGGGTGGAACCAACCTAGGCGTCCTCGGACCAATTGACCAGAACAACAACCGACATGGTGAGGCATCCTGAGCCATCACACCATCAAACATTGCACATGTAATGGTGCCAGTATATATCCTACTCATTCTCGGTTTCTTTTTCTTTTTCTTTCATTCTTTAATTTCTCTCACTGAACCGAGGAGGTGAAATGGCCGGTCCAAATCGGGCGAAGGAAACACCGGGACTGGGCTTGGTCAAGGCATTGCTTCTGGTGATCGTGGCGGTGGCGGAGGCGGCGTAGCACCAGCCATCGAAGACATCGATGTGCTGAAGACGGCGTCGACATAGAAGCATCATGGAGATGTAAACGAGGCGTGTGGCGAGGCGTTTGGGCAGAGACGCCTCCAGCAGCTCACATCACCCAATCTGCGGCTGAGATTGGTCTAACGAAGAAGACGTCAGTGATGTCCATGCAGGTCAGGCCCACCTGGCAAAGTCGCATGTGTTGAGCGCCCAAGATACCCATGCCCTCATTGGCAACCGTTGTGGTCGTGGTCAGCTCCTAAGCGAAGACCGACGCCGTCATCATGAAATCGGACGGGGAGTTTCATCCCCGACCCGTCTTCTTCCCCAACCGACCCCCTGGGCACATTTCATCTTCTTAGAGCATCTACAGCCGGCGCCCAAAACCCGCCTCGCCCGGACGGACGGCCCGGTCACTGATCGGTCACAAAAATTCGACCCAGACGGACGCCTCAAACAGGGCTTAAACGCCCGGACTGATCGGCACCCCTCATATCCAGCTTAAATATGAGGCATCTGGACGCGCCCGGGCGCGTCCGTCGCGTCGGTCCCGGCCCACGCTGCCCCATTCGATCCTACATATATTCCTCCCCATCCGCTCGCCGGACCAAACCCTAGCCACTTCACTCCACTTCCCTCCGCCACCCAAGCTCACCTCCAGCGATCTTCGGCCGTCTCCGGCATGGCGGACAGCGGATCCGAGTCCTTCACCTCCAGATCCATTGACCCCGAGCTCATCCCACGCGGCTCCGAGGAGGAGATGACAGTCCGGCTTGCGCTCCGCCGCTCTCGGGAGGAGGCCCGTGCGAGGCAGCGCTCGGACTCCTTCCGTCGGGAATCCACTGCGTCCGCCCAAATGGTGCATGGATCCGGCGGTAGGTGTGCCGTCGCTGCCTCACCGGAGGCGGTGCGGTCTGTCTGACGTCCGAACGAGGTGGCGGACGCGCAACCCCTCCATTGGCGCGCCGAGGTCATGGACGCACCATGGGCGTCGTCGGACGCAAACATGGCGCGGTGTGCCCGCCGTGCGAGGCAGCGGGCGCGGGAGGCGGCGGCAGCCCTCGCAGCGGTGGACGTTGGCGAGGCGGAGTCCCATTCTCCGGCGCCCCGTATGGTGCACCAGCCGGGGCCGCAACTGCGTCATGGTGGATGTCGTCGGCTCGTCTCAGGACGGATCCATCATCGATCTGACGTCCACCAACATCGTCCGGGTTACGGGCTCCGACGAAGAAGAGTAGGGCATGGGAGGCGATGGCACCTTGAGTCTCGTGGGCCGGCGTGTCCCATGCCCTACTCTACCTTGCCGGCGACCGGACCAACACTCTGGGGAGCGCAGCCGGCTGCCGGACATGGCCACGGCGAAACCGGGCGAGCTCAGCTTAGATTAGGTTTTACGTTGCATGTAATAGTATGGATTTGAGGTATCCAGTTGTAGAATCAAATATTTGAGTGGTCAGTGTCCACGGACACGTCCGGTCGTGTGCGCGGGCGTTTGAGGGGTCGGATTTGCAAAGTCCGGATGTAGATGCCGCCAAGTCCGGCCGTAGATGCTCTTACCTGGCCCGTTTTCTTCCCCAACCGATCCCCTTCTTCCTCCTCCGGATGCTCCTGCCTCCGGCGAGCTCCTGTCTGTGCCTCGCCAGTGAATCTACAACTCGCTACCGCTCGTCGCGGCATCCCCGTGTCTAGCTCGAAGTCCGTCTAATCTGACCAGGGGTCAAGATGAAAAGGCCACCCTCCCACTCGCACATGTCAAACCTCAGACTCGCCTCCGTGGGCAACGCCGCGACGTCGTCGCTGGCTCCATCTCGTCCTTGCTGGCGTCCACCCATTTCGCTCCTGCTTGCCGCGGCACCCGCGTCTCTGCCTCAGGTCTTCGCTCCTCTCCCACGTCCCCGCCTCAGGTCTTCGCTCCTCTCCCATCCAAAATCGATTAACATAGTTTGTAATATTTCAGGCAGCTCAGGATTACCAAAACCGGAAATATAAACCATGTCGTTCATTTATTACAGTCGATAGGTCATTCGATTACAAATAAACGATTCAACAACTTATTGAGTCTTTCTCGGAAGAAGAAAAAAACAACTTATTGAGTCATCACTTTATTTTGGGGATGTCCATCTTCAGGTTTCAATCTTTTTTTGGTGCAGGGAGGGGGGGGGGGATTATTTAGGTTCGAATCTTGTATGTATGCTTTCTTTTCCGGGTCTGACTATATCTCATCTAGATGTGAGATAATACCTCACATCTAAGTATGACATCAGCAAATGTTTTGTGGCCCCTTTTCTTTGTTTGTTTGTTTATCTTTTGTTTGTCTTGGGTTTGTTTATTTGTCTCGGCTTACTCACTCCAGTCAGATGAGAACTAACACGAAGCCGGTGGCCAACTCGTTCTTAGACTGGAGCAACCATACACCGGACCCAGAATATCATAGGGCGTAACCAGAATGGGGCGAGCCATGCATTAGAGCAACTCTAGCAGATACCTTAAAAGTTCGTACTGTAAAAGGGATATAAGGTATACACTAAAACATTTTTACAGTACAGAGGAGGTTCTGGCAGAACAGATACTGTAAAGGCGTACTGTAAATATGTGGGACCCATGTGTCATTGGCCTCACTCTTTTACAGTATACCTTAAAAACTTGCCCCCGGTACTTTAAATATGAGGTAGGAGCGCCTAATTTTACAGTATACCTTAAAAAAATTTAAGGTTCGGCCGGATTTACAGTATCTGATCTGGGCTGTTTTTGCGCCCAAAAACCTTAAAACGGCATCTATTTTTACAGTATGTCCAGTTTACAGTATCTGCTAGAGTTGCTCTTAGCTCGTATGGGTAGGACTATCCCTAAAACTGATGTCTTGCTGCGGTGTGTGCCAGATGAGATTGAGGCTATTTGTAAATTGGACTGGTCCAACGATGGTTAATTAATAGATGATGTGTTTTACCCGCAAAAAAAAAACGGACCCAGACCCGACTCATATCATAGTTAATTAACTCATTCGAGTCAGCCCTTTATTTGTACGCCGGCACTTTTGAGCGAGCCAGACCCGTCGTAGCTAAAAATAATGTTTGTCGATTAGAAAAAAATCATAAACTAACAACAATGTTCATGAAATAAAAAATGTTAAAATTTTCTAAAAAAATATTCATAAAATATAAAATGTACATCGAATTAAAAAAGTGTAAATTAAATGTTCATAAATTCAAGACTGTTCATGAATATGAAAAAATATGACAAATTCTAAATTTTGTTCATGGATTTTAAAAGATATTAAAGAATTTGAAAAGAAAACGCGGATAAAAAATGTTCATGAAATTAAAAATTGCGCGGGAAAATTGGAAAAACATTCATGAAATTGACGAAAAATCATAAATTTGTTAGACCGGAGTTGCGAGTCTAGGGTGGACTTGCAATTGGACTAAAATAGGTCGGGCCCCAGTTGCGAGTCGAGGGTGGACTTGCAACTGGGACAAAAAAAGGTCAGTCCCCAATTGCAAGTTGAGTATGAACTTGCAACTGGAAAAAAAAGGGTCGGGCCCCAGTTGCGAGTCGAGTGTGGACCTGCAACTGGAAAAAAAAGGTCAGACCCCAGTTGCGAGTGGATGGTGGACTTGCAACTGGGACAAAAAGGTCGCGCCCGAGTTGCAAGTCAAGTGTGGACTCGCAACAGGGACAAAAAAGGTCAGACCCCTGTTGCGAGTCGAGGGTGGATTTGCAACTGGGATAAAAAAAATATCGGGAAAAAATGTCGGGCCCGAGTTGCGAGTCGAGGGTGGACTTGCAACTAGGACAAAAAAATGTTAGGCCCCAATTGCGAGTCGAGGGTCGACATGCAACTGACACAAAAAAAGCCGGGCCCCAGTTGCGAGTAAAAAAAGGTTGGTCCCAATTGCGAGTCGATAGTGGACTTGCAACTAGGACAAAAAAAAGATCGGGTCCCAGTTGCGAATCAACGGTGGACTTGCAACTGGGGCAAAAAAAAGGTTGGACCTGGTTGCGAGTTGACGGTGGACTTGCAACTGGGACAAAAAGGTTGGCACCAGTTGTGAGTCGAGATTGGATTATGTCTGGGACAAAAAAAAGGTCCGGCCCCAGTTGCAAGTCGATGATGGACTTGCAACTAGGACAAAAAAGGTCAGGCCCTAGTTGCGAGTTGAGGATGGACTTACAATTGAGACTAAAAAAGATTGGGCCCCAGTTGCGAGTTGAGGATGAACTTGCAACTGGGACGAAAAATGTTGGGCCTCAGTTGCGAGTCGAGGGTGGACTTGCAACTGGGACAAAGAAAAGCCCCTCAAAGAAAAACTGGGACAAAAAAAGTTCGCCCCCTAGTTGCGAGTCGAGGGTGGATTTGCAACTGGGACAAAAGAAATATCAGGGCCCAGTTGCGAGTCGAGGGTCGGATTGCAATTGGGAGGAAAAAAAAAGGTTGGACCCCAATTACGAGTCAGTGGTGAACTTGTAACTCGGGGAAAAATGAGAGAAAAATTGGTCAAGCCCTCGAAGGTAGACTTACAACTCGGAAAAACAATTGTATGTTAGTGCTAGAGTTGCAACTTGGAAAAAAGGGGTGGTCCCCGTTCTTTGGACAAAAATTGTCCGGGCCCAGTTGCATTTCTACAGAGCATTTCTACAAAGCATGTATCTTCGACATCGAAATTGAAATAAAATAGAAAAAGACAACAACAAGCGACATAGCCTGCCTCTTCCACTTCTACAACGCAAACCAGATAAAAAGTGAGACACAAGAGCGCAAGCAAAAACAAAAGTCCAACAAAACATAACAGACATGCACCACAAACAGGTCGACAAAAGTGTACAAAACAGAACAGGCGACACAGAAATACATTAGCCGACGATGCGAGATAGAAAATTTGCGTGAAAATTACACCAACATGATCCCAACGGACAGCAACTTAGCAAGAGGCCGTTAACAAAAGCCTTGATTGTTCTCTCTTGTTCTTATTAGTACAACGTTCATGCAACCAACAAAGAAAAACGAGGCCCATATAGAGTCACATTGCATACAGCAGACAGGCTATCTTCTCAAAAGAAAAAAGCAGACATGGGGTAAGGCCCTCACGCATGACACGAGCGGCCTACAGGAACACAACGTGCGATCGACAAAAACGACTAGTACGACCTGGGGATAGCAGCCAGCGACGAGAGATCAAGACGTTTGCACGAATTTTTCAGCAATTAGATCGTGTGGTGGATAACTTAGATGTGAGGTAACTATTTCACATCTAGATGTGAAATAGCAAACCCGTTCTTTTCCTCTATCTTCAATGGCTTATTCCTCCTCTTTGGCTGCTGCACGCCTTTTATCTCTTGTAACCTTTGTTGCAGGTAAATGTAACCCTGCATTAAGCGGTCTTGGTGCCCTTTGTCTCTTGTCAAAGCCCCTCACGCATACAAACCCTGCAAAAATAAACAAAGGCAAATCCCTCTGCATAAGCACGTTCTAGCTCATATAACACAAGTTATTACTAGTTACTAAATGGTGAACTTGAAAATGTTGTACTATACTGTTATCACAAGCATGAAGATAACCAACTCAAAAGAACACGAAAACAGACATGGAGTTTCTGATCACGAGCTCACAGGCACCCTCTTGAACAGTAAAATCAAACAAATAGAAACAAAATTCAAAACATTCTGAATGCAAAATTTCGTGAATAAAAAACATTCCTAATGCTCTAGAAAAAAATGGGTGCTCAAAAAAGACTTTTTTAAAGCATTTTCGAGCATGATTTTTTTTGTCCAACGCATTAGGAATGTTTTTCCTTCATGAAAATTTGCACGTATGCAGAACATTCAACAATGTTTGCTGTTAAAAAAAATCAGAACTTTTGTTTTGTTTACTATTTTTTATGATTTTACTGTTCATGAGGGTGCATGTGAGTTCAAGATCAGAAGAGCACTTTTGTTTGTACCAAAACACCTTACTAATTATTGCAACTTCGTGTGTAGTGCATTAAGAATTAAAAGGTTTTAATAGAATATATCTAGTGTTCGAATAAAAAAGAAGTGAAACCTGCACTAAAACAAGAGTGCCAAAGTAATAAATCTTAGATATACAGATTTATTTACGAGTGCACCGACTGTATGAAAGTCTTAATGAGGCGAAATAACTGCAACTTAAATTTCTTAGAGGACGGATAGACACTGGTTGAATCAAGGCCCTATTTCATGATTCAAATCACATGATATAACATGAAAAATTGCCATGAAGCCTGGGTCGTTGTCTACGATACACTAGTTAAGTGGTGAGTTTTGTCTGATACTGCAAATTCAGAAAATGAATTTTCATATATAACAACCAATAGAAACAATGACCGTATTTCCATTTTGGTGTTACTGTTGGTGAATGCAAAGTTCCAATCCAATAAAGTACCATAGGATATCATTTTTGCACTGAAGAAAAGGGTGCATCGTACTGATGCAGAGGCCAGGGGTTTCTACCTCCTTTTCAAAGAAAAAAAATTAGGAAATAAGACTGCTCTAAGGTGAACAACTTCATATTTTAGGGGAAAATGTGGGTGACACAGGCCCTGATTCCTCAGCATGAAATCTAACATTGTCAAGCTCAAACTCTATATTCTTGCAGTTAGTAAGGCTGTAAAACAAACCCGAGCTAGACAAGCTATTCAAGATCGGCTCGAGCCTCAAACGAGATGGACTCGAGCTCGTGAGTCTAACAAGCTCGAGCTCAAATAGCACCATAAGGATTGCTTGCGCGCATATTCATGTAGTTTCCACAACTTTGTCGAGCCAAGCGTACTCGAGCTTTATCGAGCTAAACCTTTTTTTTTCATATTTTGTGATAAAGGGCAATATATTAGTATCAAGACGATGCCAAGTACACCCAACCTCTACAACAACATAATGTCAAGAGCTAGTCGAGACACCGAGCACCCATATGAGTAAACATTGACCTTTTTATCATTTCGTCAAGCTGAGCTCGAGCCTAATCCAGCTTGATCCAATTTCAAGTGAGTGAACTTCGGTTTTCGTTTGTTAGTGGACTTTATGAAGCCAAGCTCGAACCATCACAAGCTTTATTTGAGTAGAACTCGGGCCTAATACCAAGCTTGAAGATCAACTCATGCTTGTTAAGGGATCGACTTGGAGGTAGTTGTAGATAGAGCTTTTTTTTTACGATGTAGATAGAGCTTCTAGAACCTGTTTGTTGTGGTGGATATATAAACCGAATCCTTCCTTCTGTATCATTTCGTTATTTTCACGAATACGCAAAGCTTGCGTATCATTTTATTGATAGAAGAGTAGATGAAAGTACAGGTTAGGTTACATCACACAACACGTACACTGCTAGGCGTGAGAGATGCCCGGAGCAAAGAAGGGGATGCTCAGCCTGACACAAGGTGATCTATCCGGGATGATGCTGCCAATCCCGGTGGCGCCGGCTCTGGCCCAACAGTGTGTGTGTCCTGGATAATTTGCAACCGGCGAGCGACGGAGGGCCAAGATTTGTCAAAGATACATCCGTTGCGGTGCTTCCAAAGGTGCCAGGACGTGAGTATGATGATCGAGGATAAACCTCGGCGTAGGGAGCTCGGCGCTTGGGAGCACAAAGACGCCCACCAGTCCTCAAAGGGGGTCGTCGAACATGGGGGCGATGTCGTTGATTGACACGAACCAAGAACCTCATGCCAAATTTGGTGCGAGAAAGGGCATCCGATCATGAGGTGGTACATGGTTTCAGCACCTGATCGCAGAAGGAGCCCATCTGCTCGTGGTTAGGCCACGTCGGGCCAGTCGGTCCATCGTCCAGAAACGATCATGAAAGGCCAGCCAAGAGAACACCTTGACCCGCAGGGGAGCCAAGGTTTTCCAATGGAGGCGCCAGTTGGGGTCCGGGATGGAACCGTGGAAAAGAGCTAGGTAGCAGGACTTGGCGGAGTACAAGTTAGTCCATCACCATCTCAGCTCGTCGGACTGGTCGGAGAGCTGCATGTGACTGAGATGTCGCCAGAGCCCAACATACGGAAATCTGTGAGGAGAGATAGTCGCCCCAAGACTATATCTCCTGCAAGAGTCATCAATGAGGAGAGATAGTGGCTTAAAGTGAGGTCAATAATTATACGGTGTGTGATGCCTCTTGAAAGTCATCAACACTCGTATCCCAAGTCAATTAGTGAGGTCAAGCGCTCCTTTAGAGCTTATTTTCTATGTTTGGGGCCCTGCCCTCAAGTCCGTTGGATGAAGAAATATCATGTTAGTTTCATTGAGTCTGTTGGGTCTTGTCCCGTTTTCTTGTTTTTTGAACATGAGGTTGAAATCCCCGACCTCTGCATCAATATGATGCATACAACCATCTTTATTGAAGTAGATGTAAGGCAACGAGGAAGTCATCGACGAGAAGAGTACATAACATAGACAACTACGGCAGAACCATTACAAGATATGACTAACACCTACGACAAAGTCGATTTCTTCCACAACAACGCCTTCAAGAAGGGATAACACCCTCGCATTTCCGTCACCACGTCCAGATGGAGACGACTAGAGCAAGAATTTTCATCCTGGTTGCCAAGACCAACCAATGAAGGCCAACACATCAGGAAGGGGAGAACACCTTCGACAAGGTAACGACGCAAGTGAGTCTTTGTTCATCCTGAGCAATAAAGGCTAGGACAAGGTTTTCACCCCGGAAATAAAACAGTGCTCCAATCACCATCTTGATGACGGATCATCCAAGAGTCACATCAGCCAGTACTCGACTCTAGGCAGGAGTGATGCTAGCGGACAGGTGGGACATCTTCCCACTTTAGCCACCGCCCATGCCGCGGGGCAGATGTGGCCTCTGCCACTCCATGCCGGTGTGAACTGACCTGCAACATCCACCACGACCCCAGAGTCATATTGCCACAACATCTTCTGAGTGAACTAGCTTGACAAATGTCGTCGTGCCAAATGCTGATGCGGAGCCTCCGGTGCGCCCCTACCATATCAACGATGGATGTTGCCACAGGCACTGGGAGCCTCCTCGTGCGTAAGTCGCTGCCCGTGCACCGAACGACAACAGCCGCCCTCCATCCGGCTAGCGCATCGCAGTCCAAAGCCTGCCGTGTGTGGGACTGGACACATTGCGGCTCGTCCCCGCCTCCATCCGAGCGCCGAACCCATGCCGCAAAGCGAAGACCCGCCGTCGTCGAAGGGCCATAGCCGAACCGGACGGAGGAGGAAAGGTGTCGCGACCACTCAGTCTCGCCTGCTCCGCAGGACGGAGCGTTGTCGCTGTCGACGGATGCTCTACCAGGTAGCCACGCCTCATCGACTGGAGGCCATCGCACTCCTCGTAGTCGCCCCTGGTCACTGTGTCTGTGTGGGCTCGGTATAATGTCGCACCGTAGGCTGCATCATGGTTGGTTTTGCTGATGTCATCGGCCGCCTGTGGCAGCAGGTGTGAGGATGGGGGAGGGGAGGAGGAGACGGTGTCGCCGCCGCAAGGATCATTGAGGGAAGGGGGAGTTGGATCCTATCTTTAGTTGTAACAACTCTATATAAAGAGATAGAATTCACAACAGAGCGCAAGCAAGAATGAACAAGAAGTTCATCTCCTTCCTTCGCCTTTCTCCATCAGCTTGATGCATATGCTTGGAGGTCGATGGCTCTATGCATCAATTAATCCAGAGGCCAAGGGTTATCCTCCTTTTCAGAAGAAGAAAAAAAAGTGCTTGGAGGTCTTTGATTTCCCCTTGCTCACAACTACATTCTACCTTGTTTGCTACTTTTACTA
Source organism: Elymus sibiricus (assembly GCA_039707655.1). NCBI lineage: Eukaryota > Viridiplantae > Streptophyta > Magnoliopsida > Poales > Poaceae > Elymus > Elymus sibiricus. Next base: position 300,734,802 of record CM077676.1, on the reverse strand, counting down.
AATTTGTCAAGGTCCAAATGGAATCCTAAAGGAGGTACCCAATCAAGTTGACCTACTACTAGGCTTCTAGAATAATGGAACACATCGAACCAGGTATTATGCTGCCTAGTAAACAGTGATATTACCAGAATTTTTCTAACTAATTAGTGCTAGTACAGAACTAAACACTAGCTCTCGTCCTTGCAACCATAGAGCATTAAAACTGGAAGATAAATGGGTACCTGTCCAAAAGCATAGTTGTATCTCTTCAGTCGTTAAACCTGGCAAAAAGATGCAACAGTTAGTGCTTGGTTGGCAAAAAAGTATCTTCCAAAACAGTTTGACAGATAAAACATAACACGGTCCTGTTTCTCACACAGTTTTCCACTTAGTCATATACCCAGTATAAAATTTCCCGCCCCATGGCTACAAAAAGGTTTCTACCCACCAAGAGGAATACTGTATAAACAGAGCAGTTTCAGTCATTATATAAAGTTCAGACAGGCATGGTAGACACAAAGTCTAAAGACCAGTGCTACAAAATTATGATATCCCATTTCCCTTTTTACGGGAAAACTGTGATTATTTCAGTTAGATTATACACCACACAAAACCATAGGGTATACAAACATTATATCCATCCATATAAGGCCTTTAAATTTGGTGATCCTAACAGCATTGCAGTTCCCACTAGGATTTGGATCTTAACACCAATATGGATCTTCATTTCATTCCAACATTGGTGCCGTAGTTAATAGCACATACAAGATTAGTTATATGTTACTTTATTTAGGAAAAAATGGATAACTTTGGTCCCATTGGTAGAGACGACATGCCCAAGGCACAGTTTGAGCATCTCAGCAAATTAATCTCACACGTCCTTCTGCAGCCAGGACCTTCTGTACGGAAAGTTAACTCAAGCTATCAAGGAGGTGGATCCAACGATCTTGAAACCGAACAAGGAAGACCACACCCCTGTTGGAATAATCTAGTTGTAGCCATTTCTGTTAGTTAGCTATTTCTCGGGGTTTTAGTTGGAGTCAAGCCGCGAGATGTGCTGTGTGCGATCCATAGGAGTGCGAGCACCATGCCCAGGTCTTTTTGTTTCTGAATAAAAGGAGAAGGAAGAAGCAGAAAAGCTGCAGAACTTGTACAGCACAAAATCTTTCTCTCTCGCTTGCTGTGTTCATCGCCATTAGCGGCTACAAGTGGCATCAGAATCATGTCACACGCTCCGGCAGCCGGGATTGGTCGCAGACGCCACCACCTCCGCGCGGCATCGCAGGACTGGGGCCGGAGCAGAACCCGCCACCGTGGCAGCGAAGTGGTGGTGCAGCAGGCGACCTCGAGTGGCGCCCTCCCGATGCTGACGTGGATCGTCCTCTGGCGGGTCGACGACGACGCCGATCCCGATCTGCGCTTAGGTCGACGACGACGCCGATCCTGATCTGTTGTTGGCAAGGTCATGGAGATCTCTGCCATGCCATCGAATTCGGCTGCCATGGCAGCGATTCTGGCCCTCCCGCAGAGACAGCGAATTCGGCTACCAGGGCAGCGATTTCAGTCTGCCGAAAACCTTGCCATGGCAGCCAATTTGGGCGATCCCGTTCAGGCAGTGTGGTCTTCCTCAACGAAGAGAAGGTCAAGGTCGTCCCCGGCGGCGGCGACGACGACCCCCGTGAGACCGTGGTCAGGATGGCGCGCGACATGATGAAGGCAAAGGACATGTCGGACTACTTTTGGGAAGATTCGGTGACCACCGCCATGAACATCCTCAACCATGCACACACCTGAAGCGTCGAGGCGATGACACCCTGCGAGGCCTGGCACGGCAAGATGCCCAAGGTGGAACACATGCATGTCTTCAGCTGCGTCGCGCATGTCGAGACGGCGTGGCCAAACCTCAAGAAGCTGGATGACCGGAGCATGCCCATGGTGTTCATTGGGTACGAGCCAGGCTCCAAAGCTTATCGGGTGTACGACCCACTAACCGCCGCGTGCATGTCTCTTGCGATGTGGTCTTCGACGAGGACGCGAGCTGGAGCCAGGAGACGGACCGCGCCGCCGGCACGTTCACCATCGACTTCATCATGGATGCAGGTGCGACGGCAGCGCAGGCGAAAAACACTGCCATGGCAGCACCAGGACCATCTGCGGCAGCAGGCAAAAACACTGCCATGACAACCGCCCCAACGGGCGCTTCCTCGACACCTAGAACCGCTGCTATCGCAGCAAATTCGGCTGCCATGGCAGCTGAAACTCCATAACCCGCCGGCATACAGGAAGTGGAGTTTGCTATGCCGCTGACATACGATACGGCGATGTTCGACGACGCTGACGACCCTGATTCCGCGCACCGCTACCGCCGGGTCACCGACTTGCTTGATCAGGGTGCGGCCAACCCAGGGGAGGTCGAGCTCCTTCTTATGTCGGAGGGCGAGCCGGCGACATTCGCCAAGGCCGAGCTCCATGCTGCTTGGCGGGCCGCGATGATGGACAAGATGGCTTTAATTGGAGCTAACAGGATTGGTCCGTCTGTGATCTGCCCGCAGGTCACCGACCTATCAGTCTTAAGTGGGTGTTCAACGAGAAAAGGAACACCACCGAGGAGGTGATAAAGCACAAGGCTCGGCTCAGCGCAGAGGGCTACATGCAGCACACCAACATCGACTCAGAAGAGGTGCTTGCACCAGTTGCTCGCCTTGACTCCGTGCGCGTGCTGCTCACTGTCACCGCCCAGAAGGGCTGGGAGGTGCACCACCTCGGCGTCAAGTCCGCCTTCCTTGATGGCGAGCTTGAGCAGGAGGTATACGTGGTGCAGCCTCCTGGATTCGTTTGCGGCGGCGCGGAGAGCAAAGTGCTCTGGCTGCACAAAGCTCTCTACGGACTCCGGCAAGTACCGCAGGTGTGGAACGCGAAGCTCGACGGCAGCCTCGCCGCACACGGGTTCGAGAAATGCCTGTCCAAGCACACGGTGTACATGTGTAGTGGAGCCGGCAGGCGCCTCCTGGTCGGGGTGTACGTTGATGACCTGATCGTGTCACCGGCGCCTCCACATGAGCGGTCTGGACCTGCTGAGCTATTACCTAGGGATCGAGGCAATCAGCGGCCAGGGTGCATCCTCATCGGGCAAGCAGAATATGCCGGCAAGCTATTGGAGAAGGCCGGCATGGGCGACTGCAACTCCGTCGCCGTACCAATGCAGTCGTGCCTGAAGCTCAGCAAGGGCAGCTTCGGTGAGCTCGTGGACGCAACCCCACTACCAGAGCGAGGTGGGCAGCCTTCATTTACTTTTCTCCGGGACACGCATGAGATTTGCGTGTTGATTCATTAAGGTTGGGAAGAACAGTACAGAGGAAGATTTACAAGGAGCTAAGCTCAACTGTCCATGTGTTTCGAAGTGTGAGGGTTAGGTTCACTTCATGGTACTACATTGAGAGGATGATCTCACCAAAGCTCCAGTCTAGATGACATCGAGTGATGGATACTCAAGGTGCATCAAGGATTATCATAAGCTTTGAAGGGTGCTTACCAATATCCTCAAAAGGGGGGTTGGGGTGGTCATCATGCGAGGATGAACCTGAATCAAAGCTTCAATGTTATGAGCATCAAGAGATGATGACATCACAACATGCAAGTTCAAATCGAGCATTATGTGAAGACATATACTTGAAGCTTGTGGTTCATCAAGAAATGGTGGAATGCTAGGGTGCTGAAGCAGTGTTGGCGACTACCAGGTTCAAGTTGGTGGTTGGGTCTATCGAGATTGACGCGTCAGATAGACAAAAGCTGACCATGGAGAATATGAGAAAGTGGTGAAAAGTCTGGAATGTCAAAAATCTTAGAGTACATAACCGTATATTAGGTGTTCAATGCACATCAAAGCCAAAACAAAACTTGTTGGGTTTAGTCCCACATCGGTTGTGGGAGGAGACATAACACAACTTATAAGGGCGGGGGTGTCCCCTCCTATCAGACTACTCTTTTGGGGGGAGAGTGCCCAAGGCCTCTAATAAATCGATGTTGCTCTCCAGTTGGTCCTGGTTGACGTATGTGGGTCGGAAACGCTGGTTAGCGGACCCGGGATTGCGTAACAAGTGGTATCAGAGCCCAGGTGCCTGGAATAAATCTCGGTGGACTCACGGGTGGACGGTCATGGTTAGTGGGCTGAAAACGCTGGTGTTGGCAGGCCCATGGTGATCGATGTGTGAGGGGGAGATTGTTGGGCATAGTGGGCGGGGTTTCCCCTCCTATCAGACTAGTCTTTTGGGGGAGAGGGCCCAAGGCCTCTAATAAATTAGTGTTGCTCTCCAGTTGGGTCTGGTTGATGCATGTGGGTCGAAAAACGCTGGTTAACGGACCCAGGATTGCGTAATAGAACTAAACCAGCAGTAGCCTCATTCTCTCCGATCACATGAACCAGAGGAAAGCTATCCCAAGTCAAGGATGATCATGTGTGGTTGTTGTTCTCCATCTTTAACCTCCATTGCGGAGGCCCGCTAGGCGGTCTTGGGACGAAGCATCTGCATAGCTTTGATGGCGGCGTTGCTTGGCCGGTCTCTAGAGAGAACTGCCCATTCAAGGGTTCTCTCGATGTTGTTGAAGCACAAGCAAAAACTGGATTTTTTGATTCTTCAGCCCCAACCTCTAGATCTACGGTTGTGAGATCACCCGGAGGCCCCATTGCCCCACTCCCGGTGTTCTTCTTCGTTCACCCGGAGGACCTTCTGTGGCAGACATGTCCTTGGTCAGTGGCCAAGAAGCATGATGGGTACGTGTGCTACCGAGAAGGCAGCGTGGCATCCCCAAAAGGACCTCTTCATGTGGCACACTCTTTCGAGAGTTTTCTCCACGTCTGTTTTACTCTCTTTTTTTCCTTCTGTATCCCCTGAGTAATTTCTGTGGGTTGTAATCCCTTGTTGGTCCTGTTTTGACCTACATCTAGTAAATGGAAGCAGGTTTGCTGAAAAAAAAAATCAAAGCCAAAATAGACTAGGCGAAGCTGGTAGGCTAGACACAGATCATGAGGGGGACGGTCCTGTCGCAAGGATGACTGGACTAGCCGTGGCTGATGATCGGAGGCGTTGTTTGATGGACTCCGCAGCAGGGCCTTTGGTTGATTGTACTATGTTGATTTTGTACATGGGGAGGAGAGCCCATAGACGGTCGCGTTGAACCGTTAACAAATTTCAGTGTCTTGCTGTGATTGCTTGTCCTCGGATGATCGACTATGTGCCACGGGTTTTCTAACAATAAGCTTGCTCCCAAGTTATGCAGGATGTCCAGCCAATGAAGATGAACAGTGATGCTCGGGAGGTGCTACAAGTCAGGGCTAGTGGGGGCATAAGGTTGTGTATGTCAGACACAGTGATGCATAAAGGCATGGACAGGACTTTGTCAACGCAGATATGAGACAAATTGAAGGCTCAGTTTATGTACTAGACCCTGATCTAGAAGGCCACAAGTTGTGGAAGAGAGAGAGAGAGAGAGAGAGAGAGACCTCTAAATATTGTCGGAACTGACGTTCCAAAGTAAACCGTTCGTCTTGGGAGGTCCCGTATCCATTTTCACGGTACATCAATTGGATTTGTGCTTGAATGATGGTCAGCAAACAACTGCATCACAACATTTGTACCACATATAAATCCGATGACCAAAATCTTAACTTCCTATTACTGGCAGTGGTGACTACAAAAAAATTATGCTCACCTCATTAACTTGAAAATATGTCCCATTAAGCGGAAAGCTTCCTCTCATTGCTGTCCGGCATGGTATCTGCTTGAATTTGTCACACAATGATTATTTTTGCTTCATAGATATTATATATATGCACATAAATTTATCATCATGTTTAAAAAGGCTTTTCTGCAAGTAACTCATTTAGAAAACCTATTAGGAACTTGCCAGAATCGTTGCTCTGACTTTCTGAGCCTGCATTTCCCGTGCACTCTTGCAGCTAAAGCATGTTGAACTTCCACATAGTTTACCGGTTTCGTCGAAGTTACAGAATGTCTTTGGTGCATCAGCTGATTGTGCTGTTTCACCTGTTTAAATTTCCAGCATTATTAACATGTAACTAGGATAAAGTTTCAAGTGCATGCTTTTACCTGGGGGCCATACAGAAAGATGATATCGACAGGGATCGTCTTTTTCTCTTTGGTCGAACTGCAAACATGTAAGCAAAACCCTGGCTTTATTGCATACTTGATTAATACAAAAAAAACAGTACGTAAGTTGCTATCTGCTCGGAACTTACTCCTTCCAGAATAGGGTGCCAATCCGGCAGTTCATAGCTGCAAACAAATTAAATTAAAAAAGTCAAAACGATAAGCTGCAAACAAATGAAATTATACATAGGTAGATGTACGCTCTCATTCCAGAGTGATGCAGATATTACGAAGGAACTCTGAGATATTCTCATTAATTTAATAACAAGGATAAATTCATACACTTCGTGCACAGTCCTCAGGCGACTGACGTTCTTGAGCTTGCGAGTTGGAATAGATGCAGCTTCGGGAGTTATAGCAACCAAGGCCTTTGATGTCAGTGTCTTCAATATAAATATTGTTTGCTTGCATATAACTCCTCAAGTTTTGTGTAAACTCCTCCATGTTAAGATTGATGGTAGGAATTTCATCAGGGTCGTCAGTGAAAAGATCCTCTACTGAAGCTTCTTGTGCTGCAATTTCCGGTTCAGGATCGGGGCTTGATGGTTCCTCCACAATTGGCTGATGATTACCAGAAACAACATGGCCGTGATGGTTTGCATTCCACTCAAAATGACCCACTGGTCTCGGGTCTATGTATGTTTGGTGGCACATCTCTCCGACCTTTAAATTTTCTGATGCAGCCGAACTCTTCTCCTCAGGACCAGTAAGCAAAAGCCTTGCACTGTATTACACACATTGTTGTCAGTGACATGTCAGCAAAATACAATTTGGTTTCCACGAAATCTCAAAATTCACATAAAACTCACCATTTGAATATCAAGCTAATAGAACAGGTAAGTGCGTGAACACAAAATCCAATAGGTATGAGCTTTTCATTAATGCTAGCCCGATAACCTCAATCAAAGTTTAAACTAGGGAGAACTGATTTACATTCTAGTATAAACGTAACTATATCTTATGATTAGAAAATAATCAGGTCGTGTATAGTTGTGCCAAGATTGCTCGTATCATATACATAGTCTAGAGCTACAATTATGAATGTATTGCAACTAGATAGAGAATAGTATCCTTCATATTTATGATCTAAGGTCTATAAAACATTGTGTAGCTGGTCAATAGCTGAAGTGACAAGGATATCATGCAATTTAAGAGATTACCTTGCAAATGCACTAGCGAAGTGCTTACACTCAGCTCTCATGGGGCATGCATTGCAGTTAGGCTTACTTTTGGTACAGAAAACCTGAAAGAGGAAGAAAACAGTCCATCAGTTCATATTAAATCAAATTCCTGTTAGATCATTATTAGATGTACTGCCTCGCGCCTGTCACCTTTCCAAAAGTTATCATTTGGTAGTGAAGCTCGTACCTGCATACTGAGAGGTGTTACTAAATGTTGGAAGCTAAGAATATTTGTTTACTGAAATGCTGAATTTGACTTACAAAGTCAATCGATCAAGCTTGCATAGTCGAGGCCAAAGATATTTCTGTATGTGGTCCAGCACGGGATAACTTCGATGGAAGAAGATGATAATTATATGTCAGACAAATTAATCGATATATGCTCCCTGTGATCAAGCTAACTCAAGGGAATAAGAAACATACAGTTCCAATAGGTGCAGTTGAAGAGTCAGGCAGAGGTTGAAGAGGCACCCAGCCAAGCCTGACACATATCCGAGCAACATTTGTGTCCACCTAAGGGATTAAACATAAAAATTCTGAATAAGAGTGTAACTGGGAGAAGCTTCTCAAGGTAAGGACCGAACATACCGGAAAAGCTACATGATGTAGTGTCAAAAGGCGAATACACTCAGTACTTTTGAGTCCAAGACCTCTAATGCTTAGAAGGTACTCCCTGAAAGGGTGAAACAAAGGTTCTGACAGGTTAAAAAATGCAAAAAAAAATTATTTAGCTATTGCTAATAGACAGGCCTGTATGACAAGCATGTGTGAGCTGTGCAAATCGCACATAGCCCTCAGAATTTTCCGACACTCGGTTACTACTAGTTGAATATCTTGGCATAAAATTAACTTATAAAAAATATCTCAGTATTAGCATCGCCGCATAAGATTCTGCCATCTTATATACTATGTGCACTTCCATTACTTTCCTGTGAAGTTATCTTGTTTAGCAAGACATAATTCTTAAAGACATCTAGAACGCGACGCGAGACTGAATGCCTACATCACCGCGCAAAAAATAAATACATATATCGCCAAGCATCTATATATAAGAGTCATCTTCTTTAGTGCAATCATCTCTGTGTAGCTGGTCACAGTATTGCATTGTCTTTTAGTTGAACGCTATTTAATACAGAAACAAGTGTTATGCATTGAGCAATGATGTTCCAAAATAAAGATGCATCGAGCACGGTTCAACAAAGTATCCCCAGCGCTTGTTTCCAATCCGGAACACTTTGAATTCCTGCTACCTCGCTGAGTTCCACGATGCCACCACGATTCAACATTGGGGACTGACATAGCATACATGGGTGCCAAACAAGGTTCGGGTTCACACCTAGCTCGCATGCCATAACCGGTGTTGGACGTCGGATCGGCTACCGTACGGTGGGCTATCTGACTCGCCGATGTGTGTCCTTTGCGAGCAGGCTCCCCAGTCCATGCAGCATATTTTGGTCGATTGCCCAGTCTTGTGCCAAACCTATGGCACCACTGCAGCCGGGTGTCTAATTCCAATCTTGGTGGGCCTCCTCAGTCTCGACTGTATTGCTGCTCAGAGGAAGGGCACAACATCGGTCATCATGATTGCAGCCTGGTGCCTGGAAGCAGCGGAACATCTGCACGTTCAGTGGTGCACGACGAGGCATCCCACAGCAGCTGTGCAAGATTCAGGACGAGGCTCGTGACAGGTTCAGGCTAGCTGAACTGTTGATGAGTTACAGTTTAACAGGAATTTCAGTAGAAAGTAGCTACTTTGGCAAGGCAAAGCACTCAATCTGGGCAAGATCTGAGGTACATATGAGGCCAGCCAGAACACAGCGGCTTAGGGTTTAACCCAGTTACAAGAGATTTTTTCGCGAATACGCAAAGCTTGCGTATCATTCCAGTTACAAGAGATGATCGTCTCAGATCCAGAATGATTGTTCTTATAGCCTTACAGGACAGCAAGCAAAAGAGGGGGAAACAGTAAATGAGCAAGCCCGTTGTCGGATAAATTAACAGTGACGGCTGGGCTTCGGTGAGCCGTAGGATGGACGACCTGTGGATGATATTGTCGAAGCCGGTAGGAAGCGGTAAGTGTCACCGGGAACCGTAAGATGCAGATCGGACGACGCAGGCTTCATCACTCAGAGGTGAAACATTACACCTCTACTGTCTTCAGTTCTAAGTGTCGATATTCAGCTTCGTCAAGCTTAAGAGCCTGACAGCTCGTGCTTGGGGCAGAGGCGCAGAGCTAGCTGGTGCAAAGGGTGTGGTGCTAATCATGCCCAGAGAGTAATCGCATTGTGTTGTGACTGGGTGCATGGTTCAGTCGACGAACCACGAGATATGCAAAACTCTCCTTTGTTTTAGTGCAATGAGATGCAAGCCATTTGCGTATTCGTGGAAAGAATGCTTGAAAACAAGTGCATTATCTATCCCATGTGGCAACAAGAGTTATTTTCTTTCAGAAAGTATCCGCAAACACTTATACAAGCCCTTAGATAAAACTATAGCATCAGTATCATACAACTTAATTCCATAAATGGTTTGGTCATTTTCTGATATGGAAGGTGTAGTCTCAAATGCCCTTAGATAAAACTATAGCATCAGTATCATACAACTTAATTCCATAAATGGTTTGGTCATTTTCTGATATGGAAGGTGTAGTCTCAAATTCGGCACAGGGCCCGATTGCAGCCCTGTTAGAAGCATAAAAGCTGATAAGGATGCACTTCTAGCTGTCGGTTCCTAGGCAGTGTGCCATCATGGAATGGCAAGATAGAGACTGTAGGGTGCAAAAGCCAAAATTTGAGAAGTCTATATAGAAGTACAAAATATTTACTTATGATGTTTTCAACACAACTACATGGTTAACTCTTAGACTTGTTTGAAAGGGCAAAAGTAGTGCACCAAAATCAACATAGGACGGAACGGCCTATAAGATCACTGACACTAAGTCAATAGTTCTGATAGTTTTCTTAAAATGTAATTGGTTACTTACTTTGCTTTTTCTGGTTCGAGATCTCTCAGCCATTCAAGATCAATGCTTCCATGGTCTCTCACCAATCGGTTTAGAAATTCCTGCACAGCAAATGGCCAATAGATTAAAATGGGCAAATTTAATATTGTAAATCAAACATGTACCACAGTTGAAATGTGGACATGTTTGACTGGCTAGAGTTTTCAGTCCTGTCATTTTGTTAAAAATCTTCCTCATACCAGACTTACTTTTATTCGACTTGCTAGCATATTGTTCATTCCTCGCTCTCTAATGGTTTCAGATATGTCTTCCACATCTGCTTGCCGTACTGCTTCCCAATCAACCGAATCTTTTTCATTTTGACTTCTTGGTTTATCTCCGTCATTGCCGAACAATTCTTTTCGTATTTTTTCCCAATCATTAGTTTTCTTTTTAGGCCTATGCAGCCTCTTTCCTTTTGATTCATCTGTAGGAACTTCCGTTGAACCTTTTCGAGCAACTTCTGATTTCCTTATGGGATCTGCAACTCCCTGTGAGACCTGTGAATGAGCATTCTGGTTTTCACACAAGTTTGAAGAACAATAATTTTCACATGTTTCTGCCTGAAGTCTGATAATGTTTTCCAGTTGGGGTTGGCTGCATCCTGACTGACCGCCCATTTGCTTTGTCCTTGTTCTGTATACCTCTTGCGAATTTGAACACTCATGCTGTTGCGCAAATGGAACTTCAGTGTCCTTGCTTGAAAATTTGTATTCGCAAAATAACTGTTCCTTAGAAAGTGAAGCATCCACTGAACTAATTAATGGCTAAAAATTTTGTTTCATTGTTGGTGAAAAATTCTCATTTTGCGAAGGCTCGGTAGGAAAATGGGACTTCTGCTGGACTAGTGACTCAGCCTCTTTGGTTTTATCTCTGTTGGACATGGTAGAAGCAGATGGTAACTGATAAAAACTAGCCTCGGGTTGTGTAACATTTGGATGAAACATGCTATCAAGGCCTGTGCAGAATGAATTGTCCAGATGGCTGATAAACGGAACACCCGTCGAATCCACATGGCCATTCTGGAGATAGGAGACATAAGTATTTATCATCATGTGGTCCTTTTCTGTGAAGTATGGCAACAAACTGAACCCCACTGGATCAGTTCTGTGAAAAGGATAATCTGGCGAATGTTGAGAAGAAACAGCAGAATTTTGTGAAGAACTAGCATCCTCCATTGGTACTTCAGCTTCTACCACACTTGCAATGCCACTTTCTGGGACAACAAATTTTGATTGCCTATTTTCATGGAGGTCAGTTAGGGACTCCCTATATGGAACAGAACATTTTCCTGCTGCAAAGTTGAATCCATCTCCAGAAAAACTTCCAATCAATTCGTTACTGTTACTTCCTTCATGAAACTCGGTATTAAGTATCTCTTCAACAGAGAACTTCCCTTGCAGCTTGAAAGAGTCACCAAATAGTCCAGAACAGCTATCTTTCTGTCCAGGAGGCATATGAGACAACTCTGTTGTAGATCCCCCAGGGCCTTCTGGTTTGACTGGAAATTTCGCAGCAACCGCCATGAAAGCAGAACTGGATTTTTTTTTTAAATAATGGCAGTTAGACTAATGTTGAACAATAACATGCGAATTAGAAGCAGTATACTTATTCCAGATAGGCTAGAATTTAATTCTCAATAAATTAAATAGGCTAGAAGTTTGCTTTCACCTAGAACGTTGGTCGGTAACATTCTGAGTAAGAAATACACCCACAACCGAGTCAACAACTGATCCTTTCCAAGCAGAGAATCGTCTATCCCCTGTAAAGAGATCCAGAGAGTACAAAATATTGAAGTTTATTGTGCAAGCCAAAAACACATCTGAACTGTAACCTAACACACATGTAACCATAATCATGTAACAATAAGAAAGAGCCATCTCTTCCATTCATATATTGTGATGATGCATGATGGTGGTCCATGTAACATTCTGAAGCATTGTTTTCTTAACTAAAATTCAGAAGCACTGTTCAAATGCAATCAACTGATCTTCTCTTCGGATGCAAACCCTAACTACTTCATTTTTTTTCAGGATCAGTCTCGCAAATGCAATTTAGACCATTATCACGATATAAAACATATATCTGTGGCATGTTACTTTCTACGAAAAAACTATGCTATGATGAGATGAGATCAATCTAAATATTTTAGGACCTAAATAAAAACATGGTGCATGCTCAAGGAGGTAACGAACTCTTGTGTGACCATAGGGAGTACTATATACCAAAGAGAACGCACTACAAATTTGATGTTGAAATAGAATTCATACCCTGAACTAGGTGCATGCGAGCAATAAATGCATCGATTCTCCCCCGGAACACTCTTCTTTCCTCATCAAGCAACTTCTCTTTATCCTTGTCCATGCCTCCAGCGTCGTCACTCATATTTGGTGCCATTCGTAAGTTCCACATCAAAGAGGTTACTGGATCGATGTCCACCCTGGGTCGAGAACGTTTTTTATTTGCATTTCTCTGAAATGGAACCAGCGCATCAGATGTGCCTTTATTACAAGCAGCTGCCATAACTTCATCTGATTTGCTAATGTATAAAAGCTTGAACTTTTCAATTACGGCGTCTAAAGGATCAGCTGATAGTGCTATAACTTCAGCAATGGCTCCATCAATATGCTCGGAACCGATGCTTCTATAATTATCAAGGTCAGAGATCTCCAAAATGCTTGGTGTTCTCTCCCCGCTTCTTTCAGACTCCGACGTTGTCGCCTTAGTAGTAGTTCCTGCAGAAAGTTCAGAGCCACAAGAAATAGGCTCATTGTTGGTGCATTTGCCTTTTGACGATAAACGTTTTGCACGACTAACAGTTTCTTTCCTTGTGCCTCTGCCTTTTGGCTTCCCATTGCTCTCTTCCTTTGTTGGACGGACCCTCTTTGGCTTTTTGGTGGGGTTTGCTTCTTTGTTTTCTCCAGAAGCATCTAGCAAACGGAGCTCAGTTCTTGTTGATTTACTTACTGGTTGCCCATCAGCTTCAACTCCTGTGTGTGTGATCTGCTCGTCATGAATAGCAATGCAGTAGTTGTTCACAGTATCATCATAAGCGGACGCATGATGTGTTTTCTGGAACTAATTCTGGCCCCTTAACCATGCGTTTTTCCAAATACTGGAGTTGATGAATACCACCACTGGGGATATAGTTTTCTATAAATGGATTCTCTGTACCACTGGGCAATTGTGTGTGTCTTGTCTGTTTGTCAGGCGAAGCAGCAAAAACTGTGTCACTGGTGTTACACAGGGTAGGTTGGTTATGTTGTTGGACCCTGTTTGGTCTACCAACCCTTCTGAGTTCAGAGATCCCAGAGCTAATCATTCGCTGGTGACATAGTGATTTATCAAGGGCCATCGACCTCTGGGCATCAGCCAAGGTATAAACTCCAGAGTTTCTTGTTGAAACTTCATTTGTATTCCACTTACTGGGAAGATATGCTTGTTATGAATGAGCAACTAACATTCACTGTGGGCCAAAGGCCAGTACATATACATGTGAGGTATTACAAGCGGTAGTACCGCACTCAGAGCGGTAGTACCGCCTCGGGCGGTAGTACCGCAGAGAACACACCAAACACACATCTAACACCCCCCCTCAAACTCATGGTGGATCAACAACACTGAGTTTGGAGAGAAAGAAGCCATGTTGCGCTCGAGTCTGTGCCTTCGTGAAGAAGTCCGCCAACTGTAACTCAGAGGGCACATAGTGAAGAGCCAGTGTCTGATCCTGCACAGCAGCACGTACAAAGTGGGCATCCACACCGATGTGCTTGGTGAGCTCATGCTTCACCGGGTCATGCGCAATACTGATAGCACCGGTACTGTCTGACAGTAAGGGAGTCGATGTAGTAGCAGACACACCAAAGTCCTCAAGTAACCATCGTAACCAGATCACCTCAGCCGTCAGCATAGCCATCGCTCGCAACTCAGCCTCTGTACTCGAGCGAGAAACCGCAGTCTGTTTCTTTGTCTTCCAGGCAATAAGAGAGCCACCAAGGAAGACACAGTAAGCAGACAACGAGCGTCGATCAGAGGGATCACTAGCCCACGTAGCATCAGAGTAGGCCTGGAGCTCGAGAGAACTGGAGCGGGGAAAGAAAAGGCGATGAGAGATCGTGCCACGAAGATATCGTAGAACACGGAGGAGGTGACTATAGTGGACAGAGGTGGGGGCTGAAACAAACTGACTGAGAATGTGGACAGGATAGGAGATGTCAGGACGCGTAACAGCAAGATAGACAAGGCTCCCAACGAGGTGGCGATAGCGAGTGGGATTAGGAAGAGGGTCACCGTCAGAAGCACGAAGCTGAACGTTGAGCTCCATAGGAGTCACAACAGTGCGCTCATCACCGAGAGCGGCACGAGTAAGAAGATCCTGAATATATTTTTCCTGGGAGATGAAGAAGCCTGCAGAGGTCTCAGAAATCTCGATCCCAAGAAAGTAGCGAAGAGGACCAAGATCAGACATCAGAAACTGTTCCCGGAGGCGGGCCTTAACAAAGGCAATATACACAGAATCGTCACCAGTGATGATCATGTCATCCACATATAGAAGGAGAAGAGTCCGACCACGAGAAGAGGTGTGGACAAACAGTGCTGGATCATGATCACTAGGCAAGAAGCCAGCGGCAGTAACGATAGAGGCGAACCGCGAGAACCAGGCGCGAGGGGCCTGTTTAAGACCATAGAGGGAGCGGCGAAGTCGGCAGACCATACCATCAGGAGCATAGTACCCCGGTGGTGGCTGCATATAAACCTCCTCACGCAACTCACCATTGAGAAAAGCGTTCTGGACATCAAGCTGAGATACAGACCAATGACGAACAGAAGCCACAGCAAGGAGAGTGCGGACAGTGGTCATGTGGGCCACAGGAGCGAATGTCTCATCATAATCGCGTCCCTGCTCCTGCTGAAAGCCACGAGCCACAAGACGAGCTTTGTATCGCTCAAGGGAACCATCGGAGCGAGTCTTAATCTTATAGACCCACTTGCAGGTGATGGGACGAACACCGGAGGGAAGAGAAACCAGATCCCACGTGCCATTGCGCTCAAGCGCCGCAAGCTCCTCGGCCATCGCAAGCTGCCATTCAGGCTGAGTCATGGCAGCCCGATAGGTGGTGGGCTCAGCAATGGCAGAAAGACCATACCGGTCAGGAGAATAGCGATCAGGAGGGGGACAAGGCCTAACACGGAGGTTATGGACCGGCGGAGGCGTGAGAGGAGGTGCACTGGAAGTAGAGGGCACATCAGTAGGATCATCCACAGCACGAGGACGACGAGTGTAGTGGAGAGGAAACGGGGAGTGAGGTCAAAAGACTGGGGAGGAGGGTGGGGAGGGAGGGGATGGTGGAGACGAGGGAGAGGAGGAGGAGGGAGGGGATGGTGGAACCGGTGGTGTAGGGGGACGCACCGGGGGAGAGGGAAGAACAGGAGGCACAGTGGGAGATGTGTCAGGAAGGAGAAGGAAGGAAATATTTTCCACGGAAAAGCTCGAGGAGGAGGGATGCGGATAGTAAGAACGAGACTCATCGAACGTCACATCACGAGAAATGCGCAGACGGCGACCAACAGAATCCCAACAGCGATAGCCCTTGTGCTCATCACTGTAGCCAAGGAAAACACACTCAACTGACTGAGCAGTCAACTTGGTTCGTTCTCGCGGAGCAAGAAGAACATAGCACACGCATCCAAACATACGAAGAGCAGAGTAGTCAGGAGAGCGACCAGAGAGACGCTCCATAGGAATACCACCCTTCAAGGCAGCCGAAGGCTGAATGTTGATGAGGTGGGTGGATGCGGAAACGGCCTCAGCCCAAAAATGGGGTGGAAGAGAGGCGGCGATCATCATCGCCCGAGCCGTCTCAAGCAAATGGCGATGTTTGCGTTCAGCAACTCCATTCTGAGCATGGGCACCAGGGCAAGAGAATTGGGCAAGAGTGCCCTGCTCCGCAAGAAAACCACGCAACATGTGAGAGATATACTCTCCAGCTGAGTCAGCACGGAAGATACGGACAGGCGTGGAAAATTGAGTGCGAACCATGGCAGCAAAACGTTTGTATATGGGGAGAACCTCGCTGCGAGATTTCATACAATAAAGCCAAGTGTAGCGAGAGAAATCATCAATAAACAGAACATAGTAGCGATGACCCCCTTTCGAGTCAAAAGGAGCAGGGCCCCATACATCAGAATGAACTAAGTCAAAAGGACGCTGAGATACAGACTCACTGGTAGGATACGGTAACTGAGTCTGTTTGCCAAGCCTACAACCTTCACAATGCAACGAAACATCACCGGAGACAGACCCTAAGACGCCTTGGTGTACTAATGAGGACAAGCGAGAGCCACAGATGTGACCAAGTCGATGATGCCACTGCTGGAAGGACGCAGAAGAGGAGGCAGCAAGAGCATGAGAACTGGCGTATGTGGTAGCAGCGGAAGGAACACGAAGCCAGTCAACCTCCCAAAGGCCCTCAGACTCACGGCGCCGAGGGCCACCGCCAACCGGAGCCTGAGTGCGACGATCCTGAATAGAGCAAGAGTCGGCATCAAGAATGAGACGACAACCAGAATCAGTAAGTTGGGCAGCGGAAAAGAGATTCATGGTAAGACGAGGAACATGAGAAACACTAGGAACCGAAAAAGACGGAGTGGAAAGGATGCCACGACTAGCAACAGGAAGAGGTGTGCCATCGGCAGTGAGAACATTAAGAGGAAAATCAAGAGGTCGAAGAGAAGATAAAGCAGAAGAATTAGAAGACATATGGAAAGAAGCTCCAGAATCCAGAACCCACGAGGATGTACCTGACTGAGTAGGCTCCGGCGGGGGCGGAGTGGTTGTGGCAGTCACAGCGGCAACAGAACCCGTCGAGGAAGAACCAGAGGAAGCCAACATGCGCTTGAGCCGCACAATATCCTGGTCAGTGAGCAACAAAGTCGAGGAGGACGCACGAGTCCCACTAGAAGAAGAGCGCTTCAGGTCTTTCCGCTTCTTGTGACAATCAGACTCTGGGTGACCTGGCCTGTTGCAGTAGCCACAGAAGGTGTGCGAGCGCGGCCGACCCTCTCCTGAAGAAGGAGGGTGACCCGCCGGCAGGAGCGGTGGAGTGGTGAGGCGAGCAGACGACACAGGAGCTCGGGCAGCAAGAACAGTGGGAACCACAAGCAGACCAGCAGAACGGAGGCGTGTCTCCTCAGCACGAAGCTCTGCAAGCACCTCCGAAATAGGAACACGACCACGAGCAAGCAGGTGAGCACGCCGAGGCTCAAATTCTGGACGAAGGCGAGATAAGAACTCATGGAGGCGATGAAACTCCAAGTCAGACCGCACAGTCTGGCAACACCGGCAAGTACCACAAACAACTGTCCTGAGAGAGTCAAGCTGGCGCCAGATGGCAGAGCTCTGTGAGTAGAACTCATCAACAGAAGAGTCACCCTGATGAAGAGCGTGCTCCTGACGCACCACAGATAAGTAGAGAGCATCACCAGATGGCTGATATCGCTGACAAAGATAGGACCACATCGCAGCAACAGGACCGAGACCCATGAACTCAGACGCAAACTGAGGTAAGACACTCGCAGTAAGAACAGCAGCAGCTCGAGCATCATCGTTGCACCACTGAGTGTAAGCAGACAGATCATCTCGGTAAGCAGAAAGAGCATCTGAGTAGGCAGATACCTGCTGATCATAAGCATCAACCGCAGCATCGTCAAGGGCCTTGGCTGTATCCCGATCAGCCTGAGAAGCATCAGCAGCAAGAACAGGCGGCACCGGCGGGGTAGGAGCCACAGGTGCAACAGGGCAAGGCGGACAGGGAACCTCGCCAGAGAGAACGCCCCACAGGAGAAGACCGCGCATGTGGATGCGCATGAAACCCACAAACTCAGCATAGTTGGTGCCATCGAAGATCACCGAGCACCGAGGAACAGCCACATAGCCCGACGAAGACATGACGCATGAGTGCGCGGTAGTACCACACTTCTCAGCGGTAGTACCGCTTCGGGCGGTAGTACCGCCCTTGCCAGCGGTAGTACCGCGCTGCACAGGGCGGTAGTACCGCTATGCTACGCGGTAGTACCGCTTGTGCGGTACTTCCGCGGTCCAGTGCCGTGGGCACTTCCGCTTATTTTATGTCTTCTGGTATGCCTGGCCTTCAAGCGGAAGTAGAGCGGCAGTAACGGGCGGTAGTACCGCTCTTGCCAGCGGTAGTACCGCTCTGCACAGTCCGCTGCGGGCGGATCTGGATCGCGACCGAGCAGGGGCGAGCGGCGAGGCGCTGCTCTGCAGAGCCGGGCGCTGGGTGGCCAGAGAAGAGGCTGGGCAGGGGCGGCCGAAGCCGAGCCGGGTCACCCAGAGACCGGAGACGAGGCTGGAGAGGCGCGCGAGAAGGCCGGACGGCGCCGAGCAGGGGCGGCCAGCAGCGCGGCCGGACAGGGGAGGAGGAGGCTGGACGGGGGCGGCCGAGGCCGAGCCGGGAACGAGGCTGGGGAGGCGCGGCCGGACAGGGGGCGGCCGGCGACGGCGCCGAGCAGGGGCGGCCGGAGTTGCTCAGCGGCGACGAAGCCCCGGGCGGAGTAACCTGGCGTCTGATACCATGTTATGAATGAGCAACTAACATTCACTGTGGGCCAAAGGCCAGTACATATACATGTGAGGTATTACAAGCGGTAGTACCGCACTCAGAGCGGTAGTACCGCCTCGGGCGGTAGTACCGCACTCGGGCGGTAGTACCGCAGAGAACACACCAAACACACATCTAACAATGCTGACAAGGTACAAAATCCGTTCAGGCTAGTACGCATCGCATCCCTTTCGCTATGTATGGAAGGGGTAATTGGACTTTCTGGTAGTCTGTGATCTTGGAGCATTTGGTTGATGGTCACAGCTTCTCTTGTACAAGCTTTTGGGTTGGCATTTTGCCTTATTGAGACCCTCTCGGTATGCTGAGGATGTGCAGCTGGATATTTTGGCATCATATAGCCATGAATCATCTGGTCAGATCTGGATGTGTTCTCTGTAGAAGAATGTACATATTGGCCAAAATCGACTGAGCTATTCTGCATTTGATTGAGATGAAAACCAGTTTTATCTGGCATGCCAGCATAGAAATCCTGTAACTGGTTTATTTGCATTGTTTCTCTTGGAGCAGACTCAAAGAGTTGCCCACAACCGTCCATAAGATTAGCACACTTGTTTGGAATCTGGTTGATAGAACAGTTGAGGTCGAAAGTCAATCCATTGGACACACTATTTGCTTGCATTGCCCCCCCCCCCCCCCCCCCCCCCCCCCAATGACATGCCACCTGCGCATGAGTTCTTTCAACTGCATATATTGATGACCGAGGATCCTCTGGATTGAAAGACGCTTCAGTAACCTGGGCTTGTGATGCTAGATCAGCATTTTTTTGCCGATCATCCTCATTGAACTTCAAGCTTCTCCTGGCTTTTATTTTTTCAGCTCTGTTCTGCATATCAGAATCTTCTGCTGGAGGTTGGTTCGTTGTTGCGTTTAGTCCCTTTTTGCGGACATATTTCCTTTTGCCAGTTGAGCGAGTCTCCTTCTCCTTGGCAGGCTTTGCAGTTGTATACTTCTGTATTTTGGTTATTTTTTTCTCCTTGACTACCTTGGGCCTGTGCTTTTTCCTCTTAGGTATTTTATCTGCTTTTCTACTGAAGCCAGTACCTTCAGCCGGACCAGCTTCATTCTTTGTCCCCAGCTCAATGGAGGAATTTATCTCAGATGGCTGAAACCATTGCTCTAGCCAATCCCGAATATTGCCCCACGTCCATTCTAGCTATTGTTTCCTCAAAAACTTAGTGTTCACCTGTAAAAAAGATTTACAAAGACACCATGCAAAAAGGTTATATAATGTCCAAAAGAGCAATGACTGCAGTATAAGTAAACAGTACAATGATCGTGCGGCTTTGCTTAAACACTAAGTTTTTGTGGAAACACGTAGTACCACGTGGCACCTTCTTCAACTCTCGCCTCGGCATGTTTTTTGCGTGTGCTAAGGACATAAATTCGAGAGTAAGTTTTCGCCTTCAGGCCTAACTCAGCATTTTCAACTTATCTCCGTCAACCTTCTTATTTAGGAATATATGTCCCATTTCAACCCATCAAAGTTGGTATTTCAATGGGATGGAACATGATCTTCTCAAGGACTAGCAAATATTACAATGGGATGGAACATCACAAGCTTGTGTGGCGACATTGCTTCGACGATAAGCTTTTTGTGGAAGCATCATATAACACGTGACTTTTTCACTCTCGCTCGGCATCGTGATCCATGTGTGTGCTTCTTTTTTTAGAAATGCTAGCAACATATGGCACTACCCACATGCCATCAAAACCTATTGATCATTAACTTAGATGTTCCCAAGGTTTTGGCTGCTATTCCGAATTACTCTATTATTCCAAAGCCAATGAAAAATTCCAACTATTCTGTTATTAACGTGCGTCCCATGGCGTGGCTTTGCTTAAACACTTAGATGTTCCCAAGGTTTTGGCTGCTATTGTAACACCCCCTTGTAATATGCTATAGTGATCATCTTCTAATCATGCCAAGTCATCTTCATTTGCAGTGATAAATCATCATTTGTTCATATCTCATTTCAAATTCCACTTTAAACAAAATTTCTAAATGCAAGTTAGAATAAAAGTTGATCAAGTATTAAATCAAAATAGTTCACAATATTGCAAATAATCCCAAAGTAATTATAAAAATAAAGCCAACATTATTTGCATTCCCAATTTGACCCTAGCAACCAAAACAGTACCTAAAACAGCCTTATTAATCCATTTTCATTTTTGAAAAATACAAATGAATTCAAAACACTCCCAAACTTTTTGAGACAGTAAGGAATAGTGCATAATAATTATAGAGACAAGTTGTATATTTTACAAAACTAGTTTAGAGCAAATATAAAATGCAAAACAGAAGTATAAATGAAAACAGAAAGGAAATAAAAAGAAATGCTCACCTGCTTTTGGCCCAGTGCTACAGTGCAGCCCACTGGGGCCCGTCGTCAACCTCACCTGCTCCCTCCCTCCGTGTCGTCATCCCCGAGCCCGGCGCGCGCGGCACGCCGTCCCCAGCCGCCACGGCGACGGGGCAGTTGAGCGGAGAGGATAAGGCCAACGCCCCCCACTCCCCTGGCCTTCCCCTGCCTTTTCCCTCTCCTCCCCTGCTCTCTCTCCCTCGCTCTCCACCGCCGAAACCGAGCGCCGCCATGGATGTGCTGCCGATGTAGACGCGGCCACCATGCCTCCCTCGCCTCTCCGACCTGTTCACCAGCACCGCCGACGTCCTCCACTTCCTCCCCGACCGTGTGTTCAAGCCGGAGTCCACTGCATTGCCCGGATCGAGCCGGCGTCCACCTCGGATCACCGCTGCTCGCCGGCGTCGATCCGCTCCACGGCAGCTACTAAGCCTCCGCCGAGCCCCCGTGTGCCCGCTAGGTGAGTCGCGAGCCTCTCCTACCTCTATTTTGCTCAAGCCCGAACCCTAGCTAGCTGTGCTCGCCGTCGCGCTCCGGCCGAAGCTCTGCTTCCGCCGTTGAGCTCGCTGCCGTCGCGTTCGCCCACATCAAGCCGAGCCGCCACCACCGTTGAGCTCCTTGACCTCCGTAGAACCCGCCAGCGTGCTCCGTTTGGTCGAAATCATCCTGCAGCCGCGCGCCCGTGCTCGACCGAGCTCCGGCGCCGCTCCGGTCGACGCCGCCATCGTTCTAGGCCTCCCCAGCCGCTGCCGTCTGCCCAGCTGGATGCGCGCGAGTTTCCCCGATCGAACGCGACCAGCCGCCGTCGTTTTGGTCACCGGACGGTGAAATCCGGGCACCTCCCGTGCGGTCCGCCGCGTCGAGGCTCGCCGGAGCTCTCTCCGGCGCTAACATGGCCTGCCAGGTGGCCCTCTCTGGGTCGCTGGCAGCTGGGTCCCGCGGGCCCAGTTGACCAGTTGACCAGGGCCCAGTCGCTGACATGCGGGCCCCGCCTAATTTAAATGTTTTTATAAATAATAAAATGTTAATTAATCTGTTAATTAAAATCTATTAAATTAACAGTCACTGACAGTAGGACCCACCCTCTAATTAATCATTTTTAGTTAAATTTAAACCGTTGGATTATCCACTGTGTATGACATGCGGGACCCACTGGTCAGGTTTGACCCTAACCAGCTGGGTTTTGACCGCTGACGTCACTCTGACGTCATGCTGATGTCATGGGCTACTGTTTTGGATAATTCGGATTTAATAATTAAAACAATTCCAGAAAATCAATAAAACTTTGAAAAATCATAGAAATTAAACCGTAACTCGGATGAAAATAATTTATATATGAAAAATGATCAGAAAAATCTAACGAATCCGAATATGTCATCTGCACTCATGTTGGAACCCCCTAAGTAGACGAACATGGAACTTTTTGCCCGTTTCTGATAGATGAATAGTGCATGACCTCAGGTAAATAATTCCAAATAAATTCTTAAAACATCTAAAATATTCAGAGATGCATTATATCACCTCTGCATATCGTTTAGGCATGTCATGCATATTGATTGCATTTGTTTGCTTTATATTTATTGTTTCTTACCCCTCTTCTCTCCGGTAGACCCCGAGACTGACGTTGCTCCGAGGACTGCTACTCCATCGGAGACCCCTTTTTTATCGCAAAGCTTCCAGGCAAGCAAACCCCCTTGAGCATGCCTATATCACCTATTCTTTCTCCCTCCTGCTTGCATTAGAATTTGCTACTGCTTTTGATTGATCCTATTCTGATGCATAGCCTGTTTTTGTAAACTGCTATTGAAACCTTACCTGCTATCCTAAATGCTTAGTATAGGTTGGTTGGTAAACCATCTTTGGCCCCTCTTCCTTGTCCTAGTTGCCCCGCTTAGTTACCAGTGCCCCGATCGAGATGATCGACGGGCTGAGACCAACACATCACCGCACACCCCTAAGTTGTACGACTCCACAGAGTTACCAACGAGTGCCGAGGGTGATACCTCTTATCTCACTCCCGATGTTGCCTCTGTGGTATAGCTAGTCGGTTGTGGGTTACCGAGGGTGATTCCTCTTTCACCACCTCCGATGATACCTTTGTCGTGTAGCCCCTCAAGTGTGGACCCATCGAGGGTGATTCCTCCAGGTTCACCTTGACGGGTACATCGAGTGGGAATCCATCGAGGGTGATTCCTCGGATTCCCCCTTGATGTATGGACACACGGTTACCCTACATTTGATTCAGTCCCTTGTTGAAGACGGGTCGACCCTGAGGGGTACCCGCGAGAGATACACATGAAAATCGGGCGGGCCCGGAGAGCACCCGCGAGAGTTACTGTGGCGGCTGGTTGTTTAGCGGTATCACCCAGGTTGTGGTGGTAGCTCCGGACTTGTCCCGACAGCCGTCACTAAAATTAATAATGCACTAACAGATTTGGGTATTGATCTGAGTTGGCCACTGGCCTATACGCACTACCACCACGCGGGATAATGGTTTAATGGGGCCCTCGGCGCCGTATGTATCAGCCAAAAGCTCTGTCAGATGTCTAGTTCAGCATTGTGGCACGGTCGGATCGTGCTATCCAGGAGAGGGGTGGCGCTGGTATCCACCCTGCGCACAACGACCCGGAGTGCGAAGGGCGATGGGCCCAAGACCCCTGAGCACTTAGGATGTAGACCGGCGGGGACCTCTCTGCGGAGCCTAGGTAGGACTACGTCGTGTCGATCAGCCGAGGCCGGGCATGACCCAGAAAAGTGTGTCCGGCCAGAGTTAATCGAGCGTGTTGGGTAACAGTAGTGCACCCCTGCAGGGAAGATTATCTATTCGAATAGCCGTGTCCACGGTAACAGGACGCTCAGTGTTGTATCCCGATCTACTACAATTTGAACTGGATACATGTTAATTATTTGTAAGCTCCGGGATCGCTTTCTTGTAGGGAGTCGAGGAAGGATCTCTAGGCTTTGCTACTACATGCTTGCTGCTTTGTTATATACTACTAATCTGCACTCTTCTAATGCTGCAAGACGCTGAAGATGCTAGTCTTCGATAGGCTAGGCCCTCTCTCTATTCTGGCATTCTGCAGTCTAGTCCACAGATATAGCCTCCCTTGATACCGATGCATATGTAGAATAGATCTGATGTAAGTCTTGCGAGTACTTTGGATGAGTACTCACGGTTGCTTTGCTTCCCTTTTTCCCCATACCCGATTGCTGCGACCAGATGGCGGAGTCCCGGAGCCAGCTGCCCCAGCCGACGACTACTACTACCCCTCTGGTGGAGCCTACTACTACGTGGAGACCGCCGACGACCAGGAGTAGTTAGGAGGCTCCCAGGCAGGAGGCCTGCGCCTTTTCGATCAGTGATTTTATTTTGCCCCGCCTTCTTAAAGGCCTATCTTGTTTAACTTTATGTCTGTACTCAGATGCCGTTGTTACTTCCGCTAACGCTTGTACGTGAGCTTTTGTATTCGAGCCCTCGAGGCCCCCTGGCTTGTAATATAAAGCTTGTATTATTTTATTTTGTGTTTAGAGTTGTGCTGTGATATCTTCCTGTGAGTCCTTAGGCTTGATCGTGTGCATTTGCGTGTATGATTAGTGCACAATTAAGTCGGGGGCGTCACAGCTATTCTGAATTACTCTATTATTCCAAAGCCAATGAAAGTACATGGTACCACGTGGCACCATCTTCAACTCTCACCTCGACATGTTTGCCGCGTGTGCTAAGGACATAGATTTGAGACTAAGTTTTCACCTTCAAAAACGCTTGGCAACATTGGGTAAGCGTTTATGCATAGGTTTCGGGAAAAGAAATGTGAAAAGGACTTTGCTTTAGTGTTAAGCATTCAAGAAACGCTCGGCGCCAAGTTAAGTGTTGGCATGCCTAGTGCCATTACTCGCTTAGGGCATGAGGCTTGTGTGGCGACATTGATTCGATTCTCAACTTTTTGTGGAAGCACCTTATAAGCCGTGCCTATTTCACTCATTGGTCGTTATCGTGATCCATGTGTGTGCTTGTTTTATACACGCTAACAACATATGGCACCACCCACACGCCATGTTCTGACTATTCGGTTAGTAACGTGCCCATAGCACGACTTTGCTTAAACACTAAGTTTTTTTAGGGAACACATGGTACCGTGTGCAGGGACGGGCCAGGATCCAAGAAAGGGGGGTGGCAAACACAATTTACCAAGCTTTAGGAGGGGGTGGGTGGCAAACATAAATTTGAAGGGTATATATGCAATTTTTTCAGGAAATCTAAAGGGTATATGTGCAAAAATTTCAACCTTAGGGGGGGAGGGGCATGGCTCCCCCTCGCCCCTTGGCTCCGTCATTGACCATGTGGCGTCTTCTTCAACTCTCGCCTCGGCATGTTTGTCGCGTGTGCCAAGGAGATAGATTTGAGAGTAAGTTTTCGCCTTCAAGAAACGCTTGGCGACATTGGTTAAGCGTTTATGCAGAGGCCGGAGATCTATCCTCCTTTTCGGGGAAAAAAATGTGAAGATGACTTGCTTTAGTGTTAAGCATTCAAGAAACGCTCGGTGAAAAATGTCAATGTTGGCATGCCTAGAGCCATTATTCGCTTAGGGGCATGAGGCTTGTGTGGCGACATGGCTTTGACGTTAAGCTTTTTGTGGAAGCACCTTATAACCTTTCACTCATCGCTCGGCATTGTGATCCATGTGTGTGCTTGTTTTTTTTAGAAACGCTAGCAACATATGGCACCACCCACACGCCATGTTTTGGCAATATGGTTAGTAACGCGTCGCATAGCGCGGTTTTGCTTAAACACTAAGTTTTTTAGCAAACATGAATGTGGTACCGCGTGGCGACATTGCTTCAACGTTAAACTTTTTGTGGAAGCACCTTATAACCCGTGTCTGTTTCACTCATCGCCCGACATCGTGATCCATGTGTGTGCTTGCTTTTTTAGAAACACTAGCAACATATGGCACCACCCACACGCCATGTCCCGTCTATAAGGTTAGTAACGCGTCGCATAGTGCGGCTTTGCTTAAACACTAAGTTATCGAGGAAACACGTGGTACCGCATGGCGACATTGCTTCGAGGCTAAGCTTTTTGTGGAAGAACCTTATAACCCGTGACTGTTTCACTCGTCGATGGGCATCGTGATCCATTTGTGTGCTTGGATTTTAGAAACGCTAGCAACATATGGCACCGCCCACACGCCATGTCCCGGCTATTTCGGTTAGTAACGCGCCGTATAGTGCGGCTTTGCTTAAACGCTAAGTTTTTTAGGAAACACGTAGTGCCGCATGGCGCCTTCTTCAACTCTCGCCTCGGCATGTATGCCGCGTGTGCTAAAGAGATAGACTCGAGGCTAAGTTTTGACGAAGAAAATATGTCCCATTTCAACCCATCAAAATTGGCATCTCAGTGGGGATGGAACATCATCCTCTCACGGGACTAGCAAATAATTTCATCAAAGACGCGCTTGGGAAAAAGCAACATACCGGAGCATCTGATCGTCTATCAAAGCATGGCCACAGACTATTATCTCCAGGAGTAAATGGCATAAACATGGCAATAATCTTGTAAGCATGCACTGGATCACAAAGCATTAGCATGTCACTAAAATTGTAGCATCACCTGTTTCTTGCACCTCCGAAGCAAACCAGACGAATCCCACGAGCTCGGCAGTCTCCTACCGTCCTACGAAGCTGAACGCATCCAACAATCCACCCTAATAATAACATAAAAACTGTGAAATGGAAACAATCAAGGAAAGAGCAGAACACAAAAGGAAACCAAGCCCGCGGGCGATGGGCGCTTACATTGGCAGAGGCAGATGCAGAGCAGATCGGCCACGACCACGGCGCGCGTCCCCCGCGTCGGCGCGCGCACGGAGACCTACGGAGCGTCGCCTCCTCCCGGAGTCCCAGTCCCCTCCTCTCCACCCCAGAGCCGTGCGGTGCGGGAGAGAGGGAGAGACGAGCGAGGGATGGAAAGAGAGGGAAACAAAAAGAGCAAGCGGGGCGCTCGCTCGCGGAGAGAGAGAGAGAGATCGCACTGTGGTGGAGCAGTCCGACCGAGCCGGTGGGCCCTTTCTTATAGCCTGCCTGTTGCGTGCTCGGTCACTCGGTCGGCGGCGTGCGACGACACCTGTAGCCTTCACACCTCACCCAACCTGGTGCCGCACCGCGTACCACCGAACCGGCCCAGCCAGGCAGGTTTCAGAGCCCTCCGCTTCTGCGCCGCGGGCTCGTAATTGCGGGAGCTCCTAATCGGCGCTCTAAGCGCTGGTTGGCGCTACTGGCGCTCGCTAGCGACGCGTTGCGGGCCGGCCCAGTAAGCTGCTCGAAAATGAAATGCGAACAGAAAAAAGGACCAGCTTAATAACCACTACACATTATTTGGGAAAGCTAGGATTCGAACTCAGCACCGCAACGTCAACAGCCAAACGAAACAACCACTAGACCAAATTGGTTCTGTTGTCTACAGCAAGAAAACAATGCAACTTAACGTTCCATTTCGTAAAAAGTTAACCTATACCTAATATAAATTATCTGAAAAAGAAAACATAAATTTGAAAACAAGTTCATGGATTTTGAATAAAGTTCATCAAATTGTTAAAAAAAGTTCACAGAAAAAAGTTCATCCATTTTCAAAAAAAGTTCATCGATTTCGAAAAAAGTTCATTGATTTTGAAACAAGTTCAACCATTTTGAAAAAAAGTTCATCGACTTCGAAAAAAGTTCATCAATTATGGAAAAAAGTTCATCGATTATGGAAAAAAGTTCATCGAATTTGAAAAAAGTTCATCGAATTTGAAAAAAAGTTCATTGAATTTGAAAAAAAAGTCAATCTAATTTTAAAAAGTTCACCAATTTAGGAAAAAGGTTCACAAATTTAAAGAAATCGAGCATTAAAGAAAAACAAAAAAGGATAAAAAAAAAGAAAAGGAATAAACCGAACTGAAGAACGAACTAAAAGAGGAAACAACGAAGTATTTGGAAACACGTGAGGAGATGGTGTAGTGGTTAGAGCGGCGCGCTCGCAATGCAGGGGTTGCAGGTTCGAACCCCCGTTACCACACCTTTTTTGACGCGTCTAAAACAGGAAAGAAGAAATAGAATGGGCCGGCCCGGCTTGGAGTGCTTCAGGCGCCCGTTAGCAAAATGCACTTTAACGGGCGCCTGAAGCGCCAAATAGGATCCGCCCGTAATTGCCTGCCCGGCTCGGATCCAAACGCTGGCGATTCGGCGCCGCTCCTAGGCCCGGGGGTGGGCGGGATCCGGGTTAAGGCCCATTTACGACTGTTTTTTCTTTTCTTTTGATAAGGCGCCCGTTACCACACCTTTTTTGACGCGTCTAAAACAGGAAAGAAGAAATAGAATGGGCCGGCCCAGCTTGGAGTGCTTCAGACGCCCGTTAGCAAAATGCACTTTAACGGGCGCCTGAAGCGCCAAATAGGATCCGCCCGTAATTGCCTGCCCGGCTCGGATCCAAACGCTGGCGATTCGGCGCCGCTCCTAGGCCCGGGGGTGGGCGGGATCCGGGTTAAGGCCCATTTACGACTGTTTTTTCTTTTCTTTTGATAAGGCTATTTACGACTGTTGCTTGGCCTTTGTTTTGAGCCTTTGTTTTGCTGTTGCTGGGACTGATCTATTTCGCAATACCAATCTCCCGCCTTAAAAGCATGTATAAAAACATGGATTTTCAGCTCTCGGGTTTAGATGCACTCGGATGAATAATAAATTCAAAAAATCGTCAAAACAAGTCAAATAATCTGAAAAAATATATTGTCAACAAACATTGTTTAGTGTTTCACCTACTTGCAAAGCTTTGTGACGAGAAAACATCTGTAATGCTCTAGGAAAAAAGTCGACGCTCCAAAAGCTGTTTTTTAAGCATTTTTAGCATTGATTTTCTCGTCCAAAGCATTACAAATGTTGGTACCATCATAAAAATTTGCATGTATGTAGCAAACTAACCAATGTCTCTTGACAAAAAATCAGAAAAAAATAACTTTTGGATTTACTGTTCATACAGGAGCATATGAGCTCGGGTGTAGACCGACACTTTCACAAATCTAATTCATCCCTAAATTTGGCAACTCCTAATAACACACAACTAAAATTGAACTCCCAATAAATCAGGGGTGTTGGAGGATGGTATCTAACTCAGCTTCAATCTTAACTCTCAAAAGTTGTTTTACAATGTGAACTTCATTTCAAACACAAACATGGCATAAACTCCATTAACTTATTCAACGTCATAATATTGTACATAACCCGACGACTCGATGAACACATAACTAAACATAAACTACATCTTGTACTTCTTCATCTCGAACCCGACAAGGCGTCTCTTTCGCTTCTCCATAGTTTCGCTGGTATAAACTTCCTCCCTATGAACTATGTGGGGATCATCCACGGATTATTGGGGTTTCTCGTCATTGTGGAAGTCGTGGGAGGAAATCACCACGATGTTATTGCTCCTCGTCGTGGTCTCGATGGCCTCCTCCTCGGCAATCTTAGCCTCTAGCTCGACAAGGATGGTGTCAAGCTCCCTCCGACGGGCCTCGTCAACGGCAATGGCGGCATTCAGCGCCACCACCTCCTCTTCCTTGGCATCGACCTCCACCTCAGCCTCTAGCTGGTCTTATGGAAGGTCTTTTGCAAGTACACAAACAATAGTATAATACCATATGCGGATTTGTATGATAGTGGGATGTAACCTTAGGTTACCGGATGGACAAAGTGGAGTGATTTTACCCATGTTCGAGCCCATGCGATGCAAGTAACCACCCTAGTCCTGGTTGTCTACAATTATATCAAGGAACAATAAAACAATTATTGCAAAGTGTGGATCCAGCGACTTCGATATGGAGTCGCTGGGTTTCGAGGTGCTCGAACTAGACGGAGCATCATAGATCAAATCTATTCTAGGCTACACTAGGGCTTCGATTCAGTCATCTTGGTCCTTGGTATTTATAGGTAGTCTTGGTCGGTTTGACCTTTCTTTGCCTCGATCTCCTGGTTTCACACGTCGTGGACTTTGCCTTGTGTAGGAATCCAAGTGTCTTCCTTTCCTAAAGTTTTTTAGGGGTACCTATTTGGGATACTTACTCGTCCAGGTGTGGACTCTTAGCAGGACGTGTTCATGGGCATGCAAGGCCTGCCCTAGGTTCATGTGTGATACGTTCTAACGTATCTATAATTTTTGCTTGTTTCGTGATATAATTATATTACTTTGGCATAGTTTTGGCACCAATTTTTATTATTTTTATGGACTAACCTATTAATTCAGTGCCAAATGTCAGTTGTTGTTTTATGATGTTTTTGGATATTTTTAGAAAAATCAATTCACGGAGCTACAAAATTGGGAAAATGCAAAAAATGAGTCGGGAATCATCCTGAGGCACCTGACACTGCCTGGGGGGAGCCATGTGGGCCCATCGTGGCTAGCCGGCACAGCCAGGTGTGGCTGCATGGGCCCCACAGGACTCCATTCCACCACCTATTTCTTCCTACGCCTTTATACTGCTCTGAAAACCCTGAAATAATTATCAAGGAATGTTTCCGCCGCTGCACCTCTATGTTCCACCGCGATCCAATCTGGAGGCCATTGGTACTCTGTCGGAGGGAAATTCATCACAGTCGTCATCTACATCAACCTTGCTACTACCATGATCGCTTGTGAGTAGTTTTCTTTGGACTATGGGTCCATAGCAATAGCTATATGGTATTGATAATCCCCAAGTGTTGGGAGTTACTGTAGCACTCTCCAAGTTGGATGTGGAAGTATACACTACAAGAAAAAGACACATCTATGACATTTTGGTCTGAACGAAAATATTTTTTGTCATGGAAGTGACACTTCCATGACGAAAATAGTGACAAAAACATGTATCATCATGGATGTGGTGGGCACCTACTTCTATGACTAAAAATTATGACAGAAAATGGGCTTTTCGTCTTGGGTGAGCCGGCGACGCACCTACATAGTGTTCTTTAGGCCTTCCATGACGTAAAAAAATCATGGTAGAAGTGAGGGCGATAATTTTTGGGGGATTTCTCCGCCTCGAGCGGTATACGGTGGGTGGTCGGGCCCGAGCAATGCAGGGGTGGTTTGCGTGTGTGCGAGCGAGCCCTTTGCATTACTGAACCTGAGCGAGCCCTTCGCATTACTAAACCCGAGCGATTGATGCGAGACTTGATCGATCGATCATTGCTCGTGCGGGGAGGCCCTCGATTGATGCGAGTCTCTCGATAGCCCGCAACTGTGCGTATGGTGCGAGAAGACTGCATATTCCTCCTTTTATGTAGCATGGGCCTCCTTTTATAGTCACAAGGGGTCACCACAGTGGCTACAATACATGTACAGTGGAATGTTGAAAATGCATGTAATCCCCGGGTGTTTTTGGTAATTCATAACAACATATATCTCATTGAACTAATGCCTATTCAAAAGAATATTCCAGGAAAGTTCAATTTAGGTACAACAATGGTAAGTGAAAATGGACCCCTCAAAATGCTAAGGACATGTGTTGGATCAAGCCTCAAGACTCTATTTTATATTTGAGTGATCGAAGATCACATTGAGTCCATAGGTATGCCAATACTATCAAAAGGGGATGAGGTTGTGAAAATGAGTTTCTTGCTCAAGTGCTTAAAGATCAAAATCCAAAATCCTCACATCACTTCACATGATTCCACTAGATCACAAACCAAACATGCAACTTAGACTCACCGAACCAAACCCATCAGAGTCACCAAGTCACACTGATATAGTCGTTGTTCTAAACCCTAGACTTTCGGTCTCACCGAGTTGGCCCTTTGGTCTCACCGAAGAGCACTAGCCAATCTTCTGTTGCCTACTGAAATTCGTTTGGAATTTCCGAACAATTTCAGCTGGTGACACCGAAGTGTGAAAAAGTGGTTAGGTCGACCGGAGCCACCGAATAGTTTCACCCAGAGTCATCGAAATATGTAAAGTTCAAACCTTTTGTACAGCTTGGTCTGACCGAGTGTTTCAGTCGGTCTCACTGAGATGTGCTAAAGGTGAGTAATAGTCAGATTTTTGGTACTGCCTATATATACCCCACCCAATACATCATTCTTTCTCGAAGTAAACAAATTTCACATCCATATTTCTGAGAGAGAATTTTTGCTCCTTGTACTGATTTCAAAGGGATTCCACTCCAACCATTGATCCTTTGATTTCTGTCCCCTCATTGCTTCCCACCCAAACCTTTCCTACCCAAAAGCCAAATTTTTGAGAGAGTGTTTGAGTGTTGAAAAGATTATATTTTTGAAGCACAAGAGCAAGGAGTTCATCATCAAAACACATTCTATTACCTTTTGGAGGGTGGTGCCTCCTAGATTGGCTAGGTGTGCTTGGGGGTCTCCAAATCTTGTGAAGAAACCAAGAAGTTTGTGAGGTCAAGGAGATCGCCTACTTCGTGAAGATCTACCTGAGTGAGGCCAGTCCTATGTGGGTGTAAGCAATGTTGGGATAGTCACAGTTGCTTCTTCATGGACACTTCGTGGGTGAGAGACCTTCGTGGACTCGATTCCTTCATGGAATCTGCAACCGCCATCTTTTGAGATCGAAGCCTTCATCAACGTGAATGTACGATAGTGCTACTTGTGATAGGCGTTGGGATTTCCCCGAAGAGGAAGGGTGGTGTAGTATAGTAGCAGATAGTATTTCCCTTAGTTAAGAACCAAGGTTTATCGAACCAGTAGGGGACTCACGCAAACAAACGTCAACAGTACCTGCACACACACAAAACAAATACTTGCACGCAATGCGGGCAAGAGGGTTGTCAATCCCCTTGTACTCGTTAATTGCAAGGATTAATTCTGGTAGTGATAGATAGATAAATTGCAAAGGAAAATAAAATATAATAAATTGCAGCAAGTAATTTAGGGTTTTAGTAAATATGAAGTGAATGGACCCCGGGGGCCATAGCGTTCACTAGAGGCATCTCTCTCATGAGCATAGTAATGATGGGTAGACAAATTACTATTGGGCAATTGATACAAAAGCGCATAGTTATGATGATATTCATGGCATGATCAATATATAGGCATTACGTCCGAGACAAGTAGACCGTTAATCTTACTAAATCTACTACTATTACTCCACCCCTCGCCCGCTATCCAGCATGCATCTTGAGGTATTAAGTTCATAACAAACAGAGTAATGCTTGGGGCATGATGACATAATGTAGACAAAGTAGAATCAATCAATATGATTAAACCCCATCGTTTTACCCTTAGTAGCAACAATACAAATACGTGCCTGGCTACTCCTGCTGTCACAAAGTAAGGACACCGCAAGATTGAACCTACTACCAAGCACCTCTCCCACTGAAGATAAATCCATCTAATTGGCCAAAGAAGATAGATAGATCGGAGAGAAATACAAGGCTATAAAATCACACATAATAAATCTCAGAAAAGACTCAATTACTTTCAATGAATAATCTGATCATAAACCCACAATTCATCGGATCCCAACAAACACACCGCAAAGATTACATCGAATGGATCTCCGAAGAGATCATTGTATTGAAGATCAAGAAGAGAGAGAGAGAGAGAGAGAGAGAGAGAGAGAGAGAGAGAGAGAAAGAGAGAGAGAGAGAAAAAGAGAAAGAGCCATCTAGCTATTGCTATGGACCCGTAGGTCCTGTGGGAACTACTCACACATCATCATGGAGGCTGCAAGGTTGATGAAGATGGCCTCCGTGATCGATTCCCACTTGGCAGAGTAACGGCGGAGGCCTCCAGATGGGATCGTGGAAGAACAGAGACTTGAGGCGGCGGTAAAATTGTTTCGGGTCTCGCTCTGGTGGTTTCTGGATTTAGGGAATTTATAGGCTTGGAATTAGGTCAAACGGAGCTACGAGGGGCCTAAAAGCTCAGGTGGCGCCCCCCCTGGGGGCGCGCCGTGTGAGCTTGTGGCTCACCCGTAGATCTTATGGCCTCCCCCCCCCCCCCCCCCGAAGCTTCTAGGGTCTCTCCTGGTCCAAAAAAATCACTGTAAAGTTTCATCGTGTTTGGACTTTGTTTGGTATGGTTTTTCTGCGAAACAAAGAAATAGGCAAAAACAGGAACTGGCACTGGGCACTGAGTTAATAGGTTAGTTCCCAAAAATGATATAAAATGGCATATAAAGCATACATGATTGATAATATAATAGCATGAAACAATCAAAAATTATAGATACGTTGGAGACGTATCAGCATCCCCAAGCTTAATTCCTGCTCGTCCTCGAGTAGGTGAATGATAAAAACAGAATTTTTGATGTTGAATGCTAGCTAACATGTCTTAATCATGTAATCTTTCAGGTATGAATGTCGAGAAACGGTGACTTAATAGATATCAAAACGATAGTATAAAAGAATATTAAAAAATAATCATTACTCTTCAAAATATCTATGTCAATGAATGTTATTCCTACTCATTTAATCGTGTAAGCATGGCATAACTCGGTCCCTGGTGCCAAACCAAGCAATTGTATCATACTGTTTCTCGCTTCAGCATTTTCAACTTCACTCAATACTTGAGCGTGAGCCATGGACTTAGCACTTTGGATGGTAAAGAGAATGATGGTAGGGGTTTATAATGGAAGACAAAAATTGAGAAAGTCACACATTAACTCGGTGGATCGTTAGGCAATGGAGAGGCCTTTTAATCGATATCGATGCGAGGAGTCATTAGTGCAGGCGAGTCCTATACAAACGGTTTTTACCCCCTTTCCATGACAGAGTTTTAAACCGTCTCCTTGCCTGTGTGTGCGATTGGGGGGGGTCCATCCCACACGACCCAGAAACCATCGGTGATAGGTCCTCCAGTCACAGACGCTGGGTAAAAAGATCTCGTGTGCGATCGGGCGAGCCATCACAGACAATTGGCCCAATCATGTGAGATATACTTAGCATCCCACACAGTGAATCCCAGACAAACGTTTCCGTTCCTATGTACATCACACACAATTTTTCGAATCACATCGTCTGTGATAGCGTTGCCATCGGAGATGATATTTGTAATTTTATCGTTTGCGTTATTGAATGCATCACGCACGGTGCCTAGAAGAAACTGTATGGCATAGGTTGTCCATCACACACACTTTTTATGTGGAAAACTTTTGTGCAAGGTGGCCTAACGCAAACAGTTGTCCAGAGGAAGTGATCCAACACGTTTACTTCCTAGAAACTGTGTGGGTTGTCTGAGGCCATCACCCACGGTTTGTCTCAATAACCGTCTGCAATAGTTTGGCCTATTATTTTTAATCCATTTAGTAATCAAATTGACATTTCATATTAAACACACAATATATTTCATTTTCGTATTACGACAACCAGGATTTCATAATTGAAATACATCAGAGTACAACATCATATAGCTTCAGCACTCAGTTACACCATATAGGCATATAGCTAGCTACCCCATTACACAACAGCACCAAGTTTCACATGCAACATCTAAAACCTTTGGAAATTAGCATCATAGATGGTAGATAGACAGATGAATCTCATCTGGAAAATTGCTGAAGCGGAAGGCAAATATTGAGCCTTCAATGATGTTGAAGGTCCTTGCAACTTTAGACCAGTGCCTGTGGATGATTGACCGCCCATCCTTCGTCCTCTTGAGGAAGACTTCAATATTGTACAGTGGGTGTTGTATGAATACCTTCCTCGCCTCTTGACCATATAGGTGGCTTGAGAGGTAATCATCGGTGAACTGCTTTGGAAAGGCCTAAAAACAAAGATATGCATAAATATCTTCTCTAAATTTTGAAATGGCGCAAAGGAATAAAAAAACAAGGTATAAGAGTTAGTACTATCCTGTAGTTGACTGATGTCTTCTTCATTGTGCAGACAAAGATCTTGTTGTTTTTTGTCGCTAATTTCTTTATCCTAACAATCTTTCTGAGTTTCTTGACTTGACTGATATTCATGGACATCTCATTTCCCCATATGCAAAATGGGTCGAACAGTGGGTCAAAACCTCTGATAGTAGGACCTACATGTGCAAGACCAAATTGTTAAAACCTAAATATTAGAATGGTTCCTGCAATTGCACAATAATGTGCTATTAGCCAAAGGACCATGCATGTGCAAACCTCGATGGTAAACCTCAGTGCCTCCCATTGCTTCCCTGCAACACATATAAGGTAGTTATTGATCAGGTTAAGTGAGAGTTGGCATACTATCAGTAAAATATGTTGATGAAAAATAAACACATTGCAGATCCAGCAGATTAATTCGAGCCACATGGAAAAGCCAGTTATCCAAACCAAGCATGCTTAAGAACTAGGAAATATAACAATTGTATATGTTTCTCATGTATTTAGTATAGCCAAATTTGATTTATTTCTCACATGTATAACAATACAAAATTGTACCCACAACAATTGAACATCGCATTGCAGAATTGAACCAAACACCTAACTGAATACCACAACAAATGAACCAAACAGTTAACTGAGCACCACATTGCACAATAGAACATACTAGAAGATCAGACAGTTAACCAAACCAAGCATGCTTAAGAACTAGGAAATATAGCAATTGTATATGTTTCTCATGTATTTAGTATAGCCAAATTCGATTTATTTCTCACATGCATAACAATACAAAATTGTACCCACAAGAATTGAACATCGCATTGTAGAATTGAACCAAACAGTTAACTGAACACGACAACAAATGAACCAAACAGTTAACTGAGCACCACATTGCACAATAGAACATACTAGAAGATCAGACAGTTAACCAAACCAAGCATGCTTAACAACTTGGAAATATAGCACTTGTATATGTTTCTCATGTATTTAGTATAGCCAAATTCGATTTATTTCTCACATGCATAACAAGCCAAAATTGTACCCACAAGAATTGAACAACACATTGCAGAATTGAACCAAACAGTTAACTGAACATCACAACAAATGAACCAAACAGATAACTGAGCACAACATTGCACAATATATAGAACATATATACTAGAAGATCAGATTGCATAGTATAAAACTACATAGGACAATTCACTAGAATTTCTAAAGGAAAGGCAGGAGCAGCACATGCAACAGGTAAACCGAACATGCTTAACCGGTGTAGCTAGCTGAACATAGGTCCTTATAGTAAGCTAAAAAACAAGCTACTCCTCATCGTTGGAGATATCGATGACGATGGGCTCCTTAACTTGGAAGAGGGTGAGGCCTCCACATCGTGGGTGCCTGCTACTTGTAGACTGTGTTGGTATTTCCCCAAAGAGGAGAGGATGATGCAGTATAGTAGAGATAAGTATTTCCCTCAGTTAAGAACCAAGGTTATCAATCCAGTAGGAGAACCAAGCAAAATCCCGTTAAGCGCACCTGCACACACAAAAGCAAACACTTGCACCCAACGCAAATAAGAGGGTTGTCAATCCTCTTAGCGGTTATTTGCAAGGATTAATTCTGATAGTGGTAGATAGATAAACTAAAATACTAAATAAAATAAAAGTAAATAAATTGTAACAAGGTATTTTTAGGCTTTTATATATATGATAAAGTAGACCCGGGGGCCATAGTTTTCACTAGAGGCTTCTCTCTCAAACACATAGCATACGGTGGGTAAACAAATTACTGTTGGGCAATTGATAGAAAAGCAAATAATTATGATGGATTCATGGCAATGATCATGTATATAGGCATCATGTCCGAGACAAGTAGACCGACTCCTGCCTCCATCTACTACTATTACTCCACCCATCGACCGCTATCCAGCATGCATCTAGGGTATTAAGTATGAAACAGAGTAACGCCTTAAGCAAGATGACATGATGTAGACAAAGTAAACTCAAGCAATATGATTAAACCCCATCTTTTTATCCTTAATGGCAACAATAAAAATACGTGTCATGTCCCCTTCTGTCACTAGGATTGAGCACCGCAAGATTGAACCCATCACAAAGCACCTCTCCCATTGCAAGATAAATCAATCTAGTAGGCCAAACCAAATCGATAGATCGGAGAGAAATACAAAGCTATAATAATCATGCATAAAAGAGTTTAGAGAAGACTCAAATATTTCTCATGAATAATCTGATCATAAACTCACAATTCATCGGATCCCAACAAACACACCGCAAAAGAAGATTACATCGGATAGAACTCCAAGAACATCGAGGAGAACATGGTATTGAAGATCAAAGAGAGAGAAGAAGCCATCTAGCTACTAGCTATGGACCCGTAGGTCTGTGGTAAACTACTCACACATCATCGGAAGGACAGAAAGGTTGATGAAGAAGCCCTCCGTGATCGATTCCCCCTCCGGCAGAGTACCGGAAAAGGCCTCCAGATGGGATCGCGGAAGAACAGAGGCTTGCGGCGGCGGAAAGGTTTTCTCTTATGTATCTCTGGTATATTGGGAATATTTGGGAATTTATAGCGCTGGAATTAGGTCAGGAGGGGCTACGAGGGGCCCACAAGCCTGGGGGCGCGCCTTCCAGGCTTGTCGCCTCCTCGTGGCTCTTCTGGTCTTCTCCCGAAGCTTCGTGGGTCTCTTCTGGTCCAGAAAAAAATAATCCAAAGTTTTTTTCTCGTTTGGACACTTTTTGATAATGATTTTCTGAAAAGGCAAAAACAAGCAGAAAACAGCAACTGGCACTGGGCACTGGGTTAATAGGTTAGTCCCAAAAAATGATATATAATGGCATATAATTGCATATAAAACATCCAAGATTGATACTATAATAGCATGGAACAATCAAAAATTATAGATACATTGGAGATGTATCAAGCATCCCCAAGCTTAATTCCTGCTCGTCCTCGAGTAGGTAAATGATAAAAACAGAATTTTTGATGTGGAATGCTACGTAACATGTTTCATCATGTAATCTTTCTCTTACAGTATGAATAATAAGATCTGAATGATTCAACGTAATAGTCTATAGTTTGATATAAAGACATCAATACTCAGGCATACTAATAAACAATCATGTCTTTCAAAATAAAAATGCTAAAGAACGTTATCCCTAAAAAATCATATAATCCTGTCATGCTCCATCTTCTTAACACAAAATATTTATCTTGCACCACCCCGATGACAAGCCGAGCAATTGGTTCATACTTTTTAACGCGCTTCAGCGTTTTCAACCCCCACGCAATACATGAGCGTAAGCCATGGATATAGCACTATGGGTGGAATAGAGTATGGTGGTAGAGATTAATAAGGAGAAGTCAAAAATAAGAAGATAGTCTCACATCGATGAGGCTAATCAACGGGCTATGGAGATGCCCATCAATTGATGTCAATGCGAGGAGTAGGGATTGCCATGCAACGGATGCACTAAGAGCTATAAGTGTATGAAAGCTCAACATGAAAACTAAGTGGGTGTGCATCCAACTTGCTTGCTCGTGAAGACCTCGGGCATTTGAGGAAGCTCATCATCGGAATATACAAGCCAAGTTCTATAATGAAAATTTCCCACTAATATATGAAAGTGACAAAAATAGGAGACTCTCTATATGAAAAACATGGTGCTACTCTGAAGCACAAGTGTGGAAAAAGGATAGTAACATTTCCCCTTCTCTCTTTTTCTCTCATTTTTTTCGTGGGCTCTTTTTGGCCTCTTTTTTTTATTTAGAACGGTCTCATGGACCTCATCCCCACTTTTTCGAGGACTCATTAGTCTCCACCATTCTTTCCTCACTGGGACAATGCTCTAATAATGATGATCATCACACTTTTATTTACTTACAACTCAATATTACAACTCGATACTAGAACAAAAATATGACTCTATATGAATGCCTCTGGCAGTGTACCAGGATGTGCAATGGTACTAGCGTAACATGTATAAAAATGATGAACGGTGGCTGAGCCACAAATACTATGTCAGCTATATGATCATGCAAAGCAATATGACAATGATGATGTGTGTCATAAAAACGAAATGGTGGAAGTTGCATGGCAATATATCTCGGAATGGCTATGGAAATGCCATGATAGGTAGGTATGGTGGCTGTTTTGAGGAAGATATAAGGAGGCTTATGTGTGATAGAGCGTATCATATCATGGGGTTTGGATGCACCGGCGAAGTTTGCACCAACTCTCGATGTGAGAAAGGGCAATGCACGGTACCGAAGAGGCTAGCAAATTGTGGAAAGGTGAGAGTGCGTATAATCCATGGACTCACATTAGTCATAAAGAACTCACATACTTATTGCGAAAGTTTATTAGCCCTCGAAGCAAAGTACTACTACGCATGCCCCTAGGGGGATAGATTGGTAGGAAAAATCCATCGCTCGTCCCCGACCGCCACTCATAAGGTAGACAATCAAGAATAAATCATGCTCCAACTTCTTATCATAACGACAGATCATACGTGCATGCTTCGGGAATCACAAACCTTACCACAAATATTCTTACTAAACCACAATTATCTCCTAGCACCTCCCACATATTACCATCTTAATATCGCAAAACTATTGCAAGGAATCAAACTTATCATATTCAGTGATCTACATGAAAGTTTTTATTATATCCCTCTTGAATACCTATCATATCATGACCAAATTCATAACCCGTGCATATTACCATTGCTATTCAATAGACTCTCAATAAGATATAAGTGAGGCATGAGAGTGCAACTATTTCTTTAAAATATAACCACCGCCGTGCTCTAAAAGATATAAGTGAAGCACTAGAGCAACTGCCTAGCTCAAAAGATATAAGTGAAGCACATAGAGTATTCTATCAAATCACGAATAATGTGTGTCCCTCTCAAAAAGGTGTGTTCAGCAAAGATGATTGTGACAAACTAAAAATCAAGCAAAAGCAAACAAACTATATCACAAGACGCTTCAAGTAAAACACATATCATGTGATGAATAAAAATATAGCTCCAAGTGAGTTACCGATAGATTGTAGACGAAAGAGGGGATGCCTTCCAGGGCATCCCCAAGCTTAGACGCTTGATTATTCCTTGAATATTAACTTGGGGTGCCTTGGGCATCCCCAAGCTTAGGCTCTTGTTGCTCCTTATTCCTTTATCCATCGTCGTCTCACCCAAAACTTGAAAACTTCAGCACACAAAACTCAACAGAAACCTCATGAGATCTGTTAGTATAACAAAAAAATCTTAAACTTTAGGTACTGTTGTAAATTGATTCATATTTAATATTGGCATAATGCTACTGTACTCCAACTTCTCTATGACTCATACCCCCCGATACGATCCATAGATTCATCAAAATAAGCAAACTATGCAACAAAAAAACAGAATCTGTCTAAAACAGAAAAGTCTGTAAAGATCTATTTAAAAGCCATACTTCTGTAACTCCAAAATTCTGAAAAATTAGGACAACGTAAACAATTCATATACCAATACTGTGTAAAAACTTCAGATTTCTCTGACGCTCCAGTAGAGAATTAAAATTCCAGCACTGGACGCAAAACTTTCTATTTTCCAAACAGCATCAATTATACTATAATCAACATCATCCCAAAGGCATTACTTGGCACAAACAGTAATTAAAAGATAAAAACACAATCATAACAAAGGCTATAATTGTGTAAACACACAAGAACAGAAAGTAAAAACAAAAAATTATTTTATTCATTGGGTTGCCTCCCAACAGGCGCTATTGTTTTATGCCCCTAGCTAGGCATAATTCATAGTTTCAAGTGTTGTCATCCTTGGTTTTGACATCCTTAGGTGTGTGATTTTCAGGAGGTTTTTCAAAAACAATGGGGAACACATCATCAACCAAAATTTTAGGGTCATTAAGGCTAATTTCTTCAAACCCTTGTTGGTTCCCTTTTATGATCCAAGAGTACTTCTGATTAATACCATTGAAAACTTGTTGGATGATATGAAGGGGAGGAACTTCTTTTTTAGTATTTTCATCAAAAGCATGATGATCATGAAAAACATATCTCAACATATATTCCTCATTATATAAAATTTCATCTATCACAGGATTTTCTTGGCTCATATTATAGAAATCAAAGATCTCTCTAGCTTCTCATACTATGTAATCAAACTCATTCATAAGGATGAGAGTAGCTATCTTTTTAGCCTTAGGGTTGTTTATAATAGGCAACTCATAAAACAATCTTTGCAAGGTAGGATGAGTACGAATGAATCTTCTTTCAAGTTTGAGAATAAGTGTGGAGATAGCCTCCCCGTAACTGTTGGTTCTTTTAAGAATTGGAGTATCATTGCAAACCAAAGTTCCCGTGCAATTAAAGAACTCTTGAATAATATTTTTCCCTATGATATTTCCACTCCCTACTACAAAAAATTTTGAATCTAAATTTGAGAGAATTTCTATCTTAGGGATTTTACCATCCTCACTTTTTTCAATAACAAACTCAGACATGGTGGCAACTTCAAGCAAAGCAAGCAAACTAGCAAACAAGCAAATAAAAAAAAATGTGTTTTTGTAAAAAAAAATTAGAAGTGGGGGAGATGAAAACTAGAGGCAAATGCAAATAAAAAGCCAAATAAAATAAATGCAAGTGGATGATAGTTTGTGCGAAGGTACTTGGTAATTTTGATGATGTTTCCCCGGCAACGACGCCAGAAATTCTTCCTGCTACTTGTAGACTGCGTTGGTATTTCCCCGAAGAGGAGAGGATGATGCAGTATAGTAGAGATAAGTATTTCCCTCAGTTAAGAACCAAGGTTATCAATCCAGTAGGAGAACCAAGCAAAATCCCGTTAAGCGCACCTGCACACACAAAAGCAAACACTTGCACCCAACGCAAATAAGAGGGTTGTCAATCCTCTTAGCGGTTATTTGCAAGGATTAATTATGATAGTGGTAGATAGATAAACTAAAATACTAAATAAAATAAAAGTAAATAAATTGCAGCAAGGTATTTTTAGGTTTATATATATGATAAAGTAGACCCGGGGGCCATAGTTTTCACTAGAGGCTTCTCTCTCGAACACATAGCATACGGTGGGTAAACAAATTACTGTTGGGCAATTGATAGAAAAGCAAATAATTATGATGGATTTATGGCAATGATCATGTATATAGGCATCACGTCCGAGACAAGTAGACCGACTCCTGCCTGCATCTACTACTATTACTCCACCCATCGACCGCTATCCAGCATGCATCTAGGGTATTAAGTATGAAACAGAGTAACGCCTTAAGCAAGATGACATGATGTAGACAAAGTAAACTCAAGCAATATGATTAAACCCCATCTATTTATCCTTAATGGCAACAATACAAATACGTGTCATGTCCCCTTCTGTCACTAGGATTGAGTACCGCAAGATTGAACCCATCACAAAGCACCTCTCCCATTGCAAGATAAATCAATCTAGTAGGCCAAACCAAATCGATAGATCGGAGAGAAATACAAAGCTATAATAATCATGCATAAAAGAGTTTAGAGAAGACTCAAATATTTCTCATGAATAATCTGATCATAAACTCACAATTCATCGGATCCCAACAAACACACCGCAAAAGAAGATTACATCGGATAGAACTCCAAGAACATCGAGGAGAACATGGTATTGAAGATCAAAGAGAGAGAAGAAGCCATCTAGCTACTAGCTATGGACCCGTAGGTCTGTGGTAAACTACTCACACATCATCGGAAGGGCTGCAAGGTTGATGAAGAAGCCCTCCGTGATCGATTCCCCCTCCGGCAGTGTACCGGAAAAGGCCTCCAGATGGGATCGCGGAAGAACAGAGGCTTGCGGCGGCGGAAAGGTTTTCTCTTCTGTCTCTCTGGTATATTGGGAATATTTGGGAATTTATAGCGCTGGAATTAGGCTAGGAGGGGCTACGAGGGTCCCACAAGCCTAGGGGGCGCGCCTACCCCCTCGGCGCGCCCTCCAGGCTTGTCGCCTCCTCGTGGCTCTTCTGGTCTTCTCTCGAAGCTTCATGGGTCTCTTCTGGTCCAGAAAAAATTAGTCCAAAGTTTTTTTCTCGTTTGGACTCTTTTTGATAATGATTTTCTAAAAAGGCAAAAACAAGCAGAAAACAGCAACTGGCACTGGGCACTGGGTTAATAGGTTAGTCCCAAAAAATGATATATAATGGCATATAATTGCATATAAAACATCCAAGATTGATACTATAATAGCATGGAACAATAAAAAAATATAGATACGTTGGAGATGTATCAGTGCCCTCCTCGTAGTGGTGAGTCACCTGAGCCGCTCCAAGCACCAACCTGCTGGCTCTGGACTTGAGGTAAGCACGGGCACGCTGAGAAAACACCTCGTAGTCTTCGTCAAAGGCACCGACGGTGGCCTCGAGAAAACACCACAAACTGTCGTTTAAAGCATCCAACCGCGTGGCGGCGTCCGCGCGCGAGGCATCGACAGTGGCCTCGACAGCGAGATACTCCTCCAAGATCTAGGGGTCGGCACGCATGGCAGCCATCGCAACCACATCCACGCGTGCGGCCACGATTTGCTTCTCC
Organism: Elymus sibiricus; assembly: GCA_039707655.1. Classification (NCBI taxonomy): domain Eukaryota; kingdom Viridiplantae; phylum Streptophyta; class Magnoliopsida; order Poales; family Poaceae; genus Elymus; species Elymus sibiricus. The sequence continues at coordinate 300,690,052 of CM077676.1, read as the reverse complement.
GCTGCCAAATGCTCCTTGAGCTCCTGGCTATACTGCGTGCACCATGGCTTTAGGCTGCGCTTATTTGGAGGATGAGGCGGTGATTTGGGTGGAAAGTGACACGCCGGCGGTCGAGGCATGTTGGGATGGAGGAGGAGGAGGAGGAGGATGGGGGTCGGGTGTGGATTACCTGACTAGATTGCCGAGGCCGAGCAGCAGGAAGGAGCGTCGCCAACGAGGAGGCGGCGCTGCAAGCAAGCAGTGAAGGTTTGAACTTGGAATGGAAGGAGGAAACAGGAGAAGTGTGGCTTTTGTTCAGGAGGAGGGGTGATGACCCACAAGTATAGGGGATCAATCATACTCCTTTCAATAAGTAAGAGTGTCGAACCCAACGAGGAGCAGAAGGAAATGACAAGCGGTTTTCAGCAAGGTATGCTCTGCAACTACTGAAAGTAGCGGTAATAGGTAGTTTTGATAGCGAGATAATTCGTAACAAGTAACAAGTATAATAAAGTGCAGCAAGGTGGCCCAATCCTTTTTATAGCAAAGGACAAGCTAGAACGAACTCTTATAATAAGCAAAGCGTTCTCGAGGACACATGGGAATTTCATCTAGTCACTTTCATCATGTTTGTTTGATTCGCGTTCGCTACTTTGATAATTTGATATGTGGGTGGACCGGTGCTTGGGTGCTGTTCTTACTTGAACAAGCCTCCCACTTATGATTACCCCCTCTCGCAAGCATCCGCAACTATGAAAGAAGAATTAAGATAACTCTAACCACAACATGAAACATATGGATCCAAATCAGCCCCTTACGAAATAGCGCATAAACTAGGGTTTAAGCTTCTGTCACTCAAGCAACCCATCATCTAATTACTACTCCACAATGCCTTCCCTTAGGCCCAAAGATGGTGAAGTGTCATGTAGTCGACGTTCACACGACACCACTAAAGGAAGCACAACATACATAGGATCAAAATATTGAACGAATACCAAATTCACATGATTACTTATGACAAGACTTCTCCCATGTCCTCAAGAACAAAAGTAACTACTCACAAATCATATTCATGTTCAAGATCAGAGGGGTATTGAATAGCATTAAGGATCTGAACATATAATCTTCCACCAAATAAACCAACTAGCATCAACTACAAGATGTAATCAACACTACTAGCAACCCACAGGTACCAATCTGAGGTTTTGAGACAAAGATTGAATATAAGAGATGAACTAGGGTTTGAGATGAGATGGTGCTGGTGAAGATGTTGATGAAGATTGGTCCTCCCACGATGAGAGGATCGTTGGTGATGTCGATGGCTTCGATTTCCCCCTCCCGGAGGGAAGTATCCCCGGCAGAATCGCTCCGCCGGAGAGCAAAATAGGCCCTGCCCAGGTTACGCCTCGAGACGGCAGCGCTTCAACCCGAAAGTCTTCTTCTAATTTTTTCTAGGGCAAATGGCTTCATATAGCAGAAGGAGGGGGCCGGAGGCCTGCCAGGGGCCCCACAAGCTTGGGGGGCGCGCCCAGGGTGGTAGGGCGCGCCCCCCAGGCTTGTGGCTGCCTGGTGGGTCCCCTCCTATTGATTATTTTGCCAGTATTTTTTATATATTCCAAAATAATTCTCCGTAAATTTTCAGGTCATTTGGAGTTGTGCAGAATAGCTATCTCTGTTTCACCCCTTTCAGGTCCAGAATTCCAGCTGCCGGCATTCTCCCTCTTCATGTGAATCTTGCAAAATAAGAGAGAAAAGGCATAAGAATTGTACCATAAAGTGGAATAATGATCAAAAACATAATAATTATCAATAAGAAATCATGATGCAAATTGGACGTATCAAGGGGGGAGGTGGATATTTCCGCGGATGCCGAAAATTTTCGCTCCGTGCGGCGAATAACTCGCGCGCAAAGTGTCATCAGACACGGTCCCGTATTCAGCACTGTGTACGATATCTGAACATCACAAACGATTCGTATAGCTTACCCCGTGTGTGATGAGTTTGAACGTGCAGATTTTGGTCCGAATTTCCCTGGTTACAGTGGTCATCCATCTCATTGCATAATTTGGGTACACAAAAGAGCCTACAACACATCCACACTTCTTAATCGAGCAAATTCAGCAATTAAACAGAGCTACCAGACCTAAACATTACTCTAACAAAAGACCGGCGCTCTAAATAAAGACTACTACTCCGCCTGGCGTTTGTCAATCTCCGCCGCCTCCTCCATGTCCAACTCGCGCTCGACGATCTCCTGGGGATGGGGCTCCATGGCATCCATCGCAACATACTCGGCAAGCATCTCACCGTTCGCGTCTGCCATCTCTTTGGAAAAGGCCGCCACGAGCTGGGCATGGTTGGCTATGGTTCGGGCGTGGACGGCCTCCATCTCGGCTAGGGATGCCGCCGATGAACGGACGGCTGCTCGAGCGCTCTCGGTGATTGCCAACTCTTCGGATGTGGGTTGTCGACCAGTGTCAGAGAAGCTTCGTGCGATTTGTGCGGTGACCGCCACGAGCTGGGCGTGGGCGGCCTCCACATGGGCGTGGGTGGCCTCCATCAGGGCTTGGCGGCCGCTGCGGAACGGACAGCTGCTGTGCCGCTCTTGCCATTTGCAATCCTTGTCGCGGATGTTGCTACCGCCATCTCAGCTGCAATAGCTGCCCTTTCGGCTGCCGTAGCCACCCGGTCGGAGATTGCGGTCGCGCTCATGGAGGTTATGAGCGCGCTCATGGCGACAGCGGCCATGCTCTGGCCGGAGTGGGCCGCCGAAGTTGCCCTCACGACGCGGGTGCATGTCCCCATCTTTGACCGGCGACGATTGAACAGTAAAATGTTATTGGGGAGCTAGTGTGGTTGACGCGCCGGTGGTGCACTGTAGCCGACGAAGCTTCCAGCATAAGCCATATATGAGGGTGCTCTAAGATATTTTGTACTACATCTCACACGATTCGTGATAATAAACTGTGTGTGATGTTCTTGGTTTAAATTTTGATTTGAAAAACAAAATGGGGTCACAGCGGCAAAGGACAGTGTTTGAATTGCAAGACCATTTATCTGTAGTGAACATGCAACTATGGGAGTGTCGTGTTAAAATCTGGAATTATTTAGGGTTCGTTTGGACATTTTTATACATTAACTGAGTTTTCTAGGTATTTAATGTGCATAATTCAAATTTGAACTACCGGCACATGCTCCAGCGCACCAAAATGGGTTGAAAAATCATATATGTGTACTTGGGTGCATGTGTTAGGTCCCATGCAAGAAATGGGAATGAATTTCAAACACCTCGGCGTCATGGCTCGGCCGCAAACATTGAGAAACTTGGTTTTAAAATTCCTGGGCGTCAGCGAGCTCGGCGATTCCGGCAACAATCCGGGCAATGGAGGGGTGTCGGAGCACCAGTGGGTTGTTGGTGACTTGGGGTGGTCTTGGTTGAGGCGGAGGGCGACCGGAGCGAGCTGGAGATGGTGGTGACCGAGCGGCGGAGCTAACGCCGGAGAGGAGGAAGGAGAGCCTCCGGACTCTATTGGATGGTGCCGCTGGTCTATTGCGAGAGGGGGAGGGCTACTGGTGATGGGAGAGGGCTCGGGCTGCAGCTTAAATAGCCGGAGAGAGATGCGGGGGCCGGGAGTTGCCATGGGCTTGCGGTTGATGCCCCGGTGAGGTGTGGTGCATTGTGGGGCCCTTGAGAGCGACAGGAGAGGGCAGAGGAGATGCGAGGGTGGCACCAGGGATGCGGTCAAGAAGACGGAGGCGCGTAGGGGCGGTCGGCCACCACGGTGCACTGTGCACCCATGGGCGACGACGGCTGTGGTCTGGCGAGGGAGCTTTTGGAGGGGGAGCTGAGTCAGGGGGTGAGGTGGAGGGAGGAGGAGGGTGGACGGCACCAGGAGACGTGCGGGCACGGCTGGGAAGACGAAGCCCGACGCTAGCCGACACGCAGAGCGCGACCACAGCGAGCAGAGCACGCGCACTAGCATGCCAGCCGCGCAGTCACCGCGTGGCATGGCGAGGATAGGGCACGAGGGCCTAGAAAAAGATGTCCAAGGTGTAGTCCATTCATACTGGAGCTCCACTGAGGACTTGGCTCGATTAAAGCTGCTCTATAGTGAAGTGTAGCATCAACTAAAGTTGCTAGCAGCAACATTAGGCTTGATGCTGGGGTCAAATGACTTGATCAATGAGATAAACAAGATGTCACAGAGGTTTAGGGTAGGAAGGACTATGAGCTGGTGAAATTTGAGATAATATGGACAAGTATCAAAGGTAGTTGCTTCACAGCTCACCAACTGGTCCAAATTTAGATTTTGAAGCTGGGATCAAATGAAGTGTTGGATTGGGTTGAAATTTGTCATAAAGTGATGATTTAGGCATAGTGAGGCACTAGTTAAATTTCATACCATGTAGATAAACATAAATGGTACTTCCTTCACAGTGATCCCCACTGGACAGAAACTTGAGGGAATTAATGAGAAATATTGGCTTGATGAAATGAGCTGAAATTTTGTGGAGAGAAGTTAGATAGGTGGGAGCATGATCTGGAAAAAATTCAGCAATTGTGGGGCAATATAAAATATACTTGCTTCACAAACTGAAAGTGTGACCAGAAGCAAAAATTGGATGGTGTGCTCAACATATGCATGGGATCTTGAATATTTTTACATATCCAAGGTCCATATGAGTCAAAGTATTTATGAGAATTTTGTGGGAATTAATAACAAGACAGAAATATAGGTGGCTTCACAATCAAGGGCAAATAGGACTATTCCTTTAATGGAAAAAGGAATATTATCATGAAATAGAATTTGTGGTTGGGCTAAGATGGAAGTGGCATGATCTTGGGAAAGATTTGAGAGTGAAGATCCACTTGGGAGGAGAAGGAGAGATGATCTTCCCAAGTTTTAAGTCCATAAAGCCAATCCAAAAGAAATCCAAATTTAAATCCCAAAGAAATTCAAATGAAATCAAAGAAAAGAAAAAGGGCCAAAAATTGGGGTGTTACATTCTATTTTCTTGAGCTTGATCCAGGGGCGACCGCGGGGTGCACGGTTGGGTACGTGATGCATTTTGTCACGGTACTGACAAAGCCCCAGTCATTATTACCTGACAAATAGTCACATCGAAGCCTTTCCCTTCCCGAGCACAGAGTCGTCTTCTTTACGTCCATGCAAAAGCCACTTCCTTTTCCCACTAGTGGCGCGACATTGGTAATTTCTGAGGCCAGCACAGTTATTCGGCTCTGGCCCTACCCGCATCGTGTCAAATGCGCTCATCCGCTTTGTTGACCACCATCGACTACTGCGGGTGGGCCCGGGGGCTACTGACAGAACATTGGATACCGGGGTATACGTAAAAAATTATATATCAATGCCTCCTTGGAAACATCTAGCTTCAGGAAAGGATAACTATGGCCGAAAATCTATCTTGGTAAAATGTTTTGTGCAGGAGTTACGAACTATAGGCCACATGCTGCAAGATATGTCACAGAAGATCCCTGAAGAGACTCATGATGCCAGCCATGACGCACCCGGGGGCTGAGGCCCCGAGCAGACGGGACACGCATCATCCAGAGAGTATGGCCTTGCAGAGCACTCCACCGACCAGGCATTTAATGCCCGGTCAGCCTACCCCGCGTAGCCTAGTGCAGGGCTACGGGTAGGGCCATCATCACGACGACCAGGACGGATGGATAACAAGACCAGACGCTGGCGCGGTGTAAAGCGGGAGAAGGGCGGTGCGGCGTGTCACGTCTATGGAAATACTTGAGCACCTAACACGAAGCAGTGTCAGCCCATCTACTGAAATATGATAGAGGCAAGTAGTACGCCTCGCCGACCATTATTCATATACATTCACACGTATTTTGTAGACCAAATGTGGAACCCCCCAGGCCTATATAAGGGGAGGACTGTGGTTGAAAAGAAGAGGACACTTAGCAACCGCACCACTAGCAACTACCAGTGAGCAGAAGACAAGCAGAGAGGAAGAAGTGTAGCTTTAGGAGTGTTTGGGCACTCTAGCTAGTACCCAGACCACTACTGGTCTCACCCTGACCACCACCATTGTAATACAAAAGCACTTGTATCCCTTAGTTCATATCAATACCAAGAGGACGTAGGGTTTTACACTCAGATGGCGGCTTGAACCTATATAAAATCCCCTTGTGTCCTTGTGTTCTTGTATGCCTTTGCCCGTGGATTGACAAGGCCTCTAGCCCCTGGCCGAACTCACAAATACAGGGTACCCTTGATCCCTGGTGTCTTAAGTACACACTCCGATAGTGACTCCGCCAACAAGCTTCAATCATATTCATTCATGGCAAGGAGTTAGTGCAAACCACTTCCATGTTATGCACTAATCATGGAGTCACAAACCCTCTTTGTTGGTAAGGCAAAGGAACAAGGTAACAAAATGCATCCATGGACATTATCATATGAGAACTTCACTCCATGTATATTGGATATTCTTGTTGTTCCTTGTTCTTCCCAGGCAACGCTTTCTTTAAAGCCATTAAGCTAGGCATAAAGGTACAAGTAATTTTTGTTTCTTTTTATTTTCTTTTTTACCCACAACTAAAGATAGAAAACAAGAACAGAAAATAAAATCTACTTAGTGATAAAGCCAACAAGTGCACATGAGAATATTCACCCCGCGCTATTGCTCCCCGGCAACGGCGTCAGAAAGAGCTTGACAATCCCCAAGTGCAAGGAATTGTCGTGGCACTTTCCAATGATGGAGGTGGTAAGTATGGAGTGTCAAACCCACAAGGAGCTAAAGATAAGATCAATATTCTCTCAGGTCCTATCTTCCACTGATACAATCCTACGTACACTGAGCATTTGCTTTATCTAGAAAATAAAACTAGAACTACTTTGTGGGTATGAAAGGATAGGTTTGCAAGATAATGAAGAATGTAAACATAAAAATTAGGTGCTTCCTAATTAAAGATACAATATAATACAAATAGTGAGTGTGGAATAGTGGTGGTATGGTGTGTGGAATTGTCCCTAGGCAATCAGCTAAGTTACTAAATCGATCATCATTGCAAGTTTATATGTGGGAGAGGCCTCTGCTAACATACTATCGGTACCTGGAGTCATACATTCTTATGATTGGAACTATTAGCAAGCATCTGCAACTACTAACAAGTTCATTAAGGTAAACCCAACCATAACATTAAGATATATTGGCCCCCCTTCAATCCCATTGTATCAATTTCCATGGCCCAACGAGGTTCCAGTCACTCCTGCCCCCATATGCATAGTCATATCAACATACAACTAACCCTATGGTGTGATCCACGTGAGCGCTCATATGATGGGCACCAAAGGACAATAACATAACCACAAGCAACTCAAACAAATAATAGAAATTCACCAATTAACCCATAGGACAACAATAATCTACTCTGACACAAAGAAGATGCAAGAAATCATCATCATAATAATAAATAGCATCCAACACCATTTTCAAGTAGGGGATTACAACGGGTTGCGGGAAAGTGGACCGCTGAAAAGAGGTGAGGAAGGTGATGGAGATGTCGATGAAGACGACAACATTGATGAAGAAGATTGCCGCGATGATGGTTCCCCCGACGGCACTCTAGCACCACAGGGAGAGAGGGAGAGAGAGGCTCCCCTCCTTCTTGTTCCTCCATGGCCTCCCCCCTAGATGGGGAGAGGTTCTTCCCTCAGGTCCTAGGCCTCCATGGCATCTGGAGGGATGAGAGCCCCTCCGAGATTGGATCCACTACTGCAGGCGACCGCTAACATGGCACATGAATCAGAGACCCCGTGACCAAACTGTGTGCAATGCATGAATCGCAAACGGTGTCGTAAAAAAAGCCGTCGCCAATAAGACGAACTGTTTGCGATGCCGGAGACATCAAGCACGATTCATATTAGAGATGCGTGTGCGATACGTGGCATACAGTTGATCCATATGAACTGTTTGCGATAAGCCAGAATAACAAACACGGTCAGCCAGTTCGTGGTGTGTGCGATACACGGCATACAGTTCACTTGGATGTACTGTTTGTGATTACCCAACACAACAGAAATGGTCAGGCAGATCAAGGCGTGTGTGATATACGGCATGCAGTTCACTCGGATGAACTGTTTGCGATTACCCAACACAACAGAAACGGTTTAACTTAACAAGATGTGTGTGATACGCGGCAAATAGGTCAGTAATCCGAAATGTGTGGGAAGACGGATAACAACACGGATGATTCCTGCTAATAACCCATGTGTGTTGTGGGCAAACGCTTGCTGGTATACAATTGTCAGCGATTGATGAAATCATCACCGACGGGTTCCCTAGTTTAGTCCGTCTGCGATGTAATTTTCTCAGTCTACAGAAGAACAACATATATAACCAAATTAAACATCCAATTACATAGGTGACTATATAAAACATTCGCACACACCTCAATAAACAATTACATGCATTCTAAACTAGGAGAAACGATCATCTAATCATCTACTTCTTGTGACGCTGCCACCACTACTCTACTTGTGGCTCGATCCCTCGTCATCCACAGGAAGGAGGCACTCCCTCATGTCAACGATCCGCATGTACATCTCGTAGCTTGTGTACGCGTCCTTGGTCGCGTACTTGACGTGTTCTTCATCCAGTCTCCACACCCAGGCCTCGTGCCAGGCATCCTTGTTCTTTTTGCACTCATCTTTCATGCCTCTGTAGTAGGGGTCGATGATGGCCACGGCTAGGTCAACCAGGGAGTCCTTCTCCTTCTTTCTGCCCCAGACCCTGTACTGGCCTTGGATGTCGACAAGATTCTGGCAGGCCAAGCCTGTAGTCTCGAGCACCTTTAGATCGTTCATGGTGTCCACCATAGCGAACCTGTAGTCGGGGTTGTTGATAAACCTGGCGAAACGCTCGCAAGGCCTTGTGGCCAGGGAGTAGTGGTAGACGAGGACGTGATAGTGCACGCACAACTGGGCGACGACAACCTTCTGATCATACCCGGCACAACCACCGGTGAACTCGAGGTCGAAGCCGACCACTTGTTACTCGTCCTCAGCAAGCAACTGCTCCATAGTGTGGATGGAGCTCTCCACCGAGACCGGCTCGTTGGTGTACACCACCGAGAGGTCCTTCCCCCTCACATGGGTGTCCACTATGTGAGGCGTGGTGAACTGCCGCCCGTCGTCGTTGTCAGCCGCTGGGAGCGCCATTGGAGCCGGGTGCGCCATTGGAGCCGCTGGATATCCTCTATGTATGTGTCGTCGTGGGTGTGCTTATTGTGTCGTGGGGCGTGAGAGATGAAGGTAAATGGCCGCAGGAATAAATGAGGGCCAGGCGGCCGGGATTCTCGGCACATCCGCAAGCTAGTTTTTGCCGCACGTAACTGCGTCGTGGCGCCACGTCCGGCGTAACCGCATGCATAAGGCACCCCGAACGTACGTGATCATGCGCCGGCCCGAAACGCTTGCAGCGCGTGCGGAGGGACGCAGGCAGAGCGCGTGGAGGGACGCGAGCAGAGCGCGCACGGCGGGACACGAGCAGAGCGCACCACGGCCGCCTCAACCACGAGCAACCACACGCATAGAGCAGTTGAACACGCAGGGAATGGCCGTCTACAAGCCGGCCGGCAGTTGCTAGCGGGCGGCGTGATGTGAAACTACGTCGCGTTCCACATCACACAGTGGGCGAACAATCGTTCGCGACGATGCGTAGAGAGCGGCCATGTGCTAGGTAATTAAATCGCAAACGTTTTTTTATTAACTATTTGTGTACGTGTCATTTCGTCCTCCTCTCGCACGTCTTGTCACCACGCTGCCGCAGAAGGCTTCGAGCACAAGCTTGAGCACCGCACATGTGTTCTTTTGGCCAAACATTAGCTCGAAGAGGCGCCAATGAATCGTCGGTGAGCCCGTTCCCGTGCAACCGTGCAGGTTCCCGCGCGGAACCGCGCAAGCTTCCCGCCCAACTCGGCGAAATCCCAAAAAACCTCAGTGCTTACCGGCCTGCTATATAAACAGTCACGGTCGGCGAGTCGGCATCGCATTTTCCCCTCCCTCCCCGTAGCTTATCTCGTCTGCTTCTCCCACCATCACCAATGGCACCGGTCCGTCGTCGTCGCTCGGCCACTCCGCCGTCGTCTGAGGACAGCTCTAGCTGGGAGGCTACACCGCGGCGGTGGCACAGTCCCCGGCGGCGTGTACTGCCCATGGTGTCCCTGTTGGGTGTGTGCACAACACCCACCACACGCTCCGCCGCCATTGCCCGACGACAGCTGTTGCAGGCAGCCGTTGCCGCCACCCCATCGTCGGCCGCCGTGGCCGCCACACCACCAAAGCCCGCCAGGGCCATCGACCGCTCCGCCACCCCACCGTCGGCCGCCGTGGCCATCACCCTCTCCGCCACCGTGGCCCGAAGGAGCGAGGTGGCCGCCACACCACCATCGGCCGCCGTGGCCGTCACCCCACCGTCAACCGCCAGGGTCATCACCCGCTCCGCCACCGCGGCCCGAAGGCGGGATGTGGAGGCCCGCACGAGCATCAGCGACTTTGCCGCACGCTACATCGAGTTCCTGCGGGAAGAGGAGGAGCGCCTGGTCGAGCACGCAAAGCGTCTTACCGCCGTCGTGGCCGCAGCAGAAGCCACCACAGTGGCGCGGAATGCGGAGATATACAAGGAGTCTCGCCACTTCGAGAGGGATCGTCTGGAGCGGCAGAGGGCGTTCGAGCTGGGCGTCGCTAAAGGTGCAGCAGCGGCAGGCGCCAGATTCCGTTTCTCCAGCTCATCGGTAGGCTCCGCCTCCTCGGCCTCTTACTGAGCGCGCTCGGCAGAGGAGAGGCTGCTGAAAATAGTACAAAGCTCCTCCGTAGTAGTCGTATTTAGGGGCTATTTTGTTCAGTTCATCTGACTATAGATATGGTTGAACTGTACTACATACTTAAATTTAGCTAGTATATATAGTTGAACTAGCTATTTCAGTACGTGGTTGGCAACAATTGGGTAAAAGTTTGTTCGGTTCAGCTATTGAGTTGAACTATTTGTATAAAGAATGACTGCTTAATCTATGAATGAATTCTATGCTTATTGAATTTCATTTACAAAAATTACAGTACTAGTGATTTTTAGCTGCAAAATTTGACAAATGGCAGTGTTTTTTTCCTGAGGATCACAAATGGCAGTGTTACTAGGTTGACAAATGGCAATGTTACTAGGTTGACAAATGGCAATGTTACTAGATTGACAAATGCCAATTTTTCCATTTTGACAAATGGCAAATATACCCAATATGACAGATGCAAATCTTACCACATTGTTTGTACGTCTTTGCACACGGGTCATCATGCAAAATTGTTTGCGATGAAGAGATGCACAAAACCTGTGTGCCACATTTTCCCTTGGCTTAGCTGCGAAGGAACCCAGCTCTCGCTTTGCATACCGGTGTTCAGTCTGAAACGTTTGCGATGAAGAGATGCACAAAACCTGCGCGCCACATTTTTCCCTTGGCTTACCTATGAAGGAACCAAGCTCTCGCTTTGCATACGGGTGTTCAGTCTGAAACATTTGCGATGAGTGTTTTATTCAGAGAAAGACATTGATGTTTTTTTTTTACTTTGGTAAGTCTGTACATTCAGAGAAAAAACGCTAAGTTGATCAAAACCATAGATTTCATTCAGTGACACTGTGGTTTTACATTCATACGATCGGGATACAATATTAAACAAAAAAACTAATTGCAGTGGAGGCGGAAGCGGTGGCGTGCTACGCCGGTGTTGTCGTCGTCCGGGACGCCGTTGTTCAAGTCTTCAAGCCATCCCAGAATGCTCTGGACTTCCAAATCCAAGAGCCATTCGTCGCGCGATCGACGGGCGGGGCGTGGGGGGACGGCGACTCGTGGTGCTACGAGGTAGCGGTCGACGGCGGTGTCCCATGACGCTGAGGGGGGCGCGGCGGGTGCAGGCGCGCACGGGCACGAGCGTGGCTGGTGCAGGAAAGCACACGGGGACCGGCGCCACGGTGGGTGCTGCGGCGCGCACGAGCACAGGCGAGGACGCTGGCGCTGGTACGTACACGAGCTCGCGTGGGTCCGCGGGGACCTCGCTGACGCCCGCGGCTTCCAGCTCTGCGATGGTGCTCAGCGACCAGCCCATCAATGCCACGGGGATGGTCGCTGGCACGGGCGTGGGGATGGGAGCTGGGACGGGCGCGGGGGCAGCATCCGCCGCGGCCAGCTCGTTCAGGGCCATGTCCCTGAGGTCCCATTCCTCCTTATTTTCTATCTCCTCCGGCTCAGAGTCGACTTCACCAAACCGGAAGACTAGTGGAAGATGATCCTTGTGCGCCATGGAGTAGGTGGAGCTCTGGAAGATAGGATTCAGGCGAGAGGGGAATGGGAGGCGAAGAGAGATCAGTAAGGCCGCCTATTAAACAGCGGCTCGGGCGCCATTAATGGAGAAGTTGAGAGCGAGGCGGGCGGCGATGGAGGTCAAAGGGCTCGCTTCCCGGTGAGCCTGTGCAGCGTACTGCTTGCACGCCTCCCGGTGAGCCTACGTAGCGGAGGACTGGTCGCATGCCTCCCGGTCAGCCTGCGCAGCGCAGGACTGGTTGCACGCCTCCCGGTCACCATGCGCCGCGGACTTCGCTCGCACGCCTCCCGTCTACTCAAACAGCTGCCCAGACGGCACCTCCTTGCCATTAAAAAAGTGGGACACGTGGCGGCACGTAAATGGTCGGTAGAACGCCCACGATTGAAATAATACTGTACAATCGTTTGTGATGATAACGTGACAGCTATTTGTTGGCTGTTAATGTGTGCGCCTTCTCTCATATTGGACAAAAAATTTACCACAACATGTTGGTGCCATTTCATGACACCATGCCAAGTCTCATGAATTTCAGAGGAGTTTTGGATTTACAGGAATTTAAAAACCAAGTTTCTCAATGTTTGCGGCCGAGCCACGAAGCCTGGGTGTTTGAAATTCATTCCCATTTCTTGCATGGGACCTAAACATGCACCCAAGGACACATATATGATTTTTCAACCCATTTCGGTGCACAGGAGCATGTGCATGCAGTTCAAATTTGAATTATGCACATAAAATGCCTAGAAAACTCAGTTAAAGTATAAAAATGTCCAAACAAACCATGAATAATTCCAAAATTTAACACGACACTCCTATTGGTCTATGTTACCTCTAGAAAAAAAAACAAGGCAAGAAGAGGCAACGAATGTCGTCCGTCCACAAAGGTGACACGTTCCTTACCGGAACCATGAGGCTTGTTATGAGAAGCTCTGGTCTGTGAGAAGCTTATACTAAAACCTGCCCCAAATGGGACAAAAAAATTACCACAGCATGTTGGTGCCATTCCATGATAGCATTCCAAGTTTCATGAATTTCAGACGAGTTTTGGATTTACTAGAATTTCAAAACCAAGTATCTCAGCGTTTGCGGCCGAGCCACGATGCCGAGGTGTTTGATATTCATTCCCATTTCTTGCATGGGACCTAAGCATGCACCCAAGGACACACATATGATTTTTCAACCCATTTTGGTGCACCGGAGCATGTGCATGTAGTTCAAATTTGAATTATGCACATAAAATGCCTAGAAAACTCAGTTAATGTATAAAAATGTCCAAACGAACCCCGAATAATTCCAAATTTTAACACGACACTCGTATAGTTTTATGTTCACTGCAGACAAATGTTCTAGCTATTCAAACACCGTCCTTTGCCGCTGTGACCCCATTCCGAATTTCAAATCAAGACGAAAAATCAAGTACATCACACACAGTTTATTATCACCAACCGTGTGAGATGTAGTACAAAATATCTTGGTGCACCATCATATATGGCTTACGCAAGAAGGTTCGTCGGCTACAGTCCATAGTCGGCGCATCAAGCAAACTAGCTCCCCAAATATCATTTCACTGTTCAATCATCGCCGGTCAAAGATGGGGACGTGGACCCGCGTCGTGAGGGCAACTTCGGCAGCCCACTCCGGCAAGAGCGCGGCCGCAGCCTCCATGAGCGTGCTCACAACCTGCGTGAGCGCAGCTGCAATCTATGACCGGGCGGCTACGGCAGCCGAAACGGCCGCTACTGCAGCTCAGATGGTGGCAGCAACATCTGCGACGGGGATAGCAAATGGCGAGAGCGGGACAACAGCTGTCCGTTCCGCGGTGGCCGCCTTAGCCTTGATGGAGGCCACCCGCGCCCATGTCGAGGCCGCCCATGCCCAGCTCCTGGCGGTCACTGCACAAATCACATGAAGCTTCTCCGACAACGGTCGGCAACCCACGGCCGAAGAGTTGGCAATCGCCGAGAGCGTTCGAGTAGCCGTCCGTTCGTTCGCGGCATACCTTGCCGGGATGGAGCCCGTCCAAGCCCAGACCGCGGCCGCCCACGCCCAACTTGTGGCGGCCTTTTCCAAAGAGATGGCAGACGCGGATGGCGAGATGCTTGCCGAGTATGGTGCGATGGATGCCATGGAGCCCCTTCCCCAGGAGATCGTCGGGCGCTATCTAGACATGGAGGAGGCGGCGGAGATCGACGAGCGCCAGGCGGAGTAGTAGTCTTTGTTTAGAGTGCCAGTCTTTTGTTGGAGTAATGTTTAGGTCAGCTAGCTCTGTTTAATTGCTGAACTTGCTCGATTAAGAAGTGTGGGTGTGATGTAGGCTCTTTTGTGTACCCAAATTATGCAATGACGTGGATGACCACTGTAACCAGGGAAATTCGAACCAAAATTTGCACGTTCAAACTCATCACACATGGGGTAAGCCATATGAATCGTTTGTGATGCTCAGATATCGTACACAGTGCTGAATAAGGGACCGTGTCTGATGACACTTCGCGCGCCAGTTTTTCGCTGCACGGAGCAAAAAAAATTGGCATCCGCGGAAATATCTACCTCCCATGCCCCCCTCCTCCTTATCAAAAGCCACATTTCCCCTGTTTCCGCCTTCCATTCCAAGTTCAAACCTTCACTGCTTGCTTGCAGCGCCGCCGCCTCGTCGGCGACGCTCCTTCCTGCTGCTCGGCCTCGTCGATCTAGTCAGGTAATCCACACCCAACCCCATCCTCCACCTCCTTCTACATCCCACATGCTCCGACCGCCGGCGTGACACCTTCCACCCAAATCACCGACCCATCCTCCAAATAAGCGCCGCCCTAAGCCATGGTGCACGCAGTATAGCCAGGAGCTCAAGGAGCATCTAGCAGCGGAGAAGCAAATCGCGGCCGCATGTGCGGATGAGGTCGCGATGGCTGCCATGCGTGCGGACCCCTAGATCTTGGAGGAGCACCTCGCCGTCGAGGCCACCATCTACGCCTCGTGCGCAGACGCCGCCACGCGGTTGGCTGCTTTAAACGACAGTTCCTCGCGTTTTCTCGAGGCCACCGTCGGTGACTTCGACGAAGACTACGAGGTGTTTTCTCAGCGTGCCCGTGCTTACCTCAACTCTAGAGCCAGCAGGTTGGTGCCCGGAGTGGCTCAGACGACTCACCACTATGAGGAGGGCACCCACGATGTGGAGGCCTCGCCCTCTTCCAAGTCTAAGGAGCCCATCGTCATCGATATCTCCGACGATGAGGAGTAGCTTGTCTTTTAGCTCACTACAAGGACCTATGTTCAACTAGCTAGCTACGCCGGTTAAGCATGTTCGGTTTACCTGTTGCATGTGCTGCTCCTGCCTTTCCTTTACAAATTCTAGTGAATTATCCTATGTACTCTTACTATGCAATCTGATCCTCTAGTATATATGTTCTATATATTGTGCAATGTGGTGCTGAGTTAACTGTTTGGTTATTTTTTTGTCATGTTCAGTCAACTGTTTAGTTCAATTTTGCAATGTGATGCTCAATTCTTGTGGGTGCAATTTTGTATTCTCTTGCATGTGAGAAATAATCGAATTTGGATGTACAAAATACATGAGATACAAATACAATTGCTATATTTCCAAGTTGTTAAGCATACTAGGTTTGGTTAACTGTCTGATCTTGTAGTATGTTCTCTTGTGCAATGTGGTGCTCAGTTAACTATTTGGTTCATTTGTTGTGGTGTTTAGTTAACTGTTTGGTTCAATTCTGCAATGCGATGTTCAATTGTCGTGGGTACAATTTTGTATTGTTATGCATGTGAGAAATAAATCGAATTCGGCTGTACTAAATACATGAGAAACATATACAATTGCTATATTTCCTAGTTCTTAAGCATGCTTGGTTTGGATAAATGGCTTTTCCATGTGGCTCGAATTAATCTGCTGAATATGCAATGTGTTTATTTTTCATCAACATATTTTACTGATAGTATGCCAACCCTCACTTAACCTGATCAATAACTACCTTATATGTGTTGCAGGGAAACAATGGGAGGCATTGAGGTTTACCATCGAGGTTCGCACATGCATGGTCCTTTGTCTAATAGCACATTATTGTGCAATTGCAGGAACCATTCTAGTATTTAGGTTTTTAACAATTTGGTCTTGCACATGTAGGTCCTGCTGTCAGAGGTTTTGACCCACTGTTCAACCCATTTTGCATATGGGGAAATGAGATGTCCATGAATATCAGTCAAGTCAAGAAACTCAGAAAGATTGTGAGGATAAAGAAACTAGCGACAAAAAACAACAAGATCTTTGTCTGCACAATGAAGAAGACATCAGTGAACTACAGGATGGTACTAACTCTTATACTCCCTCCAGTCCTTTTTAGTCTGCATATAAGTTTTGTCCGAAGTCAAAGTATCTCTACTTTGACCAAAGTTATAGAAAAAAGTATCAACATTCAAACTGCAAAATCATTATTTTTAGATGCATTATGAAATACAACTTTATAGTATACATATTTGGTATCGTGGATGTTGTATTTTTTAAAATAAATTTGGTGAAACTTTACAAAGTTTGACTTGATACAAATCTAATGCGCGGAGTAAAAAGGACCGGAGGGAGTACCTTATTTTTTTATTCCTTTGCGCCATTTCAAAATTCAGAGAAGATATTTATGCATATCTTTGTTTTCAGGCCTTTCCAAAGCAGTTCACAGATGATTACCTCTCAAACCACCTGTATGGTCAAGAGGCGAGGAAGGTGTTCATACAACACCCATGGTACAATATTGAAGTCTTCCTCAAGAGGACGAAGGATGGGCGGTCAATCATCCACATGCACTGGCCTAAAGTTGCAAGGACATTCAACATCATTGAAGGCTCAATATTCGCCTTCCGCTTCAGCAGTTTTCCAGATGAGATTCATCTGTCTATCTACCGTCTATGATGCTAATTTCCAAAGGTTTTAGATGTTGCATGTGAAACTTGGTGCTGTTGTGTAATGGGGTAGCTAGCTATATGCCTATATGGTGTGAGTGAGTACTGAAGCTATATGATGTTGTATTCTGATGTATTTCAAATATGAAATCCTGGTTCCGTAATACGAAAATGAAATATATTGTGTGTTTATTATGAAATGTAAATTTGATTACTAAATGTATTAATAATAATAGGCCAATTAGCCTGCTTATTGGGTTTTTCTAGTGCAAACGGTTATTGAGACAACACCGTGGGCGATGATCTCAGACAACCCACACAGTTTATAGGAAGTAAACATGTTGGATCAATGAACAATCACACACGACTTCCTCTGGACAACTGTTTGCGTTAGGCCACCTTGCACAAACATTTTCCACATAAAAAGTGTGTGTGATGGATAGCCTATGCCACACAGTTTCTTCTAGACACCATGTGTGATGCATTCAATAACACAAATGATAAAATTATTACTATCGTCTGCAATGGCAACGCTATCACAGACGATGTGATGCGGAAAACTGTGTGCTTTGTATATATGAACGAAAATGTTTGTCTGGGATTCACTGTGTGGGATGTATATATGAACGGAAACATTTATCTTGGATTCACTGTGTGGGATGTACATACGAACGGAAATGATTGGGCCAGTAAAATTGTCTGCGATGGCTCACCCGATCGCACACGAGCTCTTTTTGCCCTGCGTGTGTGACCAGAGGCCCTATCGCGGACAGTTTCTGGGTCGTGTGGAAAGGACCCCCCTATCGCACACACAGGCAAGGCGACGGTTTAAAACTTCGTCGCTGAAAGGGGGTAAAACCCGTTTGTATAGCAGCTCGTTGTACTAGTGATCTCTTCTCTCTCTATTTCTCTTCTCTATTTCGGAACTGTTTCTGTGGCCGAGCACCATTTCTTAAGTATCTGGAGATCCGTAACTCCGATTGGGTTGAAACTTTAAGGGGATTTTTTCCCCGGAAATTAGCTTTCCTTCGGCGAAAGAAGAGTGTCAACCGACCTCCAGAGCCTCCACGGGGCCACCCCAAGCGGCCTGGGCTCTGGCCGCGCCACCAGGGGTGTGGGGCCCTCATGCACCGCCTTACGCTAATTCCTTCACCCAAAAATCTGAAATTTTCCATTAAAAATTCACAAAATATTTCAGCTCTTTCCGGCTCCGTGAATTCTTGACATATATTTTCAAAAACACTAGAAAATAGGAACTGACCTTTGGCACTCGATTAATAGGTTAGTCCAAATAAATAGTATGCCAAAAATAAATAAATGATGTAAATATAGCATGAATACTTCAAAAATTATAAATACGTTGTAGACGTATCAATGACACCTTAGGGTTATGTCGTCGCGTGATACGTCTCCAATGTATCTATAATTTTTTATTGTTCCATGCTATTATAGTATCAATCTTGGATGTTTTATATGCAATTATATGTCATTTTATATAATTTTTTGGAACTAACCTATTAACCTAGTGCCCAATGCCAGTTGCTGTTTTCTGCTTGTTTTTGGTTTTTCAGAAAATCAGTACCAAACGGAGTCCAAACGCTACGAAACTTTTTGAAGATTTTTTCTGGACAAAAAAGATCCTAGAAGCTTCGGGGGAGGACCAAAAGACCTATGAGGAGACGACAAGGCAACAGGGCGCGCCCAGGGTGGTGGCCGCGCCCTGTTACCTTGTGGGCCCCACGTGGCTCCTTTAGACCTAATTCCACTTCTATAAATTCTCAAATATTGGGAAACCAACAGAGAGCCCCACGAAATAAATTTTCCGCTGCCGCAAGCTTCTATTCTTCCGCGATCCCATCTGGAGGCCTTTTGAGGCACCCTGCCGGAGGGGGAATCGATCATGGAGGGCTTCTACATCAACCTTGCTGCCCTACCGATGATGTGTGAGTAGTTCACCACAGACCTGCAGGTCCATAGCTAGTAGCTAGATGGCTTCTTCTCTCTCTTTGATCTTCAATACAACGTTCTCCTCGATCTTCTTGGAGTTCTATTCGATGTAATCTTCTTTTGCGGTGTGTTTGTTGGGATCTGATGAATTGTGGGTTTATGATCTGAATATTCATGAGAAGTAATTGAGTCTTTTCTGAACTTTATTATGCATGATTTTTATAGATTTGTATTTCTCTCCGATCTATCCGTTTGGTTTGGCCAACTAGATTAATTTATCTTCAGCGGGAGAGGTGCTTTCTAATGGGTTCAATCTTGTGGTGCTCTATATCCCAGTGACAAAGTAGGAGACAAGACAAGACACATATTTGTATTGTTGCCATTAAGGGTAAAACGACGGGGTTTATTCATATTGATTGGGTTTACTTTGTCTACATCATGTCATCTTGCTTAAGGCGTTACTCCGTTTTCATTAACTTAATACCCTAGATGCATGCTGGATAGCGGTCGATGGGTGGAGTAATAGTAGTAGAATGAGGCAGGAGTCGGTCTACTTGTCTCGGACATGATGCCTATATACATAATCATTGCCTTGAATATCGTCATAACTATGCACTTTTCTATCAATTGCCCAACAGTAATTTGTCCACCCACCGTATGCTATGTGTTCGAGAGAGAAGCCTCTAGTGAAAACTATGGCCCCCAGGTCTACTTTAAACATAAAAAGAAAACCTAAATATACTTGCTGCAATTTTATTTATTTTATTTTGTTTTGCAATTTATCTATCTACCACTACAAGATTTAATCCTTGCAAGTAACGAGTTCAAGGGGATTGACGACCCTCTTGCCCGCGTTGGGTGCAAGTATTTGCTTTTGTGTGTGCAGGTGCTGTTCACGAGGCTTTGTGTGATTCTCCTACTGGTTCGATAACCTTGGTTCTCACTGAGGGAAATACTTATCTCTACTGTACTGCATCTCCTCTCCTCTTCGGGGAAAATCCCAACGCAGCTCACAAGTAGCAGGAAGAATTTCTAGCGCCGTTGCTGGGGAGACACGATCAAAACCTATCAAGTACCTTAGCACAAACTATCATCTACTTGCTCTACTTTTTATTTGCATTTGCCTCTCGTTTTCATCTCCCCCACTTCTCATAAAAAAATACTAAAGCACAAAAATATTTTTATTTGCTCGTTTGCTTGCTCTGCCACTATGGCTGGTTCTTCAATTGTTGCTTGTACCCCTGAAAATGAAGTGCTTAATTTTAAACAAAGGGGAGGAGAAAGTTTAAAAGATGCTTGGCATAGGATTTGTGATGCTCAAAATAGGTCAACTCGTAAGGAATCCACTACTGTCCTTCTTCGCAATTTTTATGTGGGTGTTACTACTTGGTATAGATTTGTGCTAGACACTATTACCGAAGGGAATTTCTTGAGTAGTCACCCTATGGATGCTCAATGCTATGGGAAATCACCACCTATCATTATTAATGAAACAACATTGACTTTGGAACATGTTATGCAAAGGCTAGAAGCTATTGAAAATAAAATGTCTACTATTGAACATATTGAGAATCTAGACAAAAAGGTCCATAATCACATTACTCAATTTGGTTCTAAGGTAGGAACTACATTAAAGATGTTAAAAGAAAAGGAACCAATAATTAATGAAAGGGTAGAACAAGGTCCCGCTACAATCGATAAGTTGGAAGAAATTATAAATAACTTGGGTTCCGCCTTTTCTTCCGCTAAAACTATTGAGAGAACTCCTCCTCTTAAGAATTCCAAGTTTATGTATGTTCCTAAGAATAAGGGTGCCACTTCTAGTAAAGGAAATGAGGATCTTAAAATGATTAGTTTGCACCCCAATTTCACTGATATAATAAAGGAACCTATTTATGAAAGCAAATTTCCTAACTTTGTCCCTAGGAGTTTGATTATAAAAAATTCCTATGTTAGACCTCCTAGGAAGAGTGAATGTATAATTGAGGATTTGGAAATGAAGGATGATAATACATGAAACAATGCATTATGCCTAGCTAGGGGCATAAAACAATAGCGCTTGTTGGGAGGCAACCCAATATTTATTTGTATTGCAGTTTTTTTTGTGTTACACAATTATAGCTACTGTTATGATTCTGTTTTTATCTTTTAATTAGTGTTTGTGCCAGGTAATGCCTTTAGGATGATTTGGATGATAGTATAATTGATGCTGTTTGAAAACAGAAAGTTTTGCGCCCAGTTCTGGATTTTTAGTTCTGTACTGGAATGTCAGAAAAATCTGAAATTTTTACACAGTATTGGTATATGAATTGTTTATGTTGTCCTAAGTTTTCAGAATTTTTTGAGTTACAGAAGTATGACTTTTATACAGATCTTTACAGACTGTTTTGTTTTAGACAGATTCTGTTTTCTATTGCATAGTTCGCTTATTTTAATGATGCTATGGATTATATCGGGGGGTATAAGTCATGGAGAAGTTATAGTACAGTAGAATTATGCAAGAATTAAATATGAATCAATTTATAACAATACCTAAAGTTTAAGATTTGTTTGTTATACTAACGAATCTCACGAGGTTTCTGTTGAGTTTTGTGTACTGGAGTTTTCAAGTTTTGGGTGAGATCACGATGGATGAAGGAATAAGGAGCGGCAAGACACTAAGCTTGGGGATGCCCAAGGCACCCCAAGGTAATATTCAAGGAAGACCCAAGCGTCTAAGCTTGGGGATGCCCCGGATGGCATCCCCTCTTTCGTCTACAATCTATCGGTATATCACTTGGAGCTATATTTTTATTCATCACATGATATGAGTTTTACTTGGAGCGTCTTGTGCCATAGTTTTTTTTTTCTTTGTTTGCTTTTTAGTTTGCCACAATCATTTTTTGCTGAACACACCTTTTTTGAGAGGGGCACGCATTTATCGTGATTTGTTAGAATACTCTATGTGCTTCGCTTATATCTTTTGAGCTAGGCAGTTGCTCTAGTGCTTCACTTATATCTTTTAGAGCACGGCGGTGGTTATATTTTAAAGAAATAGTTGTACTCTCATGCTTCACTTAAATCTTTTTGAGAGTCTAATGAATAGTAATGGCAATTTGCACGGGTTATTAGACTAGTCAATAAAGGATAGGTATTCAAGAGGGATATAATAAAAACTTTCATGTAGATTGCTAAATATGAAACGTATGGTTTAATGATATTGATGTCGTAATATGAAAGGGTATTGGTTCATGATCATTGGTTAGTAGAAATATCGGTACTAAAGCTTGTTATTAACTTCTCATCTAAGTGTTGGTCATGGCATGGTGGGGAGGTCCGAGCATTCTTAGGTCTGAAATGAAATCCTTGAGTGCTGTTACAATTGGGGGTGCGCGATGGTTAACTCCTACCAACCTCCTCCCTAGGGGCATGCGAGTAGTACTTTGCTTCGAGGGCTAATAGGCTTTGCAATAAGTATGTGAATTCTTAATGACTAATGTGAGTCCATGGATTATACGCACTCTTACCTTTCCGCAATTTGCTAGCCTCTTCGGTACCGTGCATTTCCCTTTCTCACCTCGAGAGTCGGTGCAAACTTCACCAGTGCATCCAAACCCCGTGATATGATACGCTCTATCACACATAAGGCTCTTTATATCTTCCTCAAAACAGCCACCGTACCTACCTATTATGGCATTTCCATAGCCATTCCGAGATATATTGCCATGCAACTTCCACCGTTCCGTTTATATGACACACATCTTCATTGTCATATTGCTTTGCATGATCATATAGATGACATAGTATTTGTGGCTCATCCACCGTTCATCATTTTTTATACATGTTACGCTAGATCATTGCACATCCTGGTACACTGCCAGAGGCATTCATATAGAGTCATATTGTTCTAGTATCGAGTTGTAAGTAAATAAAAGTGTGATGATCATCATTATTAGAGCATTGTCTCAGTGAGGAAAGGATGATGGAGACTATGATTCCCCCACAAGTTGGGATGAGACTCCGAACGAAAAAAAGAGGCCAAAAAAAGAGCCCAACAAAAAAAAATGAGAGAAAAAGAGAGAAGGGGCAATGTTACTATCCTTTTCCACACTTGTGCTTCAGAGTAGCACCATGTTTTTTTTCATATCTCCTGAGTTGTCACTTTCATATACTAGCGGGAATTTTTCATTATAGAACTTGGCTTGTATATTCCGATGATGGGCTTCCTCAAATGCCCGAGGTCTTCATGAGCAAGCAAGTTGGATGCACACCCACTTAGTTTCAGTTTGAGCTTTCATACACTTATAGATCTTAGTGCATCCGTTGCATGGCAGTCCCTACTCCTCACATTGATATCGATAGATGGACATCTCCATAATCCGTTGATCCGCCGAGTTGATGCGAGACTTTCTTCCTTTTTGACTTCTCCTATTAATCCTTATCACTGCATTCTATTCCACCTTGTGCTATGTCCATGGCTCACGCTCATGTATTGCGCGAAGTTGAAAATGCTGAAGCGCGTTAGAAGTACGATCCAATTGCCTGGTTTAACACCGGGGTGCTCATGATTTATATTTATGCAGTGAAGGCGGAGTCATGCCATGCTAACATGATAAAATGAGTGGGGAATAACATTCGTTAAGGATCGTATATTTTGAAAGTTTAATGATTATGCTTCTTATATTCATGGATATTATTATCTTGATGTTGTTAATTCATCGCTTCTCAATATTTATACCGTAAAAAGAGATTACATGATAAACATGTTAGGTAGCATTCCACATCAAAAATTCTATTTTTATCATTTACCTACTCGAGGACGAGCAGGAATTAAGCTTGGGGATGCTGATACGTCTCCAACGCATCTATATTTTTTTATTGTTCTATGTTATTATAGTATCAATCTTGGATGTTTTATATGCAATTATATGTCATTTTATATCATTTTTGGGAACTAACCTATTAACCTAGTGTCCAGTGCCAGTTGCTGTTTTCTGCTTGTTTTTTGTTTTTCAGAAAATCAGTACCAAACGGAGTCCAAACGCTACGAAACTTTTTGATGATTTTTTCCGGACAAAAGAGATCCTAGAAGCTTTGGGGGAGGACCAGAAGACCTACGAGGAGACGACAAGGCAACACCGCGCTCCCAGGGGTGGCCGCGCCCTGTTACCTTGTGGGCCCCACGTGGATCCTTTTGACCTAATTCCACTTCTATCTTTACCTAATAATAAAGCAAATAGTGCTTCTGGTCATCCGTCGTCGCATATTTTGCAGAAAAGTCCCTGTTGTTTTCTAAAATTAACCCGCACTCCATGTTTAAGTCATACAGAAAAATGTTTTGTTTTTTGCAGAACACCCCCCGCGGTTACTAGAAATCAATCCACAGTACGGCCCGCACTGTCAGGGAAAACCGACGTCTTGCTCTCGTCGCCCGCGGTCCCTTATCCTTTCTCTTCCCCCAACTGACGCAAACGCACAGCCACCATCGGCCTTCGTTCGGGAGGAAGGCGAGATATGGTGTGCCGCCGCCCACTAGAGAGGGAGATGCCGCCGCTCCTCCTTCTTACTAGCTTCCCTAATCCTGCTAGGGATCTCCGACCGCGTGCACCGTGTTGCGTGCACCGTGCCAATTCTTTTCCAATGAAAGAATCCCTGGTCCGCCCACTATTCCGTCCGGAGGAAGCAGGGCGGTGTCGGTGGCAGTGCAGCACCGGGTCGGCGTGCAAACCAGCGGAATACCAGGTTCGCTCGCGATGGACCACGAACCGGATCCCCGCGCTCCCTCTCAGATGGGTTGGACTAGCGCGCCGCGCCAGCTACCCCACCATCAGCTCGGAGGACCACCGCTGGCCCGGCTACTCCACCACGTCCTCCACCTCCCTCCTGCACTCCACCACCGGACGAGGAGAGAGGGCCTCGACACCATGAGGCTCGAAGAGAGGGAGACGACGAGAGGCGGTCGAGGCCAATGCGGGGAGATGCTCCTGCTGACGCGCGCATGCAGGGTCGCGACGGCGGGCGTCGGTGAAGGTTTCAGTGAATGACGCGGGCATGACGGCGGCAGTTCTGAGATACATGGGGCGGCGCCATTGTTGTGGTGGAGCTGCTGCTTCCTGTTCAAGAGAGAACGTAGAGGGTGAGGAGAGAGAGGAGACCGGGGAGAAGAAGCATGGGGAGGAGCTGGCTCACCAGCGGGGTCCTGCTGCAGCCTGCAGATCGCTGCCGAGGGGCTGGCTCGACCGACTCGGGTTCGAGCTTGCGGGAGAGGGCGCCTGGGAGCTGCCTGCTTCGTGGAGGAGGGTGCAAGGAGGCGCTCGAGTGCGGTGGGATCTGGGAGGAGGGGCTTCGCTGAGATGGGGAGGGGTCTACAGATCACCGCCGGGGGGGTTGGCTCGACCCACTCGGGTTCGAGCTGCGGGAGAGGGCGCCTGGGAGCTGCCTGCTTCATGGACTCGGGCATGGTGGAATTTGGGAGGAGAGGGGGGCTTCTTGATGGGGAAATTTTGATCTAATCCATCCTGCTGTAAACAGCGGGCACACGTGTCCACTACTATGTCCCATGCACCGCTACCTCATCTCTCTTCTGGTCCAGTCGTTTCTTTCCATCGATCCCCATCCACACGCGACCTTATCTCTCCTCCATAGCACCCGTACACACCATGTGACACACAAGTTTTCTTTTGAACAGGAAAAGGGCCCCGGAAGCTGCATTAGATTATTACGGTGGTGATACAAGTTACATAGAGGTCTAAAAAAATTACAGTACAACACTCAGATTTTACTAGAAGGACTCTAACTTAAAGTGGGAAAAGAATTCAGGTCCTGCACCATCAGTTTTGCACTGAAGCTCCAGAACATGGACGACGCCGGTGCTGCGAGGAGCACCACCCCGCGGGCCTGCGATGCTGCAATGGTGTCTGGAAAAGCTATGACTGGGGATTTTCCAAGGCCAGCGGCGGGCAAGACGAGCCGGCTGCTGCGATGGGAGGTTACAACAAAGGTGGTCAACGACGAGCCGGTTGAAGCGACGGGGGATGCAGCAGCGGACCGGTGGCTGATGGCGAGTCGGCTGCTGCGATAAGGGGTTGTAGCAGTGGTCGTCGGTGTCGTCGAGCCGGCTGCTGCAATAAGGGGTTGTAGCAGTGGTCGTCGGTGTCGGCGAGCCGGCTGCAACGACAAAACGCATGGGGATAGATAAGGAATGACAAGTGCGTGAGGTAGATAGCTATGTGAAGGGGAAAATTGCGTTGACTCAATTAACAACTACAGAAAGACAGATCGGACGGTTGCGGACAAGCTTTTCTTTTTTTTCCTCCCTACATCCGAATGGCGTCTAGCGTTGGCCTTAGAGATATATTGGTAGAGCACTTGGGATTAACACGCACTAGCATATTGAATTACTCCCAACCTAATAATAAACAACGGACCTATGAAGTAATAACATTAAGTGTGATGACCTGTGCGGAATCTAGAACCAAAGTGTTGATGCACATACAACTCTCACTAAGTTCAAATGCATGTTAATTTTTATTACCGTTGCAACCACGGGCCTATTTGCTACCATTGTATTTTGATCAATTCTCTCAAATACTACCTCCGTTCGGGGTTAAAAGGCCCGTGAGCCAATTATCTGGAACCAAGGCACGGTGCAGCTTTTGACAGAATTTTTATCCCGTTGCAACGCACGGGCCATTTTCCTAGTAAATTCTCAAATATTGGGAAACCAACAGAAAGCCCCACGAAATAAATTTTCCGCTGCCGCAAACTTCTGTTCTTCCGCGATCCCATCTGGAGGCCTTTTCCGGCACCCTGCCGGAGGGGGAATCGATCACGGAGGGCTTCTACATCAACCTTGCTGCCCTACCGATGATGTGTGAGTAGTTCACCACAGATCTACGGGTCCATAGCTAGTAGCTAGATGGCTTCTTCTCTCTCTTTGATCTTCAATACAACGTTCTCCTCGATCTTCTTGGAGTTCTATTCGACGATGTAATCTTCTTTTGCGGTGTGTTTGTTGGGATCCGATGAATTGTGGGTTTATAATCTGAATATTCATGAGAAGTAATTGAGTCTTTTCTGAACTTTATTATGCATGATTTTTATAGCTTTGTATTTCTCTCCGATCTATCCATTTGGTTTGGCCAACTAGATTGATTTATCTTCAGTGGGAGAGGTGCTTTATAATGGGTTCAATCTTGCGGTGCTCTATATCCCAGTGACAAAGTAGGGGACAAGACACGTATCTTTATTGTTGCCATTAAGGGTAAAACGACGGGGTTTATTCATATTGATTGGGTTTACTTTGTCTTCATCATGTCATCTTGCTTAAGGCGTTACTCCGTTTTCATTAACTTAATACCCTAGATGCATGCTGGATAGCGGTCGATGGGTGGAGTAATAGTAGTAGATGCAGGCAGGAGTCGGTCTAATTGTCTCGGACGTGATGCCTATATACATAATCATTGCCTTGAATATCATCATAACTATGCACTTTTCTATCAATTGCCCAACAGTAATTTGTCTACCCACCGTATGCTATGTGTTCGAGAGAGAAGCCTCTAGTGAAAACTAAGGCCCCCGGGTCTACTTTAAACATAAAAAAGAAAACCTAAATATACTTGCTGCAATTTTTTTCTTTTATTTTGTTTTGCAATTTATCTATCTACCACTACAAGATTTAATCCTTGCAAGTAACGATTTCAAGGGGATTGACGACCCTCTTGCCCGCGTTGGGTGCAAGTATTTGCTTTTGTGTGTGCAGGTGCTGTTCACGAGGCTTTGTGTGATTCTCCTACTGGTTCGATAACCTTGGTTCTCACTGAGGGAAATACTTATCTCTACTATACTGCATCTCCTCTCCTCTTCGGGGAAAATCCCAACGCAGCTCACAAGTAGCATCGCGCGTGTGTAGAACACACGCGAGATACCAAGGACTAAAGACGTCCCTTGCCCATTCGTAGACGGGGCACAAGGTGTGGATCTATCTCAACAAGAAATGCATGAGAAGACATAGCGATCTACCCAGGTTCGGGCCGGATGGTTGCTTAACACCCTACTCCTGCTTTGTGTGTGGTTTAATTGGTGGACAAAGAGCTACAAATCCTTTCTTGAAACGGAGAGAGTAGTGTTGCTCCTATCTATGTTCTACCAAGTGTCCAACCCTGCTCCCTAGAGTAGATCCAGTTTAGTGTATGCTGAAAAGTTGTCCTCCTTCCTCCCGTAGCTAGGTTCTCCTTTTAAAATTGCAAGGGACACTACAATTGCTACGGTAGAGGCCACCTACCATGGAGAAGGTAGGTAAGTTCATTAAATGCTTGGTGAAGTGTCGCCTCTTCTGGTCTCCGGGAACAATCACCTGTCTTGTCACCGCCGCCCAAGGTGCCACTTGATTTGGGTGTGACACGCACCCTAACAGGTGTGCACCATGCGGTGAATACTGGGGTGATTCACCCCTCGCATCTTGTCCCTCCACTGGTGTGCCTGCACTCCCACCATGTGTCGCGAAAGGTCTGCGTTCACAGAACGGATGCGCCACGCGTGGGGTGCGGTGGCTTGCTGTCGATGCTTGCCGGGTGCGGGCCAGCTGGAGGAGTCATTGCCGGGTGTAGTCGTTCCCGTGCGTCGGCTACCTCGGGTCGTTGCCGGGTGATTCAGACTTGTTCCTTGGTTGTTGGCTTGGAGGAACATGAAGTAGATCTTGACAAAGATCTGCATGCCACTATGGAGCTTGGACTCCTTCTTGATGATGTTGTTGTCGATCTTGACGAAGATCTGCATACCACCACGAAGTGGTGGAGGAAGTCTTGTTGATGGAAAGCTTCTTCATCTGCTCTACTTTGACCAGGAGGCGACCGTGGCTCATGCGTAGTTGGGTCCGTGAACCCAACGGTCATGGTACCAGCAGGTTAGTAGTATGTTGATAGGACTATGCATAGGCTGGCCGAAGTGACAAATATTACTGAGGCTGAGTGTAGAAATTGATGCATATGGGATTGAAGAGGGGCCAATATATCTTAATGCTATGGTTGGGTTTACCTTAATGAAAGTGTTAGTATTTATGGATGCTTGCTAATAGTTCCAATCATAAGTACATATAATTCCAACTACGGATAGTATGTTAGTAGAGGGCTTTCCCACATATAAAATTGCAATGATGATAATCGGTTTAGTAACTTAGCTAATTGCCTAGGGACAATTCCACACATCCTACCACCACTTTTTCACACTCGCTATCTTTATTTTATTGCACTTTTATTTCAACACCTATCTTCTAGTTACAAGTTCTTTATTATCTTGCAAACCTATCTTTCCATACCCGCAAACTACTTCTAGTTTTATTTCCTAGGTAAAGCAAATGTTCAGCGTATGTAGGGTTGTATCAGTGCTAGATAGGACATGAGAGAACACCAATCCTACATTTAGCTCCTTGTGAGTTCGATACTCCATACTTACCACATCCATCATTGGAAAGTGCTACGAAAATTCCTTGCACTTAGGGATTATCAACTTTGCTGCCCGCAACAGCTGCGCACGCCATCGATTCTGGCCCAAGTGACCATTGTCGCCCGATCTAGTGTCTGTCGTCGACCACCTCCCCGATCTACGCCGCCGCCGCTTGACTTGCCGCTAGGGTTCCAGCCACAACATCTCTGGTTCGTCCGTTGCTGCAAGGCTCAACTGCAACAGCTCGGGCCGACAACCAAGATGTAGCCGCGCACGCAGCCCTGCCGCGAGCGCCACCCCGTATCGTGGCGTTTGGCTATGGGAGTCGGGGCACTACACCGCCGAAATCACATGCGAAGGGCGGCGTATGTGGCTCGGCACCTTTGAGACGCCCGAGCTCGCTGCGCACGCGTATGATGCGGTGGCGTGGAGGCATGACTGGAGCTAGAACGAGTTGAACTTCCCCGACATTGCAGATGCCGCAGAAGCGCAGTTCTTCGCCCCTAAGATGCTGATTATTTCCTATGAGGAGGAGAAGGCACGCCATCGTATCGAGACGCAACGAATTGTCGAGGAGATGGGTAGGGTGTACATGGAGGAGTTTGTGAATGCCAATCCGCACCTCGTGGAGGCGGAGCTTCGACTCTTCGCCGAGAAGGAGAAGGAAAAGTGAAAGAAGGAGGACGAGGAGATGGATCGCAAAAATCTCCAACGACGTCGACGGGTTGTTCGAACGGCTCAAGAAGGAGGGGTACTACATCTATGATGAGGAGGAGGAGGTCAAGCCGCCTACCGGCAATGACCACGAGGCAGGCCCCTCCAGCAGAGCACAAGGGGTGATCGACCTCGATGACGAGGACGACGACGAAGAACTCATCGATTACCTTAGGATGGTGATCTACTGTAGTAGTATGTCCGTAGTAGTGTCGGTCTACTCTAGTGTTGTTGAATTATGTTGTTTGAAATGTTTAATGTTGAACAAGAGTTCAGAATTTCAAAATGCGGAATGATTCATGTTCAAATGATCATTTTTAGGGCATCACTTGATAAAGCAACAACCGTCTTGGTGATGTAAAATTTTCTCTCCTACTCTCTGGGTTTTTACATCACCAAACTTTGTATCATCTTGGAATGCTCTAATAAGAAAACCAGCCATCGTTTTCCATATGGTGGAATACTTAAACATGGGCTAATTATGGATTAGTTGCCAATTCATTAGGAAACTCACAAGCGCGAAGACATCGATTCCTCCTAAACGCAACACTCCAACAGAATAGAGGTCCCTTTCCTAACAGAAAAAAAAAAAGATCTCCTCTCTGAGCTTTGACTCATCCTCTGTCTCTCACACCCGGGGAAGAGAGGAACGGCCGAAGGGAGATGGGCGGCTACGAGAACGGTGACTCGCCGGCGGCCGCCGCCTGGGAGGGCGGCGTGATCCTGGGCGTGGACGGAGGCACCACCAGCACCGTCTGCGTCTGCCTGCCGGCCGCAATGCCACCACCGGAGTCGCCCGGCTCCGTCGCCGTGCTCTCCCGCGCCATCGCCGGCTGCTCCAACCGTAATTCCGTCGGAGGTGCGTAGTAATCGTTGCCCTAGGTTCGCACAATTCGGGGGCGCTTGGATCATGCCCCGTCTTAATAATTGGATCCTGGGGCTTGATGATTGGTCTCCGGCTTGAATCCTGGTGATTTGGGATGTCGTTGCGTGCGACTAGTCCTGCGTAACTGCGGCGAATTAGTGCTTAAATTGGCGAGAGTTTCAGGGATGTAGTTGAATTATTTCCATAATTGTCCTTCTGGATGTTCAGTTTTATTATGCGAACTTGGGCTCGCCTATTTTCACTCTACTGTTCAATTGTAAATCATGTTTGTTTATCAGTTATACGCTTTTCTACTTGTGAATCATCTGATGAAGTTGTCAAAGAGAATGTACTATTACCTGTGCTAATGATGATGCGTACAGAAGTTCGGGAAAAAATGGTATCTATAGAGTAGTGTTGTTATTTTTACTGATGGTGAACACATACATATTATATCTGGTATTTGGACTTGTAAATCATAGAATCATACGTAAGTTGTGTACGACCATCCTGCAGTGTAAAATATGTTGTTGGATCTTGGGAATGTCTTCTGAGTGATGCTTAATATTTTTCTCTTTGTATTATAATATGTGTAGCATCATATGGTCTAAGTGACTAAGTCTTTGCTCAAAACATACTTATCTCTTTGTTTTTCCATCTTCCAGAAAACGCTGCACTGGAAACTCTAGAACAGGTCATGATGCAGGCCCTCACAATGGCCAGCACAGATCGCTCTGCTGTTGTTGCAGTTTGCTTATCTGTATCTGGGGTGAACCATCCTTCAGATCAGCAGAGGATGCTGGACTGGATCTGGTACAGTTCTTTGTACACACTTCTCAAAATGTATTCCCCCAGAAGAAATTGGTATATATATATATTTTTTGTCCACTGCAACTACTTGATTTCAATTCAGAGAGATTATAATATTTTCTGAATGCTTATAGAATGCTCAAATGGTTTAAACAATTCTTATGTGCATTTCTGATTTTTTTTACAAACGCTGTTATGATTTATGAATACCAGTGAATTGTAACTCGTCATTTGTTCATTGGCACATAATTTCTGAATGCCACCAGGCAAACAAGGCATGTGTCAAATTTATCCTGTCATTGCTAAGTGTGCCCTTTTGTTATCCAGCAACCTATTCCCTGGCAATGCCAAGTTTTATGTGGAAAATGATGCTGTGGCGGCCTTAGCCAGTGGTACAATGGGAAAGCTACATGGCTGTGTATTGATTGCGGGCACAGGAAGCATTGCTTATGGGGTCACCGAAGATGGAAAAGTAGCGAGAGCAGCTGGTGCCGGTCCTGTTTTAGGCGACTGGGGTAGGTGAGTTGCACTTTTCATGAAAACAGAGTAATGATGTAACTAACTCGTAAGATCGATCCAGTGCAATCCCCTTTAATCCCTAACTGTTTTTTGCTCAAAAAGTAATTTAATCCAGTGCTTTTGGACTATCCTTCATTCTGTAGGGTTTTGACTGTTGGAACAGATATAACTATAAATATTAACTTCAGTTGCCCTTTATTCTTTCCATAGGAAGTTAATATATGATTTCTAATGAGGATGGGATGATATGTTATTCATTTCTTTGGAAGTATGGACCTCTTTATCTATGTAGGAATCCATAGTTATAAACCGAGCATGACATGTTAGACTTGGTGTGAGCAGCCAGAGAAACTGTTAATCTGTGAAATGCACGAATATCGTACTCTCTCCTGATAAGTGGTTGCCTATATTTTTCACATTTTGAACATTGTGAAACCCTTCAGTAATGATTGGATGCAGTTTGAAAGATTTGAATTATGACTGAGAAACCTATTGATGTGATTCCAATAGCATAACATGTCACAAAGGAAAACATAGTTGACTACATGTGTACATTAATGCAGTGGCTATGGCATTGCTGCACAGGCCCTCACAGCAGTAATAAAAGCACATGATGGCCGTGGACCACAAACTAATCTTACAAGAGAGATCATTAGGAAGCTTGAAATTTCTTCACCAGATGAGTTGATTGGGTAAGTCCTCTCACACATACTCTATATGTACAATACTCTATAGGCACCATCTTTTTTTTTTTTTAAACTTCTTTGAACTGATGGCTGATAGTGCTGTAGCTGTTGTTCAGCATCTTACATTGTGTGTTCGTGTGTTACTTTTTGCCAGCTGGAATTCTAGCTTAATTGCTAAAAACTACTCCCTCCAGCCGGAGTATATAACTACAATAAAGTTTACTACAGATCATTTGTGTGGACAAACTGAAAATGTGTGAGGCATGATGACAGCTTGGATGGGCTAAATGTGACAACTGAAGATGGTGCGATATGTTGCATCAGTGTATACATAAACCTTACCAATCTTGCACATGTGGTAGACGGACCTTTGCTATTGGAGTGTTGAGCATTCTAATTTTGACTAGTATAATCGTTTTTCTCAATTTAAAGCTTACTCAATGTTTTTAAACTCAGAAAGATGACACTGTATTGTACAAGGACAAAGTAATTTTTTACTGGGAACTCCAAAAAAAAATAAAAAATCATGAGAAGTGTCCAATGCTTTAGCTGATAGGACTACTGTATTTGGAATACTATACTTGGTTGTCATTCAACTCATTTAAGTGTCTGGCACAGGTGGGCATATGCGGATCCATCTTGGGCCCGTATTGCAGCCCTTGTACCTGTGGTGGTATCTGCTGCTGAAGATGGTGACAAAGTAGCAAACACGATACTGCATGATGCAGTGCAAGAGTTGGCTGAAAGCGTTGTAGCTGTTGTTCGGCGCCTTACATTGTGTGGTGAAGGTAATTATTACATTAAAATTTTAGCACCGTCTGCCATTTTCCCATCAGCTCTATGCTGATTATTCATGAAATTAATGAGGAAATTGCATCATCGCAAGTAGCAGTATTGGGATTCCCATGATAAATTGTTAGCAGTCTTAATTTACTCCCGTAAATTTGGTCTCATCATGGTTCACACTTCCAGTGTTCTGTTTCTCTAGAATATTATTCAGCACTCTGCTGGATCCAACTAGTGAATCGGCTTATGTCTTGGATATATATTCTTTGCTGGATAATTACTGCACTGTCATTTCCAGATATGGTACTGCACGCATAATGATGTAATATTTCCGAGATGCACCAAAGTTGGCACAAAATGCGGGTTGTTAGAGGCCTATTGATTCGTAATATTATGCTGCTAACTGTTTGACTGGTGGATTAGAATTGAAAGGAAAGCATTGTTGTGTATAACTGGAGAAACCTTTTTCACTCTACAGATGGGAAGGACCAATTTTCACTTGTATTGGTTGGAGGTGTCCTCGAAGGAAATAAGAAATGGGACATCAGTGGTGAGGTCATAAAATGCATTTCCAAAGTCTTCCCAGGTGTATGTCCTATTCGACCCGAGGTCAGTATGATAACTAATATACGCTGTTATGAAGTCTATTTTATTAACCATTGCAATTCTCTGGAGATTGAACATTCTGAGGCTTTGGACAGTTTGGTATGCGTTCAGTTCTGATATTGAAGCCCAAGCTTTTGTTTTAG
The DNA here is from genome assembly GCA_039707655.1 of Elymus sibiricus. Classification (NCBI taxonomy): domain Eukaryota; kingdom Viridiplantae; phylum Streptophyta; class Magnoliopsida; order Poales; family Poaceae; genus Elymus; species Elymus sibiricus. Next base: position 300,655,329 of record CM077676.1, on the reverse strand, counting down.
TAGTGGATTAAAATAAGTTAACATCTCTGTCACCAAGAAAACTAAAGCCTAAAAGCACGAACGAATTTTCTACTGTTTAGGCAGCATGCATGGCAGAGCTAATATGGTTGTATCATGTATTTCCAGGTGGAACCTGCAATTGGTGCGGCGTTGCTAGCTTGGAGCCATCTTCGTAAAGAGTCAAAGCTGCAAAATGGAAACTGATTCCCAGCATCGGAGAATGATGAATGTAAGTTGGGCAGCCTAAGATTGGATGGGTTGCAAACTAAGGTGCATTCATTCTGTAAAAAGAAAAGAACGGTGCATTCATCAGCACCAAGTCTTCTGATGTGTAAAGAATGATCTGGCATTATAGTGTGTGGGGAGGATAATATGTGATTGTACAATTATGATGTAAGTTGTAGGCAAAGAATTGACCACTGGATCTTGATTCTTGTTCTGTCCTGTACTTGGTTTATTGGCGTACCGTCGATATAGTCACCAATTCTTGCTCGGTTTATTGAATTGCTAAAGCTTTACCATTTCTGCAGTTAGCAAGGAAGAAGGCGATTGCAAACGCACCTGTTAGAAGTTCTAATTGAGTTGATGTTGGGTCTGAAATCTAGGAATATCTGTGAGGGCTGTTGCAGAAGGGTTGAGTGACTCCTGGCATACCTCGTGCGTTTATTTGATCATTTCCCAGGTTATTCGTGTTGGAGATCTGATGGATACGCAATTCCATATTCTGGCATTTCTTTTTTCCACCATCAACGCTGTGGCTCACTTGAGATAAAACTGCAAAATAGGTCATTTTGTCATGTTCGCGACGAAATATCCAAAAGAGAGGCGCCCTCTTCAGGTTGCGAAGCCCTGAAGGGAGCTATGAATCCTGAGAGCATCTCTAGCAGATGCTGAAAAAGCGTCTGGCCCGTATAATTCCGGCGACTATACGGGTTTGACCCCTTTTTTGGGCCAGACAAGAGCCCGTATAGTCGCCCCGGCCCATAAAACGTTTACAGTGGCCCGGACCCCCCCCCCCCTCCCCCGCCGCGCAGTATATTTACGGGTCCGCGGCCGCTATACGGGGTGAAACCCTATTCCCCCGCCGCCGCAGTCCCCCCTTTCCCCTCGATTCCTCGCCGCCGGCAACCCAAATCCGCCGCCCCACTCCGCTACCGCCGACAGATCCGCCACCATGTGGCGCGGGATGTGGAGCTCCGGCCGCGGCGCCGGCGGTGGCGAGGACCTCGAGCGGAAGCGCTGCGTCGCCGCCGACACGGCGAGGAAGCGGTCCGCCCGGCGGTACACGAACCGGGGCCTTGAGCCGCCGCCGTCCCTCCGCCGCGAGACGGAGGAGTACGAACGGCGGCGGGCTCGGCTCTCCTCCGGCGCGGGCAACTCCTCCGGCGCGGGCAGCTCCGCCGCGTCGGCTAGCTCGCGTATGCCGCTCCCGCCGGTGAAGAGGGAGCCGGAGGAGCTCCCGCCGCTCCGCGCGGTGAAGAGGGAGGCGGAGGTGGAGCGGCGGAGCGCCGACGTCGTCGGGCCGGAGGATTTCCTCCCCCCTTCCGATGCGGACGCCATCGAGGCGGCCATCCTCGCGCGCAGTGCGCGGGAGGAGGAGGAGGCGGCGCAGCGCCGCCGCCGGGACGAGGAACTCGACGCCGTCCTGTACGAGTAGGGGCTCGCGAGGGCGCGCGATTTCGATGACAACATGGCCGCGTGGCGCCGCGAAGCCGCCGCGCAGGATGCCATCTTCGTCGACCTCACCTCCGACGACGACGATTGATGATCTCCGCCGCCGCAGCGTCGCCGCCGCACTCGGAGGGCTCCGGTGAGCCACAGTTTGGGCATTAGGGTTAGGGGTAGGCGGCCTCCTCCGATCTAGTATATATAAATCAACTATGTATGGATGATCAAGTATGTATGGATGCACCTAGTTCTACTGCTTGTGTTTTTCTCTCGCGCGAAATTTTATTTTCAAATTTTAAAGATCCATTTGAGGTTTCTGTTCTGCCGCAATTATTTTCGGCCCTTATCCGAGCGAAACTACGAACTGTAGACCCCTTATAAGAGCTAAAGGCTAGCCTTAATATTTCTTCTGAAAACGAGATGGCATGGAAGAAACTACCAGCTGACATCTTCAGTTATCACACCTTGAACTCACCACTTCACCGGGTCAGGGAGTAGCAGCAGAGTCAGAGGCTTGATCAGTTAACAACAGTTTTAATCCCTGCCTCTCCGTCCTCTGTCTGAGAGCAGAAGTCTTTTGGGCACAATACTCGAGTACAACTTTCTCAAAAGAAAGATGGAATGAATGCTCGATTAAGTTAGTGCGCATATACAGATGTACTCCCTCCGTCCCATAATATATAATATAAGAGCGTTTTTGACAAAACGCTCTTATATTATGGGACGGAAGGGAGTAAATGAGAAGACAGAAATATGTAATTGTCTGAACAATGATACTGAGGGTTTGTCGGATAAATAGCTTGGTCTGCGCTTTGGCGGGAGTGGACATAAGTGACTGCTTTAAACATTTTGTTCAGAGGGTATGCTTCCGAACTAAGGATTGGAATGATAAACAACTTTTTATCGAGGGAAAGGAAATCCTGCTAAAAGTTGTGGCCCAATCAGTCCCTGTCTATGCAATCTCAGTATTTAAAATTCTGAAAGGGGTTTGCAAGAGCATCATGGATGTTATATCAAAAATTTGGTGGGGCGATGATGAAAATAATAAAAGGATGCATTAGTGGGAATGAAAGTTGTGTTTCCCTAAGAAGGATGGAAGGATGGGTTTCGAGATCTCCACTCCTTTAACTTGTCAACGTTGGCTAAGCCAGTTTGGCGCCTAATTGATGAGCGCGAATCTCTTTGTGCAAGAGTGTTGCATGCTAAATACTACCCTTCAGATGACATTCTAAGTGCAGGGCTGAAAAAAGGTTTGTCTTTCACATGGCGGAGCATTGTGACAGGTATTCAGACTTTAAAACGCGGTCACATTTGGAGGATAGGCAATGGGGAGAAGGTTAATATCTGGGAGGACCATTGGATCCCATCAAGCTCCTCAATCTTATAGATCCTACCACAGAACAATGGGATGAAGAGTTCATACAGAATAGTTTCTAACTCAGCTGATGCAGGTCATATACTTCGTATCCATTTGAGCCATATTGCCTTTGAAGACTTTATTACATGGTGTGGAACAGGACTGGTTGTTTTACTGTACATTCAGCATACCATTATGAATGGCAACATCAGTTTAATTCTAGATCTTTACCTGCTGCTACAGGACCATCTATGCCTAATCATGTGTGGAATATTTTATGGAAACTAAAAGTACCATGCAAAAAAAAAAAATGAGCTGGAGGGCTCTTCATGGTTTGATTCCGGTGAAATCCATCTTGGCAAATAGGCACATTAGGAATGATGCGCAATGTCCGGTCTTGTCTTCAAGGTGTCGAAGACATCTTCCATCTTCTGTTCAGTTGCGGCCGGGCAGTGGAGATGTGGCGTCTGATGGGAATCTCTCATATTATCTCAGGTGCATGCCAATCGGACCGATCTGGATCCGCTGTCTTGGAGTACCTTCTTCGGATGCCAAATTCAAACCTGCCACATATGTCCAACATTGATCTTTGTGAAGAAATTAACACGGCATGTTCGTACCTTTAGTGGCTTCGGAGACGACAAAAGCATGGCGAAGAAGTACCTCTATTTGTGCTACTTTCGAGCGAGCAAATTCTGGACTTCTAATCCCATTGATCAGGCTTGGAAGAAACCTCCGTCAGGAATCATCAAAGTGAATGTTTACGCGTCATTTCATGTGGAGGAAGGAAGAGAAGTAACTGGCCGTTGTGCGGGGCAAGTATGGTACTCATCATGTTCAACAATTCTCGAAACAGGCTTTTGCCCCGCTTTATCGATAAAGCAACTACCACGTCCATACAATAAGTCCTAGTGCAACAAAGGAAATAATAAAGTCTGGTGCAGCACAACACAAACACGGCCAATAAAAATAGAAGAAAGAGGGAAAAAAGGCCACCAAGTGGCCAGTAGCTCAGGAACTCTGGCAAGGCAAGGTGGCGTGTGGCAACATTCATCGCGTCCATCATGCTGACAAGCCGGTCGTGATCCTTCCGTTTAGATAGCGGATGTAAGTGCTGCAAAAAGACGAGGAATTTGAAATAGAGTAAGAGGTCCGCCTAAACAAGACCCCCTCGAAAAATTGCTAGTTTATCCAATATCATCAATAAATGAGAAAACAGAAAACAAAAAAGTTAAGACTATATAGCTGAATATCCAAAACTGAGTCATGCATATCTGTGCACCTAAAGCAGGGCCGGCCCTAATGCGATTGAGGCACAATGAATCTTAACAGAGTATCATATATATTTTCAACAATATATATCGTATATCATTAAAAATATAACGCATCAACATAAAATACGTAATTTTAGTTAGCAAATGAAGTCTCAATACACCATTTATGTGTGATTATATGATGCAAATAATAATCATAAGATATATGTACTCAACTCTAAATCACTGGAACAAATACAACGTGGCGAAGGTAGGGGGGCGGGGGGGGGGGGGGGGGGGGTCCCATAAGAGTGTTTATTTTATGTTATGCAAATCAATTGTTTTGTAATTTATTGTAGTATATAGATATATTGGTCCCTTATTTAAGTTGGGCCCTAGGCGGATGTAACACCCCAAAATTTTAACCATGTTTTTATTAAGTAACATTTTGACAGAAATAAAATTTAGATTTATATTAGGTCTTTTAATAATTTCAGAATCTTTTCTGTTTTCTGTTTTCCAAAATTCTTCCCTCCATATAGAAAATTTTGGAAATATTGTGGGTTTTGAAAGTATTTTTTTAATCCTTTCATTTAAATTTTAAAAATCAGTAGGAAATATTTTCATAATAAATTTGCCCCAAAATAATTCTTTTAATAGCATTTTCAAACTTTGAAATGCTTCTGTTGAACTAAAACTATTTCAAATAATATTCTTTAAATGCCACAAAATTTTGGAGAGGTCATATGATGCCTATAGATCACTTTTATGCAAAAACCCAACTTGGTCTTTTGAAAATTTTGACCAAAACATCCTCTTTTCATTTCTGTCCCATTCCTAGGTTATAACTGCAACCCTAATTTTCCTTCATCAAACAATCCTGAAATTTTTCCATCTCATAGTACTTCCAACGGAACACTTAAGTCCAGAAGATCAACTCCATTTGCATCTTGGAAGACCTCCAAATAATTCCCCCAAAATCTGGTCCAGAACTGAATTTCCTCAAAACTTGCATTTGGCACTTGCTCCTTTTGCTGAACCAATCATACCATCATCTCTATCATTCAATGAGACATCATCCTGCTAATTTTCAAAGTTATCAAAACCTTCTAGATGGCCCTGGCATTTCACCAAACACCTTCTGTGCATGGCAGAAAACATGCAACTCTCTAACTACATATGGCCCTTGCTCTCCTTGTCAATCCAGAATGTCCATCATCCTTATCACCTTACTAATCACCACCCTGCCAAAGATCAACTCCAAAAGGTCATCCTAGGGCACCCTTGTAGGAGATATGCCCTAGAGGCAGTAATAACAGTTATTTTGTATCTCCAAGTTTGTAATGAATGTTTATGTTTCATGCTATAACTGCAATGATTCTCGAGTCTACAATATCCACAAGGCTCGGAGGGAAACTCATGTGCACGTGTGGTATAATAAACGGTAAAATGTATTCCTAGTCATGCCTCTAAGACTGGCTCAAGTATTGCATGATGATCCTGTTTTCCTGATCATGGGCATGACTATGCCGGCAATTTTGAGGGCACAATGTTAGAAGAACACTTGTGTTGAATCGACCCGAATTGATGTTATGCTATGAGATACATTCGTCACAAGTTAATGGTTTATAACACAGAGAAAGTTAATGTTTGCATAATTCCTTAGACCATGAGAGTATCGAGTTCCTTCGTACTTGCTTCGTGAACTTTGGGGTTTGTTAAACGCCATCCGTAACTGGGTGGCTATTACGGCGGCTTTCGGGTTCACGGAAAAGTATGACAAGGAACGAGATAGCTCAAGATTGGGATTTGCTCCTCCGACGATGGAGAGATATTCTTGGGCCCTCTCGGTGTTACGGTATCCATCATCGTCTGGTCAGACACAATGTGATTTGATCACAGGGATGCCGCAACACGAAAACGAGAAAAGAGAACAAAACCGGTAACGAGGTAACTGGCATAGTGGACAAGTTGTTAATCCACGGGGATGCAGATAAATCTCACCTCGGGTTTTGTAACATATCGTGAAGCAACAGGAATAGCACACGGCAACCGGAGGTTCACTCGAATATTTATTCGTGTGGGTATAGGGGTCAATATGGGTGTCCACGGCTCCGATGTTGATCATTGATTGGAAAGTGCTCCGGGTCATGTCTATACTTGACCGAACCTATAGGGTCACATGCTTAAGGGTCATCTATCTGTTGAATACTAGACAGGGAGTCTGAGAGAAAGTCACCGGAAAAGTTTCGGAGACAACGGAAATGTTCCGGAGAGAACACCGGAATAGTTTCGGTAAAACTGAAAAGTTGTTTCGGAGTATACCATTAAGTCAAATTGGTTTCGGCACACGCCTGGAAATTCTTGGAGGGTGCCAGAATTGTTCTAGAAACTTCTGGGATTTTTCCGGGATAAAAACCGGAAATGTTCCGGAGCTGCCGGAACCGGTTTGGTTGTTTTTTGCAGATGAAAATCACTAATCCGGAATTGTTTCGGAACGCGTCCAAAATCATTTTAGTGGGTACTGTAATTATTCTAAGACCCACAGAAATATTTTCGGTTTTAACGGTCGCGGAAAAATGTTTCCGTGAATAGTGAAAATCACTTTATGGTTATTTTTTTGGAAAGCCACCTTTTTGGGCTTTGCTCCAAAATATCTTGGGGATGACATGGATGGATGAGAGCCCCTCATGGGGGGGCCACTCAAGGTGTCCGGCCAAGGAGGAGCTCCTCCATGGAGCTCCTCTAGCCTTCCCATTTTGCCCCTATGGAAAATCCATATGATGGGTTTTTGGGTATTTTGAGTTCCACCCTACCCCTTGGGATTTCCTATAAATAGAGGTGGAGAGGCACTCTCCACACTCACTCCAACTCTCATACACATGCCATGCATTATCTGGCTTTCTCTCTCCCTCCCACGAAATAGTTTCGTAGAGCCGAAAGGCTGTCTGGGTTCCGATGGAAACTAGTTCTGGACGGCGAAGCCCTGCCGGATAGCTGACACCGTATGTGTGCAACCCCGTAGAGAGGTCGTAGGTTCGATCTTTTGCCCGAGGGGCTGTTTGAGGGTCCTCTCGGAGGGCTGTCCGTGTTACCGTTCGAGCTTTGAGGGTCCTCCCGAAGGGCTGTCCGCGACATCGTCCGGGGGACTGTCCGACCGCCTCCCGAAGGGCTGTCCGGCGAGGGAGTACATCCTCGCGGTTGGGAGGTTGTAAATCCTAGCTGCGGGAATCTACACCGACGATCTACATCGACTCTACTTCCGCTGCGCTACGAGTCGGTAATGATCAGATCAAACCTTGTATGCCATCTCCATAGTGATCCTGGGCATGCTCGTTGTACCAATTTTTTTTGTTTTCTGTCGCGTTACCCTACAGTGGCATCAAGAGCCTTGCTATGCGTAGATGCAGGTTGCGATCTAGAATACATAGAGATGTATGGGTATTGCATAATATAATTTTGTAGTAGATGAGATCTATTGCTGAAAATTATTTATGCGGGTAGCAGATGAAATCTGTTACCCGATGTTCTTATTGCTTCCCTAGAATTTGCGTATTTCTGATCTTGAAACGGCATGGTGGAATTTCACAAAGTTCTGGCAATCCGCGATCCTGATTGATCAACGAAGTGCTATCAGTTCTTTGGGTTCCACCATAGTTAAGAGAAAGATGAAATTTCGCAGACGAAAGGGCAATGCAGATATGATCTGCACGGGGGTCATGCGTATGACGAAGTTCAGTATGGGGCTCGAGATTTTATTATCTCGTGTTTCATGCACCCCGCAAAGTTAATCTAGCGACTTGAATAATCATACTTGATGATAAACGTTGGTAGCTGTGGTTTAAGTCAAAACCTTAGAAGCCACGTAAAATAAAATTTTGCATAACCGATTAGAGGCATCTAACTTGGTTTTGCAGGATGTGCATGTGATGTGGTATAGCAGCTCTCATATTAATTCGATTATGTATGAGATGACTATATGATGTAAATTTATTAACATGACATGCGTGTCATGATTCGGCATGATGGCTGGAGCCATATGATTGTCACTTTAATGACCTGCGTGTCAACCTTAAGTAATGCACTTATTTTATTAGCTATAGAGATAGCAATATTATCTGGTGCATCGACAAGGTGGTGGCAATCTTCGCGAAGGTGAACACCGATGCAAATGCCGAAGACGAAGAAATTAAAGACTTCTCCGTCATAAAGGGCTATACCATATCATGCTGTTATGAATTGCCTGAGATGTTTATCCCTTATGATGCACCCTTTTGATTGTGCGGTAGTCGCTTTTTATTAGGGTGATCTCTCACTTAAAATATCAAGTAGTTAGTGTTCTCCCAAGTGTAGCACCGTCACGGCACCTATCTCTTCGGGGTACCACATGGATACATGGGTGCGAACGATTAGAAAAGTGTGAGGCAGGTGAGTTGAGACCTCACAGCGAGATCACTTGGTTGTCTTGACGTTCCGGAGGATCGTCCTGAGCTCGGAACACGGCCATCGAAAGATGAACAAGAGTCACATAGAGATGTGATTGGCAAGTTGGCCTACCAATTGAAATTCTAGTCACTTGAGATGGATACATCCTTGGCGTTGAATTACAATTTGGGTCTTGAATCACTCATAATCGATTTTGAGAGATATTGATTTGAGTGGGAGCGCACTTTAGAATAAAATTGTTTATTCGCTAGTGTAAATTAATTATGAACAAAGTCTAAGTGAAACTTGTGTTTACCGTTGTAGATCAAATGGCTCGCAACACCGCGTTCAACTTAGGCCCGATGTTAGAGAAAGAGAAGTTAGCTACGACTGGAAACAACTATGCGGATTGGGTCCGTAACCTGAGGATTGTCCTCAGGAGCGCTAAGAGGATGTATGTGCTTGAAACTCCTCTTCCAGCTAAACCGGCGGCAACTGCCCCGGAAGATGAACAAAATGTCTGGGCCACTAAGGATGATGATTACAACTTAGTGCAGTGCCTCATGCTAGCTTGCATGAGTCCAGAGCTTCAAAAATGTTTTGAATTCCATAACGCCCGTGATATGATCCGGGAATTGGATGCTCTGTACAAGGAAACCGCACGGTCTGAACGGTTTGATATCATGAAGGCCGTGATGGATTGCAAGATGGCTGAGGGCAGTTCAGTTGGCGAACATGTGGTCAAAATGATTGGCTACGCTGAAAGGCTTAAAACCCTGGAATTTCCAATTCCACCAGCCCATATGATGGACATGTTGCTTTCTTCACTCCCCCCGTCTTACGACGGTTTTGTCATGAACTACAACATGAGTGGGATGGAGAAGACACCAAATGAGGTGCTCGCCATGCTGAAAACTGCGGAAGGAGGACTGCGGAAAAATCGCAAGCAAGTGTTGCTTGTGAATAAAACCGCCAGTTTCAAAAAGAAAGGCAAGTCCAAGAAGGGCAAGGGCGCTGGTAAGACCGGCTCCCAAAGCAACTCTAAGGGCGGAGCCAAGAATGAAACTGAGTGCTTCTACTGCAAGGGCACATGGCACTGGAGGAGAAACTGCAAGAAGTATCTAGAAGATAAGAAGTCCGGGAAAACCGGAAAAGGTATAACTGTTATACAGGCTAATGTCATTAACGTTTTGCTTGCTAGCGAAAATTCTAAGTCTTGGGTATTTGATACCGGATCGGTTGCTCACATTTGCAACTCGATACAGGGACTTCAGAAGGTGCGCAAGCTGGCTAAGAATGAAGTCGTGATGCTTGTCGGGAACGGCGCTGGGATCGCCGCTCAAGCCGTCGGCATTATGCCTCTACGTCTCCCTTCAGGATTTACCTTAGAACTAAGTAACTATTATTTTGTTCAGGCATTGTGTAGAAACATTATCTCTGGATCATGTTTAGTGCACGATGGGTACTCTTACAAGTCTGAGAACAATGGTTGTTCACTTTATTGTAAGGATATGTTTTATGGATTTGCACCCATTGTTGGGGGCCTTTTCATACTAAATCTTGAATGTGGAAATGATGTCTTTAACGTGAATGCTAAACGCCTTAAGAAGGCTGATACCACCACCACTTACTTGTGGCACTGTCGGCTTGGCCACATCGGAAAGAAACGCATGCAAAGACTCCAGTCAGATGGAGTTTTACCGTCCTTTGATTTTGAATCATTTGACACATGTGAAGCTTGTCTGATGGGGAAAATGACCAAGACGCTGTTCACGGGTCATCCTGAACGGGCGGGTGAATTATTAGAAATAATACATAGTGATGTATGTGGTCCAATGAGCACAGCCGCACGGGATGGGTATTTCTACTTCGTGACTTTTACTGATGATTTAAGTCGGTATGGCTATATCTACTTAATGAAGCATAAGTCGGAAACCTTTGAAAAGTTCAAAGAATTTCAGAATGAGGTAGAAAATCATCGTAACAAAAGGATTAAGTTTCTGCGGTCAGATCGCGGGGGAGAATACCTTAGTCATGTGTTTAGCCAACATCTGAGTGACCGTGGAATCGTTTCACAGCTTACGCCTCCCGGAACTCCACAGCGAAACGGAGTGTCGGAACGACATAACCGAACCCTGTTAGACATGGTGAGGTCGATGATGTCTCTTACAGATCTGCCGATATCTTTTTGGGGTCACGCACTACTTACTGCCGTTTATACATTAAACAGAGCACCGTCTAAGTCTGTTGAGACGACACCACATGAGATGTGGCATGGGAAGATTCCTAGTGTGTCGCATCTCAAAATTTGGGGTTGTGAGGCATACGTAAAGCGTTTACAGCCAAGCAAACTCGATTCCAGATCAGACAAATGTTACTTTGTAGGTCATCCCAATAACACCATTGGGTATTCCTTCTACCACAAGTCCGAGGGCAAAGTGTTTGTCGCAAAAGTTGGACACTTTCTCGAGAAAGAATTTCTCGCTAAAGAAGCAAGTGGGAGGACATTACAGCTTGATGAGATTAGTGAATCTTCGGCAACCGTTGATATGGCTAAGGAACCGGAAGAAATTCCGCTAATTATCCCTACAACCGAGCCGGAAGTTGTCGCATGTGATGCGGAAACTTCAGACAAGTTTGTATTTGAACCGCGCAGATCAGGTAGGGCTATTGAGCCACCTGAGTGGTTTCATAACGAAATCTTCATTCTTGAAGACGATGAACCTGCGCACTACAAGGAAGCGATGGCGGGGCCCAGCTCAAGGGAATGGCACAAAGCCATGAGATCCGAAATGGAATCCATGTACGAAAATCAAGTTTGGAACTTGGTAGAACTTCCAGAAGGCGTAAAGCCCATTGGTTGTAAATGGATTTTCAAAAGAAAGACGGACGCGGATGGTAACATTACTATCCATAAAGCTAGACTTGTCGCGAAAGGGTTCACGCAAGTTCCTGGAGTGGACTACGACAAGACTTTCTCGCTTGTAGCTATGCTTAAGTCTGTACGGATATTACTAGCAATAGCTGCTTATTTCGATTATGAAATATGGCAGATGGACGTCAAAACGGCTTTCCTAAATGGAAATCTCAAAGAAGATGTATACATGATACAGCCTGAAGGTTTTGTCGTTCATGAGAATGCTGGAAAGGTATGCAAACTTCAGAAGGCCATTTATGGTCTGAAGCAAGCATCAAGGAGCTGGAACATTCATTTTGTGAAGTAGTCAAAGAGTTTGGCTTCATCAGGAATGACGAAGAATCTTGTGTTTACAAGAAGTTTAGTGGGAGTGCAAAAGCATTTCTAATCTTGTATGTGGATGACATATTGTTGATTGAAAATGACGTGAATTTTCTTAGCGAAATAAAAGACTCATTGAAGAAGAGTTTTTCAATGAAAGACTTAGGCGAAGCGGCATATGTATTGGGCATCAGAATCTATAGAGATAGATCAAAACGCCTGATAGCGCTTAGCCAAAGCACGTACATTGACAAGGTGTTGAAAAGGTTCAACATGGAGAACTCCAAGAAAGGCCTACTCCCCATGTCACCTGGCATAGTGCTTTGCAAGAATCAGTGTCCTCGGACTCTCGATGAGCGAGTACAAATGATTGATGTTCCATATGCCTCGACAGTTGGTTCTATTATGTATGCCATGCTGTGTACAAGACCGGATGTTTCCTATGCGCTAACTGTTAGCAGCCGGTACCAAAGTGATCCAGGATTGGAACACTGGGCCGCAGTTAAAAATATTCTTAAGTACCTCAGAAGGACCAAGGATTTACTCCTTGTGTACGGAGGTGATAAAGAGCTCATTGTAAGTGGTTACACTGACCCAGATGACTTCAAATCTCAATCAGGCTATGTTTTCATATTGAACGGTGGCGCAGTTGATTGGAAAAGTTCCAAACAAAAGACTGTGGCGGATTCTACGACGGAGGCGGAATATGTTGCAGCTTCAGAAGCCTCCAAGGAGGCGGTATGGATCAAGCAGTTTCTTGAAGACCTTGGTGTGGTTCCAAGTGCGCTGGACCCGGTGGAGATCTATTGTGATAATAGTGGCGCCGTGGCTCAGGCTAGGGAGCCATCTTCGCACCATAACACAAGACATATTGAACGCAAATATAAACTCATTCGACATCATGTCGAAGCAGGTTTAGTGAAAGTACGCAAAGTTCACACGGATCTGAACGTGTCAGACCCGATGACAAAGCCTCTACCACGAGCAAAGCATGAGCAGCACCGAATAGCCATTGGTGTTAGGGAAGCCATGTAATTGGATTATGACTCTAGTGCAAGTGGGAGTCTGTAGGAGATATGCCCTAGATGCAGTAATAACAGTTATTTTGTATCTCCAAGTTTGTAATGAATGTTTATGTTCCATGCTATAAATGCAATGATTCTCGAGTCTACAATATCCACGAGGCTCGGAGGGAAACTCATGTGCACGTGTGGTATAATAAACGGTAAAATGTATTCCTAGTCATGCCTCTAAGACTGGCTCAAGTATTGCATGATGATCCTGTTTTCCTGATCATGGGCATGACTATGCCGGCAATTTTGAGGGCACAATGTTAGAAGAACACTTGTGTTGAATCGACCCGAATTGATGTTATGCTATGAGATACATTCGTCACAAGTTAATGGTTTATAACACAGAGAAAGTTAATGTTTGCATAATTCCTTAGACCATGAGAGTATCGAGTTCCTTCGTGAACTTTGGGGTTTGTTAAACGTCATCCGTAACTGGGTGGCTATTACGGCGGCTTTCGGGTTCACGGAAAAGTATGACAAGGAACGAGATAGCTCAAGATTGGGATTTGCTCCTCCGACGATGGAGAGATATTCTTGGGCCCTCTCGGTGTTACGGTATCCATCATCGTCTGGCCAGACACAATGTGATTTGATCACAGGGATGCCGCAACACGGAAACGAGAAAAGAGAACAAAACCGGTAACGAGGTAACTGGCATAGTGGACAAGTTGTTGATCCACGGGGATGCAGATAAATCTCACCTCGGGTTTTGTAACATATCGCGAAGCAACAGGAATAGCACACGGCAACCGGAGGTTCACTCGAATATTTATTCGTGTGGGTATAGGGGTCAATATGGGTGTCCACGGCTCCGATGTTGATCATTGATCAGAAAGTGTTCCGGGTCATGTCTATACTTCACCGAACCTATAGGGTCACACGCTTAAGGGTCATCTATCTGCTGAATACTAGACAGGGAGTCTGAGAGAAAGTCACCAGAAAAGTTTCGGAGACAACGGAAACGTTCCGGAGAGAACACCGGAATAGTTTCGGTAAAACTGAAAAGTTGTTTCGGAGTATACCATTAAGTCAAATTGGTTTCGGCACACGCCTGGTAATTCTTGAGGGTGCCAGAATTGTTTTGGAAACTTCTGGGATTTTTCCGGGATAAAAACCGGAAATGTTCCGGAGCTGCCGGAACCGGTTTGGTTGTTTTTCGCAGATGAAAATCACTAATCCGGAATTGTTTCGAAACACATCCAAATCATTTTAGTGGGTATTGGAATTATTCTAAGACCCACAAAAATATTTTCGGTTTTAACGGTCGCGGAAAAATGTTTCCGTGAATAGTGAAAATCACTTTATGGTTACTTTTTTGGAAAGCCACCTTTTTGGGCTTTGCTCGAAAATATCTTGGGGATGACATGGATGGATGAGAGCCCCTCATGGGGGGCCCACTCAAGGTGGCCGGCCAAGGAGGAGCTCCTCCATGGAGCTCCTCTAGCCTTCCCATTTTGCCCCTTTGGAAAATCCATATGATGGGTTTTTGGGTATTTTGAGTTCCACCTTACCCCTTGGGATTTCCTATAAATAGAGGTGGAGAGGCACTCTCCACACTCACTCCAACTCTCATACACATGCCATGCTTTTTCTGGCTTTCTCTCTCCCTCCCACGAAATAGTTTTGTAGAGCCGAAAGGCTGTCTGGGTTCCGGTGGGAACTAGTTTTGGATGGCGAAGCCCTGCCGGATAGCTGACACCGTATGTGTGCAACCCCGTAGAGAGGTCGTAGGTTTGATCTTTTGCCTGAGGGGCTGTTCGAGGGTCCTCCCGGAGGGCTGTCCGTGTTACCGTTCGAGCTTCGAGGGTCCTCCCGGAGGGCTGTCCGTGTTACCGTTCGAGCTTCGAGGGTCCTCCCGAAGGGCTGTTTGCGACATCATCCGGGGGACTGTCCGACCGCCTCCCGAAGGGCTGTCCGGCGAGGGAGTACATCCTCACGGTTGGGAGGTTGTAAATCCTAGATGCAGGGATCTGCACCGACAATCTACATCGACTCTACTTCCGCTGCACTACGAGTCGGTAATGATCAGATCAAACCTTGTATGCCATCTCCATAGTGATCCTGGGCGTGCTCGCTGTACCGATTTTTTTTGTTTTCTATCGCGTTACCCTACAACCCTGGCATTTGATCAAACACGTTGCGTGCATGTCCAGAGCGCGGCCAGAGCGCCTTCACTGCAGCCGGTTGCGTCGAGCTACTGCCGCCCTCCTGTTCCTTCCCTCGCTCGTTCTAGCCCTCCTCTGGATCATCCCGACCACCAAGAAGCTCGCCGACATCTTTCCCTGGCCTCTAGCGCCAACCACCGCCGCCCACGCCGGCCACGACCGAGGCCGTGTCGGGCAAGCCACCGCCCAAGACACGCGGCTCGCCCTCGAGCCAACTAGCCCCTCCCTGGCGTAAATCCGGACAGGCACCGCCTTCACCTAACTTCGCCGACGTCCAACGCCCCCTCACCGGCCAACGCCGCCACCGATGACCGCACGTCGCTGTGGGCACTGTCGAGAGGCCCCTGGCCCAATCCACGAGCGCCAGCACGTCCCACCTTGAATACCACCTACCTGAGCGGCTCACCTACCTCGCAACGACCCCGCCGACCTCGTCATCGACCACTGTTCGCCATGAATGGCCGCCGCCGCGTCGGTTGGATAAGGCAGCAACGGAACCGACCTCGCCCTCGCTATAAAACCCACCCCCAGCTCGCTCAGCTGATCACCTCATCTCCTCCTCCGTCTGTGAGCCTCCCAGAGCAACAAAACTGCCGGAGGTGGTCGTCTTCTCCAATTCCGGCAACTACGACCGCCACCACTCCACCGATGATTCCGTCGCAACCAAAGCCTCTCCCCCTCCATCTCCTCCACCACTGGCTCACTCTTGACCCCACGAACCCGCTCCCCCTCTCAATTTGGCTCGGGAGCCACCGTAGGTGAAAGCCCCCTTTCGCCCGAAGCCGCCGTCCGCCGGAGAGCTCGCCGCCAGCGACTACGTCCACCCCACCGATCGTGGCGACCACCGGAAGGACCGGCTGGACATCCTGAGCCCGATGGTGAGCTCAGCTCTTCGAGGCATGCCGCCGTTCGCCGGCGAGGATCACCGGAGCTCCGCCCCTGTTCTGCCGCGGGAGAGACGACGCGGGCGACTGGTCAAACCTGACCAGTGGGCCCGCGGGACCCGCTGTCAGCGACTCCCATGTCACCACACGCTGACTTAAGTGGAGGCGTATTCCTCAAAGTACGTTTTCTCTGTCAGAAAGCGCATTTCCTTCCGAACCATTTTCCTTTATTGAGTTTAATTAAAATCAGATTTGACCCTAACTTTGACCGCCTCTAACTTTTTAACCACAACTCGAAATCATTTGATTCTTTTT
This sequence comes from Elymus sibiricus, assembly GCA_039707655.1. Classification (NCBI taxonomy): domain Eukaryota; kingdom Viridiplantae; phylum Streptophyta; class Magnoliopsida; order Poales; family Poaceae; genus Elymus; species Elymus sibiricus. Next base: position 300,638,951 of record CM077676.1, on the reverse strand, counting down.
CTAGCATTCCTAATTTTTCATATAGTTTATTTTAGTATTTATTTAAAAAAATTCCAAACTACTTTTTGGTACTGTTTTGAAATTAGGTGATAATTGCAATATTTTGAAAATAGGAAAATGGAGGGAAGATGCATTTTACAAAATTGTGGAGTGAATCAACGTTTCTACACACCCCAAGGCAAGCATCTTGAACACTTGATATGGTGAATGTTTGGTTGTTTGCTTGCTAGTATAATATGATCATGATTATGATCATTCAAATAAAATTTGCATATTGCTAGTTATACATGCATGATCCTTGGATAATATTTTACCTTCACTTAAACATGAAGTATGAGTGAGTGTGGTTCTTTTCACATGTCACATATGCCTATGTTGGTCCGGACTAATCTGCAGGAAAGAATCAGTCACGAGAAAAGTGACCGTGAGACTGAAATCTCGTTGTGACGAGAATGATCAGTGAGGGCATGTTGGGACATGCCAGGTGCTGACCCTGTTGGGTACTACCAAGGAAATATATTGTGCTAACCACTGCAGGAAAACTTAAACCTCCTGAGTCGACCGTAGATCGAGTCTTGTTCCGGTAACCCCCATACTTGATTCGTGCTGCCACTTGTCCCTGCCACAGGTAGGGCATGGTTTAGTAAGTTGATAACCCCTTTCCTTGCACACACTGTACAGAGAGGCCATGGTGAAAGATACCAGAGGCCTCTGGTAGGCATGTCACCTGGTCAGGGGGCATGGGTGTTTTTGGCTGGGCCGAGAGGGGGGCACCCCTTAGTTTGCGCACGATATAAATTGTGATCCCATGCTATTCGAGGTGTTGGCCTCCCCACCTTAGATTTTTTTTCTTGGATGATGCTTTGGGTGATTCCAGGCATTGGGAAAGTTAAGCTGGTGTATGCTGGTTAGGTGTGTTTTCAACCCAAATACCGTAATTGGAATTGGTCAACGTCTCGGGGTTGACTAAAGAAATCCTTTACTTGTGGGTAATGAGTACAACCTCTGCAGAGTTCTAAAACCTATTCGAATAGCCGTGTCCGCGGTTAAGGGCTACAGTCTGGGTTGGGTCAAGTGTCGGTCTTAGTGTCGGTCTTCGGAGGAAATAATTAAAATTGAGCATGATTCACTTTTGCAGGATGATTATTATTACCATGGATGCTATCATGAATATTATTGTTAACATGAATATTACTGTGAACTAACTTTTTTCTCTTATGTGCATTTTTTAGTATCTCTTGGGAAGGTTATGCCACCTGGATACTCATGTTATTACTTTCTTTTCAAGACCTCTCGAGGCGTCGCATTCAGACACCCGTTTGGCATTTCTTTTCAAGACCTCTCGAGGCGTCGCATTCAGACACCCGTTTGACATTTCTTTTTCAAGACCTCTCGAGGCGTCGCATTCAGACACCCGTTTGACATTTCTTTTCAAGACCTCTCGAGGCGTCGCATTCAGACACCCGTTGGGCATTTCTTTGGCGTCGCATTCAGACACCCGTTTGGCATTTCTTTTCAAGACCTCTCGAGGCGTCGCATTCAGACATCCGTTTGGCATTACTTTCAAGACCTTTCGAGGCGTCGCATTCAGACACCCGACTGGCGTTTTATTTTGGAATCCTCGGGCGGTCTAACGCCCGATATTCCATTTTATTCTCTTGGAATCCTCGGGCGGTCTAACGCCCGATATTCTATTTTATTTTCTTGGAATCATCGGGCGGTTTAACGCCCGATGTTTCATTTTATTTTTCTTGGAATTCTTCGGGCGGTCTAACGCCCGATGTTCCATTTTATTTTCTTGATTATTACTTGAATGACATAATTAGCCATTTACACCGTATTAATATTTATCATGCCATGCTATAATATCAATCAAAATATGCATATAATTTAGCCCATCATGAACATATGCATTCTATTGCATTCGGTATATCTTTTGTTCATAATGTTTGCGAGTACATTCAAACGTACTCACAGGCTTGTCCCTGGCTATTGTCTTGGACAGATCATGATTCGGAGGAGAGCGCTACGAAGACACCCTCGCAACCTAGGAATCGGAGATAGAAGCCACGCGAGATAGGAGTTACCCAGGTCAGCTGTTCCTGTGGGAATGGAGCCCATCGACGTTGGAGATCTACGAGTCGCTTCCATCATCCGCCACTAGAAATCATTGTGGTATTCAATGGACCTTTATGGTCTTGTATCCAAATTCTTGTAATAGATTGGAAATCTGTATCAAGGATGTGTCCACGAGCGAACAGTAATCCTGGGGCTGGTGATGACACGAGGGTCATTTGCTGGGATTTTATGTCCCGGAAAACCGGCCCTGACAGCGGAGGCCAAGGTAATGCCCAGTGTCATGAGGATGTACTTTACCACAGCCGAAAATGGTTTTGTTGGATCCTCTTGAGATGGTGGCGGGGTGGACGGGCCACGGTTGTCATGGAACGTCGAAGCCGCTGGACTAGGGATGCTGAAGGTGCAGTCCAAGTGCAGCACCAGGACCATCATTTAACAGCTTCATCACTTCCAAAACTGGCTCAAACAGACACTGCCCCGCGGTCATTTTTATGCATGAAACAAAGGACCCTTTCCGGAAGGCCACCACGGTCGCGGCGCTACTTTCCTGTTTACACGGAGACACACCGAATGTGCGTTACCTTAAGGCTGCTAGTTTAGATGGTGTTATTTTTACTAAACTAGTAAAAGTGTGCGTGCGTTGCAACGGGTAAACAATAAAAAAGTCATGAATTTATAGCCCCCAAAATAAAACAATTTGATTTCAGTCAAATTGCACCAATCTGCCATCAATTTTATAGATTAATAATTAAGAATAACTCATTCAAGAAAGCGAATAACAACAGACATCCAATTTGTGACCCATGGGAAAAGAAATTGATTAGCAAAAAAAATAGATCAGAGATTTTTATTGATGTATGTAGTTAATCCCCTCAGGGCGCTCCTAATATTTTCATAATTCTGGTTTAGTTATAGCTTAACCACTCAGGAATCCATTTAATTTGTATGTATGTCTGTTTAATTAGCGCAAGCACTCCATTAATTGTGCATGCATGTCTCCATCCGTTTAATTGGCCCACCTCTTTATAATTGGAAAATGTTTGCAAACGGCGTGCCTGCCGAAGCTTCGGCCGGTCTCGCGCGCGCTGCTCGATCGGGCTGAATCATGTGGCCCAGTTTTCACCTCTCGTGAAACGTTATCCGCTCACACACGCAGCTTTTCATGCGGGCCACACACCCCCGATGTTCTTTCTGTTGCCATCTTATCCCCACGCCAAGGCTGTGAGATCGTTCTCCACGGCGACTTTTCTCATTCTTATTTTTTTTTCTCTCTGTTCGCCTGAGTGCTGCTGCCTCCTCGTCTCTGACTCATGCGCCTCCACGGTCTCTCTCTTCCCTGACTCCACACCGGCAAGCCGGCCGGCGCCTCCGCACGCCCCGAGCGAACCATCCCCTTCCTTCCCCTATTTTCACTCTAGAGCTCCACGGCATCACCGGCCATCGGCAATGGCTGCGACCTGTCGCCCATCAACCTCCCCCTTCTTTGCTAGCGGCCAACGGCGACGCTGCCACCACCCGTTGCTGCTTATTCCCTATTTTTGCTGCAAAGACGGCCGTGTGGTGCTGGAAGGCTGGCCGTCGGAGCTGCGAGTAGACTCGATGCCGTGAGGCGTCGACGTGATGCACATGATGCTGCAACTGGCTACAGAGGAGCTACGACCAGCATGTGGCGGAGCTGCAACTAGTGTGCCAATTGCTACAACCGACGACATTTTTTTACTGGATCCGAGAAAGCAGGTGTTGTGACCAGCACGCAGCGGAGCTTCAACCAGCTGCGCCAAATGCTACTACCGTCACCATTTTTTGCTGGGATCAGAGGAAGCAAGGGCAGCGACCGGCGAGTGAAAGAGATACAACCAGCATCACAAAATGCTACGACCGGTGGTCGAGAAAGCTACAATTGGCTTCTGGAGAAGCCTCAATCAAAGACGGGGGAGCTGAGGGCCGGCCATCACGCACCGCAAAAAGCTGCAACCGGCAACGAGAAAGTTACAACCGGCTTCTGAAAAAGCTTCAACCAAATACGGGGAAGATGAGGGCCGGCCATCGCGCACCGCAAAAAGGTGCAACCGGCAACGAGAAAGTTACGACCGGCTTCTGAAAAAGCTTCAACCAAAGATGGAGAAGCTGAGGGCCGGCCATCGCGCACCGCAAAAAGCTGCAACCGGCGGCGAGAAAGTTACAACCGGCTTCTGAAAAAGCTTCAACCAAAGACGGGGAAGCTGACAATGGCAAGCGGCGACGACGGGGCTGCATGGCGGGGCACGGGGGTGCTGCGACCGGCGTGCTACGACGGCGGCCGGTGGCGACGCTGAACGACGGACCACCGAGGTGCTGCGCGCGGCGAGGCGTTGTGCAATGGCGTCGCGAGCCAGCCGTTGACGGGGACGACACAAAGGGGCTGCGGCAAGAGGCGCTCTGAGTCGCTGACAACGGCGAGGTGACATGCTGCTAGCCGGTCGGCACTCGCCGGGGACCTCGCGACCTGGCATCCGCGTGCGTGCGCCACCAGCTAGCATCGTATGCGTGAGGTGAAAACGTAGGACAGAGAAACAGATGTTTCCGCGTCCACCAGTCTGGCCTCAATCAAACGGCGCATAATAATCTAATCTAGTGGCTAGCATACGACCGGCCGAGTTTTTAGGCCGGCGCGCCGCCGCCTAGTACTGGCCTTTATAATTGGGTCTGTCTAGGACTCAGTCGACGAAGTTCGTTTCTGGCTTGTCTCTCGTGAAGTCTGGTTCGCTAAGCACCGCATGGGCTTTTTTTTACGGGAGGCACCACATGGGCTTTTCTGTTACGGAGGCACCACATGCGCTTTTGTTGTGTTGTGTTGTCATTACACATCCTTGTGTTTTTTTTTCTTTTTTATTTAGTCAACTAGTACATGTATTGCTACACACTACAATGGAGCTCCGATTTTGTCGCTAGCTTCACTTATGGTTCGTTCCTTGCCTTCGTGTCATCTTGCTTACACCTTTTTTTTTATTTTTTTTTAAATCATTTTATATTTGAATGAAAAGAAATTTTTTATGTAACAAAGAAATGAAAAACTAAACAAAATTAAAGAAGACAAATAATTTAGTTGGGTGTGAACGAAGGATATACAACTGTGTGCGGTCAATTAGCGTGCAAACGGATGGCAATATTATTTTGAGAAAGGAAAAAGGAAAAAAGTAAGCACGCGGACGACATGTAATTGTACGTGGCCGATGGACATGCAACTACGTCAGCAGACGTGTGTGCAAGCAAATACAGCTAATTTTAGAAAAACAAAACACCACTATTTAGAAAGAGAGAAAAATACAAATCCAGAAGACAAAAATAAAATAGGGAAAAAGATTTTTTTTATAAAAATCAATAATAAACCCATATACCGGGCCGCCCATGCACCCAGCCACGCTCCGCCCCTAATTGTGCCCGACTGGTGCCGCTTGCAGTTGCACATGGAGGCTATGTGTAATTGGGTGGACATTTGAAAAAAGAACACCGTTATCTAAAAAAAATGAAACACTTATAGAACAAAAAAATAGAAGCAGAAAAATAGAAATAGTGGCAGACATGCAACTGGCCCATTCCCGCGACAAAACACCGCTGAGTTGTCATCGCATTAAAGACATGCAAATGCGGCCGAGGTGAGACTTGCAGTTACGTGCCTAGTGGCAGATATAAAACTACCCCTCCACTAGAAAAGCACCAGTGAGTTGCATTCGCGTGGAAGACATGCAATTACAGTTGCGTGCCTATTGGCAGACATGCTGCTGCCCCTCCCTAGACAAACTATCACTGAGTTGCAGTCGCGTTGAAGACATGCATTTTCAGTCGGGCCTGAAACTTGCATTTGTGCGTCCAATGGCCCCACCCCCGACAAAACACCACAGAGTTGTAGTCGCATTGATGACACGTTTTCGCAGTCGAGGCCGACACTTTTAGTTGTGTTCCTAGTGGCAGATATGCAACTTCCCCTCCCCCGATAAAATACCACAGACTTGCAGCTTCATTGAAGACGTGTTGTTGCATTCGGCGACGACATTTGCAGTTGTGTGTCTAGTGATAGACATGCAATTCCCCTCCCCCCCGACTACACTGAGTTGCATTCGCATTGAAGACATGCATTTGCAGTCGAGGTCGACACATGTAGTTGCGTGCCTAGTGAAACACATGCAACTGCCCCCCCCCCCCACATGACAAAACACCACTGAGTTGCAGACGTGTTGAAGGCATGCAGTTGCGTTCGTAGTGACACACACATAATTGCCCTCCCCCGACAAAAAACACTAAAGAGCTGAAGTCGCGTTGAAGACATGTAGTTGCAGTCGGGAGTGACACTTGCAGTTGCGTACCTAGTGACAGACATGCAACTGCCCCGCTCCCCCGACAAAACACCACTGAGTTGCAATTGCGTTGAAGACATGCAGTTGCGTACCTAGTGACAGACATGCAACTACCCCTCTCCCCCCGACAAAACATCACTGAGTTGCAGCCGCTTTGAAGACATGCAGTTGCAGTTAGGGGTGACACTTGCAGTTGCATGCCTAGTGACATACATGCAACTGCAACCCCCCCCCCCCCCACACACACGACAAAACACCACTGAGTTGCGGTCATGTTGAAGACATGCAGTTGCAGTCAGCAGGCGACACTTGCAGTTGTGTTCCTAGCCACAGACAAGTAATTGCCCTCCATCCCGACAAAATCACTAAAGAGTTGCAGTCACGTTGAAGACATGCAGTTGCAGTCGGGGGTGACACTTGCAGTTGCATACCTAGTGAAAGACATGCAACTGCTCCACTCTCCCCGAGAAAACACCATGAGTTGCAGCCGCTTTGAAGACATGCAGTTGCAGTTGGGGGTGACAGTTGCGTGTATAGTGGAATACATGCAACTCCCCTCCTCCCCCGACAAAACACCACTGAGTTGCAATCACGTTGAAGACATGCAGTTGCAGTCAATGGCGACACTTGCAGTTAATTGCCCTCCCTCGACAAAAATACTACATAGTTGCAGTCACATTGAAGACATGCAGCTGTGGCATGGGCGACACTTGCAGTTGCGTGCCTAGTGTCAAACATGTGGCTGCCCACCCAGACAAAAAACACTACAGAGTTGTAGTCACGTTGAAGACATGCAATTGCAGTCATGCGCAGCACTTGAAGTTGCGTGCTTAGTGGCAAACATGCAACTACCTTCTTCCCAGACAAAACACCATAGAGTTGCAGTCGTGTTAAAGACATGCAGTTGCAGTCGGGGCGACAGATGCAGTTGCGTGCCTAGTACAGACATTCAATGACCGCTCCCGACAAAAATACCACAGAGTTGTGGTTGGGGCGACACTTGCAGTTGCGTGCCTAGTGGCAGGCATGCAACTTCCCTCTGCCCCAACAAAACACCATAGAGTTGCGGTTGCATTGAAGACATGCAGTTGCAGTCGGGACGTGACATTTGTTATTGCGTGCCTAGTGGTGAAAATGCAACTGCCTGCTCCTCGAACAAAACACCACTGAGTTGCAGTCGCGTGAAAGACATACAGTTGTAGTCGGGACGATTGTATGACAATATTTCCAAACATCAAAAATGAAAGTTGTTGTTTAATAAAAAGTAGCTAGAATTGTGTACTTAGCAAGAAAAATGTTTTAAAAAAGAAATAAAAACAAGAAAATAAATGAAAGTACGAATAAAATAAATCAATGTCACAAAGGAACGCAGACAAAAAAGTGTTAAAAAGCACTTACAAGAAAACAAATAGATAAAAAAGAAAAAATAGGAAAATAAGAAAAAAAAGTCCAACAAACAACGAAAACGCCCCCTTCCCTCCCAGCAACCGCCCATACCTTGCCTCCAACACGAAAAACTAAGACATAAAGAGATTTAAATGAAACTAACGGCGCATGGGTCGATTGAGACTTGACTAAAACTCAGTCGGCCGAGTTTTAGCGAAACCCGTACACACTAGCATAAAAATATATATTTCATGCATTATATGTAAAAATGAAAACACAAAAACAAGAAAATAAATTTGTTGTTTAATAAAAAAAAAGCAGAAATCATGTTGTTAGCAATAAAAAGGTTTAAAAAACAATAAAAAAGAAAATAAAAATAATTTAAGAAAAGAAGAAAAAATGAAAACACAAATCCAAAATAGTAATTAACGTCACAAAGAACAGAGTTGATTTTTTAAAAGTACCAAGAAAATAAAGAGACCGGAATAATTGGAAAATCCTGAGGCCTCGTTTGGTAGAAGTGGATCGAGGGGGATTTCAGCGGATTTTCCTCGCGTGGCCCAGAAACCTCGCAAAACCCCGAGGGCCCATTTGGTACGCGGGGTTTCCACGGCCCAACCCCTTCGAACCCCCTCCGATCCCCTCCTTTCCACGCGGTTCTCAGCCCTCGAGGGGGGACTCGGGGATTTGGAGGAAACGCCGCCGCCGCCGCCCGACTCCTCCTCAAGACGCCGCCGCCTGACGCCTCGACGCCGGCGTACCTCCTCCGGCATACAGGACTTCTCCCCGGCGGTAAGTCCTCGCCTCCCCTCCGTTCCCCTCGTCGTCTAGGTTTCTTGCATCCGCCCGGCCATGGCTGCCGCCTCGTCCTCCCTGGCGAGCTCGCCAAGCACGCCGTCTCCGAGGGCACCAAGGCCGTCACCAAGTTCACCTCCTCTTAGATTCCATTGCCTGTATCTAATACCAGATGTGGTTCTTCACTCTGGTTATCGCCAAGTAGAAGTAGTGCTAGTGCTGGGCGGGAATTGCTGAATGGTTGCCAATGCTTCATTGGCTGTAAGAACTGAATTAAGAATGGTGCCGCTTTTGCAAGCTGAGATTTCTGCTGTGATGTAATTGTTACTAATCCCTGCCATACGGTTGTGCTCTTTAGTAGTAATAATGTAACATTCTAGACTGTTGACCACCGACAGTAGGATGTTTCTGCATTAGGTGCAGAACAGAGTAGTACATTGTTGAATGGCCCTGTTTAATTGCCTGCTGTCACTGAGCATTAACATGGTTGCCGATGCTTCGTTGGCTCGTTGGTGGTGACTGAATTTGTGCTGATTTCGGCAAACTGAGATTTTAGAAAAACAGAGAGACATTCTTTCTATACTATGGTTACTGATTTTCTGCTGTGATTTGGTAGTTACTAGATGGTTCTCCTAATGTAAATTTTACAGATTCATGGTCTACTGACAGTAGGTTGGTGCAAAACAGAGTAGTATATTGTTCATTAACGTGGCATGGAAGAATAAGATCAACCCAATTGGTTTCATTGCTACATCTTGTTCTTGTTCAGAGCAGTAGTTAGTGCTGCTTATTCAGCAGTAGCAGTTAATATCAGTCAAATAATTTTATTACACACAATGGCGTTACTCTGAAAGTGTCTGCTATGCGGCAATTAGACTTGCTGTCCATTTCTTGCCGGAAGTCGTTTCTTACACAAGATGGAGTCGAGACATGCTATTTTTATTGCCTCGCTGGTTACTGAAGAGAAGTTACATGTCTTCTATTCACACTTGGTGTTTCCATGGAACCCAATTGGAAAAATAAGAGGAACCCATTTGGTTTCGTTGCTACGTCTTGTTCTTATGCAGAATTGTTTTTTTAATTGTGTTCAGAGTAGTAGTCAGCATTGCTTTTTTTTTACATTGGTCAGGCTGGAGCAGTTTGGTGTTATACATATTGGAATCCATCGATCTGGAGCACTGTTTGCTGTTATTGTTCGGAGCAAAATGGCAGAGTTGCCTCGAGGTATCTAATGTGTCTATCTGGAGCACTGATTGTTGTTATTGTTCGGAGCGAAATGGCAGAGTAGAAAATTCAAATCTACAGTACCATCATTTATTGGTGGTGGTGGTGGGTTAATTTACCTTTGAGCATGTCATGCATCCCAACGATTTAGTTAGTCACATAGTAGAAGATGTAGTAGTGCTACTACCATTTGCATAAGAAGTAGTGCTTGTTGTGGCCATGAGATCATCCCTTTTTGGCAATTACGACACCAGAATGGCCCATCATGTGGTGTCCTTGTCACTGGTTTGGTTCGTTTGTTAGGGTGAAAGCTATTTACTTCCAAAAATATCAATTTTGTATAGAGAATTCAATCTGTTACCTGCATCTTAACTGCAACAGTGTAGAATTGATCTTGTTACTACTATTTGTTTTCATGAGATATGAAGTACTAAAAAAACGCTGTTGTTATTTCCTGCTGAATAAATAAGCTGCATCCCTTCCCATTCAAAAAATAGGAGACTAATGCAGGGCTAATGACGAATCTACTTCTCTTATCTCTGTCTCATGTGGTGTGAATGCCTGCCCTATCTTATAGTAGGTACTTTTGGCATAACAGGTTTGATGGCTAATTGAATCCTGGTAATCTTTTGGGTGTGGGCATGACTTCTAGTCGTCTGTCCATCTTTGTGTATTTGTATGTCGTAATTTGTTGAGCGAACTGTTGTGAGTACAGAGTACTAGAACATAGGTTGGCCTATTTAGGTTTCTAGTACTAGTCATCTGTCTGACTTGTTGGCCTATTGAAAAAGCTCATCTCCATTTGTTTTATCAGGTTCTCAGGCAACCAGAGAAGCAAGATTAAACAAGCTGGACAACCTTTTGGACATTCAAAAACTGGATGATCATGACATCATAAGAGCAGTTTATCTGTATGACAACACCATTCTTAGCCTTGCTTGGTCTGTAAAAATATAACTGATTGTGAGCTATTGCATTATGTTTGTTGCTGTGAAAGATCATGTTGCTATGAGATATTATTGGTTCCAAGTCATGCTGCTGTGAGAGATTATGTTGCTGTGATGTGACTGCAAAATTATGTGATCATATATTGATTCCAAGTCAAGCAAAATTATGTTGTTGATGTGAAGAACTGCTGCAAAATTATTCCCATGTAGCAAGTTTCATCAGGTCACACTTTTATTAGGTGACATTTACAATTTTGTAGCAAGGTTATCTTGCTATGATGTTTTTTAACTTGTCAAGATTGGATTTTTAACTGTTTTGCACCATTTTAACTCAATATGGCAATCCCTCCATGTCAAACAGTGTTTTATATGGAGGGGATTGTGGCTGAAGGGGGATTTGAGGTTTCAAGAGGATCTGAGGGGATTGGGTGGAAGAGGGGGATTCACCGAATCCCCGAAATCCCCACCTCCCAAAACCTCCTCAATCCACTTCTACCAAACAAGGCCCAACTGTCAAAGAAAAAGGCTTCCGGGCCACCCAGCCCATCACACGCATCACATGCCCAACACCCCAGAAAAAGCAAAAAGGACACAGCAGGCCGGTCGCACCATAATACTGCAGGATACAACACAAAAGAAAAGCATCGCTCACGAATCTTCAATCTATCGATCGAACAGCTTGTCTCGTCGACCGAGACTTCCTTAAATCTCAGTCGACTGAGATTTAGCAACCCCCTTTATAATTCTCTTTCCCACCTCCTTTAACTGTGCATGCATGTCTCAGGAATCCTAGCCCCACGATATATTGTATCATATCCATCCGTTTAATTGACCCACCTTTTTTTGGCCCACCTCCTTTAATTATAATTCGCTTTCCTTCCTTATTGAGTTATCCTCAATTTTCTCTCCTTCCTTATTTCTCTGACTTCTTTTGAAATTCAGCCCGTGCATCACTTATATAATCGAGGGGTCTTTCTTCTAGTTTAGCCTTCGCTTCTTGATCCTAAGATGACTCCTTGTGCCTAGGAAACTCAAAAACGTATATAAACTGGTACAATTGGATGTAAGGAAGCGATGTGAAACAATTTAATAAGACGAATCAACATTTTCTCTGAGGCCCAATAACATCCGAGTGACAGCGAGCTGAGGCCCAATAAGCGTGGATTGACAAAAAACAGAGAAATACACTATCCTTATTAACTTTTATTTATTTATTACTAAATGGTGTTATTTTTACACGGAGGCACACTGAACTGAATACGCCTGTGTTATTTTCACACATTTAATCTCGTATCATCAACCAGATAGCACAGAACTAACTACGGGCCTGAAGCTACAAACTGCTACGCGGTTGCATGCATGTCAAGACCTCGGCCTTGAGCTCCTCTCTTTTAATTTTGCCTGTGGTGGTCACTGGGAACGGCCTACTCCAATGATAATATAACCTTGGCACCTTGAATCTGTTCCAAAGAGGATCACACGACAAGTTACTGGAGAAAAGAAGCCAGTGTACACGCAGTAATGCACGTGATCCTTTAAGAAAAAGCTTCAAGAGTGCCTGAAATAACCTAGTGAGTATTATCTTCAATTTGTTTGCATTGTCTAAGACCTACCATTGATTGATTTCCAGCAGTAGGGCATGCTTCCAAAATGTGGTAATTAAGAGGGATTGCTAACCTGCTCAGATTTTTTATCCTGCAGTGCTCTTGAAGGATATGAGCAGACACTTCCTTGCCTTCTCCTTGGTGCTCAGCTGTTGCATCAACCCATCTCCAGCCATCCTTGATGCTAACACAAGCAACAATTTTCTCCCCAAGGCGACTATCTGATACACCGAAAACCACAGCTTTAGCTACCCCTGGGTGCTGTGACAGCACTAATTCTACCTGCAAATATTTGGGATGTTGGTCATTGTGCATGGTTGTTTTTAAAGATGAAGAAACTAACACCTAATATATCAGCTTGAGAAGATTGAAGAGGACATCACATGCACCAGTAAAACAATAAGCACCTCTTCCGGGTAAACATTTTCCCCTCCGCTTTTTATGCGGCCTTTTTGTCGCCCCATGAGCCATAGTTTACTGGTCTTATCTATCCATCCAGTGTCCCCGGTGTCAAGCCATCCATTCCTAACAGATTCTGATGTATCAACCGTATTGTTCCCCCAGTATCCAACCATTGTGTGCAAGCCTCTTGTCAAGATTTTCCCCATTGGTGAAGAACTACTATTACTTTCATCTCTATCGATTCGTATCTCGACATGAGGTGATGGCTTTCCAACACAAACACCTTCAGATTGGTTGCTTAATTGGTTCTTGGTTTCTTGAAGTTCTGGGTTGTTGATAGGCATGAATGTCAGCGATGAGCATGCCTCTGTCATCCCTGATAAAAACAAGTTCAGTACTCAGATAAGGGGTGTTACTGTTAATAAGCATAAAAATGATTGCTGGTGAACATAATTTTAATTTCTAAAGAAATTGCAGATAAAGTGAAGTGGCATTTGGTGGTAAGAACATATACCATAAGCTGAAAAGATAGCAGCGTTAAAAAATAAGTGAGAAGCTCCATTTATCAACTCATCCGACAACCCGCCACCACCATTGAGGATCTTGGTCACTGACCCGCATCCTGATATCTTGTCTTTCCTGATCAAGTGCCGAAAGTCAAAAACAAACTGGGCATTGTTAGGCTTTTAGACTGTACTTTAGCACTATCGGTTACCGAGCATAGGACAGGAGGTCAGCCATGATTGCGGGAACGGTGATGAAACAAGTCACTTTGTGTTCTTGGATTGCTTTGATAGCTGATTTTGCGTCGAATTTGGGTATCAGGACATGGCAGCCTCCAGCCATCAGGATGGCCAAGCATGAAGAGATCCCTCCGATATGGCACAGAGGGGCAGTATGTAAGTAGACCTGAGAACATACAATAAATAACACCTATTGTTGAAATACTCACAAGTAGTGTATGAAGTTGGTCAATTATAAGGCAATGTGATCTTCAAGAACTATAGTAGTACATGGATCCTGAAAGCATACATCATCCTCACCGTAGCCGACAACGGTGATTTTTGCAAGAGATTGAATGATCAAAGATGTATGGCTTATTGCTACGCCCTTTGGCTGTCCAGTGGTTCCTGAATCAGGACCAAACATCAATTCAACCTATGTGTTGTCAAAATGCAGGGCTGAAAAAACTCTAGCACTGCCGGTAAAAGGCTTAATACAGATCGAAGCCAAGAACCAGCCCGGAGCTTTTACCAGATGTGAAGCATATTAAAGCGACATTCCTCGGAGCCGACACGGGCTCCATTTCCGTGGTTCCTCTCCAACTCCTTTTGACATGATCAACTGACACAACTGAAAATAACATGTTGAATGCAGAACATTTACAAATGCCGGTCTTAGATCCTGTAACGATGTATATTTTGGAACTGACTGGTCAATCCAGAAAAGGAAAAGAGAAAGAGGTATCTCTCCATCTTCTGCATACTTACAGTTTGCACTTTGGCCGGTCTTCACAGGATCCCCGATGGTGACGTAAAGGCAGATGGATGAGAAGCTCTGGCTCTCCGTCAACCGGAGCGCCCATGAGCTGTAAGCACCATCAGAGATGAACGCCGACGGCCGCACAAGCTCCAGCGCCTGCGCCGCCTCCTCGAAGCTCTAGACGAGAAGAAAGAGGACGCCATTCTTCAGAAATACATAATTGCATTTGGAAAGGCTCCGCTAGCTTCAAAAACTTGTGGAGCGAAAACGAGTTGAGGCGTAATTGCATTTGGAAAGATTCCAGGTCATTTGGAAAGATTCCACGCCGCGTTGTTGGTTTGCTAATCTAATTAGAGGAGGAAGAAGAATGTACTTACCCAGCGGTGGTTGAGAGGGGCGACGATTGCTCCGATGTAAGGGATGGCCAGCAACAGCTCCATGTACTCAATGCTACAGATAATCACATGAAAAGTTGATACAATTTTCATGCTCAGATTCGTTTCAAGTATCTTGGATATTGTTTTCTGTGTGTGCCAAGTCCGTGGGTTTTTTGGAGGGCGGACGGTTGACTTGCGGAGGCCAAGAACAGATGGTTGACTAGCAATTATGAAATGGAGGAAGAAATGAAAGAGGCAGGCGATGTGAGCTGCAGTAGCCTTGTGCGTACCTGTTGAAGCCGACGACGGCGACGACATCACCGGGACGGACGCCGCGCTGCAAGAGGCCGGCTGCCAGACTGCGCACGCCATCGACAAGCTGAGCACCGTTGAGGCGGAGGTCGCCGGAGACGGCCACAGTAGCGCCGGCCCGCCTGGCGAGGATGCCACCGAGGCATTGGGCGATGTGGCCACTTGCCATGAATGAGGCGGGAGCGACGCGGAAGGGGGAGCTCGTGTCCGAAAGAAAGTGTATAGAGGATTGCGAATCCAATCCAAAAGAAGGCTACTTGTTTGGCTGCTAGCACGCCCCGTCAGACCAACCATGGCGGTCGATGTGCAGCCGTCCGCGACCGTTCGCATCAACGATTTTTGTGGGACGGAGGGAGTAGTAAACAACAGATGAACCAACAAAACATTTCAAACAACTATTTGCACCACATTAAGTTCAGTATCGAACCACCATGACATAAATACCGGTTTACTCAACAAGGTACAATCCCACAAGACAACTCCCACAGTTCAACAAAATGCAGCTCTCCGGGCAACGATAGCAAAAAGAAGTATACATAGCCATCTGCACACCAATATGGAATTGCTCACAGGAGGTCAGCGACGTTGGAAGGTAACTCCACCATCTGAGCATTGCAGAACCTTTGGATGTCAGACAGGACACGCTCATCAGCACGAGCAATGAAGCTGATAGCGACACCATTCCCTCCACTTCGTCGAACATGACGAATGTATTGTACTGGTTGTGTTGGCAGATCATAGTTGATGACAACAGGGACCTGCAATGCGTCGGCGCCACGAAGATCGGTGGTGACGAGGACAAGGGATGATCCCGACCGGAGATCCTGGACGGCAACATCTCTGGCGTGCTGGTCCATACCACCATGGCTTGCTGAGACAGTGTACCCCCTGCCTCTCATCTTTTCGGTCAGTGACTTGACCTTCCGACGTGCGTTGACAAAGATGATGTTTTGCGTGACCGCCATGGTGTCAAAAAGATCACATAATTTTTCAAACTTCGATTCTTCCTCCTCAGCTTTAACATAGAACTGCTTAATACTAAAACCCTCAAGTTCTTCGTCTTTCGGCACGATGACCTTCATAGGCTTATTCATGCATTTCCGGCAAAGTTCGAGAGCTTCATGGGACATGACGGTAGAGAATACAGCAAACTGGATTTTGGCTGGGAGAAGCTGGATAATATCATAGATCTGCAAGAAAGATGAATTGTCAAAGTTACGAAAATAGGCGCCACCACAGAATTGCAAGCTTAACAAGATTTATTTTTATCTTTCAAATTAAATAGAACAAGTAGTACGAGGGAAGTTTTGCAACCATTGTGATCACTATACAACTGAGCTGCTATGATGATGCAAAACCAACCTGGTTCTTCAAACCTCCTGCGAGTATTTCATCTGCTTCATCCAAGACAAACATCCTGATGTTATCTGGACAGAGCGCTCGTCCTCTCAGCATGTCAAGAGCTCGGCTAGGAGTAGCGACAATAACCTGAGTGCTGCTGGACAAAATTTGCTTGTCCTCACGAATACTAGTTCCTCCAAGACAAGCATGAGCTTTGACACCTAGCCACTGACCAAGTGCTCCAATAACTTTCTCAGTCTCCTGTGCCAAGTCACGCGTTGGTACAAGAATCAAAGCTTGGCATTCCGTGGATCCATAATTGAGTTGCTGGAGAACTCCACAGGCAAGTGTCACAGTTGTTCCAGAGAGTGACTGCTGAATAACATCCAGACCCTTGCACAATGGGACAATTCCTCGTTGATGGACTGCAGAAGGCTTCTCCAGACCTTCAAACAAAATCGCATTAAGACTTCACTATAATACATGCCGAGTCAAGAAATAATTGTATACGCAAATAAGCATCTCAACATAGTAACAGATAAAGTAGGAATTACCATATGCATATATTCCTTTCAGCAGATTTTCTCGAAGACCCATCTCAACGAAACTGTCATAGATTTCATTATATGTGTTGAACTCCTCGTAAAATTGAGTTAGCCTATACCATGTCATGTTGGAAGTAATCAAATATCCATAAATATAACTGAAACAGTAAGACAAGAAGAGAAACAAACAGACAGAAGTAAAATATCAGATGACATACTGCGTAGTCATCTTAGAAACAGGCTGCTTTCCATCAAACCGAGCTCCTTCTAGTGTCGTTCCAGCCTCGTCAACACCTTCAGAGCCAGTGCAAACAAAGTGTATATTAGCTAAACATTTTCTAACCCAAAAATTCTATAAAGCAGGGATGTTTACCCTGTTCCATCAGAAACATTACCAAACTTTTACAGCAAAAGGATTGGAATTAAACTCCTATTTTACTTTTTACACAACCATATCAAAACCAATGTTTTCAAAAAGCATCAATGCGCTGGATCAGAAATTCATCAATATATAAAATGGTTGAAGACAGTAAAACGAAATATTCAATAATCAAACTCTTCTAATTTCTAAATGGGTATTTTGTCCATCAGGGTAATGTTCCCTCCACAAATTAGTAAAGCGGTTACTGTTTTCCGCATAACTCATCTCACATCTCCCTAGTTGTTTTTGTATTTCATCTGTTTTAACCTTCTTTTGTTCAAAGTTCACATTCTTATCCTATGTTCACCTTATGTTCATGTAAAAACGCATGCCCCACCACAATTAGTAAGGATGTCATCTTGCGCGCTCTCTACAGTCCATGTTTTGGTGTACACCCCTATTCTTATATTCCCAATTGTGCCACTCAAAAATTGAAAATCAGTTTGCTTTTCATTTTCTATAGAGACTGGTAGTCAAACGCCATTTGGGTGTTTTCCCTCTTAACTTGTGATAGAAGACTTAGTTAAGAGGAGGTTTGAAGGTATACAAGTATAACAATTTTATGCACATAGGATTTTGACTCACCTTTTGTCCGAGTTACTCTAATCATGCATGCTGAACTTCCCTTGATAGATTGTGCTCCTTCAGCTCCCAGAGTCTTTGCTGCTGTTTTGTTTCTCGTACAGTACGCTGTACTGGTCCTTACATTGTTGTCTTTATTCTCGCCATCTCCAAATTCTTCAGTTGACTCTGGTCCTTTTCCTATTAAAGCTGTTTCTGCCATTTTCATTTCTTTCTCGTGTTCCTTTTCTAATAAACTTTTTGAGTCCAGCATATTGCATATTGAGGTTGCAATCCTTGTGGCGTGACTGCTGCTCCCCGGGTTCATTGCTTTGTTCGGTTCCATTGAAGCAACTTGCCCCCCTATGGATCCTTTTTGCTTGGGATCACTTCCCTCGTATACATTTTTTATAGGTGGCTTCTGTATACCTTCATGGGCACTGTCAGAACTGATGTGAGCAAACAAAGTAGAACCTTCTGTCGATTCTTTTTGCTTCCGATCTCTTCTTTTGTACACATTTTTTATAGGTGGCTTGTCCATACCTTCATGGCAGATCAAAAACGATGTCAGCAAACAAAGTGTCAACCAATTGTTATCGTGCCAAGAAAAATCACACCATACATGATATTTTAATTATCTATTTCAAGGACTGAGAATTCGTTTATTTCCATTTACGGAAACAATTTTAGCCCATGCTCTTGTAAGTATTTTCCTTTTAATGTGATTTGGAAAGGAGTTTCTCATAACATATTTGATAAATATAGCACAGCGAAGTTCCCAAATGTGCAGTTTTCACTCACCTCCGAAGACCTCTTCAATCAAGCTTGTTGAAGGTGAACTTCCGCATATGGATTGCCCACCTTCAGCTTTTGGAATGTCTTCTGTAGCTCTCTCAGAGTTCGTTCTGGTGCCCACTATAGCACTTGCATTGTTTTCTTTGATCTCTCCATCAGTTCTTAACTCTTCAGTGAACTTCGACATATGCAGCAATGTAGCCATGTCTTCTGTAGCTTTTGGAATGTCTTCTGTAGCTCTCTCGGGGTTCGTTCTGGTGCCCACTATAGCACTTGCATTGTTTTCTTTGATCTCTCCATCAATTCTTAACTCTTCAGTGAACTTCGACACTTGCAGAAATGTAGCCATATCGCAGGTCTTCAATTTCTTTTGATGTTCCTTGTCTGAACAATCTTCCAAACCCGACATATGATCACCTCCTGCTGAGCTTTCACTTGGGGATTGCCCCCCTTCTGTTGCTTTCTTCGAGTTTGTTGTGGTGGCTGCCATAGCACTTGCGATGTTTCCCTTGATGTCTTCATTAGCTCCTAACTCTGCAATGAACTTCGCCACTTCCAGCAATGTAGAACGTCCAAATAGCTGGGCCACAGTACCCAGTTTGTCTTTTATCCTACATTGATCCAAATTGTGTGATGTCTCCTTACAAGCAAAGCACTTCTTTTTACCGGGTAAAGTAGTTGGTTCTTGCTCCGGCGCAGCCTTATTTTTTTGACTATTACATCCCGTCGCTTGTGTTGCAATCTGTACTTCTTTGGTGCTTTCTGGTACAATGTGATGCCCTCTTGCTGTTTATATCAACCTATACAAGCACATATCCCAAGGGAAAAAAGGAAAAATCAGGACCAGATCCTTTTAAAGAAATAAAGTAAGCGCATGGAACAAAAGTGTGCTTGTTAGTTAAAATTAAAAGGAAGGGTTTTATGGACATATCGAGCATCTATATAATATGGGACTATTTGCAACCGAAGTACTGAAATAATGTCTTGAATAGTGTCTTTGTTATAAATTTCAATATAAATGTAACCCGCGGTGGTCGTGGTGGTGGGCAAACAGAGAATATGCTGCCCAACCAGGTTCGATCCCCGGGGTGTGGCAAGGGTCCAGATTGCACCCTTCAATTTTTGTTTATTGCATTAAAATCTTCTTTTGGCTCAACAAGGAAACAAATGGGAGTTCCAGATCTTTGAAGATCTACAGAAGAAATCAACATAAACAGTACTATGCACTTGAAAAAAAAGTAGTACTAAATTTTCTACGAAAGCTCACAGAAGATCTCATCTCAATAATAGAAATGATAGCGTGTCAGAGACTCAATAACACCTAGAAAACATTTATCACACCGTGAAGATACTAATCAGCACCCGAAAGATGATAAAACATCACTTGAGAGCATTAAATCAAACAGTGAAGTCATGCCATACTACAATTCAAATATAAAATGTTCGCTATGCGCAGCCTGAATAAAACCTTATAATAAATCACAAAAGGAGCGGTGGAGACCGCCACCACGTGTCGGCCGACCGTTCAATCGGATTAATCTACGCCGTTCCGGACGGCCACAAGACCAAGTTGCCATGTGATGGTGACCATCAGGCCCCAGCCCTGTCCCCCCTCCCAAATAAAATAGAGTAAATAAACCAGAGGTAGCCATCATCAGATCAACTAATGGCCCCCATTAGCCAAGCAACCATTGTGTAGCATAGTACACACAAGGATTGCCCTTCTCTATAAGAAGGGCTGGACTCGATCGTGCGCTATGGAGGTTGGGACCCCCAGAAAACGAAATGGAAAATGAACTGATGTTGGTAGTAGGATATGCGGTCGGTGAGGTCCGACCTAGATCGAGGGCCATCCTGCGCCTCCGCCGCTTCGGAAGACGAACGCCGGCGCAGGATGAAGGTCGGCGGTGGGTGCCACGGTTTAGGGCGAGCTAGGGTTTTGAGGACAGGGACGGGGCGGCGGACGATTAGGCCAGCACTGGCGTAGCCAGACCAGAGGGTGGCCAGGGTTTTTCATTTTCTTTTGAGGGGTCAGAGGGTGGCCAGAACAGTGAAGTCCACCCTGGAATTTTGCAGCCGAAAGCCCATATACTTCGTTTCTTCAAGAAAAAAACCAGCATCCCAACTAAACTAACCCAAGCGGCCAAGCCCATAGCCCAGATCGGCCTCATGGCTCGCTTTGACTCGTCTTGTACACGTACGCCACCGATGTTTGCTCAAAAAAAAAAACGTAAGCCACCGATCGTCCTCGCTCCTGGGCTCGTGGCTGTTTCTCAGCTCAGAGGGCCAGCGAGCAGTGACAGGCGGCGTCCCGCACCCGGTGGTTTTCAGAGGAATCGGAGCCACACAGTCTGCCCAAATGAGGATGAGGTTAGCTTAATTTAATTGTTCTAATGTTTGTAAACTTGTAGTTGTGTTGATCGATTACTATGGGTTCGTCCGATTAGGAATTGACAAACTGAAGATTTTATTGTAAAATTGTTGCAAAATGAAGAGGACCAAAGATATCGTATCTCTTTTGAAGCTCAGCGAAATGCTTTCTCCAGAACGAAGGAATAAGATATAATTGAGATTTTGACAGCAAAAGAAAAATCGGATCATCATTTGCAAACGAGGGTGTCATGTCCCATGTGTGGCGTGCATACTGAATCATCATTTCATGCTCTAGTTACTTGTGATCATGCAGCCCGGTTATGGGATTGTATGCGTCTGGTCTGGCTATTTGGCCACGGAGTCGTTGCGGGATACTGGCCAGGACTGGCTTCTTTATGTCCACGACGGATGCCAGCAAAATGTACGCAACATGGTACTCCTTATTTGGCGTATATGGCAACTAAGGAATGATACTGTGCATGGAAAGGAAGTCCCTCCCGTTACTACTTCGGTGGAATTCCTATGGAGCTATTGGCAGTCCCTTGATCATGCTCGTAGGTTTTCAACGGAGGAGATGCTCAAAGGAAAAATGCCCCTGGTCGTTGAAGTTGAGATGTCGAGACCTGTGTCCACAGATACTCCTCTTACATGGACACCCCCGCCAATGGACAAGGTTGCACTTTCGGTAGATGGTGCTTTCTCAAGTAAGGAGCACTGCAGCGGCGGGCATGATACTTCAGAAACATGATGGGACGGCGGCCTACAGGTATTTGTTTCACTGCAATGGTGCGTTAGAAGCAGAGATTCACGCTATGATGCATGGCATGTCGCTAGCCCTGCAACACACGGAACTTCCGGTCATTGTGCAGTCGGACTCGTCCACAACCCTATCTATCTTCAGTGATGGGTCACTAGTCCGGTCTCCATATGGACATCTGGCGTTGGAGATTCTAGCCTTAAGAGAGGTTCGGGAGTTTATTCCGCAAAAGCTTCACCGTTCTCAGAATAGAGTGGCAGATTGTTTAGCGAGGTATAGTCGTACTGAATGTAGCACTGCTATTTGGCTACATAGAGGACCTCCATGTACTGAGGAATTCTCGCATCTGCACTGTAACTCTATAATTTTGGAATAAACTCCTTTTCACCCCGAAAAAAAGAAAGAAGATGTTATTCCTACCAAAAAAAGGCAATGGCTTCTTTTCTGCATGATTAAGATCTAATCATAAAATCATCAAAAGAAAGATTTAATCATAAATTTTAATATGCTTTGAAGATCTTATCAGTACGTGCTTTTGACAAGTTATACACTATTTTATTGGCATGTAGCATTTGAGGAAAACAAATTGTTGTCTTGGACCACCCTGAATCAAAATCCTAGCTACGCTACTACAGGGCAGAAAGGGGATGAAGCAAGGGGTTTTACAGCATTTGATTTGGAGGCGACTCGTAGATCGTAGTAGGCTCGTGAGTCCAATTTTGGTAAGAAAAGCTAACACCTCTATCCTGAAAATGCCGGGGAGGGAGAAGGTAGAGCTCCGGCGTACCTCCAGAACTAGGATGGAGGCGCACGGCGGTAGATCGACTGGGGATGTTGAGGGAGGCAGCCAGGAAATTTATTCGGTCTTGATTGATGTAGGGCGATCAATCCACGTCGCCGGCGACAGCGGACTAGTGATACGACGGCCGACACAGGAGACATTGGGACCAAAGGGACGTGTGACATTGACAGTGTCCTGGACTAGGGGGTACCAACCTAGTTGGCCCACAGTCCATGGGCCAAGCCTATGGCCCACCGTTCTTACAAGGGAGGACTCCGGATCAAGATGGACTCTGCCGAAGACTTGACGTGTACTCCAAGGATAGCATCGACCGCCGGCATGTGTATCTCTAGATGGGCAACCGACCATGTATAACCCTAGATACCCCCAGCGTCTATATAAGCTGAGGGGTTTAGTCCGTAGAGACCACGGTCCTAATTACAACCACCTAGCCTTAGGGTTAGAGCACAACTTACGATCTCGAGGTAGATCAAGCGTGTACTCGATCCATCATCATCAATACAATCAAAGCAGGACGTAGGGTATTACCTCTTCGAGAGGGCCCGAACCTGGGTAAATACTGTCTCCTTTGTCTCCTGTTACCCATAGATCCGAGATCCACAGCTCGGGACCCCCGACCCCGAGGTCTGCCGGTTTTAGTACCGACATTGGTGCTTTCATTGAGAGTTCCGCTGTGCGATCGGAAAAAGATCAATGGCTCATCTGCAGATCAACTCCAACCCTGGCTGTGGTGACATCTTCGTCCCCGGCCAGCTCTTCGCGTTCGGCAGCATCGTTCTGCACGCCGACTCATCGGGCCATCTTGCCCGCATCAAGAATTTCGCCCCCGACCAAGCCATCACGTTCGGGAGCTTGGAATACACCGCTGATTCGCGCGGTGAGCTCGTCCTCTCCGGCTGGATCCCAGGTCGGATTGGGAACCCTTCGGCCACCGCAGGCGTAGCCACGGAGCCAACTTCCGATCTGAGCTGCAGGTCCAATCCCGCAGTGGGTCCGGCCTCGAGCACGGAACCGATCGCAGTCACACCGAGCCTTGACTCAGGCGTGGACCTTATCCTCTCGTCGGGCCAAGACCTCGATTTGAGCTCAAACACGGACCCAACGTTAAGTTCGGATCCGATCTCCCCTGTAGACAGCCAGGGATCAACCCCGGCCGACCAACACATCGAGGCCGTGTCAAGAGACTCGCAAATCACACTTCAGATCAGCCCGGTCTATCACCAGGCCATGGACTCCGAGGATCTGTCTCACCTTAATGAAATGCTGGATCGCATTCAGAGATTGTCAATCTCGAACGACCAGACCTCGGTCTATGATAAGATCGGATTTAAAGCCAATGACAGGGAAATTTACGTCCCACCCACCACCCACCTAGCCGCCATGGTCGATGACTTAACCGACGTGCTGGACTACGCCTCCGAAGAGGCCACCGACATTGATGAAGATGTCGGTGTCACACCCGAAGCGGCCACGCCCTCAGCTCATATGGGCAGATGGACCGCAACGTCTACTTACGACATCTATATGGTCGATACCCCCAAGAATCCTTCGAGACGCCGACGCCGGCGGCCGAAAGGCACCGACGGGGGCCCCAGCGGGCACAACACGGGCGCTACTGATAATGGCGCCACGGCAAATGTTGCTGATGACCAAGGAGAGGACATTCAAGCCTCCCCAGGAAGGCAGAATAGCCCCGCAGGAATACCCGAAGATGAGGACCCCGACGATCTCGACGACGGGGTTGATAGCAACTATTTACCCGAATCCGAGGAAGATGCGAGCCTCGGACCCGAGGACTACATAGTCCCCGAAGACCCATATGAGCAAGAGCGGTTCAGACGGCGTCTGATGGCCATCGCCGGGAGTATGAAAAAGAAGCAACAATAGCTGCATGCCGATCAGAACGAGCTCAACGACAAGGGGGTGGAGGTTCTCGCAGCCGAGCAAGATCTCGAAGATCGGCGAGAGACCGCGTCCAAATCATACCCACACCGGCGGTTGCTGCCGGAATTTGACGACGAGGCAACTGACAACGTGCTCTTGACGCGTGGTCATGCCGACTAGCCTGACCGACCCCCTAGAGGGCACGACAGGCCAACAGGGGAACACAGGACTCCCCAAATAACAACACGCCATCATGGCAAGGATCATGTTGACTACCACGAGCCCTACGATGCACGTCGAAGGATAGAAGCAAATCGAGCCCCTCCCCGTCCCCGATCCATTTACGGGTCAAGAGGACGCGCGCCAGCCGGAATCGACGGCTATGAGGCCTGGTTAGATAGGCACGGCAGGGCTCGAGAACAGGCATACGCACGGATATCTCTCGCCATCCGGCACAATACAGCTCGATTTCGAGGGCCCGCACATCCGATCTATTTTACAGACGAGGTGATGGAACATCAGTTCCCGGACGGGTTTACCATAAATATCGAACAGTACGACGGGCGGCCGATCCAGCCGTGTGGATCGTAGATTTCCTCCTCCATATCCACATGGCTCACGGAGATGATCTCCACGCCATCAAATATTTACCGCTCAAACTTAAAGGACCCACGAGGTACTGGCTTAACAGCCTGCCTCCTCACTCCATCGGGAGCTGGGAGGCTCTCAAAGAGGCCTTTAGGGCAAACTTCCAGGGCACTTATGTCCGACCCCCGGACGCCGACGACCTGAGCCACGTTATTCAACAGCCTGGCGAGTCGGCCCAGAAATTTTGGAATCGGTTCTTGACTAAAAAGAACCAGATAGTCGACTGCCCCGATGCTGAGGCAATCGCCGCCTTCCGGCATAGTATCCGGGACGAGTGGCTTGCACGACAGCTCAGGCAAGACAAGCCGAGGACCATGGCGGCCCTTACTTCCTTCATGACCCGCTTTTGCGCAGGAGAAGACAGTTGGCTGGCTCGCAGCTCTCACAACGGCAAGGCTGGCACCTCAGAAGCCCGCAATGGCAACGGCAAACCCAGGCGCAACAAGAATAAGCACAGACACAAGAACAGTAGCAGCGACACCGAGGACGCCTCAGTCAATGCAGGGTTTAGAGGCCCCAGGGCCGGACAGAAAAAGAAGCCCTTTAAAGGGAATAAGGACGGTCCTAGCCAGCTCGATTAAATCCTCGACAGGCCCTGCCAAATTCATGGGACCTCGGACAAACCTGCCTATCACACCAACCGGAACTGTTGTGTCTTCAAGCAGGCCGGAAAGGTTGTGGTAGAGGGGTAAAGCAAAATCCAGTCCTGAAGCGAGAACGAGGATGAATCTCGACGACCCAACAATGAAGGCCAGAAACAGTTCCCTCCCGAGGTGAAGGATGTGAACATGATCTATGTCACTCACATTCCTCGAAAGGAGAGGAAGCGAGCACTTCGGGATGTCTATGCTCTAGAGCCCGTGGCCCCGAAGTACAATCCGTGGTCGGCTTACCCGATCACTTTCGACAAACACGACCACCCAACCAGCATCCGTCATGGAGGGTCTGCGGCTTTGGTCTTGGACTCCATCATTGATGGGTTTCACTTGACACACGTCCTTATGGATGGAGGCAACAGCCTCAACCTGATCTATGCCGATACAATTAGAAAAATGGGCGTCGATCCATCAAGAATCAAGCCCAATTCTACCACTTTCAAGGGTGTCATACCCGGCATCAAAGCACGCTGCACGGGAGCAATCACATTGGAGGTAGTCTTCGGATCTCCCGAAAACTTCCGAAGCGAAGACTTGATCTTCGACATTGTCCCCTTCCGCAGTGGCTACCACGCACTGCTCGGGCGAACTGCATTTGCTTGCTTCAACGCGGTCCCGCACTACGCATACTTAAAGCTCAAGATGCCGGGGCCAAACGGCGTTATTACAGTCAATGGTAACACCGAGCGCTCCCTCCGAACGGAGGAGCAGACCGCAGCTTTTGCAGCCGAGGTTCAGGCATCCGAGGAAGCAGCCCGCACTCTATCCGGGAAGGGTACACCTGGCTCTTCAAAGCGCAATCGGGTGGAACCTATTGACCTCGGACAGCCGACCACTCACCCTAAATAGGGATACGCGCTCCTCGTCTCCCTCCCTCTAGTTGAGGATTATGTCCCTAGAGTGCATAACTTCGCACTCAAAAATCCATGGGAGACCGAGGAGCATAAAAGTACAGGGCGCGTCGTTTGGCTCAACCAGGCGGCGCCCACCCGAAGACTTGCGCACCTACAGGGCACTGTCAAAGGCCCAACAGGAACATCATAAGTACATGGTTTAAACCATTGTGCGGTAGCTACAACCTATTCAAAGGACCCACTTCTCGAATGCATAAAGCATAGTATATGCGGGGTAGCAGGCGGCACACAATAACCTCGTCGTAGACGAGGACAAGCTGATAAACAACACGGAGGCGCAGACGTGCGGCAGGGAAGGACTAGGACTGTAAACCCGACTATAACCGCCCTATTTAATTCCTCCTCCTTTCTTCTTTTTACAATGTATCTTTCAAAGTTTCTTTGATAAAGCTCGGCATGTACGGCTTTGACCTTAAAAATTAAAAGAAAATAGACCCTTCGCGGTCACCACGCATATAATTGTGTTATTTTCTTTTCCTTCTTGCCTTTGAGCCAAAGATAAACTCTCACAATACAAATTCTTTCGTAACTTACTCGGCTATCGACCGGGGGCTCGGATTCAAATCCCGCGCCTGAAAAGAAGTCCGAATAGTTTATTCGGCGTCTCGGATATTGCATTATATGAATCAATTTCGAACCATGATTTTGGTCAAATAGTTGGGTTGCCCGGCTCCTGTGTTTACATCTTATGTTTCCGCTTTGTTCGGCTAAGATCATAAAGGGAGAACCACTGCGATTGCGCTTCCAGCTCGAATGGTCAAGCGCCTCAGTGGAGAAAGCCGAAAACTGACTGTCTTGGTATGCATAAACTGGTCGGCGATCCGGTGACAGTGTTAAACCATAGATCGTTGGAGATCTGCCGTGTTAAACAATGAGTTTTTTCTCAAAAAAGCCAAAGTAGTTAAAGGTTCACACCTCCGCAACAGCCGAACACTTCAAAAAGTGGGGGCTAGTCACTAGCTCCCACAGTCAAGCTCCTATGACTAAGTGAAAGTTATAAAACCAATATAGTCCGATTGCCTAGTTTCTATATGCACGAACCACCTCCGGGAACCGAGACGTCAGCTAAAGGTTTAAGCTGCTTTAGAAACACCCCTTGTATCCTGTACAAGGGGGCGGAAGCCGACGACTGGTCACTTTCAATCAAAACGGTCGCACGGGAGCCAAAAAATATATAAACATATCGAAATATAAAGCCGAACTCATTTAACTTAAACCAAAAGCTTGTCCTTGTTACAACATTCAAACCAAAGTATAAACTAAAAGTACATGGTGTCTTTGTTGCAACGGGGCTCGGTGATACGAGCACCCTCCATCAACTCATCCATGAACCGCTCCGGCGTCCTGTCCTTCCCAGTTGGCGGTCTCGAAGCCACGGCCATCGCATCGATGCGAGGATAGTGCGTCTTCATGCAGGCATACGCCCGCTGGACACCCTCCAAGCATGTGGACCGCTTCCAGTGTAGGACTTGGGGGCCGACGTCTTGAAGACGAGCCACCATGCCGAAGAAGTTGGTCGGTAGCGGCTTCATTGGCCACAGTCAGACACAGAGGTCCTCCATCGCTGGCATCGCCATGCGATAGAGCTCCATCAACTGCTTCATCTGGTCATTGAGCAGTGGTGGATGCGATGGCGCTTGGAACTGACGCCAGAACGCCCTTTCCGTGGCGTGACCCTCCTGGGCGCCGAAGTGACGGCCGGCGTCGAACACGCTTCTCGGTAGATACATGAAGGTGTCTGCGGATTTCCAGAGTTGATTAAGCTCGGCAAACCTTTGGCGGCCAAATTTACAATGAAGTAAGTATGGCTTACCAGCAGCGACCTGCCTCACTTGCAGAAGCATCTCGCGATCGGCTCGGGCCTGGGTCTGGACCTCGGCATGAGCCAACCTGAGCTTCTCGAGCTCGGCGGTAGCCTTCTTCTGATCCTCTTGAAGGGCGTCACGTTCTACTTGCATCCCCTTCAAGGTGTCCTCGACTTCAAGGACCAGAGCCTAGTCCTTGCCGCGGGTTGCCCTTTCTTCAGCCAGCTCCTTGCTGGCCTTGGCCACCACAGCCTTCTGCTGCTTAGCCTCTTGCCGAGCCTTCTGCACTTCGGCCTTAAGGGCCTCAAGCTCCGTAGTCGCAGCTGTAATTACACCGGCTCGACATTGGAACAAGCTAGAAAAAAATGGAAGTTGTATTGTTCCAGCGTTAGCTTCTCGCTAACCTTGGGCCTGTTCGATCTGCTTCTGCATCAGACTGAGGTCCTCCTCAGACTGCTTGAGCTTCCGATTCATCTCCGCTATCTCTCCGGAGATGGAATTCGGAGCCGAGGATGAGGCCTGCACACATATTCAGCCATTAGTCTCCCGACATCGAATTCGATCCTCTGTTCGGCTCTTTCAAACCCAACCAGAGTCTCGGAGGCTACTGTATCTTCACTTTTATAAATGTCCAAATCAACCCCCAAGTCAGTTCCTTGAAACTGACTTGAGGCTCGGGGGCTACTGATTGCTATGCATTCTCGTGTACTGTTTGCAGCTTTTAGTCTTCAGACAGTGCCTTTTCATCCATGTCCGAAGAAGGCTACTAAATGGGGCTAGTGTCAAACTAAAAAATAAATAGAACTATGAGGGAAAGGTAGAGTTGTGTCAAACATACCTCAAAGCCTCTGAGGAGGCCCTTGAAGACCTCGTGCATTCCCGCCTCTACAGACCGGAAGCTGCCCAGTGCCGTGCCGATAAGGGCACGATGCTCCTCCACAATAGAGGAGCTCGCCAGAGCCACCTCCATCTCCTCGGCCACCCCTTGTGGACCTGCCCTGGTGAAGGAGGGATAGGCAGAGCCATCTCGAATCCACCCGTCATGGTGGTAGGAGTGGGGGCTTCAGGCTGCTGCGGCGGTGTCGGAGTCACCCCAGCTGGGGACTCTGTTAGGTCGAGCCCGCCTTCTTTGACCAAGGAGGCCTCCTCCCCCTGGTCCTCGGCGGTCGAGGTGTGGACCTCGGCCGAAGAGGTCCTGGCACCCGCCCCCGCGTCGTTGGTGGCTGGGACCAGGCGAGATGTCGCTTCCCCTAGCCCGTCAAGGGCAGTAGGGGGCACCGCGTGCTCGGCAGACCCGCTCTCCGCCATAAGCGGTGAAGGGAGCCCGTCGTCCTCGACCATGTCGTTGATAAGGACGCGTTGCGGGCTAAAGAAATAACAAGTTAGACATCATGCATCAGAACTTATTTTCGTGAAGAAATTAAGAGCGTTCCAACAAAAGTACCTCCGGGGGGCGGCCTCGTCCTGCGCGGTTGCGCGAGGACATCCTCTGAAGTGTCGGAGAGGGTAACCTGGGCAGGCGTAGCCCGTTGGCCGGCTGGTGCAGACGAGGCCTTGCGCAGTTTACTGTGGCCCCGGGGGTGCTCCTCCTCCTCGACATCCTCGGACATCGCCCTCTTCCTATTCGGAGAAGGCACTTCCTCCTCCGCGTCCTCTTCCTCCCCACCCCCGTTATGGGTAGAGGAGACGTGGGTATCCTCAGAGCTGGCCTTCGAGGCATCTCGGATGCGTGGGCCGCCCTTCCCCTTCGACGGCTTCTGCCCCTTGACCAGAACCACGTACGGTTCCTCAGCCAAGAGCGCCTCGAGCTGAGGAGACCTCACCTCCTCGGCCAACGGCGCCGGGCATAGCTTTTTCTCTGCCTGGGGGATCCACTTCTGTGAAAAGAAAGATTAGCTTGACTATCCTATAATGATGGTCTACAAATAAAGGTTCGGAATGATTAACAAAGGCTACCTCGTTGGCGTCGTGCTTGGCGTCGAGGCTGGGGTCCGCTCCCTCCCCGGGGAACTCATTTTTGGACGGCTTGAACATCACTGTCCACATCCCGGCAAGATTGGAGCAGAAGAAGTGTTGCAGTGTCGACTCATCCTCGGGCTTGTGAGCCCACATCGGGCTCCCCCGAAGCTAGAGTGGTAGGATGCGGCGGTGGAGCATGACGTCGACCACGTCCACCAGCTTGATCTTTTTCTTGTCTACCAGAGCTTTGATCCACGTCTGCAGCAAGAGAATGTTGTCGGGACTGCCCCAGTCTAGGCCCTTCCTCATCCAGGAGGTAAGCCTCTTCGGAGGAACCCCCGTAAAGGCGGGGACTTCGGCCTGGCCATCGGCGAATGGCTCGGTGATGTAAAACCACTCTTTTTTCCATTCCTTGGCTGTTTCCACAAAGGTGCCTTCAAACCAGATGACCTTCGGGATCTTGCTGATCATGGCTCCTCCGCACTCCGCTAGATCAGAGCCGCTGGACTTTGGCTTGATGCCGAACGTCTTCAGCCACAGGCCGAAGTGTGGCTCGATGCGGAGGAAAGCCTCGCAGATGATGATGAACGTTGTGAGGTGGAGGATGGAGTTGGGGGCCAGATGATGAAAATCTAGCCCGTAGTAAAAAAGAACCCCACGCACGAAAGGGTGTAGCGGGAAACCCAGACCTCAGACGAGGTGGGGAATGAAGATGATCATCTCCCTGGCTGGGGAGTGGGAACTCGCTGGTTCGGCTCTGGAGGCCAACAAGCGACGTTGGCGGGGATGTACCCCGCGTTCCGCAGCTCCTGGATTACGCTCTCCGTGACGAGGGAGCCCACCAAGTGACCCTTCTGGGTGGCGTCAGCCATTGCCGAAGGTGGAAGCTTGGTGTGCTGGGGGAAATGGGCGAATTCGAGATTGGATCTGGGCGCTGGAGCTCAGGAGGCTGCAAGCGAGGGCAATGGAATGGGAGCGTAGGAAATGATGTAGCTGTCCTTTGCTCTTATAGGCCTGCGAAAGGCCAAGAGTCCCCTTTGCTACGCCGATAAAATCGCCACGCCCCAGCCTAAGATGTTGTTATGCGCGTGGGGTGAAACAAAATCTTGATGATATCCCCCAAAATACGGTGCACGGTCTCTGCTTTGATGAGACGTGCCAATGAGAAAACTGCCTCGGGCCACGATTCGAGTGGCAGTAACTGCCTCGCCCAGTTATAAGTGGTGACGCTTTGGTAAAAGTTGTTAGGCTAGGAGGCACTGTTCACACCTACGTTGTTGGCCTTCGAGGCTAAGTTATCTCGCGTCTTCGGATGCAAATAAGTTTGGTTAAACCATGGTTGGAGGGCGGATTCCTTTAAGAACAGACCTGATTGAAGCCTGCAATGGACGAAAAGGTCCAAGGCTGAAGTCATATGTCCGAAGAAGATCATCGTCCTCGGCATCGAAGACTAGTTCAGGGGCTACTGACGGTGTCCTGGACTAGGGGTACCAACCTAGTTGGCGCACAGTCCATGGGCCGAGCCTACGGCCCACCGTTCTTACAAGGGAGGACTCCGGAAACCTCGCACTTTGGCGTGATCAAGATGGACTCTGCCGAAGACTTGACGTGTACTCCAAGGATAGCATCGGCCGCCGGCATGTGTATCTCTAGATGGGCAACCGACCATGTGTAACCCTAGATACCCCCAGCGTCTATATAAGCTGAGGGGTTTAGTCCGTAGACACCACAGTCATAATTACAACCACCTAGCCTTAGGGTTAGAACACAACTTACGATCTCGAAGTAGATCAAGCTTGTACTCGATACATCATCATCAATACAATCAAAGCAGGACGTAGGGTATTACCTCTTTGAGAGGGCCCAAACCTGGGTAAATATTGTCTCCTTTGTCTCATGTTACCCATAGATCCAACATCCACAGCTCGAGACCCCCTACCTCGAGGTTTGCTAGTTTTAGTACCGACAGACATGCTTCGTTACCTTGTGGTCCATTTTGTTTACAAGACGTAAAGCTTGACATGAAGAGATCTACCAACACTCTTTGTTGGTTCATTCATTTGTCTAGAGCTATGTAGGTGACATGGAACAGCCGAACAGGTAGTACATAACAACAGAGAATAAACATTCTATATCAACGGTGTTCGAGGAAAATCGAGTTGCGCCGCCGGTGGGAGTGATCAAAATTAAGGTCGATGCAGCAGTGGGGGAGAACCAGCATAAGGATTCAATAGTTGTTGTTGTGAGAGATAACAAGGTTTTATATAAACGAGCGACAATTGTTCTTGAGTGGAGCCAAAAACACTTGAAGTCCCGCCTTGTAAAGAATCTCTATGTCTCACTATGGACATCGTCGCTTGGAAGATTTTGGTAGCCAGCAATTGTCAAGGAGCAGTCAGAAGCCTGAAGGAAGGAACTAAGGGCGCTTATGCCCATATCATACGTGGCATCACAGAAAAGTTACTCTCTTTTCAGAGTGCAAAGATCATCTTTGAAGACTAATCATCGAACGAAGAAACACACTCTCTATCTCGTAGGTGCATCCATGAGGCCGCCCGTTAGCATGTATGGTTAACCCACCCCCCGAGGTGGTTCGTCTCCTCGTAATATTGAACTTTAAGAGACATGTTGAGTTTTTTCTTAAACATGGGTTCATATATTTTGAATTTATTTTAGGATTTCCTATCTTCACAACTTCGTTAGAGCATCTATGGCCAGATGCACCAAATTCGGACCCTCAAACGTCCGCGGACGTGACCGGGCATGTCCACGGACAGTGACCGGTCACACCTCAAATCCATATTACACATGCATCATAAACTTCCGATGCAACCGGACATCCGACTACTACATCAATACATGACATTGGACTATCAAAATTTGGCATGTTCTACATACATACTAAGCTATGGACAAAGATCATCCACGGTTGCCCTTGCTGGCTCCCTTGGCATATTTCTGGTGGAAGTAGCACTCAAAGACGCAATATGATCAAGTCGGGTCTCCTCCTCACCGGAGTTGTCCGTCCCGTCACTGTCCTCCTTCTCTTCATTGGGGGCATTCTGGCCTTGGCACGGACCGCCCGGGCTTGCTCTCGAGCGAGGGCACGCGTGTTCCTCCTCTGCCAATTCTGGAGGATGAGGGCATATGGCTTCCTCTTCCGCAGCAGATCACGCCATTGCATCCGCCTCCGCCACATCGGCAGCAAGGCGGGCCTCGCGCTCCCACGCCCACTACTTGTTACGGCGGGCACACCGGTCTTGTAGCACTCATACGCCGGCGGACCGGAGATGGGGCGGTAGACGGACCTCGAACCTCCAACCCTGGTGGATCCAAGTGCCAGTTGCACTCACATAATGGATTCACGCCACATAGATTTCGATGTCGATAGGGCGCACTCCTCCTAGGAGCGGCGGAGGGCCATGTGGATGGACATAGCCTCCTCCGGCCCGCATGGGGCGACACCCGAGTCGACGGATCAGGAGTGGTCGGAGTCAGATCCGTTGCCTGCCATATCGGGAGTTGGGAGTGTTTTGGCAAGAGCAGAGGTTGCTCTCACCAAACTTCAGGTTGTGTCAGTTGTGTCTCTACTGCCTGAGCTCCAGGTTGGTTCTGCACATGGGGAAGTAGGAGGCCTCTACGGAGATTTCTCCCCTCGTGCTACATCCTGCCCGTCGCCACTGTGTGTCGTGTCGATTTCTTCTGAGAGCGAAGTCGTTGTCGAGGCCGTGGCTCCAGTGCTACAAATTATGCCTGAGCTACAGAATTTGCCTCTGTCTATGAAGCATATGGAGGTCGACTTGCTGGCGAACTCGTGTGAGAGACATGATTCACCTCTGTCATGTGAGCAATCCGAGGCACCTAAGTCCATCATGTTGGTGGTACCTGTGGCTGTTGATGTTGAGGCGGTCAGTATGTTGGCGCCTGCTCCTTTGGAGCCCAGCCAGCCACTTGCCTTTGTGAACCGTGGAGGTTTCTACGTTGTGTTCACCC
The DNA here is from genome assembly GCA_039707655.1 of Elymus sibiricus. NCBI lineage: Eukaryota > Viridiplantae > Streptophyta > Magnoliopsida > Poales > Poaceae > Elymus > Elymus sibiricus. The sequence continues at coordinate 300,604,555 of CM077676.1, read as the reverse complement.
ACTCGCATGTGACCGTTGGGCAGGTGGTGTCTGTGCGTGAAAAGGTTGATGAAATTCTCTTCTAGATAGAGCTTCATAGCTTGCTCGCATGCTTGGAGGCTGCTAGCCCTGGATCTGGCAAGACGATTGTGGAGGAGGCTCTCATGGGCAAAAGAAAGAAGGGTGGTGCCACAGGGAAGGCGTTCGCAACTGATTGATGGATGGTCATCAGTCTCTTGGGATGTCCTTATGGCTTGACTTGTCTCCGTTGATTTGGTGGTGCTTGCGGTCTTCGGCCGAGGTACTCTCATTAGGGGTTTCTTTGTGATGTAGCAGTGTAGGGGTTGGTGATCGTTGTGTGTTGGGTATGGTTGTCGGGTTGGTCGTGCGCTTATGGGGTTGCATGCTCTGTGAGTAGTCCACATATTATTGGTTTGTATCGGTTTTTGCCCGGTTCTACATTAATTAACTAGGTGTTAGGGCATTTCCCGCCTTAGTGTTTTGGTGATGATGACAATACACCTTGCGGACTAATAGTGTGACCAAGTTACTCAGGTACACTGTGTTTGGTGCAAGACGGTTAGGCATTCCCTCTGGACAGAAAAGATCGAAGACGGTGTTTCCGACGTGTTTATTTCTTTGGTCATACGAAACCCGTACTATTAAGAGGGAATCCACATCGGAAGGTATTGGGTGAATCAAAACACGTACACATTATTTTGCACCCACTATATATCCTTCCGTTCGAGGAGAGAGGTCATCAAATCCTCTCTGTGGCAGTGGTTTTTATTGGCCAACGGTTCTACCGCCTTCCCGAGCGGTTGTACCGCTTGTCTGGTTGTTCCGGCATAACCACCGCTCCTAGGGGTGATACTCTAGGGTTTGCCGCCTCCAGGAGGATGTCAAGCAGTTGTACCGCTGCCTCCGGGCGGTTGTACCGCCTGGTGCTTGGCAGTTCCCTGTATCTGGCGCTAAGCGGTTGTTCCGGCCCAGCACCGCTCTACTACCGGAATTCGTTTTGTAGTGAAGTGGTTGTTGGGCAGTGGTGGCCCGGTAGTTCCTGGACGATTTCTGCCAACCGGTACTACCGGTGTCAGCGGCGGTTGTACCGCCCCGGACTTAGCCACCACTTGGACACTGGTCGGGCGGTTGCACCGGCACAACCACCACCCCAACCACCGCTATGGGGGTGACGCCCTTCTGTGGTGAAGCGGTCATTGGATGGTAGTGGACCGGTTGTTCCCGGGTGACTCCGGACAACGGGTACTACCGGTGCTGTTCCCAGTTGTACCGCCTGGCTCGTTTCTGCAGTGTACCCCGTGAATCCCGGTTGTACTGACTCTAGCGGTTGTACCGCTGCAGCATAAAAACTGTTGTAATGGTTCGATTTGAGGGGGTACTATATAAGGGAGTGGTTATTCTCCCTTCCCCTTACCTCTTGCCACTCTCTCTCCTCCATTAATGCCCCTCAAGCTTTCTTGCCCGATCTCTCTCTCTAGCCACTCAAGCTTGTTGATTTGCTAGGGATAGAAGGAGGAGACCTAGATCTACACTTCCACCAAAGGAAATTTGATTCCCCCATACTTTCTTGTGTGGATTTTGTTACTCTTGGGTGTTTGGGCACCCTAGATGGAAGAGGTCACCTCGGAGCCACATTCCATTGTGGTGAAGCTCTGTGGTGGTGTTAGGAGCCTCCAATTCAGTTGTGGAGAGAGCCCCAACCTTGTTTGTAAAGGTCTGGTTGCCGCCTTCAAGGGCCCCACTAGTGGAATCATGGCATATTGCATTGTGCGAGGGTGTGAGGAGAATACGGTGGCCTTAGTGGGTTCTTGGGGAGCATTATGCCTCCACACCGCTTTAACGGAGACATACTTCCCCCTAAAGGGAAGGAACTTCGGTAACACATCCTCATCTTCACCGACTCCACTTGTGGTTATCTCTTACCTTTACTTTTGGTTATCTCTTACCTTTACTTTGTGCAAGCTATCATTGTGTTGTATCATTTGCTTGCTTGTGTTGTTGTTGTTGTTAGCATCATATAGGTTGTTCACCTAGTTGCACATCTAGACAACCTATTTGTTGCTAAACCTAATTTGTTAAGAAAATTTAAAAATTGGTAGTTGCCTATTCACCCCCCCTCTAGTCAACCATATCGATCCTTTCAATTGGTATCAGAGCCTCGTCTCTTTTTCAAGGGCTTTACCGCCTAAAGAGTATGGTTGATGATGGGCCAAGGGATGGAGAATTACCCGTGGCGGCCGAGGGAGTGACCACGGTCACTTGTGAGGATTTAAATGAGGCTATTGCCTCACTTAAATCTTCCATGATGACTGAGGTCAAATCCTTGTTTAAAGATTTCCTTGATGGTCTCAAACTTTCCACCGATCCATTGCAAGTGGTTAAGCCCACTACATCGGATTCGGATGCCAACTCCGGTAAGGGAGGGGCTAGTAGTGACAAACCTACTTTACCTCAAGGAAAGAATGGGTCGGGCATCCATGCTGCGGTTGCCCCTCCCCCGGTCTATGGAGGACCGATTCCATCACCACATATTAATACCCATGGTCCTCCTAAGATTGATTTGAATAACTTTCATGATTGGGTTTTTCGTATCAAGTCTCATTTGAATCACAGCTCAACACATCTTTGGAGAGTCATTGATCAAGGCTTCTACCCGCATGATCCAAACAACATGACGCCAAGAGAAGAAGTGGACAATCAACTCAATCACTCCGCATTGTTCATTCTTCAAGCCGCCATGCCGCCGAAAGAACTCTCTCACTTGCGGCCGTTCACCCGTGCGAAGGATGCTTGGGAACACATCATCTCTTTGTACAAGGGAAGCTCGAGCATTCAACGGTCCAACTTTGAGGTCATACTTGATGAGGCCGATGAGTTTGTAATGAAAGATGATGAAGATCCTTGTGAGCTATACTGGAGATTGACTACTCTCGCGGTCTCACTTCGGGACCATGGGAGCAAGGATACGGATGACACATGGGTCAAGCGCAAGTTTCTAAAGGCCATCATGCCATTCAACAAGAGCATGTCCTCCGTGATCCGTCAACGACCGGACTTCCACACCTTGTCCTCAAGTGAAGTGTTGGATGAATTCATTGCAATGAACATTTTGAACAAGACCGCCGACAACGCTCTAGCTCGTTTCCAATGGTCAAAGAAGACCAACCTTGCTTTGAAGGCCAAGGCCATTCCGGAAGAAGAAGAAGAGGAAGAAGAAGAGTGTTGCCCCAAAGACACCAAATATGCTTATCACGAGCGCATGGCTCTTGCGTCAAGGCAATTTTGGGGCAACAAGAGAAACTCAAGGCCCAACTTCTCCAAGAACAACTCAAGTGGCTCCAAGGGCAAGCAACATGTGAGAACTTGCTACAATTGTGGCAATGTGAGTCATTTCATGGCAGATTGCCCTTACGAGAAGAGGGAAGACAACGGTGGCAAGCTCATCCGCAAAGACAAGGCCAAGTCCTTCCCCAACAAGAACAACTTCACGAAGAAGGTGCCACAAAAGGGGTTGGTGGTGCAAGAAGAGTACATCTCTGATGATGATGATGAAGATGCAAGTGGTGAAGTGTTTGCGACGGCCTCCGTGGCCATTGCCACCTCTTCTCCAACCTTGGTATCACTCTTCGACGCCCCCAACAAGAACCTCATCCCCCAGTGCCTCATGGCAAGAGGCATCAACAAGGTAACCTCCAACATCAAAACTTCCTTCACTACTTATCCCCCTTTGTCGGATTGTGTGGATAAGAATGAGGAGGTAAAGGTGGATGAGAATGAGTTCAACAAGTTCTTGGGTAAGCTCAAAGGTGAGACCAAGAAGCACTTTGTTGCTCTCTTGGAACAACTTGGTGAGGCCAATGATATCATTGAGTCTCACGAAGAGACTATCACTAACTTGGAAGGTCATAGTCGTGATTATGCCGATGAGATAGCAGGTCTTTCTATTTCTCTTGAGGAAGAGTGTGGTCTTCGTTCGGCTCTTGAGGAGTCACAAAACGGTGATCTTGCTAAATTAAAGAAAGATCACGATCATGCTCAAGTTATTGCTCGTGTGCTCTCAAGTACGAGAAGGTTGAACTTGTGGTTGACCATGTTAGACTCAAAGAGGAGTTTGAGCTACTTGACAAGGCTCACAAGGCTTTGAAGAGTGCTCACGCCACTCTTAAGGAGTCTCATGATCAACTCCAAGTGAAGCTAACAAAGGAAATAGCCACTTGTCCTTCTTTTGTGTTAATTGATAATACCCATGCTACTAACCCTTGTTGCGAGCATGTGCACCTTGTGGAGGAAAATGCCAAGTTGAAAGAGCAAATTGAGAAGGGCCTTGTGAGTTGCATACAAGGCGAGAAGAACCTCAACGAACTTTTGAGCAATCAAAAGGATGTTGTGGCAAAGGAGGGATTTGGGTTTGTACCCAAGTCAAAGAAGAAGAAGAAAAGCAAGACCAAGAAACCTCTCCCTCAAGGAGGTATTTGTCAAGGAGGAAGAGGGTGCTCCTAAGATGAAGAAGAACAAGGTGATGGGTGGTGATGCCAAGAAGGGAAAAACCTCTCACACTAACAAAGCCGGCGACTTTAACCTTTCTTATGTTTTACATCGTGTTAGTGATGGGCATGTTTATGCCAAATTTGTTGGTTTTTCTTATGAGTACATTGAATGGTCTGATACGTCTCCAACGTATCTATAATTTTTTATTGTTCCATGCTATTATAGTATCAATCTTGGATGTTTATTATGCAATTATATATGATGCGTCTCCAACGTATCTATAATTTTTGATTGTTCCATGCTATTATAGTATCAATCTTGGATGTTTTTATATGCAATTATATGCATTTATATATCATTTTTTGGGACTAACCTATTAACCTAGTGCCCAGTGCTAGTTGCTGTTTTCTGCTTGTTTTTGGTTTTTCAGGAAATCAATATCAAACGAAGTCCAAATGCCAAGAAACTTTTTGACGATTTTTTTCTAGACAAAAGAGACCCTGGAAGCTTCGGGAGGGAGACAGAAGCTTCACGAGGAAGCCACAAGGCAACAGGGCGCGGCCCCAGGGGGCGCGCCCCGATGCCTTGTGGGCCCCTTGTGGCTCCTTTTGACCTAATTCCACTTCTATAAATTCTCAAATATTCGGAAACCAACAGAGAGCCACCCCGAATAACTTTTACGCCGCCGCAAGCCTCTGTTCTTTCGCGATCCCATCTGGAGGCCTTTTTCGGTACTCTGCCGGAGGGGGAATCAATCACGGAGGGCTTCTACATCAACCTTGCTGCCCTTCCGATGATGTGTGAGTAGTTTACCATAGACCTACGGGTCCATAGCTAGTACCTAGATGGCTTCTTCTCTCTCTTTGATCTTCAATACCATGTTCTCCTCGATGTTCTTGGAGTTCTATCCGATGTAATCTTCTTTTGCAGTGTGTTTGTTGGGATCCGATGAATTGTGAGTTTATGATCAGATTATTCATGAGAAATATTTGAGTCTTCTCTGAACTCTTTTATGCATGATTGTTATAGCTTTGTATTTCTCTCCGATCTGTCGATTTGGTTTGGCCAACTAGATTGGTTTATCATGCAATGGGAGAGGTGCTTTGTGATGGGTTCAATCTTGCGATGCTCAATCCCAGTGACAGAAAGGGACATGACACGTATTTGTATTGTTTCCATTAAGGATAAAAAGGTGGGGTTTAATCATATTGCTTGAGTTTACTTTGTCTACATCATGTCATCTTGCTTAAAGCGTTACTCTGTTTCATACTTAATACCCTAGATGCATGCTGGATAGCAGTCGATGGGTGGAGTAATAGTAGTAGATGCAAGCAGGATTCGGTCTACTTGTCTCGGACGTGATGCCTATATACATGATCATTGCCATGAATCCGTCATAATTATTTGCTTTTCTATCAATTGCCCAACAGTAATTTGTTTACCCACCGTATGCTATGCGTTCGAGAGAGAAGCCTCTAGTGAAAACTACGGCCCCCAGGTCTATCTTTATCATATATTAAAACCCAAAAATACCTTGCTGCAATTTATTTACTTTTATTTTGCAATTTATATTTCTATCTATCACTGTCAGAATTAATCCTTGCAAATAACCACTAGTAGGATTGACAATCCTCTTATTTGCGTTGGGTGCAAGTGTTTGCTTTTGTGTGTGTAGGTGCTGCTAAAGGATTTTGCGTGGTTCTCCTACTGGATTGATAACCTTGGTTCTTAACTAGGGGAAATACTTATCTCTACTATACTGCATCATCCTCTCCTCTTCGGGGAAATACCAACACAGTCTACAAGTAGCAGGAAGAATTTCTGGCGCCGTTGCCGGGGAGACATCACCAAAATTATCAAGTACCTTCGCACAAACTATCATCCACTTGCATTTATTTTATTTGCCTTTTATTTGCATTTGCCTCTCATTTTCATCTCCCCCACTTCTAAAACAATTTTACAAAAAACACAAAAATATTTTATTTGCTTGCTTGCTTTTATTGCCTTCATGTCAACACACAAAAACAGAAAGTGAAAGCAAAAATTTAAGATCACTATGGATCCACTTAAAGTTTTCTACTTGGATCATCTTCGATCCATTTGTGCTCATGCTGAAACCCCAACTAGTGTAGTTGAGGGAAAATCATTAGATGAGCATGCTCATTTTGTGCGTCACCGTTTGTCTCAAAAAGGGAGACTCTTATGGAATCAAATAAATTGCTTGCTATGTTATGCTTGGAATCTATGTGAAATTTATGATTTTACTTGTTGCTCTAAGAACCCTAAAAAACACCTTCCCTACCTATGTGAGTTTAATGATAATGAAATCTTATCTTCATATGCCAAGGGTGTTTATAGTTACTATGATATCGAACAAATTGAAGAATTTGTGGCTTTTAAGGGTGCTTATTGTAACACCCCTATGTAATGAGCACAGTGATCATCTGTTAATCATGCCAAGTCATCATCAATTACAATGCTTGATCACATTTGAATCATATCTCATTTCAAATTCCAATTCAAATTGAAATTCAAATATGAGGTGAAAATAAAAGTTGTTCAAATTTGGAAACTAAATAGTTCATAATTTTGGAAATATTCCATAACTATTTATGTTCAGGAAAACACCATCACCTAAAATTCCTAGATGACTCTAACATCTGGAAAACCGGGCCAACAACACCATTTTGCCACTTTTAAATGCAATACAAAATTCAAATGAAATTATATTGCCCCCAAACTTTTTGTGGCAGTGCAGTAAATTGCAACATATTTATTTGGCCAGGATCCAAATTTTTGCAAAATGATTTGGTGGCTAAAATAAATACAAAGGCTCTCTGTTTTCAGAAAACAGTAAATGCAAAGAGAAAAAGGAAAAGGGGCCCGAGACACTGGACTCTAGTCCACAGTGCCCGGCCCGGCCCAGCCGGCGCCTCCTTCCACCTCCCGCCTCTCTCTCCTCTTTGTCGCCGCGCGCGCGTTCGCCGCGCCTGGCCCCCCTCTCCTCGCTCGACAGCGCGTTGTCGCGTCGCTCCTGGTCGGTTAAGAGCCCCTGGCTCTCCCCTCTGGCCTCACTCTCTCTCCCTCTCCCTTCCCCAGTGCCTCTGCCCTCTTCTCCCACCTCTCCCGAGCGCGGCCATGGCCTCGCCGCCGTGAACGTCGCGGCCACAGCCGTCCCCGCGTCCCCGGAGCGTGTCCAGGAGCTCCGCCGGCCTCCGCCTCTTCTTCCTCGTCGACCAACTGGAGCTGGGGCGCGCTGCAGCCTCGACATCGACCTCCTCTTCTTCTCCGGCCATCGTCACTGCCACGAGTCGATCCGCCTCGCCCCTGCTCTGCAGTCACCCGCCATTGCCGGCATTTTGCTCGAAGCAGAGCCGCCCGAGCCGTCCCACGTTGTCAGCCGTGATCTGGGTGCTCCGTAGAGCCCGCCGATGGGCTCCTTTAGCTCGTTAGTTCACCACAGCCGCGCGCCCGAGTTCACCCGAAAGCCACCGCCGCCAAACCTCGACGCCGGCGTCGTTCCGGTCGTGTCCGGCACCAGTCGATGGCGCCATCATGCGCGCGACGTCGAGCCGCGTCCAACGAGCCTAGCCACGGCTCCGAAGACCCCCTGTGCGCGAATCCCGCCGCCCTCCCGAGCCGCGCCGCCGCTGGAATGGTCACCGGCGGCGAAGCTCCGACGACGCCGACGTGGACGCCCTGGGGCCCACCCCTGGGACACTGTCAGTGGGTCCCAGGGGCCCAGTTGGCCGAGTTGACCTGGTCAACTCTGCTGACTGGGCACCCCCAACCACTGACAGGTGGCCCCCACCCGAATTAAACGTTTTTAAAAAATAAATAAAATGCTAATTAATCTGTTAATTAAATCTGATAATTAAACAGTCACTGATAGTGGGTCCCACTAGTTAATTAGTTAACTTAATCTGCTGATTAAAATGTCTCAGTCTATGACAGAGGGGCCCCACATGTCAGTTTGACCAGTCAATGGTCAAAGTTGACTGCTGACATCACCCTGACATCATGCTGACATCATATTTCCTTTTCTGTCGAATTTATTAATTAAAACAATTCCAAAAATGTTTAAATCTTTGAAAAATCATAGAAATTAAACCGTAGCTCGGATCAAAAAGGTTTCTACATGAAAGTTGATCAGAAAAATGAGACGAACCTGAATATGCCCTCCATGTATCTGTCACATGCCCACAACACTGCAAACATGGAACCTTCCCCTCCGGTTCATCTGTCTAACAGATGACTACAGCCAGGAAAATATCCCTAGATATTTTCCCGCTCCGTCTCTTACGTGTAGTACTGCGATAGGTCACCACCAGCACTGCATACTGCCATGCCATGCATCTGTGTTGCATTGTTTGCTTTTTATTTATTGTTTCTCCCCCCTCTTCTCTCCGGTAGACCCCGAGACTGACGCTGCTGCCGAGTACGACTACGCCCCTGACGACCAGCCCCTTTCAGCAGAGCTTCCAGGAAAGCAAACCCCCCCCCCCTTGATCATTCCAATATCGCCTATTCCTTCTCCCCCGTGCTTGCATTAGAATTTGCTACTGTAATTGTTTGCTCCTATTCTGATGCATAGCCTGTTTTTGTAACCTGCTGTTGTTACTTTACATGTCATCCTAAACTGCTTAGAATAGGTTGGTTAGTGATCCATCAGTGACCCCTCACCCTTGTCCCTGTTGCCCCGCTTTGTTACCAGTGCCTCGATCATTGTGATCGATGTGCAGAGACCGACACATCACCGCACCCCCCCCCCCCTTAGTTGTACGACCCTGCAGGGCTACTATCCAGTGACGAGGGTGATACCTCGTACTGCACTCCTGATGATATCTCTGTAGTATAGCACATCAGTGGTGATTGCTGAGGGTGATTCCTCGCTCTCCCCTTCCCGATGATGACTCTGTCGTGCAACCCTTCAAGTGTGGACCATCGAGGGTGATTCCTCCTGGTTATCCTTGACGGATTATATCGAGAAGGAATCCATCGAGGGTGATTCCTCGGGTTCCCCTTGATGTTATGGACACACGGTTACCATGACTTTTACCTCAGACCTTGGTTGAAGGCGGGTCGACCCCGAGGGGTACCCGCGAGAGATGTGGAGTCAGGTTGACCGTGAGGGTACCCGCGAGATAATTATGTGGCATGGCCGGGCATTCCTGGCCCTTGCCGTAAGTCCACGAGACGGGGTGACGGGACCACAGATCGTGGATCACTGATTGTCACCGCAAGCTCCCAGCACACTAACGGGTTAGGATATGTGATCTGAGTAGGCCTCTGGCCTTTTCGCACTAACCACCACGCGGGAATAAGTATGGGCACTCGGCGTCGTATGATTCTTCCGAAAGCTCTCAGACGTCAGCAATTGAGTGGCACGCGCCAGGTTGGACTGGGAAAGCCTGCGCTTGTATTAAGGGGGCTAGGTCTGCTCCCGGCCGCGTTTGCAACGCGCTAGATTGCAAAGGATGATTGGCCCATGACACCTTCGCATTTAGGAGTTAGACCGGCGTGCTGGCCTCTCTGTTGAGCCTAGGTAGGACTACGGTGTGTCGATCAGCCGAGGCCGGGCATGACCAGGAAAGTGTGTCCGGCCAGAGTTAATCGGGCGTGTTGGGCAAGTTGGTGCACCCCTGCAGGGAAGTATATCTATTCGAATAGCCGTGTCCACGGTAACGGACGCTCAGAGAGTATCCCGATCTACTACAACTAGAACTGGATACTTGTGATGTTTAATAATATGTTGGCTCCGGTATCGCTTTCTCGCAGGGAGTCGAGGAAGGATCTCTGGTTGTTGTTACTACTTGCTTACAACTTTATGTTATGCTAATCCGCACCCTTCTAATGCTGCAAGATGCTAGTCTTCGATAGGCTAGGCCTTCCCCCCTATTCTGGCATTTCTGTAGTCTAGTCCGTAGATACAGCCCCTTCTTTGATACCGATGCATAAATAGAATAGTTCTGATGTAAGTCTTGCGAGTACTTTGGATGAGTACTCATGGTTGCTTTGCTTCCCTTTTTCCCCTTACCCGATTACTGCGATCAGATGACGGAGCCCAGGAGACAGCTGCTCCCGCCGACGACTACTACTACCCTACCGGTGGAGCCTACTACTACGTGGAGACCGACGACCAGGAGTAGATTCGGAGGCTCACAGGCAGGAGTACTACGCCTTTCAATCTAGTTACCGTTGTTTTGCTCAGCCTTCTTAAGGCAAACTTGTTTCTTTTATGTCTGTACTCAGATATTATTGCTGCTTGCGCTAACGCTTGTACGCGAGCTTATGTATTCGAGCCCTCGAGGCCCCTGGCTTGTAATATAAAGCTTGTATGACTTTTATTTGTGTTTAGAGTAGTGTTGTGATATCTTCCCGTGAGTCCTTAGGCTTGATCGTGTGCATTTGCGTGTATGATTAGTGCACGATTAAGTCGGGGGCGTCACAAGTTGGTATCAGAGCCGACTGCCTGTAGGAATCCCCCTTTCCAACTCCTTGGCCGAAGTTGAGTCTAGTCCTTGAAAAACTGTTTTACTAACATGGCTGTGTGGCTTATGGGCCCACGTCGCCAATGGGTGGTATTAGGATCTTTTATTCCTCTTCTTTACTCTGGGACTCTAATCTCTCTTCCTTTCGGGTTAAAGATTTTACTAACTCTGACATTAGGTTCTCGTGTTCACATTCACCCGGAGAGCTGGATTATCTGCAAACAATCCTTTCAAAGTTATCTTATGCTTCTCACACTGTCTCATGACATCTTGCACTCCCTTGTTTCAGATGCGTCCCGCAAGACAGCTTGTGCACCAGACCATGGATGTCGATGCGACTGGGTTCCCAGCTATCCTGGTCGACCTCTTGACCAGGCTGGGATATCGCTGGTACCCTGAGTACACTATTTATGAGGACTACCGTGAGTTCAACCAGGAGCAGTACCACGCGATGGTTCGTATCTTTGATCGGCAGAACAACTCCATCACTGAGCTGCACACCTTCCATGGTGTTGGAGTGACTGTTGACATGGCAGTCCATGATGCTGCATATACTGCTATTGCCCGTCTCCGTGGAGAGCACAACAGTCGCGTGGAGGAGTCTGCTTTCAGATACATTCCATATGCCCCTGCTGGGGATGAGAGTGGATACTACACTGTTGTCTACTCCTTACGTGTTGCGTCGTTATGACCCGCAGGTTTTGGTTCAGTACACTCAGGCTCTGGATCGCACTGCCCGAGCTCTTGCTGTCGAGTTGTACGCCACTCGTGCTCGTCTTTACGACGCTCTGACACAGTTGCTGCCAGCAGTCAGTGCACAGATGCACCCAGAGTACATTCTTTACCCGCGCAGGACGGAGATGCCACCAGGTCTTGAGTGGCCTGCTGTTGGAGGTCTTACTCCTCCACGTGGTCCTCTTCTTCCAGTTCGGGACCAGGTTCTGCACCAGAGTGTTCACGAAGCGCAGGATCCTTATATCGAGGGTACCCTGCATCGTCACCTGCAGCTGCCTGGCTTCAGTGGTTTTCTCCAATGTTGATGTAGCTATCGCTATGTCCCGTTGTTGTATCCCTCCACCGCGTGCCTGCGTGCCGCCTAGTGTGTCTAGCTTTCCTTTTCGCTGTCGTAACGCTGGCATGTAACCGAATCTATGTACGGATCTGTATGTCATGTTTGACTATGTTGATGTATCTATTGTACTCCATTTGTTGTGCGTGTTACTTCATGAATGATTCCTTACAACTGCAATGCTCATTGCTAAACTACTCCTGTTGAATTTTAGCAGGATGGTTAGACCCGCAGGTCGTGGCCGTGGTGCCAACAATCCACCATCGCCCGATTATATGGCTGGAATGATGCAACAGTTTGAACTGAACCGCCAATTCATGCAAGGGCTCATGGATCAGTTCCCTTGTCCAAATGCTAACCAGCAGCCAGCCTCAATAACTTTGCAAGAGTTTGTGCGTCTCAATCCAACCATCTTCTGCAACTCAGTTCAGCCGCTTGATGCTGATGACTGGCTCCGCGGCATCGCTTTTGAGATGGAGTCTGCTAATGTGGCCCCTGCCAACTATGTCACTTTTGCATCGTACTTACTGAAGGGTCCCGCAGCGCAATGGTGGGACACTCACAGGCATACCCTAGCTGCTGGGACCATCATCACTTGGGTGGAGTTCCGAGCTGCCTTCCGTGCCCGTTACATTCCGCAAGGAGTTATGGACCGGAAGAAGCATGAGTTCCGCAACCTTACCCAAGGCAGCAAGACTGTGGAAGCTTATCAGAGGGAGTTCCTTGAGTTATCCTGCTATGCAGAAGAGGATATTGCTACTGATGCTCGCAGACAGGAGAAGTTCCGTGAAGGGCTCAACCCAGATTTCAAGCTCGCACTGCTAGTCCAAGACTTCGCCGACTTCGCCACCTTGGTGAACAAGGCCATACAGGTTGAGACTGGTTTGAAGGATCACAAGGACGCGCTCAAGCGCACCCGAGAAGCGGGCTCATCTTTGGGCTCGTCTTCGCAGAAGCGCCGTATATGGATTCCTCACAGCATGTACAGTCCAACTGTTCCTGCTCCAAGGCCGTCGTATGCCGCACCTCGTCTGCCTCCTCCACCTCTGAGGCAGCCAAGACCTCAAGCTCCAATGCTTCGGGCTCCTGCTCTCTGTCCCGAAGACGGGCTCTGCTTCAAGTGTGGCCGTCCAGGTCACCGTTCCAGAGATTGCACTCAGAACCAGAATTAGCTTGTGCTTCCGTCAGCTGGCCGTGGAAATGGCCGTGGCAACAACCAGCCCCGCAACAACAATGCCAGACCTTCTTATGGTCGTGGTCAAGCTTATCATGTTGATCTGAATGAAGCTCAAGATCAACCTGCTACTGTGCTGGGTACTCTTCTTGTTAATTCTATACCAGCTTCTGTTTTATTTGATTCAGGAGCATCGCATTCATTCATATCAGAAACTTTTGCATACATGCATGGCATTAATTATGAGGAGATGAACATCCCACTAGTGGTAAACACACCCGCGGGACAATGTCAAACCACCATGGTTAGCCACAACATTACCGTTGAAATTGAAGGGTTGGAATTCCATGTCTCTCCCATTCTTTTGAAGTCTTCCAATATTGACCTCATTCTAGGAATGGATTGGTTGAAAGCTCATACTGCTTCTATCCATTGTGCCACTAAAGTCGTCCAACTCCTGCACCCCTCGAACGAGATAGTAAACTATCATGCTCTTTTCATTCCAAATGTCGAAGCCCAGATATATTCCCTGAATGCTTTGAACGCTTGTCCTCTTGAGGGAATCGAAAACGTTCCAGTCATTCGCGACTTCCAAGATGTCTTTCCGGAAGAACTTCCAGGAGTACCCCATGTTAGAGCTGTCGAGTTTGTTATCGACTTGAAACCAGACACTACTCCTATTGCAAAGCATCCCTACAAGATGCCACCGCATGAACTCCTTGAGCTTAAGGAGGAAATCGACAAGTCACTTCGTAAGGGTTTCATTCGCCCAAGTTCCTTTGCCTGGGGAGCACCTTCTCTCTTTGTCAAGAAAGATGGTACGAACCGGTTGGTCCAAGATTACCGACCTATTAACCAAACCACCATTCAGAACAAGTATCCGCTTCCTCGGATCAACGATCTATATGATCAACTTGCTGGATCTTCAGTATTCTCTAAACTCGACTTGCGGTTGGGTTATCATCATATCCGCGTCCGCGAAGAGGATATCCCCAAGACCGCCTTCGTTACTCGCTATGGTTCATACGAGTACACCGTCATGTCCTTTGGATTAACTAATGCTCCAGCAACGTTCTCCCGATTGATGAATTATATCTTCATGGATTACCTCGACAAGTTCGTCGTGGTTTATCTGGATGATATCTTGGTATTTTCCAAGAATAAGGAAGAACATGTTGAACACCTTCGTCTTGTGCTGGAAAAGCTTCGAGAGCATCTGCTATATGCCAAGTATTCCAAGTGTGAATTCTGGTTATCCGAAGTGACCTACCTTAGTCATGTGATCTCCAAGGATGGTATTGCCGTCAACCCAGAACGAGTTCAGGCTATTCTTGACTGGACTCCTCCGAAGAATGTCAAGCAAGTGAGAGTTTTCTCGGACTCGCCAGCTATTGCCGCCATTTTGTTGAGAACTTTTCCAAGATTGCCAAGCCTCTGATTAATCTGCTTCACAAAGGTGTTAAGTTTGAGTGGACAGACAAATGTCAGGAAAGTTTCCAGACTCTCAAGGACAAGCTGACCTCTGCTCCAGTGCTTGCTCCTCCGGATTCTCGCAAAGAATTCGTCATTTATTGTGACGCCTCTCGTCAAGGATTAGGCTGTGTCCTAATGCAAGAGCGAAAGGTGATTGCTTATGCCTTGCGACAACTGCGTCCTCATGAAGAGAACTACCCAGTGCATGATCTTGAACTAGCTACAGTGATATATGCATTGAAGCTGTGGTGACATTGCCTTCTCGGTAATCGATGTGAGATCTACACTGATCATCAAAGTCTGAAGTATCTGTTTACTCAGCCAGATCTGAATCTCCGTCAACAGAGATGGATGGAAGCAATTACGGACTATGACTGCGGTATTTCTTATACCCCTGGCAAAGCTAATGTGCTGGCCGATGCCTTGAGCCGCAAGTCCTATTATAACAATCTCATGGTTCAGCGAGCTCAACCCCATCTGTATGAAGAACTTCACAAATTGAACCTTCACATCATTCCACAGGGTTCTCTTAATACCCTTGTTTTACAGCCAGATCTTGAGAAGGCTGTTAGGTCTGCGCAAGCTAAAGATGCTGAAGTTGATCTGATGAAAAGAGATCTTGACCTTGAAAAGTCCAGAGATTTCTCGCTTGCAGAAGATGGAACCTTGTATTTCAGAGATCGCATTGTAGTACCTCGGTTCGAACTCATGACGGACAAAGTTATGAAGGAGGCACATGATACCCCACTGTCTATTCATCCGGGTAGCACCAAGATGTATCGTGATCTTCGTCAAAGGTACTGGTGGTCTAAAATGAAGCAAGACATTGCTTGCTATGTTGCCGAATGTGACATTTGCCGTCGCGTTAAGGCAGAACATCAGAAGCCTGCTGGAATTCTGCAACCGCTCCCTATTCCTGAATGGAAATGGGATAAGGTTAAAATGGATCTCATTACTGGTCTTCCCAGGTCACAAAAGGGTCATGATGCTATTCTTGTCGTCATCGATCAACTCTCCAAAGTTGCACACTTTTTGCCAGTCAAGGAGACGATCACTGATAGTCAGTTAGCAGATTTGTATATCTCCAGAATTGTATCAATCCATGGTATTCCCAAGGAGATCAGTTCAGACCGAGGCAGCCTCTTCACCTCAAAGTTCTGGGCAAGTTTCCAAGAAGCTATGGGAACTCATATAACCTGGAGTTCAACTTATCACCCCCAGTCCCAAGGCCAAGTTGAACGAGTTAATCAAGTGCTTGAAGATATGCTGCGTGCTTGTGTCATTTCATTTGGTAAGAAGTGGGAGGAATCTCTCCCGTATGCTGAATTCTCGTACAATAACAGCTATCAAGCTAGCTTGAAGATGGCCCCCTTTGAGGTATTATATGGACGTAAGTGTCGAACCCCTCTGAATTGGTCAGAAACTGGGGAACGGCCGCTCATTGGTCCGGATATTATCCAACACGCTGAAGAGCAAGTCCGTATTGTCCGGGAAAATCTCAAGGCGGCCCAGTCTTGCCAGAAGAGCAACTATGAAGGGCACTCATCGCTTTGGAATCAAGGGCAAGTTAGCTCCTCGCTATATTGGTCCTTTCCGCATTCTCGCCAGACATGGACATGTGGCATATAAATTGGAATTGCCCCTGCAGTTCTCTCACCTCCACGATGTCTTCCATGTGTCGCAACTTCGTCGTTGCTTCAAGGATCCGCACCGTGCTATGGATCATGAGATGCTCGAATTGCAAGATGATCTCTCTTATAATGAGCATCCAATCCGTATCCTGGATCAAGCTGAACGTTGGACCCGTCAGAAGGCAATC
The DNA here is from genome assembly GCA_039707655.1 of Elymus sibiricus. Classification (NCBI taxonomy): domain Eukaryota; kingdom Viridiplantae; phylum Streptophyta; class Magnoliopsida; order Poales; family Poaceae; genus Elymus; species Elymus sibiricus. The sequence goes on along the minus strand of CM077676.1, from coordinate 300,588,041 downwards.
AAGTTTCTCAAAGTGCAGTGGTCGAATCATACTGAAGATGAAGCCACTTGGGAAAGTGAGGATCGTCTTCGTGAAGAATACCCCGATCTTCTTCCTTCTACCTCCTGAATTCTCGGGACGAGAATTTCTTTTAGGGGAGGAGAATTGTAACACCCCTATGTAATGAGCACAGTGATCATCTGTTAATCATGCCAAGTCATCATCAATTACAATGCTTGATCACATTTGAATCATATCTCATTTCAAATTCCAATTCAAATTGAAATTCAAATATGAGGTGAAAATAAAAGTTGTTCAAATTTGGAAACTAAATAGTTCATAATTTTGGAAATATTCCATAACTATTTATGTTCAGGAAAACAACATCACCTAAAATTCCTAGATGACTATAACATCTTGAAACAGGGCCAACAACACCATTTTGCCTCTTTTAAATGCAATACAAAATTCAAATGAAATTATATTGCCCCCAAACTTTTTGTGGCAGTGCAGTAAATTGCAACATATTTATTTGGCCAGGATCCACATTTTTGCAAAATGATTTGGTGGCTAAAATAAATGCAAAGGCTCTCTGTTTTTAGAAAACAGTAAATGCAAAGAGAAAAAGGAAAAGGGGCCCGGGACACTGGACTCTAGTCCACAGTGCCCGGCCCGGCCCAGCCGGCGCCTCCTTACACCTCACGCCTCTCTCTCCTCTCTGTCACCGCTCCCGCGTTCGCCGCGCCTGTCCCCCCTCTCCTCGCTCGATAGCGCGTTGCCGCGCCGCTCCTGGTCGGTTAAGAGCCCCTGGCTCTCCCCTCTGGCCTCACTCTCTCTCCCTCTCCCTTCCCCAGCGCCTCTCCCCTCTTCTCCCACCTCTCCCGAGCGCGGCCATGGCCTCGCCGCCGTGAACGTCGCGGCCACCGCCGTCCCCACGTCCCCGGAGCGTGTCCAGGAGCTCCGCCGGCCTCCGCCTCTTCTTCCTCGTCGACCAACTGGAGCTGGGGCGCGCTGCAGCCTCGGCATCGACCTCCTCTTCTTCTCCGGGCATCGTCACTGCCCCGAGTCGATCCGCCTCGCCCCTGCTCTGCTAAGCCCTCGCCGGACCACCGTGCGTCCCCGTGGTGAGCTACACCCCTCCCCCTTCTCCATTTTGGCTCGGGTTCGAGCCATAGCTAGCTGTCACCGTCGCTGCACTCCATCACCCGCCATTGCCGGCGTTTTGCTCGAAGCAGAGCCGCCCGAGCCGTCCCACGTTGTCAGCCGTGATCTGGGTGCTCAGTAGAGCCCGCCGGTGAGCTCCTTTAGGTCGTTAGCTCACCGCAGCCGCGCGCCCGAGTTCACCCGAAAGCCACCGCCGCCAAACCTCGACGCCGGCATCGTTCCGGTCGTCTCCGGCACCAGCCGATGGCGCCATCATGCGCGCGACATCGAGCCGCGTCCAACAAGCCTAGCCATGGCTCCGGAGACCCCCTGTGCGCGAATCCCGCCGCCCTCCCAAGCCGCGCCGCCACTGGAATGGTCGCCGGTGGCGAAGCTCCGACGACGCCGACGTGGACGCCCTGGGGCCCACCCCTGGGACACTGCCAGTGGGTCCCAGGGGCCCAGTTGGCCGAGTTGACCTAGTCAACTCTGCTGACTGGGCACCCCCAGCCACTGACAGGTGGCCCCCACCCTAATTAATCTGTTAATTAAATCTGATAATTAAATAGTCACTGACAGTGGGTCCCACTAGTTAATTAGTTAACTTAATCTGCTGATTAAAATGTCTCAGTCTATGACAGAGGGGCCCCACATGTCAGTTTGACCAGTCAATGGTCAAAGTTGACTGCTGACATCACCCTGACATCATGCTAACGTCATATTTCCTTTTCTGTCGAATTTATTAATTAAAACAATTCCAAAAATGTTTAAATCTTTGAAAAATCATAGAAATTAAACCGCAGCTCGGATCAAAAAGTTTTCTACATGAAAGTTGATCAGAAAAACGAGACGAACCCGAATATGCCCTCCATGTATCTGTCACATGCCCACAACACTGCAAACATGGAACCTTCCCCTCCGGTTCATCTGTCTGACAGATGACTACAGCCGGGAAAATATCCCTAGATATTTTCCCGCTCCGTCTCTTACGTGTAGTACTGCGATAGGTCACCACCAGCACTGCATACTGCCATGCCATGCATCTGTGTTGCATTGTTTGCTTTTTATTTATTGTTTCTCCCCCCTCTTCTCTCCGGTAGACCCCGAGACTGACGCTGCTGCCGAGTACGACTACGCCCCTGACGACCAGCCCCTTTCAACAGAGCTTCCAGGAAAGCAAACCCCCCCTTGATCATTCCAATATCGCCTATTCCTTCTCCCCCGTGCTTGCATTAGAATTTGCTACTGTAATTGTTTGCTCCTATTCTGACGCATAGCCTGTTTTTGTAACCTGCTGTTGTTACTTTACCTGTCATCCTAAACTGCTTAGAATAGGTTGGTTAGTGATCCATCAGTGACCCCTCACCCTTGTCCCTGTTGCCCCGCTTTGTTACCAGTGCCTCGATCATTGTGATCGATGTGCAGAGACCGACACATCACCGCACCCCCCCTTAGTTGTACGACCCTGCAGGGCTACTATCGAGTGACGAGGGTGATACCTCGTACTACACTCCTGATGATATCTCTGTAGTATAGCCCATCGGTGGTGATTGCAGAGGGTGATTCCTCGCTCTCCCCTTCCCGATGATGACTCTGTCATGCAACCCTTCAAGTGTGGACCATCGAGGGTGATTCCTCCTGGTTCTCCTTGACAGATTACATCGAGAAGGAATCCATCGAGGGTGATTCCTCGGGTTCCCCTTGATGTTATGGACACACGGTTACCATGACTTTTACCTCAGACCTTGGTTGAAGGCGGGTCGACCCCGAGGGGTACCCGCGAGAGATGTGGAGTCAGGTTGACCGTGAGGGTACCCGCGAGATAATTACATGGCACGGCCGGGCATTCCTGGCCCTTGCCGTAAGTCCACGAGACGGGGCGACGGGACCATAGATCGTGGATCACTAATTATCACCGCGAGCTCCCAGCAGACTAACGGGTTAGGATATGTGATCTGAGTAGGCCTTTGGCCTTTTTGCACTAACCACCATGCGGGAATAAGTATGGGTACTCGGTGTCGTACGATTCTTCCGAAAGCTCTCAGACGTCAGCAATTGTGGCACCCCGGCTCAGAGAGACCGGAACGCCCCGTATTCCAGCCCAGAGATCAAGTCTTCTGGAATACGGCACTGCTTGGCATAGAACACATCAGCTCTTTATTACAAATACTTGGGGTACAAGGGTCCGATATTACAAAGGTTACAGGAGCACGGCGACACTTCACCTGCTAAGGTAGTTCTATGCTAGCAGCGGAACATCTCGAAGCGGAATAAAATCTAGCAGCGGAACAACGACGACGGCGATGGACTCCACTCCGCAGGGACTCTGGCTGGGACGCATCCTAGAGCGCAACCTCGGGATCCTCGACAAGCAATCAATCATGGCAAGACCTGCAATCTGGCATGACACGCCAGGTGAGTACTTTGAATGTACTTGCAAGCTCACAACAACCAAAGCAGTCAAGACATACAACAGCATGGCATTTGCAGGTTAATCATCAAAGATGAACACGATACTGCTAGAACAACATGAGCGTGGCAACAACATGAGCATGGCATGTACATATAATTCATGATATGAACAGGATGATACTAGCACTAGCATGCACGGGGGTCGACATTTAAGGTCTCATGGACCAACTTAATCTGCTGGGAGGTTATTTTGTAATCACAAACTTACCATCATGATCATCACTCGATCACCTCATAGTCAATCAACATCGGTATCCACAATACCATCGTGATCCTCTCATGATCTCATGAAGATCAACCAACTTCTTTTCTCATTGAACCGGGGTTGTTATTATTCAGATTATTATTACTGTTGACCCATAGTGTGACCTACTATGAACTGTGTCCATGACCGAGGACGCGGCTATCGATAGATTATACACTCTGCAGAGGTTAGTACACTGTACCCACACCACAGAACTCATGGCCTCGTGCTCCCATTCGGGTGGACCAACGACATTCCGACAAAACCAATCTATTGCATGACACTCTCCCGGCCACTCCAACAAACTCCCCTTTGGGCTATGTCCTGGGTTACCCCGATGCCAACTCGTGACATCCGCCACCTTTGTGGCCACCACCGTCGTGGCCAAAACAAAACATCGTCCCAAACGGGGACCTCGGATCCATACAACTTGGGTACTCAAGGCTTATGGCCGCCTACCTGATCAGGGTTGCGCGCGCACATAACCTTCCCTAGAATGAGGCACCGGCGAGAGGCATGACAATAGACTGCATTAGGGCCTCCCCATCCAGGCAAGTGTGGTTGCACTGGTGAGCTCGATTCGGTGGCACCATGACTCAGCCAACAGATTTGTTCAAGTCCGATTAATGTCAGGTTTAACTTGAATGGTGAAGAGCTGAGTCACAATAAAATAACATGATAATGCATATGAGCATGATACCAGTGTAACCATGGATGGGCAACATAACATATGTCATAACAGCATCAACAATAAATCATTTCCTCTACTAGATGCAAAAGAGCATGGCATAACGATCATCATGCATATTACAAGTACTTTCATATCAAACCCTAACTACTCATGTGAGCATAACATTATCACTAGCACCGGAAATGATTACAAGAATAAAACATGATAAGAATATCCTTAGCAATTAATCATAACACTTACTAGATGAAAATGAACATGGCATAAGCAATGAGCATGGATTCACAAGCATATTCGAAGCATTCACAAAATAATTAAATGCGTAAACAATTATTAAATATTCAAGTGGAAACCATGGCTATTGCAATGCCATCATGCAAGTGGCTGTTGTGGCTTGCCTGGGGATGAAGGAACCATCGGGGAGAGGTGCGATGAACTCGCGGAAAGAATCGCCGGAAAAGTTTCCCTCTCGGCGGAGCTGTTTTAAGGGCAAGGGAAAAATGGTCATTTTCACAGCGTGACAACCTCAGGAAAATGACACCATCGGAACGGGCTCGACGAACTGAGATCGTGGGCTTTGGAATCACCTGAATCGGAGTTACGGTTGTCGAGATACGGCCGTTCGTTCGTTAGGCAGAAAAAGAATTAAAAATTGTCCATTTCTGGCCTTAACGGACGAACGTCCGCTAATTAACAGATTTGGCCGGCGGCTGGAAATATAAGGCGTACTTTGGTAAATACGCTTTCGAACGGGGAAAGCGTATTCTGATTCGAAGAAGAAGTCGATTACGCTTTCGTTAACTGAAAACGTATTTTTAGAAAACCGTCTCCACTTATCCCGCGCGGGCCCGAGGCTGGGTGTATGACGAGTGGGGTCCGCGGGGAGGTGCGGCCCGCCTGGCCAGGTCTTCTTCTTCCTCCCGCCTTGCGCGCTCCTGACCGAGAATAGAGCCGGCCCCGACGGCGACCGCCGGTGATCCCGGCCACCGTACGGGACGCGCGACCTATCAAAATGCTCAGGGGGCCGAGCCGCATCGGTGGGTGATGGCCTCCACCGCCGAGGAGCTCGGGAACGAGCGGAGCTGCGGCCGTGGCGGACGGCGGCCTCGGCCGATGATGGAAACGGCGTTTTGGAGGCGGGGAGGGGAAGGCAATATGCGGGAGGGCTTCGCCATGTCTGGGTGGTTCTCCTGGTGCAGAAATGGGGAGGGGAGGGGCTCGGACGTGCTTGAATTTAAGAGGAGCCGAGCGGCGGCCATGGCGGCAGTGGCGAGCGGGAGGGGCTCCTCGAGCTCGCTCGAGTAGTCGGGGAGGCTACTGGGAGGGTGTAGAAGAGGATGAGATGCTCGGGGAGGCTCGAGACACGCTATATATAGCCGGGTGACGATGACGTACCCGGAAGCCGCCGCGGACGCGCGGACGATGCCTCTGGCGCGGCCGCGTGCGCGTGCGCATGCGCGGAGGGGAAGAGAGGTCTAGGGGGGTTCATTCGGCGCGAGATGCCTTGGGGGAGCAAGAGGACAAGGGAAAAGCGATGACGGCCGCGGGCATCCCGGGACGGCGTGGCTGGCCGGAGAGGAAAGAGGAGAGGGGGAGGGGTCCAGAGAGGACACGCGGACGCAGGAGAGCGAGGGCAATGCAGTGGACATGGTGCGGTAGCGATACGTCATGGTTTGGACGGCGGCAGAGGGCCCCGACGTCCAGAGCGCGCTTTCGGCGTGCCAGACCGCGTGATCACCGCGTGCACAGGCGCACGAAGTGCGTACTGGTCATCAACAGCATGTCTTCCGTGTAGTCCATCCATCCTGGGACCCTCCTGAGGTTGCTGTATGAAAGTTGGGCATGAAATATTGATCAAATTAGAGGGGATAAGAGCTAACCAGGATTTCAAAGAGGTTTAGGGTAGGAAGGACTACAATCCTGTGGATTTTGAAAAGATTTGGACCAAAATTTAACATAGTTGCTTTACAACTGCCAAATCTGGTCCAGAAGCTAGATCAGGAAGTAGCACTCACATGGTTACTTGGGTTGAGCTGAAAATTTGTGGAGTATGATCATTTAGGCATATGAAGGTACCATAAAAATTTCATCCCATTTGGATAAGTAGAAATGGTACTTCCTTCACAATGATCCACACTGGACAGAAACTTGGGGGAATTTTGTGGGGAAAATTACTTGGAACAATGATGTGAATTTTGGCATGCTCAAATGATATAGGAATATTTAGGTCTTGGATTAATTTCAAAAAAAATTAAGCAATATAAAATATAGTTGCTTCACAAACTGAAATTCTGACCAGAAACCAAGATTTGAAGGTGTGCTCACATAGATTGTTGTATGGAGATGAAATTTGGTGGAGAGTAATTATTGGATCATATGAATGACCTACCAAAATTTCAACTCATTTGGATAATCCTAGCTAGTACTTCCTTCACAAACCTTCTCTCTGGTCAGAAACTTTGGAAATTTGCTGAGGAAGATTTACTAGGCAAATAAATCTGAATTTTGGCATGTGGCAATTATTTGGATAGGAAAGAGTTCCCAAAAATGTTTAGGGCAATCAAGAAAATATAAATAGCACTTCCTTCACAAAGTGCCATTCTGGACAGAATGGAAAATGAATATTCCTGAACTATTTTTGAACTAGGCAAGGATGGGTTTTAACATATTTGTGGAAGATATGATCCAAAGAATTTATGAGAATTTTGTGGGGATTTTTGGAGTGGCAGAAATATAGGTTGCGTCACAACCTTGAGCAAACAGGGTTATTCCTTTAATAGAAAAAGGAATATTCCCAAGAAATAAATATTGGGGTTGGGCTAAGATGGAAATGACATGGCCTTGGGATAGATTTGAGAATGACAAGCCACTAGGAAGTGGCAGGAGAGAAGATCTTCCCAGGTTTCAAGACCACATAGCCACGGAAAAAGAACTCCAAATAAGAATTCGAAGAAATCCAAAACAAAAAGGAAGGGCCAAAAATCGGGGTGTTACAGCAATTGAGTGGCGCGCGCCGGGTTGGACTGGGAAATCCTGCGCTTGTATTAAGGGGGCTAGGTCTGCTCCCGGCCACGTTTGCAACGCGCGGGATTGCAAAGGATGATTGGCCCATGACACCTTCGCATTTAGGAGTTAGACCGGCGTGCTGGCCTCTCTGTTGAGCCTAGGTAGGACTACGGTGTGTCGATCAGCCAAGGCCGGGCATGACCAGGAAAGTGTGTCCGGCCAGAGTTAATCGAGCGTGTTGGGCAAGTTGGTGCACCCCTGCAAGGAAGTATATCTATTCAAATAGCCGTGTCCACGGTAACGGACGCTCAGAGAGTATCCCGATCTACTACAACTAGAACTGGATACTTGTGATGTTTAATAATATGTTGGCTCCGGGATCGCTTTCTCGCAGGGAGTCACGGAAGGATCTCTGGGCGTTGTTACTACTTGCTTACTACTTTATGTTATGCTAATCCGCACTCTTCTAATGCTGCAAGATGCTAGTCTTCGATAGGCTAGGCCTTTCCCCCTATTCTGGCATTTCTACAGTCTAGTCCACAGATACAGCCCCTTCTTTGATACCGATGCATAAATAGAATAGTTTTGATGTAAGTCTTGCGAGTACTTTGGATGAGTACTCACGGTTGCTTTGCTTCCCTTTTTCCCCTTACCCGATTACTGCGATCAGATGACGGAGCCCAGGAGACAGCTGCTCCCGCTGACAACTACTACTACCCTACCGGTGGAGCCTACTACTACGTGGAGACCGACGACCAGGAGTAGATTCGGAGGCTCCCAGGTAAGAGGCATGCCCCTTTCGATCTAGTTATTGTTGTTTTGCTCAGCCTTCTTAAGGCAAACTTGTTTCCTTTATGTCTGTACTTAGATATTATTGCTGCTTCCGCTAACGCTTGTACATGAGCTTATGTATTCGAGCCCTCGAGGCCCCTGGCTTGTAATATAAAGCTTGTATGACTTTTATTTGTGTTTAGAGTTGTGTTGTGATATCTTCCCGTGAGTCCTTAGGCTTGATCGTGTGCATTTGCGTGTATGATTAGTGCATGATTAAGTCGGGGGCGTCACACTTATGAAGTTGCTTCTTTGATTGAAAAGTATGATGCTACCCTCTACAAATCTGAAAATTTTGACATACTTAAATATTGCTATGAAAACTATGGTCATAATGCCTATGTTAATGAATTTATTGAGAGAATGTCTGCTGCTTTGGAAGAGAATAATGATATGCATGAATTCATAGATAATTATGATTCCGTTGATTCGATTGAAATATCCCCTCTTGATGAACGTGATGCTTGCTATTCTTATGGCCATGATGCCAATATTAATGATGCTTATAGAGATGAACTTGTTATAGTTCCTTATGTTAAAAATGAAATCATTGCTATTACACCCATACTTGATAGCTCCTTGAACGAAAAGCATGATTGCAATGATGTTAATATAAATTCTATTAATGTCAATTATGCTAATTACATGCAAAGCTACAAGCTTGGGGATGAAAATTTTGTTATGTCCACTACTTACTGCAATGATCATGATTGGGGTGATAATGCTTCTTATGATCTTAAAAATTTATTTAAGCCTCATGATGAATATGTCACTGATAATAATGTTTGCAATAGTATTGAAAGTGGGTTTTGGAGAGTGTCAACTTTAAGTAAAAAGAATCCCACATATTCGGAGAGTGTTCAATCTTATGAATTTTTTGATGAAAGTGGGTTTGGAGAGGTCATGACTTTAGTTGATGATAATCCCACTATTTGCACCCGGCTCCAATGGCGCTCCCAGCGGCTGACGACGACGACGGGCAGCAGTTCACCATGCCTCACGTAGTGAACACCCACATGAGGAGGAAGGACCTCTCGGTGGTGTACACCAATGAGCCGGTCCCGGTGGAGAGCTCCATCCACACTATGGAGCAGTTGCTTGCTGAGGACGAGTACCAAGTGGTCGGCTTCGACCTCGAGTTCACCGGCGGTCATGTAGGGTATGATCAGAAGGTTGTCGTCGCCCAGTTGTGCATGTGCCATCACGTCCTTGTCTACCACTACTCCCTGGCCACAAGGCCTTGCGAGCGTTTCGCCAGGTTTATCAACAGCCATAACTACAGGTTCGCTACGGTGGACACCTTCAACGATCTAAAGGTGCTCGAGACTACGGGCTTGGCCTGCCAGAATCTTGTCGACATCCAAGGCCAGTACAGGGTCTGGGGCAGAAAGAAGGCGAAGGACTCCCTGGTTGACCTAGCCATGGCCATCATCTACCCCTACTACAGAGGCATGAAGAATGAGTGCAAAAATAACAAGGATGACTGGCATGAGGCCTGGGTGCGGAGACTGGATGAAGAACACATCAAGTACGTGGCCAAGGATGTGTACACAAGCTACGAGATGTACAGGCAGATCGTTGACATGAGGGAGTGCCTCCTCCCCGTGGACGACGAGGGATCGACCCACAAGTAGAGTAGTGGCGACAACGTCACAAGAAGTAGATCATTAGATGATCGTTTCTCCTAATTTAGAATGCATGTAATTATTTATTAAGGTGTGTGCGAATGTTTTGTATAGTCACCTATGTAATTGGTTGTTTAATTTGGTTATATATGTTGTTCTTCTGTAGACTGAGCAAATCACATCGCCCACGGGCTAATCTAGGGAACCCGTCGGTGATGATTTCATCAATCGCTGACAATTGTATACCAGCAAGCATTTGCCCACAACACACACGGGTTATTAGCAGGAATCGTCCATGTTGTTATCCGTCTTCCCACACATTTTAGATTACTGACCTGTTTGCCGCGTATCACACACATCTTGTTAAGTTGAATCGTTTCTGTTGTGCTGGTTAATCGCAAACATTTCATCCGAGTGAACCGCATGCCGTATATCGCACACACCTTGATCTGCCTGCCCGTTTCTGTTGTGTTGCGTAATCACAAACAGTTCATCCGAGTGAACTGTATGCCGTGTATCGCACACACCACGAACTGGCTGGCCGTGTTTGCTGTTCTGCCTTATCACAAACAGTTTGTATGGATCAACTGTATGCCACGTATCGCACACGCGTCTCTAATCTGAATCGTTTTTGATGTCTCCGGCATCCCAAACAGTTCGTCTTATTGGGGACGTTTTTTTACGACACCGTTTGCGATTCATGCATCGCACACAGTTTGGTCGCAGGGTCTCTGATTCATGTGTTGCGTTAGCGGTCGCCTACAATAGTGTTGATACGTCTCCAACGTATCTATAATTTTTGATTGTTCCATGCTATTATAGTATCAATCTTGGATGTTTATTATGCAATTATATATCATTTTTTGGGACTAACCTATTAACCTAGTGCCCAGTGCCAGTTGCTGTTTGTTTTACTTGTTTTTGGCTTTTCAGCAAATCAATATCAAACCGAGTCCAAACGGAGAAAAAACTCTGGATTAATTTTTTCTGGACCAGAAGGGACCCTAGAAGCTTCGGGATAAGACCAGAAGAGTCACGAGGGAGCGACAAGCTCGGGAGGCGTGCCCAGGGGGTAGGCGCGCCCCCAGGCTTGTGGGCCCCTCGTGGCACCTCTTGACCTAATTCCGCCGCTATAAATTCTCAAATATTCCCCATATACCAGAGAGCCACCTCGAATAAATTTTCCGCCGCCGCAAGATTTTGTTCTTCCGCGATCCCATTTGGAGGCCTTTTCCGGCACTCTGCCGGAGGGGGAATCGATCACGGAGGGCTTCTACATCAACCTTGCTGCCCTTCCGATGATGTGTGAGTAGTTTACTACAGACCTACGGGTCCATAGCTAGTAGCTAGATGGCTTCTTCTCTCTCTTTGATCTTCAATACCATGTACTCCTCGATGTTCTTGGAGTTCTATTCGATGTAATCTTCTTTTGTGGTGTGTTTGTTGGGATCCGATGAATTGTGGGTTTATGATCAGATTATTCATGAGAAATATTTGAGTCTTTTCTGAACTTATTTATGCATGATTATTATAGCTTTGTTTTTCTCTCCGATCTGTTTGGTTTGGCCAACTAGATTGATTTATCTTGCAATGGGAGAGGTGCTTTGTGATGGGTTCAATCTTGCGGTGCTCTATCCCAGTGACAAAAAGGGACAAGACATGTATTTGTATTGTTGCCATTAAGGATAAAACGATGGGGTTTATTCATATTGATTGAGTTTACTTTGTCTACATCATGTCATCTTGCTTAAGGCGTTACTCTGTTTTTATTAACCTAATACCCTAGATGCGTGATGGATAGTGGTCGATGGGTGGAGTAATAGTAGTAGATGCAGTGTTGTAGGGTGGAACCCTAAGTGAAGATATTTTCACACTTGGAGGGGAAAAGGGATAAACTCACAAGAACACAAGAGGGAATTCACTCAAACAAAACCCAATCACACATCCACTAGAGTAGCATACATGAGATCCACATGAATACATGAACAATCAAAGGAAAGTAGCACAAAGGTAAGGTTCTTCCCACTCCAAAGGAGATGAGGTGTTGATGGTAGTCTTCTCTAAAAGGAGGTCTTGATATCCCTTGGGATCTTCTCCTAGGAGGTCTTGATCTCCAAGAGGAGTGGTAGATGAGCAAAGCCCTCTAAAATATCTCAATACACTTTGCTAACCCTAACAAATGGTCTATCCACGGAATATATAGGAGAAGGGAGGTAAGGGACAAAGTGAGGGGCAAAACAGGAACAAATCAGCCACCTCGCTGGGAGGGCCGTGCACACGGGGTAAGTGAGGCCCGTGTGCACGGGGTCCTGGGGGCCGTGCGCACAGGGTGTGCGCATCCGTTTCCAGTAGCCTTCTGGGTAGCCCGTGGACACGGGGTCTGGAAGGCCCGTGCGCACGGGGTTGCCTGGGAGGTGCTGTCCACTTGTGGATTTCCTCCTCCGTCTTCCTCGTGTCCTTGGCGTGGTTCCTTTTGAACTTGTCGATGGTCCTTGGCTTCTTGGCGGTAGCTTCCATCATTTCTAATGACACACAATGTTTCTTTGTGAGGTAGCATCCAAGTTCCATCCATATCCATATGAAACTCGTATAAGAGTGAGTTCACCTTGTTCTCGATGGCACGTGCGTGAGCTCTTGTCATAAGTCCACTTGGTGCTTGATGAGTTGTTGTGGTATCCATGGGGATGACCAAAGGATGCTCCGCATCATCTCCCCCCCCCTTGGGAAAGATCCATCCTCGGATCGATATCTTCATCACCATGGTAGGGAGATAGATCCTTGACGTTAAAGGTGTCACTCATGTTGTACTTGTCGCGCGGGATGTCAATCTTGTATGCATTGTTGTTGATGTGTGCTAGCACCTTGAATGGCCCATCGGCGCGAGGTAGAAGCTTTGACTTGCGTTCATTGGGGAAGCGGTCCTTTCGAAGGTGTACCCACACGAGATCTCTGGGGTTGAACACCATGGGGTGCTTGTTTGCGTTGAGCTTGTTGGCGAGGTGTTGTACTTGGCGTTCGATCGTGAGCCTTGTGTCTTCATGCACCTTCTTGATGTACGTTGCTCTTGCGCTTGCGTCCAAGTTCGCTCACTCTTGTAGTGGAAGCGGTAGGATGTCCAATGGCGACAAAGGGTTGAAGCCATACACCACTTCGAAGGGAGACTTGCCCGTAGTAGAGTGGCGTGCTCGATTGTAGGCATACTCGGCGATCGGTAGACATTCCTCCAATTCCGTGAGGTTCTTCTTGATCAACACGCGAAGTAGTGTAGATATCATCCGGTTGGTGACTTCCGTTTGACCGTCGGTTTGTGGGTGATAGGCCGACGTGAAGAGGAGCTTGATTCCGAGCTTGCCGCATAGTGTCTTCCAAAAGTAGCTTAGGAACTTGACGTCGCGGTCTGATACAATCGTCTTGGGCATTCCATGAAGGCGCAATATTTCCCTACAAAACAAATTTGCAACATGTGAAACATCGTCGTTCTTGTTGCATGGAATGAAATGTGCCATTTTAGAGAAACGGTCAACAACTACAAATACCGAGTCTTTTCCATTTTTAGTTCTAGGAAAGCCAAGCACAAAATCCATACTAATGTCTTCCCATGGATGATATGGTATAGGAAGTGGCATATGTAAGCCATGAGATTGAGCTTGTGACTTTAGCTTTGCGACATGTGGAGCATCGATTGGTGTAGCGTGCGACATCGTGAAACATCTTGGGCCAATAGTACTTGTTGGAGAGCGTGGCAAAAGTCTTATCACGACCGAAATGTCCCATAAGTCCACCATCATGAGCCTCTTGCAAAAGCAACAAATGAAGAGAAGACTTGGGAATACAAAGTTTGTTAGCTCTCATAAGATATCCCTCCTTGATATAATATCGCTCCCAATAAGTGTTAGCAAGACATTTGGCAAAAGGAGTCACAAAAGAATCATCATGCTCATATAAATCTTTAATGTGCTCAAAGCCAATAACATTCAATTCAAGTTGAGTAACCAACATACACTTGCGTGAAAGAGCATCCGCTACAACATTTTCCTTTCCCTTGATATATTTGATAATGTAAGGGAAGGACTTAATAAATTCACTCCATTTAGCATGTCATTTATTCAATTTTGTTTAACCTTTAAGGTACTTAAGCATTTCATGATTGGTGTGAATGACAAATTCACGTGGTCGTAGATAATGCTCCCAAACATTCAAGACTCTCACCAAAGCATATAACTCTTTGTCATAGATGGGATAGTTAAGTTGAGCACCGGAAAGTTTTTCACTAAAATATGCAACTGGTCGCTTTTCTTGCATTAAAACGCCACCTATGCCATTACCGCTAGCGTCACACTGCACTTCAAATGTTTTCTCAAAGTTTGGCAAGGCAAGAAATGGACCATGTGTAAGCAAATTCTTAAGCTCATGAAACACGGTATCTTGGGAAGGTCCCCAAACAAAAGGTGCGTTCTTCTTACTCGATGCATGTAATGGTGAAGCAATGGTGGTAAAGTCCTTAACAAAGCGACAATAAAATCTGGCTAGACCAAGGAAGCTACGCACTTGTTGTAAGTTGGTTGGTTGTGGCCAAGTTTTAATAGCGTCAATTTTAGACTCATCAACTTCAACACCCTTAGAAGAGACAACAAAGCCCAAGAAAACAAGCTTATCAACACCAAAAGTGCATTTTTCCATGTTCGCATAAAGACGCTCATTTCTAAGAACTTGCAAGACATCTCGAAGGTGTTTCACATGCTCATCAAGGGATTGACTAAACACAAGAATGCCATCAAAGTAGACCACAACACAAATGCCAATGAGTTTGCGAAGAACATAATGCATGACACGCATAAAAGTGCTAGGTGCTTTAGATAAACCCATAGGCATGACTAACCATTCATACAAGCCAAATTTGGTTTTGAAAGCCATTTTCCATTCATCACCTTCTTGCATGCGTATTTGATAGTAACCACTTTTAAGACAAATTTTTGAGAAAATTGTGGCTCCACTAAGTTCATCAAGCATGTCATCAAGGCGTGGAATGGGATGGAGATATCTAACGGTGATAGCATTTATGGGATGGCAATCGGAACACATGCGGTAGGTACCATCTTTCTTAGGCACAAGAATTACCGGAACGGCACATGGACTCAAGCTCTCGCGTACATACCCATTCTCCATGAGATGTTGGACTTGCCGTTGGATCTCTTTGGTCTCGTCGGGGTTGACGCGGTAGGGTGCCTTGTTCGGTAAAGGTGCGCCGGGGATGAGGTCGATGCGGTGTTCGATTCCGCGAAGTGGAGGAAGTCTGGGAGGTAGCTCATCGGGAAACACATCCGCGAATTCCTGCAATAGATGAGATAACACCAAAGGTAGATGTTGTGAAGTATTAGTATGCACCGCTTCACCTTTGCACACAAGTACAAAGTGAAGAACACTAGATGGGCGCTCACTCACATCCCTCAAATCTCTTTTTGTGGCGAGTAGGACTAAGTTTTTCTTGTCGCTCATCGTGGAGTCACTCAATTTTGGCTTGTGGCGCTCACTTTCTTTGTGGTGGTTCACTCTGTCAGTAGTCTCTCCATGATGGCCCGATGCTTGATTGTCGGCAATGACTTGACTTGGAGACATTGGTCGAAGTACGAACTCCTTGCCCTTCATCTTGAAGCTATAGTGGTTGGTCCTTCCATTGTGGATGACACTGTGGTCGAATTGCCAAGGTCTCCCAAGAAGTAGATGGCATACGGACATAGGAACCACATCGCACTCCAAGGTGTCTTCGTAGGCGCCGATCTTGAAGGATACTTGGACGGTGTGTTCCACTTGAATGGTGCTGGAATCGATTAGCCATTGGACCTTGTAGGGGCGAGGGTGCTTCTTCTTGACCAATTGTAGCTTGGAGCATAATTCTTCACTTGTCAAATTGTGGCAATTTCCGCCATCGATGATGACCTTGACGGAACGTCCTTGAATACCCGCTTTTGTATGGAAGATGTGGCAACGTTGGTCTTCATCTTGTTGTTGTTGAAGTATCAAGACCTTGGAGACAACAAGAGCGGGGCTCGAATCATTATCACAAAAGACTTGATCATCTTCATCTTCATTCACTTGTCGGTGCATTGCCACGTGCCTGAGGGCTTCCATTTCATCTTCGCTCATGGAGTCGTAGGTGCCGTCGACATTGAGGATCATTGTGCGTTGAGTTGGGCACTCGAATGACTTGTGGCCTCGGCCCTTGCAAGTGAAACACCTGATGTCACTTGTCTTGTTGGCATCCGTAGGAGGTGTCGATGATGAAGGCTTTTTCTTGGAGTTGCTTGTAGTAGTAGGAAGATGACTCGAAGATGTCAAAGGTTGCTTGGAGCTTGACTTGTCACCGGTACTTGGTGTAGATCTAGTCGTTTGAGGAGTTGTCGTAGTTGTTGAAGCTTGAGTGTATGAACCGTAGGTCTTGGAAGAATACTTGGAGTACTTGTAGTCCTCTTGCACTTGTCGCTCTGCCTTGGTTGCTTGGTGCACTAGCTCGAGGAGGTTGGAGTACAGTTGGAAGTCCGCAATTTTCTTGATTGGATGGTTCAACCCATTCAAGAAATGTGCCATAGTTTGTTCATCATCTTCCTTGACATTGGCTCGTATCATGGCAACTTCCATTTCTTAATAGTATTCTTCAACCGACTTGGTGCCTTTCTTGAGGAGTTGAAGTTTCTTGAAAAGATCGCGGTTGTAATGTGTAGGCACAAAATGAGCTCTCATGACATCCTTCATTTGATTCCAAGTCGCGATGGGTGGCTCGCCCTTCTCTTGACGCCTTGCGATCACTTGCTCCCACCAAATGAGAACATAGTCTTGGAACTCTAGAGATGTCATGGCGATCTTCTTTTCCTTGTCGTAATTGTGAAGGCGGAATATCTTGTCGACCTTCAATTCCCATGAGAGATATTCTTCGGGATCGTTGCCGCCGTTGAACTTGGGCATGGTGAACTTGAGCTTGCCGAAATGTTGTTCCTCATCTTGTCGTTGATGGTGATGTCGATCTTGCCATTGTGGTGGATTGTCATCCTCATGCTCCGCTCGATTTGCTTGGCACAGGAGTCTTGCAGGTGGAATCCGAGCTCGATTTCTCCTTTCTTGGCGCTCCTCAAGGTGAGCTTCGTCGTCTTGTTGTTCATGTCAGAGCGCTTCTTCCTGTTCATGCACACGACGGATGCGCTCGTTCACGGCATGGGTTGCTTCTCAAAGAGCACGTTGCGCTTCAAGTGCTTGCTCTTCTCAGCGTAGTTGTTCTTGCCGGAGGGCGTCGCCGTCTTGGTCATTTTGTCATGGACGTGGTGGCACTTGGCCTTGGCGCGCTTGACGTTTTTGTGCTCGAAGGCGGTCTTGTAAACCATTGCCATGGAATGGATTTTGTGGAGCTTGATGATCGTCATGATCGTTGCGCCGATGAGATCGTGCTCGAGATGGACTTGAGCTTGAAGAAGAATCCGAAGAGTGTCGACTTGAATGACGCCGTCTTAAAGATGAAGTCATGGAAGAGGCGCAGTTGACCATCATGTTACGGAATTCCTCCATTTGAGATGATAACTTGGTATCAAAGTAGTCCCTTGTTCGTGTTTCGGAGTGGCGCAAGTCGGTGGCGAGTTGCTCGATGCGATCTCCCAATGCTTCACTTTCTTGATGTAGTGCTCGTTGGACGCCGAAGAGATGACCCTTGGTGACGTAGTCGTGCATCTCCTCTTGCTCTTAAAAGAGCGGGTTCGCCGAAGTACTTGGCATATCCATCATAGTCAAGTGGTGGTGAGTAGGAAATGAGAGAACAATACCAAAGTTACCTTTTCCGAAGATTGAGGAGGTATCAAGTATCACTCAATGTAATGCAACAATAGTAGAATTGGTACCGGGTTTGTTTCTCACACCTACAAAGTAAGGCTTATCGAGTAGCTTGGTTAGGATGAGTGGCACAAAATTCAAGCAAGTGTTAGTCAATATATCAAAAATGTTGAAAAGATTCACAAAGTGCAAGTAAGACAAATAGATCAACACCCTAGTATAACACTTGGAAACACACACACAAAGATAAGTGGGATCCGCACAACCAAGTAATGAGCTTAAAATGTGGAACCACGGAAAATGCTCTTGTTGCACGGATACTAGAGAGACACTAGCTCGATTGCTCAAATGGGCTAGATACGCTTGTGCACCAACCTATGAGAGTAACGTGTCGTCTTCAATCCCAAGTATGATATGTATGTATGGTCCAAGATGATGTACTATGCCAAAAGGCTCAATGCTATTGCTTACAAGCTCTTTGTTTCTTCTCTTCTGTTTAAAAGATTTTTTTCTATGCCAAAATGCTTGATGCGAGAGCCGATATCTAAGACAAGTAAGTAAGATATGCATGGGAGAGACTTATGGCACGATGATGATAGCAAGATAAATGCACGCTAAATGTAGCTATGCGGAGTAAGCGTATCACTAAGGTGCACAAAGAGCGTGGCCCGGCAATTCTCAACTCACTAGTCTCGATGGGTAAGTGACGCAAAATGGCTCAAGGCTATCAATGCAATGGCAAGGGATAAGTACAAGATGTCGTCAAGGTTACCGTCCTTGCTTACAGTTGGTATTAAATGAAGTGGTCGATGTCGAAGTCGAGTCTGTGGCGATGATGAATAGCGGTGATGTTGATGTCAAACCGTTCCTAAGTAGCCGAAACACCTTAGGAAACGGAAACCGCAACTCAAAATCTCGATGACACAAGGTGAAAGGTGGTGTAATGAGTGGAAAAACTGGACCAAAACACAAGGTGAAAAACCTCTCTGGTGAGGCCGTGCGCATGGGGTAAGTTGTGCCCGTGTTCACGGGGTCCCGTGGGCACGGGGTGTCGGGGGCCCGTGCGCACGGGGTGTTCCGCCTGTGCAAGAACACACCCAAATCCGTGGTAAAAACGAAAAATTCGGAGAAATTCTTTGGTGGGGAAGGTTGGGGATGGTGGGTAGGGGTAGATCCAGTTGCCAAACAAGAAATTCGTGAACCAAATCAACAAGATCCAACAAATGCAAAAAAATTGGTAGGACTATTTTTGTGGGGTTTTTTAAAATTGGGACAAAACAAAGCAAAATTAGGCTAGAAAGTGGGGGGTAGGGACTCCAAGATGTGAATCAACCTTGCTCATGATACCAAGATGTTGGAGGGTGGAACCCTAAGTGAAGATCTTTTCACACTTGGAGGGGAAAAGGGATGAACTCACAAGAACACAAGAGGGAATTCACTCAAACAAAACCCAATCACACATCCACTAGAGTAGCATACATGAGATCCACATGAATACATGAACAATCAAAGGAAAGTAGCGCAAAGGTAAGGTTCTTCCCACTCCAAAGGAGATGAGGTCTTGATGGTAGTCTTCTCCAAAAGGAGGTCTTCATATCCCTTGGGATCTTCTCCTAGGAGGTCTTGATCTCCAAGAGGAGTGGTAGATGAGAAAAGCCCTCTAAAATATCTCAATACACTTTGCTAACCCTAACAAATGGTCTATCCACGGAATATATAGGAGAAGGGAGGTAAGGGATGAAGTGAGGGGCAAAACAGGAACAAATCAGCCACCTCGCTGGGAGGGCCGTGCGCAAGGGGTAAGTGAGGCCCGTGCGCACGGGGTGCTACAATGGAGAGGCCCATGTGCACGGGGTCCTAGGGCCCGTGCGCACAAGGTGTGCGCATCCGTTTCCAGTAGCCTTCTGGGTAGCCCGTGGACACGGGGTCTGGAGGGCCCGTGCGCACGGGGTTGCCTGGGAGGTGCTGTCCACTTGTGGATTTCCTCCTCCGTCTTCCTCGTGTCCTTGGCGTGGTTCCTTTTGAACTTGTCGATGGTCCTTGGCTTCTTGGCGGTAGCTTCCATCATTCCTAATGACACACAATGTTTATTTGTGAGGTAGCATCCAAGTTCCATCCATATCCATATGAAACCTGTATAAGAGTGAGTTCACCTCGTTCTCGATGGCACGTGCGCGAGCTCTTGTCATAGGTCCACTTGGTGCTTGATGAGTTGTTGTGGTATCCATGGGGATGACCGAAGGATGCTCTGCATCATGCAGGCAGGAGTCGGTCTACTTGTCACGGACGTGATGCCTATATACATGATCATTGCCTTGAATATCGTCATAACTATGTGCTTTTCACTGCCCTAGTGAGGAGGATGGCCATGGATCCACCTTCACTCAATTTTGCTAGAGGTAAAGAGTTTCACTCTCGATGAGGCAGAAGTTTGGTCACCCAGTTGTTTTCTCTCCTGGTTTTCGTCAGAGAGAGTTTGTGCTTGTGGTTTCATTCTGTCGCGCACGTTTTCAGTTGGATTTCCACACTGTTAGCATTGCTCTTCAAGCTTGCTTTGGGGGGTACCCGCAAGGGTTTCATGTTCACCACCTCAAAGATAGGTCCTTCAAGTTCTCGGTTGCCTCCAAGGCAGTGAGTTTTGAAATCTATCATCAGGGCCGTATTGTTGAAAAAGATTTTGAAGTGGTTTTTAGTCTCTAGGGTGCGGGTGGTCCGAATTGGCGCAGGAAGGAACAACTATTCTATCATGAGGAAGATGCATCTTGGACACTGGTTGGTCGCTCAGGTGGTTCATCGCCTTGTGTTCAGCATCCTCACAACTCCGGTGATCACCGCCGGCAGTCAGTTTTTTTGCACCTTGCGAATCACACGGAGACCGACAAGAACGGTACCTCTCGGAGTAATGAGACAGTCAATGCAGCGATTACTAACATGGATGATTTTTCGGCAGCGGTGTCTGAGGGCGCCAATCAGGCTTATTCAAATGGTGTCTTATGCTGCTATGCATTCGGTCAGGTGAGCCACTTCGCTAGAGAGTGTAAGGAGAAAAGGCTTACTGGGATTTACCCGTTCCTGGAGTTTGATTCTTTTAGTAGCCCACCTGATGAGGACTGGGCCCCTGGTGTGGTCCAAGACTGGTTCCTGTCTATCGGCCCAGCCCATGAACCACCGATGGTTTCCTCCTTCAGAGAGCTATGTTTGGGATCTTTTCCTAATTTCCAGCCTCGATTGGCACTTGCCTCCTCGGCTTCCCCAGCTACTAGCTCTGCTCCTTCTCCACTGTGCACAAACCCTGCTTTTGTCACATCAAGGTCGCCATCGGCTGCCAGTCCAAGCATTCCCTCCTCCATGGCAAACATTCCAATTGACCCGCGTCCCTTTGTGCCCCATGGGTTTGAAATCCAGCACGTTGATGGGCGCAACGGGGCGGCGAGGGTGGTTATTCCTCATCGCCAGCGACGCCATGAAGACTGGGCAATCGCCACAATCCACCCGCTTCCAGCTGATGCGCCATTTCCCAATGTAAGAGAAGTTCTTGAAGAGTTTGTTGTTGTTCATAAGCGTTTGGGTTTACGGGACATTCAGAGATGCCCATTTGGAGAAGCGTGTGTGCGTTTGACTCATGTCAGAGATAGGGACAAACTGGTTCTAGATAGTCCACATGAGTTTGGAGATGTGTTTATCTCTTTTGTTAAGCATGATGAAGGGAGGAATCACAGAAGAGTTCATTTTAATCGGACTGTTTGGCTTATGCTCACGGGAGTCCCTTTTGATTTCCGCAACACTGAAGATCTAGTTCGTGCTGTCAGTTGTTTTGGGAGACTAATCTCCTGGATAAAGAGGAGGCACACATGGGCCGTATTCTTATCAAAGCTAGGGTTATGAATCTTGAGATCATCCCTAAGAGTCTCAGATGGTCAGAGGGTGACGATTTTGAGGAGGATGGCTGGTCATCTTCAGTTGAACTTCTGATGAGCGAGATGCTTGGTGGTGGCCCTGTCGATGAAGATCCAATCCCACCTGATAATGTTGATCCGCACCCCTTGCCTAATGATAATGAGATAGAGCCAGGCTTTCATTAGGAGGCTCTCAACAATCAGATGGATGTCCAGGAGGAAGATGAGTGGGAGCAAGATGACAACTGGGCACAGCAGCAGCCAGTGCATCACAATGAAGCATTACATAATCTACTTGATGTTGTTCAACAGGATGAGATGGCGTGGGCTGATGGTGAAGAACTTTTACCTATCCCCAGTAACAGCAGCCTTACATCAGATATGTCTTTCTCTGAGGGTGACAACTCAAACAACTTAGGTCCTTTTGTGCCAGCACTTAAAGTTTCCCAAATTGGTGTTGTTCCCCTTGAAGCCCACTTTCCACAGGGGGATAATGTACTTGCTAATGGTCTGCAGAATATAATTCAAGCTTATCAGTCTGATGATGAAGACATTCAGCCCAATCAGGTGAATGCAGAGGATGTTATACAAAATACTGATGTAGCTCTGGTGCTAGAGCTTGCTGTTGATCCAGAGATACAAATTGCTGTAGTTCAGAAAGTGGTTGTTGCAGTGGATAGTACTGCTATAAACGTTGATCATGTTGCAGGACAGAACCAGAATGTTGCAATTGGTAATGAGATTGATGTCATGAGTGTGGTAAGCTCCCAAAATGCTGCTGTAGGGATCAATGAAATAGTTGTTTCTACTCAAGTTGCTCCAGAACAGGCAATGCCTATTATCTTGTCAGAAGAGAATCTGATTATTCCTCCTGAGAAAAATCCTGAAGCACATGTGACTACTACCAGAGGCAGCCTTGTTCCTGTCTCAACTATTGAAGATCTCCATGCTGGCTCTAAAGGTGATTGGGTTGAGCAAATTAATGATCATTTTAAAATTGCTCCTTCTCTGCTGGGTCTGAAAAATATTCAATTATCTGCTGCAGCTAACAAAGAAACCACTCTATCTGAGGAAGGTCTGCTCATTTGGAAAAAGCACTTTGCAGAAAAGACTCTGGAAGATAAGAATGTCCTCTCAGTCAACATCCCCGTAAGTTGGTTCAATTTTATTGTCCATCTCCTTATGACACCTGATAAATTTGGATGGACTGTACATATGTTAAAATCTCCACTATGGGAACTCCTTTCTGAAACTGAAGGAAAGGAAGAGGGCATTCTATTCCACATACCTGACAAATGCTCCACTTCTCATGCACATGTTTGTCAGATGAAGGCTGATGAGGGATAGCATGACCTGGACAATACAAAAATGGAGGATGTTGCAATCAATCAGCAAGACAAGGACTCACAGGCACTCCTGCAGCCCTTTGGAACTGAAAACACAAAGAAAAGAAGAGGTGGCAAAACTCCTCTAGTTGAAACAGAGGTAAGAAGGAGTGATAGAATAAAAATAGATAATGCTGGTTTTAAAAGGGGCTCTTGTTCCAGTCTTAAGTGTCTTCCTTGCAATGCTGCACCCCCAATTGCTCAAAAAACAGTAGTAAAAAATCTCACTGCTTCATTTTGTAAGGTGGCTGATTTGGAGCTTGAGGAAAAGTTGACCAAGAAGCCCAAGAGGAGTTCTGGAGAAGAGATGGCCAAGGTGCCCTTGGCCAAGGGGGATGGTGCTGCTTCCAAGAGCACTTAGATGACAATCCACCATACTTTTGATGCTGTCTGGTGGGTCACTAGTGCATTATGACCTATAATAGACCTTTGTTATGATTGTGGCTGTAATAGACCTTTGTTTAATGACTGGAACAATCTCTTTTGTAAACCTTGCACACTGTTATGTCTGTGGTTGGTTTTTTGTACTCTGGTTGGTTTGCTGTCTGCTATTCATCATTGTGGGTCAGGTGCTGGAGCCTGGTCATTGGCTTCTTACAACAGTAGTCTCCCATGAATAACACAAACAAAAGTTGGAATATCCTTAACTGGAACATTAGAGGACTGAATTCTGAACAAAAATGGCTAGCTCTGGGTCAAAAAATTGAAGAAAGTGATTGTGCAATACTTTGCTTGTAGGAAACCAAGAGAGAGGTGTTTGATTCTGCTTACCTCAGAAATTTTTGCCCTAATAGAATCAACAAGTTTGCTTTCTTACCTTCAATTGGGGCCTCTGGTGGTCTCTTAGTAGCTTGGAATGGATCTTTGTTTGAAGGAGATGTGATTGCTCAAAATAAATTCTCTATTTCCCTTCAGTTCACTAGCTTGCAATGTAATCAGTCTTGGATCCTCACAAACATCTATGGTCCCTGTGAAACTGCAGACAAGATAGAGTTTATTAATTGGTTCTACAACATTCACATGCCACTTGACATTGATTGGATTTTAATGGGTGACTTTAATTTCATCAGATCAACCACAAACAGAAATAGACCAGGAGGTGATGTTAATGAAATGCTTTTATTTAATGAAGCTATCAGTAATCAAGGTTTGGTTGAACTACCACTTCATGGAAGCCAATTCAGTTGGAGTAATATGCAACAAAACCCTTTACTTGTCAAACTTGACTGGTTCTTTACATCTGCCTCCTGGATGACCTCCTTTTCCTAACACTGTTGCTCTACCACTTGCAAGACCCATTTCTGATCATCTGCCTTGTGTAATAAAAATAGGCACAATGATTCCAAAAGCAAAAGTGTTTAGGTTTGAAAACTACTGGCTACAACACTCAAATTTCAAAGATGTGGTTGCTGCTGCTTGGAATATACCAGTGGGAAACATGGATGCTGCTAAAAGTATCAATGCCAAATTCAAGAATCTGAGAAGAGCACTCAAACAATGGGCTAGAACTCTTTCTTGTCTGAAAACTCAAATTGCTGCTGTTAATGAGGTGATTTTCATCCTGGATCTCTTTGAAGAATTCAGAGACCTAGGGGATTTTGAGTGGAACTGCAGATTAATCTTAAAAGAACATTTACTCTCCCTTCTAAAAAACCAAAGGATTTATTGGAAGCAAAGAGGCAAAATCAAAGGAGTAAAATTTGGAGATGAGAACACAAAGTTTTTCCACACTAAGGCCACTATCAACAACAGGCATAATCATATTGCTATTATTCAAAATGAAGACCACATGGAAATTTCTGATCATGCTGGGAAGGCAGCTATACTATGGGAAGCTTTTAAAAAAAGAATGGGGTCCTCTGAAAAAACCACTATGCATTTTGACCTTGAGTCTTTATATGAACCCCACATTGATGCTTCAGTGTTTGAGAATTTAGAACGGCCTTTTACTGAAGAGGAAATTAATGAACTGGTCAAAGAGTTACCAAATGACAAGTCACCAGGACCTGATGGCTTTAATAATGAGTTTTTCAAGGCTTGTTGGGACATTATCAAAATTGATGTAGTCAGGCTGATCAATGATTTTCATGCTGGGCAACTATCCTTGGAAAGCATCAACACCTCTTATATCACTTTAATACCCAAAGGCACAACTCCATTGACAGCGAATGATTATAGACCAATTTCTCTCCTTAATTACTGCCTCAAGCTCATCACCAAATTGCTGGCAAATAGATTACAGAAAGTGATACTGCAAATGGTCCATATCAATCAATATGGGTTCCTCAAGGAAAGGGCTATTCATGACTGCTTGGGCTGGGCATATGAGTACCTACACCAATGCCACAAATCAAAGGAGGAGGTGATTGTGTTGAAACTAGATTTTGAAAAGGCTTTTGACACAGTTGAACACCAAGCAATTCTGGATATTCTCAGAGCAAAAGGTTTTGGGGAAAAATGGATAAGCTGGATTAAAATGTTGTTCTCATCTGCTTCATCTGCTGTCATGCTGAATGGTGTACCTGGGAAGAAATTCTACTGCATTAGAGGAGTCAGACAAGGGGATCCTTTATCTCCCCTCCTTTTTGTACTGGTTGCAGACTTGCTTCAATCAATCCTAAACAAATCCATGCACTTGGGGTTGTTAACCTCACCTTTACAAGTGGAATCATGCCCTGACTTCCCCATAGTTCAATATGCTAATGACACTCTGGTGCTACTTCAAGTAGATGCTAAACAACTACACTGTCTTAAAGCCCTCCTCAATACTTTTGCTGAAGCTACAGGTCTTAAGGTGAACTATCATAAGTCAAATCTCATTCCCATCAATGTTCCCGATGACAAAGTGGAAATTCTAATTAACACTTTCAACTGCAAGAAAGGGGCATTTCCTTTTACCTATCTAGGGGTGCCATTGGGCCTACACAAGCCTACTGTTGAACAATGTCTGCCACTTGTCAGTAGGTTGGAAAAAAAGCTGGTAGGGCTTTCATCTTTCATGACTTTGGCTGGCAGACTTTTACTGGTCAAATCAATGTTAAATTCCCTTATAATATACTTTATGGGATGCCTTGATGCGCCAGTAACCATTAAGAATCAGGTAATCAAGTACCTGAGGCACTGCCTCTGGAGAGGACCTGACTTAGAAGATCACAGACCTGCTATGGTGGCTTGGACCACAGTTTGTAGACCAAAAAATCAAGGTGGTCTAGGGGTAATGGACATATTTGTGTAGAACAAAGCCTTGCTGCTCAAAAATCTACACAAGTTCTACAACAGGCATAACATACCATGGGTAAATTTGGTCTGGGAATCATACTATAACAATGGGACACTGCCTGGCAACAGCTGGATTGGGTCATTTTGGTGGAAAGCAAACTTAAGACTCATAGAAAATTATAAGTCAATGGCTAGATGCAATGTGGGTGATGGAAAGAGTGCACTATTCTGGTCTGATCTTTGGCATTCTGCTTGCTTACAAAACATGTTTCCACACCTATTCTCCTTTGTTAAAGATCAGGAAATTTCAGTGCATACAGTTCTGCAATATGAATACTTGGAAGACCTTTTCCATCTGCCTCTTTCCATTCAAGCTTTTGAAGAATTTGAAGCTATGGAAGACATATGTGACTCTCTAAAAAGATCTGAGTTTATTGAATGCACTGATACATGGAGCTATATTTGGGAGAATGAGCAATTCTCAGTAGCCAAAGCATACAGAAGCATGATGGGAATCAAAGTGGTGCCTCAGCAATTCCAATGGATATGGAATAGTTCTTGCCAACCTAAACACAAGGTGTTCTTCTGGAGACTATTACATGACAGACTAAATACAAGAAACTTGCTGAGAAGAAAAACTTTCCATTTGGACAGCTACAACTATGTAATCTTCAATTGCCAGCAGGAAGAAACCCTCCAACATCTTTTTTGGATGTGCCCCTTTGCTTTGCAATGTTGGGATTTAGTCTGTCCTAACAGACAAGTCAATGTGTCAGTTATGGAAGCTTTTGCAGATATAAAACAGAAACTTCAAGTGCCTTTCTTTATGGAAATTATCATACTGGCATCCTGGGCTATCTGGATCACAAGGAACAACTTCATATTCCAAAATATACAGCCCACTATACAGAGATGGAAAGAAACATATAGGGAAGAACTTCAGCTGCTCAAATTCAGGATCAAGAGGAAATATGCTAGGGATTTTATTTCCTGGCTAGATAGCTTGATGTTGTAATCTAGTCCTTTTCTATTTTGTAGCCTTCTTTTTCTCTTTTTTTGTTAGCTAGTTCTTTTTTCCTTTTCTGCTACTTGGCTTCTCTCAAGCCATGAGACCTATTTGGTTGTAGTTTTTTTA
This sequence comes from Elymus sibiricus, assembly GCA_039707655.1. NCBI lineage: Eukaryota > Viridiplantae > Streptophyta > Magnoliopsida > Poales > Poaceae > Elymus > Elymus sibiricus. Next base: position 300,560,606 of record CM077676.1, on the reverse strand, counting down.
AAAAATAATTAAAAATTGCAGTGGGGACTTTGCCCTACTGTGTATAGTCAAAAAAAACTATGTGCTTTTTTATCAATTGCCCAACAGTAATTTGTTTACCCACCGTATGCTATGTGTTCAAGAGAGAAGCCTCTAGTGAAAACTATGGCCCCCGGGTCATTTATCTATCATATATAAAATCCAAAAATACCTTGCTGCAATTTTATTTCTTTTATTTTACTTTGCAATTTACTTATCTATCTATCACTATCAGAATTAATCCTTGCAAGTAACCGCCAAGAGGATTGACAACCCTCTTGTTCGCGTTGGGTGCAAGTATTTGCTTTTGTGTGTGTAGGTGCTACAAACGAGGTTCTGCTTGGTTCTCCTACTAGATTGATAACCTTGGTTCTTAACTGAGAGAAATACTTATCTCTATTGTACTGCATCATCCTCTCCTCTTCGAGGAAATCCCAACGCAGCTCACAAGTAGCATGGTCTATTTGGGTTCCTAAGACCCTTGTTACTAACATCAAAGGGCCCATTCAAAAATGGGTACCTAAAACCAAGCATTGATCTTATGTAGGAGTTTGCTTCCGATGGGGGGTCATGGTTGCTCGATAATGGAGCAACAAATCATATGACCGGGAGCAAGGACTTGGTGGTGGACGTGCAACCAAGCTCATCTATGCCCACCCATGTCCAGTTCGGTGATGCTTCAACATCTAAGGTATTGGCCCTTGGCAAGGTTGTGATTTCTCATGACTTATCAATTTTGAAGGTCATGCTTGTTGAGACCCTTGCATACAATTTACTTTCCGTTCGTCAACTTGCACTTATGGGCTTTGCCACTTTCTTTGATCTTGATACAGTGGCCCTTTTGTGGAGCAAGACTCTTGAAGTAGCCTTTGTTGGCCATGTCGAGAACGGTCTCTATGTGGTTAACTTCTCGGAGCGACCCACTAAGACCGCGACTTGCCTAATGGCTAAAGTTGACGTGGGGTGGCTTTGGCATCGCCGTTTAGCCCACGTCAATATGAGATCTTTGCAAAGTCTCATCAAGGGGGGCCATGTTCATGGACTAACAAATGTTAGTTTTGCCAAAGATCGTGCTTGTAGTGCTTGTATCGAAGGAAAGCTACATGAGACGGCTCACCGACCCATGACTATTATCTACTCTAAGAGGCCCTTGGAGCTCCTTCACATGGATCTCTTCGGTCCTCCATCATTTGATAGTCTTGGAGGAAGAAAGTATTGCTTGATGATTGTGGATGATTACTCAAGATACACATGGGTATATTTCTTCAAGAGGAAAAGCGAGACCCAACAAACCGTCATCGACTTTGCAAATGAAGCTCAACGTCAACATGATGCAAAGATATTGATGATTAGAAGCGACAACGGCACTGATTTCAAGAACTACACCTTGGATGAGTTTCCTAGTGATGAGGGGATCAAACACCAATAATCTGCACCATATACCCCTCAACAAAACGGTGTAGCGGAGAGAAAGAACCGGACGTTGATGGACGCAGCAAGGACCATGATGGCGTAACTCAAATCTCCATGCAACTTTTGGGCCGAAGCAATCAACACGGCATGTCATGCATCCAATCAACTCTACCTCCACAAAGGCTTGAACAAGACTCCATATGAGATACTTACCGGTAACAAGTCCAACCTCAAGTTCTTCCGGGTGTTCAGTTGTAAGTGTTTCATTCTCAAGAAAGGTGTCCGTTTGTCTAAATTCGAACCTAGAGCTCAAGAGGGCATATTTTTTGGTTATGCTACAAACTCTCATGCTTACCGTGTCCTCAACAAGTCCAATGGACTCATTGAGGAGACGTGTGCAACATGGAGTTTGACAAAAATAATGGCTCCCAAGTGGAGCAAAGTGGTCTTTGTGATATAGGTGATAAAATTCCTCCCCAAGCCATAAGAAGAATGGGGATTGGTCAATTCCTCCCCATTGAGGAACCCCTTGTGGCCGAAGGAGAAGGACAATGTTCTACGCAAATGGAACCATCACCAACACTTGATCCACACGCTTCCGAAGAACAAAGTGAAGGCCCTCAACCAAGTGAACAAGATCAAGGGCAAGATCAATCTCATGATGATGGTGATGCACCAAGTGATGCCCAAGATCAAGATCATGACTCTGAGTAGGCTCAAGATCAAGAGCAAACTCAAGACGGTGCTCAAGATGATCAAGATGATGCTCCTCAAATTCCTATTGAAGAGCTATTGCAGTGTCGTGCCGCCAAGATTGCTTCCAAACTCAAACATCAAGAACATGTCATGGAGAATGTCGTTGGAAGCTTAAGAAAGGGGGTAACTACTCGTAAACAATTAATAAACTTTTGTGAGCATCACACGTTTGTTTCTTGTATTGAACCCAAAATGTACATGAGACGCTCGAGGACTCAGATTGGCTAGAAGCCATGCATGATGAACTCAACAACTTTGAGCGCAACAAAGTGTGGCAATTGGTGCCAAGGCCAAAGGAGAACCATAATGTCATTGGAACCAAATGGATCTTCAAGAACAAGCAAGATGTGAACAGCGTTGTCGTTCGGAACAAGGCAAGATTGGTAGCTCAAGGCTACTCCCAAGTCGAGGGCATCGACTACGGTGAAACCTTTGCTCCCGTCGTTCGCCTTGAATCTATTCGCATGTTGCTTGCATATGCATCTCATCATGATTTTAAGTTGCAACAAATGGATGTGAAGAGTGCATTTCTTAATGGTCCTCTTAATGAGTTGGTATATGTCAAACAACCCCCGGGGTTCGAGGATCCCAAGTTCCCCAATCATGTATACAAGCTTGATAAGGCACTCTATGGCCTTAAACAAGCCCCATGTGCGTGGTATGAGCACCTTACCGAGTTGTTGTAAGATTGCGGGTTTGAAATTGGGAAAATCGATCCCACTCTTTTTACTAAGAGGGTTAAGGGGATTTTTTCATATGCCAACTATATGTTGATGATATTATCTTTGGTTATCCCAATAAAGCTTTCAAAGATGAGTTTGTCGCACTCATGACCGAGAAGTTTGAGATGTCTATGATGGGAGAGTTGAAGTTCTTTCTCGGGTTCGAAGTCAAGCAAAGAAGAGAAGGAACCTTCATCAACCAAGCCAAATATACCCAAGACGTGCTCAAAAGATTCAAGTTGGAAGATGTCAAGCCGGCCAAGACTCCAATGCCAACCAAGTGCCAACTTGACATTGATCCCAATGGTAAAGCAGTGGATCAAAAGCTATATCGCTCCATGATTGGATCCTTGCTTTACCTTTGTGCATCTAGACCGGATATCATGTTGAGTGTGGGAATGTGTGCAAGGTTTAAAGCCGCACCTAAGGAAAGCCACTATGTGGCGGTCAAGCGAATCTTTCGATATTTGGCTCATACCCCAAACTTTGGCTTATGGTACCCCAAAGGAGCAAGTTTTTATCTCATGGGATATTCGGATTCGGATTGGGCGGGAGACCGCGTGGATAGGAAGTCAACTTCCGGAGGGTGCCAATTCCTTGGTCGCACTTTGGTGAGTTGGTCTTCGAAGAAGCAAAATTCACTACTGCAGGCGACCGCTAACGCGACACATGAATTAGAGACCCCGCGACCAAACTGTGTGCGATGCATGCATCGCAAACGGTGTCGTAATAAAACCGTCACCAATAAGACGAACTGTGTGCGATGCCGGAGACATAAAAAATGATTCAGATTAGAGATGCGTGTGCAATACATGGCATACAGTTGATCCATACGAACTGTTTGCGATGAGCCAGAACAACAGAAATGGGCAGCCAGTTCGAGGTGTGTGCGATACACGGCATACAGTTCACTCAGATGAACTGTTTGTGATTACCCAACACAACAAAAATGGGCAGCCAGTTCGAGGTGTGTGCGATACACGGCATACAGTTCACTCGGATGAACTGTTTGTGATTACCCAACACAACAGAAACGGTCAGGCAAATCAAGGTGTGTGCAATATACGGCATGCGGTTCACTCGGATGAACTGTTTGCGATTACCCAACACAATAGAAACGGTTCAACTTAACAAGATGTGTGTGATACGCGACAAACAGGTCAGTAATCAGAAATGTGTGGGAAGACCGATAACAACACAGATGATTCCTGCTAATAACCCGTGTGTGTTGTGGGCAAACGCTTGCTGGTAAACAATTGTCAGCGATTGATGAAATCATCATCGACGGGTTCCGTAGTTTAATCCGTGTGCAATGTGATTTGCTCAGTCTGCACAACATCTACGCTCTCTGTCTACAGAACAACAACATATATACTTATAAGGACATGATTGCATAACCAAATTAAACATCCAATTACATAACTGACTACACACATAACATTTGCACACACCAAAGTAAACAATTACATGCATAATAAACTAGGATGAACGATCATATCTAATCATCATCTACTTCTACTTGTGACGCTTGCCGCTGCTGCTCTGCTGGTGGCTCGATCCCTCATCGTCTACAGGAAGGAGGCACTCCCTCATGTCAATGATCCACATGTGCATCTCGTAGCATGTGTACACGCTCTTGGTTGCAAACTTGAGGTGAGGTTCATCCAGTCTCCGCACCCAGGCACCGTGCCAGGATCCAGGATTTCTCTTGGAACCTTCCTTCATGTTTTCGTAGTAGGGGTCGATGATGGCCGCGGTGAATTCAACCAAGGAGTCCTTCTTCGTGCTGCCCCAGACCCTGTAGTGGCCACGGATGTCGACAAGCTTCGGGCAGGCCAAGCCCAAAATCTGGAGCGCTTTTGCATCGTCGACGGTGTCCACCATAGCGAACTTTTAGTCGGAGCTCTTGACAAACCTGGTGAAACGCTCGCAAGGCCTTGTGGCCAGATAGTAGTGGTAGACGAGGACGTGATGGCCCACGCACAACTGAGCGACGGCAACCGCCTGATCAACCCCGGGACGACCGTCGGTGTACTGGAGGTCGAAGCCGACCACTTTGTACTTGTCGTCCTTAGCAAGCAACTACTCCATGGTGTTGATGGAGTCCTCCACCACGGACGGGTCGATGGTGTACAAAACCGAGAGGTCCTTCCCCCTCACGTGGGTGTCCACACGATGCTTGCCGAACTCCATTGGAGCACCGCTGGATATCCTCTCTCTATTTGTCATCGTGGGTGTGCTTGTTTTGTTGTGGAGCGCAATCGAAAGGTTGAAGAGACTAAGGTTATAATGGCTGTGGGAATAAATGGGGAGGCCGAACGGCCTGGAGTATCGGCGCGCACGGATGGCAGTTGTTGCAGCGTGTAATGCCGCACGTATTAACTGCATCGTGGCGACGCGCGCGGACGCAACCGCATGCATATGGCGCCCAAAACGTGATCGTGTGCTGGCCGCAACCGCTGAAAGAGCGTGTGTGGAGCGACGCAAGCAGAGCGCGTCGTGGCCGCCTCAACGTCGAGCAGAGCGCGTGAAGGGGCACGAGCATAGCGCACCGCGGCCGCCTAAACGGCGAGCAACCACCTGCGTATAGCAGTTCTGTTCAACCGTCTGGCACACGTGGGAGGCGAGACGGCCCATCCATCGGACACGCTGACACACCGATCAAACCTAAACGTGTTCACACCAATCAAATTACCACGCAATGAGTAATTGCAAATCTTTTCACACCGATCAAACCTAAACGTGTTCCCACTTAGCACTGGGCTATAAAAACTAGTACCCATTCGAAAATTACTGCACATTCCTCTCCTCATCACCAAAAAAATAGGTCTGTCCTCTTAAGTCATTCCTTGCGTCTGCCATGGCCGGTAGGAGGAGTTCTAGGTTGACATATAAACAGGGAGCAAAGACCAAGGCCGCGGAAGCACTAGAGAGGTCCCGCCGCAACGCGGCAGCCGCAGTAGAGATGTCCTGCCGCGCCACGGGGCCCTCGAACGAGCTCTCATGGGTAGGCGAGGGCTCTCACAAGCGCGCTCGCCGCGTTGGCGAACTCGACAAGCTGGCGGGGCTAAAGTCCTTAGCCAGCGACGACGACATTCTCGCTAGCCTAATTAACCAGCAGGAGCTGCTCGCCGGCATGGAGAAGCTGCTCGAGATTAGCGATGCCTCGGTTGATAAGGCGACCGACCTCATCGTGAAACTCATGGGTGATAATGCGAAGCTCCACAAGGAGCTCGACAAGCAGAAGGAGGAGGCCGCCGGCTGGAGGGAGCTATATGAGAAGAGTGTTGCCTCACGGATGACGCTGACAGCCGTCGTCCATGAACATGGGGATGACTTGAAGAAGCTCCGCATCGAGCGCGAGCTGCAGGTGGAGGAATCCATGGCTGCTGTCAAGCAAAGTCATGAGGATGTGAAGAAGGAGCTGGAAGAACTCCTCGCCCAGCGATCCATCGAGAAGTAGAGAGCAGCGACTTCCTTCTTCCTTTTTTTTTCTTCTTCTCTTTTTCCCCTGTGTCTTTCGGGCTTTGCCGCATGTGGCATTTTAAATTATCCGGGATATGTAAGACAATTATTATCCGTTGCCATTGTCAATTTGTCGTCGTATTATTTTGTTCGCAACCTCGTAGGTACATGTATACGAGTCGAAAACAGGCTAAAAGTCACGTTCTCAGCGAGGCACGAACAAAACAATGCTAGCTAGCGTTGAGCGGGGCCATGGGATCACAAGCTAACACCTTCCGTCCAGGTGCATTAACCGCATGTTAAACAGCGGCTCGGCCGCCATTAATGGAGAAGTTGGGAGCGAGGCGGCAGGTGGAGGTCAAAGAGCTCGCTTCCCGGTGAGCCTGCTCGGCCGCCATTAATGGAGAAGTTGGGAGCGAGGCGGTGGGTGGAGGTCAAAGAGCTCATTCCTCGTGAGCCTGCGCGGCAGACAGCTCGCACGGGTCCCGTCGAGCCAGCGCGGCGGACTGCTCACATGTGTCCCGTCGAGCCGCGCGGCGGACTTCTCGCACTCGACCCGTCTAATCAAACAGCTGCACGCACGCCACCTAGTATGGTCAAATTTTTGCACAAAATACAAAGAGGACCAATAAACCAGGACCGAGGTAGTACTCTCCAATAAAAAGAGGGACGCATGGCAACACATAAATGGTTAGTGGAACGCCCACGGTTCAAACAATACAACCATTTGCGATATTAACGTGTCATCTATTTGTTTCAAAATGCCTACATTGGCTATTAATGTGTGCGCCTTGTCTCAAATTGGACAAAACATTTACCACGGCATATATGTGCCATATAATGACACTATGCCAAGTTTCATGAATTTCGGGTGAGTTTTGGATTTACGGGGATTTAAAAACCAAGATTCTCAATGTTTGAAGCCGAGCCAGGACGCCGAGATGTTTGTAATTCATTCTCATTTCTTGCATGGGACCTAAACATGCACCCAAGGACACATGTATGGTATTTGAAGCCATTTTGGTGCACTAGAGCATGTGCTTGTAATTCAAATTTGAATTATGGAGATTAAATGCCTAGAAAACTCAATTAATGTATAAAAAGGCCAAACGAACCCTGAATAATTCCATATTTCAGCGCGAATCTCCTGTTGGTCTACGTTGCCTGTAGAAAAAAATACAAGGCGAGACGAGGCAGCGACAATTTTCGTTTCGCTCACAAGGGTGACACGTTCCCTATCGGAACCACGATGCTTCTTGCTAGAAGCTCCGGTTTGTAAGAGGCTTGTACCAAAACTTGCCCCAAATTGGAATTTTTTTTACCATGGCATATATGTGACATGTCATGACACGATGCCAAGTTTCACGATTTTCGGGTGAGTTTTTGATTTACGGGGATTTAGAAAACGAGATTCTCAATGTTTGAGGCCGAGCCAGTACGCCGAGATGTTTGTCATTCATCCCCATTTCTTGCATGGGACCTAAACATACACCCAAGGACACATGTATGGTTTTTGAAGCCATTTTGGTGCACTGGAGCATGTGCTTGTAGTTCAATTTTGAATTATGTGCCTAGAAAACTCAATTAATATTTGTATAAAAAGGCCAGACGAACCCTGAATAATTCAATATTTCAGCGCGAATCTCTTGTTGGTCTATCTTGCCTGTGGAAGAAAAATACAAGGTGAGAAGAGGCAGCGATTGTCGTTTCGCCCACAGGGGTGACACGTTCCCTATCGGAACCACGAGGCTTCTTGCTAGAAGCTCCGGTTTGTAAGAGGCGTGTACCAAAACTTGCCCCAAATTGGACAATTTTTTTACCATGGCATATATGTGCCATGTCATGACACGATGCCAAGTTTCATGAATTTTGGGCGAGTTTTGGATTTATGGGGATTTAAAAACCGATATTCTCAATGTTTGAGGCCGAGACAGTACACCGAGATGTTTGTAATTCATCCCCATTTCTTGCATGGGACCCAAACATGCACCCAAGGACACATGTATGGTTTTTGAAGCCATTTTGGTGCACTGGATCATGTGCTTGTAGTTCAAATTTGAATTATGAACATTAAATGCCTAGAAAACTCTATTAATGTATAAAAAAGGCCAAACGAACCCTAAATAATTCCATATTTCAGCACAAATCTCCTATTGGTCTATGTTGCCCGTAGAAAAAAAAATACAAGGCGAGAAGAGGCAGCGATTGTCGTTTCGCCCACAAGGGTGACATGTTCCCTATCGGAGGCTTCTTGCGAGAAGCTCCGGTTTGTAAGAGGCTTATACCAAAACTTGCCCCAAATTGGTCAGTTTTTTTACCATGGCATATATGTGCCATGTCATGACACCATGTAAAGTTTCATGAATTTCAGGTGAGTTTTGGATTTATGGGGATTTAAAAACCAAGATTCTCAATGTTTGAGGCCGAGCCAGGACGCCGAGATGTTTGTAATTCATCCCCATTTCTTGCATGGGACCTAAACATGCACCCAAGGACACATATATGATTTTTCAACCCATTTTGGTGCACTGGAGCATGTATTTGTAGTTCAAATTTGAATTTTGCACATTAAATGCCTAGAAAACTCTATTATAATGTATAAAAATGCCAAACGAACCCTGAATAATTTAAAGCAGTTTTGTTCAACCGTTTGGCACCCGTGGGTAAGCACTGTGCGCACGCGTCGTGCTAGCTTGCACTTCCGTCTTTCCCAAGTTTTCCATATTAATGGTGTTATATATCCAAACACGCTACCGTTTCCCGCCACTTCCCCAATCAGTTTCCTGCCACTCCCCCCAATCGGTTTCCCGCTGCCAGTGTCAGTGGGCATAGGAGGCTAGAGGGTTACACACCGGTCATACCGTAGTATACCATTCCAAGCATGCCAATCTGGCGAAGCACCGATGCCGTCATCAACCTCCTCGATGAGGAGAACGAGCCGGAGTAGGACGGAGAGCTAGAACGGCCGTGCGCCGCCAAGCAAGAGAGGTAGCGCGCCGCCGAGCAAGAGCAGCAACGCGCCGCCGAGCAAGAGCGGCAGCGCGCTGCCGAGCGTGAGCGGTATCATCGTGCCCCAGTGCTTGAGCGGGCCAATGTCTACACATGTGTTCGTCGCCGCCCATGGAGCGGAGCGAAGCAAGAGTGGCAAAGCGCTGCCGCGCAAGAGCGGGAGAACACCACCGCACATGAGGTGCGGTGCGCCGCACTATCTGAGCGGAGCCGTGTCAGCATCCTGTTGACTCAACCACTCGAGAGGCCGTTTCCAGGGCCGGTAAGCATCCCGATTCCCCGCCAGGAATGGGCAGACGCCGTTAGCGCCATAATTGCACCGGACGAAGTTTGCACTGCCAGAATCCGCCGCCATGACGCCAACGGGCTGGTCGATTGGCTCTTCGACCTCCTCGGCCCCCCAGGTGCCGCCAACGATGAAGCGGAGCAAAATACTCGTCGCGGCTTGGAATCGACCGTCGCCGATGAAATATCCTGGGCGGAGATCGATATTGCGGTACAGTAGTTCCGCGAGCGTATCATACGCGTGGACAAAGGCCTGTACCAATTCATGCTCAGCCAAGAGTCCCCGTAGGTTTAGGCCCTGTTTGTATCGGTTTTCGCCCGGTTTTCCGCAATTAACCGGGCAACTATCTTGTTCTTAATTAATTAAAAGGCAAAGCTTTTGCTTCTTCCGGCTAGTTTTAAGTAGTAAAAAAATAATGTAAGTTTGAATGGAAGTGGTCCGGTATGTAAAGATTGCACACAGTTTCTAAAAGCACAAACGTGTGTGATAGTAAGGAGTAGGTCCCACACGGTGACCATCAGTAAGCACCTTAAACGTGAGGAGGCAACTCTTATCAGCAAGGGGCAGCTTCCCATTCGCTAGCCTAGTCGAACAGAACGCACAAGTTAAGCGAGCTTGGGGTTGGAGCAGTCTAAGGATGGGTGGACGGGTGGGAACTTCCTATATCTCAAGCTTCATTTAAGCGCCATGATATGGTCATTACAGACATTTAGCATCTAAATGTGTCTATAGTGACCTGTCATGTCGATAAAATAAACCTTGAGATCCTTGTTTTGAAAATTTGGAGAAAGATGTTTTTTGTTATTTGTTGTTTTAAAAAATCGGAGAAAGATCGAGATTGATCTGTGGGACCGACACGTTCTAATTTGGAGAATGATGTTTTTTGTTATTTGTTGTTTTGAAAAATCGGAGAATGATTGAGATTGATCTGTGGGCCCGCCACGTTCTATTTTGGAGAATGATGTTTTTTGTTATTTTGAAAAATCAGAGAATGATCGAGATTGATCTGTGGGCCCGCCACGTTCTATCCTTTGACCCACAACGTTCGAGATCCGTGGGCCCGCACATTCTATCCTTTGACCCACAACGTACGAAAAGGGTTTGACCATGATGGGTTCCTCTTGGTATAGGTCACGACATGTCAGACCAAATTTGATTAGTTGGGGAACATTTGTTCGATTCCCTCCCGCCGGCTCGAAGTTGTGGAACTGACATCATATGTAACGTGGCTTCCTCGGGGTATGGTGTTCAGTTTGTAATGTAGCTGGTGCCCCATCGAAGTTGTGCATTGGGGATTTGATCACATCACAAACCACCCATATATACATATATTTGGGCCGCATGCAGGGTATAGGGTCTTCTGATCGACCCCGTCTCCCATGTGCGGTTTTCAACGACACGCTTATCTGTGGGCCTGGTCTATATATATCATCCCTTTGGCCGACAACGAGGGGGTTTGACCATGAATGTATTCCTCCTAGTTCGTGTTACCGCGGGTCATGGTGACATGTCCGAGCAAAGTTCGAGCTCATGCGTTCTCAGGATTCCCTCCCATGCGCTCGAAATGGTGGGTTGGATCGACACCCTACGTACGTCGACGTCGTCCTTAATTACTACCTACCTTTCATGGGGGTTGTCCATTTCGTGAGGTAGGCGCCACATCAAAATTGTACATTATTGGGTATTTAAAACACATCACCCTTCCAACGTACATCAATTTGGGCCCCATGCAGGTGGTGCTGGTTTTGTGGCCCCTCTCGTGCGGTTTACGGTGATGGTCCAATCTATGGGCCCGAGCGGTCTATTATATCCCTTTTTGACCGACAACAACAGTGGTTGTTTGGCCAAGATAGATTCACTTGGTTCGTCTTATGGTAGATCATGGTGACATGCATGCATGTCCGACCAAAGTATGAGTATGTGCATGCGTCCCGCCGACATGAAGTGGGGGTGGGGCAGGCACCTAGCTACGACCTTAACCCGTCATTATAGATATCCAAGGGGGCTTTCCAATTTGCGAGGGAGGTGCCACATCAAAGTTGTGCATTGTGTATTTAAACATCACACCCTTTATTCCTACATATATTTGGCCACTTCCAGGTGGTTGTTGTCTTCTGGCCCCTCTCACCCGATCTTCGACGACGCGCCCACCCGTGGGCCCACGTGCCAAAGTTGTGCATTGGGAATTTGAACATCACACACCACCCTTTTCATACATATATATTTGGGCCACATGCTGTTGTGGTTGTGTTCTTACCCTCTCTCACATTTTTTGTTGCCAAATGGTGCTATATAAAATAGCAGACGCCTCAGATGAAAAACTGCGTGCGAACGTACGCACAACGGACACGGGTGCACTGGCTTAACCGTGTGCGAAGCTCGTGCCCTGTAAAATTGCCACGACTTCGCAAGCGCCAGCAAGGGTGAAGGAGTAATGTGTACAGGAGGATATTTAGGATGAATTCCACGTATGCGTCTGAAAATTAGGACGAACCGTGTGCGATAAACCAGCTAGCTAGAAATCTCAAAAAAAACTACCCGCCTTGAGCGATGCAAAAATTGGTGGTTCCGCGGCTTTTCCTTATTATCATACACAATTATTATGTTTGGACCATGCGCGATCTGGTTGCTCCCGCCCCGCTTCATTTCCTTTACCCAAATTTTAGTTACCGCGGTATTTCAACCGTCGCCCTCACTCCTCCACCACCGACCTCATAGTAAAATTCTAGTAGCCAAGGCATTTGAATCATCGCCCTCCCTCGTCCACCACCATCTCCACCCAGCATTACTAAAATTTTCAGCAGCCGCGGCATATCCTCAAACACCACCCGCCCTAACTCCGTCCCCCCTCCATAGTCTACACCCCCCCCCCCCGCTCGAACCCTAGCTCGCCGCCGCCGCCACCACCAACCCCTGCCGGTCTGCTCGTGCCTCCTAGCTTAGATAAGTTCAGGTTACCCACCGATTCCTATACCCTCGCCGCCCTGAGTTTTTAGATGAGGCCTGCGGTGTCCCTCCTCCCCCCCAGATCCCCATCCCCTACTCCAGAGAGTCGCAGCCTAAGCCCGACCACATATCCCGGGGAGCCCGAGGAGCGTACGGCCAAAAGGAGGTCTATCATGGCCTCTCCGCCGGACGATGTCGGGGTTGCCGCAGTTTGTGCCGACCTGTCGATCCCGGAGGAACACCTCGCCGCGGAAGCCAGTGAGGACGTTGACTACGTCGCCATGGCGAAGGCTTCACGTCAGCGGGCTCACGTATTACTGAATCTCAGGACAGCCGGCTACGACATCAAGCTCGTCGACAGCGAAGGCTTCACGCGGGCCATGTCACAGGTTAAGTGGTCCATCCCCAACGCCTCTTGTTCAACTGCCATCGATCTCTTCGAAGGCCCTGCCGCTGATCTCCTCCACCTCGCGGTCAAGGATTTGCGATCCTTGTACGCCATCGAGCCCATCATATCAATTCTGAAGGACACGTTCTACGGCGGTGGCTTGGGATCCTCAGCTGCCAAGTCAGATCTCATCGACCACGACCACGCGAAGGGCACCCACTACGGCTCTTCCAAGGTGAGACAACCCATCTACGACATCAGGGATCGTACCCTGGGTCTGTGCTCTTCCAAGTGGAAGGATCCCGTCCATGACAAGTGAGGCAATATCCTATAAGCAAATCTTACTTTTTCTAGCTAGCCAACTCGTACCCATTGTTGTAGTAGCTTTTGCCATGCGATGTTTTAACTGTGTCGTGTTTAATTATTTCAGTTATGCAAAAATGTAATGTTCAATAGGGCTATCTGATGTTTAAGTATGAATTGTCCACTTCAGTTTCACGAATGGCTATATTTGGTTGTTTATAGTGAGTAGATGCCTTGTTTATCTGTATTTGGTTGTTAGGTTGGTTGCAGTAAGCATTTGCCCAGTTTTCAAGCAGATGCCCTGTTTATCTGTATTTGGTTGTTAGGTTGGTTGCAGTGAGTATTTGTCCAGTTTTCAAGCAGATGCCTTGTTTATCTGTATTTGCTTGTTAGGTTGGTTGCAGTGAGCCTTTGTCCAGTTTTCAAGCAGATGCCTTGTTTATATGTATTTGCTTGCTAGCTAGGTTGGTTGCAGTGATCCTTTGTCCAGTTTTCAAGCAGGTTCCTTGTTTATCTGTATTTGCTTGTTAGGTTGGTTGCAGTGAGCCTTTGTCCAGTTTTCAATGGCTATATTAGGTTGTTATAGTGAGCATATATGCCTTGTTTATTTCAGTTATTCACAATGTGATGTTCATTATGTGCAAGTATGAACTGTGCAGTTCGATTTCATCAATACCAGTTTGAACGGCTATATTAGGTTCTTGTTATGCCTGGTGAAGTTAACACATGCCCTTTATTTCAGTTTTACACATTTATGCAGTGCGATGTTTAAGCATGATCTATGTTCTATTCATTTTCAACAGTACCAGTTTGAATTACAATATTTAGTCCCTGTTAAGCTTGTTGTACTTAACATTCCCTTCCATTTTTTAACTGCTTTAACATCATGCTGAAACCAACACATTCAAGCTATCATTTTGAGATGTTGTTGTTTACCATGGCTATATTTGGTTGATGTTAAGCCTGTAGTACTTATCACGCCTTTCCATGTACTTACGCAGGACAACAATGGGAGTGGCCAGCATTTTCCACCGAGGTTAGTTTCATCCCTCGGCTTATACTGCCTCCGTTCCATAATGTAATGCATACAAATCCACGGCTGGACACTTTTTAGCTTCTAATATTGACTTGTTGCTTGTAGGTACATATGTCCTAGGCAAAGATCCATGCCTCGACCCTTTTTGCGTATGGGGCAATGAGATATTCATGAACCAGCATCAAGTGAGGAAACTGATAAGAATTATTAGCAAAAAGATACGACCGATGGCAATTAAATTATTTGTCTACGCTCTATCCAACACAACAGTGAGCTGTAGGATGGTAACTACGAACTCTGTAGCCTTCTCTTTTTACTGCCCATAATGAGTTGTTAGACAACAATGTCTGAATCTTTTTTGTTTGCAGTGGTTCCCAAAGTAGTTTACTCAAGATTACCTCGCAAAGTACATGATTGGTGAACATGCAATGAAGGTTAAAGTATTTCATCGAGACTACAATGAGCATCGAGAAGTCCTAATGAAGACAGTGAAGGATGGGCGGGCGGCCATCACAAGGGGTTGGCCTAGAGTCATGCGCGCATTAGGCATGGAGGAGGGCACAATATGGGCATTCCACTTTACCTTCTCCAGCAACCAGAATGCCTTCCACCTCTCTCTTTACAGTCTTTAGTATAACTGTGGTTCATCATTCTTTCCTTGCTGCTTCTCTAGTTCTTCAGCATATGTACCTGTGCGTTGCATTATTCATTCGTCCTTGAACTTGTATTTGTAATAAACATGGTTCGATATGAAATAAGTGATTGCCTACTTTCATATTGAAAATCTCTTTCAATTTAAAATTCTGTGAATTCTAAATGCAGGGATTATATTAGGGATAAATTATGATCTGCATGCCATTACACTGCACACAGTTTGCGAAAGCAAAACGTCTGTGATAAACGTTAAGATCAGACACGTTTCTCATATCAGTACGTGTACGATGAAACTCTACTGCACACACGATCAGACAAGAAAAAACGTGTGAGATTAACAACAACAACGCACACAGTTCCTTCTTAATAAATGTTTGTGAAAGTCACCTTATCACACACACTAGGCAATTATGAACTGTTTATGATGTCGTGTGCATCGTAAATGTTTGCTCATAGAAGAACACGTGTGATAGGCCTTCATCCGACATGGGTAATACGGATGAATCGTTTGGGACATTTTATACATCTCAAACGTTTATGTACATACAAATGTGTGGGATATTCAAGCTTCGCATACGGTGTACAGTTGTGAACTGTTTGTGATGGGGTGAGCATCGCAAACGTTGCAGCACAGAATACCGAGTGCGATGGTAATGCGAGCACAAACGAGTAGCAAGGATGGAGCATTTGGGAAAGATGCGGGCATCGCATACGCTTAGTTATGCGAAATGTATGCTTGCGTGCTCCCTATCGCCGACGGTTTCTAGGTCGTGTGGGAAAACCCCCCTATTGCACACACATGCAAGGCGACGATTTAAAACTCCGTCGTGGAAAGGGGGTAAAAACCATTTGTATAGCAGCTCGATGTACCAGTGATTGTGTATCTCTCTCCACCACCGAAGCCGAGTATGTAGTCGCCGCAAGTTGTTGTGCACAATTGCTATGGATGAGAAAAACTTTAAAGGATTACGGTGTCACTTGTGACAAAGTGCCTCTTCTATGTGACAATGAAAGTGCAATCAAGCACTACTGCAGGATGGTCCTAACGCGACACATGAATCAGAGACCCCGTGACCAAACTGTGTGCGATGCATTAATCGCAAACGGTGTCGTACTAAAACCATCACCAAAAAGACGAACTGTGTGCGATGGCGGAGACATCAAGCACGATTCAGATTAGAGTTGCGTGTGTGATACGTGGCATATAGTTGATCCATATGAACCGTTTGCGATGAGGCAGAACAACAAAAACGGTCAACCAGATCAAGGTGTGTGCGCTAGACGGCATACAATTCACTCGGATGAACTGTTTGTGATGATCCAGTACAACAGAAACGGTCAGCCAGATCAAGGTGTGTGCGATAGACGGCAAACAGTTCACTTGGATGAACTATTTCTGAAGAGCCAAAACAACAGAAACAGTCAACCAGATCAAGGAGTCTGCGATATACGGGCACACATTCTAATTAAAAGAATTGTGCGTGATGGTAATAACAAGCACACACGGTTGATGGAACAAGTCGTGTGCTGACATCACCGATTGCGGTGCACACGCCACGTACGCATCCGAGAACGCTTGCCGACGTTACACCATCCGGGAATCGTGCCGCACTTCGAAACCGGAACTGTCAAATAATTTTGAGCTTGTTTACCGTCACATTCCAAATTACCACGCTATATTTAATTGCAAACATGCTCACACCGATCAAAACCTAAACGTTTTCTCACTTAGCAGCTTATTACTAGGTTATAAATACTACCTACTCGAAAATGACTGCACATTCCTCCTCAATTCCTCATCAACAAACAAACAAGTCTTCATCATTCCTTGCATCTGCCATGGCCCGTGGGAGGAGTTCTTGGTCGAGAAATGACCACGGAGTGGCGAGCGAAGCAGCAGAGATGTCCCGCCTCGCCGCGATAGCAGCCGAGAGGTCTCGCCGTGCCACCGAAGCAGCACAGAGGTCCCACCGCGCCGCGGAAGCGGCACAGATGTCCCGCTACGCAGCGAAAGCAGCAGAAAGGTCCTGCCACGTGGCGGCGGCCTGGATGGATCTCTCGTGGGCAGTCGAGGGCTCTCACAGGTGCATGCGCGCTATGCTCAATAAGCTGATGGTTGACATCTCCCGCTGGGCGAAGTTGCAGGAGGAGAGCTATGCCTCGTTGGATAAGGCGACCGGCGTCATCCGGGGACTAAGGGGTGACAAGGTGAGGCTCCGCACCGAGCATGACCTGCTGAGGGCGAAGATCGCCGACAGGGCGAAGCAGCACGAGGAGACAACTGGCGTGTTGAAGAAGACGACCGTCATGGTCAGGAAACTTATGGATGAGAATGCTAAACTCCGCATCTAGCGTGAAAGGCTCGTGGAGGAATTCGTGGATGCTCTCAAGCGATGTATTGAGGACGTGAAAGAGATCAACGCCGCTCGCCGCGAGAACTCCTGCGACATATGGACGAAATGACGAAGATGGCGGAGTAGATCGAGGTGAAGTAGAGAGCAGTGACCCAGATCGTTGCCTGCGTCTTCCTTCTTCTTTTGCCCTTGTATCTTTCGGGCGTTGCCGCATGTGGCATCTTTAATTATCTTCCTGAATATGTAAGACAATTATTATTATCCATTGCCATCGTCGTCATATATATCAATCTTGCTAAGTCTCAGTCGATGCTATGTCCGTGAGATCTTACATCAAGATCCGTGCAAATTTTTCTTTTCAGATTTTCTTTTCTCTCTCTTAAATCTCAGTCGACTGAGACCTAGCCACGCCATTAAAATAGGGGAAAATTTTGTTTCTGCCACTCCAGATTTTGTCAATTTTCCTTATGCCACTCTAGAATTTGTCATTTTGTTTTTGCCACTCTTAAATTCTGACAATATATCACAAATGCCATTCTGTTAGTCCTCCGTGAGTTGACCATTTTTCCTAGCTAATTGACCAGGCAATGTGCTGTCAGTATTTGCAAAAAAGACTATGGTTGCCCCTGCTAACTTGTGGGGCCAATTTGGAAGTGACCCAGAGCTGTCCTAAGCTAACCCAAGCACCTGTCCACATTGCCCAACACCCACACTCACAACGCACCCGTCCCCATCGCCACACGTGGCTCCGATGGCCGCCGCCACCTAGCCCTCCAGCCGCCGCATCGCCATCCTGCCGGTCACCGCAACGTGACGCCCGCTCTGGCATCCCCGATGACCTCTCTAGCCTCCTCGATGCCTGCCTCCTCGATGCCCGCCTCCAACGGCCGCCGCAACCTAGGGTTCCTGCCGCCGCCACCCAGGGTTCCGGCCGACACCACCTAAGATTCCGGCCTCCCCGACGCCCCCTCCGGCCTCCCCGACCCCCGCCTCCAATGGCCGCCGCCAGCTAGGGTTCTGGCCTCCCCGGCCCCCGCCTCCGACGCCCGCCGCCACCTACGGCTCAGGCCCCGACTCCTCTCTGTGACTCCCTTCTCCAGTGATGCTCTTCTGCTGGTTCTGGCCTCGCCTCGCGACGCTCTTCTCCAGCCTCCCTAGGCGCTTCATCAGAGGTGTCGATTTCTTTAGTATCGGTGTCATAATCTTCAGTTAGGAGGAGCAGAGCACTAGGGTCTTGACAGCAACGCACTCCCACGGGATGGAGGGAGCCGCGACTTCGGCCATGGCAGCAAGAGCGGCCCATCTGCTGGTTCCTCTCTCTGATGGGCAAGTTCTTCCTGCTGGTTCCTCAACTACATGTTGTTTCCTTTGTAGCTTAATTGTGTGACTGCTCTTGTGCTTAATTGTGTGACTGCTCTATGTCAAAAGTTGTTGTAATTAGTGATTAGAATTGAGATAATTGTGTGCATTCAGGGGTGATGAATCAATTGCTTTTGTGTTGTTTGATTTGGTTCCTTACAATTATACAGATATCATACATGATGATTGCATAGTGCATACTATTAAGAGAAAAGGAAAAGCATGGGCTTTTTTATGTGATCATAGACTGAAACTAATTTGTATCATACTAATATAGTAGTGTAGTTGCATAGCTAGCCCATTTCCGTAGCTATCTATTTTTCAATGTGGTTGCATTGACTCATGTCAAATTTGTGTCAATGTAGGTCAAATTCGCCTCCTTATAAGCTGATTGTGATGTATGGGGCGCGTTCTTACAAGAATTACAAGGGTGAATTGTGCACCATGTCTTCTTGGAGCTGGGATATCCATGTAGAGAGGCAGACTACTTACAATCAGCTTGTGGGTCTCCTATAAAATAAATATCCCTGGGGAAATGATGAAGGTGTTGTGCTTTCAAAGTGGCATAGTTGCAGGAAATATTTTGTGCTAGTTCGCAATGATGAAGATGTGGTGAGCATGTATGATGACAATGAGGAAGACAAGATTATTAAGATACTTGTCCAGTTCTGCAGGAATGGTGAGGAGGAGGAGTTTGCTCATAGTTTGCTTCAACCAATCCCACCTTCTTCTCCAGCAAAGGAAATGTTCAAGCCCATAGTGGAAGATTTAACTCAAAATTCTCACTATGAGTATGAGATACCTGAGGAGAACTTGACAAGCCAACAGAGATCTAAAGAGGCCTATGAAGGCTATGAAGGAGAGGATCATGTAGGAATAGATGAGGAGAACCAGTACCTTGATGGCGGCGAGCATGATAATGGAGGCAAGCAAGCCAAAGATGCTGATCAAGAGGCAACTGAAGTTGTTTTCCAAGATGTTGAGGAGGATAACGATGAGCAGGAAGAGGATAATGATGAGCATGAAGAGGATAGTGATGAGGAGGAAGAGGATGACGAAGGGGTTGTTAGTGATGAGTTTAGTGATGGGGGAATGGTGCTTGATATTCCAGCAATTTGCTATGACAAGAATAATCCACCTATGACAAAAGCCAAGAAATAGGTAATTGCTAGAAAAGAATTGTATATTCAGAATTTAAATGCAATGAATTGTATAGTCTAACTTAATTTCTCTATCTCAAATCTGTTAGGAAAAGGAAAAATGTTGAGCCACAAGACATAGAAGACATAGAAGCCAATGCCATAGATGCTGAAACTACTAGGTATTGTTGTTTGCTCCAAACAATCCATAATGGTTTAATTTTTCCTATTTTAAATCCGCATTTCACCACTGATATTTTTGTTTATTCTCTGCTCTAAAAATAGTGTTACAAAGAAGAGAATGGGAGGTGGTAAAAGGGCAAAGTCTAGCTCAAAAAGTGTGCTACAAACCACTGTTGCAAGATGTCCACATCTTGAAGCATCTAAGAAGACATATGCTACACATGATAGCCTAGCAAAGAACACAAGAAGCAAAATATGTCCTCCGTCGAAGAACACAAGAAGCAAACAGAAGCTTGATTGCACTCAGGTGCCGAAAATGTGAGATGAATTGTTGTTGATGAATTGCTGTTTTCTGGAGCAGAATGCATATGTGAACCCTGTTGTTTTGCTGTTGCATTGTACTATGTTGACTTGTAAAGGCCTTGCTTTTGGGTAGTCCATATGCATATGTGAACCTTGTTGTTTAGTTTATGCAGCTACATGTTACATTGTACTATGTTGACCTATATAGGCCTTGCTTTTGGGTGGTCAGTATGCATATGTGAACATTGTTGTGTAGTTGATTCAACTACATGTGAACCTTGCTTTTAAGTTTAGATGATGAATTTGTACTCCAATGAACTAGTTTGCTGATATTAGGAACTATGTTGCTAGAAATGATGCCATTATTGTCAATACTTGTGTGAAAATATTGTGTAATTATGTGTGATGTCATATTTCCAAATAGGTCATGCCAATTTTTTTAACCGCATTGGCTAATAATATATTTCACAAAAACAATATTGTTTAACATAAGATGTGTGATGTCAGATTTCCAAATAGGTCATGCTAAAATACTGTGTAACATTAGATGTTACTCTAGTGGCAAAAGCAATATTTGGCGAAAACTGGAGTGTCAAAAGCAAAACAAATAAAGGAGGGTAATATGGTCTTTTCCCTGCTCTGTTTGGTCAAAACGTCCATTGACCTAACAGAATGGCAATTGTGATAATTGTCAAAAACTAAGAGTGGCAAAAGTGAAATGTCAAAATCTAAAGTGGTATAAGGAAAATTGATAAAATTTAGAGTGGCAGAAACAAAAATTTCCCTTAAAACAGGGGCTCGGGCGCCATTAATGGAGAAGTTGGGAGCGAGGTGGGCGGCGGATGGAGGTCAAAGGGCTCGCCTCCCGGTGAGCCTGCGCAACGGTCTGCTCCACGCCTCCCGTCTACTCAAATAGCTACCCCACACGGCGCCTCCTAGCCAATAAAAATGGGGACGTGTGGCGGCACGTAAATGGTTAGTACAACGCCCACGGTTTGAATAATACTTGTGTTTCCGATTGTAACGTGGCAGCTCTTCGTTCCAAAATGACTTTGTTGGTTGTTAATCTGTGTGCCTTCAAAAAATCGGACAAAATTTTTACCACAGCATGTTGGTGCCATGTCAAGGCAACATGCCAAGTTTCATGATTTTCAGGCAAGTTTTGGATTTACAGGAATTTAAAAACCAAGTTTGTCAATGTTTTCGGCCGAGCCACGATGCCCAGATGTTTGAAATTCATTCCCATTTCTTGCATGGGACCTAAACATTCACCCAAGGACACATATACGATTTTTCAACCCATTTTGGTGCACTAGAGCATGTGCATGTAGTTCAAATTTGAATTATGCACATTAAATGCCTAGGAAACTCAATAAATGTATAAAAAAGGCCAAACAAACCCGGAATAATTCCAAATTTTAGCACGACACTCCTATTGGTCTTTGTTGCCTCTGTAAAAAAATCAAGGCAGGAAGAGGCAGCGTATGTCGTTTCGCCCACAAAGGTGACACATCCCCTATTGGAACCATGAGCCTTCTTGAGAGAAGCTCCGGTTTGTAAGAAACTTATACCAAAACTTGTCCCAAATCGAACAAAAAATTTACCACAGCATGTTGGTGCCATGTCAAGACACCATGCCAAGTTCCGTGATTTTTAGGCAATTTTTGGATTTACAAGAATTTAAAAACCAAGTTTCTCAATGTTTTCAGCCGAGCCACGACGCCCAGATGTTTGAAATTCATTCCCATTTCTTGTATGGGACCTAAACATTCACCCAAGGACACATATACAATTTTTCAACCCATTTTGGTGCACTGGAGCATGTGCATGTAGTTCAAATTTCAATTATGCACATTAAATGCCTAGAAACTCAATTAATGTATAAAAAAGGCCAAACGAACCCGGAATAATTCCAAATTTTAGCACGACACTCCTATTGGTCTTTGTTGCCTCTGTAAAAAAAATCAAGGCAGGAAGAGGCAGCGTATGTCGTTTTGCCCACAAAGGTGACACATCCCCTATCGGAACCATGAGCCTTCTTGAGAGAAGCTCCGGTTTGTAAGAAGCTTATACCAAAACTTGTCCCAAATCGAACAAAAAATTTACCACAGCATGTTGGTGCCATGTCAAGACACCATGCCAAGTTCCGTGATTTTTAGGCAATTTTTAGATTTATAGGAATTTAAAAACCAAGTTTCTCAATGTTTTCGGCCGAGCCACGACGCCCAGATGTTTGAAATTCACTCCCATTTCTTGTATGGGACCTAAACATTCACCCAAGAACACATATACAATTTTTCAACCCATTTTGGTGCACTGGAGTATGTGCATGTAGTTAAAATTTGAATTATGCACATTAAATGCCTAGAAACTCAATTAATGTATAAAAAAGGCCGAACGAACCTGGAATAATTCCAAATTTTAGCACGACACTCCTATTGGTCTTTGTTGCCTCTGTAAAAAAAAATCAAGGCAGGAAGAGGCAGCGTATGTCGTTTCGCCCACAAAGGTGACACATCCCCTATCGGAACCATGAGCCTTCTTGAGAAAAGCTCCGGTTTGTAAGAAGTTTATACCAAAAACTTGTCCCAAATCGAACAAAAAATTTACCACAGCATGTTGGTGCCATGTCAAGACACCATGCCAAGTTCCGTAATTTTTAGGCAATTTTTGGATTTACAGGATTTTAAAAACCAAGTTTCTCAATGTTTTCTGCCGAGCCACAATGCCCAGATGTTTGAAATTCACTCCCATTTCTTGTATGGGACCTAAACATTCACCCAAGGATACATATATGATTTTTCAACACATTTTGGTGCACTGGAGCATGTGCATATAGTTCAAATTTGAATTATGCACATTAAATGACTAGAAAACTCAATTAATGTATAAGAAATGCCAAACAAACCCGGAATAATTCCAAATTTTAGCACGACACTCCTATAGTTGCATGTTCACTGCAGATAAATGTTCTAGCAATTGAAACACCGACCTTTCCTGTCGTAACCCCATTTTGTCTTTCAAATCAAAATGAAAATATCAAGTACACCACAAACAGTTTATTAGCAAGAATCGTGTGCGATGCAGTATAAAATATCTTGGGGCTCCCTCATGTATGGCTTACGCCGGAAGGTTCGTCGGCTACATTCCACCGGCCGCGTGTCAACCACACTTGCGCGCCAGTTTTTTGCTGCACCTTTTGTAAATTTTTGGCAACCGCGGAAATATCTAGGTCCCCGCCCCCTCCCCCCACCAAAAGCCACATTTCCACTGTTTCCTCCTTCCTTTCCAAGTTCAAACCTTCACTGCTTGCTTTGCAGCGCCGCCTCCTCGCCGGCGGCACTCCTTCCCGCTGTGCGGCCTCATCGATATAGTCAGGTAATCCACACCCCACCCCCATCCTCATCCTCCTTCTCCATCCCACATGCCTCTACCACCGACATGACACCTTCCACCCAAATCACTGCCCCATCCTCCAAATAAGCGCCGCCCATAGCCATGGTGCACGCATTATAGCCAGGAGCTCAAGGAGCATCTGGTAGCGGTGAAGCAAATTGCGGCTGCACGCGCGGATGAGGTCGCGATGGCTGCCATGTGTGCCGACCGCCAGATCTTGGAGGAGCACCTCGCCGTCGAGGCCACCGTCGACCCCTCGCGCGCGGACGCCGCCACGCGATTGGCTGCTTTAAACGATAGTTCGTGGTGTTTTCTAAAGGCCGCCTCCGGTGCCTTCTAGTGAATTGTCATCTATAATGTTAATATGCAATCTGATCTTCTGAAATGTGATGTTCAGTTAACAGTTTGGTTCATTTGTTGTGATGTTCAATTCTGAAATGTGATGTTCAATTCCTGTGGGACCAAATTTGGATGTACTCTATACATGAGAAACATACACAAATGCTATATTTCCTAGTAGTTCTTAAGCACGCTAGGCTTGGTTAACTGTATGATCTTCTAGTATATGTTCTATTCTGCAATGTGGTTCTCAGTTAACTACTTGCTTCATTTGTTGTGGTGTCCAGTTAACTTTTTGGTTCAATTCTGCAGTGTGATGTTCATTTGTTGTGGGTACAAGTTTTCATTAATATATTCTACTGATAGTATGCCAACTCTCACTTAAACTGATCAATATCTGCCTTATATGTGTTGCAGGGAAACAATGGGAGGCACTGAGGTTTACCATCGAGGTTTGCACATGAATGGTCCTTTGGCTAATAGCATATTATTGTGCAATTGCAGGAACCATTCAAATATTTAGGTTTTTAACAATTCGGTCTTGCACATGTAGGTCGTGCTGTCAGAGGTTTAGACCCACTGTTCGATCCATTTTGCATATGGGGAAATGAGATGGACATGAATATCAGTCAAGTCAAGAAACTCAGAAAGATTGTTAGGATAAAGAAACTAGCGATGAATAACAACAAGATCTTTGTTTGCACAATAAAGAAGACATCAGTCAACTATAGGATGGTACTAACTCTTTTACCTTGTGTTTTTTCCTATGTGCCATTTCAAAATTTAGAACAGATATTTATGCATATCTTTGTGACTGCTCTTGTGCTTAATTGTGTGACTGCTCTATGTCAAAAGTTGTTGTAATTAGTGATTAGAATTGAGATAATTGTGTGCATTCAGGGGTGATGAATCAATTGCTTTTGTGTTGTTTGATTTGGTTCCTTACAATTATACAGATATCATACATGATGATTGCATAGTGCATACTATTAAGAGAAAAGGAAAAGCATGGGCTTTTTTATGTGATCATAGACTGAAACTAATTTGTATCATACTAATATAGTAGTGTAGTTGCATAGCTAGCCCATTTCCGTAGCTATCTATTTTTCAATGTGGTTGCATTGACTCATGTCAAATTTGTGTCAATGTAGGTCAAATTCGCCTCCTTATAAGCTGATTGTGATGTATGGGGCGCGTTCTTACAAGAATTACAAGGGTGAATTGTGCACCATGTCTTCTTGGAGCTGGGATATCCATGTAGAGAGGCAGACTACTTACAATCAGCTTGTGGGTCTCCTATAAAATAAATATCCCTGGGGAAATGATGAAGGTGTTGTGCTTTCAAAGTGGCATAGTTGCAGGAAATATTTTGTGCTAGTTCGCAATGATGAAGATGTGGTGAGCATGTATGATGACAATGAGGAAGACAAGATTATTAAGATACTTGTCCAGTTCTGCAGGAATGGTGAGGAGGAGGAGTTTGCTCATAGTTTGCTTCAACCAATCCCACCTTCTTCTCCAGCAAAGGAAATGTTCAAGCCCATAGTGGAAGATTTAACTCAAAATTCTCACTATGAGTATGAGATACCTGAGGAGAACTTGACAAGCCAACAGAGATCTAAAGAGGCCTATGAAGGCTATGAAGGAGAGGATCATGTAGGAATAGATGAGGAGAACCAGTACCTTGATGGCGGCGAGCATGATAATGGAGGCAAGCAAGCCAAAGATGCTGATCAAGAGGCAACTGAAGTTGTTTTCCAAGATGTTGAGGAGGATAACGATGAGCAGGAAGAGGATAATGATGAGCATGAAGAGGATAGTGATGAGGAGGAAGAGGATGACGAAGGGGTTGTTAGTGATGAGTTTAGTGATGGGGGAATGGTGCTTGATATTCCAGCAATTTGCTATGACAAGAATAATCCACCTATGACAAAAGCCAAGAAATAGGTAATTGCTAGAAAAGAATTGTATATTCAGAATTTAAATGCAATGAATTGTATAGTCTAACTTAATTTCTCTATCTCAAATCTGTTAGGAAAAGGAAAAATGTTGAGCCACAAGACATAGAAGACATAGAAGCCAATGCCATAGATGCTGAAACTACTAGGTATTGTTGTTTGCTCCAAACAATCCATAATGGTTTAATTTTTCCTATTTTAAATCCGCATTTCACCACTGATATTTTTGTTTATTCTCTGCTCTAAAAATAGTGTTACAAAGAAGAGAATGGGAGGTGGTAAAAGGGCAAAGTCTAGCTCAAAAAGTGTGCTACAAACCACTGTTGCAAGCTGTCCACATCTTGAAGCATCTAAGAAGACATATGCTACACATGATAGCCTAGCAAAGAACACAAGAAGCAAAATATGTCCTCCGTCGAAGAACACAAGAAGCAAACATAAGCTTGATTGCACTCAGGTGCCGAAAATGTGAGATGAATTGTTGTTGATGAATTGCTGTTTTCTGGAGCAGAATGCATATGTGAACCCTGTTGTTTTGCTGTTGCATTGTACTATGTTGACTTGTAAAGGCCTTGCTTTTGGGTAGTCCATATGCATATGTGAACCTTGTTGTTTAGTTTATGCAGCTACATGTTACATTGTACTATGTTGACCTATATAGGCCTTGCTTTTGGGTGGTCAGTATGCATATGTGAACATTGTTGTGTAGTTGATTCAACTACATGTGAACCTTGCTTTTAAGTTTAGATGATGAATTTGTACTCCAATGAACTAGTTTGCTGATATTAGGAACTATGTTGCTAGAAATGATGCCATTATTGTCAATACTTGTGTGAAAATATTGTGTAATTATGTGTGATGTCATATTTCCAAATAGGTCATGCCAATTTTTTTAACCGCATTGGCTAATAATATATTTCACAAAAACAATATTGTTTAACATAAGATGTGTGATGTCAGATTTCCAAATAGGTCATGCTAAAATACTGTGTAACATTAGATGTTACTCTAGTGGCAAAAGCAATATTTGGCGAAAACTGGAGTGTCAAAAGAAAAACAAATAAAGGAGGGTAATATGGTCTTTTCCCTGCTCTGTTTGGTCAAAACGTCCATTGACCTAACAGAATGGCAATTGTGATAATTGTCAAAAACTAAGAGTGGCAAAAGTGAAATGTCAAAATCTAAAGTGGTATAAGGAAAATTGATAAAATTTAGAGTGGCAGAAACAAAAATTTCCCTTAAAACAGGGGCTCGGGCGCCATTAATGGAGAAGTTGGGAGCGAGGTGGGCGGCGGATGGAGGTCAAAGGGCTCGCCTCCCGGTGAGCCTGCGCAACGGTCTGCTCCACGCCTCCCGTCTACTCAAATAGCTACCCCACACGGCGCCTCCTAGCCAATAAAAATGGGGACGTGTGGCGGCACGTAAATGGTTAGTACAACGCCCACGGTTTGAATAATACTTGTGTTTCCGATTGTAACGTGGCAGCTCTTCGTTCCAAAATGACTTTGTTGGTTGTTAATCTGTGTGCCTTCAAAAAATCGGACAAAATTTTTACCACAGCATGTTGGTGCCATGTCAAGGCAACATGCCAAGTTTCATGATTTTCAGGCAAGTTTTGGATTTACAGGAATTTAAAAACCAAGTTTGTCAATGTTTTCGGCCGAGCCACGATGCCCAGATGTTTGAAATTCATTCCCATTTCTTGCATGGGACCTAAACATTCACCCAAGGACACATATACGATTTTTCAACCCATTTTGGTGCACTAGAGCATGTGCATGTAGTTCAAATTTGAATTATGCACATTAAATGCCTAGGAAACTCAATAAATGTATAAAAAAGGCCAAACAAACCCGGAATAATTCCAAATTTTAGCACGACACTCCTATTGGTCTTTGTTGCCTCTGTAAAAAAATCAAGGCAGGAAGAGGCAGCGTATGTCGTTTCGCCCACAAAGGTGACACATCCCCTATTGGAACCATGAGCCTTCTTGAGAGAAGCTCCGGTTTGTAAGAAACTTATACCAAAACTTGTCCCAAATCGAACAAAAAATTTACCACAGCATGTTGGTGCCATGTCAAGACACCATGCCAAGTTCCGTGATTTTTAGGCAATTTTTGGATTTACAAGAATTTAAAAACCAAGTTTCTCAATGTTTTCAGCCGAGCCACGACGCCCAGATGTTTGAAATTCATTCCCATTTCTTGTATGGGACCTAAACATTCACCCAAGGACACATATACAATTTTTCAACCCATTTTGGTGCACTGGAGCATGTGCATGTAGTTCAAATTTCAATTATGCACATTAAATGCCTAGAAACTCAATTAATGTATAAAAAAGGCCAAACGAACCCGGAATAATTCCAAATTTTAGCACGACACTCCTATTGGTCTTTGTTGCCTCTGTAAAAAAAATCAAGGCAGGAAGAGGCAGCGTATGTCGTTTTGCCCACAAAGGTGACACATCCCCTATCGGAACCATGAGCCTTCTTGAGAGAAGCTCCGGTTTGTAAGAAGCTTATACCAAAACTTGTCCCAAATCGAACAAAAAATTTACCACAGCATGTTGGTGCCATGTCAAGACACCATGCCAAGTTCCGTGATTTTTAGGCAATTTTTAGATTTATAGGAATTTAAAAACCAAGTTTCTCAATGTTTTCGGCCGAGCCACGACGCCCAGATGTTTGAAATTCACTCCCATTTCTTGTATGGGACCTAAACATTCACCCAAGAACACATATACAATTTTTCAACCCATTTTGGTGCACTGGAGTATGTGCATGTAGTTAAAATTTGAATTATGCACATTAAATGCCTAGAAACTCAATTAATGTATAAAAAAGGCCGAACGAACCTGGAATAATTCCAAATTTTAGCACGACACTCCTATTGGTCTTTGTTGCCTCTGTAAAAAAAATCAAGGCAGGAAGAGGCAGCGTATGTCGTTTCGCCCACAAAGGTGACACATCCCCTATCGGAACCATGAGCCTTCTTGAGAAAAGCTCCGGTTTGTAAGAAGTTTATACCAAAAACTTGTCCCAAATCGAACAAAAAATTTACCACAGCATGTTGGTGCCATGTCAAGACACCATGCCAAGTTCCGTAATTTTTAGGCAATTTTTGGATTTACAGGATTTTAAAAACCAAGTTTCTCAATGTTTTCTGCCGAGCCACAATGCCCAGATGTTTGAAATTCACTCCCATTTCTTGTATGGGACCTAAACATTCACCCAAGGATACATATATGATTTTTCAACACATTTTGGTGCACTGGAGCATGTGCATATAGTTCAAATTTGAATTATGCACATTAAATGACTAGAAAACTCAATTAATGTATAAGAAATGCCAAACAAACCCGGAATAATTCCAAATTTTAGCACGACACTCCTATAGTTGCATGTTCACTGCAGATAAATGTTCTAGCAATTGAAACACCGACCTTTCCTGTCGTAACCCCATTTTGTCTTTCAAATCAAAATGAAAAAATCAAGTACACCACAAACAGTTTATTAGCAAGAATCGTGTGCGATGCAGTATAAAATATCTTGGGGCTCCCTCATGTATGGCTTACGCCGGAAGGTTCGTCGGCTACATTCCACCGGCCGCGTGTCAACCACACTTGCGCGCCAGTTTTTTGCTGCACCTTTTGTAAATTTTTGGCAACCGCGGAAATATCTAGGTCCCCGCCCCCTCCCCCCACCAAAAGCCACATTTCCACTGTTTCCTCCTTCCTTTCCAAGTTCAAACCTTCACTGCTTGCTTTGCAGCGCCGCCTCCTCGCCGGCGGCACTCCTTCCCGCTGTGCGGCCTCATCGATATAGTCAGGTAATCCACACCCCACCCCCATCCTCATCCTCCTTCTCCATCCCACATGCCTCTACCACCGACATGACACCTTCCACCCAAATCACTGCCCCATCCTCCAAATAAGCGCCGCCCATAGCCATGGTGCACGCATTATAGCCAGGAGCTCAAGGAGCATCTGGTAGCGGTGAAGCAAATTGCGGCTGCACGCGCGGATGAGGTCGCGATGGCTGCCATGTGTGCCGACCGCCAGATCTTGGAGGAGCACCTCGCCGTCGAGGCCACCGTCGACCCCTCGCGCGCGGACGCCGCCACGCGATTGGCTGCTTTAAACGATAGTTCGTGGTGTTTTCTAAAGGCCGCCTCCGGTGCCTTCTAGTGAATTGTCATCTATAATGTTAATATGCAATCTGATCTTCTGAAATGTGATGTTCAGTTAACAGTTTGGTTCATTTGTTGTGATGTTCAATTCTGAAATGTGATGTTCAATTCCTGTGGGACCAAATTTGGATGTACTCTATACATGAGAAACATACACAAATGCTATATTTCCTAGTAGTTCTTAAGCACGCTAGGCTTGGTTAACTGTATGATCTTCTAGTATATGTTCTATTCTGCAATGTGGTTCTCAGTTAACTACTTGCTTCATTTGTTGTGGTGTCCAGTTAACTTTTTGGTTCAATTCTGCAGTGTGATGTTCATTTGTTGTGGGTACAAGTTTTCATTAATATATTCTACTGATAGTATGCCAACTCTCACTTAAACTGATCAATATCTGCCTTATATGTGTTGCAGGGAAACAATGGGAGGCACTGAGGTTTACCATCGAGGTTTGCACATGAATGGTCCTTTGGCTAATAGCATATTATTGTGCAATTGCAGGAACCATTCAAATATTTAGGTTTTTAACAATTCGGTCTTGCACATGTAGGTCGTGCTGTCAGAGGTTTAGACCCACTGTTCGATCCATTTTGCATATGGGGAAATGAGATGGACATGAATATCAGTCAAGTCAAGAAACTCAGAAAGATTGTTAGGATAAAGAAACTAGCGATGAATAACAACAAGATCTTTGTTTGCACAATAAAGAAGACATCAGTCAACTATAGGATGGTACTAACTCTTTTACCTTGTGTTTTTTCCTATGTGCCATTTCAAAATTTAGAACAGATATTTATGCATATCTTTGTTTTCAGTCCTTTCCAAAGCAGTTCACCGATGATTACCTCTCAAACCACCTCCATGGTCAAGAGGCGAGGAAGGTACTCATTCAACACCCACGGTACAATATTGAAGTCTTCCTCAAGAGGACG
This sequence comes from Elymus sibiricus, assembly GCA_039707655.1. Taxonomy (NCBI): domain Eukaryota; kingdom Viridiplantae; phylum Streptophyta; class Magnoliopsida; order Poales; family Poaceae; genus Elymus; species Elymus sibiricus. The sequence goes on along the minus strand of CM077676.1, from coordinate 300,529,457 downwards.
AAGGTTGGGCGGGCAATCATCCGCAGCCACTGGCGTAAAGTTGCAAGGACATTCAACATCATTGAAGGCTCAATATTCGCCTTCAGATTCAGCAGTTTTCCAGATGAGATTCATCTCTCTATATACCGTATATGATGCTACTTTCCAAAGGTTTTAGATGTTGCATGTGAAACTACGTGTTGTTGTGTAATTGCGTAGCTAGCTATATGCCTATATGGTGTAACTGAGTGCTGAAGCTATGTGATGTTGTACTCTAATGTAATTCAGCTATGAAATCCTGGTTGCCGTAATACGGCTATGAAACATATGGTGTGTTTGATATGAAATGTCAATTTGATTACTAAATGCATTATCAATAATAGGCCAAGTAGCCTGCTTATTGGGTTTTTGTATTGCAGACGGTTTCTCAGACAACACTGTGGGCGATGACCTCAAACAACGCACACAGTTTCTAGAAAGTAGTCATGTTGGATCAATGAACAATCACACATGACTTCCGCCCGACAAATGTTTGCGTTAGGCCACCTTGCACAAGCGTTTCCACATAAAAATTGTGTGTGATGTACATATGAACGGAAACATTTTTCTGAGATTCACTGTGTGGGATGTACATACGAACAGAAACGATTGGGCCAGTATAATTGTCTGTGATGGCTCGCCCGATCGCACACGAGCTCTTTTTGCACCGCGTGTGTGACCGGAGGCCCTATCGCCGACGGTTTCTGGGTCGTGTGGGAAGGACCCCCCCTATCGCACACACAGACAAGGCGATGGTTTAAAACTCTATCGCGGAAAGGGGGTAAAAACCGTTTGTATAGTAGGTCGCTGCACCAGTGAAGACCTCCTACAATCCGGTGCAAAATAGCAAGACGAAGCATATTGAGATTCGCCATCATTTCATCCGGGATCACATCAAACGTGGAGATATTGATCTTATTTACGTCAACACTCATGAGCAACTCGCGGATATTTTCGCGAAGCCATTGGATGAAGCAAGATTTCGCGAGTTAAGGCACGAGCTAAATATCATTGATTCGAGCAATGTGGCTTGAGACTAGGCAAACCCCACCGCATTCATCATGTTATCTTGTTCTAGATGTAGGCATGGATTTAGGGGGAGTGTTGTTCTCTCAATGAACTCTCCATCCCCCTATTATGCGTAAATAGACCCAATCTTTCACATTAGCCATTTTTTATGGTACTTGTGCTTCAAAGATGAGTTTTGGTCATGGGCCCAAGGTTAAAATCTTCGCGGTGCCATACCAATTGACTCAAACGTAGGTGGCTCCGGCCACCGCCCCTCTTCTCTTTGAAGAGGTTTGGTTTGCCTTTTGGTTCTTATTTGCAAGTGCTAAACTTCTTAGGTCCTAGGTGTATGTATCCTCCAAGTGGTGGCCTTTATCGTTCCCTTCTTGCACTCTTGGAGCTTACCTCACCATATTTCAGTGCCATGTCTCCATCCCAAGCCTTCTCTTTCCCCCAAAACATCTCATTCCAAATGTACACAAGTTGATCTTGGCTTTAGTGGTTGTGATCGGGTGGTACAACTGGTGGTCAGGGTGGTTCTACCGCTCTGCCACTGGGCTGTAGCGTCCCGACGGATCAACCGGTTTTGGAAGGGGCAGTTCTACCGCTCCTTTCCTGATCTGTGCAGCCGGCCGGTACTACCGGGTGGTTACGCGCGGTACTACCGCTGCCTCTTAGGCGGCGGAAGTACCGCCCGTAACCCCAAGGTAGCTCCAGGGGTGGTACAACCGATCCGCGGTCTGGACAGGTATATAAGGGTGCGGGCCGAAGGGGTATCTCTTTTTCCCCTTCGTGCCCGTCCCCTTTTCCTGCCCTAGCCGCCGGTTGCAGTCCCCATCGCTCCGGAGTGCCCTTCGGCGCCCCGGATCCGTCGGCTCTTCACCGGATCTTTTCCGTGGAGGCCGCCTCCGCCCCGATCTCTTCCCATGGATGCCGGTAATACCCAATGCACCCTCCCTTTTTGGTTTCAATCTTTGAACACTCCATTGATTAGGGCATTGCTTGACATCCCATATTTTTGGCTAAATACTTGAGTGGAAGAGATACCTATACTTATATTTCTTGCTTGTAGATGGTTAGAAGTAGAAATATTGCCTTTAGATTCGATACTTAGCTTGTACCTGTTCTCCAGAAGGTGGAACTGCTCGCTGCGGCGGTACAACCGCTCCATTGGCGGTACAACCGCCACAAGAGGTTCTACCGGCTGGACAACCAGTACAACCGGGAGTACTGAACCTCACTGCACTATTTCTTCTTGTTCCTATTTTACAAGCAATCTATTCCTCCTATCTTTTGTACATTCCTCTCATCTGTTCTGGGTATCTTGTGTGCTTCCCATGTGTGTGTGCAGGTGGCTCTGGTTCTCGCTCTGCTCCTCGCCAGAAGACCAGAAAGAGGGTCCGTAGAAGCAAGCGTCCTGATGACACTGAGGAAGAGCAGGAGGTGGTGGTTCCAACCAAGCCCACCTGTCGTGAGAAGTTTGCCGCTGCCAAGCAACGGGTTGCCCTGCCAATGCACAAGTGGAAACAACAGGATTGGGAGAGGTTCCGCTCGCAGAATCCCTATGATGCTCCAGTCTCTACTTGTTGGACCGCCCCTCAGTTTCGGAACGAGATGCAAATGAGGATCGTGCATGAGCTTTTTGAGCACAACAAGAACCGGTTCACCAAGCAGTGGACTATTGACCTGGATCACTAGAGGAATAACATGGAGTACTTTGGGGAGGCCTTGGCTCTTTGTGAGGAGTTTGACCTGATCAAGCTCATGTCTATCAACTGTGACTTTGATGTGCAGCTTATCCATCAGTTATATGCTACTGTCCACTTCGGCACCGATGATGCTCGTACTCTTACATTCATGTGCCGTGATGAACTCTTTCAGGTGCCATGGAGAGCCTTCTGCAATGCTCTAGGCTATGATGATACCGGTCTCATCGGGAATGGTGGCATCCGTCCTCACGACCGTGCCACCGCCATGGACAAGGAAAAGCTTGCTCCCTTGTACATTCGAGGGTGTGGTGTCATTGGTGAGTCCAAGGATCTTGAGAAGGTATATGACATTATGCATCATGTGCTCCACAATGTGCTTCTGCCCAAGGTTGGGAATCAGGATGAGATATATGGCTACCTAGTGGATCTGTTGGTGGCCATGAGGACCAAGGTAGGGTCTGGTGCCACTTTTGATGTGTCCAAGTGGCTGTGGGAGGAGATGTACAGCATGATCATTCACCGGAAGGTGCCCATATATGCTCCGTTTGTCATGTGCATTTTGAAATCTATGTGGGAAGTTCGCAGGCCAGGAGAGCCACTTTCATCTCCAGACAACCTCACTGTACATGAGGTCAAGCAGCTAAGGAAGAAGAAACATGTCGAGCCTCGCTTTCCTGCTGATGATCCCGAGGATGTCTATGCCACCTCTAGTGATGAGGACTTTGAGTTGGAGGCTGGGGCCAAACCCTCATGGGTTGCTAAGCTCACAGCCAAGGTGAAGAAGACCTTTTGCTTACAGGCTCATGTTCAAAAGAAGCTCTATGAGACTCATGTGAATGAGAAGAAGGCCAGACGCAGACAGATTCAGATGATGAGGCACTTCAACATTCCAGTGGATGATGACCCACAAGTATAGGGGATCAATCGTAGTCCTTTCGATAAGTAAGAGTGTCGAACCCAACGAGGAGCAGAAGGAAATGACAAGCGGTTTTCAGCAAGGTATTCTCTGCAAGCACTGAAATTGTAGGTAACAGATAGTTTGATAGCAATGTAATTCGTAACAAGTAACAAGTAGTAACGGTAAAAAAAGTGAAGCAAGGTGGCCCAATCCTTTTTATAGAGAAGGACAAGCTGGAACGAACTCGTATAATAAGCAAAGCGTTCTCGAGGACACATGGGAATTTCATCTAGTCACTTTCATCATGTTTGTTTGATTCACGTTCGCTACTTTGATAATTTGATATGTGGGTGGACCGGTGCTTGGGTGTTGTTCTTACTTGAACAAGCCTCCCACTTATGATTACTCCCTCTCGCAAGCATCCGCAACTACGAAATAAGAATTAAGATAAATCTAACCATAGCATGAAACATATGGATCCAAATCAGCCCCTTATGGAATAGCGCATAAAGTAGGGTTTAAGCTTCTGTCACTCTAGCAACCCATCATCTAATTACTACTTCATAATGCCTTCCCTTAGGCTCAAAGATGGTGAAGTGTCATGTAGTCGACGTTCACACGACACCACTAAAGGAAGCAACAACATACATATCATCAAAATATCGAACGAATACCAAATTCACATGATTACTTATGATAAGACTTCTCCCATGTCCTCAAGAACAAAAGTAACTACTCACAAATCATATTAATGTTGATCAGAGGGGTATTGAATAGCATTAAGGATCTGAACATATAATTTTCCACCAAATAAACCAACTAGCATCAACTACAAGATGTAATCAACACTACTAGCAACCCACAGGTACCAATCTGAGGTTTTGAGACAAAGATTGAATACAAGAGATGAACTAGGGTTTGAGATGAGATGGTGCTGGTGAAGATGTTGATGAAGATTGGTCCTCCCACGATGAGAGGATCGTTGGTGATGTCGATGGCTTCGATTTCCCCCTCCTGGAGGGAAGTATCCCAGGCGGAATCGCTCCGCCGGAGAGCAAAATAGCTCCTGCCCAGGTTCCGCCTCGAGATGGCGGCGCTTCATCCCAAAAGTCTTCTCTCTATTTTTTTAGGGCAAATGAGCTTATATAGCAGAAGGAGGGGGCCGGATGCCAGCTAGGGGCCCCACAAGGCATCAGGGCGCGCCCGGGGGGGGCGCCCTGTTGCTTTGTGGGCAACTGGTGGGTCCCCTCCAATATTTTTTATATATTCAATAAAAAATCTCCGTGAAATTTCAAGTCAATTGGAGCTCTGTATGGTAGGTATCTCTGTTGTAGCTATTTCAGGTCTAGAATTCCAGCTGCCGGTATTCTCCCTCTTCATATAAATCTTGCAAATTAAGAGAGAAAAGGCATAAGAATTGCATCATATAGTGAAATAATGATCAAATACATTATAAATAACAGTAGGAAATCATGATGCAAATTGGACGTATCACTCCCCCAAGCTTAGACCTCGCTTGTCCTCAAGCGAAAGCCGAAATCGATAATCATGACCACATGTTTAGAGAGAGAGGTGTCGATAAAAATAAAATACGGACATGAAGGCATCATGATCTTTATTATAACAGCAATACATCATCATAAAACTTCTCATGAAAAAGTGACAATTCATTCACAAGTTAAAGTATGAACCATAAACCGTATTGAAAACTAATAAACTATGATCTCAGTCACTGAAGCAATTGCAATTCATCATATTATCAGAAAGAGTCTATGTAAGAGCTTTGTTTAGCAAGTTCACATACTCAACTATCATTTAGTCTTCTATGATTGCTAACATTCACGGCATACTTATGGAGCAAAAGTTTCAGCCAGACACATAGAAAGATAGGGGCTTATAATTTCGCCTCCCAACGTATTTACCTCAAGGGTAATGTCAACAATAATAACTCATGATCACCTACATCCAGCTGGATATATATGCCTGGATCTATCCCCACCACATGATGCTTGCCAAGAGAGAAAAATAAAATGGAATAGAGGAGAATACTATTGACTCTTGCATGAAAGTAAGTACATAAAAGTAAAAGATAGGCCCTTCGCAGAGGGAAGCAGAGGTTGTCATGCGCTTTTTGTTTTTGGATGTGCAAACTCTTAATGCAAAGGAATGTCACTTTATATTACCCCTTGTGATAGCGACCTTTATTATGCAGTCTGTCGCTTTTATGTCTTCACCATCACAAGATTGTACAAAGCTTATTTTCCCTTACAATAAAAGTTCATACATATTTAGGAGCAATTTTTATTACTTTTGCACCGATGACAACCTACTTGAAGGATCTTATTCAATCCATAGGTAGATATAGTGGACTTTTATGACATGAAACTGGGTTTAAGGGTTTTTGGATGCACAAGTAGTATCTCTACTTAGTACAGAATTTTGGCTAGCAAAAGATAGGGGGCAAGCACCACATGTTAGAGGATCCAAAACAATATAACTTCTATGTGAATATAAGCAAACATAACTCATTAAGTTGTCTTCCTTGTCCAACGTCGACTAATTGACATAGAATATTTAATGGGGGCTCACAATCATAAAAGATGTCCAAGATAGTATATTTATATGTGAGGCCTCTCTTCCTTTATTACTTTTTCATGAATTGAAACAATGGCCAATGCTATGTTTGTTAACCTTCAACAAGTTTTACCAATTATACTTCTTTTATGTGAAGTCATCACTCCCCATGGGATTAGCATATGATCTTTACTTTTATTCTCCTTATTTTATTTCCAGGATTGGATCAACAAAAGCAAAACACTCAACTCAAACTACTCTTTATTATATAACTTTCACACACGATTACATAGATAGATAGACCACAAAGCAAGCACTCGAAACTAGATCATACTAAAACTTTATTCTTCTAAATCATGAAATAACTAAGGATCGAACTAAGATAGATAATGATGATAAAAGTGATAGTGATACGATACCGGGGCACCTCCTCCAAGCTTAGCACAAGCCAAGGGTGGTGCCCATACCCATGTACTCAAGTCTCCTTCTTCGGTGATGGTGGTGATGAAGAGGTAGGCTTGTCCTTTAAAATATTTAGTAAGATATCCTTCAAACTCTAGACCTCCCAAAGCAACTGCTGAATTGCGGTGGCATTCTTTTGCACTTCAACCATAATATGTTTATTTTCCGGCCACCATGAGCCCTTTCCTGCATCATTCTCACTTGAACGGGAGATATCCCAATTGGAAGGTATGTGCATACAAGGAGTGTTCTCGACCCCATAATTGTGGACCAAATTATGAAAGTTGTTGCGATGTAACCTGTGTAAGGGCCTCCTAGGAGGAAGCCCATCTTGTACCTCTGGACTCCCATGGCTGGTAGTACTTCTCATAGCTTGATGAGGATTTGGAGTTGTGGAGATGCCGGCAAGGGTACCCCTCTCTGAAGCAGGGGCTGAACTTCCAGCGAATCTCCATCATCTTCTTCCATGGTAACTTCTTCCTCCCCTTTCTCTCCTGAGGTTCAGCTGCAGCAGCCAAGCATCGTCTCCCACATTGTTGGAGGAGGAGGAAGACATGATGCCCGGCTTTTAAAATCTCACAGGAAACAGCCCAAAACAAGAACAGAGGAGAAACTTGCGATGCAGTGGTCAAAACACTTGAGAGTATATATAAAGAATTTTTACCTTGCAAAACAAGCATACGAGAGGAAAACGGAGTCGGGAGGGCACACGAGGGGCTCACAAGGCATCACGGCGCGCCCCAGGGGGGTGCGCCCTGTTGCCTTGTGGGCGACTCATGGGTCCCCTCGGCTGTTTCTTATTTTTGTAATTTTTGTAATATTCCAAAACAGACAGAAATATTTTTTATAGAATTTTTGGAGTCGGTTTACTTACCATATCACATACCTACCCCTTTTCAGGGTTCTGGAGGGTTCCGGAGGACTCTTTGATGTGTTCCTCCGGTGTTATTGTCTGAATAATATTAGTTTCAACATTAATGGGGGTACCTGAGATATACTTGATTCTTTGTCCATTCACCACTCTCAGGTTGGTGCCTTCAGAGTTGTTGATTTTGATAGCTCCGGAGCGGTAAACTTCTTCGATGATATATGGTCCTTCCCATTTAGAGAGAAGTTTTCCTGCAAAAAATCTAAAACGAGAGTTGTACAATAGAACTTGCTCACCCACTTTAAATTCCCATTTTTTGGATTCTTTTATCATGCCATCTTTTGACCTTTTCATTAAATAACTTGGCATTTTCATAGGCTTGGGTTCTCCATTCATCTAGAGAGCTAATATCAAATAGCCTCTTTTCACCGGCAAGTTTGAAATCATAGTTAAGTTCTTTTATTGCCCAATATGCCTTATGTTCTAACTCAAGAGGTAAATGACATGCTTTTCCATAAACCATTTTATATGGAGACATACCCATAGGATTCTTATAAGCAGTTATGTAGGCCCATAATGCATCATCAAGTTTCTTAGACCAATTTTTCCTAAATCTATTAATGGTCTTTTACAAAATTAATTTCATTTCTCTATTACTTAATTCAACTTGACCACTAGACTGAGGATGATAAGGAGATGCAATTCTATGATTAACATCATATTTAGCAAGCAATTTACGGAAAGCACCATGAATAAAATGTGAGCCACCATCAGTCATCAAATATCTAGGGACTCCAAACCTCGGAAATATAACTTCTTTAAGCATTTTAATAGAAGTGTTATGATCAGCACTACTAGTTGGAATAGCTTCTACCCACTTAGTAACGTAATCAACAGCAACTAAAATATGTGTATACCCGTTGGATTTAGGAAATGGTGCCATATAATCAAAACCCCAAACATCAAATGGTTCAATAACAAGTGAATAATTCATAGGCATTTCCTGACTTCTACCAACATTACCAATTCTTTGACATTCATCACAAGAAAGGACAAACTTACGTGCATCTTTGAAGAGAGTAGGCCAATAAAAATCAGATTGTAATGCCTTATGTGCAGTTTTGTCTCCCGCATGGTGTCCTCCGTATGCCTCGGAGTGACACTTCCATAGGATTTGTTCCTGTTCATGCTCAGGTACACAACGTCTAATAATACCATCTACTCCTTCATTATATAAGTGTGGGTCATCCCAAAAGTAATGCCTTAAATCAAAGAAGAACTTTTTCTTTTGTTGGTATGTGAAACTAGGTGGTATATATTTAGCAACAATGTAATTAGCATAGTCTGCATACCAAGGAGTGTTACGAGAAGCATTTATCACAGCTAATTGTTCATCAGGGAAATCATCATTAATAGGAAGTGGGTCATCAAGAACATTTTCCATTCTAGACAAATTATCTGCTACAGGATTCTCAGCTCCCTTTCTATCAACAATATGCAAATCAAATTCTTGTAGCAAAAGAACCCACCTAATAAGTCTAGGTTTAGCATCTTTCTTTTCCATAAGATATTTAATAGCAGCATGATTAGTATGAATAGTAACTTTGGAATAAAAATGTAAGATCTGAATTTATCACATGCAAACACAACTGCTAAAAATTCTTTCTCAGTAGTAGCATAATTTCTTTGAGCGTTGTCTAGAGTTTTACTAGCATAATGAATAACATTCAATTTCTTATCAACTCTTTGTCCTAGAACAGCACCAACAGCATAATCACTAGCATCACACATAATTTCAAAGGGTAGGTTCCAATCAGGTGGTTGAACAATAGGTGCAAAAATTAAGGCTTTCTTAAGTATTTCAAAGGCTTCTACACAATCATCATCAAAAACAAATGGAACAACTTTTTGCAAAAGATTAGTAAGAGGCCTACAAATTTTAGAGAAGTCTTTTATAAACCTTCTATAGAAACCAGCATGACCAAGGAAACTTCTTATACCTTTGATATCTTTAGGGCATGGCATTTTCTCAATTGCATCAACTTTAGCTTTATCAACTTCAATACCTCTTTCAGAAATTTTATGCCCAAGGACTATACCTTCATTCACCATAAAGTGGCACTTCTCCCAATTCAAGACAAGATTAGTTTCTTCACATCTCTGCAAAACTCGATCAAGGTTGCTTAAGCAATCATCAAAAGAAGTTCCATAAACGGAAAAATCATCCATGAAAACCTCAACAATCTTTTCACAAAAGTCGGAGAATATAGCAGTCATCCATCTTTGAAAGGTAGCAGGTGCATTACATAAACCAAAAGGCATACGACGATAAGCATAAGTTCCAAAAGGACAAGTAAATGTGGTTTTATCTTGATCTTCTGGTGATACAGGTATTTGAGAGAAACCAGAATAACCATCTAGGAAGCAAAAGTGTGTATGCTTAGATAATATTTCTAACATTTGATCAATAAAAGTCAAGGGGTAATGATCTTTCCTAGTAGCTTTATTTAATTTCTTGAAATCAATTACCGTCCTATAACCAGTTACAATTCTTTGTGGGATAAGTTCATTTTTATCATTAGGAACAACAGTAATACCTCCTTTCTTAGGAACACAATGAACAGGACTTACCCATCTACTATCAGCTATGGGATAAATTATACCTGCCTCCAGAAGCTTTAATATTTCAATTCTTACCACATCCTTCATTTTAGGATTCAGCCTTCTTTGATGATCGACAACGGGTTTAGCATCGGGTTCCATATGAATTTTATGCTGACATAAAGTGGGACTAATGCCCTTAAGATCATCGAGAGTATATCCAATAGCAGCACGGTGTTTCTTTAGAGTTTTAAGTAATCTCTTTTCTTCATGCTCCGAAAGGATAGCACTAATAATAACAGGATATATCTTCTTTTCATCAAGATAAGCATATTTAAGTGTATCGGGTAATTGCTTTAATTCAAACACGGGATCACTCTTTGGTGGAAGAGGATCTCCCAAAGTTTCAACAGGCAAATTATGTTTAAGGATAGGTGCTTGCTTAAAGAACAACTCATCTATTTTATTTCTTTCATTCATATGCATATCATTTTCATGGTCTAGGAAATATTGTTCTAAAGGATCAGTAGGAAGCACAACAATAGAAGCAAGACCTATAATTTCATCTTTATTGGGTAATTCTTTATCATGAGGTTGTCTACAAAGCTTAGAGAAATTAAATTCATGAGATATATCACCAAACTTACCCCTAACTTTCTCTTTAACACAATCAATTTCAGCATTAACGGTATTCAAGAAGGGTCTACCAAATATAATGGGACAAAAATTATCTTGTTGTGAACCAAGTACTAAGAAATCAGTAGGGTATTTGATTTTACCACACAAGACTTCAACATCTCTAACAATCCCAAGTGGTGTAATAGTATCTCTGTTTGCAAGCTTAATAGTAACATCAATATCTTCAATCTCAACAGGTGCAATATCATGCATTACTTCTTGATATAAAGAAAATGGAATAGCACTCACACTAGCACCCATATCACACAAACCATGATAGCAATGATCTCCAATCTTAACAGAAACAACATGCATGCCAACTACGGGCTTGTTCTTATCTAGCATATCTCGTTCATTTCTAACAGGTTTAGCAATTCTAGCAGCCTCATCACAAAAGTAAATAACATGCCCATCAATATCATCAACCAAAAGATCTTTAACCATTGCAATATTAGGTTCAACTTTAATTTGTTCAGAAGGTCTAGGTGTTCTTATATTACTTTTGTTAACCACGGTTGAAACTTTAGCATGTTCCTTAATCCTAACAGGGAAAGGAGGTTTCCCAATATAAGCAGTAGGCACAACTGGATCAACATTGTAAACAATTGTTTCTTCTTTAACACTAACAGGTTCTTCATTTAATTCAATAGGTGGATGATATTTAAACCATTTCTCCATAGGGAGATCAACATGAGCAGCAAAAGATTCACAAAAGGTAGCTACTATCTCAGAGTCAAGTCCATATTTAGTACTAAACTTATGAAAAACATCAGTTTCCATAAAAAGATTTAACACAATCAAAATCAAGATTTATACCTGACTCTTTACCTTTGTCGATTTCCCAATCTTCAGAGTTACGTTTAATTCTTTCCAGAAGATCCCATCTGAATTCAATAGTTCTCTTCATAAAGGAACCAGCAGAAGAAGTATCGAGCATGGATTGATCATTATGAGAAAGCCGAGCATAAATTTTTTGAATAATTATTTCTCTTGAGAGATCATGATTGGGGCATGTGTGCAACATATACTTAAGCCTCCCCCAAGCTTGAGCGATAATTTCTCCTTCATGAGGCCAAAAATTATATATATAATTCTGATCACGATGAACCAAATGCATAGGATAAAATTTCTGGTGAAATTCCAGCTTCAACCGGTTCCAATCCCATGTTCCAGAATCATCACATAGCCTATACCATGTCAATGCCTTTCCCCCCAAAGATAAAGGGAATACCTTCTTCTTAACTCCATCTCCGGATAGACCTGCAAGCTTAAACAATCCACAAATTTCATCCACATATATCAAGTGCACGTCAGGATGCACCGTTCCATCTCCTGCATAAGGTTTAGCTAGCAGTTTCTCTATCATACCCGAAGGAATTTCATAATAAATATTTTTAGTAGGTTCAGTAGGTTGAGGAGCAACTCTCAATGCTTCCGGTCGAGGTGAAGATACCCCGAACAAGCCCCTCAAAGGATTACTTTCCATAGTGACAAGTGACAGTAAATTTCAGCACGTAATATAAATGTTTCCTTACCAAATTCCACTCACCAAAGGCGCTTCACTCCCCGGCAACGGCACCAGAAAAGAGTCTTGATGACCCACAAGTATAGGGGATCAATCATAGTCCTTTCGATAAGTAAGAGTGTCGAACCCAACGAGGAGCAGAAGGAAATGACAAGCGGTTTTCAGCAAGGTATTCTCTGCCAGCACTGAAATTGTAGGTAACAGATAGTTTGATAGCAATGTAATTCGTAACAAGTAACAAGTAGTAACGGTAACAAAAGTGCAGCAAGGTGGCCCAATCCTTTTTATAGCAAAGGACAAGCTGGAACGAACTCGTATAATAAGCAAAGCGTTCTCGAGGACACATGGGAATTTCATCTAGTCACTTTCATCATGTTTGTTTGATTCACGTTCGCTACTTTGATAATTTGATATGTGGGTTGACCGGTGCTTGGGTGTTGTTCTTACTTGAACAAGCCTCCCACTTATGATTACTCCCTCTCGCAAGCATCCGCAACTACGAAAGAAGAATTAAGATAAATCTAACCATAGCATGAAACATATGGATCCAAATCAGCCCCTTACGGAATAGCGCATAAACTAGGGTTTAAGCTTCTGTCACTCTAGCAACCCATCATCTAATTACTACTCCACAATGCCTTCCCTTAGGCCCAAAGATGGTGAAGTGTCATGTAGTCAATGTTCACACGACACCACTAAAGGAAGCAACAACATACATATCATCAAAATATCGAACGAATACCAAATTCACGTGATTACTTATGACAAGACTTCTCCCATGTCCTCAAGAACAAAAGTAACTACTCACAAATCATATTCATGTTCAAGATCATAGGGGTATTGAATAGCATTAAGGATTTGAACATATAATCTTCCACCAAATAAACCAACTAGCATCAACTACAAGATGTAATCAACACTACTAGCAACCCACAGGTACCAATCTGAGGTTTTGAGACAAAGATTGAATACAAGAGATGAACTAGGGTTTGAGATGAGATGGTGCTGGTGAAGATGTTGATGAAGATTGGTCCTCCCACGATGAGAGGATCGTTGGTGATGTCGATGGCTTCGATTTCCCCCTCCCGGAGGGAAGTATCCCCGGTGGAATCGCTCCGCCGGAGAGCAAAATAGCTCCTGCAGGTTCCACCTCGAGACGGTGGTGCTTCGTCCCGAAAGTCTTCTCTCTATTTTTTAGGGCAAATGAGCTTATATAGCAGAAGGAGGGGGCCGGAGGCCAGACAGGGGCCCCACAAGGCATCAGGGCGCGCCCGGGGGCGCCCTGTTGCCTTGTGGGCAACTGGTGGGTCCCCTCCAGTATCTCTTTTCTCCAGTATTTTTTATATATTCAATAAAAATCTCCGTGAAATTTCAAGTCAATTGGAGCTCTGTAGGATAGGTATCTCTGCTGTAGCTATTTCAGGTCCAGAATTCCAGCTGCCGGTATTCTCCCTCTTCATATAAATCTTGCAAATTAAGAGAGAAAAGGCATAAGAATTGCATCATATAGTGAAATAATGATCAAATACATTATAAATAACAGTAGGAAATCATGATGTAAATTGGACGTATCAGTGGACAGTGGAACCGAGAAGAGCATCACTCCAGAAGACAAGTGGATCTTCGAGAACAACACTTGGACTGATGATGAGGCCTCGGCTCCACCTGCTACCTCTACCTCTGCTGCTGCTGTGAGTGATGATATCATGGAAGATGTCGAGGAGTCTGATGGTGATGACTCAGATGGTGGTGATCCAGAGGCGACCGAGGAGTCAGAGGAGGACTACTGAGCTCTGGGGCGTTAGCATCGCTCTTTTTCTTTTTGGTGTCTTGATGCCAAAGGGGGAGAGAGTTCTACTAGGTCTCGGGATTTGCATGGGCGTGTTTATTTGCTTTGCTTTGGTTGTCAGTTGAACTATTTGCTTCGAGTTGGCTTGTTGAACTTATCGTGTGTGGAGACTTTGTGCATGGTGTGAGACATGTGATCCCGTTCTATCTATCTTGTTATTTATATCTTGTCTCATATGGTAGTAGAGCTTGCTTATGATCAGTGCCCTTATCTTTTGCTCTACTTCATGTTCTTGCAATTACATGCTTATTATCTACCCATTTCGTTTGCATTCATTGGTTGGTCTATAAAATCTAGGGGGAGCGTTGATCCTAATGTGAGCACTTTGCATTCCAAAAGCAAAAGCAAAATAGTGCTCACATCTAGGGGGCGTCTATATTTTCTAGACCTCTGGTGCAAATCGTGTGGTTGTAATCATCCACCAAAAAGGGGGAGATTGTTAGGGCACTTCCCGCCTTAGTGTTTTGGTGATGATGACAATACACCTTGTGGACTAATCGTGTGCCCAAGTTACTCAGGTACATTGTGTTTGGTGCAAGACGGTTAGGCATTCCCTCTAGGCGGAAAAGATCGAAGACGGTGTTTCCGACGTGTTTATTTCTTTGGTCGTAGGAAAATCGTACTATTAAGAGGGAATCTGTATCGGAAGGTATTGGGTGAATCAAAACACATACACATTCTTTTGCACCCACTATATATCCTTCCGTTCGAGGAGAGAGGTCATCAAATCCTCTTTGTGGCAGTGGTTTTTATTGGCCAGCGGTTGTACCGCTTGGCTGGTTGTTCCGGCACAACCACCGCTCCTAGGGGTGATACTCTAGGGTTTGCCGCCTCCACGAGGTTGTCAAGCGGTTGTACCGCTGCCTCTGGGTGGTTGTACTGCCTGGTGCTTGCCAGTTCCCTGTATCTGGCGCTAAGCGGTTGTTCCGGCCCAACACCGCTCTACTACCGGAATTCATTCTGTAGTGAAGCAGTTGTTGGGCGGTGGTGGCCCGGTAGTTCCCGGACGGTTTCTGTCAACCGATACTACCGGTGTCAGCGGCGGTTGTACCGCCCCGGACTTAGCCACCACTTGGACACTGGTCGGGTGGTTGCACCGGCACAACCACCGCCCCAACCACCGCTATGGGGGTGACGCCCTTCTGTGTTGAAGCGGTCGTTGGGCGGTAGTGGACCGGTTGTTCCCGGGTGACTTCGGACAACCGGTACTACCGGTGTTGTTCCCGGTTGTACCGCCTGGCTCGTTTCTGCAGTGTACCCCGTGAATCCCGGTTGTACCGGTGACTCTAGCGGTTGTACCGCTGCAGTATAAAAACTGCTGTAACGGTTCGATTTGAGGGGGTACTATATAGGGATTTCTATTTCCGTGCCCCTGGTTCCTTGGCACTACTCAGTTTTGTCCCGCCTCCTTAACATGCCTCACTTTTCCCCTCATGTCTTCACCCCAGCCTCACAAATGCCCAAACGGAGCGTTTCCGTTGGGTCAAACTTATTGGCCGTTACCTGGGTGGGTTCCTGACGAGTGGGCCTTGGATGACAGCCCGACGAGTCGGCCTACCTGGACACCTTGGCGCTGCTCAGTGCGGGCTTTAAGTAATTGGCTCGACCTGCTTTGTGCGGGTTTTAAGTGCGAACAGTGTCGAATTCCTTTTTAAATTTTCAATCAACTTAAGAAATTGATAAAATATTAATTTTAAATCTAGTTCAGTTGATTCAAGTTCCTAAATTCATTTTATATTTAGTCCTATTTATAGCAAAGGTGTTGAATCTTTCAAATCTCCATTTTTGACCCAGGCTCATCTGCACCCAGTCAAGAAATAATTCATAAAAAATACAAAAAAATACAAAAAATCCAAAAAAAAAATCATGGTAGATAATTTGATGCGTGAGGTGCGCTCCAAATTTCAGAGCATTTTTACATATGAGTAACTCTCAGCAAAAAAGACAAATTAGGTCAAATTAGTACATGAACAGTAAACTTTTTACGGAACCCAAATTTGTCTTTTTTGTCGAGAGCTACTCAGATGTTCAATGATATGAAATTTGGAGCGGACCTCACACACCAAATTATCTACCATTCAAAAAAAATGGAATTGTTTGAATTTTTCTAGTATTTGTTTTGTATTTATTTTCAGCGTGGGTGCAGATGAGCCTAGGCACCGAATTGCTGCTCTCTGAATCTTTCAACTATTTTGTGCTATTTTTTTACAACAAAAGGTTAGAACCTCCCATGGGCAATCTTGTTTAGCATGCTAAGCCCCATGTTTGTGCCAAATATGGTCACCCTACCATGAACTATGACATGGCTATGGCCATAAACTTGGTCGTTTGGCTTGAAAGCCATGAAAAATCATAGATGGTAGTCCATTTTGCGAACATTTTTTTTAAGGTCATCGTATTCCTAGTTTATCATTTTTTTCCTGGAAAGTAGTACACATAAAAGGACTCCATGCAAAAGGATTGCATTTTTTAAATCTTTTTTCATTTTCTTTCACTTTTTGGAAAATGGGGTCAACATTGTCAGCATGGCTATTCATAGAAAGGGGTTGAATCTTTCAACTTTTTTTATGAATACTGCATATAGTCCTACCTGAGTACCTTTTTTCACTTTTTGCAACCAAACTATAATACACTTGTAGCTCAATTTGAATTACTTTTGGTAAATATCCAGAAATTCATTTAATCAATGGAATATAGCAAAAAAGCTCACAAACTCAAAATCTTTCGGGAGTAGGCCTCCAATATGGTCCATTTCATGTGAAAATTGCAAAGGTTCAATTTTCAATCTTATTTGAGGTACTTGCTTCACAAAAAAACATTTTTGGCACTTGAAAAATGATTTATTTACTTTTATAACAAAATTTTGGAATCTCCCTTTGGCAATCGTGTTTGGCATGGTAAGCCCCATGTTTGTGCCAAATATCGTCACCTTATATGAAAATATGACATGGATATAGCCATGAACTTGGTCTTTTGGCTTGAAAGCCATGAACCTTCATAGATAGTAGTCCATTTTGTGAACACTTTTTTAAAATAATCATTGTATTCCTAGTTTATCATTTTTCCTAGGAATTAGTACACATAAAAGGACTCCATGCAAAAGGATTGCATTTTTTACTCTTTTTTCATTTTCTTTCACTTTTTGCAAAATGGGTCAACATTGTCAGCATGGCTATTCATAGAAAAGGGTTGAATATTTCAACCTTTTTCATGAATACTGCATATAATCCTACCTAAGTACCTTAAAATGATTTTTTTTCCACTTTTTGTAACCAAACTATAACACACTTGTAGTTCAATTTTGAATTACTTTTGGTAAATGTCCAGAAATTCATTTAATCAATGGAATATAGCAAAAAAAGCTCAAAAACTCAAAATCTTTCGGCATTAGGCCTCCAATATGGTCCATTTCATGTGAAAAATGCAAAGGTTCAATTTTCAATCTTATTTGTGGTACTTGCTTCATAAAAAAAAACTTTTTTGACACTTAAAAATTGATTTATTTACTTTTATAACAAAATTTTGGAATCTCCCTTTGGCAATCTTGTTTGGCATGGTAAGCCCCATGTTTGTGCCAAATATCATCACCTTATATGAAAATATGACATGGATATAGCCATGAACTTGGTCATTTGGCTTGAAAGCCATGTACCTTCATAGATGGTAGTCCATTTTGTGAACACTTTTTAAAAATAATCATTGTATTCCTAGTTTATCATTTTTCCTAGAAATTAGTACACATAAAAGGACTCCATGCAAAAGGATTGCATTTTTTACTCTTTTATCATTTTCTTTCACTTTTTGCAAAATGGGGTCAGCATGGCTATTCATAGAAAGGGATTGAATCTTTCAACTTTTTTTGTGAATACTGCATATAATCCTACCTAAGTATCTTAAAATGATTTTTCCCACTTTTTGTAACCAAACTATAACACACTTGTAGTTCAATTTTGAATTATTTTTGGTAAATGTCCAGAAATTCATTTAATCAGTGGAATATAGCAAAAAAGCTCAAAAACTCAAAAACGTTCGGCAGTAGGCCTCCAATATGGTCCATTTCATGTGAAAATTGCAAAAGTTCAATTTTCAATCTTATTTTTTGGTACTTGTTTCACAAAAAAATCATTTTTGGCACTTGAAAAATGATTTATTTACTTTTATAACAAAATTATGGAATCTCCCTTTGGCAATCTTGTTTGGCATGGTCAGCCCCATGTTTGTGCCAAATATCGTCACCTTATATGGAAATATGACATGGATATGGTCTATTTCATGTGAAAATTGCAAAAGCTCAATTTTCAATCTTATTTTTAAATTGCGGCGGCCGGAGTCGGAGACGAAGCAATCGATTCGGTTGTGACACTACATCAAAGCACATATGACTCACGGGGATGGAAGAGGATGGTGAGGCGGTTTCGGAGGTGCTCTCAATTCGTCGGGGTGGTCGGAGACGAGCGCGCGACTCCGTCCAAGCCGGCGCTAGGGTTCCACCGGGAGGAGAGAGCAGAGAGGGAGAGGGAGCGTGCGAGCGAGGGCGGGAGTGAGAAGAGCGAGGAGGGCGTCCTTGATGCGGGAGCCTGCAGGCTGCCTCCAGCCACGGAGCCACCTCCGCCGTGTCCAGTGGCCGCCGGCATGGCCAGAGAGTTAGGGAGCTTTTTTTCTTCCTATTTCCCTTTGTTCTATTGGTCCCACATGTAATAGAGAGAGAGAGAGAGGAGGACGAGGTGATTCGGTGCCCAAGCTCAGCTGCACCTGCGATGAGCAGAAAATTCACAAAAAATAGTAGAAAAAATCAAAAAATTCCAAAAAAAAATTTGCACGGAAGATAATTTGGTGCGTGAGGTGCGATCCAAATTTTAGATCATTTGGACATGTGAGTAGCTCTCTGCAAAAAAGACAAATTTAGAGTCTGTGAAAAAGTTTACTGTTCATGTATTTTTCTGATCCAATTTGTCTTTTTTGCTGAGAGCAACTCATGTGTCCAAACGATCTGAAATTTGGAGCGCACCTCACACACTAAATTGTCTTCTATGCAAAAAAAATTGGAATTTTTTGAATTTTTTTAGTATTTTTTTTGAATTTTCTCTTCATCGGGTGCAGATGAGCCTGGGCTCAAAAAATGGATATTCGGAGAGAGGAGTGGGTTTGTTTTTTAGCAAGGGCCCGTTGACATGTCAACATTTTAAGCGGCCCCACACGTCAGCATTTTTAATGGTCCCACTCATGATGAACTCATCCATGTAACGGTCAACGGGCTTGACCCAACGGAAATGCTCCGTTTGGGCATCTGTGAGGTTCAAGTAGAGGGTGAAGGGGAAAAGTGAGGAAAACTAAGACGGTTGGGCAAAACTGAGTACAACTAAGGAACCAGGGGCACTAAAATAGAAATCCCTACTATATAAGGGAGTGGTTCTTCTCCCTTCCCCTTACCTCTTGCCACTCTCTCTCCTCCATTAATGCCCCTCAAGCTTTCTTGCCCGATCTCTCTCTAGCCACTCAAGCTTGTTGATTTGCTAGGGATAGAAGGAGGAGACCTAGATCTACAGTTCCACCAAAGGAAATTTGATTCCCTCATACTTTCTTGTGTGGATTTTGTTACTCTTGGGTGTTTGGGCACCCTAGACGGAAGAGGTCACCTCAGAGCCACATTCCATTGTGGTGAATCTCCGTGTTGGTGTTGGGAGCCTCCAATTCAGTTGTGGAGAGAGCCCCAGCCTTGTTTGTAAAGGTTCGGTTGCCGCCTTCAAGGGCACCACTAGTGGAATCACGACATCTTGCATTGTGCGAGGGCGTGAGGAGAATACAGTGGCCTTAGTGGCTTCTTGGGGAGCATTGTGCCTCCACACCGCTCGAACGGAGATGTACTTCCCCCTAAAGGGAAGGAACTTCGGTAACACATCCTCGTCTTCACCGACTCCACTTGTGGTTATCTCTTACCTTTACTTTATGCAAGCTATCATTGTGTTGTATCATTTGCTTGCTTGTGTTGTTGTTGTTGTTAGCATCATATAGGTTGTTCACCTAGTTGCACATCTAGACAACCTATTTGTTGCTAAACCTAATTTGTTAAGAAAAGCTAAAAATTGGTATTGCCTATTCACCCCCCCCCCCCCACACACACACACACCTCTAGTCAACCATATCGATCCTTTCACTAGGCAATTCTCTTCTGCTTAATTAATCGATGAGACAAATCTTTCATCTCCATTTCAAAAAAAAAACAAGCCCGAACACCCTCCTCCAGCGTCCGTACATGCCATTTTTGTAAAAGAAAAGTAAATCCCAGTTTGTACTATGACTAAAAAGTCCAGTTTTGGCGGTGACTAATAAAAGTCTAGATTTTGCCATGCTATGCAATTTTTTTGCTATGGTCCAAAAAAAGGAAAATAATTTTGTAGTGATATAGAACTAAAAATCCTAGTGGTTCAAACCAAAAATTGTCATCGTTTTTAAAAGCAAATTTTGACATGGTCAAAAAGATCTTTTTTATGAAAATGCAAAAAAATGTCATGCCAATTTGCATCTGTACATGGTGGCAAAAAACGTGGATTGCAATTTGTATGGTATTTTTACTATATACGTGAAGACACAAAAAATTGTGGATTAAAATTTTCCATCATGTGGAACACAAAAAAGTGCACCATAAATTGTTTATTAATAATTGCCATGTTTCGTAAAGTAAATTTACCATGGTCTGTAGAAGCAAAAATTCCCATGAACGATGGAAAAAGCAAAAAATTCCATGAACGTAAAGTATTTTTGCCATGGCAATAAAAGTAAACTTTCCATGCTGCGTAAAAGTAAATTTTCCATGAGCCATAAAAGTAAAATTGCCATGTATAAAATTAAAATTGCCATGGCAATGAAGGTAAATTTGCCATGATCAAAATAAAATAGTAAAAATTGACATGGAAAAAAATAAAAGTAAAAATGTCATGGCAATAAAAGTAAATTTACCATGCTACAAAGTAAAATTGACATGTTCTTAAAAGGGTAACATGTTTTGAAGATCAAAAACGCATACATTTATCGTGTGACTATTCCAAAAAATGTTCCAAATTTTGCTATGATGTATAAGACACTTTTTCTAAAAAAAAATGGCATATGACCAATCCACACAATTTTTTGACCCATGGTATGCTCAATGTACTCAAATGATTGTAGACTTTGTTTTCTTGTTCATTTGCCATGCTCAATGTACTCAAAGTAAAATTGCCATGGCCAATTTACCAAGGTCCCATAAAAAGCAAAAAATTGCCATGAGCTATTAAATTGACATATAAAAAGTAAATTTGCCATGACAATATAAGTAATTTTGCCGTGGTAACTAATGTAAATTTGCCATGGCAAATGAAAAGTAAATTTTGCTATTGGCAATAGAAGTGAAGAATTTCCCATGGGGGTGTAGTTAAATTTGCCATGTCAACTAAGGTAAAAATTCCATTGCAAATAAAAAAGTAAATTTTGCCATGTCAATAAAGTGAAAAAAAAAAACTGCCATGTCTTACACACCAAAAAATAGAATGTTGTCATCTTAACATGATTCTTTTGTCATGTGGACATTACCAAAAAAGTGTAAAATTTGACCATGTTACAAAAGGTTGAAAGTTCATAATTTTATCATTGTGGACATTACGATAAAGAATTCATATTCTAACCAACTAAGCCTAAACAACCTCTGAGCTTTTGTGATGCAACCATTTCCATCTAATGATTTGCCTTGAAGGTTGCCATGAATACACACAAAAGCTAAAAATTCATGCATTTCAGCTTTATGAAGTAGTTGTGGGAACAGGCCGAGCAGCAATCTCACCGGCACCTACAGAGTCTGTGGTCCCTCGAAAACGACGTTGCAGCGGCGGCCGTGCATTTGGAGCTCCTTCGGATCCCCTTTCCCCTCCAAAACAGCAGCGCATCAAGGGAGTCGGCTGCACGGCGCGGTCGCGTCGAGCTCCTGTAGAAAACCGGAGCGCCCCCTCCGACGAAGCGTCCCATCATGACTACGAGGTATCGGTTACGACCTGGAGCGTGGCGACCGTGGTGCCGGTACTCATCAACCGCGCTGCTGCTCGAGGAGGCGTAGCCCTGCCGGCGACCTGCCTGCGCAGGAGAGGATGCGAGGAGCCCGACAATGCGCGTGAGGCTCCACCATCACCGTCGACGCGAGCGAGCACAAGCCGCCGCCAGCGCGAGCAGCAGCGTCCAGGTCCATCCCATATTCCCATACACGCCTCCGCCCCCGCGGCTGGCCGCCGAGCTCGCCATAATCTGATCCGTGCTAAGGCCTCATTCGGTTTGGTTCCAGAGGAAAATTTTCCACAGATACATTCGGTTTGTAGGAAATACATACAAGAATTTCATAGGAATACTACTCATTTTCGTGTTTTTGAAGGAAACTACAGCGTCCACAATTCCTTAGGACGATAAATGCCGTCCTATCAAATTCCTATACTACTCCTAATTCCTATGTTTTAATGAGCCGAATGAGCCCAAGCAAATTGGGAGAGTGAGGGAAGTGTCGTGGGGTAGCTCGGTTGACACGCAAGGCTCAAGATCAGTGCATTTCATCCAACGGCCAAAACAGTGTTCAATCCCAAATACTTAAAATCTGACTTATACTGATTCCGTTATTTTACTGGATGCAGCCTGTCTGAACGGAGCCATCAATAAACAAGACTACTTAAAATCTAACGAAGTGAATCCCAGCAAGCATAAAAGAGAGAAGCACACATAAGCAGGGCAATGCAGAAGTAACTAAGTGCATGACATAACGTTAACATATTCGAATACACACTAACAAACAGCATAATTAATTCTTGTTCAAGGTAATAATAGGACTCGAAAAACTTTTGTGTTCAACACTAAACAAAACTGGCGACTGGACACGGCTTTATGAAGGAAGGCACACAGCTTAGTCGTCGAACAGGCTGAAGCCCATCTCGCCATCTGATTCCTCCTCCGGCTCTTCCTTCTTCTCCTCCTCCTTGGGGGCAGCAGCGGCGGCACCACCGGAGGCAGCAGCAGCAGGGGCAGCAACGGCAAACTTGCTCGGGTCCTGCACAGCAAAACAACACATAATGTGTGAAAAACTGACACGGAAATGGATAATTCAGAATTAGGCTGTAGTAGGATGAACCATGTGATCATGAATATGATGAAACATGTGCCAGATCTGAGATACCATTATGACTCTTCTAAAAACACATCTCACACACGGCAATATTACACCAAGGGGACAGGAAGAGGCTAACACAATCCAAACATATCACTTGTTAAGCTCCAGACTTGGTTAGAAAAGAACAGATGGCATGCTGATCAGTTGCTCAACATATGACTCTAAACCATATAAACAAACAGTTCATGCCATTCTAATGCATGTTTTGAATTAAGATTTCATAGGGGGAACAAAAAATTGTAGAATAAGAATTACCTTGAGGTACTCCTTGATCTTATCGGCATGGTCATATGAGTAGTCTGTCTCCAAAGCAACCGCAAGAACATTCTTGTATGCGTTAAGGAACATGTGCGGCGCAGCAGCCATGGTGGGGTATGAGATCGCCAGGGACAGCGAGGCAACCATGGAAACACCAGAGGCAAACTTGTCCATCAGGTCTTCCTCCGTGAGGTCAAGAACCTCAGGGCTGAAGACTGACCCACTGTCGTAGACATTGCAGATGACCAGCCCATATGAGAAGGGGCGGATACCAAGCTTGGCAAGCAGGGCAGACTCGGAGGAGCCCACCTTGTCACCCTTCTTGATCAGCTCCACTGGGATAGTAATTTCCACAGTACCCTTGTTAATCTTGGTGGGAATGTTAAGCACCTAAACAAGAGAGCACAGTAAGAACTTGTGACAAAATGTGATTGAAACGAAAGCATATCAGCAACTGCTAACCTGGAAGAAGGACGTCTGGGAGGGATCCAGACCAGTGTTGCCAGGGGGAACCACCACATCAACAGGTGCAACTAGCCCAACACGAGCAGGAGCGCCAACCTGTGTAAAAACACAAAACCAGAATTAACCTCGGATGTCCTAAACTTTAGGACAAAGAAATCACATAAAAATGAACGGATGGTATTAGAAAAAAAAGATAGCACATACTAAGAATAGAACGCAGCAACTATACAATTTTATAACATTTTTATAACATTTGTCATCTAAACTTGGCAATTTGACAGAAAGAATGGAACTCTGACATATATACTCGTTGCTATGAAACAGCTAAATTGATCGCATAAAAGCATGGCAGCATTCTGATTCGGTAATAATACAATGGTACTGCTTCACTAACATTTGTGTAACTTAACTAGCATTTGTGTAACATACTAATACATCAGGATAATAGAACTTGACTAGCTAATTTACAAATATTCTACACGTAGGCAAGGGTATCATCAAATACAGGAATAATAAACAAACCCAGACATCACACATCAGGGGGGCTACATTCATAGCGGTACATGTTGGTCATCACGGACGTAGGATATGTCTCTCCAATATAACCGCACTATAAACCAGCAATCCACCACATAATAATTCAAATCCGGTCTGAATTTTACCTTGTACTTGGCGACCTCCTCGCGAACCTCCTTGAGGTCACCCTTGGTGAAGATGAGGCCAACGTTACCCTACAAATCGGAGAATCCATTTCAGTACAAAATTCGCGGCGGAATCAAAAGAACAAAAGGGGGGGACGAGTCCGGCGGCTTACGACGAGGAGGTTGCTGAGCTCGAGGAAGTCCTTGTTACCGGTCTTCTCCGAGTGCACCTTGATGCAGCGACGGATAAGGGTATTCTTGCCCATGAGCACGATGGAGTCACCGCGGAGACCCTTGCGGATCTCCTGGAGCTGCTTGGAGCCAACATTGTCGGCGACGGCGATGAGCACCTTGGTGTACTCCTCGAGCAGCTGGCAGAGCTTCTGGTCGTACGCGATCTTCTTCTCGGCCTTGGTCCTCTTGATCGCCATCGCAGCAGCTACGAGATGGACGGAGGCGCTAACTCTAGATTGCTAAATCTGTGCGGGGAGAGGCGAGAGGATGAGGACCAGGCTCGGGAGAAGAGCGAGGCGGACGGCTTGCGGCGGCGGCGTCTCTTTAACCTAGGGTTTCGTTGCTGAGGGGCTGGGTATTTATAGCTGCCAGTGTCCTGTGGCTTGCGCTTAGTTAGGGTTGCGGTGCTGAAATGGGCCGAATGGGCTTGCTGAGCTGCTTACAAAATGGATGGGCGCTTCGGGCTGGAAAAGATAAACGGGCCTGCTGAACTATTCTGCCTTACTAGCGAGAAGCATTTACTCCTCAAAAAAAAAAAAAAAAAAAAAAAAAAAACTAGCGACAAGCATTTGGCGTTCAGTGTTAGAAGAGACACTCTTACACAGGATTTAATTAGGAGGATTGGTGATGGCCAGAGCACCGAAATATGGAGACATAATTTGATCCCGCGTGATTATAATATATGAGGCCGATAGCAAGTTTGACTGCAGACCCTCCTGAGTTGGTAAGTGAACTTTTTTTGCAAAATGAAGCTGGACCGAATGAGAATAGAACAAACTTTTGTGGCTACAGATGCTGAAGCTATACTTACGATTCCGTTATGCACCAGGCAACTAGATGACCATCGGTCATGGAGTTATGAGAAAAAAATGAGTATTTACAGTACGCTCGGTCTACCGTATATTGGTAGCAACCAAGCTCGACGAGAAGTGTGGCTCGAGGAACGGGGAGGTTCTTCGAACTCAAAGAAGGACCGAAGGATTTGTATGATGACGTGAAAGGATTGTGTTCCGTCAAAGCTCAAGGTTTTTGTATGGAGACTCGCTCAGCAGTCTCTACCGACGGTCGACTTACTTCATCGTCGGAAAATGTCTACTTATGCATGAGCAATGATTTGTGGAGACATTCATTGCTAGAGTACAACGTGGCGCGCTACGGCACTCAAGGATCAGGATTTGGTCGATGTACTAATGGGCATGTTGGAAAATTAGGCAAGTTCATGATTAATTCCAATAAATAATTCATGACTAGAACAGAGATAGCATGTAACAATCTAGCAAACTAGAAGAACAGCAAAACATGCACAACAGTAACGCACACGAAACAGCAGCTGTAGAGAGAGACATGAACAGATGACGATGAACGTACTGTTCGTTAGCTGTTGTAGGGGCGACGGTGTTGATGACGATGTTGGCGATGATCTGCTGCTGACGGCGATGAAGACGACGATGAGTAGCACCGCCCGACTTGGACGGAAGACGACCCGTGATGACGAACTTGAGCAGTCGCGCGGAGCGCTTTCCAAAAACCTAATTCGTCCTCTCCCGGTGCAGGATCGCAAGGACGAACGGTTCCGGAGACCTGCTCTCCCGCACGCCGATGCACGCCGGCGTTTGGGATGGAGTAGACTACGGTGGCAGCGCAAGTTGCGAGATGAGGCAAAACCCTAGGTGTTTTAGGTGTGTCTTTTGGTCGCAACCGGTAGCAGTATATATATTAGGACCAGAGGTCCAACTCTTCCTCAACTAGCAGTATGGGACTAAACTTTAGCACCACCTCTTGCTATTTTATTCATGGGCCACTATTTGAGATTTCAGAAATTATTATGGGCCTAGCCCATTAATTCTAACAATCCCCCACCAGATCTCAAATACCCATTTAGAGATTTGCCTTCTCTCACTACTTGTTTAATATACCAGTGTTTCAGCAGAGACTGTTAAGTTGAACTTCTGCCTAGAACTTTAAGCTACATCCGTCCACAACTTGACAATGGACTATGCCTTGAATTGCTAGTTTTGTGTGAACAGGTTTCACTCAAAGTCTAAACCAGTACCTGGCTGCCAGTAGGCTACCCCGCGGTTTGGAGCATATACGTCGTACTCCCTGGTCTTTTCGTGAGCTTACTAGAGATCGCCCAAGTCTCATAGACTGCGACGTTTACAATCGAAGCTCATATAGGTGCGTTCTTTCAAGACTGCTCTGTAGGACAGCATCTTTGCTAATTATAGCCAATAGAACCACATTAAGGCATGTTGCCAACCTGCCTTACAGCTCTGAGCCTTACAGCTCTGAGAGTTTTGCATCTTCACTTAGAGACGGTCACTAGTTACTCTCCTTTGTTAACCAATGGCTTGTTCTTCCCAGGTCCTAATTCACGGGATCTCCGATCACAAAGGTTGGGTTACTACTATGGTATAACATCTATGGGTCTCATACCCATCTCCCTCGATGCAATATCTATCACATTTCATGATAGTCCCTTTGTAAAGGGATCTGCCAGATTTTTGTCTGTTTGAATATACGTAACAGTTATTACTCCGGAGTTTCTCAATTTCCTGACAGACTTCAAACGTCTCTTCACATGTCTTGATGACTTCGCATTATCCTTAGAATTGTTCACTTTAGTGATAACCGTTTGGTTGTCACAATTCATAAGAATAGCCGGTACAGGTTTTTCAACCACAGGCAAGTCCATCAAGAGCTCACGCAACCATTCTGCCTTAATAGTGGCCGTGTCTAAAGCAGTTAGTTCTGCTTCCATAGTTGACCTCGTCAATATGGTCTGTTTGCAGGACCTCCATGACACTGCACCACCTCCATGAGTAAATACATACCCACTTGTGGCGTAGAGTACATCAACATCGGAAATCCAGTTCGAATCACTATATCCTTCTAGCACAGCAGGATGCCCTGAATAGTGAATTCCATAACTCATAGTACCTCTCAGATAACGCAAGACCCTTTCTAGTGCATGCCAATGATCATCACCCGGGTTGGACATGAAACTACTCAGTTTGCTCACAGCAAAAGAGATATCTGGCCTTGTAGCGCTAACTAAGTACATGAGTGAACCAACAATTTGAGAGTATCTTTCTTGTTCTTTCTGAGTGTCACGCTGGGATCATAAGGTGTTGGAGAAGGCTTGCTATCCATAAAGCCGAACCGGCTCAAGACCTTCTCAACATAATGAGATTGCGTTAGAATAATCCCACTCTCTTCCTTAATAAGCTTGATGTTTAGTATCACATCAGCTTCTCCCAGATCTTTCATATCAAAACTCTTTGATAGAAAAGACTTGACCTCATTGATCGCATCAATGTTTGTACCAAAGATTAGTATGTCATCAACATACAAACATAATATAACACTATTGCCCCCACCATGGCGATAGTAAACACACCTATCAGCCTCATTAATGACAAATCCTGCAGAAGTTAGAGTTCTTTCAAACTTCTCATGCCATTGCTTAGGTGCTTGTTTTAGACCATACAAAGATTTTAACAACTTGCACACCTTTCTCTCTTCACCCTTTACCACAAACCCATCAGGCTGATCCATATAGATTTCCTCTTCCAACTCTCCATTTAGGAAAGCTGTCTTTACATCCATTTGATGAATGATAAGACCATAAGAGGCAGCCAGGGAAAGTAGCACCCGAATGGTGGTCATTCTAGCAACAGGTGAATAGGTGTCAAAGTAATCTTCGCCTTCTTTCTGAGTGTAGCCCTTGGCCACAAGACGCGCCTTGTACTTATCAATAGTACCATCAGGCCTTAGCTTCTTTTTGAATACCCACTTACAGCCCACAGGTTTACAACCATATGGTCTATCAGTTAGTTCTCAAGTTCCATTAGAAAGAATTGAGTCCATCTCATTATGAACAGCTTCTTTCCAATCATCTACATCCGGAGATGCATATGCCTCTGCAATAGACTTGGGAGTATCGTCCACAAGGTATACAATGAAATCATCACCAAAGAATTTTGCAACCCTTTGTCTCTTACTCCTCACAGGAGCTTCATTGTTATCCTTCTCAAGGACTTCCTCATGTGATTGTTCGAAATATTCATCATATGTACTAGATTCAGGAATTATCTCAGAAGAAAATCTAGCAATGCTATGCATATCTTTCATAGGAAATATATTCTCAAAAAATGTTGCATCACGAGATTCCATTATAGTATCAACATGCATATCAAGTACCTCTGATTTAACCACTAAAAATCTATAAGCAATGCTCCATTGAGCATAACCTAGAAAGACACAATCCATTGTCTTTGGTCCGAGTTTGCGTTTCTTAGGAATAGGAATATTGACCTTTGCCAAGCATCCCCAAGTGTGCAAGTAAGAAAGTGATGGTTTTCTCCCAACCCACTCCTCATAAGGGGTTTTCTCTTTATTCTTGTTAGGAACTCTATTCAGGACATGACATGAAGTCAATAGAGCCTCCCCCCACCATGCCTTAGATAAACCAGCAGTGTCTAACATGGCATTCACCAAATCAGTCAGCGTGCGATTTTTCCTCTCGGCAACCCCATTTGATTGGGGTGAATAGGGAGGCGTCCTCTCATGAATAATACCATGTTCCTCACAAAATTCATCAAATAATTTGGGAAAATACTCTCCGCCACGATCGGACCTAAGACGCTTGATCTTTCTCTCTAGTTGATTTTCAACTTCAGCTTTATAGATTTTAAAGTAGTCTAAAGCTTCATCTTTAGTTTGCAACAAATAAACATAGCAAAATCTAGTCGCATCATCAATCAACGTCATGAAATATCTCTTTCCACCTTTTGTCAACACACCATTCATCTCACAAAAATCAGAATGTATGAGTTCTAGAGGTGCCAAGTTTCTCTCCTCGGCAGTCGTGTGAGGCTTTCGAGGTTGCTTCGATTGCACACAACTATGGCACTTAGAACCTTTGGCAACAGTGAAATTTGGAATTAAACTCATACTGGATAGCCGAGACATTAAACCAAAATTAATATGACATAAACGAGAGTGCCAAACACTTGCATCAACATTAACACTAGCACAAATTTGGTTTACTGACTTATTGCAAAAATCTGAAAGAGAAAAGCGGAACAAGCCTCCGCACTCATAGCCTTTGCCTATAAATTGTCCAAATCTTGACACAATCACTTTATTCGACTCTAAAACTACCTTAAACCCATCTCGACATAGAAGGGAGCCGCTAACTAGATTCTTGTTCATAGTAGGGACATGCTGCACGTTCCTTAGTTGCACGATCTTTTCCGAAGTAAACTTCAGATCCACCGTGCCAATGCCATGAACAGAAGCATGTGACCCATTCCCCATTAGGACGGAAGAATCCCTTGCGACTTGATAAGAAGTAAACAAGGAGACGTCAGCACATACATGAACGTTAGCACCCGAATCAATCCACCATGAAGATGATTAAAATACTGAAAGGACAATAGGTAAATTACCATACCCATCAGTATTGCTAGCGGTCACCATGTTGACAGTCTTGGAGCTCGTTTTCCCTCTGCGGTCTGCACGTTCTGGGCATTCCTTGAAAAAGTGTCCGGGCTTCCCACAAGCGTAGCACTCTAGCTCAGTCTTGTTAAACTTCTTCTTCTTGAAGGTAGTAGTCTTGGTAGGCTTGTTCAAAACAGGCTTGTTCTTCCCTTTGTTCTTGTTCTGTGGGTACCTTTGCACCATATTGGCGCTAGGCTGAACCTCACCTTCTTTCTCAGTAGTGTCTTTAGCCCGAGCTTTCTCTTCAACATCAAGAGATGCAATCAGATTTTCAACTGATATCTCCTGTCTCTTATGTTTCAGAGTTGTGGCGAAATTCCTCCATGAAGGAGGCAACTTTGCAATCATGCACCCAACCATGAATTTTTCAGGTAGAACACACTTAAGGAGTTCCAGTTCCTTCACAATGCACTGTATCTCATGAGCTTGTTCAACCACAGAACGGTTATTCACCATCTTGTAGTCATGGAAACTCTCCATGATGTACAGTTCACTGCCTGCAGCTGTTGCACCGAATTTAGCATTCAGTGCATCCCACAGAGTCTTTCCGTCATCTATGTGCATGTACACATCACACAGACGGTCAGCAAGAACACTCAGAATGCATCCCACAAACATAGTATTGGCTTCCTGGAATTTTCTCTGATCTTCATCAGACATTCCCTCTGGAGCACCAACACTAACGTGGAATACTTTCAGAGCAGTAAGCCAGAGCGTGGTCTTCACATGCCACCTCTTAAAGTGCACACCGGTAAACTTATCCGGCCTCAGTGCATCAGCGAATCCAGCCATAGTTAACTCAGGAAATTGCCTACAATTAGGTTTTTGGATTGTTGGAAAATTAGGCAAGTTCATGATTAATTCCAATAAATAATTCATGACTAGAACAGAGACTAGCATGTAACAATATAGCAAACTAGAAGAACAGCAAAACATGCACAACAGCAGCGCACACGAAACAGCAGCTGTAGAGAGAGACATGAACAGATAACGATGAACGTACTGTTCGTTAGCTGTTGTAAGGGCGACGGTGTTGATGACGATGTTGGCGATGATCTGCTGCTGACAGCGATGAAGACGACGATGAGTAGCACCGCCCGACTTGGACGGAAGACGACCCGTGATGACGAACTTGAGCAGTCGCGCAGAGCGCTTCCCAAAAACCTAATTCGTCCTCTCCCGGTGCAGGATTGCAAGGACGAACGGTTCCGGAGACCTGCTCTCCCGCACGCCGATGCACGCCGGCGTTTGGGATGGAGTAGACTACGGTGGCGGCGCAAGTCGCGAGATGAGGCAAAACCCTAGGTATTTTAGGTGTATCTTTTGGTCGCAACCGGTAGCAGTATATATATTAGGACCAGAGGTCCAACTCTTCCTCAACTAGCGGTATGGGACTAAACTTTAGCACCACCTCTTGCTATTTTCTTCATGGACCACTATTTGAGATTTCAGAAATTATTATGGGCCTAGCCCATTAATTCTAACAGGGCAATCACGAGCCCGATGCTAGAAGAAGGATTTTTAGTCACATTGAGTCATTACCGCATGCTGGTTTTGTAAGAATTTTAGTAACCCTATGGGCAGTTGCTACTTGTAGCTTGCGTTGGTATTTCCCCGAAGAGGAAGGGATGATGCAGCACAGTAGAGATAAGTATTTCCCTCAATTATGAAACCAAGGTTATCGAACCAGTAGGAGAATCACGCAACACCTAGTAAGCAGTACCTGCACACAAACAACAAATCCTTGCACCCAACGCAAACAAGGGGTTGTCAATCCCTTGGCGGTAAGATTGCAAGATTAAATTGTATTTGATAGATTGCAGCTAAAATACTAAATAAAATAAATAAAAGAAAATGGCAGCAATATTTTTAGGGTTTTAGTAATATGATTTTGATAGACCCGGGGGCCATAGATTTCACTAGAGGCTTCTCTCGAGAAAATAGCATACGGTGGGTAGACAAATTACTGTTAGGCAATTGATAGAAAAGCAAATAATCATGACGATATCCAAGGCAATGATCATGTATATAGGCATCACGTCCAAGATTAGTAGACCGACTCCTGCCTGCATCTACTACTATTACTCCACACATCGATGGGCTATCCAGCATGCATCTAGTGAATTAAGTCCATAAGAACGGAGTAATGCCTTAAGAACGATGACATGATGTAGACAAGACAAACTCACGAATTAATAAACCCAATGAATAGATCCCATCTTTTTACCCTTAGTAGCAACGATACATACGTGTCATGTCCCTTTCTGTCACTGGGATTGAGCACCGCAAGATCGAACCCACTACAAAGCACCTCTTCCCATGGCAAGATAAATCAACTTAGTTGGCCAAACCAAATCAATAGATCGGAGAAGAAATACGAGGCTATAATAATCATGCATAAAAGAGATCAGAGAAGACTCAAATAATATTCATGGATAATCTGATCATAAACTCACAATTTATCGGATCCCAACAAACACACCGCAAAGAAAGATTACATCGGATAGATCTCCAAGAACATCAAGGAGAACATTGTATTGAACATCAAAAAGAGAGAAAAAGCCATCTAGCTACTGCCTATGGACCCGAAGGTCTGTGGTAAACTACTCACGCATCATCGGAGAAGCAGCAAGGTTGATGTAGAGCCCCTGCATGATCGATCCCCCCTCCGGCAGATTACCGGAGAAGGACCCCAGATGGGATCTCTCTGGAACAAAGGCTTGCGGCGGCAAAAAAAGTATTTCGTGGACTCTCCTGAGGGTTTCTGATTTTTCCTGAATTTATAGTGCTGGAATTAGGTCAAACGGAGCTGGGGTGGGCCCACGAGGTACCAGGGCGCGCCACCCCCCTGGGGCGCGCCCTGGTGCCTCGTGGCCCACCTCTTCTTCTTCTGGCCCTCTCCCGAAGCTTCCAGTGTTTATCATGAGGAATAAAAAATCTCCAAAAAGTTTGGTTGCATTTGGACTTCGTTTGGTATTGATTTTCTGTAAAACAAAAACAGGGCAAAAAACAACAACTGGCACTGGGCACTAGGTTAATAGGTTAGTCTCAAAAAATGATATAAAATTGCTGTAAATGATTATAAAAACATCCAAGATTGATATTATAATAGCATGGAACAATCAAAAATTATAGATACGTTGGAGACGTATCAGCATCCCCAAGCTTAATTCCTGCTCGAGTAGGTAAATGATAAAAATAGAATTTTTGATGTGGAATGCTGCCTAACATATTTATCACATATTCTTTTTCTTTTGTAGGATGGACATTGGACTTGTATGATTCAAAGCAATAGTCTATAATTTGACATGAAAACATAGATACTCAAGCATACTAACAAGCAACCATGTCTTTCAAAATATCAACGCTAAAGAAAGTTATCCCTAGCCCATTATGCTCAATCATTGATCCATTTATGAAACACACTCAAATATTAGCTACAAACAATGCACAAGTATGACAATAGTGTTCTCTAGTTAGTGCTTTTGTAAGAGAAGATGGAGGCTCAAGAAAAATAAAAATTGCATAAAAGTAAATAGATAGGCCCTTCGCAAAGGGAAGCAGAGATTTGTCAAATGTGCCAGAGCTCAAAGCTGAAATTAAAGAGATAAAAATATTTTGGGAGGCATGCTTTTCCTGTCAACGAAAACGAATGAGAATTCCCAATATTTTCCATGCTACATACATCATAGGCGGTTCCCAAACAGAAAATAAAGTTTATTCCTTTCCACCAATTCTTTCACAATCCATGGCTAGCCGTATCCATGGGTGCCCTCCATACCATCACTTTCCAAGGAATTTATTATTGTCATCACATAAGATTTTTCATTTCATTTCATTTCACATTTCGGGACTGGGCATCCCTATTACCGCCACACTCTCGTGCAATGACAAGTGAATAAACACTCATCTTGAGAATAACACACCTAGCATGGAAGATATTGGCTACCCCCTTCCGCTTCATGAGCGGTACGGGCACACAAAACAGGAAAATTTATTTTGAAATTTAGAGTTGGCACACGCAAATTTACTTGGAACGGCATTGGGATACCGCATATAGGTAGATATAGTGGACTCATAAGGCAAAACTGGTTTTAAGGATTTTGGATGCACAAGCAGTATTTCCGCTTAGTACAAATGAAGGCTAGCAAAAGATTGAGAAGCAACCAACCAAAAAACGAAAACGGTCATAAACATGCATTGAACATAACTAACACCGAATAATGCACCATAGTAGGATATAATTTCATTGCATAACTATTGACTTAACGTGCTTGCATAGGGAATCACAAACCTTAACACTATTATTCTTACTTAAGCACAATTACTCACTAACATGGCATCACATATCATCATTTCCATATCGCAAAACTATTGCAAGGAATCACACTTGTCATATCCAATGATCTATATGAAAGTTTTTATCTATATCCCTCTTGAATATTCATCACTTTGGGACCAACTGCATAACATGTGCAAATTACCGTTACTATCATCATCTCTCAAAAAGATTTAAGTGAAGCATGAGAGTGCAAATATTTCTTCAAAATTTCAGTCTTAACAATTCTCAAAATAATATAAGTGAAGCATGAGAATTTATTTCTACAAAATTTCAATCAAGTCAATTCTCAAAATGATATAAGTGAAGCATGAGAATTTATTTCTACAAAATTTCAATCAACTCTCAAAATAATATAAGTGAAGCATGAGAATTTATTTCTACAAAATTTCAATCAACTCTCAAAATAGTATAAGTGAAGCATGAGAGTTTATTTCTACAAAATTTCAGCCACCACCGTGCTCAAAAGGATTTAAGTGAAGCACTAGAGCAACTGCCTAGCTCAAAAAATTTAAGTGAAGCACATAGAGTATTCTACAAATTATGATGATAACGTGTGGCTCTCTCAAAATAGGTGTGTGCAGCAAAGATGATTGTGACAAACTAAAAAGCAAACAAAGCAAAGACTCATATCATACAAGACGCTCCAAGCAAAACACATATCATGTGACGAATAAAAATATAGCTCCAAGTAAAATTACCGATGGTCGGTAGAATAAAGAGGGGATGCCTTCCGGGGCATGCCCAAGCTTAGACGCTTGAGTCTTCCTTGAATATTACCTTGGGGTGCCTTGGGAATCCCCAAGCTTAGGGTTTTGCTACTCCGTATTCCTTCATCCATCGTGATCTCACCCAAAACTTGAAAACTTCAATCACACAAAACTCAACAAAACCTTCGTGAGATCCATTAGTATAACAAAACAAATCACTACTATAAGTACTGTTGCAAACCCATTCATATTTTATTTTTGCATTATACCTACTGTACTCTAACTTTACCATGGCTTATACCCCCCGATACAATCCATAGATTCATCAAAACAAGCAAGTAGTGCATCAAAAACAGAATCTGTCAAAAACAGAACAGTCTGTAGCAATCTATTTAAAATCCATACTTCTGTAACTCCAAAAATTCTGAAAAATTAGGAAAACGTGGACAATTCATATACCAATACTGTGTAAAAATTTCAGATTTTTCTGACGCTCCAGTACAGAAACAAAATTCGGGCACTGGACGCAAAACTTTCTGTTTTCCAAACAACATCAATTATACTATCTTCCAAATCATCCCAAAGGCTTTACTTGGCACAAACACTAATTAAAAACATAAAAATACTATCATACCAGTAGCATGACAGTAAAAACACACCATAACAGAAACTTATAACAAAAATTTATTTTATTCATTGGGTTGCCTCCCAACAGGCGCTATTGTTTTATGCCCCTAGCTAGGCATAATGCATAATTTCAAGTATTGTCATCTTTGGAGTTGATTCCATAAGTGACCCTCATAATTGATTCATATGGTACTTTAATTTTCTTTCTAGGGAAGTGTTTCATACTCTTCTTTAATGGAAACTGAAATTTTATATTCCTTTCTTTCATATCAATAATGACACCTATAGTTCGTAGGAACGGTCTACCAGGTATTATAGGGCAAGAAGAATTGCATTCAATATCAAGAACAATAAAATCAACGGGCACATAATTTCTATTTGCAAGAATAAGCACATCATTAATCCTTCCCAAGGGCTTTTTAATAGTAGAATCCGCAAGATGCAAATTAAGAGAGCATTCATCTATATTGGTAAAACCTAGCACATCACATAGAGATTTTGGAATTGTGGAAACGCTAGCACCCAAATCACATAAAGCATCGCACTCATAATTTTTAATCTTAACTTTAATGGTGGGTTCCCATTCATCATATAATTTTCTAGGAATTGAAATTTCTAGTTCAAGCTTCTCTTCTAACGCTTTCATCATGGCTTCTACTATATGTTTAGTAAAAGCTTTGTTTTGCTCATAAGCGTTGGGTGAATTTAACATGGATTGCAACAAAGAAATACACTCAATCAAAGAGCAATTATCATAATTAAAATCTCTGTAATCCAAAACAGTGAGCACATCACTATTTAAAGTTTTTACCTCTCCAAACCCACTTTTAGTAATTTTCTTATCAAGATTTTCACCCTCCGAATTATAGGGACGCTCTTTATCTAAAGTTGACTCTTCTTCAGTCCCTTTTTCATCAAGCTTAATATTGCTAAATAAAGAGTCAATAGATGAAACACCAATCATTTTAATATCCTCATCATTATTACGATAGAAACCGGGAGGAATCGCTTTTTTCTAAAAATTCTCGTTTAGCTCTTAGCATGGCGGTTCGGTTCTTACTTTCATCCATGGAGACATATAAAGCTTTGATTGATTCACTAATATCAATTTTAGGTGGCAAAATTTTAGTCTTAAGATTTTCCACATCATGAATAATTCTATCGATGCTCTTAGACATATCATCAATTTTACTCAATTTTTCTTCTATCGTAGTGTTGAAAACTTTTTGAGCATTAATAAATTCTTTAATATTACTTTCAAGATCAGAAGGTATCCTATTATTATTGTAGGAATTACCATAAGGATTGCCATAATTATTAGAGGAATTTCTAGGAAACGGTCTAGCGTTGAAATTACCTCTATAAGCATTACTATTAAAATTGTTTCGTGAGACAAAATTCACATCTACGAGATGATTATTTTGCTCAATCAAAGTGGACAAAGGCACATCATTAGGATCAATAGAAGCATTTTTACTAGCAACCAATTTCATAAGAGCATCAACTTTATCACTCAAAGTATTAATTTCTTCAACGGAGTTCACCTTTTTACTAGTAAGAATTCTTTCAGTATGCCATTGTGAATAATTTTCCATAATATTATCAAGCAATTTAGTAGCTTCACCCAAAGTAATTTCCATAAACGTACCACCCGCGGCGAAATCTAAAAGATTTCTAGAGACAAAATTCAATCCCGCATAATTTTTTTGTATAATCATCCATAAATTTAAACCATGAGTAGGGCAATTTCTTATCATTAATTCCATCCTCTCCCAAGATTGGGCAACATGTTCATGATCAAGTTGTTTAAAATTCATAATTTGATTTCTTAGAGAAATAATTTTCGTGGGAGAAAAATACTTAGTAATAAAAGCATCTTTACACCTATCCCAAGAATCGATACTATTTCGTGGTAAAGATGAGAACCAAATTTTAGCACGATCCCGCAATGAGAACGGGAATAATTTTAATTTCACAATATCATTGTCCACATCTTTTTTTCTTTTGCATGTCACACAATTCTACGAAAGTATTAAGATGGGATGCGACATCTTCATTAGGACTATCGGAAAATTGATCTTTCATAACGAGATTTAGCAAAGCAGCATTAATATCACAAGTCTCCGCACTAGCGGCGGGAGGAGCAATCGGAGTACTAATAAAATCATTATTATTAGTATTGGAAAAATCACACAATTTGGTATTTTCTTGAGACATCGTGGCTACGCAAATAAAATAGCAAACAAGCAAACAAGCAAACTAGAAAAAAAGGCAAAAAGGCAAAGGAAAATATTTTTGTATTTTTGTAAAAACGTTTTAGAAGTGGGGGAGATGAAAACGAGAGGCAAATGGCAAATAAAGTAAATGCAAGGAGATGAGAGTTTGTGCAAATGTACTTGATAAATGTTGATGATGTCTCCCCGGCAACGGCGCCATAAATTCTTCCTGCTACTTGTAGCTTGCGTTGGTATTTCCCCGAAGAGGAAGGGATGATGCAGCACAGTAGAGATAAGTATTTCCCTCAATTATGAAACCAAGGTTATCGAACCAGTAGGAGAATCACACAACACCTAGTAAGCAGTACCTGCACACAAACAACAAATCCTTGCACCCAACGCAAACAAGGGGTTGTCAATCCCTTGGCGGTAAGATTGCAAGATTAAATTGTATTTGATAGATTGCAGCTAAAATACTAAATAAAATAAATAAAAGAAAATGGCAGCAATATTTTTAGGGTTTTAGTAATATGATTTTGATAGACCCTGGGGCCATAGATTTCACTAGAGGCTTCTCTCGAGAAAATAGCATACGGTGGGTAGACAAATTACTGTTAGGCAATTGATAGAAAAGCAAATAATCATGACGATATCCAAGGCAATGATCATGTATATAGGCATCACGTCCAAGATTAGTAGACCGACTCCTGCCTGCATCTACTACTATTACTCCACACATCGATGGGCTATCCAGCATGCATCTAGTGAATTAAGTCCATAAGAACGGAGTAATGCCTTAAGAACGATGACATGATGTAGACAAGACAAACTCACGAATTAATAAACCCAATGAATAGATCCCATCTTTTTACCCTTAGTAGCAGCGATACATACGTGTCATGTCCTTTTCTGTCACTGGGATTGAGCACCGCAAGATTGAACCCACTACAAAGCACCTCTTCCCATGGCAAGATAAATCAACTTAGTTGGCCAAACCAAATCAATAGATCGGAGAAGAAATACGAGGCTATAATAATCATGCATAAAAGAGATCAGAGAAGACTCAAATAATATTCATGGATAATCTGGTCATAAACTCACAATTCATCGGATCCCAACAAACACACCGCAAAGAAAGATTACATCGGATAGATCTCCAAGAACATCAAGGAGAACATTGTATTGAACATCAAAAAGAGAGAAGAAGCCATCTAGCTACTGCCTATGGACCCGAAGGTCTGTGGTAAAACTACTCACGCATCATCGAAGAAGCAACAAGGTTGATGTAGAGCCCCTTCGTAATCGATCCCCCCTCCGGCAGATTACCGGAGAAGGACCCCAGATGGGATCTCTCTGGAACAGAGGCTTGCGGCGGCGTAAAAAGTATTTCGTGGACTCTCCTGAGGGTTTCTGATTTTTCCTGAATTTATAGTGCTGGAATTAGGTCAAACAGAGCTGGGGTGGGCCCACGAGGTACCAGGGCGCGCCACCCCCCTGGGGTGCGCCCTGGTGCCTCGTGGCCCACCTCTTCTTCTTCTGGCCCTCTCCCGAAGCTTCCAGTGTTTATCTTGAGGAATAAAAAATCTCCAAAAAGTTTGGTTGCATTTGGACTTCGTTTGGTATTGATTTTTTGTAAAACAAAAACAGGGCAGAAAACAGCAAGTGGCACTGGACACTAGGTTAATAGGTTAGTCTCCAAAAATAATATAAAATTGCTGTAAATGATTATAAAAACATCCAAGATTGATATTATAACAGCATGGAACAATAAAAAATTATAGATACGTTGGAGACGTATCAGCAGTCTGGCATTCAAAAGGGAAAAGCTCTACACGAGCAAAATTTTCACAGCCCACAATCAACACACCAATTTATTTTAAAGTATATGCGAATCAATATGTGGTTGGATGGTTAGGAGGACAGTATCCCCGGCCTATCAGAGTTCAAGTCCTAGATTTGACATCGATGCTCGCATTTTTCTGAATTTATTTTAGGCATTCCGGAGATGTGCGTTCAGTGAGAGGAGACATTTCCGTCGACTCCAAAGGCGTTTGTGGCGACTTTGTTAATGATTTGTCGGTTCAGTCTCTTGGAAATGCTCATAAAAGTAGGGTGTGCGTGCGTGCATTCATAGGCGTAAGTGTATGAGCGTCTACGTCTGTAGTGTGTCAAAAAAAAGTTCATCTTGAAGTATATTTCTAAAAATATGTCCGGGCCCTTAATTCCAAATCTTTCTTCCGGGTCGGGGTCGGTCAAAAGGTCCAAAACCCAAAAGCAAGAGGCAAACAAGCCCAAACCCTTTCAAGTTTCAACGAGCCCCCCAAGCAGCCGCTGCCGCGCCGCAATCGTCCATGGCGGCTCAGCCGCCGTCTTCCGGAGCGCCGGCGGCAGCCGGAAACACCAAGCGCACCCCGAGGCGGAAGCCCAAGACAAAACCAGCCGCCCCCTCCGCCCTAAACCCTAACTGGGCCCAGCTCCAGTCCAAGCTCCCTGCCTCCACGTTCCTCGGCAAGCGCAAGCACCGCCCCGCCCCTTCTCCGCCCCCTGAGCCGTCTCCTAACCCGGAGGCGGCGGAGCTGAGTTTCAAGCTTGAGCCGACCTCTGACGACACCAGGTGAGCAGGCCCTGTCAGTTAGCTTCCCTTGTATGACGCTTTGAGGCGTTTGGGTTTTGATTTGGTGGTGGTGGTCAGCTTGACGAAGGCGTTGGCGCTGGATTGCGAGATGGTCGGGGTCGGTGCCGGTGGCAGCAAGAGCGCCCTCGCCAGGGCCACCTTGGTAAGCACCAATCACCACTTTCTTTTGTTTGGTTTCTTGTGTATTTACTTGGTACAGTGTCATGCTTCATTGCTAATTATACCGTGCCAATGGTAAACGCTTGAGATGCACGGGATTTCTTGTTGAATTGAATCTATAATGTTTTGTGCGGAATGACATTTTCTTCTAAGGGCTTATCAAGTTGTGTTTGCCTAGGATCTAAACAAGGAAGAGCACAACAATTAGTTGGTTATTAGAAGCATCCCAAAAGTGTCTGAGTCGAAACATGACTTTCGAATTAAGTTCTGAATTATTGATGCCGCCAAAGGTAGTGGGATAGCCATACGCAGAAAGGAACCCATAACCAGAGCTTTGTAGTTATGCGATATCTGGAACTTTCGGGCTAGAAGGTGCTTTTGGCAACTTCAGAAATCAGATGGATGCCACATTAGTAGCTTTATTTGGCTGCAAGAAGATGTTGTAAGCTTGAATTTCGAAGTAGTAACCAGTACTATACAATATTCAGGTATTAGTTTAAATAACTCTTGATTAGCTTATGTTCCTTCTAGTAATCTAGTAATAATGTATCGTGATTGTTACATCATGTGTTAGGGTAGGTATAGCGGTCCTCCATGTCAACTAAAGATGACAATAAGAAAACATATTATACAGTGGAATACTCTTGGTGTTATGTCTAGCAATTAGTGTTTGATGCCTCTAAAATATTGTGGTGGTTGCTTCCTCCAATCCAAAATGCAAGTCTGTTACGGCTTGACAGTCTTCAAGACAGTGCTTTGACCATCAATTTCTAGTGTCTGAAATAAAAACCATTATTACATTATAGAACTACATTTCATCATGATAAATCTAATAAGTGCCTCTTTACTTCCATCGAAGTTCATAGGAATTCTAGAGGATTCCATTTCGTAGGAGTTTTTCTCGTGGGCCTTGTTTGCTTTGTCGAATTGGAATCCATAGTAATTTTTCGTGATCTAATTTGCACGCAACTCTAGATAAAAGTTTCCATTGGGTCCAACCTAATGGGAATTTCTCTTTGTTTCAATGACAACTATGGCATGTGATTAACCATTCGGGGAAAAAAATCCTATGTTGTTTCCTGTGGCGTAACCAAACAACATCAGTTACACTACACATTCCTGTGTTTTCAATTCCTGTATGATTCACCATGTCATGATCCAATTCCTATGTTTTTCCTGTTTCTGTTCTTTTAAAATCCTGCGACCAAAGAGGCCCTAATATCAGTTTGATATTTGTGATGTTACTAATTCTTTCTTTATAGATGGTCAAACTTATAAATGAATTTATAACATTTTAGGAGTGTTTGTACACTGCTTTTTCCTACAGACTCGGAAGCATATACAGTTAGCAGTAGCACTCCTAATATTCCACTACATATATCTAAAACACCTGCAGTTAGTTACTGCTAAGAGTAATACGTTAAGTCCATTTTTCTACGGCGAAGCTCAAACCCTGGTTACGTGGAACTAACCACTGACACATACTCTTCCTTTCTTCTGTTATGACCCTGTCGTCCATCATTACCCCTTTCTTCCAATGTCTGTGGGGGGTTAACACTCTAGAACAGGAACACCCCCTACCATCATTGACCTTGCTCCCCCATGGCCGCTGCTCCATCAAGGAGCATCTACAGCACTACACATGTATATGAACCTTGGCAGTTCATGCTCTTCTTCGCCTACACATGGGCAGCCCATATGCTTGGCCAGATCGTTTTCAGTTTTTCTGTTCTATTTCTTTTTAGGAGCAGTTGGCTATGTTATGTCTGTCAACCCTTTGCTAAGCTACCGTTTTATCCTTCTCAATAAGTAGTTAGTGCAACAATACAGTTCAATGCTAGACCTCTTGTTATCTTTGATGTTTGTGGAATAGCATAGATGGCACTTCAAAGGGGAAATGCATGTACACATGGGTACATGAGTTATCCCCACCATCAACTGCCATAAATCTGCTTTGAGATTCACAAAAGAATTTGCTAAAAGAAAACATTCTGGAGTGTTTTCTTTGTTTCTGGAAAATGAAAAGCCTTGATTGGACTGAATAGACAAGGCATAAAGCTAGCACAGGGCCATGTCAATGAACGCAAAGCAAGTTACCTACAGTGGGCATATGCTTTTCCCATTTTTTTGGGAGGATGGGCTATGCAGGACATACATCATACTCCCTCCGTCCGGTGAAGAGTGTACGTTTGGCTTTAAAATTTGTCCACAAAAGAGTGTACTTCTATCTTCCCAATGCACTTTAAAGTAGAAAAAGAATGCTTCTCTCACATCACACGGTAATCAAGACCAATAACATTCTACACATGGTCTCCTTAATTTCTACATGCACTTAGCTCATTGGGGGTTGGGTAATTAAAGAGAAGAGAGATGGTGGCTTGCACCTTTCCAATGCATTTTTTACTCCACTCCATAATTTGTCCTAAATTTTCTATATGTACACTTTTCACCAGACGGAGGGAGTATAGGTTATAGTCATTGCAATAGGTGTATGGCCTACTGCATTGCTGACCTGCTCATTCGGTCTATGCTTTTCCCATCTTTCCCCCATTTACTCCTCTGTAAGAAGACATGGATTCAAGCCAAGGACTTGGTGCAATTGGCTATGCAAGCCCAAGGTAATCAATTGCATACAAGCACCTGGGTGTATATTAAACGATGCTGAAGACTACGATACTGCAAGTTATACAGTTCTGACATTGTAGTCAAGCTCGTGCGAAAATAGTACAACTAGTATCTTCTAACCATCCATGTGGTTATCCTTACGGAACACACCATAAATGTCTTGAATCTTGGTGTCTTCAGCCTTTCGCGAGGTCTATTTCCAATGAACAGATCTGGAGTATGAAAAACATTAAACATGAACTGGAGGAACTCAAGCAGGACTTGAATTGAATATAAAATTTCCTCTCTTTGTTTAGGCTGGTAATTGTAGAGCAAAATGATAGCAGGTGGTCATGACTCAAACTGATAGCAACTGGTCATTCAATTTCACATAGCTCTGTGCTAACAAGTCAATTTTAAACCCAACTACTCGAAGCAATCATAATCATATTGTGTTGCAGTTGCAGCCTACGGACATCAGACATAATTCAAAAAATGATGGCAAGGCCATCAGCTATCAAACATTTTGAGACTAGGACAGGTCAACGCAATTTGCAGCCCAAACCGAACCTGCCACACGGTCGCTACCAGAAGTACAGCTACACAACTCATAATTCACGCCAAGCAGAATCCCAGGCAAAGCACGTCTGAATCCCACAAATACCCCCGCCTTAGCCGCATACATCACGAAATTAAGAAGGGAGAGGGGCGAGCATGGCCTACCGCAGCCATCATGAACATGAAAGGAAGCAGCTCTGAACCAAGAGAAATCTAGAACTCTGACAACATTTTGTATCATGAACAAAATATCATTTCATTTTCTAGCAAGGAGAGAGAAC
Organism: Elymus sibiricus; assembly: GCA_039707655.1. Taxonomy (NCBI): domain Eukaryota; kingdom Viridiplantae; phylum Streptophyta; class Magnoliopsida; order Poales; family Poaceae; genus Elymus; species Elymus sibiricus. Next base: position 300,484,860 of record CM077676.1, on the reverse strand, counting down.
AACATAGATCATGAAGAAAAATTGGAGTACTCAACATTTTTTATCCACCACCATAAACATGATCCATTACCATCTGGCTAAAAAAACATTCATATTGGGAAAATAAGTATCTCTTGACCAAAAGGATCAGCACCTAGGGTGTAGAATACTCCACTACACCATACATCGGAAGTAAAGAAAAACATAAGAAAATGTGTATCGGCCGTATTTTTTTTACATGACATAAAATTACGAATGTAAAAGCATGGCATAAAATTATAAAGAAGAACATAAGAAAATGTGTATCGGCCGTATTTTTTTTACATGACATAAAATTATGAATGTAAAAGCATGGCATAAAATTATACATATAAATGTAATTTTGTGCTTTTATTGTTCATATCTTACTTTTCTTATGCCAATTTTTGCGTAGTGAACCAATATGAAGGTAATATTTGCCCTCTTCAAAAATTCACCGATTAACCATTTAACTTGCCGATTAATCCCTACTCGTAGGGTCACCGAGTAGCCGATAAACTGATAAATCGGCCGATTAAATGATTAAATGGCCGATTAACTTGCCGATTAGCCTATTACTCCCCTACTCGCCAGTCAACCGAGCAACTACCAGTTAACGATTTCCTCAACAATGAATATTTGTATACCAAACGCAAGTTTAAAATATAATGACGTAGCAAAACCATAGGTGCAAAATAACTTAGTCTGCACCCTGCGTGCTGAATAGCATTGTATATATAGATGTGGTTTGCTGGTGGCGTCGTTGGAGCCTTCTATAGTCCGGCGAGACCCACATGTTAGGGATGGGGGGGGGGGGGATAGAAACGGCGTGGAGGATTTCCCTGGTAAAGGCCACGTGAGGAGCCCTCCTCGACGGCGGTGCCGTGTAGGAGTCTAGCCACGGTTCAACGGTGTCGTTGTTTGTGCCTCGCTCCAGTCCAGCGGGATCCACGTGTCGTGGAGAGAGGGGAACAATGAGGATTCCTCCCTGACAGCGCTGACGCGTGTGAGCCAAGCGATGGCTCGGTGGTGGTGTCTTGGCTCCTGGCTCCATCCCGGCGGGATCCACGTGTCGTGGAGAGAGAGGAGCAGTGAGGATCCCTCCCTGACAGCGGTGGCATGTGTGAGCCTACCTATGGTTTGGTGGTGGCGTCATTGGAGCCTGGCTCCAGCACGGCGAGATCCATGTGACGTGGAGAGAGGGGAGTGAGGTAGTTAGCTGGGTCACGCGAGAGTGGAGAGGGGTGGGTCGTGTGAGTAGGAACAGAGAGGTGGGTCATGTGTGGTACATGTTGATGCAGTTGCACTCGCCATTATCTTCATTCAGGCGGAGCACCTGGTGTAGGGCTCCGGTGGCACGTGCCGGGGGTGGTGGACAAAGTAGATGTAGAGTACAGTGTGTATTGGAGGCTATTGGACGATAAAGAGAGGGAGGGCGATGTATTGGAGTTCAATATGCTGAAATACTCTTCTTAGTATATTCCTACCCTCTAATGTTATTCTGCTTTCCTTAGGTTAATTCCTTCGGGAACGTTGTATATGATGAATATGTGCGACCAATGGAGCGAATTGTGGACTACCGTACCCATATTAGTGGGATTAGACCTAAGCACATGAATAAAGGTAATGTCTTAGTACATTAGCACCATATGTCATTATATTTTTCTGTTGAGGATTGCTATTTGTATGGGTTATGCAACACTATTTTATGATACTACAGCCAAAGATTTCTCGATCGTTCAGAAGGACATAGCTGAGCTTATCACAGGAAGGGTTCTTGTTGGACATGCCTTACACCATGATCTTAAGGTTGTTACGGATCTTAACCCCATTCGTCAAGCACTGTTATCTTGTCTAATGTGGTACAATCTTTGCCAGGTCCTGCTGCTAGGCCATCCAAAGAAGGACATAAGAGACCTCAGAATATGAGGTTTTCCGACGGTTAGATGGTCTAAAACTCTAAATATCTACACTCTTAACTAAGATTGCTTAGCACTGTAGTGACATGTGTTTCAATTCAGGGAGGGTAAGCGGAGATCGTTGAAAGATCTTGCTGCTCAAGAACTTTGTGTTAAGATACGACAGCAAGAGCACTGCCCGGTATGTGTGATACTGTACTCATAATATATTTTTATATGGTGTTTAAGCCTTGAGTTCAGTTTTGAGCCCCTCAACAGTACATTTTGGTTTATGTTAGCCCATTCCAATCCTTTTTGCTTGAGTGACTAATATATCAGTGTCGAACTAGAATGATTCAGGAGCTCACTAAACAACATTTAATGTTGAGTGCTTGATTATACAAACACAAATACACCAGGGGCTTATTATGAAATTTGGCTTGTTTATCAACTATGTGATTTGTTCTTGAGTTGATGATCCATAGCTTACCACTCGTTCACATAGCCACTTGCTAGTAGACTGAAAATTCATTATCCTTAGTCTAACACTTTCCTGCTCATATTAGTTGTGTCCATAACTAGTTTGCATGGTGATTTTGGTAACCGTATAGATTGAGGATGCTCGCGCAGCAATGTTCATTTACAAGAAGCACAAGAAAGGCTGGGAGAAGAACAAGAAAGAGCAATTCAGGTTCAAGAACAAGCAGAAGAAGCGAGGCAATAAAAAATCTGCTGAAGCCAATGAGAAGGACCCCAATGTCCCAATAGTTCTACTGTAGGAAATATAGATGTAGGGGGGCTAGGGCCAAGAAGCGTCATACATGGATTTCACGTCGCTGAAGGGTATGTTGTGTGGGAATTTCAGATGGACCCTGTCAAGAAGTCAAGATCAGCACGGTAAACCTGGGAATTTCTCCAGATGAACCATGAACCTACTTCGGTACCATGCTTGACGAGTAGATGGCGATGCCATGGTATCTGGTGATTCTGATTTCTCTACGTCGCATCTGTTTCAGGGATTGATTGAAAATTGTGTGGTTGATCATTCCTCGCATCACATGTGACGAAACTTTGCACATGCGTGCAGGTTCTGTAACAAGATACTTATTTACATGATCAACTGAAAAATGTCACAGCCGATAATATTGGGTTGTTGGTAATTGCATTTTGAGTACTTGGTTGGTTGGCTTGTAACTGGAGTAGATGACAGATCTCTGTGATCACGCCGTTTCCAATCTGTAAACTGGTACTGGTGGTGCAGTGGCAGGGAGTTGCTGTCCAGCATGTGTAGGATGAGCACTGAGCATGTGTAGAAGGGCACTTTCGCACTGAGCAGTTCATCCCGAGCTCATTTGAGCTCGGGTGTAGAAGGACACTTTCGGGACGTGAAGTTTTTGCACCCGAGCTCAAATGAGCTCGGGTGAAGTTTTTGAAAATGTTCAAAAAAATCTGAATTTTCTTTTATGGCAAACTCTGACAAATGTTCTAAGAGCTTGCAAAGTTTCATCATGAAATTCCATTTGTGGAAGTCGTGGCAAAAAAAATAACAAAATTGCCCTGACTTTCACAAATGTGATTTTGTGCTGAAATATTGCAAGCTCTTAACATTTGTCAAAGTTTGCCGTAAAAAAAAATCAGATTTTTTTGAACATTTTTTAAATGTTTTTCGAGTTACTGTTCATCCTGAGCTCATTTGAGAGCTCGGGTGTGCAAGGGCACTGCACTTTCGTACTGAGCAGCTCAACATTGATATTTATCTCACTTAAGCTACCGAAACCATGGTTGTTCGTCTGATGGAATTCGCACCGTACTTTGTGGGTGCTAGACATTGCACGTACGTCTTCGGTGGTAGGAGTCTGTCATATGTTCCTGTCGTCAGTAATCTATCTTTATTTGCGGTCTCATGCTTTATGGAGCTCCTCCTTGTTTGTCTAGAAAAAAAAATTGAGGCCAATGTAATAACCGATGCATCGCCTCACTGTACGTACGAAGGCGGCCCAACCACTGTCAACGAACTGTTCAAGAGTTGCGTGTGAGGTACCCGCAACTCGAGCCCTTCCACCTGAATCAAGTGGGCAAAGATCCCGATCACATTTCACCAATCATAGAGCATGATGCAAGACGATGTACCAGTGCCACCATGGCCATGCGACGTGCAATATACTTCCTCCGTTCGCTCAAACACGGAGGGAGTATATTTTACTGGGTGTCTGTCAAAAACTTAGGATCAGGTCTCAACAACTCATTTTCTTCTTTCAGTTCTTCCTTCATAGGTGGTGGTGGTATGTAAAAAAGCATCTAACAAGTTCACCAACAAAACAGCAACTCAAGAGTACAGAGTAACACAAACGATGGAGCTAGGCCTCTATGGACAGGTTCTTCTTGTGTCTGCTCAGCTTCAGCCGGGGCGTGGTATCAGCTTTCACCACCGCCAGCTTGTCGTCGTCGCTGGCCGTCGTCGTCTTCGCCGGAGCAGCATCCTTGGTGCTGCAGATCTGCGGCCTCGCGCCACCGAGGCCGAGGGATAACAGCCTGCTCTTGCCGGTGCTCCTGCTGCGGCCCAGCCTCGCAATCTCCTCCCGCATGGTGGAGCACTCCTTCTCCAGCTCTGCCACCCGCTGCTTCATGCCGTCCATGCCCTCGCGCAGGGCCTGGTTCTCCCTGGCAGCCAGGGGCCAGCCGACGCCACCGCGGTGTTGTTCAGCAGAGGCTGGCAGGCCGAGCTGCCTCGAGCCGTCCTCGAGGTTCTCGGAGATCATCAGGCACTCGGCGATGGAGCTCCGGAGCTGGAGCTGCTCGAAGAAGAGGACCTGCACGATGACCCGCAGGGGGAGACGCTCGTTCTGCGCAGCGTGGGTGCAAGCCTCCAGGGAGAGCTTCTGGCAGTCCATCACACGGCAAAGCTCTTCCTTCTCCGATTCCGACAGATGGGGATGAGCCTATGTACAGGAGCAGAAACAAAACATAAACAAACATCAGCAAGGTGAACTTATGATTGATGTGACATCAAACATTACTAGCTACTTGTCGATGCCACATCAAATATTACAGTTCAAACATTACTATCTATAAGCTTCGTTAACAGAAGGTAAAAGGAAGAATAGTAAGCAGTAAGCACCACCTTCATGCAACCTAAATAATGCCTCTGAACCTACTCTACTATTTCTTCAATGACCTCTTTATCCTGCGGCGCAAGCTGAATGATCACAAACCTATACTGTACTATCTAGTTTCACTGAGAAAAGGTTTTGGAACTGAATGCAGAACAGCTATCCACCAATCCTTTCGAATATAACTCGACAGGAAGTTACAAGGATAGGAAGAACTAAGTTATGGATGCTAATCATGATTTGCCTTACTGAGGATATGCAGAAGAATTCACCTACAGGTGTGTTATTGTGCCAATGGAAACAGGGAGCAGAAATTAAAAAGCATTACCTTCAGATAGATGTCAATGGCACGATAAAGTCCATCATCTATTGGCCGAGCATAATCTGGTATGGCAGCAGCCAAAGACCGAAACTTTGGCAACTTTAGGTTGACATCTGGTGCAACTTCAGCTAGGTAGCCGTCGATCAACTTAGCAACCATAGTAATAGGCAATAGAGATGGAGAAGCCAATAGGTGCCCATCCTCGCCAATGCCAGGAGAAGCTCCACCAGTTTCTTGATCCATTGCCAAGAAATGGTCAAGAATCCTATGTACGCAATCCACATCATAGAGCATTTCAATAGATTCAGACATGTTTGTTATCAGAAGATCTTCCAGAGTGGCCTTGTCAAGCTGCAAACCTATCCGACGCTCCAAGTTGGACATGCAGGATGAGCTGGCTTTAAGGAAGATCGCTGTGCGCAGAAGGCCAAATAACAGCTTGCAAGATGTAATACCCCTTTGGAAAGGCAGCAGCCTATCAATCTCCTCAAGAAGATACCTTTGCTCCTCTTCAGAAGGCATGGCTGATAAAGTTGTCACTGAAAGGCAGCTGCTGACATCGCTAATGCTTTTACGTCGATTCAGACCAGGTAAACGTCTTTTGGCATAATGGTTAAGGGATCCAACAATAATGTCCTGATTGACGCCTCGATATTCCATAGCTGAGATTACCTTCTTGTATAATGGAAGGCTTAAGCATGACACATCATCATACCACCAATCTGAACTGCAATTTCTTGGCCTTGCTCCAGTGCTAATACCATTCCACAAGAAGCTCCCTCCAGGACTCTGTGTGGGACCACCATACTGGGAGACAGGCCAGCCAAATACATCGGGATCAGTACTTGATTTAGTTGCAACCGAGTCTACGCACTTCTTCACAACTTGCAATTTTTCAGCAAGATCGATGACTTCATCGCAAGTATGAAGTGCCTTGATTGAATCTTTCCAGCTTTTGAGAACTGTCTGGGTAAGGAAGTTCTCTGTCTGCGCAATCAAATTTCCCTCAGCGATCTCTTCAGTCATCTCGAGATACTCAGAAGCGCAGCGAAGGTGCACAACATTGGAGGAAGTCAATTCAAACTTCACACCATAGCAGAACCTAGCAGCTAGTTCAAAAGCCTTTGCTCCCCCAGGAATATCAGATAGATCAATGGCACAGCTATCTTCTCCCTTCTCAATTTTCTCTCTGATGAGACGTTCCAGAAGGCCACTCTTCGATAATAGAGGAAACTGTAAAACAGATATCAATTGTTACAAGTTAATTTACTTCATCCTCCGCAGATATGTACATCTATTTTTTGTCTCTAAACAAAGTTGTACCAAATCAAAGACACTTATTTTGGGATGGACAGAGTAGTATGCACATATTGGTACTAGAAGTTGCCCAGAATCAAAGTAAAAATTGCACAATGCTAACAAAATTGTGTGAAAACACATGAATGCCTTAAGTGAACTTATTAGTGATTTTTTTACCTTGTGGAGATGAAAAGATTGTTCCCCAACCACCACAGTTATATCACTGAGAAGGCCAGTAGTGCAATACCTACATAACAAACATATTTCCATTAGTAATTTTCTGTTTGAACAATTTAGTACATATAAAATAGTGTTCTTACACAGCTATAACTGTAGAGCATGCAGAAGTACATGAATATAGGTGGGAAAATTATTCCAGCCAAACCACATGAGATAATATTCAGATAATTTTAGTTTGTTGTACACAATCATGCAGAGCTTGAATGCTGCATTTAGTTCGGCCATCTATTCTAAAGGGAACATGAGCTCAATGTAGCAACTGAGCCTCGCTTGGGTCGGGGGTAGATGTACAAACTCACTACCCTCCATGTCTATCTCTATTTCTTTTCTACTATTTCAACACGTAATTGTTCCTACATGTTTCAACATTTTGCTTCTTGGAAAAACATGGTATACTTTGGTGCTCTTTGACCTCATCAAGGGAGTGAGCTAAACTTAATGCACTACATAATCCAGCTGAATATCAACATACCACATTAGCCCTGGCCGGTCTCATTAAAATTGAAAAATTTAGGGAGAAAAGGCCACATTAGCCCTAGCTGGACACATTAATGTGCTTGACTTCCCAACCTCTAGACTGTATGCACACAGAACATGGACTAAAATATCAATGGTCAGAAATTGAAAATAATAATCAAAGTTCATACGTCACAATCTCTTCTAAATACAATTTAGACGTGTTGATCAAGTGATGTGCCTAATAAAGATGGTTCTAAAAAAAGGTTGCACTTAAATAGGACACAGGAGACCAGATAAGAGATTAGCTATAAGCTTTCTAACCGTAACAAAAAAAAATCTCAAGTTTCAGATTTGCAGCAGTTTATTACATATTCCAGGACCGGTATCTGACGGAGTAATGCTCGGCGTGACTGTGACGAGAGAACAGAATTTGGAGGAATCAATATGGCACATTTAGTGCCCAACATGTGCAGCTCCAGCAAGTACTGAACATAAGAACGACCGGGCCCAAAAGTCAGGCGAGAGCGAGACAATATTTCTCATGGAAGGGGGGAATAGATGCTAATCCAGGACAGGCATTTTGCACTGTGACCACTCCATTTACCCACCACTGCCTTGATCTCAATAACTACCAAAAATGGTACTATAAAAGGTAGGTTCCATTTTTCCATGAACAGAGGAAGTCCTCCAACACGGTATGAGCATCGAATGCATCAAAATGACAGTCTTAGCATATGATATTGATTAACAGGCTGTCTTGGGATAACTGGTAGGGAGTCCTCCCAGAAAGTTGCGTCAGCTTAAAAACAAAAAACGGTTGTAGTTTTCATAGCTGGCCTGGGCTCGATGTTTTGATTAGAGCCTTCCATCCAGAAGGAGTTGGTTAGCATATTATAATCAGTACCCAAGATGAAGCCAACAGGAAGAGGTTGGGCCATGGATGCATGGGAGCTTCTTGTACACACATATGGCACCTATTCAATTATTTTTCCAATTCCTGAAAGAAGTAATGGCAGGTACATTTTCTATCGTGCCCAACCTCACACAGACAAACACTCCAATGGCTACAAAGACAATTATGGCAGCAAATAGAGCAAGTAATGAAAGCATTGCACGAATTAAGAGGTGAAGCAACTTTAATAAGATGTTAAAATTGTCATTTGCAACCATGAGGGGCTGTGCAACAACTGTGCAGGTTAGACATGGCAGAGGATCATGTTGGGGGAACTGAAGAAATAGAGAGGAGCTGTTCATACCAGTCTTGGCCCTGCTTCCTGAACACATCAGCTCTTGATCCCAGCTTGAGGCAGGCCATGTTAGGAGTCCCAGGTTCCAGTGGACGCCGCACTACATGAAGGAGGCGGCCGGTTCCTTGGGATCAAAGGCAGAGAGAGATTCCGGCCCCCCGCACACACTAGGACCAAATCCTCGAGAAACCAAGGGAAAGAAAAGAGAAAAGGAAACCACTTTCCCCACACGCACACGCAAAACCTCAATCTAGCCCAAAATCCCCCGAGACGTCGCTAAGATGTGGAAGGCGAAGAGCATCCAGGTTACGAGGAACAGGAGAAGAGGAGAGATTCCGGCGATCTCTGGAGACGTGGAAAAGAAGGACCGGACCCTTTGGATAATTGTGGTACCTAAACCCACCCGCCGAATTACTCCTGAAATCTTGGCCACCGCAAGAAGACTCCCTTGGATGGATTCTCCCGCCAAGATCCCGACTCAACAAAGGAATAGCCCGTCCCGGACCCGGAAGAAGAAGATGAAGAAGAGAGGTCGATGACCAGTGGTGCCGGCGGAGGAGGAGGAGGAAGAAGGTTTGTTGGTTTGTTTGTTTATGGGGAGGGGCGGGGTGGGGGAGTAGGAATGTTGTGGCAGGCAGGGAAGGGGATCCAAGAACATTCTCTTCTTTGGCTCGGTGTACTCGTAGTACTAGTAGTCCTGCTGTGGTGTGGATTTGGGTGGGCTTCACAGCTTCCTATGGAGAAAAGGACACCAAACGGAAAGGAGACGGGGAGGAGGGGAGGAGGAGGAAGGCAGCCAGGCTGTGGGCCCAGACCCGGCAGGCCCAGAATCCACTTTGGCTGCATTATAGTATTTGTATCCTCCTTTGTTGATTTTTTTTCTTTTTTCTTTTTACGAAAACCTTCCGATCTATTCATCTTCAGTCATGCCAGTACAACAAACACTGGAAGTAATAAAAGTTAAATCCAGATCCGTAGACCACCTAGCGACGACTACAAGCACTGAAGCAAGCCGAAGACGCGCCGCCGTCATCACCCTCCCTCGTCGTAGCCGGGCAAACTTGTTGTAGTAGACAGTCAGGAAGTCATCGTGCTAAAGCCCCATAGGACTAGTGCACCAGAACAACAACCGTCACCGATGAAGAGACACGTAGATAGAAAGGATCCAACCTGAAGACACACGAACGTAGATGAACGAAGACCGAATCTAAGCAGATCCACCAAAGACCACCACCAACTGAATCCTGTGAGACACACCTCAACACGGCCTCCGACGATGCTAAAAGCACCATTGGGCAGGGCCCAATCAGGGAAAATCTTATTCCATCTTCAGGGAGCCGTCGTCGTCTCACCTTCCTGAGCAGGACACAAATCCTAACAAAATTCAAAGAAACTATGGCACCCCGGCTAAGAGGGACCGGAACGCCCCGTATTCCAGCCCAGAAATCAAGTCTTCTGGAATACGACACTGCTTGGCATAGAACGAATCAGCTCTTATTACAATAGATAAGGTACAAGGGTCTGCTATTACAACGATTACAGTGGCACGACGACACTACGCCTGCTAAGGTAGCTCTATGCTAGCAGCGGAACAACTCGTAGCAGCGGAACAACGACGACGGTGGTGAACTCCACTCCGTAGGGACTCTGGCTGGGACACTGTCTAGCTCGCGCGAACGAAATCCTCAACAAGCAATCAAGCACAGCATCACCTGCAATCTGGCATGACACGCCAGGTGAGTACTTTGAATGTACTCGCAAGCTCACAACAACCAAAAGCATCAAAGCAAAACAACAACATAGCATTAACAAGTTAACTTATTACTAACTACTATGAGGTGGAAGAAGATATTACTCAAAGTAATAATGTAAGACTAGAATCACTGCTAAACCCTCATCTTGGGTCACATGGACCATCACATTCTTGGATATCCGCCCAAGCAACATATCATCTCGATCACTTCGTGATCAATACCTCCTTGTGATCACCACCTAGCCACAACACAATCCGATGATCATTCTCAAGATCATCTCGATGCCAACGATGAACTCCTGCCAAACTGATACTTGTCCACATGCAACTACAAGCATTAATATAAGTTATTCCGTCATTGTGAGTGTTGATCGAATGGTGTGACCTACAACGAACTGTGTCCATGACCGAGGACGCGACTATCGATAGTTTATACACTCTGCAGAGGTTAGTACACTGTACCCACACCACGGAACTCATGGCCTCGTGCTCCCATTCGGGTGGACCAACGACATTCCGACAAAAACAATCTATTGCATGACACTCTCCCGGCCACTCCCGACAAACTCCCCTTTGGGCTATGTCCTGGGTGGCCCCTGATGTCAACTCATGACATCCGCCACCTCTGTGGCTGCCACCGTCGTGGCCAAACAAAACAACTCGTCCCAAACGGGAACACCCGGGTACAAGACAACTTGGGCACACAAGGTTATGACCGCCTACCGGGCCAGGGCAGCGCGAGCACCTAACCTTCCCTAGTTGGAGGCACCGACGAGAGGCATGACAATAGACCGAATTAGGGCCTCCCCATCCAGGCAAGTGTGGCTGCACTGGTGAGCTCGATTCGGTGGAATCTGACCAATGAAATGACGGAATTTGTCCCCAAGATAGGTTTGTGATAGAACTGTTACTCCAATGTTACATATCAACCTGTGATTCAAATCATAGCAATATCCATCCAAAATCCAAAGCATAAAATATATCCATATCATTAGCACAATATTCAATATGACTATGAAATAAGCATGACTACTGCTACTAGTAATCCCGAAGTAACACGTCATCCTCACTCTTCAAAATATAAGTCCTAGAGATCCAAGCATCATCATGGCAGTAACAAACTCACATATATCCAATCATAATGCCATGAATAAATCATTTCTAAATAATGCAATATTAAGCAAATTTAATTCAAATAAACCATGCATTGCATTGCAATCATGCAAATGGAGGGTGTGGCTTGCCTTGCTCCAAAAGAGAGGGGAAGAGCTCCTGGTCTTCACCAACACACCACAAACACTCTGAAATATTTTTGCAAGCATTTAAGAATATACCATAATGCAAATACTTCTGTCCAGAAATTCTAGACAGAAGATAAAAATACCAAATTCTACCAGAAAATAGAGGAACTCAAAAGAAAAATAATGCAAAAAGAATCAGTTCATTTGGACTTGTAGTTTAGGAGTTATTCAAGGTCAAAGTTGGGTCAAATATGGATTTAAAAATGAATTAAACTGATTTTCTGGAAATTCCAGAGGGGCTGTCGTCGAAAGCATAAAGTGGGGTTTACGCCTCCACTTAAAACGCTTCGGCGCGGACGGGGTGAGGCTGACGGGTGGGGTCACCCCGTCAGATTTAAAGAGAGAGAGGGGGGAACAGAGAGGAGGCGGCTCACCGGCGGCCGTTCGCCGGCGTAGAGACGACCGCAGAGCTAGGCGAGGACGGGGAAGGAACGGGCACTCGACGGCGCACCTGCCTGTACCCGTGGCTCCTCGAATGGTGGCCAGACGGCGTCGTACCCTTCGTCTCCGGCGGCGGTGGCTACGGGCGTCGGCGAACTTGGCGATTCCGGCGACCAAGGCTCGGGATAGAGGCTGAGGAGGACCAGGGGAGTGAGGGGAGCTCGATGGTGGGCTCAGCTGGGGCTAGGGTGGCTCGGAATGAGCTCGAGGAAGAGATGGCCGAGCGGTGGAGCTTTGGCCGGAGAGGAGGAAGGAGAGGGCTCCGGCTTGGGTTAGAGGCTCTAGAGGTCGATTTGGTGAGTAGGAGGAGGAGTGGTGAGGCGAGCCGCGGCCGGGGACGGCTTATATAGGCGGGGGAGAGATTCCAGTCCAGATGCCGCGCGACCAGATGGGCGAGCTCAGGCGAGGGGGTCCAGGCACGCGTGCGAGCTTTGCGGCGATGGGAGAGAGACTGAGCGGAGGGCCAGCGACGCGGGATGGCAGAAAGCGTACGCGGGATGGCAGAGCACACGCGGTCGGCCACTAGCGCACTGTGCGCACGTGTGCGGCGACGGCAGAGCTGCCGTGGAGCGAGGAGAGGGAAAGAAGGAGAGGGCGAGGGGCCAGCCGGCCAGGTGGACGCCGGAGAGGGAGTGCGGCGCCCTCGGACGCACGGACGCGGCCGAGAAGAAGACGCCCGCAGCTCGGCGACACCCAGAGCGCGCTCGCTGCACGCAGTGCGGTCACCGCCTGCACGGCCATGGAGAGGGCACGTAGGCTGGGTACACCATGTCCACAGTGAAGTCCATCCCTCCTACAGCCTCTCTGATGAGATGGGTCAATCAAAAGGGCCGTGGGCAGATGGGATGCATCCAGGAATTGTTACAGTAGTCAACTAGAGTTAGATGTTGTGGTCAAGTTACTTGACCATTGGATCAGAGGGAATGTCTCAGGGGTTTAGGGTAGGAAGGACTACAGTCCTGTGAATTTTGAGATGATTTGGATAAGTTTTGAAGATAGATGCTATACAACTGCCCAAAACAGCACAGAAACTGGATCAGGAAGATGCACTCACATGGTGTGTGGGATTGGGCTGAAATTTGGTATAGGATGGTGATTTAGGACCATGCAGATACTGGGAAAATTTCATGCCATTTGGAAATACCTAGATGGTACTTCCTTCACAAAGGTCCTCTCTGCACAGAACCTTGGGAGAATAATGTAGGGCAAATGACTTGGCAAACTGATGTGAAATTTGGCATGCACAAAGGATATATGGATCTTTAGGCCCTGAATTAATTTCAGAATTTTTGAAGCAATAAAGGATGTAGTTGCTTCATACACTGAAAATTTGACCAGAACCAAAGATTGGAAGTTGTGCTCACATAGAAGGTGGGATGGAGCTATAATTTGGTGTAGGGGAATAGTTTGAGCATATGGAGGACCTGGCAAAATTTCAACCCATTTGGATACTCCTAGCTAGTACTTCCTTTAGAAAGCTTCTTTCTGGACAGAAACTTTGGGAATTTGCTGGGGAAGATTCACTAGGCAAATGGAGCTGAATTTTGTCATGTGGATAGGAAAGAGTGCTCAAAAAGTTTGAGAGCAATCAGGAAAATATAAATAGCACTTCCTTCATAAAGTGCCAAACTGGACAGAATGGAAAAGGAATATTTCTGAATTACTTTTGAACTAGGCAAGGAAGGGTTTGGACATATTTGGGGAATATATGATCCAAAGAATTTATGAGAATTATTTGGGAATTTTTGGAATGACAGAAATATAGGTTGCTTCACAACCTAGGTCAGATAGGGTTATTCCTTTAAGGAGAAAAGGAATATTCCCTAAGAAAAGAATTTTGGAGTTGGACTAGTATATAGGTGCCATGATCTTGGGAAAGATACAAGGATGAAATACCACTTGGGATGAGAAGGAATGATGATCTCCAAAGTTTCAAGTCCATAGAACTGCTCCAAAAGGAAAACCAGAGCAAAAACCAAATAAAACCAAAAGAAAAAGAAAGGCCCAAAAATCGGGGTGTTACAAACCTACCCCCCTTACAAAAATCTCGTCCTCGAGATTTGGTTGCTCAGGGAACAAGTATGAATATGACTTAAGGAAGCCGTTTCCAACTCGGGCGTCCTTTTTCCTTTGTGCATTGTTCCCTTAGAATTTCCTATGATCGGACGTTCTGCCTCTGAGATGATTTGCTTCACTTTACTTGAATTTCTGACGAGCCTTACCTCATTCGTCAAACTCTATGCTGACTTGGATGGGTTCATGTCTGCCGGTAATATCGTGAAAATAAATTTTCCTGTGAGCACGAAACCTTTGTATTTCTTCTATTGGTGTGCTCAAATAGATGTGTGTCTTCCGGGTTCCAACCGTGCTGAGCATCGTAGTTGTTCTTTTAACGAGATCCGACTGCCCGTGAACGATACTGCGGCATCGGGATTCGTCTCTTCGTCTGAGCTTGCAATTGTAACATCTCGAGTCTAGACTGACGGTTGCGTTGCCGGAAAATATTTCTCGTGTCCAGTTGTCCTTGTACTCAGTTCTACCAGTGAGAGCGCCTGATCTGAGCTGGGTGCTCAGCGTGTGTCTTACCCATTTTGTTGGTATTGTCATCGGTGTTAATGGATCGTGAGATATTGTAACACAGTTACTGGAGTCAACATGCTGAACTGACGAAGGAGTCTTGCATCTGATGAGACAGACTTGGATATATCACACTGACCCTTCTAAACATGCATAACCGGACAAACAGGTTATCGGGAGGCCCTTATGGAACAGGGTAGGCCTCTAAGTGCACATCCATGTTGATCTTTATGGAACCATGGGCTCAATCTGACTTGGGTACCCGGACTATTGTCGGTCGTGCGGTAATTGTCATATTTCTGTTGTTAGACTTACTCCTTGATTTTCAGTACTTTCTTTGTCGAAACCCCTTGCGGAAAGAGCTTGGCCTTATTTATTTACCCCCAGTTCCTTTTGCGACCATAGTTGTTGTTGGTGCAATCATCATACTTTGTTCTTGCGCATGAACCGAGTCCTCATAAGCATACCATATAGTTGTACAGAGTGTGCTGATCTGGCCGATCAGACAATACTGTAACAAGAATCCATGATACCACCCCTTCCGGTGCCGAGAAACTGACCTTTGTAGTTGCTATTAAAACTGTTGTTTCAAGCTTGTCCGCCTCACCATTTGTTGATTCACATGAGATGTATCTCTGACTTTGCCTCTTCTGTCCTGAATTATGGAGTTGTTGCATCCTGGCCTTCTTTTGGTAGATTTATGTAAATAGAGTTGCATCCTCGTATAAGTGTCTTGCATAATCTGGGGTGCAGGCTCCTCATACGGAAATCTGGGGTTATATACAAGATTCTCGGAGCAGACATATGTCCTGACTGACTTCTGTCAAAACTGTTGCGGACCAAATTCTGAAGCTGCCCTATACTGCCAACTCACTGTGTAATATCTTGTAGCGGTACTGATGGCGGTGTGTAATGCCGTACTAGAGAAAACTGGATTGCTTGCTAAATAAGGCTGGATAAGACTGGGTTCCGTGCCTAAGAAGTTTCTCCCCTGGTTGCGTATTGAGGAAGATTCACTGCCTTATGCCGGAAGCTTTCACCGAGGTAGCTTGCGGTGGAAGACTGGGTATCTTGGGCTGGAAGCTGTTCATGTGTTGCACAGAGGAAACTTGAGGAGACTTGCATCATAAGCTTCTTCCGGTACCGTGTGGGGGTAAGGCTGGGCTCCTTACACCAGAAGATTCATACTATGATCCGCGGACTGAATACTGTATATATACCCATAACATTTTTTTATGCTGGTTATGTGTATGAGAAGAATTGCCTGTTTGTCTTTCTAGCTGAAAGTTGAACTCTTAGCCCCTTTTGTCTTTCTTTCGTAGCACAACATATTTCAAATTCCACCTGTGGCTGAAATAAAACTTTATATATATCCATACCTTCGCTGGAAAAACAGATTGTTAACCTTGCACCTGACTTGTCTTCCTGCTGGTTTGTTCATTGCTGCTGTAAAGGTTGCACAACTGATGCAAACTTGATGTTGAAAATAAATCCAGGCTATCATTTATATTCCAATATATTGCAGTCAACTGAGATTGCCATACTGTTTAGCTGAGCTTCCAAATAACTGAGATCCTCATTTCTTCTTCGGGTCCGAAGGTGATTGATGAGCAACTTTCATAAGGGGAAAATAAGGTAACACCAAAGGCCCAAAAGAAACAACAAAGAAAACAACTCAATCGAATAACGGCACACAACAGTCATACAGGCATCCATAAGTGACACTGCATCCATTACTACTGAGCACCAACTACAACATGCAAGCTACTACAACTGATGCAACATGAGCTATATGGATTCTAATGCACTGCGAACAAACTAAAGCTGGGTAGCTGACGAAGCAGCTGGTGGAGGGGTGGGTGGAGCAGTTGATGCAGGAGGAGCAGGGGTCGAGGAAGGAGGCAATGGGCGTGGAGCCATTGCAGCACCGAGCAATCTCCTGGCCCGGGTCGCGTCTCGGACGAGCTCAGCAATCAGCATATACTCGGCCGTCATGAACCGGGACATGGCGGGGATGGCCACATCATCATTAGGGCGAGTAGAGGGGAATCTGACTCACCTGGGGTTCTCGGCTATGGTGGGGTAGTAGGAATAGGCACGGTTTTCTTGCATCACCAGCTCTTGATGACGAAGACCCGTAATTCCTGCCAGGGTTGCGAGTTGAACTGCGCGATCTGGAGTGGCACCATATCCGCCATGGAATCAGTAGGAACATCTTCCGATAGGGATCCTGGCTTCCAGAAAAACATGGGCAAAATACTCCAGTAATTTGCCTCCAAGCTGAACCTCAAACACCTGGTACCGCGGCATCTCACCATTGGGGTAGAGGCTATGCCACACATCATGGAGCAGGGACGCGAAGGTGAGCGGTGCAGGGGCTGCGTTGAACTCAATAGGAGTGGTGGCCATCTACACTCATGGAATAGATGGTCATAAGAAAGACGGAATCTATATGCATGCTATGCAACAACCAAGTGCAGCAATCAAATGCAACAAACAACCAGAACTCTACACTACCGATTTCTAACGCTCGCGTTGACTAGGGCATCCTATAGCCAAGCCTGGCTCTGATACAAACAGTTGTGGCACCCCGGCTCAGAGGGACCGGAACGCCCCGTATTCCAGCCGAGAAATCAAGTCTTCTGGAATACGGCACTGCTTGGCATAGAACGAATCAGCTCTTATTACAATAGATAAGGTACAAGGGTCTGCTATTACAACGATTACAGTGGCATGGCGACACTACGCCTGCTAAGGTAGCTCTATGCTAGCAGCGGAACAACTCGTAGCAGCGGAACGACGACGACGGTGGTGAACTCCACTCCGTAGGGACTCTGGCTGGGACACGGTCTAGCTCGCGTGAACGAAATCCTCAACAAGCAATCAAGCACATCATCACCTGCAATCTGGCATGACACGCCAGGTGAGTACTTTGAATGTACTCGCAAGCTCACAACAACCAAAAGCATCAAAGCAAAAGAACAACATAGCATTAACAAGTTAACTTATTACTAACTACTATGAGGTGGAAGAAGATATTACTCAAAGTAATAATGTAAGACTAGAATCACTGCTAAACCCTCATCTTGGGTCACATGGACCATCACATTCTTGGATATCCGCCCAAGCAACATATCATCTCGATCACTTCGTGATCAATACCTCCTTGTGATCACCACCTGACCACAACACAATCCGATGATCATTCTCAAGATCATCTCGATGCCAACGATGAACTCCTGCCAAACTGATACTTGTCCACATGCAACTACAAGCATTAATATAAGTTATTCCGTCATTGTGAGTGTTGATCGAATGGTGTGACCTACAACGAACTGTGTCCATGACCGAGGACGCGGCTATCGATAGTTTATACACTCTGCAGAGGTTAGTACATTGTACCCACACCACGGAACTCATGGCCTCGTGCTCCCATTTGGGTGGACTAACGACATTCCTACAAAACCAATCTATTGCATGACACTCTCCCGGCCACTCCCGACAAACTCCCCTTTGGTCTATGTCCTGGGTGGCTCCTGATGTCAACTCATGACATCCGCCACCTCTGTGGCTGCCACCGTCGTGGCCAAACAAAACAACTCGTCCCAAACGGGGACACCCGGGTACAACACAACTTGGGCACACAAGGTTATGACCGCCTACCGGGCCAGGGCAGTGCGAGCACCTAACCTTCCCTAGTTGGAGGCACCGGCGAGAGGCATGACAATAGACCGAATTAGGGCCTCCCCATCCAGGCAAGTGTGGTTGCACTGGTGAGCTCGATTCGGTGGCACCTGACCAACGAAATGACGGAATTTGTCCCCAAGATAGGTTTGTGATAGAACTGTTACTCCAATGTTACATATCAACCTGTGATTCAAATCATAGCAATATCCATCCAAAATCCAAAGCATAAAATATATCCATATCATTAGCACAATATTCAATATGACTATGAAATAAGCATGACTACTGCTACTAGTAATCCCGAAGTAACACGTCATCCTCACTCTTCAAAATATAAGTCCTAGAGATCCAAGCATCATCATGGCAGTAACAAACTCACATATATCCAATCATAATGCCATGAATAAATCATTTCTAAATAATGCAATATTAAGCAAATTTAATTCAAATAAACCATGCATTGCATTGCAATCATGCAAATGGAGGGTGTGGCTTTCCTTGCTCCAAAAGAGAGGGGAAGAGCTCCTGGTCTTCACCAACACACCACAAACACTCTGAAAATATTTTTGCAAGCATTTAAGAATATACCATAATGCAAATACTTCTGTCCAGAAGTTCTAGACAGAAGATAAAAATACCAAATTCTACCAGAAAATAGAGGAACTCAAAAGAAAAATAATGCAAAAAGAATCAGTTCATTTGGACTTGTAGTTTAGGAGTTATTCAAGGTCAAAGTTGGGTCAAATCTGGATTTAAAAATGAATTAAACTGATTTTCTGGAAATTCCAGAGGGGCTGTCGTCGAAAGCGTAAAGTGGGGTTTACGCCTCCACTTAAAACGCTTCGACGGGGGCGTGGTGAGGCTGACGGGTGGGGTCACCCCGTTAGATTTAAAGAGAGAGAGGGGGGAACAGAGAGGAGGCGGCTCACCGGCGGCCGTTCGCCGGCGTAGAGACGACCGCGGAGCTAGGCGAGGACGGGGATGGAACGGGCACTCGACGGCGCACCCGCCTGTACCCGTGGCTCCTCGAATGGTGGCCAGACGGCGTCGTACCCTTCGTCTCCGGCGGCGGTGGCTACGGGCGTCGGCGAACTTGGTGATTCCGGCGACCAAGGCTCGAGATAGAGGCTGAGGAGGACCAGAGGAGTGAGGGGAGCTCGATGGTGGGCTCAGCTGGGGCTGGGGTGGCTCGGAATGAGCTCGAGGAAGAGATGGCCGAGCAGCGGAGCTTTGGCCGGAGAGGAGGAAGGAGAGGGCTCCGGCTTGGGTTAGAGGCTCTGGAGGTCGATTTGGTGAGTAGGAGGAGTGGTGAAGCGAGCCGCGGCCGGGGACGGCTTATATAGGCGGGGGAGAGATTCCAGTCCAGATGCCGCTGCGACCAGATGGGCGAGCTCTGGCGAGGGGGTCCAGGCACGCGTGCGAGCTTGGCGGCGACGGGAGAGAGACTGAGCGGCGGGCCAGCGACGCGGGATGGCAGAAAGCGTACGCGGGATGGCAGAGCACGCGCGGTCGGCCACTAGCGCACTGTGCGCGCGTGTGCGGCGACGGCAGAGCCGCCGTGGCGCGAGGAGAGGGAAAGAAGGAGAGGGCGAGGGGCCAGCCGGCCAGGTGGACGCCGGAGAGGGAGTGCGGCGCCCTCGGACGCGCGGACGCAGCCGAGAAGAAGACGCCGCAGCTCGGCGACACCCAGAGCGCGCTCGCTGCACGCAGAGCACGCGCGACCGCGTGCCCACAGTGCAGTCACCGCGTGCACGGCCAGGGAGAGGGCACGTAGGCTGGGTACACCATGTCCACAGTGAAGTCCATCCCTCCTACAACCTCTCTGATGAGATGGGTCGATCAAAAGGGCTGTGGGCAGATGGGATGCATCCAGGAATTGTTACTGTAGTCAACTAGAGTTAGATGTTGTGGTCAAGTTACTTGACCATTGGATCAGAGGGAATGTCTCAGGGGTTTAGGGTAGGAAGGACGACAGTCCTGTGAATTTTGAGATGATGTGGATAAGTTTTGAAGATAGATGCTATACAACTGCCCAAAACAGCACAGAAACTGGATCAGGAAGATGCACTCACATGGTGTGTGGGATTGGGCTGAAATTTGGTATAGGATGGTGATTTAGGACCATGCAGATACTGGGAAAATTTCATGCCATTTGGAAATACCTAGATGGTACTTCCTTCACAAAGGTCCTCTCTGCACAGAACCTTGGGAGAATAATGTAGGGCAAATGACTTGGCAAACTGATGTGAAATTTGGCATGCACAAAGGATATATGGATCTTTAGGCCCTGGATTAATTTCAGAATTTTTGAAGCAATAAAGGATGTAGTTGCTTCATACACTGAAAATTTGACCAGAACCAAAGATTGGAAGTTGTGCTCACATAGAAGGTGGGATGGAGCTATAATTTGGTGTAGGGGAATAGTTTGAGCATATGGAGGGCCTGGCAAAATTTCAACCCATTTGGATACTCCTAGATAGTACTTCCTTTAGAAAGCTTCTTTCTGGACAGAAACTTTGGGAATTTGCTGGGGAAGATTCACTAGGCAAATGGAGCTGAATTTTGTCATGTGGATAGGAAAGAGTGCTCAAAAAGTTTGAGAGCAATCAGGAAAATATAAATAGCACTTCCTTCATAAAGTGCCAAACTGGACAGAATGGAAAAGGAATATTTCTGAATTTTTTTTGGACTAGGCAAGGAAGGGTTTGGACATATTTGGGGAATATATGATCCAAAGAATTTATGAGAATTATTTGGGAATTTTTGGAATGACAGAAATATAGGTTGCTTCACAACCTAGGTCAGATAGGGTTATTCCTTTAAGGAGAAAAGGAATATTCCCTAAGAAAAGAATTTTGGAGTTGGACTAGTATATAGGTGTCATGATCTTGGGAAAGATACAAGGATGAAATACCACCTGGGAGGAGAAGGAATGATGATCTCCAAAGTTTCAAGTCCATAGAACTGCTCCAAAAGGAAAACCAGAGCGAAACCAAATAAAACCAAAAGAAAAAAAGGACCAAAATCGGGGTGTTACAGAAACATCTAACAACTGAGCCCTCTCGACGGCAATGGTCGGGATCCACCACACGCCCATGACCCTTAGGCCACAGGAGACGAGTTAGATCGGCGGCGCCGCCGACGCCCTAATCTCTTGTTCGCTTGGGAGGAGAGAAGGAAGGGGTAGGCTAGCGACCGATAGGCAACTATTTTTCCATTTCTGTTGATTGATAGGCTCTTGATTTTGATTCTCTTTGTCCCTCTCCTCCAAACTAATTGACAACTGGGGTGATGACGACGGCATGTTTTCGGCTTGCTTCAGTGATTGTAGTCGTCGTTAGGTGGTCTACCAATCTGGATATAATTTTTATTATTTCTGGTGTTTGTTGTACTGTCATGATTAGAGATGAATAGAGTTTCCCGCAAAAGAAAAATAAGAGGAGAAGATCTTTGGACAGAGAAAGTGAGGGGACAGTAAATGGTAATCGGCGTGTTTCTTGTTATACGTACTATAATATCAACCACCGTTGGAGTTGTCAAAAAAAATAAAATATATCAACCACCGTTGGCTACTGTTCTTTTGGCCTTTTCTTGAGGGTCTTCTACCCTCCCCGTGGTCCACAACCACAGCAGCAAATGGCCACTCGTAAGTCCTAAACCCACACCCGCAAGAATCCAGATGTTTCAACGTCCGTCGACAAGTTCTTGCATGTTCGAGACCGAAAGGTCTGTCGTCCCTGGTGGAGGAGATGATGGAGATCACCAACGTGCAAGTCGGGACAGCCGAGAGATTTGGGGGAGATTGGCACTTCCATCCAGAAACAACTGGAATCACGTCGCTGCGCAGAGCCTAAACATTCCATGTTCCATCTTTTTTTTTCATGTTCGATGAAGCAACCATGGAATTTCAGAAACAGAAACTATTAAACCGTAAGGTAGCACTAGACACTAGGCTCACTGTTGATCACTTTTGTTTGTCTTGTGGCAAGTGGCAACGCAAAAGGTTGTGGATTCTGCGAGGGCAGCCGCGCATGATTAGCACCATGCCATGCTTCCTCCAATCGATGCATCCCTTTCCCTTGTGTCCCAAGGCAGCAAAGATTCCCGGTCACAGGACAAGCGAGGCACTAATCCAGTTCCATACTTTCTTTTCCACCTATCCTTTTTTTTACTAAACTGCCAAACCCATTAAGGCTGTCTATAATGAGAGTATCATAGCTAGTATCATGCATGCCAACTAGGCAATTTTGATGAGGTGGTATAGAATTAAATGAAGAAAAAAAGGGTTGAGTATCATATCATGATACCGTATCATAATAAATACTATACTACGATGTGTCTTGCATGGCAATAAATAAGTTTATCTACAATGCATTACAGAGGTAGTATCATACACTAGTATTATATTCATGATACTAACTTATGATACTACCCACTACGGCCAGCCTAAGGTACAGTGAAAGGGTGGCCAGCCAGCTATGCCACGTGGCGCATGCTGGTTGACCACTGTGAGAATTTTTTTTGGAGATTATTTTTAGAAGAGGGAAGTGAGCGTTTTTTCTTTTTTCTTTTTGATAAAATTTTTTCTAGTTTTTTTTTCCTTTTTGAGATGGATGTGATGTCCACGTGATGCGAGATTGTTTTTTAATTTTTTTTTGAGATGAAGCTGAGGTTTTTTTCTTTAAGATGGGGAACACGCGCACAACTTTCTCTCAAGCGGCCTGCAATAGCGGGCCCCAACCACTAATATCATATTACAACCTCGTCGAGTAATGCAGAAAGGCACAAAAACGCTGTCAGTTTGTGACGGTGTTACGTACCAGGGATGCCTCATCTTATCGGTTGCCGGTCCAAGTAGGCCGGCCCGAGGCCCCCTAGGTCGGCTTCGCCTTGGGCCATCAGTCCGGTCCATGGGCCTCGTAGGAGAAGACTCTGGAAGTCTTGTTGTACAAGACAAGGAAGCCGGAGCCACGGAGGACCCCGCCCCCTCACCGACGTAGTCGACTAGGTTGTGTAACCCTAGGGGCTCCGGTATCTTATATAAGCCGGGGCCGAGCTAGTCGTTAGATCATCATGCAATAATCCTTCGGTTTATACATGTACTTTGTACACTCCGATCGCAATATAAACATAGCAGGAGTAGGGTTTTACCTCTATCAGAGGGCATGAACCTGGGTAAAATCGTCTCTTGTCCCCCCCCCCCCCGACCTAATCACCACATCGGGATACTCTACCGAGGGTCGGCATAATCTACGCGTCGGGTCAGATGTTAGTCTTCGTCGCCGACTCGAGTGGCTAGATCGTCCAGGTTGAGAACTACACTCCAAGTCGGATCGTCAGATTTCGCAATCTGAAGTAGGTCACGGATTCCCATGCTGAGCTAGTTCTCCAGGGATTGGCCTCATGCCGGACCAAAGAGCGGTAGGTCAAAAAAATTGACCCACCCACTTGATCACCAACATTGAAGATCTCGCCGACATCCTCAAAGGTGGCACCAAAGAGCTTGAAGACTAGGACGAGGAGATGGGCGAGTCTGCATACATCCAACTGCCAGCCATGGCGCCTCTACGCCCGTGGCAGGCGACCTAGGTCCAGGAGTGTTACATGGTCGACACGCCAGATTATAGCTTCATGTGAAGTGAGGAAAGTGCCGGGGTGGAACTCAATGATTAGGAGATCGAGGGTCTCGACCAACAGTTAGGCAATCATGCGCAAGATGTAGCCTGGCTGAAGCTCCTTTCGGCGATAGGCAAAGTTTCCAAGGAAAAAACGATGCCTAGAGCGCAAAGGGGCTGTCGTGGATATAATCCTAACAATACCACGAGGGTAGGAATGTAGAGGCAATCGTATCTACCGAACGATGCAAGTGGGAGTATGCACAAGGAATTATACAGGTTTGGACCCTCTTCGTTGGAGGTAATACCCTACTCCTGTGGTGCTCTTAGCTCTTGACGTAAGGTACAAGTCGTGAATGTTCAACCCTCAGCCTAAGGCTCCCCTCCTAGCTTATATAGAGTGCGGTAGGTGGATGTATGTAATGGGCTGGTATTAATGTTGTTTATGGCCTCAGGTGTGGCCAACTGCTTCATGGCATTTACTTCTAGTAAGTGTCGTATTTAACTAGATTATACCACCGTTGGGTAACTGCCGACTTTAAGACATCATGGGCGATAGGTATCCTAGATAGTCATCGATTGCTCCCGTCGTCTCCCATGCCGACTGTTGGGCCTTAGCTGTCAGGCGGCTCAGAATCCGACGTAGGGACTTAGCGTGGTCCTGGGCCACCCTCCTTATCCTTGTTGGGATGATGACGATACCCCATGGCCCATGATCTTCTAGGGCCATATCTTGGATGGGCCATGGGC
The DNA here is from genome assembly GCA_039707655.1 of Elymus sibiricus. Lineage (NCBI taxonomy): Eukaryota > Viridiplantae > Streptophyta > Magnoliopsida > Poales > Poaceae > Elymus > Elymus sibiricus. Next base: position 300,460,164 of record CM077676.1, on the reverse strand, counting down.
TTCTGGTGGGCCATCCGTATACTTGGGCCTACCCCCGTATTTATAACCCCGATAGTAGCCCCCGAGTCAGTCGAGGTCTCGTTGGAGAGGATGACCATCTGCTTCCCGTTGGTAGGATTCTTGACTGTTCGACGAGCTTGAGGTTCAACTGAGAGACCTCGGTGGACTCAGTTATTCATGCCTCCGAAGGGCAAAGAGGCGAGCAATTCAGATGAAGACTCTGGGATACCCATTTTCCGATCTCTTCTGAAGAGGACGGCTCATGGCCCGACTAAGGGTGTATCATCAAATTCCGAGTCGTTATTTACGACATCTGGGCTTGATAAGATCAAGTGTCCCCAGTCAGTATCCATTATGAGGAACATCTGCCAATCACCTTTCTGCGGAACCAAGTCTAGGCAGTCGGATGCTCGATTCTCTCGGAGAGAATTCGACTCATGCCACAGGAGATATCTCGGGCGCTCCTTGCTCTTACACGGAACGGATCCATGACGAGTGTCGCTTCACTCCACTAGTACTCCCGGCGCTATTCACATGGTTTTTACGCCCAATCGCAGACAATTTCGGGAATCGTGTGCTCGAGTGGGTTGGCGATGGGGATGCGTTCAACACACGCAACCATCATTCAACACACGCAACCATCATCCATCTCCACCGCTGCTCCAAGACCACCCCCACCACGCGCACCGGCCTTCGGGCCGGTGCGGTCTTCATCACCGGCGCCGCCACCATCGTCATCTTCACCACCAGCGCCGCCGCCATCACCATCGCCGCCACCATGCTCCTCTCCTCCACCGGCTTTGTGCTGGCTTGTAACTTGCCTTCTCCCTCTCCTATGTTTGAGTAGTTGTATTAGTTCTTGAGGATTTGGATGAACCCTTGCATCATTAGTATTTTGATATTGATTAAGCGATCTGATCATTCTATTTATATGTATTGCGTTGATTGTCTCATGGTGTTGTGAAGGGCGCCCACATAACATTAGCCACTTATGGACTTGAGGTGATTTATGTTGGTGAGCAGGCTGGTCGTGGAGGTCAGTAGTGACAGGACCTATTCTCCCTTCGTCCCTGATCATTGCAATAGGGATTAGTGGAGAACCCTAGAACTTAATGTCATGACCACGGGGAGTTTACTCCCCTTAATCATCGTTGTGATAACCGGAGTGGGGAAGCACGGTGGTGGCACGAGGGTACACAATAACCAGAGTGGGGATGCGTACTTTATTGGCTCCGCCCACGCGAGATCATATACAAGTGGATTAGTGATACGAATATAGAGCCATGTCTATCATGTGTTGTCAGCATCATACTTGTGGTGATGACTCTGAATCCCTCGAGAACGTTTACTACTCAAGCATCATTTCACCTAGTTTAGTCTCTTTATTTTTCTGTCTTTTATTTCTCCGTTTGTAGTTTAGTAAACACTACCCTTTTTATTAGTCTTCCTAGCAACTTACTAAAGTAGACTATTTTCAAACTCCTGTTTGGGTGCGTACGGAACTGCGTTAAGTGACGACCTAGTTGCGGGGTTTGTGGTGCCTTCCTATCAGCTCTCTGTGGGTTCGACATTTCACTTATCAAGAAAGTGTTATAACAGCCCTATGCACTTGCAGACCATCAGGCGCCTCCACACTCCGTTAGATTGGGGCCATTGTTGTGCGGCTTGACGTAGAACAGCTTCAGCCAGAGCCCGAAGTGGGGCTCTATGCGGAGGAAGGCCTCACAAAAAGTGATATATGTGGCTATGTGGAGGATGGAATTGGGGGGCAGATGATGAAATTGGAGCCCATAAAAGAATAATAGGCCCTGAAGAAAGGGGTGGATCGGGAAGCCAAGGCCTCAGATAAGGTGGGAGACGAAGACGACCCGCTCACCCTCCTAGGGAGCAGGGATCCTCGAAGCCGAGCAGATCTCGTCCCCGACAAGAGACGGGCGGCATTTAACCACGCCTTGGGGAGGGAGATAGCCGCTCCTTGGAGCTCGATGATGTTGTCCGTGGTGATAATGGAGGGCATCCAGAGCCCCCTCTTGCTTGCGGCCTTCTCCTCGGCCGCTTGGGGGGTGGAACCTTTCCCCTTATTGTCCATCTCGTGAGGACGTAGGGGGAATGGATGGAGGGGAGAAGGCGAAATATATGCGTGCGCGGTTCAAGGGATTTTGTTAATGATGTTGCCAAAAATTCGGAGCACAATCCCTTTATCAATGGGACGTGCCAATAGAAACGGCCTCGAGCCGCGGTAAATTCGGTTTAATGGCTATTGATGGGACCTCTCGGTTCCACAATAAGTGGTGGTGCTTCAATTTTCGGGTAAAAGCTGTCAGGAGAAGACCCAATTGGCCCACTACTCCCACACGACAATCCTTCGTCGTTAAGCTAAAGGGGTCGTCGGATTCAATAAAAACACACTATTCTCATAGGGAGCTGATAATCCCCAAGTGCAAGGAATCATTGTAGCACTTTCCAAAGATGGAAGTGGTAAGTATGGAGTGTCGAACCCACAAGGAGCTAAAGGTAAGATCAATATTCTCTCAAGTCCTATCTACCACTGATACGACTCTACGTACACCGAGTGTTTGCTTTTATCTAGGAACGAGAAATAAAACTACGTTGTGGGTATAAAGAGGATAGCTTTGCATGATATCGGAGAACTAAAACATAAAAATAGGTGCTGCCTGAATAAAGTTAGAATATATTACAAATAGCGAGTGTGGAATAATGATGGTATGGTGTGCGGAATTGTCCTAGGCAATTGATAACTAGATCGGTAGTCATTATTGTAATTTTATATGAGGGAGAGGCATGGGCTAACATACTTTCTGTACTTGGATCATATGCACTTATGATTGGACCTCTAGCAAGCATCCACAACTACTAGAAATCATTAAGGTAAACCCAACCGTAGTATTAAGTAACAAGTCCCCTTTACTCCCATACGCCACAACCCCCTTACTCGGGTATGAGCTTCTGTCACTCTCGCCACCCACTATAAGCGAATCATGAACGTATTGCAACACCCTATAGCGGGAATCCCCCACGTGTGCGTGGCACAGAAGGCACCATAGGACAGCACCAAAATAAACATACAACTCAAACCAATCAAGATCATCAATCAACCCAAAGGACAAAAGAAATCTACTCAAACATCATAGGATGGCAAGACATCATTGGATAATAATATGTGGCATAAAGCACCATGTTCAAGTAGGGGATTACAGCGGGTTGAGGGAGAGTGGACCGCTGGAAAGAGATGAGGGAGGTGATGAAGACGGTGATGTTGATGAAGACGATCACCGCGGCGATGGTTCCCCCGGCGGCACTCCGGCGCCACCGAGAGAGAGAGGGGAAGAGAGGCTCCCCCTCCGGCTTGCTCCTCCATGGACTCCTCCCTAGATGGGGAGAGGTTCTCCCTCTAGTCCTTGGCCTCCATGGCGCCCGGAGGTCCCTCTCTGTTTTCTTCTCTGGTTCACATATGTTTTCTGGCCTTTCATCGTTTCTTATATTCCCGGAGATCCGTAACTCCAATTGGCATGAATTTTTGAGGGGATTTTTATCCGGAAATTTTCTTTCCTGCAGCGGAAGAAGGGCATCAACTGACCTACGAGGTGCCCACAAGGCAACATGGCGCGCCCTGGGGGGTAGGGCGCGCCCTGTTGCCTTGTGGGGCCCTCGAGCACCGTCTTGCGTTAATTCTTTTTTCCCAAAAATCACATATATTACAAAATAAATCTCTGTAAAGTTTTATCGCGTTTGGACTTCGTTTGGTATGGTTTTTCTGCGAAACAAAAAACAAGCAGAAAATAGCAACTGGTACTTGGCACTAGGTTAATATGTTACTCCATGAAAAGCATATAAAAGTCATTTAAAAGTGCACCAAAACCATATAAAATTATTGCTAATATGGCATGAATACTTCATAAATTATAGATATGTTGGAGACGTATCAGCATCCCCAAGCTTAATTCATGCTCGTTCTCGAGTAGGTAAATGATAAAAGAAATAATTTATGAAGTGTGAATGCTAGCATAGTGCATAGGTTTGACCAATGATACTTCTAATCACTTTTTCTAGCATCATTATATATCATAAACAACAGCTCATTGCTCATAAAACTTCTCATGATCAAGTAGCAAGTTATTCACATGTTAAAGTATAGACCATAAACTTTCTTGAAAACTAACAAACTATGTTCTCAGTCATCAAACAATTACAATTCATCTTATTTTCAGGAAGGGTCTATGTAAGAGCTTTGATTTAGCAAACTCCACATACTCAACTATCATATAGTCTTCCATGATTGCTGACACTCAAAGCATATTTTTAGAACAAACCGTTTCAGTCAAACACATAGGAAGATAGGGGCTTAATGTTTCACCTCCCAACTTGCTTATCATAGAGATAATGTCAACAATAATAACTCATGATTACCTATATTCAACTGGATATATGTGCCTGGATCATTCCCTACCACATGATGCTTGCCACGAGAAAAATAAAATGGAATAGAGAGGAACACTAATGACTCTTGCATACAAGTAAATATAGAAAAGTAAAAGATAGGCCCTTCACAGAGGGCAGCAGAGGTTGTCATGCGCTTTTTATTTTTGGATGCGCAAACTCTTAATGTAAAGGAACATCACTTTACATTGCCCCTTGTGATAGCAACCTTTATTATGCAGTCTGTCGCTTTTATTTCTTCACCATCACAAGTTTGTACAAAGCTTATTTTCCCTTACAATATAAGTTCATACATATTTAGGAGCAATTTTTATTGCTTTATGCACCGATGACAACTTACTTGAAGGATCTTATTCAATCCATAGGTAGATATGGTGGACTCTCATGACAAGAAACTGGGTTTAAGGGTTTTTGGATGCACAAGTAGTATCTCTACTTAGTACGAAATTTTGGCTAGCAAAAGATTATGAGCAAGCACCACATGTTAGAGGATCCATGACAATATAACTTCTATGTGAATATAAACAAACATAACCCATTACGTTGTCTTCCCTGTCTAACATCAACTACTTGATCAAGCTTGAAAATAATTAATGGGGGCTCACAATCATAGAAGATGTCCAAGATAGTATATTTATATGTGAAATCTCTCTTCCTTCAATATTCTTTCATGAATTGTTCAAGTGACTAATGCTGTGTTTGTTAACTTCCAATAAATTTTACCACTTATACTTCTTATATGTGAAGTCATTACTCCCCATGGGACAAGCATATGAAACATATGTAATTTCAAATTTATGATATTCAATTCATTCAAAATTTTACTCTTAGGATGTAAATGAAGCACAAGAGTAAATGACAAACTACTCCAACAGATCTAAGTGAAGAACAAATAGTAGTTGAGTAAATAAGTAGCTATGTAAAGACTCTCTCCAAGTTGAAATTTTCAGATCTAAATATTGTATCAAACAGCAAGCAAAACAAAAATAAATGAACACTCCAAGATAGCACATATCATGTGAACAAATAAAAACTTAGGCTCAACCGAGACTAACCAATAATTGTTGATGAAGAGAGGTGGGATGCCTACCGGGGCATCCCCAAGCATAGAGGCTTGAAACTTCTTGGAATATTAACTTGGGGATCCTTGTGCATCCCCAAGCTTGAGCTCTTGTGTCTTGTTAATTCCTCTCATATCATAGTTTCCCCTAAGTCTTTAAAAACTTCATCCACACAAAACTCAAAGGGACTTCGTGAGATGCGTTAGTATAATAATAAATAAATCATTCACTTTGGTACTGTCAAGACAAGATACATAATTGTTCTCAAATAATTCCTACTGTATTATATCATTTCCAATATTTATATCACTCAATATAAGCTATGGAAACGCTAAAACAAGCAAACTATGCAAACAAAACAGATTCTGCCAAAAACAGAACAGTCTGTAATGATCTTAATGGAAACCATACTTATGTAACTCCAAACATTCTGAAAAATTAGTAAATCCTAAACAATTTGCAAACCAATACTGTGTAAAAATTTCAGAATTGTTTGACGCTCCAGTAAAAAATGTAAAATCAAATACTGGGTGCAAAAGTTTCTGTTTTTGCACATAATCAAATCAACAAGCATTTGCACTATCCCAAAGGCTTTACTTGACACATTATTGAAAAAAAACATATAAAATATGCTTACTATAGTAGCTTAATCATGTGAACACACAAAAATAGTAAGGGTAAATATTGGGTTGTCTCCCAACAAGCGCTTTTCTTTAATGCCTTTTAGCTAGGCATGATGATTTTAATGATGCTCGCATAAAAATAGGAATTGAAACATGTAAGAGAGCATCATGAATCACATGAGAAGCATATTTAAGTCTAACACACTTCCTATGCATAGGTATTTTGTGAGCAAACAATTTATGGGAGCAAGAATCAACTAGCATAGGAAGGCAAAACAAGTGTAGCTTCAAAACTTTCAACACATAGAGAGGAAACTTGAAATTATTGCAACACCTACAAGCATATGTTCCTCTCTCATAATAATTTCCAGTAGCATCATGAATGAATTCAACTATATAAGTATCACGTAAAACATTCTTTTCATGATCTACAAGCATAGAAAATTTATTACTCTCCACATAAGCAAATTTCTTCTCGTTCATAATAGTGGGAGCAAACTCAACAAAATAACTATCATGGGATATTTGATTGACATAACCAAATTGAATATTAAAATCATGATGACAAGATTCATGGTTATCATTATTCTTTATAGCATACATGTCATCACCATAATCATTATAGATAGCAACTTTTTTGTCATAATCAATTGAAACCTCTTCCGAAATAGTGGATTCATCACTAAATAAAGTCATGACCTCTCCAAATCCACTTTCAGAATTACTGCAATAAGGTTCAACACTCTCCAAAATAGTGGGATCATTAGTACATAGAGTTGACACTCTTCCAGACCCACTGTCGTGGGTACGACCATCTATGGGGCCATCTAGCCCCTTTGTGGTTCGGCAGGGGAGATCAACGTGCACAAAGAGCAGAATCAACAGAGAGCGCGAGGGATTTACCTAGGTTCGGGCCGCTAAGAAGCGTAAAACCCTACTCCTGCTTTGGTGTATTGGATGTGTGAGAGCACAGGTACAAGGAGCGCTTCTCCCGGCAAGATGCGGAGAGAGCAGCTACGCATGCAGGACGTGCTAATGTTTGAAAAAGGATCCGAATCCCTCTAACTGTTGCCTTGGCCCTCCTTTTATAGATCAAGGGGTTACCACAGTGGCAAAACAGTAATTACAAGTTGCTTAGATAGCAAATAGTGCTATCATACCTAACTCTGCCAGTTTAGGACAAAAGCATTAAATGCTCCGTTAGGTGTCATGTGGAGAGGTAGCCCCGGCAAGGTTTCTGCACCGCTCGCCCAGCTACCTCATATTATTCTGACACGCCTCCTGGACGGGTGTCATTAAAGGCAAATCTTCTCCCTGCGTGCTGACACGTGCCCGACAAACCTCACCAACCAGCCTGTGCGGTCGACACCTCACCGATTAGCGACTAGCTGCCCGGTGAGGTGGAGCGCCGACGCACTGGCGAAAGCTTGCCGGCACGGAGCTTGCCGGGTTTTCACCTTGCCGGTTCGGCCTTGCCGGCAAGGAATGTCTTCATCTTCAGCACTGGTTGAGTGCTTCGTCTTGAACTTCTCTCCAGTAGCTTCTGCCACTGGGCCCTGAATCTTGGTCTTGGTGGTTTCCGGCAAGCCTTGGCCGGCAAGGAGGCTGCTACCGTCTGTGCATAAGTCAGGATATAAAATACCCATGTTTTATATACCGACAGGAGCCCCCGGGCCTGGGCCATACGCGCGTCCGAAGCGTCGTTGGGCTAGGCCCAAACAATGCACAGACACGCGGCGGGAAAACTGCCGCTGTAATTTTTAGTCATGATGGTTATTGCCTCTTGAGATCTTCTTTGCTTCTTCATTAATTTGGACTTGAGTGTGTTCTTGGTCATCTTCCGGTAAACATTGCCGTTGGATGGACAGCCGCTAAGTGTGTTCAGACCAGGAATACGCACACATGCGGGGTGTCGTTGGTTCAAACCGAACCGGCGCACAGCCATGCGTGGCAAAGGATAACTGCCATATCTGTCTTTACTTCTCATTTTTTGCGCCCCTCCATCACGCGCGTTTGCATGCATGCAAGGCAGCGGATTGGTGAAGAAGGGCGGTCGTTGGAGTTACGCGCCGGGCCAGGAACGCAAGGTGCGGGATTGGCGAACTTGGACGGTTGCTGGAGTAATGCGCCTGGCCAGAAGTGCAGGGCATAGGATTGGCGAATCTGGGCGGCCGCCCGGAGACAGTGATGAACCAGCTCCCCGCGCTCTCCCTATAAAGAGGGGGGCTGCGGGATGCGATGCTCATCCATCTTCCTTCACCCCAGTCTTCAGCAAATGTCGCCTTCTTCTTCCATCTTCTTCCTCCACACCTGTCGACGGTATGGCGAGGGGAAGAGGCCGTGGTCGTGCCTCCACCGCCGCGACGAGAGCTTCTCCTCGGCTCCATGCGCACGCCTCGGCCGCGGCTGCGGAAGCTGGCTCCAGCGCTCAAGGAAGGGCCGCGGCCCGTGGTCGTGGAAGACGCGGTGCTCGTGGTTGAGGTGGCCATGGCGGAGCGCTTGCCGCTTTGTCTTCGGCCCTTCCTCCCCCGACAGAGAGCCATACGGAGGACACGGCGCAGGAGTTCATCTTGGAACTGCGCGATCGGCCGCGGAGCTGGCTGCGGCTTCCTCGTCCTTTTGCTAGGGAGATGGAAGGCCGCCATCTGTGCGGCTTGTGGCTGCGCTTGGACGGTTGCTGCAACGGCCCAGTCTGGGTGACCGTTGAGACCTCCAACAACGGCCTCATGTATCTCACGCGTGGGTGGAAATCCTTTGTTCGTGCTCATTGCTTAGGGCAAGGGCACCTCCTTCTCTTTAGGTTGGACGGACCAGATACGCTCGTCATGAAGTTCTTCGGGGCTTCGGGCGCTCGTCTGGAGTGCTGCGCGGAAAGCTCAAGCGACAGCGACACCGCTTCCTCCAGCGATGCCGAGGATGACGATGATGACGGTGATGACGACGGCGCTCCAGGTGTGAAGATCGAGGACGACGACGACGAGTCTAGTTGAACGCCGGCAGCACCATCATCTGGCCTTCCGGGAACAAGCCGGGCTTCGCCTAGGCGCCCCTTTTGCCCTCCTTGCACTCGATGTAAACCCTGGGGAAGGGCCAATAAAATGTAACCGAGTGCTTTTTTAATGAATATCTATTGCTTGCCGGGCTTAGATGAATGCGTGCTGTTCCCCTTGTTTTATTTTGCCCTTGTATGATTGTGTTCCCTACGCTATTCGGAAACTTGCCGGCGCGCACACTTGCCGCGAGCGCTTCGAGGAAAAGGTCCTTAGCAGCCTGCTGGAAGTGCCGCAACCGGCAAGGTAACTTGCCGGGCCAGAACACAGCTGCTAAGCTTGCCGAGCGGACTCGAGGCAAACTAGAGCGCGGACTAATCGTGACAAGATTCCTTCGCGTGCAAGTTTCTCATACAAACACAAAATCGTTCAAGGGAAATCGCGAATGTAACAAGGAAATTGTTTCGAAGTTTTTCAACTTAGCTTTTCCTTGCGCTATTTTCCTCGTCGTACGAAATGACCACTTGAACGTCATTAAAATGGTACCCCATCTCTACCCCCCCGGGAAACTTGCACGCGAGGGATCCTTCTGTCCTTTTAAGAAAAAGAAAGAAGAGGCAAGAGCGGTTCGGGAACCTTGACAGTTCATTAGCCATTCCATGCAAACTAAAATGTAAGCACAACATCGCATGCATCCATATATAAACGAATATGTACGAAGAGTTGCGAAACACTTAGCTTTATTATGCACAGGATCTGCGCCTGGCTTTGTACAAAGGGTTACAAGTCTTGCCGACAAAGCTTGTACAAAAGGGGTTGTCGGGGGGGGGGGGGGCGCAACCGCGCCTTATGGGTAGAACTTGCGAAGATGCTCAATATTCCATGAGTTCTGCACTGGGGTGCCATCTTCGGTCTCCAGACGGACTGCGCCAGGTCTGGTGACTCGTACTACCCGATAAGGGCCTTCCCACTTCGGCGTCAACTTGTTTGATTTCTTGGCGGACTGTCATGGTGAAATCATGGCAGATGCCATGAGATGGCTAAAAGTGGGGGGCTGCGTGAGGACGCCGGTGGGTTCCGAAAGCGAGGTTGGTATGCACGAGCGCAGGACATAAGGCGTACCCAGGTTCGGGGCCCTCCGGAGAGGTAACACCCCTAGTCCTGCCGAATGGGATGATATGCACAAGGGCTACAATGGTGCTCCTGGAGCTGTTAGGGCGGAGGAGGAAGAAGGGGCTAGGCCGCCGTTCTGCCTCTCCTGTGAGTGTGAGTGTGCGGGTATGAACTACGAAGGGAGCTGAACCCCCCTGCATGGAGGCCTCCTGGGGGGTCTTATAGCCCGACCCCCCACGGTTACATGGGTAAAACTACGCGCGGGCGGGACCCGGATGTCGGTGTGGGGCCCGCCGTCTACTGGGACCCGCCGGCTGCGGGTCCTGCCGGCTGCTCGGCACTGTGGCCCGTCGCCTCATGCGTCACGGGGTGGTTGGCGTCGCAGGGCTATAGTGGCGCGCTGGTGCTGACGTTGGTCACCCCGGTCAGCGGGGTTGGCGGCACTGTTGCCGTACCTTCCCGAGGCGGGCGGCGCTGTAGCCACGCTCCCCGTCATGGAGAGCCATCTTGTCGTCCGAAGCGATGGGACGGCCGCTGACCCATCGTTGGCCGGCCAGCGGACAGCCGGACCCGGCATGGGGCCGGGACCAGCCGGCCAACGTTGGGAAGCCGGCCGGTCGGCCAGCCGGTTTTGGAGGGGCACGGGTCTGCCCCAAAGTTTGAAAAAGGGCTCCGGGTTTGATTGCCTACCCGAGGGTCATCCCCCCGTAAGTAGTCCCCGGAGCTGTGAAGGCTCGCCGGCTCCAAGCGGGGGAGGCTTTGCAGCTTATCCCTCCCGAAGGAGTGCGGTCGTTTGACGAAGAAGGGCCGGCTTGAGACCGCGAACGCCGGCTGCCGGGAGCCGGGTCGAGTTGCTTAGCCACGACGGAGTTCGAACGGTTCGGCCGGCCAGACCAGCCGGTATGGGGGATCGCGCCATCCACCTGACAAAACCCCGCCACGTGCAGCCAGTGGCAGACGAGGCCTGCCAGGCCACGCGCGTGACGGGACGTTGCGGTGGGCTGGGCCCTACCAGGCCGCGGCCTCGGCCCGCGCGCGGGATTTACTGCGGCCGCGCATGCCTGTTGGAGTTCTCGGGGCAGTTATGGCATGTCTTAATGCGCCCGTGCATTGCGGGGGAGTGGGGATCGTGGGCGCAGACGATCCCACTCCCCCACATTCCGTCGTGGTCTTTTAAATGGGAAGGGAGGGGGAGAGGCCGAGGCATTCGCTCCCTTGCCCCCGCCCGTTGCTTTGTCTCCCCTTCCCCGCATTCCTTCTCGCGCACACCATTGCCGTACGCCGTCGCCCGCTCAAGCTGTCACCGCGCCGTGCCGCGACCCTCGCGTAGCCTTTCTTCTTCGACCGCGCCCCTCCCGCTCTCGCCGATGGCGCCGCCGAAGGGTTCTTGGGAGGGGTCAGTGGTGAGCGCCAACGACATCGACTACCTGCGCCGCACGCGACGGCTGCCGCCGGCAGAGCAGGTGGAGGCGCGCGCGCCCGGCGAGGAGATGGCCCCGGCGCCGGGGAACGGCGAGGTGGTGGTGTTCTACACCCACTTCGTTCGCGGGCTTGGGCTTCCCGCGAGCGTCTTCTTCAGGCGCTTCCTCACGTATTTCGGCCTTCAGCCGCATCACCTGGGGCCGAACACCATCCTGCAGCTCGCCGGCTTCGTGACGCTGTGCGAAGGCTACGTCGGCCTCCTCTCGTATGTGGAGTTGTGGTGCCGGATGTTTTATCTGAAGCAGCAAGGAGCAGCCGCCGACGTTATGTCTGAGTGCGGGGCGGCCGTGCCGGTAACCCGGACGACGGGCCCCTTGTCGAAGTTGCCGCTCGAGGACTCTGCCAAGAAGTGGCAGAAGTCCTTCTTCTACGTGAAGAACCTCGACCCGGCCAACGACCGCATCAACCTCCCCCCCTTCGTCGACGTGCCGCCGGCCGAGAAGCTGAACTAGGGGCACAACCCGAAGAACCCGTCCGCGGAGATCTTGGGCGTCTGCCGCCGGGTCAAGGAGATGACGGACCGCGAGGGGCTCACCGCCATGGACCTAATCACCGCCTTCAACGGTCGCCGGGTCCTGCTGCTGCAGCGGCGGCCGCACCGGATCTGCGATATGAGCGGCCGGCGCGACCCCTACCGGCTGTCGACGAAGGAGCTGACGCCGGCCGAGATCGCCCAGCGCGTCAATGACGTCTCCGCAGCCGGGCTCAAGGTGGAGGAGTGGCGATTCGGCAAGGAGCCGTACAGCCGGGATGCCCCGTCGCCAGCGGTGAGTCTCTGGTCCTCGTTCTTCGCAGTGTCCACCCTCCTCATGCGCCCTGATGCCCTGGGCTGGCTGTAGTGCTTCCCGAGCCAGCTGGTGCATGACGGCCCGAATCCCATGGTCCTGTAGCCGGATCGGGATGACTCGGACCTGGAGGACGAGGGATATGGCGACGCGGGAGCCGAAGGCGGCGAGGAGCGTCCTTTAATCCCGGATGCTTTGCGCGAGTGGTCGGATGATGACGAAGATGACGAGGGCGGGGCGGGCGATGCAGCTCCTCAGGATGCGGAGGCAGGCGACGGGGCCGCCCCCAGGGGGCGGCAGCGGAGGGCGACCGAGGGGCCGGCGGGGCCAAGCCGGCCGCACGGGAAGCAGCCGGTCGAGGCGCGGCCGATTGCGAAGCGCTCCGCTACAGCGCAACCGGGCGCCATGAAGAGGTCCGTCAAGAAGGCGCGCCGGATGGCGCCGCCGGCAGGCCCGATGCGGGTGGTTCCCGTGGTCATAGGGTGAGTTCTTCTTTGTTTCCAAGTTATTGCCTTTTTTGCCGCTGCTGCTGTTTGTTTGTTTTTCTCTTTTCTTCCTCCTTATCCTCCCCACGCGCCGTCCAGGAGCGCGCTCGAGCTGGCGGAGGCGCCCGCGGCGGCGGTAGCCACGGAGGAGGCCGACTGGCGGAGGGGCCAGGGCGGCGCGGAGGGGCGCGAGGCGGCAGAGACCGCCGAGGAGGTGCTCGCGGCCCGCCAGTCTGGCCCCATCCTTAGCAGAACATTGCATTTTGCATGGATCATTTTTGACTTAACCTTGATGCCTATGAACCTGAACCTTAAATATGATTTGAAGTATGTTATCTCTACTTTTAGTGCATATCAAGTTTGTGCCCATCATGTTACTGTAGCTTACTGTTTTGATGTTGGCAAAATGCTATGTTGCTGTTTTGGGGCAGATTGCTATTATAACTTGTGTTGATTGTAATTGTTGAACCGTTGCTCCATTTTGATCATGTCCTATAGGAAACTTGCTTAGATTTGCGTGTAGAATCATACTGTCATGTTGCATCATTGATTTGTGTGTTCGTGGTTGATGGTTGCTTGCATTTTGCATTATTGCCATGTTAAACTTGTCTAGCTCATATCTTCTAGGCCGTAGCTCCGAATTAAATGTTCCACATATGTAACTTGATTAGAAAAACGCGTAGATCATCATGGTGCATGTTAACTTGCTGTTTAACCACTTCAGCATTGTGTTTAATTCAGATCAGTACCAATTTCGAAATTTGCATATGGGGACCTTCCGGAATTGTTGTTTGTGTTTCCGGCCTCATTTAAACTTACCTAGTTGTATGGATTGCTTATGCTTCATCTCTTGCCATGTTTAACAACATTTAATCTTGTCATGCATCATATTTTGGTGTGCTTCATGCCATGTTTATGCTTGTGTGTTTACCATGTTGTTTGCTTCTTTCCAGTTGTGCTTCTTCTCGATAGTTCCGGTCCCGTTGCGATTGTGAGGATTCGTTCAACTACGTTGGTTCGTCTTCTTCATGAACTCGTTCTTCTTCCGAGCGGGATTTCAGGCAAGATGATCATGACCTTGGATATCTCTACTATCTTTGCTTGCTAGTTGTCTCGATGCTATCGCTATGTCGCGCTTCCTACCACATATATGTCAGCCTCCCATATGCTATGATACAGCCTCTAACCACCCTTACCCAGCAAACCGTTGTTCGGCTAGGTTACCGCTTTGCTCAGCCCTTTCTTATAGCATTGCTAGTTGCAGGTGCAGTTGCAGGTTGTTCCATGTTGGGTCATGGATATCATGGGATATCACAATATCTCTTATTTAATTAATGCATCTATGTACTTGGTAATGGGAGGAAGGCTCGGCCTTTTGCCTGGTGTTTTGTTCCACTCATGCCACCCTAGTTTTCGTAATACCGGTGTTATGTTCCTTGATGAGCGCTTCTAACACATGTGGGGCATATGGGAACCCCCCTGTTCATTCGTTTTAGGATAAACTTCTCCAGCAAGGCCCAACATTGGTTTTACCATTTGCCTAATAATAACTAAAATTTGCATAGGGACTTTCCGGACCCCGAGGATAATTAATCAACAACCCGGGCCAGTGCTCCTTATGAGTGTTGGTCCAAACTAGAGCCACTTGCGGCGCCACCTGGAGCAACTCGGGTTTTTGGCTGTCGTACGTAGTGTTCATCCGCCGTGTCCTGAGAACGAGATACGAGGCTCCTATCGGGATCGTCGACACGTCGGGAGGTCTTGCTGGTTTAGTTTTACCTTTTACGAGTGGCTTGTCCATCGGGATTCCTTATCGTAAGCATCGTGTTATCATGATGTGAGGATGTTCCATCGGATGCGTGTGGCAATTTATAATGGACTACTTGGAGCACCCCTACAGGGTTAAATCTTTCGCGAAGCCGTGCCCGCGGTTATGTGGCGACTTGGAAATTTATAACCTCCGGTTGTAGAGAACTTGACACTAAATTCTAATTAAAATACACCAACCGCGTGCGTAACCGTGATCGTCTCTTTTCGAGGGAGTTCAGGAAGAGAACACGGTGGGGTTATGTTTGACTCGTAAGTAGGTGTTCAGGATCACTTCTTGATCATTATTAGTTCGCGACCGTTATGCATAGTTACTCTTCTTATTCTTGTACTCGTAAGTTAGCCACCATACAATGCTTAGTGCTTGCTGCAACCTCACCACTTTACCCCTTCCATACCCATATAAGCTTTGATAGTCTTGCTACCCATGGTTATGGGATTGCTGAGTCCTCGTGGCTTACATATTACTACAACAACAGATGCAGGTACAGGTAATGCGATGATCTGGCGTGAAAGCGATGCGTGTTTGCTTTTGGAGTTCTTCTTCTTCGTCGATCTTGGGATAGGTTCCGGGTCGGCAGCCTGGGTTAGCAGGGTGGATGTCATTCGTGTTTTTTGTTTGTGTTTCATCCGTAGTCGGATTCTGCTCTTCTGTATAGTGTTTGCTATGTATTGATGTATTCCTGTGATGACTGTATGTATTTGTATTATCCCCATCTATTATGTACATGGTACGATGTAATGATATCCACCTTGCAAGCGTCTTTGATATGCGCTTCTATCCCTGGTGGGACCTCCGAGTCCCTCGAGGATAGGATCGCATATTGGGTGAGACAAGTTGGTATCAGAGCCTCGACCGACCATAGGAGCCCCCTTGATTGATCGAACCATTGGCGAGTATAGTAGGAAAACTATTTTGAGTCTAGCTATATATCGGAGAGTAGGAATTCTTTTTACTCCTTATCCCCTTCGTCGCTCTGGTGAGGAATTGTGACGTAGGTGTTTTGATTCTACTACTCTTCTCACTCAAATATTTTTAGGATCACGCGGGTATTTTCGGAATCGTTGCGATATCGGTGTGACAGAATTCTGTTCTTGGTGCCTCCTGACTGTATGGATTGGACCCGGGGAGTTGAGCTCCACGGGGTTCTTGTCACATTCGCTATCGTTTCAGTTCCTGAATACCAGAGGACGCCGACATCGAAACGCTTCTATACTTTTTGTGGTGGCAAATAGTGCCGTGACTTTTCCCCAGTACCGGAGGAGATAGCTCGGATGATCCACCGTGACTAGTATCGCTGTGTTTTCGAAGGTCTGAGGTAGACGAATTTGAGAAGTTTCTCGGTCGTGTGTTGAGGGTTGTGGATGCAGTTGCAGCTGATTAGGTTGTTGATTGCTGAGTAGGTTCCTGGACCCGCAACCTGATCGCATAACCAAGAAGTTTCGGGAGTTCTTAGGTGGGAATTCAAGTAGTTACCTAGGATATCTTTCCGACAGATGCATGATATGAGATTGGGGTTCGACGTCTAGTGGTCCGCCTACGCACGGTCGTTTTTACAGTGGTCTCGTGGTTTCTTAAAGGGCCCTTGTAGCTTTGCTACGGCTCGGGGATGCTTCGTATGTCAAGGGCAGCAATGTACTTGATGGTCGCTGTACGATCGAGCCCGTGTGGGCCCCACCACAAAAATTTCGGATGAAATCTCTATCATATGTTTGTTTCGGCTTATTTTGCAAGCCAAATCCTTTGTTTTGTTTTGGTGGTGGTATTCGAGTTGCTTCGAAGTCAAGTGTTGATTTCATACCTTTCCTAAGCAGTGTTCTCATATTTTTATGGGACTGCTAATCATTCTTGATCATCGAGATTGTCAATTCTTTCCAACCGGTGTGCTTTTTTTTTCATGGTGATCCGATCATTTCAATATTTGCAAGGTCAATTCTCAGTTTTCTCAACGGTGTTCGTTTCACCCGTCCCAAGTTGTCTTAATTTTTCCCACCCTCCCACCCTTTTTCTTCACAGAGCCAGAGACCTCAATCAAGTATACATTTTATTCATGTGAAGTCTCTCCATTCTTAGCCGGTGATCTCTCGTGAAGATGCTCAGGAGCTACAAGTTCATCATTCTTCGTTCTCGTTTTCTTCTCCGGTGGATTCAATTCAAGCTTTCGGTGTTGATCATTTTCCTTTCATCGATTCAAATATTTCCCATGTTGGGAATTCTTACCCAGGCCTCTCTTGTTTATCCACCTCTCTCTATTCATATCCGGAGTGCAGGAATTGTCTCAGAAGATTCATCTTTCCATTCAGGATCCGTTCGACATATTTTGAGGTTGTTATTTCTCTCAAGCCATTTAATTCAACCGGTGCAATCTTTCTTCAAACTGTTCCAACGGTGTTTCTTTTGAGTGGGCCCTAACCCACAGGTCTTTTCCCAGGATCTTACCTGACTCTTCTAATTTTTTGGAGTTATTCTCAAATTCTTTCAGAGTTTGACGTAAGAATGAATTCTCATCAGTCAATTTCCTCCTCCAAGATCTCTTTCAAATTCTTTTCATCTTTGGCTCAACCTTTCTATTATTCATTGTTCCGGAGTGTCTCAACAATTTGGTGGTGTTCCTAGTCGTCATTCTCAGCGTTGAAGACCGAAGAAGAGTTTCTCTTAAATCATATCCGTTCTCTTGAAGATCCGTGGTTCTAGCTTCATGCTATCCTCCAAAATTGTTTAGATCGTGAGAAATTCTTTTCATACCTATCCGAAGCATTTCATGAGTCCTTTCCATTCTCCAGAGGCCGTCATTGCAGAAGAATTTTTCATTCTCAATGTTCATTCTCGTTCTCTAATTCTTCCGGTGCATCGTTCAAGTATTCTCTAATAAGCTCGTGATCTCTTCGTTCTTTTGTGTCTAAATTCTCTCAAGTATCTTCGTGCGTTTTCTAATTCTTCCTGGTGATTCGTTCTCCTTTTCTTCGTTCGTTTTCAATTCTTACGGTGGTTCGTTCAAGATTCCTCTTCCTTTGTTATCGTATCAATTCATTTGTTCTTTCCAAAATCCTACCGGTGGTTCGTTGAAGACCTTCCCAAGTTTGCTCTATATCTCTCCTCAATCCTTTTCAAGAAGAATAAGTAGCATGCCAATCCGTTGCTTGTCATCAATTTAAGTTGACGAAGGGTAAGCATGACATAATTCTTATTTCATCAAGGTGATTTAATTCCTTCTTCCGGAGTTCATTCTTGATATCTGTAACACCCCGATTTTTGGCCCTTTCTTTTTCTTTTCGATTTCTTCGAATTTTTATTTGGAGTTCCTTTTTCCGTGGCTATGTGGTCTTGAAACCTGGGAAGATCTTCTCTCCTGCCACTTCCAAGTGGCTTGTCATTCTCAAATCTATCCCAAGGCCATGTCATTTCCATCTTACCCAACCCCAATATTTATTTCTTGGGAATATTCCTTTTTCTATTAAAGGAATAACCCTGTTTGCCCTAGGTTGTGAAGCAACCTATATTTCTGTCTTCCACAAAATTCCCACAAAATTCTCATAAATTCTTTGGATCATATCTCCCTCAAATATGTCAAATATCATCCTTGCCTAGTTCAAAAATAATTCAGGAATATTCATTTCCTATTCTGTCCAGAAGGGCACTTTGTGAAGGACGTGCTATTTATATTTTCTTGTTTGCCCTCAAAAATTTTGGGCACTCTATCATATCCAAATTATTGCCACATGCCAAAATTCAGCCTCATTTGCCTAGTAAATCTTCCTCAGCTAATTTCCAAAGTTTCTGTCCAAAGAGAAGCTTTGTGAAGGAAGTACTAGCTAGGCTTATCCAAATGAGTTGAAATTTTGGTATGTCATCCATATGATCAAATAAGTACTCTCCACCAAATTTAACCTCCATCCAACAATTTATGTGAGCACACCTTCAAATCTTAGTTTCTGGTCTCAATTTCAGTTTGTGAAGCAACTATATTTTATATTGCTTCAAAAATTCTGAAATTAATCCAGGACCTAAATACTCCTATATCCATTGGGCATGCCAAAATTCACAACATTTTTCCAATCCATTTGTTCCAAAAAATTCCCCCAAGTTTCTGTCCAGTGTGGATCATTGTGAAGGAAGTACCACTTATACTTATCCAAATGGGATGAAATTTTTATGGTGCCTTCATATGACCAAATTATCATGCTCCACCAATTTTCAGCCCAATTCAAGCACGTATGTGAGTGCTACTCCATGATCTTATTTCTAGACCAGAATATGTGGTTGTGAAGCAACTATATTAAATACTGGTCCAAATCCTTTCATACTCCACAGGATCATAGTCCTTCCTACCCTAAGACTCTGTGACATTCTAGTTACTCCTTATCCCATCCCAGTTGATCACTATTTCATGCCTAAGTTGGCAACATCAAACTTTTTTGATGAATCCCATCAACCCACAACTCCTTTTGTTGATCCATCACCTCAGGAGGGTCCCAGGATGCATGAACTACATGCTAGACATGGTCTTACTGGCCAGAGCGCACCGCGTACGCCTGTGCACGCGGTGACCACACGGTTGGGAGGCCATTGTCGCGCTCTGTTCGTTGTTTGCTTCGGGCACTCCTCTGCTCGCCGTTTCCGCGCGTCCTAGCGTGTCTCAGAGCTTCGTGGCAGCCTCGCGCTCGCTCTCCCGCCCTGCCCCCCTCCTCCTTCGCCCTCCTCGCGCCACGGTGGCCGCGGCCGCGTGCGCACAGTGGCCGAGTGGTCGACCGGACTCCGCGCCGCCCGCATCTGCCCTCCTCTGCGCCTCCACTAGCCCGCTCTAGTCACCGTCCTAGCCAGTCCGCGTGCGCACGCATACGCGGTCGCGCCAGAGGCATCAACCGCACGCTGCCGTCGGCATCCGGGGAGGGCATCGCCACCGCGGCTATATTAGCCCACCCGAGACCCTCCTCTCCTCACCAACCTCGCTCCCTACTTCCTAGGACCCCGCCCAGCCACTCCACCGAGCTCGAGAGCACCTCCTCGCCTCGCATGGCTGCCATGGCCGCCGTCGGCCTCGCCCTAAATTCAAGGTATCCGAGCTCCTCCTCTCCCTCCTGACCTCACCAGGGCCCTCTCCTAGACTCCACAACCTCTCCCATCTCCTCACTGGATCCCCAGGACGCCTGTGGCCGCGTGCCCGAGTTTGGCAGATGGCCCCGTTCGCGGGTGCCCCAAGCCGCAGTCGCCTCGGCCCTCCTCGGCGTCCGTGACCAGGCCAGACGGGTGCGGCGCCTCTTCCCGAGCTCGCCGGTGGCCGGGCCTCGGCCGGAGGTGGCCGGTGGCGCCGGGGCCAGCGGCGGCCGCACCCAACGCGAGGAGGAAGAAGGGATCCAGGAGAGAGAGCAAAGTCAACGCGGGACCCCCTCGTCAGGGGCTTAACCCCGGGCCCGCGTATTTTTAAGTGAAAGCGTATTTCAAAAATACGTTTTCGCCTTCAGGAAGCGTATTCTATCACCACTTTGGGGTGGAATACGTTTTCGTTGTTCTGAAAGCGTATTTCCGAAAGTGCGCTTCCTATCTCCAGCCGCCGGCCGAAACTTCTAAATAGCGGACGTTCGTCCGTTAAGGCCAGGAATGAATATTTTTATTTAAATTTCTGCCTAACGAACGAACGGCCGTAACTTCGCAACCGTGACTCCGATTCAGGTGATTCCAAAGCCCACGATCTCTGTTCGTCGAGCCCGTTCCGATGGTATCATTTTCATGAGGTTGTCACACTGTGAAAATGACCATTTTTCCCTTGCCCTTAAAACAGCTGCGCCGGGAGGGAAACTTTTCCGACGATTTTTCCGCGAGTGTCTCCGCACTTCTCCCCGGTGTATCCTTCATCCCCAGGCAAGCCACAAGATTCATATGCAAGGATGGCATTGCAATGACATTGGTTTAATTGAATTAAATTCATCATATATTCACTATTTAAAATAACTTGCTATATAACTTTTATTGCATAGACTTTGTTCTGCCAATTTGATATTATGCAGTAGGGTATATGCGTACTTGCTAATATGGACAGTAGAAATCATGTCATATGCACATAGGGTAGTATGATGCATTCATCGTGACCCGTGCATCCATTCATACACTATGGCTTGAATTATTCTTTTTTCAAGTTAAACTTGATAATAATCCAAATTGAACATGCTGTTGATCGAGTCATGGTGCCACCGAATCGAGCTCACCAGTGCAATCACACTTGCATGGATGGGGAGGCCCTAATGCGGTCTATTGTCATGCCTCACGCCGGTGCCTCCTACGAGGGAAGGTTGTGCTCTGGTGCTACTCTGGCCCGGTAGGCAGTCATAACCTTGAGGACCCGAGTTTTGATGGTACCGAGGTCCCCGTTTGGGACAATGTTTATGTTTGGCCACGACGGTGGCAGCCACAGAGGTGGCGGGTGTCACATGTTGG
Organism: Elymus sibiricus; assembly: GCA_039707655.1. Classification (NCBI taxonomy): domain Eukaryota; kingdom Viridiplantae; phylum Streptophyta; class Magnoliopsida; order Poales; family Poaceae; genus Elymus; species Elymus sibiricus. Next base: position 300,438,907 of record CM077676.1, on the reverse strand, counting down.
CACCAGGGTCACCCAGGACATAGCCCAAAGGGGAGTTTGTCGGAGTGGCCGGGAGAGTGTCATGCAATAGATTGGTTTTGTCGGAATGTCGTTGGTCCACCCGAATGGGAGCACGAGGCCATGAGTTCCGTAGTGTGGGTACAGTGTACTAACCTCTGCAGAGTGTATAATCTATCGATAGCCGCGTCCTCGGTCATGGACACAGTTCGTAGTAGGTCACACTATGGGTCAACAGTAATAATAACCTGCATAATAACAACCCCGGTTCGACGAGAAAAGAAGTTGGTTGATCTTTATGTGATCATGAGAGGATCACGATGGTATCGTGGATACCGCTGTTGGTTGATTATGAGGTGATCGCATGGTGATCACGGTGGTAAGTAAGTATGAGATTCATGGTGGTTACGAGATAACCTCCGAACAGAGTAAGTTGGTCCACGAGACCTTACATGTTGACCCCCTTGCATGTTAGTGCTAGTATCATCCTGTTCATATCATGAATTATATACATGCCATGCTCATGTTGTTGCCATGCCCATGTTGTTGCCATGCTCATGTTGTTGCCATGCTCATGTTGTTCTAGTAGTATTGTGTTCATCTTTGATGATTAACCTGTAAATGCCATGCTGTTGTATGTCTTGAGTGCTTTGGTTGCTGTGAGCTTGCGAGTACATTCAAAGTACTCACCTGGCGTGTCATGCCAGATTGCAGGTGATGTCATGTTTGCTTGCTTGTCGAGGATCTCAAGGTTGCGCTCTAGGATGCGTCCCAGCCAGAGTCCCTGCGGAGTGGAGTTCATCACCGTTGTCGTTGTTCCGCTGCTAGAAGTTATTCTGCTATGAGGTGTTCCGCTGCTAGCATAGAGCTATCTGAGCAGGCGAAGTGTCGCCGTACCCCTATGACCTTTGTAATATCGAACCCTTGTACCCCGTTTATTCGTAATAAAGAGCTGATTTGTTCTGTGCCAAGCAGTGCCGTATTCCAAAAGACTTGATCTCTGGGCTGGAATACGGGGTGTTCCGGTCTCTCTCTGAGCCGGGGTGCCATAGCGATTGGTATCAGAGCAGGTCTGGCTGTAGGACGCCCTAGTCCGCGCGAGCGTTAGAAACCGGTAGTTCAGGGTCTAGCTTGCTTGCTGCATTTGGTTGCTGCATAGCATGCATATAGTCTTATAACCTTGTCACTAACGGTTGATCTTGTGAGTGTAGGTGGCATCGGTTTCGATCCACTATCCTCCCGCTTTGCATACTCGTTCTTGGTGTCTGGTGTCATCTCTGTCTCAGCGGAGTGATGCCGAGGTACCTAGTGGTGTCGATCATTTGCAGGATTGATGCATAGGTATCACACCAATATCTTTCCGCCAACCACCTATCGTTTCGGTCGTAGACATGCTTCTACCCCGGATCTTGCTATCCAACCCGCCGTTTGGCAACCCTCATTTGTCTTTGTTACCAGAAAAAGGGCAATGTCAGCAAATCTTGTTTTCCACCGCTATCCTACCCTATCACCCATTCCCTGGACGAGTACGGTTGCCTTCCGTACGCTTGATGATGATGTGGCCATGACATCCGTGTCTCGCTACATGATCACCGAGTCCGTCCTCACCCCCGAGCCCGTCCAGATGCAACCGGTGCTGAGCCAGCGCTTGGTGTAGCTCCGTTTACACCAACCCCTCCCCACATGATGATTCACTTTCGTGCACACCGCCAGAACATATTAGATCGTAGTACCGGAGTTTCCTCGAGAATTGTGTGCTCAAGTAGGCGTGCATAGTGAGGTGAATAGCTGTAAAATGTGATGTTGCTTGTATGCAATCTTGATGCTTTGTGTGCTTTTATTTGAGTCGTTTCTCTTGCTTCTTTCTTTGGGCCCTCGGTGTTACCTTATTTCCCATTATGAAAGTTGCTCATCAGCCGACACCAGACTCGAAGAATTAGTGAGGATTTCAAATATTTTGAAGCGCAGCTAAACAGTATGGAATTATCGGTGGACTGCATTGTATTGGGAATATCTGATCTAAATGCAAATTCTATCCTAGATTGATTATCAGCATCAAGTTTACATCAGTGTGCAACCATCACAATTGTAATGAACCAGCTGGAAGACAATTTGCGTGCAAGACAACAGTACATTTCCAGTCAGAGGAACATCAAGGGTATATGTATATATGGCATTCAGTCCGCATATCATGGCGAGAAGCTTCTGGAGTAAGCAACCCAGTCTTCCTCCGCACGCTACCAGGGAAGCTTACGACGCAAGGTTCCGCAGTCTTCCTCGGTACGATATGTGGATAGCTTCCAGTATAAGATACTCAGTCTTCTACAGTAAGTCATCACAGGAAACTTCCGGCATAAGTCACCAAATCTTCCTCAGTAAGCAACCAGGAGGAGAAGCTTCTGAGGTACGATACCCAGTCTTCTTCAGCAAGCTATCCCGGCAAAAGCTTCAAGCATAAGATATTCAGTCTTCCTCAGCGCGCTACTCTCAGATAGCTTCCAACACAAGCTATCCAGTCCTCGTCAGTACGGCACTACCAACAGTCATCAAGATGTTACACAGTGATTTGGCAGCATATGGCAGTGCATCCCAAGAATCAGATCCGCAACAGTTTGTCAGAAGCAAGAATCAGTCAAGACACAAGTGTCTGCCTCGGGAATCAAATGCTCAGCTACACATGCTTCCGTATATATATTGTGAGCCTGTTACCAAGGTAATGCAAGTCACTCGTACGATGATGCAAGCACGGTGAGAATCAGACAACCACAGGAGTTATGTAAGAGGAAGAAAGCAAGTTATACACCTCAGTGTGATGCGATGTCTGACAAACTATGAAGTAAGACAATTTGGAACAACAATCTTGATAGTGGATACCAAGGCCAGCTTCCTCCCAACCGACAAAGTAATATCATTAACCTCTGTCATTGTCATGTATGATTGACCACAACAGTGAGCTCTATACAGTAACTGTGAACCTGGTATATGATCCTGATGAACCCTTTCTTACCTTTTCCTGGTAACGGCACCATGCCTGTGTTCTGAGCTCTTTTCGGCCGTCCAGGGTGGATGCCGATTTTATATTTCTCTTTTCAACAACTGGCCCGTGTTCTGAGCTGCTTTTCGGCCATCTCGGGCAGCTGTTGAGTTTCTTTTTGTACCAGTGACCCTATGCTCTGAGCCGTTCTTCGGCCGTCTTAGGGGACTGCTACATTTTTCTTATCAACACTGCCTCATGTTCTGAGCTGCTTTTCAGCCGTCGTGAGCCATAGTTGAGTTATTTCAGTAATGTCCCAGATCTGAGTTGTAAAGACCGTTCTGGTGGCTACTGATTTATTTGCCGATTTCATGCAAAGGTTCGGATGATCATTGCCCTACAGTTAAAGCTCGGAGGATGATAAACTTGCCAGTTAAACATTGCTGCCCTGCCTGAGGATAAGGATAAGGTATGATTGCCGGAATATTGCACCTGACAATACCAATGGTCACACGAAGGATTAAGGATATATGGCCAAGCTCTTTTCAGCAAAGGATTCAGAAAAAGAGAGCAATAATGAAGGAGCAAGACCGGCAATACAGGTATGATAATTGTTGCATGCACAACACGGCACAGATCTGAGGCAAAGAAGTCAGCAAGATTTAGAACTACCTACAAGCAGTCAGATTCCACCAAGAGAACGATTATGATTCCCAGCATTGTTTTGAACCCGGAGGACATGCATCTACTCGAGTAACCCGATGCAAGGAATAAATGTTTCATGTCCACCGAGGAAATTTTTTCACGACTCCATTGATACTATCAGTGTTGGATATAAGAATGACACGTTAATGGGGAAGTCACTCCCGGACTTATGGAAATCCCGGTCGTGATAATATCAGACAAGCCAGCAGACATAAAAGAATTGAAGTCAGAGCAAGGATGAACATATGAAGGAAGACCTGTTAGAATGTGGGGTATAGTGAAGCAAACCACCCCAGAGCAAGGCAGTCAGTCATATGAAATTCAGTGGGAACATCATATGAAGGAAAAAGGATACCCGAGTTGGAAACGGTTTCCTTAAATCAGAATATTCATACTTGTTCCCTGAGCAACCAAATCTCGAGGACGAGATTTATCGTAAGGGGGGTAGGTTTGTAACACCCCGATTTTTGGCCCTTTCTTTTTCTTTTGGATTTCTTCGAATTTTTATTTGAAGTTCCTTTTTCCGTGGCTATGTGGTCTTGAAACCTGGGAAGGTCTTCTCTCCTACCACTTCCAAGTGGCTTGTCATTCTCAAATCTATCCCAAGGCCATGTCATTTCCATCTTAGCCCAACCCCAATATTTATTTCTTGGGAATATTCCTTTTTCTATTAAAGGAATAACCCTGTTTGCCCTAGGTTGTGAAGCAACCTATATTTCTGTCTTCCACAAAATTCCCACAAAATTCTCATAAATTCTTTGGATCATATCTCCCACAAATATGTCAAATATCATCCTTGCCTAGTTCAAAAATAATTCAGGAATATTCATTTCCTATTCTGTCCAGCAGGGCACTTTGTGAAGGAAGTGCTATTTATCTTTTCTCGTTTGCCCTCAAAATTTTTGGGCACTCTCTCATATCCAAATTATTGCCACATGCCAAAATTCAGCCTCATTTGCCTAGTAAATCTTCCTCAGCTAATTTCCAAAGTTTCTGTCCAAAGAGAAGCTTTGTGAAGGAAGTACTAGCTAGGCTTATCCAAATGAGTTGAAATTTTGGTATGTCATCCATATGATCAAATAATTACTTTCCACCAAATTTAACCTCCATCCAACAATCTATGTGAGCACACCTTCAAATCTTGGTTTCTGGTCTCAATTTCAGTTTGTGAAGCAACTATATTTTATATTGCTTCAAATTTTTTGAAATTAATCCAGGACCTAAATATTCCTATATCCATTGGGCATGCCAAAATTCACAACATTTTTCCAAGCCATTTGTTCCACAAAATTCCCCCAAGTTTCTGTCCAGTGTGGATCATTGTGAAGGAAGTACCATTTATACTTATCCAAATTGGATGAAATTTTTATGGTGCCTTCATATGCCCAAATTATCATGCTCCACCAATTTTAAGCCCAATGAAAGAACCTATGTGAGTGCTACTCCATGATCTTCTTTCTGGACCAGAATATGTGGTTGTGAAGCAACTATATTAAATACTGGTCCAAATCCTTTCATACTCCACAGGATCATAGTCCTTCCTACGCTAAGACTCTGTGACATCCTGGTTACTCCTTATCCCATCCCAGTTGATCACTATTTCATGCCTAAGTTGGCAACAACAAACTTTCTCTGATGAATCCCATCAACCCACAGCTCCTTTTGTTGATCCATCACCTCAGGAGGGTCCCAGGATGCATGAGCTACAGACTAGACATGGTTTTACTGGCCAGAGCGCACCGCGTGCGCCTGTGCACGTGGTGACCACGCGGTTGGGAGGCCATTGTCGCGCTCTGTTCATCGTTTGCTTCGGGCAGTCCTCTGCTCGCCGTTTCCGCGCGTCCTAGCATGTCTCAGAGCTTCGTGGTAGCCTCGCGCTCGCTCTCCCGCCCTGGCCCCCTCCTCCTTCGCCCTCCTTGCGCCACGGTGGCCGCGGCCGCGTGCGCACAGTGGCCGAGTGGCCGACCGGACTCCGCGCCGCCCGTGTCTGCCCTCCTCTGCGCCTCCACTAGCCCGCTCTAGTCACCGTCCGAGCCAGTCCGCATGCGCACGCGTACGCGGTCGCGCCAGAGGCATCAACCGCACGCTGCCGTCGGCATCCGGCGAGGGCATCGCCACCGTGGCTATATTAGCCCACCCGAGACCCTCCTCTTCTCACCAACCTCTCTCCCTACATCCTAGGACCCCGCCCAGCCACTCCACCGAGCTCGAGAGCTCCTCCTCGCCTCGCATGGCCGCCGTCGGCCTCGCCCTAAATTCGAGGTATCCGAGCTCCTCCTCTCCCTCCTGACCTCACCAGGGCCCTCTCCTAGACTCCACAACCTCTCCCATCTCCTCGCTGGATCCCCAGGGCGCCTGTGGCCGCGTGCCCGAGTTTGGCAGACGGCCCCGTCGGCGGGTGCCCCAAGCCGCAGTCGCCTCGGCCCTCCTCGGCATCCGTGACCAGGCCAGACGGGTGCGGCGCCTCTTCCCGAGCTCGCTGGTGGCCGGGCCTCGGCCGGAGGTGGCCGGTGGCGCCGGGGCCAGCGGCGGCCGCACCTCTGCCTCGCCCTTCCTCTGTCCCAACGCGAGGAGGAAGAAGGGAGCCAGGAGAGAGAGCAAAGTCAACGCGGGACCCCCTCGTCAGGGGCTTAACCCCGGGCCCGCGTATTTTTAAGTGAAAGCGTATTTTCGAAAGTACATTTTCGCCTTCAGGAAGCGTATTCTGTCACCACTTTGGGCTGGAATACGTTTTCGTTGTTCTGAAAGCGTATTTCAGAAAGTGCGCTTCCTATCTCCAGCCGCCGGCCGAAACTTCTAAATAGTGGACGTTCGTCCGTTAAGGCCAGGAATGAATATTTTTATTTAAATTTCTGCCTAACGAACGAACGGCCGTAACTTCGCAACCGTGACTCCGATTCTGGTGATTCCAAAGCCCACGATCTCAGTTCGTCGGGCCCGTTCCGATGGTATCATTTTCATGAGGTTGTCACACTGTGAAAATGACCATTTTTCCCTTGCCCTTAAAACAGCTCCGCCGGGAGGGAAACTTTTCCAGCGATTTTTCCGCGAGTGTCTCCGCACTTCTCCCCGGTGTATCCTTCATCCCCAGGCAAGACACAACATTCATATGCAAGGATGGCATTGCAATGACATTGGTTTAATTGAATTAAATTCATCATATATTCACTATTTAAAATAACTTGCTATATAACTTTTATTGCATAGACTTTGTTCTGCCAATTTGATATTATTCAGTAGGGTATATGTGTACTTGCTAATATGGACAGTAGAAATCATGTCATATGCACATAGGGTAGTATGATGCATTCATCGTGACCCGTGCATCCATTCATACACTATGGCTCGAATTATTCTTTTTTCAAGTTAAACTTGATAATAATCCAACTTGAACATGCTGTTGATCGAGTTATGGTGCCACCGAATCGAGCTCACCAGTGCAATCACACTTGCATGGATGGGGAGGCCCTAATCCGGTCTATTGTCATGCCTCTCGCCGGTGCCTCCTACGAGGGAAGGTTGTGCTCTGGCGCTACCCTGGCCCGGTAGGCAGTCATAACCTTGAGGACCCGAGTTTTGATGGTACCGAGGTCCCCGTTTGGGACAATGTTTATGTTTGGCCACGACGGTGGCAGCCACAGAGGTGGCGGGTGTCACATGTTGGCACCAGGGTCACCCAGGACATAGCCCAAAGGGGAGTTTGTTGGAGTGGCCGGGAGGGTGTCATGCAATAGATTGGTTTTGTCGGAATGTCGTTGGTCCACCCGAATGGGAGCATGAGGCCATGAGTTCCGTAGTGTGGGTACAGTGTACTAACCTCTGCAGAGTGTATAATCTATCGATAGCCGCGTCCTTGGTCATGGACACAGTTCGTAATAGGTCACACTATGGGTCAACAGTAATAATAACCTGCATAATAACAACCCCGGTTCGATGAGAAAAGAAGTTGGTTGATCTCTATGTGATCATGAGAGGATCACGATGGTATCGTGGATACCGCTGTTGGTTGATTATGAGGTGATCGCATGGTGATCACGGTGGTAAGTAAGTATGAGATTCATGGTGGTTACGAGATAACCTCCGAACAGAGTAAGTTGGTCCACGAGACCTTACATGTTGACCCCCTTGCATGTTAGTGCTAGTATCATCCTGTTCATATCATGAATTATATACATGCCATGCTCATGTTGTTGCCATGCCCATGTTGTTGCCATGCTCATGTTGTTGCCATGCTCATGTTGTTGCCGTGCTCATGTTGTTCTAGTAGTATTGTGTTCATCTTTGATGATTAACCTGTAAATGCCATGCTGTTGTATGTCTTGAATGCTTTGGTTGCTGTGAGCTTGCGAGTACATTCAAAGTACTCACCTGGCATGTCATGCCAGATTGCAGGTGATGCCGTGTTTGCTTGCTTGTCGAGGATCTCGAGGTTGCGCTCTAGGATGCGTCCCAGCCAGAGTCCATGCGGAGTGGAATTCATCACCGTTGTCGTTGTTCTGCTGCTAGAAGTTATTCTGCTATGAGTTGTTCCGCTGCTAGCATAGAGCTATCTGAGAAGGCGAAGTGTCGCCGTACCCCTATGACCTTTGTAATATCGGACCCTTGTACCCCGTTTATTCGTAATAAAGAGCTGATTTATTCTATGCCAAGCAGTGCCGTATTCCAGAAGACTTGATCTCTGGGCTGGAATACGTGGTGTTCCGGTCTCTCTCTGAGCCAGGGTGCCACAATATCAATTCGTGGTCTTAAGTCGTTCATCTTTTCTTTTACGGGGTTCCAAGTTTTCTCATTATCTCGTCACAAAGCTCCATCTAAATCATCGCAAGGCTTCATCTTGTTCTTTTCAACCTTCGTGTCTATAATCCTTTCGTTTACCGGAGTTCTTCATGGTGGTTCATCAAGGATTCCTTTCATTCTCAAAGTGTTCTTCAAGATCCGCCAAGCTATACTCTGGAATAAACATGGTGTTCAACACATGTTTTCTTTTGGGGAGCTCAAGCATGTTTCATCTTCCACTCCGATGTGCAATCCTTTCTACCTTGTCTTTTGAGGTGGTGTTATGTCTTTCTTGACATTTCCCTTCGTGTTTCATGATTCACACATTGTCAGGAATGAGATATTTAAACCCATCATTTTCTCTTCGTTCAGGAGATCTTGTCAACCCATCAATATCTTTGTTGCCGTTATCTTGGTATAGATTTCACCTAAAGCCTATCCTAAGGATTGTTGGTATTGTGGTGCTTATCAATGATCCAAGTTTCTCCTTCTCTTCTCGGTGAAAGAGGTTTTCATCTCTTCGATAAATCAAACAATCAGTTGTTTCCATTAGTGGCCGGTTGTCACCTCATAATTTCGAGATGTTTTCCATAAGCCCACAACACGCTTATTCTTTAAGTTGTTGATTTCTCAAACAACTCCATTCAATCCTTCTTTGTAAGGATGCTTCTCAAATTTAATTGTGGTGGAAGTTGTCGTTTGTTCCCCCTTTCTTTTCCTTCCAACGATTTAGGTTCTATTCTTTCATTCCGGAGGCATGGTGATGTTGCTCTCTTCGACCCATTATCTCGTTTCACCAAGATCATGTTATTTCCTTGCTTATCCATTTTACCGGGGTGTTGTTTCCTCTTTTCAAGTCTTCCTTCTTGTCAACCTTAGCTTTTCTTTTCTACCAGGATGCTATCTGAACTCTTTCGTTCTTATTCCTTTTCTATCGTGTTCTAACCGGAGTGGTTACATAGTCTATCTTTTCTCTTGAGCTCTTGATTCTCGTCATATTCTCCGTTCCTCTTTTCTACCGGAGTGCTCTCAACTTCGTTCATCTCCGTTTGCACCCCTTCTTTCAAGTTGTTCAACCTTCCAAGGTTCTTTCGTTCCACTCGTTTGTCCAAGAGCAACCTTCTTTTACCTCTTCCTCTTCCCCTTTCGGTTCCTTCCTAAGATCTCGGGTCGAGATCTTCTGTTAGTGGGGGAGAGTTGTGACGCCCCGAGACCGATGCTCCAGTTTCCTTCCATTTATTTCCGTCGTTGCCATGTGATTCGTTTGCTTGTTGCACCTTGCCATGTTATCATGTGCATTTCATCCGCATATTTTGAAAACTTGCATCCGTTCGTAGTTGTCTTCCTCCCCGTTCCTTCCGTTGTCCGTTTCGAGACCCGACACACTCGCACGCGCCCGCGGCACCTCCGAGATATAATTTTATAAGTGGGAATAAAATGTTCTCGGAATGGGTTGAAAGTTGGCGTGCGGTCTTATTATATTGTAGGTAGACAGTCTGCCAAATTTCGTCCCATTCGGAGGGCGTTTGATGCCCCAACGGATAACTATAGCGGCACTATAGCCGGTCAAAACGTCGGACGTTTTCGGTGTTCCGAAAACCCTGCCGGGCTGCACCACTTCCCTCTCTTCTTAGACCAACCCCCCTCTACACAACCCATCTAGCCCACCTAGCTACCCCCTCCGCTTCAGACCGTCCGATGGCGATCGAACGGTCCGAAAACGGACTAAATCCCCCAACCCTAGCCTACCTGCTATATAAGGAAGGCCTCCTCCTTCCAAAACTAACCCAAACCCACCCCTAACCTCTCTTCCTCGTTTTCCGCGCCTCTCCTCTCCACCGCCGACACTTGGCGCCGCCCCACCGGGCCAGCCGCCACCTGCGCCGCCGCCCTCGGCCAACCACGCACCCCCACGTCGCCCTTGCCTCCTCCAGCCCTCCTCCACCTCGCCGTAGGGCCCGCAGGGCCCAAGCCAAGCTCACCCGAGCCCATCTGGGGCCCGAGCCGCCCGAGCCAGCCCAGACGCGCCTCCCAAGCGCCCGCGTTGCCAGCCTCCCCGCGCCGGACCCCGCCGGCTCATCCTCGCCGCCTCGACCTGCCGGCCGGATCGAGCTGCCGCCGACGACCCAGGCCAGCACCGCCACCCCTCTCCTTCCTCTCTCCCTCCTTCTCTCTTTCCTCTCCCTCTCACCGTCTCTCGCTCTCCCGCAGTGCCGCCGTCGCCGTCGGACGTCGCCGCCAGAGCTCGCCACCCCGCCGCCACCGGATCTCCTCCGGGCAGATCCGGCGCCCCCGCGCCGCCCGCTGCCGGATCCGGCCTCCCCGGCCCCAGATCCGCGTGCCCTCGCCTCGACCTCCGGCCGCCGCCTCGTGCCGCCTCGCCGCCGGCTCGGTCCCGACCCGCATCCTGGGACCTCCTCGTCCCTGGATGTCCCGAGCCCTCCATCCAAACGGCCCGCCTGGATCTCGCCGTCCTGAACCGCTCCGTCCCGCTCCGCGCCGTCCCGTTTTCCCCGTCCAGGCAGGCCCACGGGCCCTCTGGTGAGCAGCCACAGCTACCCCTCGCCCGTGCGCTAAATAGCTAATCGTCGCTCAGTTCTGTGAAAAATGCCTAAGTCCTTTTTCTGGAAAACATCATGTTGCATTTTGTGGAGCTTGTATCTTTGTGCATGTTTGTCCGATGATGATGATGATCTTTATATGTAAATTGCTCTACTCTTCGTGCTCTACATGATGGTTGCTGTTGCATACATATTAGGACTCATCTACATGTCATAATCTCTGTTGCAAAAGTCCTTCATGATGTTACTGCAGTAAACTGTTAAGATTTGTCACTTTGTCATTTTTGTGTGAATTAATGTAAATGTCATATGAGCATCTTGTCAACATGAGTTTGGAGAATTTTCATGTCTTCTTGCTGTTAGTATTTATTTCATGACATGATATGACTTGATGTGACTGCCATGAGCTTGTAAACATGCCTAGTCAATGTTGATGTTTTAAGTAAAAGTTGTCTGTGATAAAACTTGTCAACTTTGTTTGATGGTTGCCACTAATCTAGAGCTCATATGCATATGGTTCCTTCATAAGTTTTGGTCTAGGTGATGTCTACTTTGATGCCATGCCCTTGGTTGCCATGTAATCTTGCTGTAGCATGTCTCTTTGTTGCTCTCAAGTTGCCATCATATTAACCCTGCTCATGTATATGCTCTGCCATAATCTGTAGCAGAACATTGCATTTTGCATGGATCATTTTTGACTTAACCTTGATGCCTATGAACCTGAACCTTAAAGATGTTTTGAAGTATGTTATATCTACTTTAAGTGCATATCAAGTTTGTGCCCATCAGGTTACTGTAGCTTACTGTTTTGATATTGGCAAAGTGCTATGTTGCTGTTTTGGGGCAGATTGCTATTATAACTTGTGTTGATTGTAATTGTTGAACCGTTGCTCCATTTTGATCATGTCCTATAGGAAACTTGCTTAGATTTGCGTGTAGAATCATACTGTCATGTTGCATCATTGATTTGTGTGTTCGTGGTTGATGGTTGCATGCATTTTGCATTATTGCCATGTTAAACTTGTCTAGCTCATATCTTCTAGGCCGTAGCTCCGAATTAAATGTTCCACATATGTAACTTGATTAGAAAAACGCGTAGATCATCATGGTGCATGTTAACTTGCTGTTTAACCACTTCAACATTGTGTTTAATTCAGATCAGTACCAATTTCGAAATTTGCATATGGGGACCTTCCGGAATTGTTGTTTGTGTGTCCGGCCTCATTTAAACTTGCCTAGTTGTATGGATTGCTTATGCTTCATCTCTTGCCATGTTTAACAACATTTAACCTTGTCATGCATCATATTTGGGTGTGCTTCATGCCATGTTTATGCTTGTGTGTTTACCATGTTGTTTGCTTCTTTCCGGTTGTGCTTCTTCTCGATAGTTCCGGTCCCGTTGCGATTGTGAGGATTCGTTCAACTACGTTGGTTCGTCTTCTTCATGGACTCGTTCTTCTTCCGAGCGGGATTTCAGGCAATATGATCATGACCTTGGATATCTCTACTATCTTTGCTTGCTAGTTGTGTCGATGCTATCGCTATGTCGCGCTTCCTACCACATATATGTCAGCCTCCCATATGCTATGATACAGCCTCTAACCACCCTTACCCAGCAAACCATTGTTCGGCTAGGTTACCGCTTTGATCAGCCCTTTCTTATAGCATTGCTAGTTGCAGGTGCAGTTGCAGGTGGTTCCATGTTGGGTCATGGATATCATGGGATATCCCAATATCTCTTATTTAATTAATGCATCTATATACTTGGTAATGGGTGGAAGGCTCGGCCTTTTGCCTGGTGTTTTGTTCCATGCATGCCACCCTAGTTTCCGTAATACCGGTGTTATGTTCCTTGATGAGCGCTTCTAACACATGTGGGGCATATGGGAACCCCCTGTTCATTCGTTTTAGGATAAACTTCTCCAGCAAGGCCCAACATTGGTTTTACCATTTGCCTAATAACAACTAAAATTTGCATAGGGACTTTCCGGACCCCGAGGATAATTAATCAACAACCCGGGCCAGTGCTCCTCATGAGTGTTGGTCCAAACTAGAGCCACTTGCGGCGCCACCTGGGGCAACTCGGGTTTTTGGCTGTCGTACGTAGTGTTCATCCGCCGTGTCCTAAGAATGAGATACGCGGCTCCTATCGGGATCGTCGACACGTCGGGAGGTCTTGCTGGTTTAGTTTTACCTTTTACGAGTGGCTTGTCCACTGGGATTCCTTATCGTAAGCATCGTGTTATCATGGTGTGAGGATGTTCCATCGGATGTGTGTGGTAATTTATAATGGACTACTTGGAGCACCCCTGCAGGGTTAAATCTTTCGCGAAGCCGTGCCCGCGGTTATGTGGCGACTTGGAAATTTATAACCTCCGGTTGTAGAGAACTTGACACTAAATTCTAATTAAAATACACCAACCGCGTGCGTAACCGTGATCGTCTCTTTTCGAGGGAGTTCGGGAAGAGAACACTGTGGGGTTATGTTTGACTCGTAAGTAGGTGTTCAGGATCACTTCTTGATCATTATTAGTTCGCGACCGTTATGCGTAGTTACTCTTCTTATTCTTGTACTCGTAAGTTAGCCACCATACAATGCTTAGTGCTTGCTGCAACCTCACCACTTTACCCCTTCCATACCCATTTAAGCTTTGATAGTCTTGCTACCCATGGTTATGGGATTGCTGAGTCCTCGTGGCTCACAGATTACTACAACAACAGATGCAGGTACAGGTAATGCGATGATCTGGCGTGAGAGCGATGCGTGTTTGCTTTTGGAGTTCTTCTTCTTCGTCGATCTTGGGATAGGTTCCGGGTCGGCAGCCTGGGCTAGCAGGGTGGATGTCGTTCGTGTTTTTCGTTTGTGTTTCATCCGTAGTTGGATTCTGCTCTTCTGTATGGTGTTTTCTATGTATTGATGTATTCCTGTGATGACTGTATGTATTTGTATGTATCCCCATCTATTATGTACATGGTACGATGTAATGATATCCACCTTGCAAGCGTCTTTGATATGCGCTTCTATCCCTGGTGGGACCTCCGAGTCCCTCGAGGATAGGATCGCATATTGGGCATGACACGCGGCCACTTCCTCATCATCTACTTCTCTCTGCCCCACTAATGCAGCACTAGCCACTTGATTTGTTGCCGCTACATATAGCAGGAACGGCTCTTGTGGCCTAGGCGCAACTAGTGTTGGCGCGGAGGAGAGGTATCTTTTTAAGTCCTGCAACGCGGCCTCCGCTTCCAGAGTCCATTTCATCGGACCTGCCTTTTTCAAGATCTTGAAAAACGGCAGGGCGTGCTCAGCAGATCTTGAAATGAACCTACTCAAGGCAGCAACACAGCCGGCAAGACGCCGTACATCCTTGACGCTTTTTGGTGCTTGAATCTGCTCAACTGCTTTGATCTTGTCAGGATTTGCTTCAATTCCCCGTTGAGATACAAAGAATCCGAGGAGCTTGCCGGACGAAATGCCAAACACACACTTCTCGGGGTTGAGCTTGAAATTGATTTTGCGCAAGTTTGCAAATGTTTCTTCTAAATATTGAATGAGGGTTGATTTGTCCTTGGTTTTGACCACTATATCATCCATATATGCTTCCACATTCCTGTGCAGCTGGGGCTCAAAACCAATCTGGACTGTTCTTGCAAATGTTGAACCAGCACTCTTTAACCCGAAAGGCATACGCACGAAGCAGTATGTGCCACATGGAGTAATGAATGCGGTTTTCTCCTCATCCTCCTTGGCCATGAATATCTAATGGTACCCAGAATACGCATCATGGAAGGAGAGTAAATCACAACCAGAAGTGGAGTCTACAATTTGATCAATGCGCGACAAGGGGAAAGGATCCTTTGGACATGCTTTGTTAATATCAGTGTAGTCAATACAAAGTCTCCACTTTCCGTTTGCTTTGCGCACCACAACTGGAGTTGCCAACCAAGTTGGATGTAGTACACCTCTAACTAAACCTGCTGCTTCAAGCTTCTTGATTTCCTCGGCAATGAACTGTTGCCGCTCCAACGCTTGCTTCCGAACTTTCTGTTTGACGGGCCGAGCGTGGGGACAGACAGCAAGGTGGTGCTCAATTACCTCCCTGGGAACACCGGGGATGTCAGATGGTCGCCATGCAAACACATCGACATTCGCCCGCAGGAAGGCAATGAGTGCGCTTTCCTATTTACTGTCAAGGGTGGCACTGATGGTGAAGGTACCGTCAGCGCCATCCTCCCTCGCCGGCACCTTTTTGGTCGCTGGTGAAGTAGCTTTGGATTTCTTACCGGCAAAGCACTCCGGCGAGTCTTCAACAGGCGCGCAACACTCTGAAGAGGCACGCTTCCCGGAATTCTTGCTAGAGGTCTTGCCGGACTTCTTGTTTTCCTTCTTCTTGGCGGGAGCTGGCGCCTTGGCGGCCTCTGCTGCAACTGCATCTCTATACATCTTATCGACGCAAATAACTGCATCTTTCTTGTCGGAGTTGATGGAAATGACACCCATCGGCCCTGGCATCTTCAATGTGTTGTAAGCATAGTGAGATGCTACCATGAATTTTGCCACGGCTGGGCGACCAAGAATTCCATTATACAGCAAGGGGATCTTGACAACGTCAAACACAATCCTTTCTGTTCTGTAGTTCAATTCCCCACCAAATGTCACCGATAATGTGATCTTTCCCTTGGGCTGGCTTCTTCCCGGGTTTACTCCCTGGAACTTGCCTGTCTTCTCGAGCTCCTCGTCGGGAATCTGTAGCCTCTTGATTACTTCCGGAGAAATCAAGTTTAAGCCGGCCCCACCGTCAACTAACATTTTCGTGACCTGGAGGTTGCGAATTGTTGGTGAAACCAACAACGGCAAACACCCGACCGCAGTTGTGCGATCAGGGTGGTCCTCGGCATCGAAAATGATAGGCATGTGTGACCACTTAAGTGGCTTTTGAGAGCCCATTGCCGGTTCTGCCGCATTAACCTCACGTGCCCATTGCTTAAGTTGGCGGTGAGAGGAGTGCAAAGATGCTCCTTCATCAACGCACATGGCCTCAGTTGCCTTCTGGAATTCCTGTTCACTGGACTCTCCATCGTCCTCTTCTTCTTCACTCCCATCATCTTCCCCTTTCTTTTCGCGGCCTCTAGCAGGTTTTTCTTTCTGCTGCTTGTCCTTGCCGCCGCGGCCTCCTTGACCACCACGGCCCTTTTTGCCGGATCCACCGGCACCATCTTGACCCTTCTCTTTGCCATGTTTTTCATATTCAGCTTTTTGTTTCTCAACAAGGTGCTCGACCTGTCGGCACTCTTGGAGGTCATGGCCCTTGGTGCGGTGAATCTTGCAGTACGGCCCATCAGATTTGCCGGCCTTCTCGTTTGCCGCCGCCTCCTGGCAAGCAGCGCATACTGCTGCCTCCTTGCCGGAGTTCTCTGTCTTAGCTTTCTTGGCGGACTCAGAGTTGCCGGAGCCCTCAACGGCCATAATGGTTTTGCCTTTGCGCTTCCTGTTGCACTTTCGGCCCTTCTTCCTCGGGGTGGCAGCGTCGTCGTCTTCGGAATCCACCTCGGCACCAGCGTCTTCCCTGGAAAGCCTTCTTCCTTCCTCAGCGCGCGCGCACTTATCCGCCAACGTATAGAGCTCGTTGACGCTTTTGGGTAGCTTGACGTTCATCTTTTCCCGCATCCTCCGATTGCGCACATTCGTGTGAAAGGCGGCAATGACGGCTGTGGGATGCACATCTGGAATGTTATGGTGCACACGGCTGAACCTCTGGATGTACTTGCGCAAAGTTTCTCCATCTCTGTGCGGAATCACTTGCAGGCCGCTGGGCTGTCCAGGGGCCTTGTGGCCTCCGGTAAAGGCACCAACAAACTCATTACAGAGATCTGCCCACGAAGAAATGGAGTTCTCCAGCAAGTTCATCAGCCAAGATCTCACGTTGGGCTTCAGCACCAACGGAAAGCAGTTGGCGAGGATTTTCTCATATCTTCCTCCGGCAGCTTGCACGGCAATCGTGTAGATGCCCAGAAATTCTGCCGGGTTTAGCTTGCCGTCGTACTTCTCTGGTACTTCTGGCTTGAAGGCCCAGACGGACGGCCATCGGACTTGCCGCAGCTCACGGGTGAAGGCAGGACATCCGACCTCGTAAGGTAGATATCCGCCAACCCCTGGCACAGGCTCATCAACTATGGGGCCGTTGCGCGCGTCGGATTGACGGCGCGCCTCCCGGCGCCATTCGATGGTGGTGCGGGCGTCTTCTACCTGCCTGTCTCGCAGCACTTGTCGCTGATCTTGCCGCGCTCGCGGATCTGAAGAGGCCATCGACATCTCGTCAGGCTCGAAAGATCGCTGAGCTTGCCGCGGTTGTTGGCGTTGCTGCTGTTGAGACTGTCGCCGCTGGGGTGATTGCACCGTTAGCGCAGCACCGTCAACGCGGCCACCAGTTGGAGCTACTGGTGCTATTTGCGGACGCCATGAGGGCTCCGCCTGCTATGATTTGCTGGCCTCAGCAAACCCAATCAAGCTTTGGATGGTGGCTCTCCACTCATCCATCTTCTCTGCTGCTGGAGGGAAATTCAGCAGCATCTGGGCTCGCACCATTGCTTCTGCTGCTGTGGCCGACATGGCCTGAAGTGAAGAGCGCGACATCGCTCTACTCCTGGCAGAGCCAGCAAGAGCGCCATCGCGGTCTTGCTGCCGCGGCACATGATCAGCAGCGGGTCACTGTGGCGGAGGCGGTGCCTGAGGATCTGGGATTTGATCAACAGGAGTCTTGTCGTGAGGTCTCCGTTGCCCGGAGTTGTTGGCGCCGCTCGGAGCTGTACTGCACCCATTGTGCGAGGTGCGCGATGTCTGTCCTAAAGCAGCATCTTTGGACGCCGCCGCGGCGGGATCTTGGCTCGCGCCGGCCCAGGCATTGCCGCTCCGGTGGCTGCGTTCGTCGGCGCGGCGTGGAGGAGGAGGAAGACGTCCATTTGCCCCGCCCGCGCCATCTCGGCTTCGTTCGCCAGAGGATCGAGGAAGTCGAGCGCCTCCAGCGCGCTCGTCTCCCGCACCGACCGTGCTAGGCATGGCGACCACGCCGCCCGCGCTGGTCGTGCCAACCGCGGTATCCGCACCGCCCACATTGGCCGCGCCGCCTGCGGATACGTGCGAAGGGGCCGTCATCATGATGCCCTTCTTCTTGGGGGCCATCGACGACGAGGAGGACGATGATGAAGTTGATGAAGCTAACGCGCAATCCACTGATTCAGGTTCGTGCAAGCGATCCCCCTACCTGGCGCGCCAAAGATGTCATGGGTACGACCATCTATGGGGCCATCTAGCCCCTTTGTGGTTCGGCAGGGGAGATCAATGTGCAGAAAGAGCAGAATCAACAGAGAGCGCGAGGGATTTACCCAGGTTCGGGCCGCTGAGAAGCGTAAAACCCTACTCCTGCTTTGGTGTATTGGATGTGTGAGAGCACAGGTACAAGGAGCGCTTCTCCTGGCAAGATGCGGAGAGAGCAGCTACGCATGCAGGACGTGCTAATGTTTGAAAAAGGATCCGAATCCCTCTAACTGTTGCCTTGGCCCTCCTTTTATAGCTCAAGGGGTTACCACAGTGGCAAAACAGTAATTACAAGTTGATTAGATAGCAAACAGTGCTATCATACTTAACTTTGCCAGTTTAGGACGAAAGCATTAAATGCTCCGTTAGGTGTCATGTGGAGAGGTAGCCCCGGCAAGGTTTCTGCACCGCTCGCCCAGCTACCTCGTATTATTCTGACACGCCTCCTGGACAGGTGTCATTAAAGGCAAATCTTCTCCCTGCGTGCTGACACATGCCCGACAAACCTCACCAACCAGCCTGCGCGGTCGACACCTCACCGATTAGCGACTAGCTGCTCGGTGAGGTGGAGCGCCGACGCGCTGTTGAAAGCTTGCCGGCACGGAGCTTGCCGGTTTTTCACCTTGCCGGTTCAGCCTTGCCGGCAAGG
The DNA here is from genome assembly GCA_039707655.1 of Elymus sibiricus. Classification (NCBI taxonomy): domain Eukaryota; kingdom Viridiplantae; phylum Streptophyta; class Magnoliopsida; order Poales; family Poaceae; genus Elymus; species Elymus sibiricus. The sequence goes on along the minus strand of CM077676.1, from coordinate 300,419,930 downwards.
AATGTCTTCATCTTCAGCACTGGTTGAGTGCTTCATCTTGAACTTCTCTCCAGTAGCTTCTGCCACTAGGCCCTGAATCTTGGTCTTGGTGGTTTCCGGCAAGCCTTGGCCGGCAAGGAGGCTGCTACCATCTGTGCATAAGTCAGGGTATAAAATACCCATGTTTTATACACCGACACTGATACGTCTCCAACGTATCTATAATTTATGAAGTATTCATGCCATATTTATAACAATTCTATATGGTTTTGGTATGATTTGATTAGAACTAACCTGGACTGACGCTGTTTTCAGCAGAACTACCGTGGTGTTGTTTTTTGTGCAGAAATGAAAGTTTTCCAAATGAGCTGAAACTTTTTGGAGATTTTTTATTGGACAAATAAAAAATATTAGCACCAAGACCCACTGGAGGGGGGCCACTCAGTGCCCACGAGGCACCAGGGCGCGCCACCCCCCCAGGCGCGCCCTGGTACCTCGTGGGGCCCACGTGGCTCTGTTTCGCGTGATTCCAACGCTGAAAAATCATATATATTCAGAAACCCCCGAAAGTTAACCTAGATGAGTTTTTACGCCGCCGCAAGCCTCTGTACCAGAGAGATCCCATCTACAGCCCTTTTCCGGCACCCTGCCGGAGGGGGGAAGGCATCACCGGAGGCCATCTTCATCATCCCGGCGGTCTCCATGACGAGGAGGGAGTAGTTCACCCTCGGGGCTGAGGGTTTGTACCAGTAGCTATGTGTATGATCTCTCTCTCTCTCTCGTGTTCTTGAGATGGCACGATCTTGATGTATCGCGAGCTTTGTTGATATAGATGAATCATATGGAGTTTTCCCCTCTCTATCTTCTTGTGATGAATTGAGTTTCCCCTTTGAAGTTTTCTTATCAGATTGAGTCTTTAAGGATTTGAGAACACTTGATGTATGTCTTGCATATGGATATCTGTGGTGACAATGGGATATTCACTTGAGTCACTTGATGTATGTTTGGTGATCAACTTGCGGGTTCCGTGACCTTGGGGATTTATGCATAAGGGTTGGCACATGTTTTCGTCTTGACTTTCCGGTAGAAACTTTGGGGCACTCTTTGAAGTTCTTTGTGTTGGTTTGAATAGATGAATCTGAGATTGTGTGATGCATATCGTATAATCAAACCCGCGGGTACTCGTGGTGACATTGGAGTGCCTAGGTGACATTAGGGTTTTGGTTGATGTGTATCTTATGGTGTTATTCTAGTACGAACTCTAGGGCTGTTCGTGACAATTAATGGGGATGGCTCATAAGATTGATCGGGAAGGATAACTTTGAGGTGGTTTCATACCCTACAACAATTTCTTCGTTTGTTCTCCGCTATTTGTGACTTTGGAGTGAACTCTTTGTCGCACGTGAGGGATTTACATATGATTCAACTATGTCAACAATGTTGGGAGATCGCACTAGTGAAAGTATGAACCCTAGGCCTTGTTTCTAAGCATTGCAATACCGTTTTTATTCCCGTTTACTTTTCGTTACCTTGCTGTTTTTATATTTTCAGATTACAAAAACCTATATCTACTATCCATACTACACTTTTATCACCATCTCTTCGCCGAACTAGTGCACCTATACAATTTACCATTGTATTGGGTGTGTTGGGGACACAAGAGATTTCTTGTATTTGGTTGCAGGGTTGTTTGAGAGATACCATCTTCAACCTATGCCTCCCACGGATTGATAAACCTTAGGTCATCCACTTGAGGGAAAATTGCTACTGTCCTACAAAACTCTGCGCTTGGAGGCCCAACACGAGTCTACAAGTATAAGTTGTGTAGTAGACATCAGACACCCACTTTCGATGATAATTTCATTCATACTCTAAAAGATATAAGTGAAGTTCATAGAGCATTCTACAATGAATATAGAGAGACCAATATCCAAGCTCAAAATATATAAGTGAAGCACACGAAGCATTCTATAAAGCCATACTCAAAAGATTTAAGTGAAGCATAAAGATCATTCTATAAAGCTATACTCAAAAGATTTAAGTGAAGCGCATGAAACATTCTATAAATCAACCAAGAACCATAGGAAATCATCCCCAACCAACATGGTGCATAACTAAAAGAAGAAAAACAAAAACAAACGACGCTCCAAGAATTTGCACATATCATGTGAAGAATAAAAATATAGTTCCAAGTGAGATATACCGATAGGTTTGGAGACGAAGGAGGGGATGTCTTCCGGGGCATCCCCAAGCTTAGACGCTTGAGTCTTCCTTGGATATTGCCTTGGGGTGCCTTGGGCATCACCAAGCTTAGGATCTTGCCGCTCCTTATTCTCATCATATCGCCATCTCACCCAAAACTTCAAAACTTCATTCACACAAAACTTAACATAACTCGTGAGATAGGTTAGTACACATAAAAAATGAATCACCCAATCATGTACTGTCAAGACAAGTTGCATAATAATTTTCAAACATTAGATACTGTATACTATCATTTCCACAATTTATATGCACTAATATAAGCCATAAAAACTCTAGAACAAGCAGATAACAAAACTATAACAGCAATCTGTCAAAACAGAACAGTCTGTAGCAATTAATTCTAAACATATACTTCTGTAACTCCAAAGATTCTGAAAAATTAGGACGTAATAAACAATTTGTATGACAGTACTGTGTAAAAACTTTCAGCAACTTTTCACATTCCAGGAAAATATGTAAATTCAAATACTACAGCAAAAGTTTCTGTTTCTACACAACACACATCAAACAAGAAATTTAAACATCCTAAAGGCAAATCTTGGTACATTATTTTTATGGTACAGTGGTATATACAAGGGGATAATTATTTTTATGAGAAACTTCCATGAATTTTTTTACATTGTTTCCATGAGCATGAACACAAGTGTTCAAGGTCGACCCTCACTTCTTCAATGCAAAACTTTCCAATCGCTTCTCCTTTTGAAAAGTTTTAGGTTCCCCTCTTTATTTTTTTATTTTTTTTGAAAATTTAAATGGCACACATAATAAAGTTTAAATTACACATAATAATAAAAATACTCTCTAAAACTTCCGGGTTGTCTCCCAGGCAGCGCTTTCTTTAAAGCCATTAAGCTAGGCATAAGAGTCAAGTATTTTTTTTGTTTGTTTCATCCACAACTAAAGAAAGAAAACAAGAAAACAAAAGGAAAAGGAAAAAAATCTAATTAGTGATAAAAGTAAACATGCATACATGAAAATATTAACCCCACGATATTGCTCCCCGGCAACGGCGCCAGAAAAGAGCTTAATAATCCCCAAGTACAAGGAATCATCGTAGCACTTTCCAAAGATGGAAGTGGTAAGTATGGAGTGTCGAACCCACAAGGAGCTAAAGGTAAGATCAATATTCTCTCAAGTCCTTTCTGCCACTGATACGACTCTACGTACACCGAGTGTTTTCTTTTATCTAGAAACGAGAAATAAAACTACGTTGTGGGTATAAAGAGGATAGCTTTGCATGATATCGGAGAACTAGAACATAAAAATAGGTGCTGCCTAAATAAAGTTAGAATATATTACAATATATTACAAATAGCAAGTGTGTAATAATGATGGTATGGTGTGCGGAATTGTCCTAGGCAATTGATAACTAGATCGGTAATCATTATTGCAATTTTATATGAGGGAGAGGCATGAGCTAACATACTTTCCGTACTTGGATCATATGCACTTATGATTGGACCTCTGGCAAGCATCCACAACTACTAGAAATCATTAAGGTAAACCCAACCATAGCATTAAGTAACAAGTCCCCTTTACTCCCATACGCCACAACCCCCTTACTCGGGTATAAGCTTCTGTCACTCTCGCCACCCACTATAAGCGAATCATGAACGTATTGCAACACCCTACAGTGGGAATCCCCCACGTGTGCGCGGCATAGAAGACACTATAGGACAACATCAAAATAAAACATACAACTCAAACCAATCAAGATCATCAATCAACCCAAAGGACAAAAGAAATCTACTCAAACATCATAGGATGGCAACACATCATTGGATAATAATATGTGGCATAAAGCACCATGTTCAAGTAGGGGATTATAGTGGGTTGTGGGAGAGTGGACCGCTGAAAAGAGATGAGGGAGGTGATGAAGACGGTGATGTTGATGAAGACGATCACCGTGGCGATGGTTCCCCCGGCGGCACTCCGGCGCCACCGAGAGAGAGGGTAAGAGAGGCTCCCCCTCCGGCTTGCTCCTCCTTGGCCTCCCCCCCTAGATGGGGAGAGGTACTCCCTCTGGTACTTGGCCTCCATGGCGCCCGAAGGGGCGGTAGCCCCTCCGAGATTGGATCTCCCTCTCTGTTTTCTTCTCTAGTTTGCGTGTGTTTTCTGGCCTTTCACCGTTTCTTATATTCCTGGAGATCCGTAACTCCGATTGGGCTGAAATTTTGAGGGGATTTTTATCCGGAAATTATCTTTCTTGCGGAAAAAGAAGAGCATCAACCGACCTACGAGGTGCCCACAAGGCAACACGGCGCACCCTGGGGGGTAGGGCACGCCTTGTTGCCTTGTGGGGCCCTCGAGCACCGTCTTGCGCCGATTCTTTTTCCCAAAAATCACATATATTCCAAAATAAATCTCTGTAAAGTTTTATCGCGTTTGGACTTCATTTGGTATGGTTTTTTTGTGAAACAAAAAACAAGCAGAAAACAGGAACTGGCACCGGGCACTAGGTTAATATGTTAGTCCATGAAATCCTATAAAGTCATATAAAAGTGCACCAAACCCATATAAAATTATTTCTAACATGGCATGAATACTTCATAAATTATAGATACGTTGGAGACATATCAGGAGCCTTGTTAAAATACGCCCCAATTACCTATGGTATATCTTTGCTCGGGTTTACACATGGCTGCAGTAAAAGATAAAACCGAACATAAAAGGTTAATAAGGACTTCATATCCCAAGGAGTCCTCAGATATGCAGCCAATTTGGAAGATCAAACTCGCTTACAAAGCCAAAGACCATAAGAAGAAGATGTCCCGAGGAGTGATTCAGGGTCCTCGACTTGAAGACTATTTCAGGGGCTACTAACGGTGTCCTGGATTAGGGGGGCTCACCACGTCAGCCTATCATTCATGGGCTGGGCCGAGGACCACCAACAACCAAAGAATGGGACATGCAAGCTATGGCCCTCGGCGTACTCAAGATGGAATCCTCCGAAGACTTGGCGTATACTTCAAGGCATATTCAAATATTCGGCATGTTTATCTCTAGATGTAATCGACCATGTGTAACCCTAGGTACCCCTCGACCCCTATATAAGCCGAGGGTTTAGTTCCATAGAGGTAGGTTAGATTCATTCATACGATCTTGAGGTAGATCATCCTCTCTGACACTTATAACCTCCACAGTGTTCCTGGGCTTGTATGCGTGCATTAATTTTTTGTTGTGTAGCATGGTTCCCTTTAGGAAGTAGGGTATTACCTCGACCCGAGGGTCAGAATCTGGGAATATATCTTGACAGTTGGAGCACAAGCGGCTGGTGGCGGCTCAGTGTCAGGGCAGTGGCTTGGTCGCCCTGTTGTCACTCCTTGTAGATACAGGCGAGGGGGTGGCGGGCTGGTGCAACGACGGGCGCCAGCTCTTCTTTCCTCGTCGGTAGCAAGATGCAAGTCTCTTCACTGCGGCGATGGTCAAAGCCGGCGGCTTTTCTTTCCCACTCCGGTTTGTGCTACTCTGAGGGTCTTCAAGGATGTATTGACTTGGCCGGGGAGAAATCGCTGCTCGACAGCTGTAAATGAGGACAGGGGCGACCGGATGACCCCCATGGGCATCGTCTCCTCCTTGGAGGTGTTGTCATGGCCTAGTCCATTCCCTTCATGTCCATCGGGGGAAAGCCTAAGTTCGGTTCATCGGGCAGGCAACAACGGCACCACGATGTCGCCCTCTCCTTGGAGGTGTTGGGAAACGTAGTAGAAAACAAAAAAATCGCCTTACGATCACCCATGAACAATATGAAGATGCATTAATGGTTTGGATCTGATCGTTACCGACTCCGAGTTGCAGCAGAAGATGATGAGTCTATACCACATATAACCATCTCATACATAAACTCATTATCATGACTAAGGCTATACCACATCACATGCAACCTGTAAATCCTAGTTAGACGTCGTCTAATCAGTTTGGCAAATTTTAATTACGTGGCTTCTAGGGTTTCCGGATAACTCTAGCTACCTACGTCCACCATTAAGGTGATTATTCTTGTTGCTAGATTAACTTTTGAGGGTGTGTGAGGGAAGAGACTTAATTAAAAATCTCTATCCCCACACTAAACTTCGTCAATATGCGTGACCCCCTAGAAGATCGAACATCTTCATCGCCCTCTCATGTTTGTGACAGTTCACTATTCTTGACTATGATGAAGCCCAAAGAACTGTTAGCACATCATCGACAACCAGCGCCGATCGATTGTCAGAACTTTGTACAAAGCTACATCATGCTGTCAATGAACTGAACCGAAGCAACACTCGAGGGAAGCATAGCATGTGATGAGTGATATTTTTACACTCATTCACCCTTTGTTTAAACCAATATATTTCATTAAAACCGAGATATTAGCTCTGATATTGCTACTAATGACTATTGAATAGAAAGGATTCCACAAATCCTCTTTTTGATGTGTTTCCACAGGAAATGGGCTAAAAATGGAAGAAATCACATGTGAACATGGAAAAGAGTGGAAATGGAGATAGAAGAAATCACCAGGAGATGCACCAGCGAAGTCAGCACAAAAGACGGCGTTCCATACGACCGGAAGCGCTCGTATGAGTGGTCGTATGGAGTGAATTCTGAGGCTCCTCGTCCACCTGGACAACTTTTATAAAGGGGACCATGTTGAAATGTCAACAGAACATCATCGAGCGAAGCCGGAACAGAACCATCGTCATCCTCCTTCACAAACCTTAGTCGCCGCCATTTCCATCTCCATAGCCTCCATCACCACCATAGTCCATCTCTCTCTAGTTCATACATGTAATCATGCATCGCACAAGGCATCCATTGTAAGACATATTTGCAATCAATCGATCTTCGAGATGTGTTCTTCTTGCGATCTGATATTCATGTGTGAGTAGTTCGGTAAGGTATGGGTTGAGGCATAGGCCTTGCAACCCTCTGTATTTGTTGTAGGGATCAATGGAAGTGCTTTGAATTAACGTCCCGTATGTGTGAAATAAAAAATTCCGTAGATGTCTCTTGTCTCGTCCGCGATCTTGATCCCTGCAGGTACCCAAGATCGTGGAGATTGGGCCATGGAGAGGCTAAGGGCAGGGAGAATGTGAAGTGTTATTCTGTACGGGAACACAGATCCAATCCTTGGGGATTCATGAGGTGTAGTCGTTAAACGCCCAAGGCTCTTGTTTGATTATTTTAATCTTAATTATCGAGGCAACGCCACACGACAGATAGGGCCTGTGGTAGGACAACTGATTCTTGATGCAGGACTCATGCCGGTCAAGATGTTATTTGGACACATCCCCCACTTCGGTTCGTAACAAGCACATCTCGATGGGTGACTTCCGGCGCACAAATTAAGATCATATTTGGTCCCAACGCAAATACATGGTTGTAAGCATTAAGACCTCATACCCATACCTATTTTTATTACTAGTGTTTAAATCGTCATTTCCTTGATTGATCCGGTCAAAAGCTGGAAGTGATCCTTTAATGAAAGCTTGCTAGAGACCATCGCTTCAGGGGAGCCTTCCTCTCGTGGGTTCGATAACCCTGGGTCAACTTTGGGGAAACAGGTGCGAGATACTTTCTATTCCTTTACCATATCACTAAAAGGAGGTATCAAGCCCTTTTTCTAGCACCGTTGCTGGGGAGGAGTTTAGTATTCCTTGTTTTTGTGTTTAGAGCTTTTGTTAAAGTTTAGTTCCAGTTTTTGTTTTAGTTTAAGTTTTATTTTTGCTGCAAGTCTTGTCAGTTGAAAACCCCCAAAAAGAGTACCATGGCTCGTAATCTTGGAAGTTTTGCTACTCCCAGCAATAACTTTATGTGTGAACCCATAGCACAACCTGAAGTTGCAACCGCTGAGTATGAGATCAAATCGAACTTAGTTTCCATGGTTCAATAGGACCAATTTGGAGGCTCTACTTCTGAAGATGCCAGTATGCACTTGCATAATTTTACTGAATTATGCAACATTCCACGCATTAAGGATTATGACCCTGACGCTTTGAAGTTGCGTCTATTTCCTTTCTCTCTGAGAGGAAAGCAAAAGAATGGCTTCTAGCTTTACCTAGAGGCAATATAACTTCTTGGGCTAATTGTTGCTGTAAATTTTTATCTAAGTTTTGTTCACCTGCAAAAATTATGCAGCTTCGTTCTCAGATTATAGGTTTCAAGCAGGAAGAACGTGAGCCACTAGTGCTTGCGTGGGATAGAATGAAAGAAGCCATAAGGAACTGTCCTAACCACGGAATGGAGGAGTGGTTAATCCTTCATATGTTTTATAATGATTTAAATCACATGTCAAAAACTATGCTTGATACAGCTGTAGGAGGAACAATCATGGGAAAGTCCATAGACTATGTCAAGAAACTACTTGATGATATGCAGGAAAACCATGCCCAATGGCATGTTGAAAGAACTACCACCAAGAGAGTGAATGCAATTGAAGAAAACAATGCGGAGTTGACAGCTAAGCTAGATGAACTCATCTCCGTTATGAAAGGTAAAGAGGAGGTAAGCATAAATGCCATCACTAATGAAGAAACTAGTGATGTGAATTTTATTGCTCGCAATAGCTATAATCCCAATTGATAATAGCTGATGAAGAAACTAGTGATATGCTCCTAGACTACCTTATCTTAATAACGGAGGAGCATCAAATAATTTTAATGGAGGTAATAGCATCAATAGGAATACTATAGAAGATACTCTGAAAAGTTTTATTGCTAGTAGAATGACCCGGTTCCGAAAAGGTTCCAAGTCTCTGTGCTTAAGTGCCATCCTTGGATCGGTATGCTAGCACACATAGTACTCGATGAAATAACAGAAAATCACATGTATAAAATAACGTAAATACTATTACCTTAATCCATACAGCGGAAATAACATCAAGGTTGTGGAGTCCCATCAACACCAACGGCAAAGTTGAGTGTAGACAACGTAACCCTATCGTATCACTTACTCGTATAATTCCTGCAACATGAGACGTTGCAGCCGTGTAGGTCAGTACGTTGAATGTACTGGCAAGTCACACCATAAGGGATGTATAAATTCCTACTTCTACATGCAGTATGGCTAGTGGAAGGCTCTAAGTTTAATTTGCATAAAGCTGATTTTTCCCTATCATAAAAAAGAATATCAAATTATTACTACAAAGCTTATCATAATATGATTGAGATGGTTTCTCCACTCAACCTATACCCAAGTTGATTAAAACCCATTAATTTAGTAAATGTGATGAGATCGCCCAAATTCCCAATTTCTAGACGCTCAAGTTGCCCATAACCGGGGACACGGCTAATCGATTAGTTTGACACTCTATAGAGGTTTGCGCACTTTTCCCCACAAGAATCGATCCCTCCTTTTACGTCCTCGCACTACATGGTGTTTGAGAACAGGACGACCGAAACATGGTCTTTCAAAGAGTTTCCCTAACTACTGCCAGTGCCCATCCAACCCTATCGTTCGTCTACATCTCGTAGCACTGGTCCAGTCAGAGTCACAACTAAGATCAACCAAACCAGAGCCCATATTGACTTGTGGCTGCGCAGGTAAGCTTCTAGTCATGAAAAATTGGTAAATCTCTTTGAGCTTGGGTGGCATTCCATAGGGTGATTCTCCGGGTACTCCGGTATCCCCTTGGGCAAGCATTGGTTTCTCTAGGTGCCCGGGCTAGTCCACTGGTTACTCCAGGGTGCCCCTACAATTCCACCCAGATGTGTGTTAATGTTGCCATCTTAAGGTTACCCAAAATTATTGTATCTCTCGCAACTTGCATGAATCACACATACCAATCCCTGTCTACATAAGCATAGCAAAACTCCTACAATGTTGGCAACAATGGAGTAAAGGCTCAGACCTACCTCAATGAACTACTGGGTTTAATATATATCCAACTTATATATTCATGCAATCCTACATCAAAAGGACTAAATGCATAGAGAAAACATAGGTATTAAAGGAGCATGATCAAGATGTAACTTGCCTTGTACTGTAGATGAAGATTCTTCGCACTCATAATTGTGATAGTTCTACACGTCACACTCCGATCAATCTATCGTAAGCAAGCAATTATAACCACACACAAGCAATCACTCAAAGATCAAAGGGAAACCAAATAAAAGACTCACGAAACACCAAAAACAATCAAACAAAGTTTCTGCACAGAATATAATTTTTAACAGAAGAAAATATTATAAAACATTAGTTTAACAGAAAGTATTTTCTCTTAGTTTTAATTACTAAAAAGAATCAACTAAAAAAGTTTTATAATGCAAAAGTTATGGCCTAATTAAGATAGATCTCAAATCTGATCAGATTCAATTTTTCTATATAAACAAAATTATTTCTATTAGTCCTCTGGATGGGTATAACCTATAGAAATCAGTTGCAAAAAGAATTAATCAAAAACCTATTTTTAAATAAAAGTTATTAGCAATCTAGGGTTTAAAGCAAATTTGGTCAAATTCAAATTTTAAAGTTTCAAAAATATTTTTAGTTGGGTCATCTAGATATATGAGATTTTTGTGAAACCGTAGGAAAAAGAATCACTAAATTTGGAGTTATAGATCTAAAGGTATGACAAAAGAAAAATCAGAAAGAATTCTGAATTTGAAACAGTTAAGTTTCGGCCAACCGTGCCAGAGGTGACACGCGGCGAGATCTGAGTGGCTGGGAGGTGTTTACTGTGTGGCTAAGTGACAGACGGCCGTAACTTAAGAAGAAGAAAAAACTAAGGGGCGTCTACTGCTACGAGGGTGCCAAGTGGCGCCCTACCATTGGCTGGACCCGTCCGTGGCGTAGCTTAAGCGGCGAACGGCTGGTTTCTAAAGCATACCGGTTCAAAAATAATAAGAAAACAACAAAAACGATCTAATCCTAGCCGTCGATGGAGATCGACGGTGGAGGCGTACCGTGGCGGGGACGACGCCGAGGTTAACTCGGGTGTCGACGGCGGCGGCGTTCCGGTGGACGGCGGTTATGGAAGAGACCACGGGCGGATGCGGCGTAGCGAGGGGGTATTGGTGGTGGGGTAGATGGAGCTCGGAGAAGTCGGTGGAGAGCGGGGCGACGACGGCGGAGCTCCTGTGGCCGACGTGCTCCGGCGAGAGCGCGCGATGACGAAAACCGAGGCTGCAGTTTAGAGGAGAGGGCGATTGAATGTCAAAACGACGAGCAATGGCGAGATATGCCGAATTACAGAGGAGGGGGTCTCGATGGGGCTCACCGGCAACGGAAACGTCTGGTGAAGGTCTCGGCTCCGGCGAGATCTGGGTGAAGATGGCGTGAGCTATGGTGGGTTCTGGCGTCGGGGTTTTAGGGCAAAAAGAAGAGGGGGTATAGGGGTATTTATAGGACGTAGGCTTGGAGGAGGGGGCATGCCGAGGGTAGGGTTTTGGGCGGTTCGGACTCGCGGCAGCGCGGCCGTGTTCGGGCGGGGCTCTGCACGTTTCTTGCGGGAGGAGGAAGAAGGCCGCGGGCCCCACGCGTCAGCGACAGCAGCGAGGAGAGGCGGGTGCGGGCGACCGAAGCGAAGAGGTTTCGCTCGCGAGCGCGGCTGTGGGCCGAAAGCTGAGCTGGGCCGGCGGCTGGGGCTCGCCTGGCCGGCGGAATTCTCTCTTTTTTATAACACATAGAAGGAAAAAAGCCAGAAAAGAAAAATAAAAATAAATTTTGCCTAGACTCTATATATATCAAAATTCTTATAATAAAACATAGAAAAATATGAACTATTTTTTAGAGGCAAATAAATTACTTTTAAAAAAACATTTTTTTGGTAATTACTTCAAATTGGATTTAAATTTGATTTTCAAATCTTTTGCAAATAGTTTCTGTTTTCTTTCTTCAAATATTTTTTTCAAATCTTCTCTCAATTTTGGAAGGGTCATGTTTCCTTCACTCATATATTTTTAATTCAGAGAATTGAGATGATTTGAAATTCCAACAGAAAAGGGAAAAACTCCAAATGGTGTTTGAAATAAGTTTTGAAAGTGGTACTCATCACTCCCCACTCTATTTCATAAATTTTGAAGAAGTCCTATTATCTTCTCTCATTGAAAATCTTGAGTGGCATAAAGCTTCCGAGTTTGAATTATTTTCAAATGGAATACAAATCTTTTCAAAACTCCTTTTTTTTAAATGGAAGAAGTCATGTTATCTTCACTCTAGGATTTTGTTTTGAATTTAAATTTTGAATTCCATGGGAACCAAAAGCAAGAATGAAAGTTTGGGAAATTCCTTTTATCCCCTCTCATTTAACTTTCAATTTTTTTTTCAAATTCCACTCAATTTCACACAAAAAATCACACAAGCAATCATCATTGCTTAATTAATATAACATTCTAAATTTTAGAATTTTGGGATGTTACAAACCTACCACCCTTAAAATGAATCTCGCCCTCGAGATTCGAAGAGGCTAGAAAGCAAAGGTTAGGGTTCGGGGGTCTTCTTGAAGATCCATTGATTGTCACAAAGGTCTGGGGTGCTACCACCCTTAGAAGCAAAGTTACGAGTCCATCCAAAAAATCATGTACTTCCTGCTTCGTGTTTGACACCATTGGTCTTCTCACACATCTTGAATAACGCCGTCATTGATGCTTTTCGGGTATATGCATAATGTTTCCTCGAGATCTTGAGTCCATTTCCAAAAGAATGTTCTTCCATATACTGTTTCTTCTTGGCTGACAGGTCTTGCGCCAATACTAATTAGCTATCGATATTCTCATGGTGGTCATCAAATAATTTGACTGGGGTCCCTGTAGAAAACGGGTCTGGGTTTCATCCTCACCGTATAACCTACGGTTTCAACAACTGCCTTGTACAAGGGTGAAACGTCGTACCATTCTAAGGTTTAGGCTTCACATCGTCATCTCTCTACTATAGGTAAGTCACTCCAGATTTACCATCCCACATAGCAAAGGCGAATAATAAGAGTAAGTCAGAATGGTGATCAATCCATTCCGCACCCAAATCATTACCTTGTATATGGTTTAGCGAATCTCGCATTCTAACACTCGGTCATCCTCACAAGCATTGCAGAATTTCTCTTGTCGATGAACTAAGTTCAGATAAATCCATTGATTCTGCAAGCCAAACAAAACATCTATCGTTTCTTCACAACTCTCGGGTTTCGCGTAAATTTCTATAAGATCGTCTGTTGATAAAGTCGTAGCTTCTTCCAGGGTTCTTCCTTCAGCAAGAGTGTGCTTGCTTCTTGTTAGGTCCTAGGGCCTGTGGGTTGTGGCCCATCTCACCACTTGTAAAGCTTGAACTCATCATCGGGTTGCAATTGATCATTATTCCAACATCCAGCTTCCTTAGCATTCTTAAATCCATCCAATTGTATTGTAGCCCTTCCTTCTCTTGGTGCAAAACTAAGATGTAATTATCCGGATTCATCATTGACTTGTCCATTCCAAGGTCTGATGTGACTAACAACTAGCTCTTTTATTCGGGTAATGGTGTTGGGTTCTACCACCTTTAGAATGAAAAAAACTAGTTCCTTCAAAATCTTATTCCACGTATCATGATTTCACTCATTGCCTATATAGTAACAACTCATAAAAATCCCAAATTAATACAAATGATTATGACATGCCAACTTTATTGATTCTCAAATTATTACAATCTCCTGCATTTCCACTACATGCCTCAACTCAACAACTCCACAATATAAAAGGGTTCACTCAACTATTTGGCACAAGCCTCCTTCTCATTGGGACAGTTTCTGGCAAAGTTCCCGGCTTCCTTACAGCGGAAACAAAGGACGTCGGACAAGTCCAGGGGCTTCTTGGTGATTACGTATGCTCCTTGGGTTCTTGGCTCCTTTTCTGGACATGTATCGGCGTAGTGACCTAAGGTCTTGCACTTGAAGCACGTGATATGACTTAGGTCCTTCTTTGCAGAAATCGGGTAGTTCTGGGGATGACTTCGGTTTCTCTTCCTGGGCTTTTTTGTACCAATCAGGGCCTCTATTTCCAGTGGGTCATGCTTCAGTTCTACAGTCGGGAAGTCTCCCAGATACTCTTTTCTTTCCTTCGTACAATACTGTGAAAAATGTCCTTCTTCTCCACATGAATAGCATGCCTTGGAGTAAAGTTTGATTGGGTCTTCTTCGTGTGTGTCTTCAATTTCCCTGAGGGCTTCTTTCATTGCTTCCTTCTGCTGCTAGATAGTTCGTTGTACCACGGGGTAAATGTGACACTGGGCAGGGTAGTGAGTAGTTCCTTCACACAAGAAACAAGTAACCTTCCTAGTTGGGCATTCTTTAGCTGGGTGATTTCCTTCACAATGAGGGCATCCATCCTTGTGTTCTTCATGGTGTGTCCTATCTCTCCACAAATCTTGCATGCACAAGATTTCTTCCTATCATTTCCACAAGGCTTCGGTATCTGGGACACAAGACGAGACCTTATGAGAGTCAACTTAAATTCTTCCCAAGTGATTGCTCCTTGCCATCCATTGATAGCTTGGTACATCCTCCACCAAGTAGCGGCACCTTTTGCAAAGTACTGAAGAGCATGCGGGACCATATCCTTTTTGGCTATAGTGTTATTCTTCATGTGATCTTCCATGTTCTGAATCCATTGCTCCGTCTCCAATCGAGTCATCGATCCAGAGAATACAAGTCCATCTTCATTCATCGTCTATTGGGTCCAAGGGTTTTGGGATGAGATAAGAGAGGGAGAAAGATGCCCATACAAACAACATAGTTTTGAAAATCGGTTTTATTTGTTGCTGTCAGAGAACACACATGAATGACAGCTCACAAATCATTGCATCTAACGAAAGTATACATCAGGGGTTTTGGTCTTCTAAAGGGTCATATAAATCTTGAAATTCTCCAGGGTCTTCAATTTCTTTGAGTCCTCAAAGCCTTCAATACTTGTAGCTTCCATTCTTCAAATGTCTGGGGGAAATCCTCTTTACTCAGAATTGGTCATCGGTTGTCTGATATCTTGTCCTCCTCGAAGTGTTATTAGTTGATCCTCCGTGTGGTCAAAAGGGAAATGGGTATTTGTCTAACTATTTGAAGCAAGAGAGAATATTTGACAAAGCTCAAAAAAGATGAGAAGTAAAGGATCTTTTAAAAAATAAAGTTTTAGAGAGATCCTCTCCTAGGCCTTTCCAGTTTCTAGGGTCACGTCCTATAGTCAACATGTGCTCTGATACCATCTTGTAATGACCCGGTTTCGAAAAGGATCCAAGTCTCTATGATTAAGTGCCATCCCTGGATCGGTATGCTAGCACACACAATACTCGATGAAATAACAGAAAATCACATGTATAAAATAACGTAAATACTATTACCTGAGGGGTACTTATAGGACGTAGGCTTGGAGGAGGGGGCAAGCCAAGGGTACGGTTTTGGGCGGTTCAGACTCGCAGCGGCGCGGCCGTGTTCGGGCAGGGCTCTGCCCGTTTCTTGCGGGAGGAGGAAGATGGGCGCGGGCTCCACGCGTCGGCGATAGCGGCGAGGAGAGGCGGGTGCGGGCCACCGAAGCGAAGAGGTTTCGCTCGCGAGCATGGCTGTGGGCCGAAAGCTGAGCTGGGCCGGCGGCTGGCGCTGGCCTCGTCGGCGGAATTCTCTTTTTTTTATAACACAAAGAAGGAAAAAGCCAGAAAAGAAAAAGAAAAATAAATTTTGCCGAGACAGTATATATATCAAAATTCTTATAATAAAACATAGAAAAATATGAACTATTTTTCAGAGGTAAATAAATTACTTTAAAAAACATATTTTTTTGTAATAACTTCAAATTGGATTTAAATTTGATTTTCAAATCTTTTGCAAATAGTTTTTGTTTTCTTTCTTCAAATATTTTTTCAAATCTTCTCTGAATTTTGGAAGGGTCATGTTTCCTTCACTCATATATTTTTAATTCAGAGAATTGAGATGATTTGAAATTCCAACAGAAAAGGGAAAAACTCCAAATAGTGTTTGAAATAAGTTTTGAAAGTGGTACTCATCACTCCCCACTCTATTTCATAAATTTTGAAGAAGTCCTATTATCTTCTCTCATTGAAAATCCTTGAGTGGCATAAAGCTTCTGAGTTTGAATTATTTTCAAATGGAATACAAATCTTTTCAAAACTCCTTTTTTTAAATGGAAGAAGTCATGTTATCTTCACTCTAGGATTTTGTTTTGAATTTAAATTTTGTATTCCATGGGAACCAAAAGCAAGAATGAAAGTTTGGGAAAGTCCTTTTATTCCCTCTCATTTAACTTTCAAAAAAAGTTTCAAATTCCACTCAATTTCACACAACAAATCACACAAGCAATCATCATTACTTAATTAATATAACATTCCAAAATTTAGAATTTTGGGATGTTACATAGTCCAACTGAGTAGAATGAGAACTTGAAAAATATTTCGAAGAATCATGATAACTTACTGGGTCAATTGAACAGTAAGATTGTTAGACTAACAAATGATGTGCAGATGCTTGAGGGAAGATCCAAGAATATGGAGGCACAAGTGGCTAAAATCACGTAGAGCTAGACATTGATCCTAGCTAAGTTTGCAGGTAAACCGTAACCTAACCTGGTTGAAGATGTCAAGATGGTAAGAAACAATGAAGAGAAGATCGAAGAGCTTGACACAAGCCATGTGCAAAATATAATTACACCGTTGCAGTCTTTGTAAAGATGATATCAATGAAGTACCCACTACCCGAGGTAACGAATAACGAGGCATATAATGTTTTTGTTGATCAAGTTGCATCCAAGGTACGTGAACTAGATGATGAAAGAAAGAAGCTTTACTGTAAGTTGCTAGCTAAGCAAGAAGATGCTTTTGAGCCTACTATAGAGATTGAGATTGGCTTAAATAAGTTCAATGCTTTATGTGATCTAGGGGCTAGTGTTTCTACTACCCCTATGTTTGTTTATGATAGTCTCAATCTAGGTCCTTATGTTACTACTGAGATTAGATTGAATATGGCAAATTCTACTTTTACTCAGGCAGTAGGAATTAAGCATGCAGTCATAGTTCAAATAAATGATTGCCCTGTCATGATTGATCTTGTGATAGTTGATATGCCTGGAGATCCTATTGCTCCAATAATTCTTGGTAGACCTTTTCTAAGGACTATTAAAGCTGTGATAATGTGTTTGAGGGAAATGTTAGATTTAACTTACCCGCTAAAGATCCTTTTGTAAGACATTTCCCTAGGAAAAAGAAAATGAAGACCTATACCGGAGAAGGCATTGTTGTTAGTGCCAGAGCTACAGCCTCGGTGTGTTTGCACCACCTTGATCACCACTACAGTCAAGCTAACCGACCAAAAACAAGCGCTTCGTGGGAGGCAACCCACGCAAATAAAGTAGACAAGTAAGCTTTTATTTTTGTTTCAATAAAAGAGTGATTGAAGTTCTAGATAAAGAAGTGAGTTTGGAAGAGTTGTTCTAATGAAGGCTTTGCTATGCGCAAATTAAATTATATATGTTGTATTGACGTTTGGATGCCTGGAAATATGCCTATGTATTGTGTTGGGACTAACCCCACATGAGAAAGAGGAAAAAGAGAAGTTTCGGAAGAAACAAATCAAAAGACGGCCTTTCAGGCGACCACAGCGGTCGTTTGGACGGTCGCATGTCCTCCTGGCGGTTCCAACGGAAAATAACCAGGGGCGACAGGATGAACGATGGCGTTTCATGTGAGCACACGCGCCCGTATGAGCGGTCATTTTAAACCTTCGCAGGAAATAAAGAAAAGCCAGTGCGTTCGACGGCGTTCCATAAGGGCGCCCGCGCCCGTCCAAGTGGTCGTATGACATCCTCAACCAGAAGAATAAAATAGCCAAAGCGTTTGACAACGTTCCATACGGGCGTCGTTGCCCGTTTCAGCGGTCGTATGAGGTATAGACAAACGCAGGTAAGCTATTAGGGTAAACAACGACCTTTCATACGAGCGCCTGCACTCGTATGGCCGGTCGTATGGACCCCTGGCGACCACAAAGAGCCCGAGGAAGGAGGTAAATCACTTCCATCTCTCTCCTTTCTTCTTCTTCTTCCTCCAAACCTCTCCAAACCCTACCAAAACTTTGCCCGATCTCTCTACTCGCTCGATTTTAGTTCAAATCCTTCCGTGTGATTGATCTATGGTACGTTTCTCCTCCAATCCCCAATTTATTTTTCGTGAATCCACTTTCTACATGCCTAGCATTGCCATGTCTAGGAAATGCATAAATCCAAATTTGAGTTTGGCTTGGATTCGTTGATGTTTTTAGAGGAGTATGATGTTGTTACTACCGTACGATCAATATTTTTTAATTGTATTGGATTGAAAAATTGTTTTGTAGATGTCTACGAGGAGGTCCACTCGCGTACGCGGTACTTCGAGTTCATCCGCCGCACCCCCACGACAAGTTTTCACTCAGGGGATCATCTTCACCAACCATGAAGCAAGGAAGAAGTTTCAGACGCTTAGTACAAGGAAGATCAAAGCAACCAAGTGGGCTTGCGAGTCAACACTCGCTAAGTTAGGTATTACTAATGATTTCAATTTGCTTTGTGATAATGCCGGGTTGCGCCATTTTGTTTATCAGGGATGTGAGACATATGAACGCATTACGCTTGAGTTTCAATGTTGGGCTCATACCAACTGCATATGAGGAAGAGCGGATCGCTTTCCGTCTCTTGGACAAGGTGTCGGTGTAAAAACCGGCTGACCTCGAGGTAGGGGGTCCCTAGCTGTGGATCTCGGATCGATGGTAACAGGAACAAAGGAGATGATGTTTACCCAGGTTCGGGCCCTCTCTATGGAGGTAAAACCCTACGTCCTACTCTTGTTTATATTGATGATGAAGTATCGAGTAAAAGCTTGATCTACCTCGAGATCGTCAGGAGAAGGCTAACCCTAGAGCTAGGTGGATGGTAATTGTGATTCCGTGTCCTCTACAGGCTAAACCCTCCGGCTTATATACACGCCAGGCAGGGGCATCTAGGGTTACATAGGCGGTATCTAGGGATGCATATGGAGGCGGCAGGAGATGTCTTGGGGTACACTCCAAGTCTTCGGCAAATACCGTCTTGATCACCTCACAACTTCCGGAGTCCATCTGGATGAGAACAGGGCCTTCGGGCCCAGCCCGAGGACTATGGGCCATCTAGGTTGGAATCCCCTAGTCCAGGAAACCGTCAGTAGCCCCCGAACTAGTCTTCTATGCCGAGGACGACACATTCACCCTTCGCAACTTCAGAGCCGGAGTCCTTGGCTTGACAGACGAGTTCCCTCCTCTTGTTGACACTTGTCTTCTTACTCGAGGCTGCTATAGACCACTCCTCGATGGAGTGGCATCCCTTGTTCGGAACCCGAAGACATGACCCATATCTGAGGTCATGGGGTTACTTAGCCTCAAAGGCCTGCCGCGTAGGTGTGAACAGTACTTTCTAGCCTGACAACTTTATCGAAGCGGCACCACCCACGACCCGGCTAGCAGTTACTGCTCACTCGAATAGCGGCCCGAGGCAATCTTTTTACAGGCGCGTCCCATCAAAACAGAGATCGTGCCCACTTTTAAAGGATATCATTATGATTTTGTTTCTCCCTATATGCATAACGACATCTTTTACGGGTAATGGCGATTTCAACGGCACGAAAGGGGGGACTCTTGGCCTTTTTACTAGCCCTTATAAGATCGAAGGGGTTAAAACAGAAAGAGCACACTCCCTTGCTTCCCCGCGCATTGCCTCTCAAGCTCCAGCGCTCAGATCCAATCCCGAGCTCCTCCGACCCCTTCAGCGCCCTTTTCCTCAACAATGGCGGAGCCCAACTATCGGTACCAAAACCGGCAGATCTCGGGTAGGGGATCTGAACTATGGGTCTAGGAATCGATGGGTAACAGAGAACGTAGAGACGGTGATTTACCCAGGTTCGGGCCCTATCGAAGAGGTAATACCCTACGTCCTGCTAGATTGTATTGATGTGATTGTATGAAGGTTACAGAGTTGATCTACCTCGAGATCGGATGGGCTAAACCCTAGGCAATGAATATGATCATCCTCTATGGACTAAGCCTTCTGGTTTATATAGACACCAGAAGGTCCTAGGGTTACATATGGTCGGTTACCATCAGGGGATAAACATGCCGGTCACACCAATTATTCCTTGGAGGGGACGCCAAGTCTTCAGAGGTTTCCTTATGATACATGGGGTCCCCACAATCCGGCCTTCCATCGACGAGTAGAGAGCGGCCCACCAGCCCGGCCTATGAGAGATAGGCTGGCAGCCCGAGTACCCCCTAGTCCGGGACACCCTCAGTAGCCCCGAACTAGCCTCCAATGCCGAGGTTGAAAGTCTTCGGCAGCTCCATGCCCCAAGGGTCTTCGGCTTGGGTGGCGAGTTCCCTCCATTACCTGTGTTTGATTTAGCACTAGTTCGGCCACCAATAGCTCAGTTGCTGAAGTATCCTCCGATTGGCGAGGCCTCGTGGGGCCCGTCATATCGTTTTTCTTCGCCTAGAATTAAATGACGACCCTCGATTTCTACGCATCCACGGAATGCGAGTGGTCCGACGGGTTTTTACAAAAATGCCCCTCTTTTGGGGGGAGTCAATGCCTATTTAAAAGGCCAAGGGCGCGGAGGCTAATGCACCCCACCCCCTGCCATTCTTCCTCACGTCCTTGCGAGGTCGCGACCAGCAAACAATGGCGAGCGTCCCAGGCTCTTCCTCACGCCCTCACGGCCCCCGTCAAGGTGATTGGGCGAGCTGCTCCGTATCCCTCATGCGTTTACACAGGCTCGAGACGCAGGGATATCTCCCTGCTTCAGATCTCGCATCCACCCGCCCCGGATTAACTTCTGCAGATGGGAAGGCCCTCGCAGAGAACTTTCCTACCCCTCACGGGGAGGAAAGGGTGTGCTTCGTGCCCTTCCTCTTGCGAGGCCTGTGTTTCCCCATTCATCCTTTCTTGAGGGGTCTACTAGAGTTTTACGGGATCCAACTCCACCACCTTACCCCAGGGTCGATTCTTCATATATCGGGCTTCGTCGCTCTTTGCGAGATGTTCCTGGGCTGCGAGGCCCATTTTGAGTTGTGGAGGAAGTTCTTCTGCCTCGTCCCCCGTACCCGAGGAGGGACAATCTACGAGGTTGGCGGGGCCGAAGTATGGCGCATCGCCGGAACCGGATACCCCATAGGGACTTCGAAGAAAGACGCCGAAGAATGGACTTCGGAATGGTTTTATATCGAAGACGTCCCCCTATTTGATCCAGATCGGAGGGGGTTGCCCAAATTCTCATTGGTCTCTCCGAAGAAGCGGTTCAACTGGCGCCCGAAGGGTTCTTCCCAAGAGGAAAACGCCGAAGTAACTCGGCTGGCCGCTCAAGTGAGGTGGCTAGCCCACAACGGACTAACCGTCATTGACGTGATGGCCGCAGTCATTGCTCGGTGCGTCCAACCTCTTCAACAGAGAATACACCCGCTTTGGTGCTACAACGGGGAAGATTATGCAACCCGGTACACATGGATGGGACCTGCCGATCAGGCGGCGATGGCAGCCATACTGACCGATCTCTTCAAGGGAGAAGAGCAAGAATTTGCTCGGTTAAGGCCCAAGGAAGGCTTCTTGAGCTATAAACCCATTGAAATGGTGAGTCCGACCACATTTTATAGTTCGGAAGGCACCCCAAATTTTTCTTAACCAGATTTCTATCTTGACCGAACAGAACTGTAGGCGCTGGATTGAGACAGTGAGCTGCCCTGCTCCTCAACCGGAGGATCACTCTCGTGACGATGACCCTGGGTTCCATGATGACCCTGAAACATCAATTGATTTCGAGGAGGGGGTCTTCTACCAGGAGAGCCTTGATGGTTCTAAGGTGGCCCTTTTGGCCAATCATCTTGTGGCGCTTCCCTCCTCCGCTGTAAGTGGCCAACGGGCTTCTTCTCGAAAGAAACACTCAGCCGCGTCTGCTCCGAATACACTGACACCTACTCCCAAGGGCCGCCGTACGACGCGCCGGACAGCCGCAAGAGCGGCACCAGCGGCCCCAGCGACGAAAGGTCGTGGGGTGACCAGACGCGCGGCCCCAACGGGAGCTACATCGTCCGTGCCCCGCCCGAAGAGGTAACGCAGCCGCCGTACCGTCATAGCCTGTATATTCGACATCCACCGAGTATGCCAATAATTCTCTCAACGGTGTCCTGTAGACGATATGTAGAACCGCCCTCGGCTAAGGATGTTGAAGAGCCGCCAAGGGGTGACTCGAACCCGAGGTCGCCAGCCGTAACCGGAGTTACTCCGGGGGTCCCTACCGAGGACCAACATCCCGAGGACTCATGAGGCGTCTCGGTCACTAACTCCGAGGTTGAAAGTGTGATGAATCATCGACGGCGTAAGGCGTCACTTCGGCACTCCGCGTTTTCCGATCAGGAGTTTAATGCCCTTAGTCCGGTAGACACGTACCTCGGCGCTGCCCGAACGGGACTTGAAGGGGCAGTGAAGCTCATGTCTACTAATGTGTAGGTATGGTATTTGTTTTGACAACTAGTATCTAACCAGTAGCCCCCGAGCCTTAATTTGGGCGGGACGGCCGAGTTAAGGGTCTGATATGTATGATACCATGCTATTGTGCAGACTGTTCGGGAGCAAAACAAAAAGCTGTCTGAGGACCTCAAGCTGGCGCGAACAGAATTAGAGTCTGTGAAAGCCGAGCTAGAGGGTGTGAAGAAATTCACCATAGAGGCACATGGTAAGTGCCGAACTTTAAAGTTGTTTAAGAAAAAATTTGATGGAACACCTCTGCTAATGAAAGATGATTCCATAGCAGCCGAGTCGATAAATCAGCTACAGAAGGATCTGGAGATTGCCAGGGAAGCTCAAAGGTATGCGGAGTCACAGCAAGAGGCTGGCTACCGGGTGCTTTCCCGAAGTCATGAGGAGAGGGATAAGCTGAAGGCGGAAAGTGAACAACAGGTTCAAGAAATCAAAAGCTTGAAAGCTCAACTGACCCTATCCCAAGAGGAGAACCAGAGACTGAAAGCGGGCATGTTCGGTGAGTGCAATCTAATTTTTCAGTTCATAAACTGCGCGTATTACGCAGCAATATGAACAACACCACGTCTCGTTGTAGTTCTTCTGATCGGACGTCACGAAGAGGAGGCCGGCTCATTCGGGCGAGACCTTCTGAAGGAGCTATCCGCCGTACATGAGCGGGCCCGGAAAGCCATGAAGAGCATGTTCAAAGCACTATGGCCTAGCGAAGTGGCTCCGGAAGGGATGGCCGAACTCACGAATCATTTCAAAGGAGCTCGGCGTCGCTTTGAGTTGTGGAAGATGTCATCTTGCCGTGAGGGAGCACGGGAAGCTTGGGCGATGATCAAGACCCGTTTCACCAAGCTGGAACCGGAACATTTAGCTAGGGTTGGGCCGGTAGGGCCAGATGGGTAGGAAATGCCCGTGCATCTGGTATATGACCAGGTTATGCCCGCAGCTCGACTGTCCCAAGCAGATTGTGCTCTGGAGACCATAATAGATGGTCTTGATCAAGATTAACAGTTTGATTCTATGTATCTATGTACTTTACATCAAATAGTCTCCAAACCGTGCGTAAAACGTTGTCTTAACCAGCCATCGGCTTCCGCCTCCTCGACCAGGAGCCGAGGAGTGTTTCCTACTATGTGAGCTGAAAACATCGGAAAAACACTTCAGAGAACTAGGCAATCCAGCCACTTGGTGCAAACAGACAAAAACGTGCTCGGGGAGTTATGTTATATTACTGTTTAACGTAAGAAACATCTTCCGACGAAAATAGTACCTCTATGGGTTCCTTTCTTCGGGTTACCACGTTAGCCGTGGATGAATAACCGAATACCCGAAGTAGACGGGGATGGTTACTTCGGAAAAATACCCCGGAATCATGGCTATTGTGACCAATATTTTCACTTCCCTCGTGGCCGACCAATTGTGTTCTTAAGAACGCTAGCTTTTGGCTTCACCCGTCTGAGGTACGTACCCGGGAAATCCGGACGTAACAATCACAGAGGTGCTCCCTTTACTCCCTAGCCGAACAATCGGGAACGTAGGGAGTAAACACAGGAGCGAGGCAACCCAGCTTGGCCAAATCTTAAGTCAAATTGATGCATATAATGGCTTTAGAACGACACAGGAAGGTTGCAAACACGTAAAAACGAATGGTTGCATAAATAAAATATGATTGGCTTCATAAAAGAATCCCCCAGGTAACAGCGTGTGGTACATTCAAAGATGTTTGCCGAAGAAAAACTTAACGTAATTCGGCGTAGCCGAACAAAACCCGGGAAAGACTATTTACTAGAAAAAATATAAATCCGAGAGGGATAAACCGAACAAGGTAAGGTCGCGGAGTTAACCGTAGAAGCGTCGTAGCCGAGCTGCGTTCCATGGGTTTGGTTCGAGGCGGTCGTCCTTTGGGTCACGGAGACGATATGCTCCGCCTGCGAGTACTTGATCGATTATGAAGGGCCCCTCCCATTTGGGCGACAGCTTATGCTTCTGCTTCTCCGGGAGGCGCAGGACTAGATCGCCGACGGTGTAGGCCTTTGCCCGTACTTCCCTGCTCTGATAATGTCTGGCCTGCTGCTGATAAAAAGCAGAACAAGCCCGAGCTATGTCGCGCTCGCCCTCCAGGGCGTCCAGGTCATCTTGCCGGTCTAACTCGGCTTCCTTTTCTTCATACATACGCACCCGAGGGGCGTCGTGAATAAGGTCGCTGGGGAGGACGGCTTCTGCCCCATACACCATGAAGAATGGTGTGTAGCCCGTGGATCGATTAGGAGTGGTGCACAGGCCCCACAATACAGAGTCAAGCTCCTCAACCCAATGGCAGTCGGATTCTTTTAAAGATCGGACCAAACGGGGCTTGATGCCGCTCAAGATTAGTCCATTAGCTCTCTCGACCTGTCCATTAGACTATGGGTGATATACCGAGGCATAGTCGAGCTTAATGCCTAAATTAGCGCACCAGTCCTTGACTTCCTGGGCGGTAAAATTGGATCCATTGTCCATTATTATGCCATGGGGGACACCGTAACGGTGTACGACGCCGGATATAAAATCGATGACCGGCTTAGACTTGGCTGAAGTTACCGGCTTTGCATCAATCCATTTAGTGAATTTGTCTACCATGACGAGTAAATATTTATTTTTCTTGGTCCCCCCTTTAAGTGGTCCGACCATGTCTAGCCCCCAGACCGCGAAAGGCCAAGTAATCGGTATCGTCCGAAGGGCCGTGGGGGGCATATGGCTCTGATTTGCAAAGAGCTGGCATCCAACGCAATGTTGGACCAATGTTTGGGCGTCTGTGCGGGCAGAGGGCCAGAAGAACCCTGCTCGAAAAGCCTTGCTGACCAGGGCCCGAGCTGCCGCGTGGTGACTGTCGGTACCAAAACCGGTAGATCTCGGGTAGGCGATCCGAACTATGGGTCTAGGAATCAATGGGTAACAGAGAACGTGGAGACGGTGATTTACCCAGGTTCGGGCCCTCTCGAAGAGGTAATACCCTACGTCCTGGTAGATTGTATTGATGTGATTGTATGAAGGTTACAGAGTTGATCTACCTCGAGATCAGATGGGCTAACCCTAGGTAATGAATATGATGATCCTCTACGGACTAAGCCTTCTGGTTTATATAGACACCAGAGGGCCCTAGGGTTATATATGGTCGGTTACCATCAGGGGATAAACATGCCGGTCACGCCAATCATTCCTTGGAGGGGACGCCAAGTCTTTGGAGGTTTCCTTCTGATACACGGGGTTGTCCACAATCCGGCCTTCCATCGACGAGTAGAGAGCGGCCCACCAGCCCGACCTACGAGAGATAGGCCGGCAACCCGAGTACCCCCTAGTCCGGGACACCCTCAGTAGCCCCCGAACTAGCCTCCAATGCCGAGGTTGAAAGTCTTCGGCAGCTCCATGCTCCAAGGGTCTTCGGCTTGGGTGGCGAGTTCCCTTCATTACCTATGTTTGATTTAGTACTAGTCCGGCCACCAATAACTCGGTTGCCGAAGTATCCTCCGATTGGCGAGGCTCCGTGGGGCCCGTCACACCGCTTTTCTTCACCTAGAATTAAATGACGACCCTCGATTTCGACGTGTCCATGGAATGCGAGTGGCCCGACGGGTTTTTTTTTCCAAAAATGCCCCTCTTTTAGGGGGAGTCAATGCCTGTTTAATAGGCCAAGGGCACGGAGGCTAACGCACCCCACCCCCAGCCATTCTTCCTCACATCCTTGCGAGGTCGCGACCAGCAAACAATGGCAAGCGTCCCAGGCTCTTCCTCACGCCCTCACGGCCCCCGTCAAGGTGATTGGGCGAGCTGCTCCGTATCCCTCATGCGTTTACGTAGGCTCGAGACGCAGGGATATCTCCCTGCTTCAGATCTCGCATCCACCCGCACCGGATTAACTTCCGCAGACGGGGAGGCCCTCGCAGAGAACTTGCCTTCCCCTCATGGGGAGGAAAGGGTGTGCTTCGTGCCCTTCCTCTTGCGAGGCCTGGGTTTCCCCATTCATCATTTCTTGAGGGGTCTACTAGAGTTTTATGGGATCCAACTCCACCACCATACCCCAGGGTCGATTCTTCATATATCGGGCTTCGTCGCTCTTTGCGAGATGTTCCTGGGCTGGGAGGCCCATTTCGAGTTGTGGAGGAAGTTCTTCTGCTTCGTCCCTCGTACCCGAGGAGGGACAATCTACGAGGTTGGCGAGGCCGAAGTATGGCGCATCGCCGGAACCGGATTCCCCGTTGGGACTCCGAAGAAAGACGCCGAAGAGTGGACTTCGGAATGGTTTTATATCGAAGATGTCCCCTTATTTGATCCAGTTCGGAGGGGGCTGCCCGAATTCTCATTGGTCTCTCCGAAGAAGCGGTTCAACTGGCGCCGGAAGGGTTCTTCTCAAGAGGAAAACGCCGAAGTAACTCGGCTGGCCGCTCAAGTGAGGTGGCTAGCCCACAACGGGCAAACTGTCATTGACGTGATGGCCACAATCATTAGTCGGTGCATCCAACCTCTTCAATAGAGAATACACCCGCTTTGGTGCTACAACGGGGAAGATGATGCAACCCGGTACACACGGATGGGACCTGCCGATCAGGCGTCGATGGCAGCCATACCGACCGATCTCTTCAAGGGAGAAGAGCAAGAATTTGCTCGGTAAAGGCCCAAGGAAGGCTTCTCGAGCTATAAACCCATTGAAATGGTGAGTCCGACCACGTTTTATAGTTCGGAAGGCACCCCAAATTTTTCTTAACCAGATTTCCATCCTGACCGAACAGAACTGGAGGCGCTGGATCGAGACAGTGAGCTGCCCTCCTACTCAACCGGAGGATCACTCTCGTGACGATGATCCTGGGTTCCATGATGACCCTGAAACATCAATTGACTTTGAGGAGGGGGTCTTCTACCAGGAGAGCATTGATGGTTCTAAGGTGGCCCTTTTGGCCGATCATCCCGGGGCGCTTCCCTCCTCCGCTGTAAGTGGCCAACGGGCTTCTTCTCGAAAGAAACACTCAGCCGCGTCTGCTCCGAATACACTGACACCTACTCCCAAGGGCCGCCGTACGATGCGCCGGACAGCCGCAAGAGCGGCACCAGTGGCCCCTGCGACGAAAGGTCGTGGGGTGACTAGACGTGCGGCCCCGACGGGAGCTTTATCGTCCGTGCCCCGCCCGAAGAGGTAACGCAGCCGCCATACCGTCATAGCCTCTATCTTCGACATCCACCGAGTATGCCAATAATTCTCTCCACGGTGTCCTGTAGACGATATGGAGAACCGCCCTCGGTTGAGGATGCTGAAGAGCCGTCGAGGGGCGACTCGAACCCGAGGTCGCCAGCCGTAACCGGAGTTATTCCGGGGGTCCCTAACGAGGACCAACATCCCGAGGACTCAGGAGGCGTCTTGGTCACTAACTCCGAGGTTGAAAGTGTGATGAATCATCGGCGGCGTAAGGCGTCACTTCGGCACTCTGCGTTTTCCGATCAGGAGTTTAATGCCCTTAGTTCGGTAGACGCGTATCTTGGCGCTGCCCAAACGGGACTTGAAGGGGCAGTGAAGCTCATGTCTACTAATGTGCAAGTATGGTTTTGGTTTTGACAACTAGTATCTAACCCAGTACCCCCGAGCCTTAATTCGGGTAGGACGGCCGAGTTAAGGGTCTGATATTTATAATGCCATGCTATTGTGCAGACTGTTCGGGAGCAAAACAAAAGGCTGTCCGAGGACCTCAAGCTGGCGCGAACAGAGTTAGAGTCTGTGAAAGCCGAGCTAGAGGGTGTGAAGAAATTCACCAGAGAGGCACATGGTAAGTGCCGAACTTAAAGTTGTTTAAGAAAAAATTTGATGGAACACCTCTGTTAACGAAAGATGATTCCATAGCAGCTGAGTCGATAAATCTGCTGCAGAAGGATCTGGATATTGCCAGGGAAGCTCAAAGGTATGCGGAGGCACAGCAAGAGGCTGGCTACCGGGTGCTTTCCCGAAGTCATGAGGAGAGGGATAAGCTGAAGGCATAAGGTGAACAACAGGTTCAAGAAATTAAAAGCTTGAAAGCTCAACTGACCCTATCCCAAGAGGAGAACCAGAGACTGAAAGCGGGCATGTTCGATAAGTGCAATCTAATTTGTCAGTTCATAAACTGCACGTATTAGGCAGCAATATGAACAACGCCACGTCTCGTTGTAGTTCTTCTGACCGGGCGTCCCGAAGAGGAGGCCGGCTCATTCGGGCGGGACCTTCTGAAGGAGCTATCCGCCGTACATGAGCGGGCCCGAAAAGCCATGAAGAGCATGTTCAAAGCACTGTGGCCTGGCGAAGTGGCTCCGGAAGGGATGGCCGAACTCATGAACCATTTCAAAGGAGCTCGGCACCGCTTTGAGTTATGGAAGATGTCATCTTGTCGTGAGGGAGCACGGGAAGCTTGGGCGATGATCAAGACCCGTTTCACCAAGCTGGAACCGGAGCATTTAGCTAGGGTTGGGCCGGTAGGGCCAGATGGGCAGGAAGTGCCCATGCATCTGGTATATGACCAGGTTATGCCCGCAGCTCGGCTGTCCCAAGCAGATTGTGCTCTGGAGACCATAATAGATGGTCTTGAAAGATGTGATCCGAAATATCGGAAAACACTTCGAAGAACTAGGCAATCCGGCCATTTGGTGCGAACAGACAAAAACATGCTCGGGGAGTTATGTTATATTACTGTTTAACGTAAGAAACATCTTCCGACGAAAATAGTACCTCTATGGGTTCCTTTCTTTGGGTTACCACGTTAGCTGTGGATGAATAACCGAATACCCGAAGTAGACGGGGATGGTTACTTCGGAAAAATACCCCAGAATCTTGGCTATTGTGACCAATTATTTTCACTTCACTCGTGGCCGACCAATTGTGTTCTTAAGAACGCTAGCTTTTGGCTTCACCCGTCTGAGGTACGTACCTGGGAAATCCGGACGTAACAATCACAGAGGTGCTCCCTTTACTCCCTAGCCGAACAATCGAGAATGTAGGGGGTAAACACAGGAGCGAGGCAACCCAACTTGGCCAAATCTTAAGTCAAATTAATGCATATAATGGCTTTAGAACGATACAGGAAGGCTGCAAACACGTAAAAATGAATGGTTGCATAAATAAAATATGATTGGCTCCGTAAAAGAAGCCCCCAGGTAACAGCGTGTGGAACATTCAAAGATGTTTGCCGAAGAAAAACTTAACGTAGTTCGGCAGAGCCGAACACAACCCTGGAAAGACTATTTACTAGAAAAAATATAAATCCGAGAGGGATAGACCGAACAAGGTAAGGTCGTGGAGTTAGCCGTAGAAGCGTCGTAACCAAGCTGCGTTCCATGGGTTTGGTTCGAGGCGGTCGTCCTTTGGGTCGCGGAGATGATATGCTCCACCCGCGAGTACTTGATCGTTTATGAAGGGCCCCTCCCATTTAGGCGACAGCTTATGCTTCTGCTTCTCCGGGAGGCGCAGGACTAGATCGCCGACGGTGTAGGCCTTTGCCCGTACTTCCCTGCTCTGATAACGTCTGGCCTACTGCTGATAAAAAGCAGAATGAGCCCGAGCTATGTCGCCCTCGCCCTCCAGGGCGTCCAGGTCATCTTGCCGATCTAACTCGACCTCCTTTTCTTCATACATACGCACCCGAGGGGCGTCGTGAATAAGGTCGCTGTGGAGGACGGCTTCTGTCCCGTACACTATGAAGAATGGTGTGTAGCCCGTGGATCGATTAGGAGTGGTGCGCAGGCCCCATAGGATGGAGTCAAGCTCCTCGACCCAATGGCAGTCGGATTCTTTTAAAGATCGGACCAAACGGGGCTTGATGCCGCTCAAGATCAGTCCATTAGCTCTCTCGACCTGTCCATTAGACTGTGGGTGATATACCGAGGCATAGTCGAGCTTAATGCCTAACTTAGCGCACCAGTCCTTGACTTCCTGGGCGATAAATTTGATCCATTTTCCGTTATTATGCTCTGGGGGACACCGTAACGGTGTACAACACCGGATATAAAATCGATGACCGGTTTAGACTTGGCTGAAGTTACCGGTTTTGCCTCAATCCATTTAGTGAATTTGTCCACCATGATGAGTAAATATTTCTTCTTCCTGGTCCCCCCTTTAAGTGGTCCGACCATGTCTAGCCCCTAGACCGCAAAAGGCCAAGTAATCGGTATCGTCCGAAGGGCCGTGGGGGGCATATGGCTCTGATTTGCAAAGAGCTGGCATCCAACGCAATGTTGGACTAATGTTTGGGTGTCTGTGCGGGTAGAGGGCCAGAAGAACCCTGCTCAGAAAGCCTTGCTGACCAGGGCCCGAACTGCGGCGTGGTGACCGCCCATGCCAGCATGAATCTCGGCCAGGAGCTGCCTTCCCTCCTCTTCGGATATACATCTTTGGAGGACGCCAGTAGTGCTTTTCTTATATAGTTCTCCCTCGTGGACTTTATAGGCTTTAGATCGTTGAATGATACGCCTTGCCTCAGTCTGGTCAGCCGGTAGTTCTTGGCGGAGCAGGTAGGCGAGG
The DNA here is from genome assembly GCA_039707655.1 of Elymus sibiricus. Classification (NCBI taxonomy): domain Eukaryota; kingdom Viridiplantae; phylum Streptophyta; class Magnoliopsida; order Poales; family Poaceae; genus Elymus; species Elymus sibiricus. The sequence goes on along the minus strand of CM077676.1, from coordinate 300,388,712 downwards.
AAGGGCTCGGTCCATGGCGCAATTACTGCCATGACTTCGTGAGCCGAAGATGTCATTTCGATGTCCGAGCCCCCGATAATTCCTTTGTCTGGCTCAATAGGCGGAGGGACGAGCTCTCCTGAGGTAGTGGTTTCTGAGCCCTGGGCATCCTCCTGCCACACCACGGACGACTTAAAGAGTCGTTCTAAAAAGGTGTTCTCAGGGACACGGTCGCGGTTGGCACCCATTCGAGCAAGGGTATCGGTAGCTTGATTGCTGTCTCTAGGTATATGGTGAAACTCCAGTCCTTCAAAACGGGCGGAGATTTTTAGGATGGCGTTGCGGTATGCTTTCATTTTTGGGTCTTTTGCGTCGAATTCGCCGTTGACTTGAGAGATGGCGAGATTAGAATCTCCCTGTACCTCGAGCCGCTGTATGCCCATTGACACCGCAATCCGAAGTCCATGCAACAGAGCTCCGTATTCGGCTGTGTTGTTGGAGTCGGTGTACATGATCTGGAGTATGTACTGAATATTATCGCCAGTGGGGGATGAGAGGACTACGCCAGCCCCCAGCCCGGCGAGCATTTTGGAGCCGTCAATGTACATCGTCCAATGCGAGTATGTACTGTACTCCCTAGGGAGTTCGGCTTCCGTCCATTCCGTGATGAAATCAGCCAAAACCTGAGATTTAATAGCTCGGCGTGGTCGATATATGATTTCGAAGGGAAGGAGTTCTATAGCCCATTTGGCTATACGGCCGGTGGCATCTCGATTGTTGATTATGTCGTTCAGTGGTAATTCGGATGCCACCGTGACCGAGCACTCATGAAAATAATGGCGGAGCTTTCGGGATGCCATGAAAACTGCGTAGGCGATCTTCTGATAGTTCGGGTACCTTGTTTTACATGGGGTGAGCACTTCGGATACGTAGTACACAGGTTTCTGCACCTGGAGCTTGTGGCCCTCTGTCTCTCGTTCGATGACGAGAACCGCACTGACCACCTGATTCGTGGCCGAGATATATAGCAGCATTGGATCGCCCGGACTGGGTGCTGTCAAGATCGGGTTGCTGGTTAGTAGAGTTTTTATTTCCTCAAGCGCTGCCGCCGCCTCGCTGGTCCACTCAAAGTTCTTCGTCCGTTTGAGCAATTTATAGAGCGGTAAGGCTTTTTCTCCGAGGCGTGAGATGAAGCGGCTTAATGCTGCGACGCAGCCGGCCAATTTCTCGACTTCTTTTAGCTCAGTGGGGATCGCCAACTCAGACAGTGCCCGTATTTTCGCTGGGTTGGCCTCTATTCCTCTATGGGAAACAATGAATCCGAGCAGTTTACTGACCGGCACTCCGAAGACGCACTTTTCCGGATTGAGCCGTATATTGAAGGTCTGAAGACTATTGAAGGTTTGTCGGAGATCGTCCACCAACTGGCTGACATGTTTGGTCTTAACGACCACGTCGTCCACATATGCCTCGACCGTTTTGCCGATTTGCTTTTCCAAACATGTTTGAATCATGCGTTGGTATGAAGCCCCTGCATTCTTTAATCCGAAGGGCATTGTGTTGAAGCAGAATGGTCCATAAGGAGTGATGAATGATGTGGCCACTTGGTCGGACTCCTTCATTTTAATTTGATGGTATCCGGAGTAAGCGTCGAGGAAACACAGTGAGTCATGCCCGGCAGTGGCATCTATGATCTGGTCTATGCGGGGCAAGGGGAAGGGATCCTTGGGGCAGGCCTTGTTTAAATCCTTGAAATCGACACACAACCGCCAGGATTTATCCTTCTTGGGCACCATGACCAGATTGGCCAACCATTTGGGATGTTTGATGTCTCGGATGAATCCGGCTTCGAGCAACTTTGCCAGTTCCTCGCCCATAGCTTGACGCTTGGGTTTGGAAAACCGACGTAGAGTCTGTTTGACTGGCTTGAAACCCTTAATTATGTTCAGGCTGTGCTCGGCTAATCTACGCAGGATCCCTGGCATGTCTGACAGGTGCCAGGCGAAGATATCCCAGTTCACACGCAAAAATTTGCGCAACTCTTCATCGACCACGGGGTTCAGCAGAGCTCCAATGGATGCTGTCTTGTTGGGATCTGTTGGGTGCACTTGGAATTTGACGATTTCATCCGCTGGTTGAAAGGACGTGGATTTGGGCATTTTGTCAAGGATTACGTCGTCCTTATCCACCGTTGAGCGGAGCGCGGTCAGTTCTTCAGCTGCGAGGGCTTCGGACAACGCTTCGAGGGCGAGCGATCCTGTTTTATTCTCGGCTCGAAGGGCTATGTCCGGATCACTTATTACTGTGATTACACCGTTTGGCCCTGGCATTTTGAGCTTCATGCACCCATAGTGTGGGATGGCGTGGAATCGTGCGAAAGCATCGTGCCCTAATAAGGCATGGTAGCCACTGCGAAAGGGTACGATGTGGAAAAGCAGTTCTTCGGATCGGTAGTTCTCGGGGGTTCTGAAGACCACATCAAGAGCAACTCGGCCACTACAACGTGCCTCCTTTCCGGGGATGATCCCTCGGAAGGTGGTGTGACTTTGCTCGATGCGGGATCTGTCAAACTGCATTTTGTCCAAGGTGTCCCCGTAACTGAGGTTTAGCCCGCTACCGCCGTCCATTAATACCTTTTGGAGTCGAAATCCATCCACTATGGGATCAAGGACAAGGGCGGCAACAGCTCGAGTAGGGCAGGACCTCGGCTGATCTTGTTCACTGAAAGTGATGGGTGTGTCTGCCCACGAGTTTGTCGCTGCCACATGGTGAATTTGAGCGAGCTCTCGAAGGGCCCTCTTCCTCTGATTCTGCGAGGAATACGTCTCGTAGATTATTAGGATCTCAGCGTCGTCATTAGAGGGCAGTGCAGGACATTTATTTGAATATGGGCCTCCGAGGATGACTTCACCGCTCTTGGCGACTTGCCTGACCACCCAGCAAGCTCGAAGGCTGTGGGTTGGGTTTGTATTGAGGAGGATGGAGTGTATGGGGGCATGGTTTGTCCAGTAGTTCATCAAGGACCATTTTGGATCTTGGCAGGGGTTTCATCCTTTTCTCGGATGGCTCGTATTGAGTTGTCTGGCGAAGATGTGCGCGTTTTGCCCGATCTCGGTTTGGTTCCTCTGTACGGATTGACTCCGTTTGCTCGAGCTGAGCCTGCCAAGCATACTCCATGGCGCAGTATTTGGACACTAGGTCCGATAAATCAGAGAAGTTTTGGATGTGACGGCGGGCGAGGGCGTTTAAGACGCCTTCGTCTCGGTAGTTCTGTCAGAAAACCTCCAGAATTTCCTTGCTACCACCGTCCGTCATGTTGTTTTTGACGATAAGGAATCTAGCCCAGAAGTGCCGAACTGTCTCTCCGGGCTGTTGTTTTACGTACATTAGGTCTCATATGTTGGGCCGTCCTGAGTGATCCGGACAGTACTCGATGTGGGGGGTGGGCCGGATAAAAAATTTGATCCCAGCAGGGTGTGAGTTCGGGGTTTTGGCAGCCGCGTCCTGGATTGGCATGGAATCTAACGCGCCGAGCTCTAGGTCTGGATAGTTGGCCGAGCTCGATAGCGCGGACTCAAGGTTACATGCTGAACCAGACTTCGGCTCTAAACCCTCTCCGGAGCGGAGTTCGGCTGCCGAGCTGGAGGGTGAGGCTTGTTGATCGGGAACTTGTACTCCATGCGCTTCCGGTTCCAGGGGGAGGGGCGAGCCCTCGGTCGGTCCTTCGATAGTTGAAAGTGCAGGTTATTTCCCAGAGGGGGGGGGGTGAATGGGATATTTTTAGAAATTCGTCAAACTCTAAAGAATTTGACGAAGAACAGAGTGAAGAAATAGAAACGCAAAGGAACTAATTCATCACAGAAACAGAGTACATGCGAACAGAATACAAAAGAGTGAAGAACATGCAATCATACAATCATACATGCATGAAGAATATGAACTGAGGAAATAAAAGATAACATGATCAAATGCTTCAGTTCAAATTCGTCAGAGGACAGATCACAAATTCTTCAGCAGCGGAATAAAGTAAGAGAGGGTGAGGAATTTGAAACCAGGTTGGCTCGGTGAAGACAATGGAATTTGGTAGACCAGTTCCAGTTGCTGCATCAACTGTACGTCTGGTTGAGGCGGCTGAGTCGCAACTCAGAGAACACTTAGTCCTCACCGTATTCCTCTTGAGCTAAGGTCACTTAGACCTCGCCCAATCACTCGTGGTAAGTCTTCAAGGTAGACTTCCAAAACCTTCACAGACTTGTTCACCGGCACACCACAATTACTCTTGGGTGCTCAGAACATGACGCCTAACCGTCTAGAGGAATGACAGTCCTCAAAGGTAATAAGTGTCAGATCACACAGATCAATCTCTTCAGTGATGCTCAGTCACTAAGGCTCTGCTTGGGTTTTTCCTCACTTGGATTTTTCCTCACTTGGGTTTTTCACAAAGTCGTCAGAGGATGGGTTGCTCTCAAATGACAAGTGTCAAGTTCTCTCGGAGCAGCCAACCAACAACTGGTTGGGGGCGGCTATTTATAGCCAGGGGGCAACCCGACATAGAATGTCATAAATGCCCTTGTCTGATTCGACCGTTGTCAGGATAAGGATCCAGTCGACAGCTGGCACGCGGCGCAGCAATGGTCGGAAAGTTGTACTCTCAAATTCGTCAGGGCACTCAATTTCCACACGATAGGCAGCTCGCACTGGCGAACTCCTAACTCCTCAGCCTGACCAAATTCGTTAGCGACCCGTTGAACTTCGTCACTGTCGCTAGCAAATGCGTCAGCTGTACTGGAGATTTCCAAAGGCTTCACTCGAAGCGGCTTGAGTATGGGTTTCAGTAAGTTTTGAGAAGTTTTGAGCATCACTTTCGAAATGTGAAATATGTTTCACCTAGACCCCCTTTAACAGTACGGTTTTTCCTATGACTCAAATAAGAAGAAAAGAAACTACGAAAACCAAAGTCTTCAAGCTTCAAAGTCTTTACATCAATTTCTTCAAAGGCCGTACCAATTTCATCATCAAATTCTTCACTTGAAGAAATCTATTTTTAGGGGTCGTCTTCCATGTGTTAAACCAAATCTTCAGGGACTCTGTCTCCTGTGTATACTCACAAACACATTAGTTCCTCAACCTATTTGTCTTCAATACTACAAAACCACTAAGGGGGCACTTGATGCACTTACAATCTCCCCCTTTTTGGTGATTGATGACAAATTGGTTAGGCTTTCAACGGGAGTAAAAATAATTGAAGTGTAAGTACAGAGTTTGAAGAAATTGATTCCGAGATATTGAGGAACTCCCCCTGAAGATGTGCATATGAGGAATTTGCTTTGGATTGCAAATGCACATGGCAGGTTGAAATTGTGGATATCTCCCCCTATATCTTGGAATCCAATCATGCATGATCATAAGATATTTGAGGAATATGAATGCATGATGAAAATTGGTGTCTGACGAAATTGTGCATGTATGAGCAGATATATTTAAGATTAGAGCACGCATATGAACCATTGCAAAAGAGTTAGACAACCAACAGTTATTTAAGTTACAACTCATCAAAGAGCAAATCCAGCAAAGACCAAGAGTTGCAACTTAAGCAAAAACAGCCCATATATCGACCCGCTTGAAGACTAACTCACACTTCTCCCCCTTTGTCATCAGATGACCAAAAGGAGACAAGGTGAGGACTAACGCCCCTGAAGAAAAACATCGCGATGAAGACTAGGGAGCGCCAGCGTTGTCGGGGTCGCATGATGCAGATGGACTAGTCGCATCGTTGTCAACGGCTTCATTTTCATCAGTCCGGCGCGATGAAGACTCTGAAGATGACATGAGGGGAGGAACTTTGGTATTCTTGAACTTCTTCCTTGGCGGTTCTGCCCAGTCAAAGTTCATCTGAAAGTCCAAATCTGCAAGTTCTTCATCTGTCTTGAGATGCGAGAGGATGCCCCATGATCTGTCAAAAATCTCATGAAGATAATATCGGTTCTTGCGCACTGAGTTATGCGTCACAGTCATGTTGGCTTGAACGGCAGCAAACTGACGCTTAACCCATCTGTGATTCCTGTCCACTTTCTGGTGAAGGCTTATAAGCAGCTCACGGTCCGTCATGACACGTGGTGCTTCTGGTGAAGAATTTGGCCTTGAGGCTTTGGCTGCAGTGTCCTGGCTAGCAGATTCATCAGCATTGGAGCTGGAAATAGGTTGACAAAAATGTCCATCCAGAGGACGTAAGCCTTCATCTACTGGTGTCTTGCCCTTGACAGGTACTGAGGAGATGGTGCTTTGAAGAATTTCAACTTCAGGCAAATAGCTCAAGTGATTCTGACTGTCAGCCTTGTAATGAATGGCAGATCGGGATCTGATGAATCTCATGATCCACGGAGCATATGGCTTCAGATCAAAAGGCGACTGTGCCACTGTGATCAATGTCCTCAGAAAGAAGTCATGAATGTTGATGGGAGTACCATGGATAATATGGAACAACAAATTCTTCATGATTCCCACAACTTCTTTAGTGTTGGAGTTATGACCCTTAATCCGACTGAGGGTTTTGGACAGAATGCGAAAAACAGTCTTTGGCACATAGAGCAAGTCCTTCACGAGGAAGGTTGTCCTAGGAGCATCTCCTTCAGCCATTGGCTTCATCAGTACTTGCATCAGGTGGTCAGGTAGCTCAGGTTCTTCATAAATTCTCTTTGCATCATCTTGGGGCGGATCAACTGGGAGAGCACGAAGAAGTTCTTCAACTGGTGCTTTATAGTGAGTGTCTTCACTCATCCATTCCAGTGCCCATGTTGCAATGTCTTCAGCCTCTCCAGAAAAATGCACAGTGGCGTAGAACTGAAGAATGAGTTCTTCATTCCAATCGCACACGTCAGAGCAGAAGCTAAGTAATCCTGCATCGTGAAGAACAGCCAGAACTGGTCGAAAGCACGGTAGAGACTCCATATCCACGTGAGGAATATGGCGATGAGGAAATACTTTGTTCTTGTCGAACAACAATGATGCATAAAAATTCATCTGCGTCCTTGTCCAGAATCGCAGGCGCCTGATCTTGGCTGAGTCATATGGGGACTCGCCTATGAAGAAATTCTTCTCTTCGAAGAATTTGGCATTGTCGAACTGAGGCCGCCTGAGGGTTCTGCCAATCTTGGGCATAACTGGGACAGGTTGAAGATTGTGCATCTTCTTGCGAACATCAAACACTGGTCGTGGGGACCCAGTGGAATCATTTGGATCCGTAACAGCAAGTGACTTTGCAATTTCCTTAGCTGTGGCAGTTGGAACAGTATCTGTGTCTGCTGAAGGAATTGAATCATTGCGCTGAGGGAATGTATTGACGACATCCACGGTGGGATTTTCTTGACCAGTTTCATCAGCTGCTGCAGCTGGTATTTCTTCAGGAATGCTCTGGAGGGGTGATGGTTGTTTCTCCTCAGAGCCCGTATGAATTTCTTCAGTGACGGCGGGTGATTGTGGCACTTGCGTCAGAGGTGTGGTGAGGGGCGAGTTTGGATGGAACGCTTCCCAAAAGTCATCAATGATCGGTGGGGTTGTAGCGCCATCAATGTCTACATCCTCTTCAGTTGCTTCACTGCTTGCAGACGAAGCAGTGTCATTTTCTTCAGTCAACGAAACCTGTGAGGGCTTCCGTGACACAACTTGGTGAAGCGAAGTGACATCTTCGACTTCAATCTCTTCATCCACTAGCTCTGTGGTAGCAGCGGAGTGGGTTTCTGTCTCATCTGCATCAGCGTGAGGAATTTCATATTCCACCCCATATGGAACAAGTTGAAGATTTACAGTGGCAGGAGTAGGGGGCGCTGATGAGATTGGTATGGCATCAATCGGAGCATCTGAAGACAATGATGCCGTCTTCACTTTCTTCACTATTGTAGAGATGGTTGGTGGGGCTGAAGCTTTTCTCTTCTTTGCTTCCTTCTCTACAGCCTTGGTTTTCTTCACTTCTGCTGCAGAAGGAAGTGTGATATGCTTCACAGATGAAGACATTGGAGGAACTGCTGCAGAGGAACTTGGTGGTTTAGTTTCTTCAGGCACGACTGACAGTCGCCCTGGCTGTTTCTTTAGGAACAACATCGTCAGTTGCCCTTTCACTTTCTTCAGGCGCAACCTCTGTTGCCCTGGTTGTCTCACTGGTCAGAGCAGGTGGTGGTGAAGCTGAAGAACTTGTGGGTGGCACAGTACCAAACTTGGCGGCTTCGCGCTTGTTGTGGTCTTCAACAACCTGGTTGGTTGCAGTGATGAATCTGTCGCGCACACTACAGCAGTGACTATACTGTCTTTCAAATTCCTCAGACAGCTGTTGAATCTCAGTTTGTAAGGCTACAAGCTGCTGAGGGGAAATGGAAAGCATGTTCTTCCGCAGCTCTTTTTGTTTCTGCAGCTGGTGTTTCCTCACCAGTTTAGCTTGAGCAATTTTGTGCTTCTCGTTCAATATGAAAGCAGACAGCACATGACTCGGACCAGGAGGCAGGTTTAGTTCGTCAAGAGGTGTATCTGGCTTGGTGCACCAGATGTCAATGAAGTCTAGCAGCTTCTTGGGATCAAGCATCATTGGAATTGAAGAATTCTTAGTTCATCAGCCTGAGGCATGACGGCCTTGCTCTTGGGACTTGGCCTAGTTCCACGGCCAGCAGTTGCCTTTTTCTTCATCATGGGTAATGATGACGATGATTGCCCACAAGCTGAGTCACTTGATGCAGCGATGGTGGCTGTTGCAAAGCCCTCGGTGCGCTGGCAAGATGGGAGCACGACCGGTGTTGAAGATTTAGCTGCTGCCACTGAAGAACTTGTAGCAGGAGGAGGCAGTGAACATTTTGATGCCTTTGGTGCTGAAGCCTTTGGGACTGACGGCTTTGGCTTGCTGGCAGGCTTCTTCTGCATGGCCTTCTTCGGTGCACTGGCACTGCCACTTGCACCAGCTTCAGCTGAGGCCTTTGCTGCCCGGTTGAATTCATCAACGGCCTTTTTGGCCTGTTTCTGCAACTTAGCCTATTGCTTTGCCCATTCTTTGGCGAATTCTTCACCCATTCGAATGCTGGTTGGGTGAGTAGTTTGGCCTTCAGCAAGTGGTGGCCTGTTGCATGGTGGCTTCACAGCGAAGTCCTTCATGTACTTGGAGGTGACGAAATTGTAATCCCTCCACTGGTATGTCCAATACCGTTTGATCTTTTGCATGCGCGTTTTGCGCTGCTCCTTCATTTCCTTGCCATGAGTTTCCTCATCTGGAGTGCAATAACCATCATACAGGTCATCAGGAATCTCGAATGATGTATGTTCCTCTTTCCGCTTGCCTCCCTTCTGAGGCCTTTTCTCATCAGCCATTTTCTTCAGCTGAGGTTTTTGAACTTTTGAGGACTCTGAAGATGTTTGAAGATTTTCCTCAAGCAATGCTGCAAATGAATTAATTGGATGAGAACCTAGTGATTCGTCTACATACATTGTACCTGTGAATAGAGTATAGTTGCGAGGAAATAGGGAAGAGTCACATGCGTTCTCAGAGATGTTTCAAAATAAACCAGGTGAAGAAATTGACCCTTATCGTCTTGACGCATTTCACTAAGTGTTCTTGACACAGATTCCCGAGTTGTACAGATTGAAGCAATTGCACAATTGAGGAATCTTGTTGTTAAGTGTAACTTAGATGCAAATACTCAAGACTGGCCAGAAGGAAGCGCTGAAGAATTGGAAATGTGGTAAAAACAACACTTGAAGATTTTGTGGCAGTAAAAAGATCAAACTGGGGCGGTAAAAATAACTTTTATTTACCGCAAGGATGAACTCGACGAACTGGACGACGAGGTGATGGAAATCGTCAGTTCAGATCTTCCGTGCCCTAACTTGGCGACGAAAGACGGCTACGGCGGCGGCGGAGGTGAAGAAATCCGCGGCCGGTGCGAGTACGATGGCGAAGAAGTCGAGGCAGTGAAGCTCTTCCTCTCCGACGACGATGAGATCCAGCGGCGGCGCTAGGGTTTGAGAGCGACAGGGGCGAGAGTGAAAGGAGTTGAGGTTGACGGGGTCAAGCCTTTAAATAGGCGCGGTAAAAACCGAGCAGCCCGAAGATTTTGGACGGATAAGCCCCTGGCGATTCGCATCTGTGTGACACGCGTCACACATGCATTTTCATCTCTATCCTCGCGTGCGAAGCGCGGGATGAAGTTACTGTGGCAATCGCCAAAAATTGATTAGGATATTTTCAAAATGTGTTCACAATTTCTTCAGCTGTCAAGGACACAGTGAAGACTTTGAACAGTGTCAAGTAGAACGCATGTGAAGAATTTGTGAACAGAGTGGGTTGAGTTTAGCATAGAGGGGAGCGGGTCTGATCATATCCACATAGATGACGAAAAACACGATTGAAGAATTAGCAATATGTGGATGCTGTTGAGGACATGAAAAACTCAAATATATATATATATATATATATATATATATATATATATATATATATATATATATATATATATATATATAGGTATAGAACCAAAAGCAATGAAGAATAACCTCAAATGACGAATTTGAAAAGTTTGACGAAATTGCAAATGACGAAAAACACAAATTTGAAGAACGTCAAAAGGAGGTGGTGGCGTTACCCACCGTATAAGAACTATGATGATTTCATACACCGCGTGTAGGGTTCTGAGAATCAAGTTCTTCATTAATTTCTTCACACTTAGAGGGTTAGTCTTCATTGATTGAAGAAAAACGTTATTTCGTGTGTTGTGCATCAAAGTCATCAAGAATGCATAAGCGTTAGGATGTGTGTCCTTTTCAAAGGACATTCGAAGATTCTAAGATGTTTAGCTCACACTGCAACATGCAAAACCTTCTCTCATCCAAGGGCTTAGTGAAGATATCTGCAAGCTAGTCTTCAGTCTTCACGTGGTCGATGACGATGTCTCCCTTCAGCACATGATCACGAAGAAAATGGTGACGAATCTCAATATGCTTCGTCCTTGAGTGTTGCACTGGGTTGTGGGCGATCTTGATGGCGCTCTCATTGTCGCAGTAGAGTGGCACTTTCTTCACGTTGACACCATAGTCCTTGAGGGTTTGCTTCATCCATAGTAACTGAGAGCAGCAGGCGCCAGCAGCAATGTACTCAGCCTCGGCAGTAGAAAGTGAAACGCAGTTCTGCTTCTTCAAAGATCAACATACAAGAGATCGTCCGAGGAAATGGCATGTGCCTGATGTTGACTTGCGGTCCACACGATCACCAGCATAATCAGAATCGGAATATCCAGCAAGATCAAGTGTCGAGCCCTTGGGATACCATAATCCAAGCGTTGGGGTGTGAGCCAAATATCGAAGAATTCGTTTCACAGCCTGGTGGTGTGATTCCTTCGGTGTTGCTTGAAAACGGGCACACATGCAAACGCTAAGCATAATATCTGGTCTAGATGCACATAGGTAAAGCAGCGAACCAATGATGGAGCGATATACCTTCTGATCGAAATCTTTACCATTTTCGTCAGTGTTGAGTTGGCCATTTGTTGGCATTGGCATCTTGAGGCCTTTGCAATCTTGCATTCCGAATATCTTCAGGCAGTCTCTGAGGTATTTCTCCTGAGATATGAAGATGCCATTGGGTTGTTGACGAATTTGAAGCCCGAGGAAGAATTTCAACTCCCCCATCATAGACATCTGATATTCTTCTTGCATCATATGAGCAAATTCGTCACTGTATTTCTTGTTAGTGCAACCAAAGATAATATCATCAACATATATTTGGCATATGAACAGTTCACCATCATAATACTTAGTAAAGAGAGTAGGGTCAAGTGAACCGGGCTTGAACCCCTTTTTCTTCAGGAATTCCTTCAGTGTATCATACCAAGCCCTTGGGGCCTGCTTGAGGCCATAGAGAGCCTTGTTGAGTCTGAAGACTTTGTCAGTATGCTTTGGATCCTCAAAACCTGGTGGTTGAGCAACATATACTTCTTCCTCAAGCTTACCATTGAGGAATGCACTTTTCACATCCATTTGATATAAGAGGATATCATGATGGTTAGCATATGCAAGCAGTATACGAATGGCTTCAAGCCTAGCAATAGGTGCAAATGTTTCATCGAAATCAATACCCTCAACCTGTGTTTAGCCTTGAGCTACAAGATGGGCCTTATTCCTCACCACTTGGCCATTTTCGTCTTGTTTGTTGCGGTAGATCCACTTAGTGCCGATGACATTGTGCTTGCGTGGATCAGGACGCTTAACTAGTTCCCACACATTGTTGAGCTCGAATTGACGCAATTCATCTTGCATCGCTTGAATCCATTCAGGTTCCAGAAAGGCATCATCAACTTTGGTGGGCTCTGAAATAGAGACAAATGCATAATGCCCACAAAAGTTAGCTAAATGTGAAGCTCTTGAGCGAGTGAGGGGACCAGGTGCGTTGATGTTGTCGAGGATTTTCTCAATCTGCACTTCATTTGCCACTCGTGGATGTGCTGGACGAGGGCCTTGATGTTGTTGTTGCCGTGCAGAAACCTCAGCATCGTTTTCATCAGGATGTTCATTTTCTTCACGACGAGGAACGGCCACTGCTTCATCAGCAGCTATTTCTTCACTAGGCACAATTTCACCAGTGCCCATAAGTTTGATAGATTCCTCAGGTGGCATTTCATCTAGCACAGGAGGCAGGTGCTCTCTTTGCGAGCCGTTGGTTTCATCGAACCGCACATCTATAGTTTCAACAACCTTGTGGAGGAAGGAGTTGAAGACTCTGTAGGTGCGAGTCCTTTCCGTAACCAAGCATAAAACCTTCGTGTGCTTTCGGTGCAAATTTAGAATTGTGATGAGGATCTCTAATCCAGCATTTAGCACCGAAGACTTTGAAATAACTCACATTTGGTTTCTTATCAGTGATGAGCTCATATGAGGTCTTCTTGAGGAATTTGTGAAGATATACCCGGTTGATGATGTGGCATGCAGTGTCAATTGCCTCAGGCCAGAAGTGACGAGGAGTCTTGTATTCATCAAGCATAGTGCGCGCCATCTCAATGAGGGTTCTGTTCTTGCGCTCCACGACTCCATTCTGCTGTGGAGTGTAGGGAGCAGAGAGCTCATGAGTGATACCAAGTTCATCAAGATAGTCGTCGAGGCCAGTATTCTTGAACTCAGTGCCATTGTCACACCTGATGTGCTTGATTTTAAGACCATAATTTGTCATGGCCCGATTGGAGAATCGTCTGAAGACATTCTGAACTTCAGTCTTGTAGGTGATGATGTGCACCCAGGTGTAGCGAGAGTAGTCATCAACAATGACAAATCCGTAGAGAGATGCTGCATTGGTTAGTGTGGCATAATGTGTGGGACCAAACAAATCCATATGAAGCAATTCAAAAGGACGAGTAGTGGTCATGATCGTCTTCGTCTGGTGCTTGGCTCTAGTCATCTTTCCAGACTCACAAGCGCCACAGGGGTGATCCTTGATGAATTTGACACCCTCGACGCCAATGATATGCTTCTTCTTGACGAGAGTGCTCAAATTCCTCATTCCAGCATGTCCAAGTCGTCGATGCCATAGCCAGCATTCCGAAGCTTTTGCCATTAGACATGTTGCAGGCTGAGGACCTGTAAAAAAATCTACAATATACAAGTCACCTCTCCTAAAGCCTTCGAAGACTTTGGATTTGTCAGATTCCAACAATACAATGCATCTATATTTGCCAAAGATGACAATCATATCAAGATCACAAAGCATTGAGACAGACATGAGGTTGAATCCAAGGGACTCGACAAGCATCACCTTTTCCATGTGTCGATCCTTTGAAATAGCAACCTTACCTAGACCCAATACCTTGTTTTTTCCTTTGTCAGCGTATGTGATATGCTTCAGGTGAGACGGAGTAAGGGGAGCATCAGTGAGGAGATTCATATCTCCAGTCATGTGATTCGTGTAGCCACTGTCCAAGACCCTGTAGAAGCATTAGTCTGACTTACAAATTCATATGCTTCAAAGTGAAGAATATGATAATGATCAATTTCGTCAAACAATTTCATCAATGAATAATATCAAGCAACATAAGGGATGTGTGAAATGAAACATTCATTCCAGCATGATTAGCCTGCATCCCAACAGGCATTATGTCAGGTTTTCAGCAAATTCATCAGACATTTAGTTGACTGAAGACCTGACCCTGTAGAAGAGATTAGTTCTTCTTCTTAACCACCCACATCTGAATGGGTGGCTGAGAAGCAATGTGACGAAGTGCATTAATGGAGAACTTAGGCATTGAAGAATATGCATTTCTCTTCACAGGAGGATTATAGTAATTGAATGAATAAGCAGAGAAATTCTTCGAAGATTTGTGAACATAGTGGTTCGAAGAATAATGCTCATATTCATCAAATCGCTGTTTGTTTCCCTGCGAAACAGAGGCATTAGTGCGACCAAAAGTGGGTCTGCGTCCATTTGACGACTTTGATCCCTGTGAAGAATTTGCCCTGGGAAGTTTCTTCTTCGTCGGTGGTGTCATGATGACATTCACCTGAAGATTTTCCAAAAGGCTTTTAGGAATCCAGATTTTCTTCACAGGTGGACCGTTCCTGCAGTTAGTACCAATGAATCTGGCAAAGACCTCACCATTCTGATTCTTGAACAGTTTATAATTTGAGTCAAATGACTCATCTGAAGAATATGAAGAATCACAAGTATAGCCAGATAAAGTGGATGGGTCTACTTGAGGTCCCTTTGCAGCAACCCATGTGGTTTTGGGATACTGCTCAGGCTTCCAATACGGACCATCAACGTTGAGCTTTCTCTCAAAGGTAATACCCTCTTTCCTAGGGTTCCTATGAAGAATTTGCTTTTTGAGCACATCACACAGGGTTTGATGCCCTTTGAGGCTTTTGTACATGCCAGTGACATACAATTCCTTTAGCCCTGCATTTTCATCCGTATCACTGGTGGCTTCCTCAGGTGAGGGGTTAGTGGCCACCGTAGCAGTTGAAGCAATTGCAAGTACAGAAGCATTTGAACATTCAGCTAAAGAATTAGCATTATCACGTTCAAGGCATTTTAAGCATGGTGCAACAAATTCTTCCTGAGCGGTACTGATCTGTTGAGCGAGGAGTGAGTCATTTTCTTTTTGAAGATCATCATGAGACGCTCTCCGCTTCTCGAGATCTTGCTTCCTTTGAAGAAATTCATAGGACATCTTCTCATGTTCAGCTGAGAGGGATACATGACGACTTTCAAGTTCGTCATATTGAGACTTAAGCCTTCTGAGATCCTCAGATAGGGCTTGAATACGATCCATTTCCTCGTCCAACAGGTCATCGCTTTTGTCTAGCAGTTTTTGAATCTTTTCCATGGCATGTTGTTGCTCAGTTGCGATTTTAACAAGTTTCTTATAGCTTGGTTTAGATTCACACTCAGAGTCATCATCTCTGGAAGTTTCAAAGTAAGCTTCTCGTGAGGTTACCTTTGCACCTCGAGCCATGAAGCAATAGGTGGGAGCGTAGTCATCAGCACAGTCTTCATTGTTGGTGGAGATACCATTATCCTCAGTGTTGAAGATAGACTTGCTGACGTATTCAGTGGCGAGAGCGAGGCTTGCCACACCAGTGTCTGACTCCTCCTCAGATTCCTCAGCTGGCTGATCATCAGATTCCTCTTCAGAATCCATTTCCTTCCCAAGGAACGCACGAGCTTTGCTAGAACTAGACTTCTTGTGAGATGAGGACTTTGATGAGGACTTTGAGGACTTCTTCTTCTTGCCATCAGATTCATCATCATCCCTGCTCTTCTTCTTCTTCTTCTTTTGCCAGAGAGGGCAGTCGGCGATGTAGTGGCCTGGCTTTTTGCATTTGTGACAGGTTCTTTTGTTGTAGTCTCGAGCAGACGCTTCTCCAGTGTTCTTCGAGTCATACTTTGAAGATTTTCTGAATCTGTTCTTCTTGGAAAACTTCTGGAACTTCTTCACCAGCATAGCCAGTTCTCTGCCAATTTCCTCAGCACCGTCAGAACTGCTCTCATATTCCTCTTCTTCTTCTTCAGATGAAGAAATTGCCTTGGCTTTTGCTTTAGCCTTCAGAGCGCGGGGGAGACCATAGCTGGGTCCATACATGTCTCTCTTCTCTGCTTGCTGAAATTCATGTGTGTTGAGCCTCTCAAGAATGTCAGCAGGATCCAGTGACTTGTAATCTGGGCGCTCTTGTATCATCAGTGCCAAAGTGTCGAAGGAACTGTCCAGAGACCTCAGCAATTTCTTCACCACCTCATGATCGGTGATGTCAGCAGCACCAAGATCCTGAAGCTCATTGGAGATATCAATGAGGCGGTCAAAGGTTTGCTGCACATTTTCATTGTCGAGTCTTTTGAAGCGGTTGAAGAGATTGCGCAGAACATCAACTCGGGAGTCACGTTGAGTGGAAACACCCTCATTCACTTTTGAAAGCCGGTCCCAGATAAGCTTCGAGGTTTCTAGTGCACTCACTCTGCCATACTGTCTTTTGTTGAGATGACCACAAATGATGTTCTTCGCTTGAGAGTCCAGTTGCTTGAATCTCTTCACGTCAGCAGCATTGATACTCGGCGAGATGGTGGGGACGTCGTTCTTGAAGATGAACTAGAGATCGTTGTCAATAGCCTCAAGATGCATTCACATCTTGTTCTTCCAGTAGGGATAGTCTGTGCCATCGAAGATGGGGCACGCAGCGGAGACCTTGATCATACCTGCGGTCGACATAACTAAAACTCCAGGTGGTTAAACCAAAATCACACAGAACAAGGGAGCACCTTGCTCTGATACCAATTGAAAGCGCAAGTTATCTCCCAGAGGGGGGGTGAATGGGAGATTTTTAGAAATTTGTCAAACTCTGAAGAATTTGACGAAGAACAGAGTGAAGAAATAGGAACGCAAAGGAACTAATTCATCACTGAAACAGAGTACATGCGAATAGAATACATAAGAGTGAAGAACATGCAATCATACAATCATACAGGCATGAAGAATACGAACTGAGGAAATAAAAGATAACATGATCAAATGCTTCAGTTCAAATTCATCAGAGGACAGATCACAAATTCTTCAGCAGTGGAATAAAGTAAGAGAGGGTGAGGAATTTGAAACCAGGTTGGCTCGGTGAAGACAATGGAATTTGGTAGAGCAGTTCCAGTTGCTGCATCAACTGTACATCTGGTTGAGGCGGCTGAGTCGCAACTCAGAGAACACTTAGTGCTCACCGTATTCCTCTTGAGCTAAGGTCACTTAGACCTCGCCCAATCACTCGTGGTAAGCCTTCAAGGTAGACTTCTAAAACCTTCACAGACTTGTTCACCGGCACACCACAATTACTCTTGGGTGCTCAGAACATGACGCCTAACCGTCTGGAGGAATGACAGTCCTCAAAGGTAACAAGCGTCAGATCACACAGATCAATCTCTTCAGTGATGCTCAGTCACTTAGGCTCTGGTTGGGTTTTTCCTCACTTGGATTTTTCCTCACTTGTGTTTTTCACAATGTCGTCAGAGGATGGGTTGCTCTCAAATGACAAGTGTCAAGTTCTCTCGGAGCAGCCAACCAACAACTGGATTGGGGGGGGGGGCTATTTATAGCCAGGGGGCAACCCGACATAGAATGTCATAAATGCCCTTGTCTGATTCGACCGTTGTCAGGATAAGGATCCACTCGACAGCTGGCACGCGGCGCAGCAACGGTCGGAAAGTTGTACTCTCAAATTCGTTACGGCACTCAATTTCCTCACGATAGGCAGCTCGCACTGGCGAACTCCTAACTCCTCAGCCTGACCAAATTCGTCAGCGACCAGATGAACTTCGTCACTGTCGCTAGCAAATGCGTCAGCTGTACTGGAGATTTCCAAAGGCTTCACTCGAAGAGGCTTGTGTATGGGTTTCAGTAAGTTTTGAGAAGTTTTGAGCATCACTTTGGAAATGTGAAATATGTTTCACCTAGACCCCCTTTAATAGTACGGTTTTTCCTATGACTCAAATAAGAAGAAAAGAAACTATGAAAACCAAAGTCTTCATGCTTCAAAGTCTTCACATCAATTTCTTCAAAGGCCGTACCAATTTCATCATCAAATTCTTCACTTGAAGAAATATATTTTTAGGGGTCGTCTTCCATGTGTTAAACCAAATCTTCAGGGACTCTGTCTCCTGTGTATACTCACAAACACATTAGTTCCTCAACCTATTTGTCTTCAATACTCCAAAACCACTAAGGGGGCACTTGATGCACTTACAATAGTGGCGACCAAGTGGGCGGCCGGAGGGGTGTGAATTTCCCTGTCATCGGTCTTAAGCCCGATCTGATCGTAGACCGAGGACTGTCCATTGGTGATTCCCAGGGCTTGAGTTCGATCTAGTATCCCATTAAATAATGAGAGATCCGTCGGTTCCAAGTTCTGGCTTCTTACGGGGTCAACCCGCAGTATGGCCGTGACGGGGGCGTCCGAATCTAACCGAAAGTCATGTTCGGCCAAGGCTGATCTTCGGCAGCCAAGCGCGGAGATTAGATCCGGGCTCGAGGCTGGATCCGCAGTGGCGGCCGTCCCGGCAGTGGGATCGGCCGTGCTTGAAGTCGATGCTTCGGGGTTTGCGGGTCCTTCAGGTGAAGCTGAGGACCCCGTGAGGATAAGATCTCCCCGGGAGTCGGCAACGAACTCTAAGTTTCTGAACCTGATCTCCTGGTCGGGGGTGAAGCTGTTGACCCGGCCGAGGCGACCGGCCGGATCGGCGTGTAGCATGACGCTGCCGAACGCGAAGAGCTGGCCGGGAACGAAAGTGTCCCTGCGGCTAGCGCTGTTGCTGATGATTAGGCGAGCCATTGATCCTTGATGACCCACGGCGGAACTCTCAATCAAAGCACCAATGTCGGTACCAAAACTGGCAGATCTTGGGTAGGGGATCCGAACTATGGGTCTAGGAATCAATGGGTAACAGAGAACGTGGAGACGGTGATTTACCAAGGTTCGGGCCCTCTCGAAGAGGTAATACCCTACGTCCGGCTAGATTGTATTGATGTGATTGTATGAAGGTTACAGAGTTGATCTACCTCGAGATCAGATGGGCTAACCCTAGGTAATGAATATGATGATCCTCTACGGACTAAGCCTTCTGGTTTATATAGACACCAGAGGGCCCTAGGGTTACATATGGTCGGTTACCATCAGGGGATAAACATGCCGGTCACGCCAATCATTCCTTGGAGGGGACGCCAAGTCTTCGGAGGTTTCCTTCTGATACACGGGGTTGTCCACAATCCGGCCTTCCATCGACGAGTAGAGAGCGGCCACCAGCCTGGCCTACGAGAGATAGGCCGGCAGCCCGAGTACCGCCTAGTCCGGGACACCCTCAGTGACCGCCCATGCCAGCATGAATCTTGGCCAGGAGCTGCCTTCCCTCCTCTTCGGATATACATATTTGGAGGACACCCGTAGTGCTTTTCTTATATAGTTCTCCCTCATGGACTTTAAAGGCTTTAGATCGTCGAATGATAAGCCTTGCCTCAGTCTGGTCAGCCGGTAGTTCTTGGCGGAGGAGGTAGGCGAGGAAGGGCTCGGTCCATGGCGCAATTACCGCCATGACTTCGTGAGCCGAAGATGTCATTTCGATGGCCGAGCCCCCGATAATTCCTTCGTCTGGTTCGATAGGCAGAGGGACGAGCTCTCCTGAGGTATTGGTTTCCGAGCCCTGGGCATCCGCCTGCCACACCACGGACGGCTTAAACAGTCGTTCTAAAAAGGTGTTCTCAGGGACACGGTCGCGCTTGGCGCCCATTCGAGCAAGGATATCGACAGCTTGATTGTTGTCTCTAGGTATATGGTGAAACTCCAGTCCTTCAACACGGGCGGAGATTTTTAGGACGGCGTTGCGGTATGCTGTCATTTTTGGGTCTTTTGCGTCGAATTCGCCGTTGACTTGAGAGATGGCGAGATTAGAATCTCCCCGTACCTCGAGCCGATGTATGCCCATTGACACCGCAATTCGAAGTCCATGCAACAGAGCTTCGTATTCGGCTGCGTTGTTGGGGTCGGTGTACATTATCTGGAGTATGTACCGAATATTATCGCAAGTGGGGGATGTGAGGACTACGCCAGCCCCCAGCCCGGCGAGCATTTTGGAGCCGTCAAAGTACATCGTCCAATGCGAGTATGTACTGTACTCCCTAGGGAGTTCGGCTTCCGTCCATTCCGCGACGAAATCAGCCAAGACCTGAGATTTAATAGCTCGGCGTGGTCGATATATGTTTTCGAAGGGAAGGAGTTCTATAGCCCATTTGGCTATATGGCCGGTGGCATCTCGATTGTTGATTATGTCGTTCAGTGGTACTTCGGATGCCACCATGACCGAGCACTCTTGAAAATAGTGGCGGAGCTTTCGGGATGCCATGAAAACTGCGTTGGCGATCTTCTGATAGTGCGGGTACCTCGTTTTACACGGGGTGAGCACTTCGGATACGTAGTACACAGGTTTCTGCACCTGGAGCTTGTGACCCTCTGTCTCTTGTTCGACGACGAGAACCACGCTGACCACCTGATTCGTGGCCAAGATATATAGCAGCATTGGCTCGCCCGGACTGGGTGCTGTCAAGATCGGGTTGCTGGCCAGTAGAGTTTTTATTTCCTCAAGTGCTGCCGCCGCCTCGCTGGTCCAATCGAAGTTGTTCATCCGTTTGAGCAATTTATAGAGCGGTAAGGCTTTTTCTCCGAGGCGTGAGATGAAACGCCTTAAGGCTGCAACGCAGCCGGCCAATTTCTGGACGTGTTTTAGCTCAGTGGGGATCGCCAGCTCGGACAGTGCCCGTATTTTCGCTGGGTTGGCCTCTATTCCTCTATGGGAAACAATGAATCCAAGCAGCTTACCGGCCGGCACTCCAAAGATGCACTTTTCCGGATTGAGCCGTATATCGAAGGTCCGAAAACTATCGAAGGTTTGTCGGAGATCGTCCACCAACTAGCTGACATGTTTGGTCTTAACGACCACGTCGTCCACATATGCCTCGACCGTTTTGCCGATTTGTTTTTCCAAACATGTTTGAATCATGCGTTGGTATGTAGCCCCTGCGTTCTTTAATCCGAAGGGCATTGTGTTGAAATAGGATGGTCCGTAGAGAGTAATAAATGATGTGGCCGCTTGGTCGGACTCCTTCATTTTGATTTGGTGGTATCCGGAGTAAGCGTCGAGAAAACACAGCGAGTCATGCCCGGCGATGGCGTCTATGATCTGGTCTATGTGGGGCAAGGGAAAAGGATCCTTGGGGAAAGCCTTGTTTAAATCCTTGAAATCGACACACAACCGCCAGGATTTATCCTTCTTGGGTACCATGGCTATATTGGCCAACCACTCGGGATGTTTGATGTCTCGGATAAATCCGGCTTCGAGCAACTTTGCCAGTTCCTCGCCCATAGCTTGACGCTTGGGTTCAGAAAACCGACGGAGAGTCTATTTGACTAGCTTGAAACCTTTAATTATATTCAGGTTGTGCTCGGCTAATCTACGCGGGATCCCTGGCATGTCTGACGGGTGCCAGGCGAAGATATCCCAGTTCGCGCGCAAAAAATTGCGCAACTCTTCATCGACCGCGGGGTCCAGCTGAGCTCCAATGGACGTCGTCTTGTTTTTATCTATTGGGTGCACTTGGAATTTGACGATTTCATCCGCTCGTTTAAAGGACGTGGATTTAGGCCTTTTGTCGAGGATTACGTCGTCCTTATCCACCGTTGAGCGGAGCGCGGTCAGTTCTTCGGCTGCGAGGGCTTCGGACAATGCTTCGAGGGCGAGCGATGCTGTTTTATTCTCGGCTCGAAGGGCTCTGTCCGGGTCACTTATTACTGTGATTACGCCGTTTGGCCCTGGCATTTTGAGCTTCATGTACCCATAGTGTGGGATGGCGTGGAATCGTGCGAAAGCGTCGCGCCCTAATAAGGCATGGTAGCCACTGCGAAAGGGCACGATGTGGAAAAGCAGTTCTTCAGATCGGTAGTTCTCGGGGGTTCCGAAGACCACATCAAGAGCAACTCGGCCACTACAACGTGCCTCCTTTCCGGGGATGATCCCTCGAAAGGTGGTGTGACTTTGCTCTATGCGGGATCTGTCAAACTGCATTTTGTCCAATGTGTCCTCGTAAATGAGGTTTAGCCCGCTACTGCCGTCCATTAATACCTTTTGGAGTCGAAATCCATCCACTATCGGATCAAGGACAAGGGCGGCAGCAGCTCGAGTAGGGCAGGACCTCGGCTGATCTTGTTCACTGAAAGTGATGGGTGTGTCTGCCCATGAGTTTGTCACTGCCACATGGTGAATTTGTGCGAGCTCTCGAAGGGCTCTCTTCCTCTGATTCTTCGAGGAATACATCTCGTAGATTGTTAGGATCTCGGCGTCGTCATCAAAGGGCGCTGCTGGACATTTATTTGAGTACGGGCCTCCGACGATGACTTCGCCGCTCTTGGCGACTTGCCTGACCACCCAGCAAGCTCGAAGGCTGTGGGTTGGGTTTGTGTTGAGGAGGACGGAGTGTATGGGACATGGTTTGTCCAGTAGTTCATCAAGGACCGTTCTGTATCTTGTCAGGGGTTTCATTCTTTTCTCGGATGGCTCGTACTGGGGTGTCCGGCGAGGGTGTGCGCATTTTGCCTGAGCTCGGTTTGGTTCCTCTGTACGGATTGACTCCATTTGCTCGAGCTGAGCCTGTCAAGCATACTCCATGGCGCAGTATTTGGACACCAGATCCGATAAATCAGAGAAATTTTGGATGTGGCGGCGGGCGAGGGCGTTTAAGACGCCCTCGTCTCGGCAGTTCTGTCGGAAGATCTCCAGAATTTCCTTGTTGCAGCCGTCCGTCATCTTGTTTTTGACGATAAGGAATCTGGCCCAGAAGTGCCGAACTGTCTCTCCGGGGTGTTGCTTTACGTACATTAGGTCCCATATGTCGGGCCGTCCTGAGTTATTTGGACAGTACTCGATGTGGGGGGTGGGTGGGATAAAAAAATTGATCCCAGCGGAGTGTGAGTCCGGGGTTTTGGCGACTGCATCCTGGACTGACACGGAATCCGATGCGCCGAGCTCCGGATAGTTGGTCGGGCGCGGGTGCGTGGACCCAGAATTGCGCGCTGAACCAGACTTCGGCTCCAAACCCTCTCCGGAGAGGAGTTCGGCTGCCAAGCTGGAGGATGAAGCCTGCTGGTCAGAAACTTGTACCCCATGCGCTTTCGATTCTTGGGGAAGGGGCGAGCCCTCCATGGGGCCTTTGATAGTGGCGACCAAGTGGGTGGCAGGAGGGTCGCGAGTTTCCCTGTCATCGGTTTTAAGCCCGATCTGATCGTAAACCGAGGACTGGCCATCGATGATTCCCAGGGCTTGGATCCGATCTAGTATCCCGTTTAACAATGAGAGATCCGTCGGCTCCAAGTTTTGGCAGTTTACGGGGTCGACCCGCAGTATGGCCATGACGGGGGCGTCTGAATTTGCCACGCCGTCATGTTCGGCCGGGTCTGATCTTCGGTAGCCGAGCGCGGAGATTAGATCCGGGCTCGAGGCTGGACCCGTAGTGGCGGCCGTTCCAGTAGTGGGGTTGGCCATACCCGAAGTCAATGCTTCAGGATTTGCGGGTCCTTCAGGCGAGGCTGAGGACCCTGTGAGGATAAGATCTCCCCGGGAGTCGGTGACAAACTCTAAGTTTCTGAACCTGATCTCCTAGTCGGGGGTAAAGGTGTCGACCCGGCCGGGGTGACCTGCCGGATCGGCGTGTAGCATGATGCTGCCGAACGCAAAGAGCTGGCCGGGAACAAAAGTGTCCCTGCGGCTAGCGCTGTTGCTGATGATTAGGCGAGCCATTGATCCTTGATGACCCACGGCGGAACTCTCAATGAAAGCACCAATGTCGGTACCAAAACCGGCAGATCTCGGGTAGGGGATCTGAACTATGGGTCTAGGAATCAATGGGTAACAGAGAACGTAGAGACGGTGATTTACCCAGGTTCGGGCCATCTCGAAGAGGTAATACCCTACGTCCTACTAGATTGTATTGATGTGATTGTATGAAGGTTACAGAGTTGATCTACCTCAAGATCGGATGGGCTAAACCCTAGGCAATGAATATGATCATCCTCTACGGACTAAGCCTGCTGGTTTATATACACACCAGAAGGTCCTAGGGTTACATATGGTCGGTTACCATCAGGGGATAAACATGCCGGTCACACCAATTATTCCTTGGAGGGGACGCCAAGTCTTCGGAGGTTTCCTTATGATACACGGGGTCGCCCACAATCCGGCCTTCCATCGACGAGTAGAGAGCGGCCCACCAGCCCGGCCTACGAGAGATAGGCCGGCAGCCCGAGTACCCCCTAGTCCGGGACACCCTCACCAACCTTAAAGGGCAGTGGGGCAGTTCCTCTGTGACCGAGGGCACCATCCTTGAGCTGCACATCACGGGATACATCCCCGCGGAGGTCAGCACTCGCGCGCCGACTCCGAAGTAGCGCTTACCCTCTCTCGAAGCCGGGGAGCGGGTCGTCTTCATCCCCCACCTCATCAGAGGACTGGGGTTCCCACTGCACCCCTTCGTGCGCGGGATCATCTTCTACTACGGGCTAGATTTCCACCATCTAGTCCCAAATTCCATCCTCCACCTCGCTTCCTTCATCACGGTCTACGAGGCCTTTCTCCGTATCGAGCTGCACTTCGGGCTCTGGCTGAAGATCTTCGGCGTCAAGCCGAAGTCTAGCTACTCCGAGCTCTCCGAGTGCGGCGGAGCCATGATCAACAAGAACCAGAGGGCGGTCTGGTTCAAAGGCACCTTCGTCGAGACTGTCAAGGAGTGGCAGCACGAGTGGTTTTATATCACTGTGTTGCTCGCCGCTGGCCAGGCCGAGGTCGAGTTCTCGGCTGGCCCCCCGAAGAAGCTCGTGTCTTGGAAAAGGAAGGGCATGGACTGGGGGGAACCCGACAGAGGTGGAGGTGCTGATCAAGAAGACCGACTTCTGGATCAACCAGAAGGACATCAAGCTGACGGACGTGGTGAACGTCATGCTCCACCGACGCATCCTGCCGCTTCAGTCCCGGGCTACCCCGATGTGGGCGTACAAGCCCGAGGACGTGGTGCCCATCCACCACTTCTTCCGCACCACCCCGGTCGGGATGTGGAAGCTTCTATTCAAGCCAACCAAGGAAGGCATTCCCGAGGCCGGGAGGGACTTCAGCTTCAAAGCCGCCCACGACGGCCCCGAGGTAAATTTCAGCGCTCGATTCTATATTTTGCATTTCCTGGTTCCTCATGAACACTTGGCTAACTAATCGGGCATTTGCAGAAGTGGAACCCCAAGGCGCAGAAGAAGTTGTGCCCGGCGCCGCAGCCTGAGGGGGAGAGGACTTCCCAGCTTGTGGCCCTCCTAACCGAGGAGCCACATGTGGTGATCCCCAAGGAGTCCAGACCTCCAAGGGGCAGAGCGGGCCTCTGAGGTCGGGAGACCTCGGTCACCCGGTCTGAGGAAACCCACGCCTCCTCCACCCACGAAGACGAGGAGGGAGGCGAGGGGGAAGAGAAATCTTCCCCTAAAGGGAAAAGAGCGGCGTCCGAGGGCGCCGAAGAGGAGGCGAGGCCGAAAGACCCGAAGAGGCCGCACAAGGCCTCAGCCGATCCCGTCCTGCCGGAGAAGCCCAGCTTCCCCGATGATTCGGACGAGGACCTCCTCGCCCTGGGAAGGAAGATACCGGTGCCCTGGAGGTATGTAATCTGTACTTTAATTTAGACTTCGAGAGCCTGCTTTCTCACATAAGACTTATGAGGGATTTCTCAACAGCCCGCCCGGGGCTCGCCTTAGCAGTGACACTTCGAGCGATCTGCCCCCGTCGGACAGCGGGACGCCCGAACGCGCCAAGACTCCCCCAGCTCTCGAGGGGCTGGAGGAAGTGTCGTCCAGTCCGCCCCCCCAAGCCACCACATCGAGGGCCGAAGACCGGTCGTTGTGGCCGAGGTTAACACCTCGGCCGAATTGGGCCAAGGGGAACCAGTCCCCAAGGAAGGGTTGGACCAGGCCTTGGCCTAGCCCGAACAGTCTCCGGAGCATGCGCCGCGCCCGGAGACCCTCGTTCCCAGCACTTCGGTGGTGGGTTCGGAGGTTGCTCCACCCCCGCCTCCCGTCACAGGGCGGGCTAGTGCGGGGTGGCCCGAGAAGATGGAGGCGGCTTTAACGGGCTCCTCCATCGCGGACGAGCATCGTGCCTTAATTGGCATGGCGCTGCAAGGCTTCCGGTCAGCGTAAGCCGGAATGCGCGAGGTCTTCAAGGGCCTCGTGAGGAGCTTCGAGGTACGTCTTTTATCTCTCCATTGATTTATTTATAGTAGTGGCTTTTGTCCGAAGACTTGTCGCCTAGCACGTCATCTGTAGCCAATAGCCCCTGAGCCCAAGGCTGGTTTTGAAAAAACCCGGCCTTGGGGTCGATGTAGGAATAAGTTTTAGGTGCTGATCTAGTAGCCCCTGAGGTTCTGGTCACTCTTCAAAAGGGATTGACCAGAGGTTTTAAAGTCAAAGAAATAGGGACTAAGGCCTGAGTGCATGTTTGCAGGTATCGACCTCGGCTCCGAACTCCGCCTCCGAGGAGGTGGCGGAGATGAACAGGAAGCTACAGAGGTCTGAGGAGGACCTCGATCTGATGAAGAAGCAAATCGAGCAGTCCCAAGGAAAACTTTGATAAGATATAAGTGTGCCATTTTTGCTTGTTAAAGGATGCTTTTGAGAGATTTAAATCTGACGCCGAGCTGTTTTGTATGACAGCTGCTATGGCCTCGCAAATCGAGCAGTCCCAAGGTAAACTTTGATAGGCGGAGCTTGAGGCACTTAAAGCCGAGCTAGTGAAAGCTCGGCAGGAGGCCGAGCAGCAGAAGGCTGCGGCCTCCAAGGTCGCCGAAGATCTTGCTGCCGAGAAGGTGGCCAGGGGTAAGGACCAGGCAAGGGTCCTGGAAGTGGAGGAGACCTAGGAGGGTGTCTACAAGGAGCATGACGCCCTCCAAGAGAAGGAGAAAGGGGCGAGCACCGAGCTCGAAAAGCTGCGCCAGACGCACGCCGTGGTCTAGTCCCAGGCCCGCACAGACCGCGAGGTGCTTCAGCAAGTGAAGCAGATCGCTGCCAGTAAGCCCTTTTTGCTTCAATGTGTTTTCGGTCGCAAGGGGATCGTCAAGCTCACCCAGCTGTGGCGATCCGCAGAGGCCTTCGCGGATCTTCCGAGGAGCGCGGCGGCCGCCGACCGTTTCTACGGAGCGCAGGAGGGCCATACTACAGAGAGGGCATCCTGGCATCAGTTCTAGGTGCCCTCGCATCCGGAGCTGCTTAACAATGAGATGAAGCAGCTGATGGAGCTCCTGCGCATGGCGAGGCCGGCGCTACAAGACCTCTGCACGAACCTTTGGCCCACGGAGGCCCTACCGACCAGCTTCTTTGGATTATTCGCCCGTCTGCGGGAGGCCACCCCCCAGTTGGTGCGCTGAAAGCGTTCGGCGTGCCTGGAGGGTGCTCAGCGAGCATATGCCCACGTCAACACACACTACCCGCGCGTTGAACCGGCGGTCGTGGCCGCCCGGCTCCCCGAAGGGAAGAACCAGACCGTGGAGCAGTACCTGGGTAAGGCGATGGAGGGAGCCCGGATCACCGAGGCGGAATGCTCTAAGGAAAATCTGTATTTTTAGATTTGTACCTCGGTATGCCGAAGTGTATTTCGGATGTAAAAAACAATCCTTTATTTTGGAATGGATTCAGTTTAGTTTCTGACATGTGCTTGTGTGTTTTTATTTTTTGACTCCTATGTGACCGTTTGTAATTGAAAGTGACCAGTCGTCGGCTTTGACCCCTTTGTGTCGTACACATCGGGTGTTTCCGTGGCAGTCATGACCCTTAGCTGACGTCTCGGTTCCCGAAGGCGGTCCGTGCTCGCGAGAACAAGGCAATCAGACTATAGCGGTTTTATAACTTTCACTTAGTCGTAGGAGCTTGACTGTGGGGGCTGATGACGAGCCCCCGATCCGTGGAGCTGTTCGGGTATATGGCCGAGGTCTATGCCAGTAACCACTTCGGCTGATTTAATAAGGAGCCCTTCGTTTAACATGGGTAACCTCGAGGGGTACATTGCTAGACGCTGTCTTCGGATGGTCGACCAGTTTGCGCTTACCAGGACAGTCAGTTTTGGCTTTATCCATTGAGGCGCTTTGCCATGCAAGCTGGCAGCGCAATCACAGTGGTTCTCCCTTTTCACCCTTAGCCGAATAGATCGGAGACGTAAGGGGTAAGCATAGGAGCCGGGCAACCCAACTATTGACCAAAATCGGGGTTCAAAACTGATTCATATAATGCAACATCCAAGACGCCGAATAGACACTTCGGACTTGTAGGGGCGTGAGATTAAAAGTGAAGCCCATGGTAATTGTAAATAACAGTTGTATCATGAATGTATGCTTTTGGCTCAAGGGCAGTGAATGTGAGGAAACGCGTAAGGACCTCGATGGGTGCACTTTTTATTTCATGTGGTTGAGCCGTACATGCTGAGCTTTAACAAAAGAAACTTGTAGAAGATAGAACTTAAAAAAAGAAAAAGTGAAGGAGTAAGAACAGGGCAGATATGCTAATGGGTTTATTCGCCCAAGCCCGTCGCTGCCGCATGTCTGCGTCTCCGTGCCGTTGACCAGCTTGCCTTCGTTGAGAGCGAAGGAGGTATGGGCTGTCCGCGACCTCGGCCGTTTGCCTGCTTGATGCTTTCGGTGGTCGAGTCCTTTGAAAAGGTGCGTGGCTGCCGCATGGATGGTTTAAGCCATGTGGACATGCTGCTTCTATCTGGGCCTTTTACAATGCCCTGCTAGTATGCAAGTCCGAAGTGTGTTGCTGCTCAGTCGACCTGATAGTGACGTGTCATATGCTTCGGCTCCTCGGCCGCCCATGGAATTTTTAGTGCGAAGTTGTGCACCCTGGGGACGTAATGCCCTTCCAAGGGGAGACAATCGAGGAGCCCATGCCCCTATTTAGGGGGAATGATGGCTTGGCCGAGGTCGGCTCGCGCGGCCCGTACGCGTTTTGAAGAGCTGGGCTTGTGGTGAGCTGCCTCCTCGGTTTCCTGCACCTCGGTTGCGAAAGCCGTAGTCTGTTCCTCTGTTCGGAGGGAGCGTTCAGTGTTACTAATACGTCTCCAACGTATCTATAATTTTTGATTGTTCCATGCTATTATAGTATCAATCTTGGATGTTTTTATATGCAATTATATGCAATTATATATCATTTTTTGGGACTAACCTATTAACCTAGTGCCCAGTGCCAGTTGATGTTTTCTGCTTGTTTTTGGTTTTTCAGGAAATCAGTACCAAACGAAGTCCAAATGCCACAAAACTTTTTGATGATTTTTTTCTAGACGAAAGAGACCCTGGAAGCTTCGGGAGGATGCCAGAAGCCTCACGAGGAGGCCACAAGGCAACAGGGTGCGGCCCCAGGGGGGCACGCACTGATGCCTTGTGGGTCCCTCGTGGCTCCTTTTGACCTAATTCCACTTCTATAAATTCTCAAATATTCGGAAACCATCAGAGAGCCAGACGAGAAAACCCTACCGCCACCGCAAGCCTCTGTTCTTCCGCAATCCCATCTGGAGGCCTTTTCCTATACTCTGCCGGAGGGGGAATCGATCACGAAGGGCTTCTTCATCAACCTTGCTGCCCTTCTGATGATGTGTGAGTAGTTTACCACAGACCTATGGGTCCATAGCTAGTAGCTAGATGGCTTCTTCTCTCTCTTTGATCTTTAATACCATGTTCTCCTCAATGTTCTTGAAGTTCTATCCGATGTAATCTTCTTTTGCGGTGTGTTTGTTGGGATCCGATGAATTGTGAGTTTATGATCAGATTATTCATGAGAAATATTTGAGTCATCTCTGAACTCTTTTATGCATGATTGTTATAGCTTTGTATTTCTCTCCGATCTATCGATTTGGTTTGGCCAACTAGATTGGTTTATCTTGCAATGAGAGAGGTGCTTTGTGATGGGTTCAATCTTGCGGTGCTCAATCCCGTGACAGAAAGGGACATGACACGTATTTGTATTGTTGCCATTAAGGATAAAAATATGGGGTTTAATCATATTGCTTGAGTTTACTTTGTCTACATCATGTCATCATGCTTAAGGCGTTACTCTGTTCTATACTTAATACCCTAGATGCATGCTGGATAGCGGTCGATGGGTGGACTAATAGTAGTAGATGCAGGCAGGAGTCGGTCTACTTGTCTCGGACGCGATGCCTATATACATGATCATTGCCATGAATCTGTCATAATTATTTGCTTTTCTATCAATTACCCAACAGTAATTTGTTTACCCACCGTATGTTCTGCGCTCGAGAGAGAAGCCTCTAGTGAAAACTATGGCCCCCGGGTCTATCTTTATCATATATTAAAATCCAAAAATACCTTGCTGCAATTTATTTACTTTTATTTTATTTTTCAATTTACTTTTTATCTATCACTATCAGAATTAATCCTTGCAAATAACCGCTAAGAGGATTGACAACCCTCTTATTTGCGTTGGGTGCAAGTGTTTGCTTTTGTGGCTGTAGGTGCTGCTAAAGGGGTTTTGTGTGGTTCTCCTACTGAATTGATAACCTTGGTTCTTAACTGAGGGAAATACTTATCTCTACTATACTGCATCATTCTCTCCTCTTCGGGGAAATACCAATGCAGTCTAAAAGTAGCTGGAAGAATTTCTGGCGCCGTTGCCGGGGAGACATCACCAAATTTATCAAGTACCTTCGCATAAACTATCATCCACTTGCATTTATTTTATTTGCTTTTTTATTTGCATTTGCCTCTCGTTTTCATCTCCCCCACTTCTAAAACAATCTTACAAAAACACAAAAATATTTTTGTTGCTTGTTTGCTAGTCTGCTTGCTCTGTCACTATGTGGCTAGAGGAATTTCGCGATAGTTTTTATAACAAAAGATTGTCTGAGGTTGAAAATGCCACTAAGAGTTTTATGTCTTCACAATATGAGCATAATAAATTCCTTTCCGAAGAGCTTAAGGAACATTCTATCTTGTTGGATGCTATTAATAAACAGCTTGAAGATGTCAAACTAGAAGTATCCAACCTTCAGTCTCTACTTGCTAGTACTGAAAATTTTCTAGGAAAGATTTCGGATAAACAAACAACTTTAGTGAATAAAATGGCTGCTAAACTCGAGTCACAATCTAGTAATGATGAAGATATTAAAATGATTGGTGTCTCACCTATTGAATCCTTATTTAGTAATATAAAACTTGATGAAAAAAGGGACTGAAGATGAGTCAACTTTAGCTAGAGGGCGTCCCAATTATTTGGAGGGTGATGATCTTAATGACAAAAATGAGAAAAGTGGGTTTGGAGAGGTCAGAACATTAAATAGTGATGTGCCCACTACTTTGGATTACAAGGACTTTAATTATGATAATTGTCTTTAGTTGAATGTATTTCCTTGTTGCAATCCATGATTAATTCACCTAATGCCTATGAACAAAATAAAGCTTTTACTAAACATATTGTAGAAGCTTTGATAAAGGCTCATGAAGAAAAACTTGAGTTGGAAGTTTTGATTCCTAGAAAATTACATGATGAATGGGAACCTACTATCAAAGCCAGAATTAAGGATTATGAATGTAATGCTTTATGTGATCTTGGTGCTAGCGTCTCCACTATACCAAAATCTTTGTGTGATGTGCTAGGTCTCACCGATGTGGATCCTTGTTCCCTTAATTTGCATCTAGCGGATTCCACTATTAAAAAGCCATTGGGTAGAATAAAGGATGTGCTTATTCTTGCTAATAGAAATTATGTGCCCGTGGATCTTATTGTTCTTGATATTGAATGCAATCCTTCTTGTCCTATAATACTTGGTAGGCCTTTCCTACGAACCATTGGTGCTATTATTGATATGAAAGAAGGTAATATAAGATTTCAATTTTGTTAAAGAAAGGGATGGAACACTTCCCTAGAAAGAGAATTAAGCCAACTTATGAATCTATTATGAGGGCCACCAATGGAATTAATTTGAAGGATGGCAACACTTGAAACTATGCATTATGCCTAGCTAGGGGCATAAAACAATAGCGCTTGTTGGAAGGCAACCCAATGAATAAAATATATTTTTTGTTTTACCTTCTGTTTTGTGTGTTTACACAATTATAGCCTCTGTTATGATTGTGTTTTTATCTTTTAATTAGTGTTTGTGCCAAGTAATGCCTTTGGGATGATTTGGAGAATAGTATAATTGATGCTGTTTGAAAACAGAAACTTTTGCATCCAGTGCTGGAATTTTGATTTTTTGCTGGAGCGTCAGAACCTTCTGAACTTTTTTACACAATATTTATATTTGAATTTCCCACGTTTTCCTAATTTGTCAGAATTGTTGGAGTTACAAAAGTATGACGTTAATTCAGATCTTTACAGACTGTTCTGTTTTAGACAGATTCTGTTTTTGTTGCATAGTTTGCTTATTTTGATGAATCTATGGATCGTATGGGGGGTATGAGTCATGGAGAAGTTGGAGTACAGTAGCATTATGCCAATATTAAATATGAATCAATTTACAACAGTACCTAAAGTTTAAGATTTGTTTGTTATACTAACGGATCTCACGAGGTTTCTGTTGAGTTTTGTGTGCTGAAGTTTTCAAGTTTTGGGTGAGACTACGATGGATAAAGGAATAAAGAGCAGCAAGAGCCTAAGCTTGGGGATGCCCAAGGCACCCCAAGGTAATATTCAAGGGAAACTCAAGCGTCTAAGCTTGGGGATGCCCCGGATGGCATCCCCTCTTTCGTCTACAATCTATCGGTAACTCACTTGGAGCTATACTTTTATTCATCACATGATATGTGTTTTACTTGGAGCGTCTTGTGCTATAGTTTGTTTGCTTTTTAGTTTGTCACAATCATCTTTGCTGAACACACCTTTTTGAGAGGGACACACATTATTCGCGATTTGTTAGAATACTCTATGTGCTTCACTTATATCTTTTGAGCTAGGCAGTTGCTCTAGTGTTTCACTTATATCTTTTAGAGCACGAAAGTGGTTATATTTTAAAGAAATAATTGCACTCTCATGCTTCACTTATATATTTTTGAGAGTCTAATGAATAGCAATGGTAATATGCATGGGTTATGCATTTGGTCCTAATATGATAGGTATTCAAGAGGGATATAATAAAAACTTTCATGTAGAACACTGAATATGATAAGTTTGATTCCTTGCAATAGTTTTGCGATATTAAGATGGTAATATGTGGGAGGTGCTAGTAGATAATTGTGGTTTAGTAAGAATATTGGTGTTAAGGTTTGTGATTCCCGAAGCATGCACGTATGATCTGTCGTTATGCTAAGAAGTTGGAGCATGATTTATTATTGATTGTCTTCCTTTGTGTGGCGGTCGGGGGCGCGCGATGGTTAACTCCTACCAACCTCCCCCCTAGGGGCATGCGTAGTAGTACTTTGCTTTGAGGGCTAATAAACTTTCACAATAAGTATGTGAGTTCTTTATGACTAATGTGAGTCCATGGATTATACGCACTCTCACCTTTCCGCAATTTGCTAGCCTCTTCGGTACCGTGCATTGCCCTTTCTCACATCAAGAGTCGGTGCAAACTTCGCCGGTGCATACAAACCCCGTGATATGATACGCGCTATCACACATAAGCCTCCTTATATCTTGCTCAAAACAGCCACCATACCTACCTATCATGGCATTTCCATAGCCATTCCGAGATATATTGCCATGCAAATTCCACCGTTCCCTTTTTTATGACACACATCATCATTGTCATATTGCTTTGCATGATCATATAGCTGACATAGTATTTGTGGCTCAGCCACCGTTCATCATTTTTATACATGTTACGCTAGTATCATTGCACATCCTGGTACACCGCTAGAGGCATTCATATAGTCATATTTGTTCTAGTTTCAAGTTGTAATTTTCTTTTGAGTTGTAAGTAAATAGAAGTATGATGATCATCATTATTAGAGCATTGTCCCATTGAGGAAATAAAAAAAAGAGGCCAAAAAGAGCCCACGAAAAAAATAAAAAGAAAAGAAAAAAAGAAAAAGAAAAAAAAGGAGAAAAGGAAAAAATAAATGAGAGAAAAAGAGAGAAGGGGCAGTGTTACTATCCTTTTCCATACTTGTGCTTCAAAGTAGCACCATGTTTTTCATATAGAGAGTCTCCTATTTTGTCACTTTCATATTCTAGTGGGAATTTTTCATTATAGCACTTGGCTTGTATATTCCGATGATGGGCTTCCTAAAATGCCCGAGGTCTTCATGAGCAAGCAAGTTGGATGCACACCCACTTAGTTTTCATGTTGAGCTTTCATACACTTATAGCTCGTAGTGCATCCGTTGCATGGCAATCCCTACTCCTCGCATTGACATCAATTGATGGGCATCTCCATAGCCCGTTGATTAGCCGCGTCGATGTGAGACTATCTTCTTCTTTTTGACTTCCCCTTATTAACCTCTACCACCACACTCTATTCCACCCATAGTGCTATATATATGGCTTGCTCTCATGTATTGCATGGGGGTTGAAAAAGCTGAAGCGCGTTAAAAAGTATGAACTAATTGCTTGGCTAAAACCAGGGTTGTGCATGATAAATACTTTCTGTTAAGAAGATGGAGCATGAAAGGATTATATGATTTTGTAGGGATAACTTTCTTTTGCATTTTTATTTTGAAAGGCATGATTGTTTATTAGTATGCCTGAGTATTGATGTCTTTATATCAAATTATAGACTATTGCTTTGAATCACTCGGATCTTATTATTCATACCGTAAGAAAGATTACATCATGAAACATGTTAGGTAGCATTCTGTTGGAAATATGCCCTAGAGGCAATAATAAAACTGTTATTATTATATTTCCTTGTTCATTATAATCGTTTATTATCCATGCTATAATTGTATTGGTTGGAAACACAAATACATGCGTGGATACATAGACAACAACATGTCCCTAGTGAGCCTCTACCGGACTAGCTCGTTGATCAAAGATGGCCATGGTTTCCTGGTCATAGACATGAGTTGTCATTTGATAACGGGATCACATCATTAGGAGAATGATGTGATGGACAAGACCCAAACTATGAACGTAGCATATGATCATGTCAAGTTTATTGCTATCGTTTTTGCATGTCAAGTATCTGTTCCTATGACCATGAGATCTTGCAACTCACTGACACCGGAGGAGTACCTTGTGTGTATCAAACGTCGCAACCTAACTGGGTGACGATAAAGATGCTCTACAGGTATCTCCGAGGGTGTCTGTTGAGTTGGCATGGATGAAGACTGGGAATTTGTCACTCCGTATGACGGAAAGGTATCTCAGGGCCCACTCGGTAATACAGCATCACAATAAGCTTGCAAGCAATGTGACTAAAGAGTTAGCCATGTGATCTTGTATTACGGAACAAGTAAAGAGACTTGCCGGTAACGAGATTGAACTAGGTATGGAGATACCGACGATCGAATCTTGGGCAAGTAACATACCGATGGACAAAGGGAACTGCATACGGGATTGACTGAATCCTTGACATCGAGGTTCGACCTATAAAGATCTTCGTTGAATATGTAGGAACCAATATGGGCATCTAGGTCCCGCTATTGGTTATTGACCCGAGAGGAGTCTCGGTCATGTCTGCATATTCCCAAACCCTTAGGGTCGCACGCTTAACGTTCGGTAGCGCTAGGGTAGTATTGAAATATTAATAGTGGAAAGTCCGAAGGTTGTTCGGAGTCCCGGATGGGATCCAGGACATCACGAGGAGCTCCAGAATAGTCCGGAGGTAAAGATTCATATATGGAAAGTTGTTATCGGGGTTCCGGAAAAAGTTCGAGTTTTTTCGGTATTGTACCGGGAAGGTTGTAGAAGGTTCCGGAGTGGGGCCCACCTGCATGGGGGACCCACATGAACATGGGTAGTGGGGAAATTCCCCACAACCCTGGTCTAGGCGCACCAAGATCCTCCCTTAAAAGGAATAGTATCATATCCCAAAGGGATAAGATCAGGATCCCTAAAAAGGGGGGATAGCGATCGGTGGGGAAGGAAAGGAGGGATTTCCTTCCTCCCCCTTTGGCCAACGACCCTAGGGCCTTGGAGGGCAAGCCACCAGCCCCCTCCACGCCTATATAAAGGTGGGGAGGCATTGGGGGCAGCCAACCCTTGGACACTTGCCCGTTACCTCTCCCAACTCCTCCCACGATTCACCGGTATGCGCTTGGCGAAGCCCTGCCGGAATTCCGCTGCCACCACCACCACCATACCGTCGTGTTGGTCCCGATCTCATCTACCCCCTCTCTCTCGCTTGCTGGATCAAGAAGGAGAGGACGCCGCCGAGCCGCACGTGTGCTAAACTCGGAGGTGTCGTCCGTTCGGCACTTGATCGGGAGTTCGTGGACGGATCATGATTGGATCGCGAAGACGTTCGACTACATCAATCTCTCCTCTCGTAGATGTTCATCTCCTAGATCGATCTAGGTGAGCGTAGGAAATTTTTTGTTTCCCATGCAACGTTCCCCAACAGTGGCATCATGAGCTAGGTCTTTGCGTAGATGACATCACGAGTAGAACACAAAGGAGTTTGTGGGCGTTGATATTCAGATTGCTTCCTTCCTTGGTCTTTTCTTGATTCAGCGGTATTGTGGGATGAAGCGGCCCGGACCAACTTTACATGTCCACGTACATGAGACCGGTTCCATCGACTGACATGCGACTTTGTTGCATAAGATGGCTGGCAGGTGTCTGTCTCTCCCACCTTAGTTGAATCGGATTCGACGAAGGCGGTCCTTGTAGAAGGTTAAATAGCAACTTGCATATCACCGTTGTGGTTTTGCGTAGGTAAGAATCGTTCTTGCTAGATACCCATAGCAGCCACATAAAACATGCAACAACAAATTAGAGGACGTCTAACTTGTTTTTGCAGGGTATGTTGTGATATGATATGGCCAAAGACATGATTAAATATATTTGATGTATGAGATGATCATATTTTGTAATAGTTTATCTCGGCTTGCATGTCGATGAATACGGCAACCGGAAGGAGCCATAGGGTTGTCTTTAATTATTGTATGACCTACGTGTCTATCATTAAGCGCTATGTAATGCTTTACGTTATCGCTAAACGGTAGCAATAGTAGTAGAAGCATGGTTGGCGTGACAACCCCGATGGCGACGCGATGATGGAGATCATGGTGTCATGCCGGTGACGATGGAGATCATGCCGGTGCTTTGGAGATGGTGATCAAAAGCACAAGTTCATGGCCATATCATGTCACTTATGATTTGCATGTGATGTTAATCTTTTTATGCATCTTATTTTGCTTAGGACGGCGGTAGCATTATAAGGTGATCCCTCTCTAAAATTTCAAGATAAAATTGTGTTCT
Organism: Elymus sibiricus; assembly: GCA_039707655.1. Lineage (NCBI taxonomy): Eukaryota > Viridiplantae > Streptophyta > Magnoliopsida > Poales > Poaceae > Elymus > Elymus sibiricus. Next base: position 300,351,314 of record CM077676.1, on the reverse strand, counting down.
CCCCAAGTGTGCACCGTTGCGAAAGTTCGTCGTTTCGAAGCACCACGTGATGATCGGGTGTGATAGACTCTACGTTCACATACAACGGGTGCAAGCCAGTTTTGCACATGCGGAACACTTGGGTTAAACTTGACGAGCCTAGCATGTACAGACATGGCCTCGGAACACAAGAGACCGAAAGGTCGAACATGAGTCATATAGTAGATATGATCAACTTGGAGATGTTCACCATTGAAACCACCTCATCTCACGTGATGATCGGACTTGGGTTGGTGAATTTGGATCATGTTACACTCGGACGACCGGAGGGATGTCGATTTGAGTGGGAGTTTTTAAGTAAACTAAACTCATTATCTTGAACAATAGTCTAAGTTGTCTTTGCAAATTTATGTTGTAGATCAATGGCTCGCGCAGTAGCTCCCCTGAATTTCAATGCGTTCCTAGAGAAAGCCAAGCTGAAAGATGATGGAAGTAACTTTGTAGACTGGGCCCGTAATCTGAGGATTATCCTCACGGCTGCCCAAAAGGCTTATGTCCTTGATGCACCGCTTGGTGAGCAACCCCCTCCAGCGTCTGTGGATGTTATGAACGTCTGGCAGGCGCGTGTTGATGACTACTCAATAGTTCAGTGCGCCATGTTGTATGGCTTAGAACCGGGACTTCAAAGGCGTTTTGAACGTCATGGAGCATATGAGATGTTCCAGGAGTTGAAGTTTATTTTTGAGAAGAATGCCCAGATCGAGAGGTATGAGACCTCCGATAAGTTTTATGCTTGCAAGATGGAGGAGAACGGGTCTGTCAGTGAACACATACTCAAAATGTTTGGGTATTACAACCGTCTGGCTGAGTTGAGAGTTGTGCTCCCGCCAGAGGCGATCACTGACAGAGTTCTTCAATCGCTACCACCTAGCTACAAGAGCTTTGTGTTTAACTATAACATGCAAGGGATGAACAAGTCAGTCGCCGAGCTGTTTGCGATGCTGAAAGTCGCTGAGTCAGACATCCAGAAGGAGCATCAAGTGTTGATGGTCAATAAAACCACTAGTTTCAAGAAGAATGGCAAGGGCAAGAAGGGAAACTCCAAGAAGAGTGGCAAAGTAGTTGCCCCTCCCGTGAAGAAACCCAAGGCTGGGCCCAAGCCGGAAACTGAGTGCTTCTATTGCAAGGGAACTGGCCACTGGAAGCGGAATTGCCCCAAGTATCTGGAGTGGGGCCCACCTGCATGGGGGACCCACATGAATGTGGGTAGTGGGGAAAGTCCCCACAACCCTGGTCTAGGCGCACCAAGATCCTCCCTTAAAAGGAAAAGTATCATATCCCAAAGGGATAAGATCAGGATCCCTAAAAAGGGGGGATAGCGATCGGTGGGGAAGGAAAGGAGGGATTTCCTTCCTCCCCCTTTGGCCAACGACCCTAGGACCTTGGAGGGCAAGCCACCAGCCCCATCCACGCCTATATAAAGGTGGGGAGGCGTTGGGGGCAGCCAATCCTTGGACCCTTGCCCGTTACCTCTCCCAACTCCTCCCACGTTTCACCGGTACACGCTTGGCGAAGCCCTGCTGGAATTCCGCTGCCACCACCACCACCATACCGTCGTGTTGGTCCCGATCTCATCTACCCCCTCTCTCTCGCTTTCTGGATCAAGAAGGAGAGGACGCCGCCGAGCCGCACGTGTGCTAAACTCGGAGGTGCCGTCCGTTCGGCACTTGATCGGGAGTTCGTGGACGGATCATGATTGGATCGTGAAGACGTTCGACTACATCAACCGCGTTTCTTAACGCTTCCGCTTAGCGATCTACAAGGGTATGTAGATGCAATCTCTCCTCTCGTAGATGTTCATCTCCTAGATCGATCTTGGTGAGCGTAGGAAAATTTTTGTTTCCCATGCAACGTTCCCCAACACATTCCACATCAAAAATTATGTTTTTATCATTTACGTACTCGAGGACGACCAGGAATTAAGCTTGGGGATGCTTGATACGTCTCCAACGTATCTATATTTTTTGATTGTTCCATGCTATTATAGTAACAATCTTGGATGTTTTTATATGCAATTATATATCATTTTTTGGGACTAACCTATTAACCTAGTTCCCAGCGCCAGTTGCTGTTTTCTGCTTGTTTTTGGTTTTTCAGGAAATCAGTACCAAACAAAGTCCAAATGCCACGAAACTTTTTGACGATTTTTTTCTGGACAAAAGAGAGCCTGGAAGCTTCGGGAGGATGCCAGAAGCCTCACGAGGAGGCCACAAGGCAACAGGGTGCGACCCCAGGGGGGCGCCCTGATGCCTTGTGGGCCCCTCGTGGCTCCTTTTAACCTAATTCCACTTCTATAAATTCTCAAATATTCGGAAACCATCAGAGAGCCAGACGAGAAAACCATACCACCGCCGCAAGCCTCTGTTCTTCTGTGATCCCATCTGGAGGCCTTTTCCGGTACTCTGCCGGAGGGGAATTGATCCCGGAGGGCTTCTTCATCAACCTTGTTGCCCTTCCGATGATGTGTGAGTAGTTTACCATAGACCTACGGGTCCATAGCTAGTAGCTAGATGGCTTCTTCTCTCTCTTTGATCTTCAATACCATGTTCTCCTCGATGTTCTTGGAGTTCTATCCGATGTAATCTTCTTTTGCGGTGTGTTTGTTGGGATCCGATGAATTGTGAGTTTATGATCAGATTATTCATGAGAAATATTTGAGTCTTCTCTGAACTCTTTTATGCATGATTGTTATAGCTTTGTATTTCTCTTCGATCTATCGATTTGGTTTGGCCAACTAGATTGGTTTATCTTGCAATGGGAGAGGTGCTTGTGCTGGGTCAGTAGTACCATCGTATGGCTTGATGTTGTTGGGTTTAAACCCGTCAGGGAACTGATGTTCCATTACCCTGTCTGTGAAACAGATCGGGTGGGCGGGGCCTCGGAACCGAGCAGTTTCGCGTCGTTCTTCGGGGGTAATCTGCGTATAGGCTTGCTCCTGAGCTCGGCCGTTCCTGTCCATCCAGGCGTCGTAGCCATCGAGCCCGGCCGGTGCACGTCCTCTTGACCCGTAGATGGATCGAGGCGGTGCCCGGTTTGCCTCTATCTGGCGTCTCGCGTCGTATGGATCGGTGTAATTGACGGGATCCTTGCCATAACGGCGAGTAGTTTTTTGGGTGCATAAATTTTCCCTCACCGGCCTGTCGTGCCCTCTAGGGGGACGGTCAAGTTCGTCAGCCCATCCGCGTGTTAAGAGCACGTCATCGGCTAGTTCTTCGTCGAATTCGGGCAGCAAACGTCTGCGCAGGTAAGATTTAGGCGCACTCCGGAGTCGGTCCTCGAGGTCTTGCTCGACCGACAGTATCTCGACCCACTTGTCGTTCAACGTGTCTTGGTTGGCTTGCAGCTGCTGCTGCTTTTGTTTCATGCTTTGGGCAATGGCTACGAGGCGTCGTCGGAACCGCTCCTGCTCAAAGGGGTCTTCGGGGACTATAAAGTCCTCGGTGCCCAGGCTCTCGTCTTCTTCGGACTGAGGGAAGTAATTGTCATCGGCCCCTTCAAAGAGGTCATCGGGGTCCTCGTCTTCGGGGATTCCCGCGGGGCTATGCGGCCGCTCTGGGGTGGCTTGAAAATCCTCTCCCAGGTCATCGGCGTCATCTGCCGCTGCGCCGGTGTTGGTAGCAGCGGCATCGTGCCCGCTGGGGTCCCCATTGGCACCTCTCCCGCGCCTTTGGCGGCGTCTTGATGGGGGTTTAGGAGTGTCCACCATGTATACGTCGTAGATGGAGGTTGCAGTCCACTTGCTAGTGTTGACCAGTGGCATGGTGGTTTCTTCGGAGCCATCGACATCTTCATCCATGTCGGTGGCTTCACCATAGTCTAACACGTCGGTTAAGTCATCGACCATGGCGACTAGATGGGTGATGGGTGGGATGTAAATTTCCCGATCGTTGGCTTTAAGTCCGATCTTGTCGTAGACCGAAGTCTGGCTATTGGAGATTGATAAGCTTTGGATGCGATCCAGCATCTCATTTAAGTGAGACATCTCTTCGGGATCCATGGCCTGGCTGTAAGCCGAGCCGACTTGAAGCACGACTGGTAGATCGCCTGACGCGCCATTGGCCTCGTGCGGGGCTGGGGTTGATCCCCAATCCATCACCCGAGCCGGCTCTAGATCCGACGTAGTATCCGAGGTGGCATCCGGAGTGGCATCATGGCTTGATGCCAGGACGTGGCTGTCCGTGGTGGAGGTAGTTGATTCCTCCACAGGGCCCTGTAGGGGCAAGTGGTTTGATCTGACATCCTCGAAGGAGACCGGATCCGGGGCTGAGCCCCCGATGCCCGCTAGGCCCTCGATTCGGCCTAGCATCCAACCGGTAAGGACGAGCTCTCCGCGGGAATCCGTGGTGTACTCCAAGCCTCCAAAAGTTACGACGTGATCTGGAGCGTAATTCTCGACGGAAGCTAGATGGCCCGAAGAGTCAGTGCAAAAGACCATGCTGCCGAAAACGAATAGCTGGCCGGGGACGAAGATGTCCCTGGAGCCGGAGCCGCAGTTGATCTGCAGGTGAGCCATCGATCCCTCTCTGATCTTACAGTGGAACTCTCAATGAAAGCACCAGTGTCGGTGTAAAAACCGGCTGACCTCGGGGTAGGGGGTCCCGAGCTGTGGATCTCGGATCGATGGTAACAGGAACAAAGGTGACGATGTTTACCCAGGTTCGGGCCCTCTCTATGGAGGTAAAACCCTATGTCCTGCTCTTGTTTGTATTGATGATGAAGTATCGAGTACAAGCTTGATCTACCTCGAGATCGTCAGGAGAAGCCTAACCCTAGAGCTAGGTGGATGGTAATTGTGATTCCGTGTCCTCTACAGGCTAAACCCTCCGGCTTATATACACGCCAGGCAGGGGCATCTAGGGTTACATAGGCGGTATCTAGGGATGCATATGGAGGCGGCAGGAGATGTCTTGGGGTACACTCCAAGTCTTCGGCAGAGACCGTCTTGATCACATCACAGCTTCCGGAGTCCATCTGGGTGAGAACAGGGCCTTCAGGCCCAGCCCGAGGACTATGGGCCATCTAGGTTGGTACCCCCTAGTCCAGGACACCGTCACAAGGACTTCATCATCACTCTCGATGAGTGGTGTACTCAGTTTGGCTTCCCCAACAACCATGATGACATCCATCATGTTTATGATTTTACTGACCCGCACCCAAGGCAATCCTTCTACCAGATGAGTGTCCATGGCTCAATGCAAAGAGCCAGTTGCATTGAAAGTTCTGCTATACGTTATTTCTATTATGTTATCACTAACTCTTTGCAGGCACGAGGAGAAGTTTCAAAGGTGAATGATGAGAACATGCTAGTTCCCGGGAAAGCAGTGAACCTTGACGTTGGTTATTCGCCCACCCTAGGGCAATACTTTTGCTACACCTCGGGCATCAAGCAAACCATGCACAAGGAGATATCATGTGTGGAGGAGTGATCACCATGTTGGCCAACTCCCTTGGCCTCAACTACAATCACCTTCGCCCCATTGTCGGTAACAACCTTGTTAATATTCGTGTTCTTACTAGCGCTGGAATGGTAGTAATTAGCCATGGCCATCATTGCATCAGAATTCCAGGAGTGGCATACTTGTTTCCTACTCCTATGCCTAACCATTTCTCCATAGAACATGAACAATTGCATTATGTTCCATAGGCAGGAGATGCAGCTTTTGACCAAGAAGGCCCGGAACCTGAACAAGTAGATGAAGAAGAACTCGCCACCGATAAAGAGGAGAAGCAGCCCCAAGAGCAGCCACAACAAGAAGCCTACACCACCTATGCTAACCTCTACAGTCTCCAGGGCTCCACCAACGATATGAGCAGCCTCTCCACGTCCCTTCGAGACACGTCCGCCTACATGAGTTCAAGCTTCTCCAACTAGAGCCAACTATGGGCTCCTGACCAGCCGTCACAATGATCCCGCCGGTTTGGGCTTGCAACAGCTTAATCTTGGGGGAGGTCATCTCGACGTCTACATCAAGATGTGGCGGTATTTGAATAAATTGTAATGAGGTTGTACTTAAGCTCGATGAGATTCAAAACACTCGTGTTGGTTTGTTCCAACGCTTTGCTTTTTATCTGCTTTCGTTTTTCTTTTTGCCTTTGCCATTTTTTTGTTTGCAAGTTAGTTTTCAAAGAACCAAAAAACAAAAAAAATAGAATAAGCTTTGATTTGTTCCTGTTCTTTTTACCCCTTGGAGTTCGTTTGCATTTTTGTTTTCAGAGGAGTTGATCTACGCCGAACAACGAGGAATGCAAGAATAAGGAAGAGAAGTGTGTAAATTCACTACCGTGAAGGTATGTCCTACGACTACCGTCTTTTGCACTTGAAATACTTAGAGTAGATGTAGTAGTAGTATGTGTGATATGTGCAGGAGGGAGTAAGTCTTGATAATTAAAACAATGGTTTTGTTCTAGTAGCTAAAATAATTTTGTAGCCTTTGTTCTGTTTAGTCTAGATAGATAACCAAGACTTGCTGTGGGACTATTTTTGAATGAAATGATCTTAACTAAGAATAACCATGCACAAGAGAAAGTCATCAAAGACTTGGGTGTTGAGAAAAAGTGTAGAGAAGATGTTGTTAGAAATGCTCAACCCCGTATGTTGATTTTAATATACTTAATAGCACTTGTGGATTAAATAGTCTAGAGGAGCTTAGTTGAAGGGTGAACGAGATTATGCCAAAAATGTGTGTTGTATCTCTTACATGGTGCTTCAGCTTCTCGCTGGTGCCATGGCCCTGCTACTATATGCACGTGTACGTGTGTAAATGTGGCTTCGTCACCTTTCTTGATGTTATGTTGAGGACTCCACTGGCCAATGAACGATCCACCAGAGCTACGACTCGGATTTCAGCTATGAGTTTGTTACCGTACATAGTGGCACCACTACAAACGAATATTATCCGGCTTTCTCTTGAATGGGTGTGTATGTGGTAAATAAAGGGGACTGCTCAAAAGAGCTCGAAAGAGACATATATCAGAGGTCCATAGTTCCCAAAAATTAAGCCACAATGAAACTCTATGCATGATTACTTATTTGGCATAATCCCTTCATGTGACAGAAAAGTTTCAGCAAACAATGATTGAAATAAAGTGCTTGAGAGCCTTGAGGATGAGATAATTGTGGGTATGTTTTTGAGCACTCTAGCATCTTGTTTTTCTACATGCCTTCCTCTCCCTAATTTAAGTTTTATGGCTCCATCAAAGAATAACTCTTTTGTGCATTCCCGACAAGCAAGTGTTGTCTAGAATAATAGAATTGAGTGTTGCAAAGTTGTTTTATCTAGTAGATCAAAAACTTTGTGTTGATTATCTTTGCTTCACTAACACTTGCACAATAACCATGCCACCACTACAGCTACACTAAGTTTTCGGGTCAAGAAGCAGAGGGCTATCTTGGCGTACCGATCGTAAGTGAACCAAAACCTTCTCGTTATTTCGGTTTAAACAACTGAGTTCCTTGTGATTCGGGTTTCTCTCTATGTTGCTCGAGGACGATCAAGTTTAAGCTTAGGGGAGTTGATGAGTGATGTTTTTACACTCATTCACCCTTTGTTTAAACCAATATATTTCATTAAAACCAAGATATTCGCTCCGATATTGCTGCTAATGACTAATGAATGCAAAGGATTCCACAAATCCTCTCTTTGATGTGTTTCCATAGGAAATGGACTAAAAAGGGAAGAAATCACATGTGAACATGGAAATGAGTGGAAATGGAGATAGAAGAAATCACCAGGAGACGCACCAGCGAAGCCAGCACAAAAGACAACATTCCATATGATGGCAAGCGCTCATATGAGCGGTAGAATGGCATGAATTCCGAGGCTCCTCGTCCACCTGAACAACTTTTATAAAGGGGGCCACGTCGAAATGTCAACAGAACATCGTTGAGCGAAGCCAGAACAGAACCATTGTCATCCCCCTTCACAAACCCTAGCCGCCACCATTTCCATCTCCATAGCCACCATCACCACCGTAGTCCATCTCCCTCTAGTTCATACTGGTAATCGTGCATCGCACATGGCATCCATTGTAAGACATATTTGCAATCAATCGATCTTCGAGATGTGAATCTTCAATGTGTTCTTCTTGCGATCTGATCTTCATGTGTGAGTAGTTCGGTAAGGTATGGGTTGAGGCATAGGCCTGGCAACCCTCTATATTTGTTGTAGGGATCAATGTAAGTGCTTTGAATTAATGTCCCGTATGTGTGAAATAAAATTGTTCCGTAGATGTCTCTTGTCTCGTACGCGATGTTCACCCCTGCAGGTACCTAGGATCATGGAGATCGGGCCACGAAGAGGCTAAGGGCATGGAGAACATGAAGTGTTGTTCTAAACACCAGTGATAGAAGGGTTTAGTACGGGAACACGGATCCAATCCTTGGGGATTCATGAGGTGTAGTCATTAAATGCCCAAAGCTCTTGTTTGATTATTTTAATCTTAATTATGGAGGCAACCCCGCGCGACAGATAGGGCGTGCGGTAGGACAACTGATTCTTGATGCAGGACTCGTGCCGGTTAAGATGTTATTTGGACAAATCCCCCAGTTCGATTCTTAACAAGCACATCTCGATGGGCGACTTCCAGCGCACAAATTAAGATCATATTTGGTCCCAACACAAATACATGGTTGTAAGCATTAAGACCTCATACCCGTACCTATTTTTATTACTAGTGTTTGAATCGTCATTTGCTTGATTGAACCGGTCAAAAGTTGGAATTGATCCTTTAATGAAAGCTTGCTAGAGACCATCGCTTCATGGGAGGCTTCCTCTCATGGGATCAATAACCCAGGTTCACCTCTGGGGAAACAGGTGCGGGATACTTTCTGTTCCTTTACCGGATCACTAAAAGGAGGTATCAACAAGAACATCAAAACCTGCATCAACTCATAGAACAGCTCATGATGCCACTGTTGGGAAACGTAGTAGAAAACAAAAACAAAATTGCCCTACGATCACCTAGGAACAATATGAAGAAGCATTAATGGTTTGGATCTGATCGTTGCCGACTCCGAGTTGCAGCGGAAGAAGACGAGTCGGTGTAGATCGTACTTGGAGTCCCTCGAACTGTAGAGAACGATCCCGCGAACCGCCCACGAACAGTCCCTCGAATGGAAGACCGAAAGCACGGCCTCTCCACAGATTGCAAGCGTATGGTCTTCACGATCCGGCAGCGCTTCGCCGTCCAGAGCTAATCGTCGCTAGAGAATAAGAGGGAGGAGATTAGAACCACACTGGGCTTCTAATTATGAGGATTAGAGGATCTAGGTCTAGCTCTAATTGATCAACTAGGACCAACTAGATCTAGAACTAGAGAACTAGAGGAGGCTCCCAAAACTTGTGTGTCAAAAGTGCCTAAAGCCTCTAGTATATATAGGTTGGAGGGGAGGAGGGGGCGCCACAAGGAGGGTAAGGACTCCCCTCCACTTGCGCTGGCCAAGGGGGGAAGGAGGAGTCCTTCCCCCACCCCAATTCGGCCTCCCTAGGAGGAAAGGGGGCGCCACCCCCTATTGGGCCCTTGTGGTCCAATTCTCCTTCCACCACTTGGCCTTTTAAGGCCCGTTGATATTAAATTAAATATAAAAGCCTCCTAACAATTACTAGAGTCTTTTATTATTAATTTAACATCACCAGAAACATTTCCCACCTATATATTATTTTTCGGTAATACTCGGTATTGCCCGATAAACTCTGAAACCCTTCCGGTGACCTCGGAATGCTTCCGGTTCCTCTTGGAACTATTCCGAATATTAGTGAAGCTATTTCACAAATAGATCCTCGATACTCCCATCCTACTAAGACTCAGCAGATCAGGATTACATTAAGCTTGTGACCTTGTAGGTTCGGTAAAACATAGACATGAACGAAACCCCTTCGTTCAATGACCGATAGCGGAACCGTGGACGTCCATATCGATCCCTATGATTACATGAATGACATTCGAGTAAACCTGATACGGGCACGACAGGGGAGGTGAAGCCCACTTTCAGGACTCCACCAAACTAGGCGGTAGTACCGCTTACATAAGCGGTAGTACCGCTATACGGTACTACCGCCGCTTACTACCGTCCTACTGCCGCTTACAAAATCGGTACTGGACATCCGAGCGGTAGTACCATTCCCATAAGCGGTAGTACCGCTTGAAGCGGTAGTACCGCTTGCCATAAGCGGTAGTACCGCGCTGCCTGCGCGCAGATTTTGGGCTTTGCAGCCCGTGTACCTCTTCGTTATTTTCTTAGAGTATAAATACCCGTCGGCTAGGGTTAGTTAGTGAGTTCAGAAGTTTTAGGTTTTAAACACTATCGTGTGTGTCTCTTGGTGAAGCATCCCTCCGGGGACGGCGATGCCGTTTATCGAATAAAGATTGCTGCGAGGGTTCTTGTTTTCATCAAGGATTATCGTGCTTTGGTTTTGAGGCGTGGTGATCTTCATCACGTTGCTGGCTGGATTCGTTCCTCTTCTTCAGGTTGCGTGGATTGCTCCCATGATTAGAAGATTTACTATCAGGTGGTTCTTGCGGTGAAAGATCGGGCCCAATTCTTCCGTATCATTTGGTATCAGATTATCAGGTTGATCACCGCGAGGTTGTGTTGATCGCTCTCATCTAGATCGGTTGACTGGGAAGAGTTTGCTTGGAGGCTCTTGTGCAGATTGATTTGCTGGGAGGTGATTGTGCATAGAGGCTGCAGATTGCTGCTGTGTTTGTGCAGATTGGTTCCGTCGGATTGATTTGCGAGGAGGCTACTAGAGGTTGAAGGAAGGCAGGAGAACGCGCTGCAGATTCTTCTCTGCTGCGCGGCAGGATTCCAGTTTGGCAGCAGCGCCAGTAGGAGGATCAAGATCCGATCATCAGGGCGGTAGTACCGCGGCCAGCGCGGTAGTACCGTGTCAAACGGTAGTACCGCTTCCATCGTGGTAGTACCGCTTGTGTGACTTCCGTGAAAATACAAGATATGGCCAGATTTTTCAAAACTTTTCCGGGAGATTTTTATGGCAAACGGTGTCTTTCTGGGGAGAAGTCTGGTGATGTATTCAATGACTATCTAGACATCTTGTACGGTGTGGCATGTCATAAAATCAAGTGGCGGCTGAACTATTTATCAACGGATGCTGAATATGCATCGTGGGAACATCGTGGGAACATATAGTCATTTTGCTTTGGGACAGTCCCTAATTTTCATGAGAATATGACATATCATTCTGTTCTAGTTGATTTATTGCGGCCAACAAAAATTTCAGCTATATTGGATTGTTCTAATCTTGCTATAACCGAATCTGATCCATTGTGTTTGTCCCAATACCTGTTGCATTTATATGCTACTGCTATAGACTTCACTTATATTTGCAAACTGAGTTGCATCTTACACGCTGCGAGTCCTGCTCATGAACATACATACGTTTGTTCTATATATCAGAGTGGCACAGTTGAAGCATGGTATCCAATATATGTATCTTTCAATATTTTGGACTGGTTTTACCTTGCTTATAGCACATTTGATCATCGATCTTCTGTGAGGACTTTGGACTTAATACTGAACAATAAGACATTGTACATGTGTGTTCCTCATTCTGGTCATGACTATATGTACTTCACTTTTACTTGCAATTATGATTGCCGATTCCTCAGATATTATTTGTTCCCGCATGGACATTTTGTCTTGTATACTTGCAATTTATTGCATACTGGGAATCTTTTTCATGACCACAAAAATGATACAGCATGTTATATATACATATATTATGCGTACACGTTGTTCTTTTTGTTTCTGCCATTTTCAGCTTACCCAAAGCCGCGGACGGCTTTTCTTGAAGAAAGGGAGGATGATGAGGATATATTCACGAAATATGATGATTCTGCTTGCTTAAACTGGAAAGAAATATTGAGCCTCGTTGACAAATATCATAAGGTGAATTTATTCCTAGTTGAACTTGTTACTTTGATTCGAAAGAACTTTATACTGCTTAAATCCTTGTGTGTATGTATCGTTAGGTACATTGGAGAGGAAGGCATGGCACAAGGGACCAAGGAGGCATTGCAGCAAGGAAGGGAGGAAGACCCTGTAGTTTCCAGGGCGGTAGTACCGCCCCACACAAGCGGTAGTACCGCTTAAGCGGTAGTACCGCTCCAGTACTACCGTCCTAGTACCGCTTAGGAAATTTCTTCTGGAATCGAGCGACCCCAAGCGGTACTAAAGTGGCACTTGATATTTGTACGAGCGGTAGTACCGCTTATCACGGTACTACCGCTTGCCATAAGCGGTAGTACCGCTCTGCCTGCGCGCAGGTTTTGGGCTGTCCAGCCCGTGTACCCCTTCGATCTCGTTTTAGACTATAAATACCCGTCCCCTAGAGTTAGTTAAGGTTAGACCACGTTTAAGATAAACCCTAGTTCATGAGATTGCTTGTAAGCATTCATCTTGAATCCTCATCACCAATTCGTATCGATCTGGTGATTATATACTGCAAGTCAAGTGTGATCTGCTGTTCCATTGGGAATTAGTATATTGCAATTATACCGTTCGTGGTCGACGGCTGCGTGCGCAAGTGTGTGACGTTGTGAATATCCAAAGGGTTGAGACCTTTTGCATTGGCATCAGGGATCAAGCGAGGGAGAGTTCATCGGCGACATACAAGTTATCCTACACCATCATCATCACCACCGCCGCTTACTGAGAAGATCGGGACACCCCATATCAAAACCTTTGGTTATCATGTGATGTTCCCTTTGCTTCGAGATACTTTACAAAACCCAAGGTGAGATATATCGGTATCCTCTTGAGTCATACACATGCTCACTATACCGATCTCCTTGTTACTGGTTTTGTTCTTCTTTCTCGTTGACGTGTTTCGGCATCCCCGTGACATAGTCACTTGTGTCTGGCCAGACGATGATGGATGTCGTCACACCGAGAGGGACCTAAGAATATCTCTCCATTATCGGAGGAGCAAATTCCACTCGCGAGCTATCTAGTCCCTTGGCAAACTTTCCAATGAACCGGTAAGTTGTCGTTATGATCACCGTGTTACAGATGACGTTTGAGCAACCCCAAAGTCCATCGTACGGTAAGAAGTGACTATGATACTCTCATGGTCTAAGGAACTAAATCACACGTTAACACTCTGTGTTATAAAAATTGACTTATAACGATATTATCTCAAAGTATAACAAACAAGTTTGGGTCGATTCAATATGATCGTTCTTCTAACGTCAAACTCTCAATGTTGTTTTGAGACTATCGTTACACTTAACGATATCTCAAGATCTGAAAAACGTGATCACCAACAACACTTGAGCTAGTCTTAGAGGCGATACTAGGAATCTTATTTTACCGTTTATCATTCCACACGTGCATATGAGTTTTCCACTGAATCGCATATTCCAGGATCATAGTAGTAATAGCATAGAATACAAACTCTTAATTATAAACAGAGAAATATAATAATACAATATTATTGCCTCTAGGGCATATTTCCAACAGACTCCCACTTGCACTAGAGTCAATAATCTAGTTAGCACATTTTCTTTTACACCAATGGCAATCCGGTGTTTGTTCATGCTTTGCTTGTGGTATAGCCTTCGTCCTATCAAATATTGACAACTTCAGATCTGCGTGTATCTTTTGCATTTTTATGCATGTATAATGCTTTCACAAGAATTCATAATTTGTGTGAAACTGGCTTTGTATATATTGAATCACTGGTAGGACCTTTGATTCCTTAGACTGAGCTATGGAACCACTATTGAAAATAGTGTTCCATTGACACAATCATCTAGAAACCATACCAAGCTCATAAATAAACCTTTGATTCATGACCCTCTATTGCTTCTAAAGCGACAATATACTCAACCTTTCTGTTATAGAATTCACCACAGTAACTTTCTTGGACCAATTCCAATATACTATGCCACAATAAATCAATAAATTGAAATCGAAAAATCGCTTGGAGCACTTGTGAAGATTTTAGCGATGTACTACATAAAACGAGCCTTTATTGATGTAACTCCTTACAACAATCTCTTTATTTTCTCCATATGCGGGAAACATATCATTAGTACTTAATGACATTTTCACTGTTGTCCTATGATCAACAATTCGATCATTCTGGTAACTTTACTCACAACTTACTTGGAGTATTGGACATATCTGGTTGTTTACATACCATGGAATATATTTAACACAAGTGTGATTGAAATCATGTATTTCGCTCATCAGTATTTCAGGATACCGATTCTTGCTTAAAAACTCCTTCCATGTGACTTCGACAAGAAACTCTTCTTTTGCATTTTCATACTAAACTGCTTTAGTATCTTATCAATATGTATTTTGGCTAGGAACGATTAGATAATACTATCTCCATAGATTAATATGCCTAATACCAAGGCTATATTGCCTAAGTAGTTTACTGAAAACTAGTTTCAATAAAGTCTTAATTCATGTCATGAAATTTATATAATTTCCAATTAACAATGTGTTATGCACAAACAGTGTTTAGAAATATTATCATGCTCCCACTTACTTTCTTGTAAATACAAGCATCTTTGCTTTTATCAATGAAATCGTATTATTTGACCATTTCATCAAAACAAAGATTCCAACTCCATTATGCTTGCTTCAGTCCATTATAGGATCTCTGAAAGTTTGCACACTTACTAGCATCCTATGGATGACAAACTTACGTCAAGCCGTATCATATATACAACCTTGGTTCTATTTCCATCTCATGGAAATCCCTTTTGACATCTATCGTTTATATCTTATAATTGAAATATTTAGTAATTGCTAATATAACCCGAACTGACTTTAAGTATTGCTATGATGAGACAATCTCGTCATAATCAACTAATTGATCTTGTCATAAACTATTTGTAACATGCCAAGCATTATAAAACATTTTTATCTTTGTCAGTTTATAGATCCATTACTATTCTTTAGACTCTAAGTCTTTCGAAGGGTTCATCAAGTTCTAAGCTTGATTTATGTGTATGGATACTATCTCGGATTATGTTCGCATATAGCCAATTTTCGGAGTCAAGGCCCATCGACGCTTCTTTGTGTATTATAGGTTCATTGTTTGTTCAACAATATTTTGTCTGCACACCACAAAGTTCTGCATGAATTTGCTCAACCTATATAGTTCAGCTGAAAGTTCGACCGAAGTCTCTATATCTCATGTAGAGGCTTTCGTATCAGTCACGGTTGGAAATTCTAGAATTACTTCCAGCGTTTCTTTTCTTTGACCTAATCACGAAGATTCTGCAATCTTGTCGAGTTGCACTGTCCTCCTACTCACTCTTTTTACAGAAAATATTTTTCTTCAAAATTTCAGCACTCTGTGGCAAAACACTTTGCCTCGGTTTAGTGATAGAGGAACACCCAACCATTTAGGATAACCTTCAAAGTAGCACTTATTTCAACAAATTTGATGGCGCTCTTTTCAGTGTAAAAGCCACAGTCTCTAAAGCATCACATTAAAAAGTAAATTGGCAAAATAATCAATGTCATATTTGATCTCACCATGTCATTCATAGCTTGATTACATCTACTCAAAACATTCTACTCTTAGTAATGTTCTGGGAAGTGCAAGCTATGAAATTCTTTTCACAACTCATCAAACATTCACTAAATTTGTAACTCAAATATTTGTTTCTGCAATCCAATTGTAGAAACATAATTTTGTTACAATCAGTTCTACTTCATTCTGGAAAAACCATTCGAAACATATTAAAAGATCCAGATTTATGTCTCAGTAAATATAAATATCTACTTGAGTCAACCTTGAAGATAGATAAATCCACTGTTTGGAACAACACTTATTGGACTACACACATTAATATGAATGTTCCAATTATTTTGTTGCTCGTTCTTTATGGCCTGTGAATGGTATTTGGTTTGCTTCACTATTTGGACGAAACTTGCAAGTGTCAGATGATTCATAATCATATGACTTCAAAATCCATCACTATGGAATTTCTCCATGCTGGTTTCTCCAATGTGACTAAATGCAGTGCCACGCATATGTGGTATTCTTTTGCGACATTTAGCGTCAGTGTTATGGATGTTCAATTTTATTATCAATATTTAGAACATACATCCTATTCATAACAGGCTTATGGCCTTTTTTCATAATATCAAACAACTATTGTTCTCTCAGGAACAACCGCCTTGCAACTTCTATGCAATGGGCTAGAGTGTACAAAACTCTAAAATGAATTATGACAATAAATACATGAAAAGTATCATAACTTTTATAAAGTTTCAACACATAGTTTAACCTTATTATTTGTTGGTCATTTAGGCTGTTGTAGTTTCTTGCAATGATTCGCATCAACATGCAATCGAGTCGATATCCTTGTGATCAACTTTTAACCATAATTTCGAAGAAGTAGTGATCAACAATTTAATCATAATTCTCAAAAATTAAACTTACTTGACCAAACTTTTCTACATCTTATAACTTGTATGACATTCATACCTGAGCTGGACATTCCAGTCTTATTTCTTTCCACCTTTTCCTTCTTATAGTTTTACTCAATATTTCTCCTACTCACAGAAGAAACATCCAACTTAAGAGTGGCGTGAGCCCAGAACTTCCCTAGGCATATAAGTCTCATTACATCCTTCGGTTTCGTTCTTTCTCTTTAAGTTTTTGATAACCCACAAGTATAGGGGATCGCAACAGTCTTTGAGGGTAGTATTTCACCCAAATTTATTGATTCGACACAAGGGGAGCCAAAGTATATTTATGAGCCTTAGCAGTTGAGTTGTCAATTCAACCACACCTGGAAAATAATATCTCTGCAGCAAAGTATTTAGTAGCATAGTAGTATGATGGTTTGATAGTAGTAGTAACAGTAGCAATAGTAACGGTGACAGTAATAGTAGCAATTTTGTAATGATTATAACAGCAGCAGCAACAGTAGTAGCTTAGCAAAGATCAATATGAGCAAAGCGTAGGCATTGGATCAGCGATGGATATTTGTGTGGATGACATTCATCATGTAACAGTCACAACCTAGAGCGATACATAATAGCTCCAATTCATCAATTCAATGTAGGCATGTATTTCATATATAGTCATACGTGCTTATAATAAGAACTTGCATGACATCTTTTGTCCTACCCTCCCGTGGCAGGGTCCATAAGGAAATCTAAGGGATATTAAGGCCTCCTTTTAATAGAGAACTGGAACAAAGCATTAACACATGGTGAATAAATGAACTCCTCGAATTACAGTCATCCCCGGAGAGTATCCCAATTATTGTCACCTTGGGGTCTATGGATCAGAACAATAACAAGTGCATATGACTAGTAGATACGATCAAGAACTCAAATATATTCATTAAAACATAGAGGGTTTAGATCTGAAATCATGGCACTCGGGCCCTAGTGAGAAGCATTAAGCATAGCAAAGTCATAGCAACATCAATCTCATAACATAGTGGATACTAGGGATCAAGCCCAAACAAATTGACTCGATTACATGACAAATCTCATCCAACTCCATCACCGTCCAGCGGGCCTATGAAGGAATTACTCACGCCCGGCGGTGAGCATCATGAAATTTTTGATGAAGGATTGTTGATGATGACGATGGCGATGAATCCCCCACTTTGGAGCCCCGAACGGACTCCAAAACAGCCTCCCGATGAAGAACAGGAGGTTGCGGCGGATCCGTATCGTAAAACGTGATGAAACTTCTTCTCTTAAATTTTTTCTCGGGGAAACATAATTTATAGGCTTGGAATTAGGTCATACAGAGCCTCGTGGGCCCCACAAGGCATCAGGGCACGCCCTGGGGGGTAAGTGTGCCCTGTTGCCTTGTGAGCAACTGGTGGCCCCCCTCCGGTGGATCTTCGTTCCAGTATTTTTTATTTATTCAATAAAAAATCTCCGCAAAGTTTCGTCCAATTCCGAGAACTTTTATTTCTGCACAAAAACAACACCATGGTAGTTGTGCTGAAAAAAGCGTCGGTCCGGGTTAGTTTCATTCAAATCATTCAAATTAGAGTCCAAAACAAGAGCAAAAGTGTTTGGAAAAGTAGAGACGACGGAGACGTATTAGTTTTTACCATGAACTCATGACTGCGTTCTTCCAGATCATATGCATTCCAGTCTTAAACATAGTTGAACGCTTCACTAGAATTTGCAAACAAAACACTTCTTTAGATATCACTTATCTTTGTTTGTTTTTAAAAACAATTTTCAGTTCCAAGCATATCACATAACTATCCCAAACATTTTGAAGTTTGGGTTTCTTGGAAGCAAGCAGACCGTAATGTAATTCTAGCCTTTTGGATCGAAGGACGTGAGTCTCGTCATCCATAGCATTAGCAGGAGAGTATTGCAAGCATGCAGTAGGACAAAAATCCTTCTTGGCACTCCTAGAGGACGATCCTCTCATTACATTTACCAATCGTAAAGATTCAACCAGATAAAAACAGCTAATCAATTTCAACAGAAAAGGTGGAACCGTGAGCCATTATTCTACAACTATAATGCAAACTACACATAGACATTGTTCATAATTAATTTGCACTAGTGATTAAACTTAATTAATACATAATTGTGCTCCCACTCAAATCAATATCTCTCATAATTGATTTTAAGTGATTCTAGACCCTGATCTGATTCACAACCATTGATGTGGACATCACTGATGACATGAACTTCAACCGGTAGGCAAACTTTTACCGATCATATCTCCATATGACTCTTGTTCATCTTTTAATGCTTTGTGCTCCAAGCTCAGAACAATTCTGCCAGAACTTCAAGATAACCGAGTGTTTCTGAAATGAGGTCTGACCTTCACCCGCCTTACACCTCATGATCCGTTTGTGCTCATGTGGACATGACCCACTCCGGAAAGCTATGTGTTATAGACGGTTGCTACACTGGGAAGAGCACCTTTTTACTTGATTTTTTGTGAGAGATCACCCTAATAATTGACTGTTGCGCAATCAAAGGGCGCAAACAACAAAGGGATAAACATCTCAGGCAATTCATAATAGCATGATATGGTATAGCCCTGGGTTCCAGGAAGTCTTCACGGTCTTCTTGAATCTTCAGTCAAAAATAACGTCACCGTGGCAGCCGAAAAATCATTGTCGGGGCAGCCGTTTCGAAAATGTTGCCGTGGAGGCAATTTTAGAAATCGTTGCCGTGGCGACCATTTCAAAAACATTAACGTGGCACCAATTTCATAAAACGTTGCCGTGGCACGAAAATTTTCAGCCCTCCTCCCTGCGCCTGGTACAGCTTCTCCATGCAGGGGTCCTTCGTGCGAACTTGCCACCATCACCTGTAACCTGTAGGCTATCTCTACATCCATTACATTAAAGTGGTAATCCCATGGCTCCAGCCATCATGTCGTATTGTGACACGTAGGCCACTTAACATTACAACATATAACCATCTCATACATAAACTCATTATCATGACGAAGGCTATACCACATCACATGCAACCTGCAAAACCAAGTTAGACGTCCTCTAATCGGTTTGACAAATTTTAATTACGTGGCTTCTAGGGTTTCCGGATAACTCTAGCTACCTACGTCCACCATTAAGGCGATAATTCTTGTTGCTAGATTAACTTTCGGGTGTGAGGGAAGAGACTTAATTAAAAATCTCTAGCCCCGCACTAAACTTGTTCAATATGCGTGACCCCTATCGGTACCAAAACCGGCAGATCTCGGGTAGGGGGTCCGAACTGTGGATCTTGGAGTCAATGGATAACAAGGAGCGTAGAGACAACAATTACCCAGGTTCGGGCCCTCTCGAAGACGTAAAACCCTACGTCCTGCTTGATTGTATTGATGTGATTGTATGACGATTACAGAGTTGATCTACCTCAAGATTGGATGGACTAAACCCTAGGTGGGTAAGATGATAGTTGGTCTCCTGCCTCTACGGACTAAACCCTCTGGTTTATATAGACACCAGAGGGACCTAGGGTTACATACGGTCGATAACTATCAAGAGATAACCATGCCGGTCACGCTATCTTTTCTTGGAGGAGACGCCAAGTCTTCGGAAGTTTCCTTCTAGAGCTCGTGGTTATCTGTAGTCCGACCTTCCTTCGATGGGCTGAGAGCGACCCAGCAGTCTGGGCCATGAGAGATAGGCCGGCAGCCCAAGGACCCCTTAGTCTGGGAAACCCTCAGTAGCCCCCGAACTAGCCTCCAATGCCGAGGTCAACAGTCTTCGTCAGCTCCATGCTCCGAGGGTCTTCAGCTTGGGGGGCAAGTTCCTTCCATCACCTGTGTTCGGCTTGGCAATAGTTCAGCCACTCACAATCCTTCGATTAGCGAGGTATTGCGGGGCCCGTCATTTCTTTATTCAGAATTAATGACGCCCCTCGATTTCTACGCGTCTGGGGAAGGCAAGTGGACCAATAGTCTTTTACAGAAATACCCCTCATGGGGGAGAAAACACCTTTTAACAAGCCAAGGGGGCGAAGGTTAACGCATCCCACCC
The DNA here is from genome assembly GCA_039707655.1 of Elymus sibiricus. NCBI lineage: Eukaryota > Viridiplantae > Streptophyta > Magnoliopsida > Poales > Poaceae > Elymus > Elymus sibiricus. The sequence goes on along the minus strand of CM077676.1, from coordinate 300,330,797 downwards.
CCTGGCATTCCTTCCCACACCCCCGAGAGGTCATAGCCAGCCAACAATGGCGAGCATCGCAGGCTCTTCCTCACGTCCTCACGGCCCCCTTCAAGGTGACTGGGCGAGCTGCTCAGTCTCCCACATGCGGCTAGGTAGCCTTGAGACGCAGGGGTATCTACCCGTTTTAGATCTCGCGTCCACCCGCCCCGGATTGACGTCTGCGAACGGCGAGGCCTTTGCGGAGAACTTCCTCACCCCCCACGGGGAGGAAAGGGTATGCTTCGTGCCCTTCCTCTTGCGGGGCTTAGGCTTCCCCATTCATCCCTTTCTGAGGGGACTGCTGGAGTTTTACGGGATCCAGCTCCACCATCTTACCCCAGGATCCATTCTGCATATCTCAGGCTACGTCGCCCTTTGTGAGATGTTCCTGGGTTGGGAGGCTCATTACAAGTTATGGAGGAAATATTTCTACCTTGTCCCTCGCACCCGAGGAGGGATAATTTATGAGGTCGCTGGGGCCGAGGTATGGCGCATCGCCGGAACGGGATATCCGATAGGGACTCCCAAGAAGGACGCCGAGGAGTGGACCTCGGAGTGGTTTTATATTGAAGACGTCCCCCTATTCGATCAAGCTCGGAGGGGGTTGCCCGAATTCTCACTCTCTTCTCCGAAGAAACGGTTCAACTGGTACCCGAAGGGCCCCTCCCAAGGGAAAAGTGCCGAAGTAACACGCCTAGCCGCTAAAGTGAGGTGGCTAGCCCAGAACGGGTTAACCATCATTGATGTGATGGCAGCAGCCATTACTCGGTGCGTCCAACCTCTCCAACAAAGGGTGCACCCCCTATGGTGCTACAACGGGGTGAATGACTCAACCCGATACATACGGAAAGGACCCGCCGATCAGGCGGCAATGGCAGCCGTATTGGCCGATCTCTTCAAGGGGGAAGAGCAAGAGTTTGCTCGACTAAGGCCCAAAGATGGCTTTTCGAGCTATAAACCCATCGAAGTGGTGAGTCCAATTATGCTTCATAGTTCGGATGATACACAATTTTTTCTTAATCGGATTTTTAATTTGTCCGAACAGAGCTGGAGGTGCTGGATCGAGACAGTGAGTTGCCCCGCTCCTCAACCAGAGAGTCATTCTCACGAGGACGACCCAGGGTTTCACGGCGATCCCGGGACATCACTCGATTTCGAGGAGGGAGTTTTCTATCAGGAGGGTCTCGATGGTTCTAAAGTGGCCCTCTTGGCCGTTCACCCCGGGGCACTTCCCTCCTCCACTGTAAGTGACCAACGAGCCTCTTCTCGAAAAAGACGCTCAACTTCTGCGGCTCCGAATACACTGACTTCCACTCCCAAGGGCCGCCGCACAACGCGCCGGACATCCGCGAGAGCGGCGCCGGTGGCTCCAGCGGCGAGTGGCCACAGGGTGTCCAAACGTGCAGTGCCGACGGGAGTTACATCATCCGCGCCTCCCCCAAAGAGGTATCGTATCCGTTGTACTTTTATTGTCTTTATTTTTTACAACCGCCGAGAATGTCATCAATGTTCTCAGCTGTGGCCCGCAGGCGATATGTAGAACCATCTTCACCCGAGGGCATCAAAGAGGCACCGGGGGATAACCCAAGACCGAGGTCCCCTACCATGGCCGGTGCTACTTCCGGGCTCCCTGCCGAGGACACACACCCGGAGGATTCAGGGGACGTCTCGGTCACCAACTCCGAAGTTGAAAGTGTGATGAATCACCGGCGGCGTAAGGCATTGCTACGGCATTCTGCGTTTTCCGACCAAGAGTTTAATGCTCTTAGTTTGGCAGATGCGTACCTCGGAGCTGCCCGGACGGGACTCGAGGGGGTAGCTAAACTTTTGTCTACTAGTCTGCAGGTATGCCATTGGTTTTAATAACCGATTGTCTAACCCAGTAGCCCCCGAGCCTTAATTTGGGCGGGACGGCCGAGGTAAGGGTCTGATGTTAGAATGCCGTACTATGGTGCAGACTGTTCGGGAACAGAACAAAAAGCTGACCGAAGACCTCGGGCGGACACAAACACAGTTGAAATATGTGGAGGCCGAGCTGAATGAGGTCAAGAAATCGACCAGAGAGGCACCCGGTAAGTGACAGACTTAAATGTGTGTTGTAAAGAATTATATGGGACACTTTTGCTAATGAAAGATTGGTCCATAGCAGCCGAGTCGATAAATCAGCTGCAGAAGGATCTGGACGCAGCCAGAGAGGCTCAAAGGTATGCGGAGTCGCAACAAGAGGCTGGCTACCGCGTGCTGACCCGAAGTCATGAGGAAAGGGATAAGCTCAAGGCGGAAAAGCAACAACAGGCCCAAGAAATTAAGAGCTTGAAAGCTCAACTGGCTTTATCCCAGGAGGACAACCGGAGACTGAAAGCTGGCATGTTCGGTGAGTGCAACCTAATTGTTCAATACATAGTCTGTGCGTATTAGACAACAATATGAGCAATGCCGTGTCTCTTTTTAGTTCTTCTTACTGGACGCCCCGAAGAGGAGGCCAGCTCTTTCGGACGGGACCTGCTGAAGGATCTATCCATCGTTCATGAGCGGGCCCAAAAAGCCATGAAGAGCATGTTCAAGGTACTGTGGCCTGGCGAGGTAGCTCCGGACGGGATGGCCAAACTTGCTAATCGATTCAAAGGAGCTCAGCGCCGCTTTGAGTTATGGAAGATGTCATCTTGTCGAGAGGGAGCACGGGAAGCTTGGGCGATGATTAAGACCCGCTTCACCAAGCTTGAACCGGAGCATTTAGCTAGGGTGGGGCCAGTAGGGCCAGATGGGCAGGAAGTGCCCGTACATTTGGTATATGACCAAGTTATGCCCGCAGCTCGGTTATCCCAAGCAGATTGTGCGCTGGAGACCATAATAGATGCTCTTGACCAAGAGTAATGTTTTGATTCTATGTATCTATGTACTGTACATCAAATATTCTCCAAACCGTGCTTAAAACATTGTCTTAACCGGCCATCGGCTTCTACCCCCTCGGCCAGGGGCCGAGGAGTGTTTCCTACCGTGTGATCCGAGAACATCGGTAAAACACTTCGGAGAACCAGGCAATCCGGCCATTTGGTGCAAACAGGCAAAACGCGCTCGGGGAGTTATGTTATATTACTGTTTAATGTAAGAAACATCTTTCGATGAAAATAGTTCCTCTATGGGTTCCTTTCTTAGGGTTGTCATGTTGACCATGGGCGTATAACCGAATCCCCGAAATAGACGAGTAATGGTTACTTCGGGAAAATAACCCCGGAATCTGGTAATAGCTACCAATTATTTTCACTTCCCTCGTGGCTGACCAATTATATTCTTAAGAACGCTAGCTTTTGGCTTCACCCGTCTGAGGTACGCACCCGGGTAATCCAGACGTAACAATCGCAGAGGTGCTCCCTTTACTCCCTAGCCGAACAATCGGGAACATAGGGAGTAAATATAGGAGCGAGGCAACCCACTTTGGCCAAATCTTAAGTCAAATTGATGCATATGATGGCTTTAGAACGATACTGGAAGGTTGCAAACATGGTAAAACTGATGGTTGCACAAATAATATATGATCGGCTTCGTAAAAGAAGCCCGCAGGTAAAAACGTGTGGTACATTCGAAGATGTTTGCCAAAAAAAACTTAACGTAGTTCGGCCTAACCGAACACAACCCGGGAACGACTAGCCACGTGAGAAAGACAAAATATAAATCCAAGAAGGATGAAGTGAAGAGGGTGATGATGCTGGTTTAGCCGTAGAAGCGTCGAAGCCGAGCCACGTTCCATGGATTTGGTTCGATGTGGTTGTCCTTTGGGTCGCGGAGACGATACGCTCCGCCTGCGAGTACCTGATCAATTACGAAGGGCCCCTCCCATTTGGGCGACAGCTTATGCTTCTGCTTCTCCGGGAGGCGTAGGACGAGGTCGCCCATGTTATAGGCCTTTGCCTGTACTTCCCTGCTCTGATATCGTCTAGCCTGCTGCTGATAAAAGGCAGAACGAGCCTGAGCTATGTCGCGCTCACCATCCAGGGCGTCCAGGTCATCTTGCCGATCCAGCTCAGCCTCCCTTTCTTCATACATGCGTACACGAGGTGCGTCGTGAATAAGGTCGCTGGGGAGAACAGCTTCTGCCCCATACACCATAAAGAACGGTGTGTAGCCCGTGGACCGATTTGGAGTGGTGCGCAGGCCCCACAATATAGAGTCGAGCTCCTCAACCCAGTGGCAGTCGGATTCTTTTAAAGAACGGACCAAACGGGGCTTAATGCCGCTCAAAATTAGTCCATTAGCTCGCTCGACTTGTCCATGGGACTGTGGGTGGTATACAGAGGCGTAGTCAAGCTTAATGCCTAAATTAGCGCACCAGTCTTTTACTTCCTGGGCGGTAAAATTGGATCCATTGTCCATTATTATGCTATGGGGGACACCGTAACGGTGAACCACGCCGGATATAAAATCAATGACCGGCTTGGACTTGGCTGAGGTTACTGGTTTTGCCTCAATCCATTTAGTGAATTTGTCTACCATGACGAGTAGATATTTCTTCTTCTTGGTCCCCCCCCCTTTAAGTGGTCCGACCATGTCCAGCCCCCAGACTGCGAAAGGCCAAGTAATCGGTATCGTCCGAAGAGCCGTAGAGGGCATGTGACATTGATTTGCGAAGAGCTGGCATCCAACGCAATGTTGGACCAATGTTTGGGCGTCTGCGCGGGCAGTGGGCCAGAAGAACCCAGCTCGGAAAGCCTTGCTGACCAGGGCCCGAGCTGCTGCGTGGTGACCGCCCATGCCAGCGTGAATTTCGGCCAAGAGCTGCCTGCCCTGCTCTTCGGAGATTCATCTTTGGAGGACGCCGGTAGTGCTTTTCTTGTATAGTTCACCCTCGTGGACCTTGTAGGCTTTAGATCGCCGAATTATGCGCCTTGCCTCAGTCTGGTCATCGGGTAGCTCTTGGCGGAGAAGATAAGCGAGAAAGGGCTCGGTCCATGGCGCGATTATCGCCATGACTTCGTGGGTCGAAGACGTTTCTTCGATGGCCGAGCCCCCGATAATTCCTTCGTCTGGTTCAATGGTTGGAGGGACGAGTTCTCCCGAAGCCTTGGTTTCCGCGTCATTGCCATCCTCCTGCCATGCTACGGACGGCTTGAAGAGCCGCTCCAAAAAGGTGTTCTCAGGGACGCGATCACGTTTAGCACCCATTTGAGCGAGGACATCGGCCGCTTGATTGCTGTCTCTAGAAACATGGTGGAACTCTAGCCCTTGAAAACGGGCGGATATTTTTAAGACGACATTACGATATGCTGTCATTTTTGGGTCTTTTGCGTCGAATTCGCCGTTGACTTGGGAGATGGCGAGATTAGAGTCTCCCCGTACCTCGAGCCGCTGTACGCCCGTTGACACTGCCATTCGAAGTCCGTGTAACAGCGCTTCGTATTCAGCTGCATTGTTAGAGTCGGTGTACATGATCTGCAGTACGTACCGGATATTGTCGCCGGTGGAAGATATGAGAACTACTCCAGCCCCCAGTCCGGCGAGCATTTTGGAGCTGTCGAAGTACATCGTCCAATGCGAATACGTACTATACTCTCTAGGGAGCTCGGCTTCCGTCCATTCTACCACGAAGTCCGCCAACACCTGAGATTTAATAGCTCGGCGTAGTCGGTATATGATTTCGAAGGGGAGGAGCTCGATGGCCCATTTAGCTATATGGCCAGTGGCGTCTCTATTATTGATTATATCATTCAAGGGCATTTCGAATGTCACCGTGACCGAACACTCTTGAAAATAGTGTCGAAGCTTTCGGGATGCCATAAAAACTGCGTAGGCTATCTTCTGGTAATGCGGGTATCTTGTTTTACACGGGGTAAGCACTTCGGATACGTAGTACACTGGCTTCTGTGTCAGGAGCTTGTGACCCTCTGCTTCTCGTTCAACGACGAGAACTGCACTGACCACCTGGTTCGTGGCCGTGATATATAGCAGCATTGGCTCACCTATGCTGGGTGCTATCAGGATGGGGTTGCTAGCCAGTAGCATTTTATGTTTCCTCTAGTGCGGCCGCTGCCTCGCTAGTCCATTTGAAGTTTTTGGTCCATTTAAGCAGCCTGTAAAGTGGTAGGGCCTTCTCGCTGAGGCGTGAGATGAATCGGCTCAAGGCTGCCACGCAGCCGGCCAGTTTTTGGACGTGTTTTAGCTCGGTAGGAACCGCTAGCTGGGACAGTGCCCGATTTTCGCCGGGTTAGCCTCTATTTCTCTATGGGAAATAATAAATCCGAGCAGCTTGCCTGCAGGCACTCCGAAGACACATTTGTCCGGATTGTGCTGTATATCGAAAGTTTGCAGACTGTTGAAGGTTTGACGGAGGTCGTCCACCAGTTGACCGACGTGTTTGGTTTTGATAACCACGTCATCCACGTATGCCTCGACCGTTTTGCCGATCTGTTTTTACAAACACGTTTGGATCATGCGCTGGTATGTAGTTCCTGTGTTTTTTAATCTGAAGGGCATTGTGTTGAAACAGAACGGCCCATAGGGGGTGATGAATGATGTGGCCGCTTGGTCGGACTCCTTCATTTTAATTTGATGATATCCGGAGTAAGCATCGAGAAAACACAGCGTGTCATGTCCGGCGGTGGCGTCTATGATCTGGTCTATGCGGGGCAAGGGGAAAGGGTCCTTGGGGCAGGCCTTGTTTAGGTCTTTGAAATCGACACACAGCCGCCAGGATTTATCCTTCTTAGGTACCATGACCAGATTAGCCAACCACTCGGGATGTTTGATATCTCGGATGAATCCGGCTTCGAGCAATTTCGCCAATTCTTCGCCCATAGCTTGACGTTTGGGTTCAGAAAATTGGCGTAGAGTTTGTTTGACTGGCTTGAAACCTTTAATTATGTTCAAGCTATGCTCGGCTAAACTTCATGGGATTCCTGGCATGTCCGAGGGATGCCAGGCGAAGATGTCCTAGTTTTTGCGCAGAAATTTGCACAGTTCCTCATCGACCGTGGGGTCCAGCTGAGCTGCAATGGATGCCGTCTTGTTGGGATCTGTTGGATGGACCTAGAATTTGACGATTTCGTCTGCTGGTTTGAAAGATGTAGATTTGGGCCTTTTGTCGAGGATTACATCGTCCTTGTTCACCATTGAACGGAGCGCGGTTAATTCTTCGGCTGCAAGGGCTTTGGATAATGCTTCGAGGGCGAGCGACGCTGTTTTGTTCTCGGCCCGAAGAGCTCTATCCGGATCACTTGTTACTGATCACACCGTTTGGCCCTGGCAGCTTAAGCTTCATATATCCGTAATGTGGGATAGCATGGAATCAAGTGAATGCGTCACGCCCCAACAAGGCGTGGTAGACACTGCGAAAGGGCATGATGTGGAAGAGCAACCCCTCGGATCGATAGTTTTCGGGAGTTCCGAAGACTACATCAAGGGTGACTCAACCACTGCAACGTGCCTCCTTTCCGGGGATGATCCCACGAAAGGTGGTGTGACTTTGTTCGATACGAGATCTGTCGAACTGCATTTTGTCCAAGGTGTCCTTGTAAATGAGGTTTAACCCGCTGTTACCGTCCATTAACACCTTCTGGAGTCAAAATCCATCCACTATGGGGTTTAAGACGAGGGCGGCGGTGGCTCGGGTAGGGCGAGATCTCGGTTGGTCTTCTTCGCTGAAAGTGATAGGTGTGTCGGCCCATGAGTCAATCTCTGCTACATGGTGGATTTGACCGAGCTCTCGAAGGGCTCTATTCCTCTGATTCTTTGAGGAATACGTCTCGTAGATTGTTAAGATCTCGACGTCTTCATCCAAGGGTGGTGCGAAGCGTCTATCTGCGTATGAGCCTCCAAGGATGGCTTCTCCGCTCTTGGCCACTTGCCTGACCACCCAGCAAGCTCGAAGGCTATGAGTTGGGTTTCTGTTGAGCAGGACAGAGTGTATAGGGCACGGTTTGTCCAGTAGTTCGTCGAGGACCGTTCTGGATCCTGTCAGGAGTTTCTTCCTTTTCTCAGATGGCTCATTCTGAGCTGACCAGCAAGGGTGTGCGTGTTTCGCCCGAGCTCGTCTTGATTCTTTGGCAAGGATTGACTCTATTTGCTCTTGCTGAGCCTGCCAAGCATCCTCCATGGCGCAATATTTGAACACCAAGTCTGATAACTTGGAGAAGTTTTGAATGTGACTGCGGGCGAGGGCGTTTGAGATGCCTTCGTCTCGGCAGTTATGTCAGAAAGCCGCCAGGATTTCCATGTCGCCACAGTCCGCTATTTTGTTCTTGACGAGAAGAAATTTAGTCCAGAATTGCCGAACTGTCTCTCTGGGCTGTTGTCTGACGTACATTAAATCCCATATGTCAGGCTATCCTGAGTTACTTGGACAGTACTCGATATGGGGGGTGGGTGGGATAAAAAATTTGATCCCAATAGGATGTGAGTCCAGGGTCTCGGCGGCTTTGTCCTGGACCGATATGGAGTCCGGCATGCCGGGCTCTGGATGTGAATTCTCCGCCAGGCACGGTTGCGCAGACTCGAGGTTGTGCGCCGAATCAGACTTCAACTCTAGTCTCTCTCTGGAGCTGAGATCGGCTGCCGAGCTGGAGACCGAGCTGGAGAATGGAGCTCGAAGATCGGAAAGGTGTACCCGATCCGCTCTTGGCTCCAGAGGGAAAAGGGGTGAGCCCTCAGTCGAATCTTCAATAGTGGCGACTAAGTGGATGGTAGGAGGGACATAAATATCCCTGTCATCGGCTTTAAGTCCGATCTGGTCGTAGACCGAGGATTGGCCGTCGGTGATCCCCATGGCCTGGATCCGATCTAGTATCCCGTTTAATAGCGAGAGATCCGTCGGATCCATGTTCTGGCAGTTCTCGGGGTCAACCCGTAGTATGGCAGCGCTGGGAGCGTTTGACGTCGCCCCGTAGTCGTGCTCGGCCAAGGCTGATCTTGGGCTGTCGAGCGTAGAAATTGGATCCAAGCTCAGGGTCGGATCCGCGGTGGCGGCCGACCCGATTGCGGGGTAAGCCGTACCCAAAGTTGGAACTTCTGGGTTTGCGGGTCCCTCGGGTGAAGCCGAGAACCCTGCGAGAATAAGGTCTCCCCGGGAGTCGGTGACGAACTCTAGGTTTTCAAGCCTAATCTCCTGGTCGGGGGTAAAGCTACCGACCTGGCTGAGGCGGCCGGTCGGGTCAGCGTGTAGCATGATGCTGCCGAGCGCGAAGAGCTGTCCGGGGACGAAGGTGTCCCTGCAGCGGATGTCGTCGCTGATGACAAGGCGGGCCATTGATCTTTGATGAACCCACAGCGAAGCTCTCAATGAAAGCACCAATGTCGGTACCAAAACCGGCAGATCTCGGGTAGGGGGTCCGAACTGTGGATCTTGGAGTCAATGGATAACAAGGAGCGTAGAGACAGCGATTACCCAGGTTCAGGCCCTCTCGAAGAGGTAAAACCCTACGTCCTGCTTGATTGTATTGATGTGATTGTATGACGATTACAGAGTTGATCTACCTCGAGATCGGATGGACTAAACCCTAGGTGGGTAAGATGATAGTGGTTCTCCTGCCTCTACGGACTAAACCCTCTGGTTTATATAGACACCAGAGGGACCTAGGGTTACATACGGTCGATAACTATCAAGAGATAACCATGTCGGTCACGCTATCTTTTCTTGGAGGAGACGCCAAGTCTTCGGAGGTTTCCTTCTAGAGCCTGTGGTTGTCTGTAGTCCGGCCTTCCTTCGATGGGCTGAGAGCGGCCCATCAGTCCGGCCCATGAGAGATAGGCCGACAGACCGAGGACCCCTTAGTCCGGGACACCCTCAACCCCCTAGAAGATCGAAAATCTTCATTGCCCTCTCGTGTTTGTGATAGTTCACTATTCTTGACTATGATGAAGCCCAAAGAACTATTAGCAGATCGTCGATAGCCAGAGTCGATCAATTGTCAGAATTTGTACAAAGCTACATCATGTCGTCAATGAACTGAACCGAAGCAACACTCGAGGGAAGCATAGCAAGAACATCAAACCCTCACATACACATGTGATCTAGATCGAAACCTGCATCTACTCATAGAACCGCTCATGATGCCACTGTTGGGAAACGTAGTAGAAAACAAAAAAATTGCCCTACGATCACCCAGGAACAATATGAAGATGCATTAATGGTTTGGATCTGATCGTTACCGACTCCGAGTTGTAGCGGAAGAAGATGAGTCGGTGTGGATTGATCGGGTCCTGTACCCGGGGTACCTGACGTAAGGGAGCCCGGCCTCAGCCTCATACGGGGCCCACCAGGCCCAAAAGACATCAGGAAGCCCTAGGTAGGCAAAGATGATGTGCGTGCTCTCCATTCTAAGGGTGGCGGCAGGATTAATCTCACCACCCCCCCCCCCCCGTGTAAACCCTAGACCTCTCCTCCCTATATAAAGGAAGGTCTAGGTCTTCATTCATCATCCAATCTTAGATCCAACTCTCGGTAGACATCCCGTACACCATTGTAATCCTCTGCACGAGGTATCCCCTCACCATGAATAACAAGAAGAAGCAGGATGTAGGGTATTACTCTTCGAAGGCCCAAACCTGGGTAAATTGTGTGTGCAGACTCCGTTCCGGTACTTCCGATATCGTCATGAACCCTGCCGAGGGATCTGATGGTGTTTTGCTCCGTCAGTTGGCGCGCCAGGCATGGGTGTTGGTGTCAAAACCGGCAGATCTCGGGTAGGGGGGGCCCGAGCTGTGAGATCAGATTGATGGCTTAACAGGAGACAGGGGACACAATGATTTACCAAGGTTCGGGCCCTCTCTAAGGAGGTAAAACCCTACTTCCTGCTCTTGTTTATATTGTGGATGTATCAAGGTACAGAGTTGATCTACCTCGAGATCATGAGTTGTGGTCTAAACCTAGGGGTATGACGAACCAATCTGCCTCTACGGACTAAACCCTCTGGTTTATATAGGCATCAGGAATAACTAGGGTTACACATGGTCAGTTACCATCTAGGAATTACATGCCGAATCTAATGTTCGTGGGGTACACGCAAGGTCTTCGGGGAAGCCCGATATGCTGGCTCTTCAAGCTGGAAGCTTCCGGAATGCTTATTCTTCAGCGGGCCTCGAGTCCGGCCAATGGACTAGACCGGCTAGGCCGGGACCCCCAAGTCCAGGACACCATCAGTAGCCCTCGAACTTGTCTGCGAAGCCGAGGATGGCAGCCTTCTTCGGATAAGTGTCTTCGGCGTGAGAGTCTTCGGCTTAGCAGGCAAGTTCCTTTCCATGCCCCAAACTAAGCGTCTGGTCGAAGCTCATTAGTACCCAATTGGATCGTGTCACCCTTCTAAGCAGGAGATGAGACCAGCCGACAATGTGTCACAGAAATGCATCTTCGTTTGTCCGAAGTGCACGGCTTGCTTAGCCTCGAAGACTAGTGATGTCTACTACGCAACTTTTATTCTTGTAGACGTTGTTGGGCCTCCAAATGTAGAGTTTTGTAGGATAGTAGCAAATTTCCCTCAAGTGGATGACCTAAGGTTTATCAATCCGTGGGAGGCGTAGGATGAAGATGGTCTCTCTCAAACAACCCTGCAATCAAATACAAGAAATCTCTTGTTCCCCAACACACCCAATACAATGGCAAATTGTATAGGTACACTAGTTCGGCGAAGAGATGGTGATACAAGTGTACTATGGATAGTAGATATAGGTTTTTGCAATCTGAAAATATAAAAACAGGAAGGTAGCAAGTGATAAAACGGAGCACAAACGGAATTGCAATGCTTGAAAACAAGGCCTAGGGTTCATACTTTCACTAGTGCAATCTCTCAACAGTGCTAACATAATTGAATCATATAACAATCCCTCAACGTGCGACAAAGAATCACTCCAAAGTTTCTATTGGAGAACGTAGGACGAAAACGTGTATCAACCTATGTGCCTAGATTACCCCAATGTCACCACGGGAATCCGCAAGTTGAATACCAAAACATACATCAAGTAACTCAATAGAGTACCCCATTGTCACCACGGGTATCCACATGCAAGACATACATCAAGTGATCTCAAATCCAATATTCAATCCAACATAACGAAACCTCAAAGAGCAAGACTCAATTCATCACAACAAGATAGAGAGAGGGAAGAAACACCATATGATCCAACTATATTAACAAAGCTCGCGGTACATCAAGATCGTGCCAAATCAAGAACACGAGAGAGAGAGAGAGCAAACACATAGCTACTGGTACATACCCTCAGCCCTGAGGGTGAACTACTCCCTCCTTGTCAAGGAGACCGCCGGGATGACGAAGATGGCCTCCGGCGATGATTTCCCCCTCCGGCAGAGTACTGGAACGGGGCTCCGGATGAGATCACTTCAGAACAGAGGATTGCGGCGGCGAAGCGTAAGTTCTAGGTTTCTTTCTGGGGTTTTTGGTATTTATAGGAATTTTTGGCGTTGGTTTCATGTCAAGGGGGGCCCACGAGGGAGCGACAAGCTCGCTAGGCCCTCCCTACCCCCCAGGGCGCGCCTAGCAGGCTTGTCGCTTCCTCGTGACTCTTCTGGTCCTTCCACGAAGCTTCGGGGGTCTCTTATGTTCCAAAAAAATCACCAAAAAGTTTTAGCCAATTCCGAGAACTTTTATTTTTGCACAAAAAACAACACCACGGTAGTTCTGCTGAAAACAGCGTCAGTCCGGGTTAGTTCTAATTAAATCATACCAAAACCATATAAAATTGTTGTAAACATGGCATGAATACTTCATAAATTATAAATACATTGCAGACATATCAGCATCCCCAAGTTTAATTCATGCTCGTCCTCGAGTAGGTAAATGATAAAAGAAATAATTTATGAAGTGTTAATGGTAGCATAGTGCATAAGTTTGATCAATGATAATCTCAATCACTTTTCTAGCATCATTATATATCATAAACAGTAGCTCATCTCATAAAACTTCTCATGACAAAGTAGCAAGCTATTCACATACTAAAGTATAGACCATAAACTTTTCTTGAAAACTAACAAACTATGTTCTCAGTCATCAAACAATTGCAATTCATCTTATTTTCAGGAAGGGTCTATGTAAGAGCTTTGATTTAGCAAATTCCACATACTCAACTATCATATATTCTTCCATGATTGCTAACTTTCAGTAAATTTTGCCACTCATACTTCTTCTATGTGAAGTCACTACTCCCCATGGGACAAGCATATGAAACATGTATAATTTCAACTTTATGATATTCAATTCATTCAACAATTTACTCTTGGGATATAAGTGAAGCACGAGAGTAAATGACAAACTACTCCAAAAGACATAAGTGAAGAACAAAGAGTAGTTAAGTGAGTGGGTAGCTATGTGAAGACTCTCTGTCAATAAAGATTTCAGATCTAATAATTTTATTCAAACAGCAAACAAAATGAAAATAAAATGACATTCCAAGAATAGCACATCTCATGTGAACAAGTAAAAACTTAGGTTAACCGATAGTTGTTGATGAAGAAAGGTGGGATGCCTACCGGGGCATCCCCAAGCTTAGTTGATTGAGACTTCTTGGAATGTTATCTTTGGGTGCCTTGGGCATCCCCAAGCTTGAGCTCTTGTGTCTCCTTAATTCCTCTCATATCATGGCTTTTCCTAAATCTTAAAAACTTCATCGACACAAAACTCAACAAGAACTCGTGAGATAAGTTAGTATATAAATCAACTCAAAACCTTAACATTCTCTACTGTAACAAATCACTAAAATTATAATTAAACATTGCATACTAAATGCCTCTTCATATTTAATACTCCTATCCACAAATAGAAACATTAAACAAGCAACATATGCAAACAATGCAACTAAAATCGAAATCTGTCTAAACAGAACAGCCTGTAAAGGGGGAATAAAACTTCATACTTCCCTAACTCAAAAAATTCTGAAAAATTACCATGTGACATATAACTCATGCATGCTTAGTGTGTAAAAATTTCAGATTTTTATCATGTTCTCACTATTCAGGAATATTCTGGACATAACAGAAAACTTTCTGATTTCAAACAGCAACACATAAACTTGCAAACTGAGCATGGTAAAGGCTATACTTTGCATTTTATTGAACTAAAAGATACAAAACATGATTATTTATAACAGCAAGAAAATATTAACAAAATAAAATGACGCTCCAAGAAAAACTCATATCATGTGACGAATAAAAATATAGCTCCAAGTGAGGTTACCGATAATGTTGAAGACGAAAGAGGGGATGCCTTCCGGGGCATCCCCAAGCTTAGACGCTTGAGTATTCCTTGAATATTGCCTTGGGGTGCCTTGGGAATCCCCAAGCTTAGGGTCTTTCCACTCCTTATTCTCCTCCTATCGATATCTCACCCAAAACTTGAAAACTTCAATCACACAAAACTTAACGGAACTTCGTGAGATAGGTTAGTATGATAAAAATAAATCATCCATTTAGGTACTGCCAATACAAGATTCATAATTGTTCTCACATAATCACTACTGTATTCTATGATTTCCACAATTTATATTACTCAATATAAGCTATGGAAACACTAAAACAAGCAAACTGCATTGAAAACAGAATCTGTCAAAAACAGAACAGTCTGTAGTGATCTGAATAAACACCATACTTCTGCAGCTCCAAAAATTCTAAAAAATTAGGAAAATGTACGAAATTTGTGTATCAATCGTGTTTAAAAAATTCAGAAGGTTTTGACGCTCCATTAAATTATAGGAATTTCTGCACTGGACGCAAAAGTTTCTGTTTTTGCACAGAATCAAGTCAACTATCATCCACACTATCCCAAAGGTCTTACTTGGCACTTTATTGAAAGAAAACATATAAAACATGATTACTACAGTAGCTTAATCATGTGAACACACAAAAACAGTAGGTATAAATATTGGCTTGTCTCCCAACAAGCGCTTTTCTTTAATGCCTTTTTAGCTAGGCATGATGATTTCAATGATGCTCGCATAAGAGTAAAGAATTGAAACACAAAGAGAGCATCATGAAGCATATGACTAGCACATTTAAGCCTAACCCACTTCCTATGCATAGGGATTTTGTGAGCAAACAATTTATGGGAGCAAGAATCAACTAGCATAGGAAGGCAAAACAAGCATAACTTCAAAACTTTCAACACATAGAGAGGAAACTTGATATTATTGAAAAGCCTACAAGCATATGTTCCTCTCTCATAATAATTTTCAGTAGCATCATGAATGCATTCAACAATATAGCTATCACATAAAGCATTCTTTTCATGATCTACAAGCATAGAAATTTTATTACTCTCCACATAAGCAATTTCATTCATAATAGTGGGAGTATCAAATGAGACTCGAATACTATAAATTGTTTCCACATTAAAAGAGTAATGTTCAGTAAAAGGGTATTCATAATTATGACAATTTTTATAATAATAATAATCATCACTACCTTTTATAACATAAGTATCATCACAATAGTCATCATAAGTAGCAACTTTGTTCTCATCATAATCAATTGAAACCTCTTCCAAAGTGGTGGATTCAACACTAAATAAAGTCATGACCTCTCCAAATCCACTTTTATCATTTTTATAAGATTGAACACCCTCCAAAATAGTGGAATAATTATTTCCAAAAATTTACACTCTTCCAAACCCACTTTCATTATTATTGCAATCATCATAGATAGGAGGCATGCTATCATAACACATTTGCTCATCAAAAGTAGGGGGAATAAAAAGATCATCTTCATTAAGCATAACACCCCCAAGCTTAGGATAAACATTATTTGCAGAAAATAAATTTTCAAACATGTCATTCCAATCAAACATAGCATCCCCAAGCTTGTGGGTTTGCATATCATTAGCATAATCACTATTATCATCAATAGTATGAATAGTACCAATAGTATAACAATTACAATCATCATAATTTTCCAAGTTGGTGCCAAAAAGATTCTCAAGATTATAAGAAGTGTCACTATCTTCCCAATTATAATTATCACAATAAGTAATAGGCATAACAAAATCATCCGCAATAGTTCCTTCGGACATCGTGCCATAGGACCAAAAAACAATATCATCATCAAGTGCATCATCTTCCACAATTATTTTTGATTCATTCTCACGAGGCACAACAATAATAGGAACAACATTATTTGGCAGAGATACCTTTTTACCTTTGCTTCTCCTTCTTTTCTTATTCTTCCTCTTCACCACATTAAGTGTGGGTTCAACCAATTTTTCCGACCTTCTTATTGAATAGATTGGTTGGGTAGGAACCTCCTCCTCGTCACCTGATTCATCATGAGAAACAATAGGAGGGTATTGGGAAATCTTTTCCCTTTCATTAGTATTCTCTTCATATTCCATTGGTTTTCCCGTCTTTATATAATTGGCAAGATAAACATTCTCATTGCAATTTACCACACAATACATATAAATTTCCCTTAGATCATGCTCAAAAGTTTTCGAGGGAATTAATACGTCAAACCAATTATTTCTATTTGCCACTTCTTCATACCCCAAAAATAGAGTAAGTTCATTATAATGTTCAAGGGTGATCATGTCATCACAATATTTGAACGCAATTCGATAATAAAATTGCATGCATTGAAAATTAAGATGACCACCTTCATTGCAAAGTTCACAAGTAATGGGAAGAATGGAACATAATTCTCTAGCATAACCATCTAATATCTTAAGGAATCATTGGGTTCTTTGATATTTATCCTTCTTACAAAATCTATCATCCCTTTTGGCATGTTTTCACAAGATCTATGCTCACCACAATAATTGACATGCTTATAAGAAACCTTTTTATCATGACTAGTACAATCATCATTAGTATCATGGATATTCATAAAAAGCATACTAACAACATTGCAATCATGCTTATCATTCAAAGGACTCACATAAAACATTTTATTAAATTCTTCCTCTAACAATTGAGCACAATTATCGGAATCCTTATTTTCAAGAAAGACATCATAAAGGTAAAGCATTTGATGCAACTTCAATTCCATTTTTTTGTAGTTTTCTTTTATAAACCAAACTAGTGTTAAAACAAGAAACTAAAAGATTCAATTGCAAGATCTAAAGATATACCTTCAAGCACTCACCTCCCCGGCAACGGCGCCAGAAAAGAGCTTGATGTCTACTACGCAACTTTTATTCTTGTAGACGTTGTTGGGCCTCCAAGTGTAGAGCTTTGTACGACAGTTGCAAATTTCCCTCAAGTGGACGACCTCAGGTTTATCAATCCGTGGGAGGCATAGGATGAAGATGGTCTCTCTCAAACAACCCTGCAATCAAATATAAGAAATCTCTTGTGTCCCCAACACACCCAATACAATGGCAAATTGTATAGGTGCACTAGTTCGGCGAAGAGTTGGTGATACAAGTGTACTATGGATAGTAGATATAGGTTTTTGCAATCTGAAAATATAAAAACAGCAAGGTAGCAAGTGATAAAACG
The DNA here is from genome assembly GCA_039707655.1 of Elymus sibiricus. NCBI lineage: Eukaryota > Viridiplantae > Streptophyta > Magnoliopsida > Poales > Poaceae > Elymus > Elymus sibiricus. Next base: position 300,313,355 of record CM077676.1, on the reverse strand, counting down.
GAGCACAAACGGTATTGCAATGCTTGAAAACAAGGCCTAGGGTTCATACTTTCACTAGTGCAATCTCTCAACAGTGCTAACATAATTGAATCATATAACAATCCCTCAACGTGCGACAAAGAATCACTCCAAAGTTTCTATTGGAGAACGTAGGACGAAAACGTGTATCAACCTATGTGCCTAGATTACCCCAATGTTACCACGGGAATCCGCAAGTTGAATACCAAAACATACATCAAGTAACTCAATAGAATACCCCATTGTCACCACGGGCATCCACATGCAAGACATACATCAAGTGATCTCAAATCCAATATTCAATCCAACATAACGAAACCTCAAAGAGCAAGACTCAATTCATCACAACAAGATAGAGAGAGGGAAGAAACACCATATGATCCAACTATATTAACAAAGCTCGCGGTACATCAAGATCGTGCCAAATCAAGAACATGAGAGAGAGAGAGAGAGAGATCAAACACATAGCTACTGGTACATACCCTCAGCCCCGAGGGTGAACTACTCCCTCGTCGTCATGGAGACCGCCGGGATGATGAAGATGGCCTCCGGCGATGATTTCCCCCTCCGGCAGAGTACCGGAACGGGGCTCCGGATGAGATCGCTTCGGAACAGAGGCTTGCGGTGGCGGAGCGGAAGTTCTAGGTTTCTTTCTGGGTTTTTTGGTATTTATAGGAATCGTTGGCGTTGGTTTCAAGTCAAGGGGGGCCACGAGGGAGCGACAAGCTCGCTAGGCCTTCCCTACCCCCAGGGCGTGCCTAGTAGAGTTGTCGCTTCCTCGTGACTCTTCTGGTCCTTCCACGAAGCTTTGGGGTCTCTTATGTTCCAAAAAAATCACCAAAAAGTTTCAGCCAATTCCGATAACTTTTATTTTCTACACAAAAAACAACACCACGGTAGTTCTGCTGAAAACAGCGTCAGTCCGGGTTAGTTCTAATCAAATCATACCAAAACCATATAAAATTGTTGTAAACATGGCATGAATACTTCATAAATTATACATACGTTGAAGACGTATCAACTAGCAACCTGAATGTGTTCGGCGGTCATTTACTGACAGCTTTTCCGAAACGTCACGACCAGTGACATCATGTACATCAGTTATTACTTTTTCGAATCGCGGTTCGAGGTAACCCTCTTATTGGCACGTCTCATCAAAGCAGAGATCGTGCCCCGCATTTTAGGGGATATCTTCAATCAGTTGTTTTACCCCATGCGACCATAACGGCATAATCCGTCGATACGTGGCAATTTTTACGGCGAGGCGGAGGGCCGCTTCGTCTTTGTACTGACTTATAAAGAGTAGGAGGTGGTGAATCTGTCTTCCCACGCTCTCCTACCGCTCCAGCGCCCAAAGCCTCCAAGATCTCGCACTCTCGATCCCCTTTCCAAGCCAAAAGCCTTCTCCAGTCTCCCGCATCCTGTCGCCAATCGCCGATGCAGATCTGAAGGGGAGCTGGGAGGTCTCTAAGGTCACCGACGCCACCATCGAGGAGCTCCGAACGGCGGGGTAAATCCCCACCGACGCCGTCTGTAGGGCCCCAAAGTCGGGCCAGCGCGTCCCCACTCCCAAGCCTGGGGAGCGGGTAGTCTTCATCCCTCACCTCATCCGAGATCCCGGATTCCCCCTGCACCCCTTCGTGCAGGGGATTCTCTTTTTATACAGGCTAAATTTCCGCAATCTAGCCCCGAATTCCATTTTACATCTCACCGTCTTCATCATCGTCTGCGAGGGGTGACATGATCATCAAACTCTGGAAGCCGGAGTGGCTGGAGGGCACCTTCGTCGAGACCGTGAAGCTTTGGCAGCGCGAGTGGTTCTACATCACTGAGTCGCTCGCCACGGGCCAGACCGAGGTCCCCGCCTTCACAGGAACACCTCTGAGGAAATTAGTGTCCTGGCAGAAGCAGGGCCTGGAGTGGGGAAACTCGGATGAAGTCACCTCTCTCCAGGCGAGGATCCGGTTTCAGCAGAAGAAGTTCAAGCTGCCGGATGTGGTGGATGTGATGCTCAATCGCCGCATCCTTCCACTCCAGCTTCGGGCTAGCCCCATGTGGCTCTACAAGCCCGAGGATGTACCAACGGTGTGGAATTTCTTCCGCACTAACTTAGACGGGATGTGGACGGCTCTCTTCAAGCCGTCCCAAAACTTATTTCCCGAGGCTCGGCCCGACAGCGGCTACAGCACCACCCATGCCCCGTCTGAGGTATAAATCATCTCATTCTTAGTAAGATTCTTTTCACTGTATTCATCTGAACTTTTCTCTATTATAATCAGAGATGGGCGCAAAAGGCGGCGCTTATCAAGTGCTCGACGCCACTCCCCGAAGACGACCGGACCTCCAAACCGCAGGCCCTCTTGGCCGTAGTTCCCCCAAAGGCTCCCGTAAAGGTGAAGAAGGAGCTGGGGCAGAAAAGGGCGGGTGTTCAGATCCGAGATCCTTTGGACGCTAAGTCTGAGGAAGTCCAACCTCTCTCCTCTAACGAGGAGGAAAAAGAGGGAGGAGATGAGGGGGAGGAGAGCACTTCTTCCCCGAAGATGAAGAGTGCCGCGTCCGAGGATGTCGCGGGGGCCAACGCCCCTCAAACGCTAAGGCGCCTTATAAAGGCCGTCGACGCCGCCCCCAACAAGGCCCCTTCCACGGCCGAGGTCGTCCCCTCCGAGTCAGAGGATGACCTTATCGGGCTGCGCAGGGAGAGACCTCCACCGAGGAGGTACACAATTTACTCTTCACTTCCTTGCATGTTTTATGTGCCTTCCTTCCATAAATCTAATTCGACCGATCACACTTTACAGCCCACAACGCTCCTGCCTCAGCGACAAGGAGTTGTCGAGGGGGGCTTCCTCCTCCCAGCGCCTCGGAGGAGCATCACCCCTCCCCTGCTGCCCACGACGGGCTGGGGGAGGCGACTTCTCAGCCGACCCCACCCGTACCTACCACGGGGGCGGTGCCGATATCTCCATGGCCGAGGCCGAAGCCTCAGCCGCCAAAGGTGCGCCGGAGAAGACCCCCTCCTCGAAGGGAGGGGAAGAGCGGGGACAGCCAATAACCTCGGCCCCCGTCAATCCTGAGCCACCTCGGCAGCCAACCACGACGGTGGCTCCTCCTTCAATGGAGAGGACCGAGGTGGCCCATCCATCCCGACCTGCCGGGGGGTAGGTGTCCATGGGATGCACCGAAGAGATGGAGGTGTCCCTGACGGGCTCCTCTATCGTTGCTGAGCACCGCGTCCTTCTGGGCGCAGCGCTAAAGAACTACCGGTCCATAGAGGCTGGTATAAGGGAGGCCTTCAAGGGCCTCTATGAAGGCTTTGAGGTAACCTTTAATCATGTTTTGAAATCACGTCAATGCGTATAACTTATTACCACTAGATGTGTCCAATAGCCCTTAGAGAATAAGTAAAATTCAATTTGTCCAAAGACGTTTACTACTGCAAATACTTGTTATAGGTGTATAACCATACTAGCCCCCAAGCCCCGAGTTAGATGCAACAATCTTGCTCGGGGATCATCGGGCGACGTCGATCGGGGAACGAACCCGGCACGGAGAAATGGAAGAGGCCAGCGATCTCTCTCCAGGCCATTGCCTCACGTTCGGCAATTTCGAGCTGGTCGCTGATGGATCTGGGCAGTTCCTCGACATCTCGCCTTCACGCCTTGTCAAACGCGTGTATGATCAACAAGGGCAGGCCCAGCTGGGGGTCTACGATCGCCTTGACCATCTCGCATGGAGACGCATCATACGACCTCCATGGCAAAAAATGCAACCAACGAACAGCTTGCGTGGTCCTAGGAAATGGTGACCTTTGACGTTGGGGGTCACCCCAAAGATGTCATACAACCGGGCAAGCACGCCCTGGTACTAGATCCAATCATAGGAGGCTGCCACCTCTCATGCATTCTGATGGACAGAGGCAGCGGCCTCAACATCATCTTCACCGACACCCTGGAAAAGATGAAGATCTCGCTATCCGAACTGTGAAGGTCGGACGTGGGCTTCCATGGGGAGGTACCGGGCCGCCCAGTCCGCCCCCTGGGGCGGATCAAGCTCGAGGTCGTCTTCGGAGATGAACATAACTACCGAAGCGAGGCCATCCAGTTCAAGGTCGCTCCTTTTCAAAGCGGCTACCACGCGATCTTGGGCAGACCCGCGTACGTAAAGTTCATGGCAGTCCCGTCCTACGCCTACCTACAGTTAAAGATGCCAGGCCCGAACGGTAGAATCACCGTATGGGGGATCTTGGAGAAGGCCTACGAGGCCGAAGTGGCTAATGTGGAGCTTGCCGAGGCCGCCTTGGCCTCCGCCGAGCTCGCCAAGATAAGAAAGCGAATCGGGCCAGGGCCCATGTTCCAGCCAGCCAAATAGACAAAGAAATTCCAGGTCCACCCAGAAGATCCTAGCAAGACGGTAACAATTGGCGGAGACCTCTCGGAGAACTAGGAGACGGAGCTCCTCGCTTTCCTCTGAGACAACTGGAACATATTCGCCTGGAATCCTGCCGACAGCTAGGGGTGCCAACCAGCAAGGCCGAACATTGCCTGAACATCCGCAAAGACGCGAGGACGGTGAAGTAAGCCCGACATCGATTCACTACAGAAAAATGAATGGCAATAGGGGAGGAGATAGCACGCCTACTCACAGCCAAGTTCATAAGGGAGGTCGCGCACCCAGAGTGGCTGGCAAACCCAGTAATGGTTCTGAAGAAGAACAACACATGGCGCATGTGGGTGGAATACACCGACCTCAACAAGTCATGCCCCAAAGACCCGTTCCCACTACCCATCGTTGATCAGATAATTGATTCCACAGCAGGATGCGAGCGCCTATGTTTTCTGGCGGCGTATTCTGGGTATCACCAAATACGGATGAAAGAATCTAACCAAGAGATGACCTCCTTCATCACACCATACGTCCCCTTTTGCTACATCACTATGCCGTTCGGCCTCAAAAACGCGGGGGCTATTTATCAGCGGACGATGCAGAAGTGCTTCAACAAGCAGATCGGAGTAAACGCGGAGGTCTACATCGACGACATCATGGTCAAATCCAAACTGGGCTCAAGCCTCCTCGAGGACCTCCAGCAAACCTTCGACAACCTCCATAACTTCAGCATGAATCTGAACCCCGAAAAATGCATTTTCAGGGTCCTCGCCGAACAGCTACCAGGTTCATCGTATCCCAACGAGGGATAGAGGCAAACCTAGAAAAAATTCGAGTCATAGTGGACCTCGAGCCCCCGAAGACGGTGCGCGATGTGCAAAAACTCGCAAGATGCGTAGCAGCCCTGAGCAGATTCATCTTGTGGCTGGGCGAAAAAGCCCTGCCACTATACCGCCTCCTCAAAAGGGTGATAAGTTTTACTGCAGCGATGAAGCCAAACAATCATTCGCTGACCTCAAGGGACTACTACAATCAAACCCACTCCTCATTTCCCCAACCCAATCGGAACCCATGTTGCTATACATAGTAGTGACCACCCAGGTGGTTCATACGTCTCCGATGTATCTATAATTTTTGCTTGTTTCATGCTATTATATTATCATTCTTAGATACTTTTTATGCAATTTTATATCATTTTTGGGGACTAACGTATTAACTCAGTGCCTAGTGCCAATTGCTGTTTTCTGCTTGTTTTTGGTTTTACAGAAAAGCTGTACCAAACGGAGTCCAAACGCTACGAAAATTTTTGACGATTTTTTTTCTGGACATAAGAGACCCTAGATGCTTCGGGGGAGGACCAGAAGACCTTAGAGGAGACGACAAGGCAATAGGGCGCGCCCTAGGGGGGTAGGCGCGCCCTGATGCCTTCTGGGCCCCTCGTGGCTCCGTCTGACCTAATTCCAGCGTTGTAAATTCTAAAGTATTCCAAAACCCCCAGAGAGCCACCCGAAACAATTTTTCCGCCGCCGCAAGTCTCTGTTCTTCCGCGATCCCATCTAGAGGCCTTTTCCGGTACTTCGCCGGAGGCAGAATCAATCACGGAGACCTTACATCAACATTGCTGCCCTTCCGATGATATTTGAGTAGTCTGCTACTTGTGAGCTGTGTTGGGATTTTCCCCGAAGAGGAAGGGTGAAGCAATATAGTAGTGGATGGTATTTCCCCCAGTGAGAACCAAGGTTATCGAATCAATAGGAGAATCAAGCAAATCCTAGTCAAACAGTACCTGCACAAACAGAGACAAATACTTGCACCCAACGCGGGCAAGAGGGTTGTCAATCCCCTTGTACTCGTTATTTGCAAGGATCAAAACTGGTAGTGGTAGAAGTATAAATTGAAAAGTAAATAAAAAGTAAAATAATTGCAGCAAGATAATTTAGGTTTTAGTAATATGATAAAAGTAGACCCGGGGGCCATAGTTTTCACTAGAGGCTTCTCTCTCGAAACATAGCATACGCTAGGTAAACAAATTACTGTTGGGCAATTGATAGAAAAGCGCATAGTTATGATGTTATTCATGGCAATGATCGTGTATATAGGCATCACGTCCGTGACAAGTAGACCGAAACGATTCTGCATCTACTACTATTACTCCACTTCGAGAGCGCTTCTATGCTTGCCGCTCTACGTATTAAGTTCATAACAAACAGAATAATGCATGAAGTATGATGAGATGATGTAGATAGAATAAACTCAAGAACCCCATCGTTTTACCCTTATTGGCAACAATACCAATACGTGCCTTGCTACCCCTTCTGTCACTGGGTCAGGACACTGCAAGATTGAACCCAACACAAAGCACCTCTCCCACTGAAGATAAATCAATCTAGTTGGCCAAACCAAACGGATAGATCGGAGAGAAATACAAAGCTATAACAATCATGCATAATAAAATTCAGTAAAGACTCAATTACTTTCAATGAATAATCTGATCATAAACCCACAATTCATCGGATCCCAACAAACACACCGCAAAAGAAGATTACATCGGATAGAACTCCATGGAGATCATGGAGAACTTTGCATTGAAGATCAAAGAGAGAGAAGAAGCCATCTAGGTTCTAGCTATGGACCCGTAGGTCTATGGTAAACTACTCACACATCATCGGAAGGGTAGCAATGTTTATGTAGAAGCCCTCCGTGATCGATTCCCCCTCCGGCAGATCACCGGAAAAGGCCTCCAAATGGGATCGTGGAAGAACAGAAGATTGCGGCGGCGGAAAAGTTATTTCGGGTGGCTCTCTGTTGGTTTTGGAATATTTGGGAGTTTATAGAAGTGGAATTAGGTCAAACGAAGCTGCGTGGGACCCACGAGCTCAGGTGGGTGAGCTCGTGGGTTTCCCGTACGTCTTCTAGCCTCCTCCCGAACCTTCTAGGGTCCCTTCTGGTCCAGAAAAAATCATTTTAAAATTTTTATTTCGTTTGGACTTTGTTTGGTACTGATATCCTAAACAACCAAAAACAAGCAAAAAAACAACAACTGGCACTGGGCACTGGGTTAATATGTTAGTTCCCAAAAATGATATAAAATTGCTTATAAAGCATATAAAGTATCCAAGATTGATAATATAATAACATGAAACAATCAAAATTATAGATACGTTGGAGACGTCTCATAGTCCACCACAGACCTATGGGTCCATAGTGATTAGCTAGATGGCTTTCTCTCTCTCTCTTTGATCTTCAATACCATGTTCTCTTCGGAGACCGATCCAATGTATTCTTCTTTTGCGGTGTGTTTGTTGGGATCCGATGAATTGTGGGTTTATGATCAGATTATTCATTGAAATTAATTGAGTCTTTTCTGAACTTTATAATGTATGATTGTTATAGCTATGTAATGCTTTCCGATCTATGGGTTTTCTTTGGCCAAGTTGATTCGTTGATCTTCAGTGGAAATGGTGCATAGTAGTAGGTTCAATCTTGCGGTGTCCTCACGCAGTGAAAGTAGGGGTAGCGAAGCATGTATTTCTATTGTTGCTACTAAGAAGAAAACGATGGGGTTTAATCATATTGATTGGTTTTATTCTATCTACATTATGTCATCTTGCTTAAAGTGTTACTCTATTTGTCATGAACTTAATACCATAGATGCAGGCAGGAGTCAGTTGATTGGTGGAGTAATAGTAGTAGATGCAGGCAGGAGTCGGTCTATTAGTCACGGACGTAATGCCTATATACATGATCATGCCATGAATAACGTCATAACTATGTGCTTTTCTATCAATTGCCCAACAGTAATTTGTCTACCCACCGTATGCTATTTTTATGAGAGAGATGCCTCTAGTGAAAACTATGGCCCCCGGGTCTACTTTTTTAATATAAATAAAACCAAAAATACCCTGCTGCAATTTTCTTTCTTTTATTTTACTTTGCAATTTATCCATCTACCACTATCATATTTGATCCTTGCAATTAATGAGTTCAAGGTGATTGACAACCCTCTTGCCCGCGTTGGGTGCAAGTATTTCCTCTTGTGTGTGCAGTTACTGCAAAGGAGTGTTTGTGTGGTTCTCCTATTAGTTTGATAACCTTGGTTCTCTACTGATGGAAATACTTATCCGCTACTAAATTGCTTCACCCTTCCTCTTCGGGGAAAATCCCAATGCAGATCACAAGTAGCAGAAAGAATTTTTGGCGTTGTTGCCGGGGAGACATCATCAAACACTTACAGGTTCCTACATTCACATTATCATTTAATTGTTATACTTTTTATTTTCTTTTATTAGTTTCGATAAAAAAAACAAAAATGCAAAAAAATTTGATTTTGCTTGTTTGCTTGAATTGCCACTATGTCTCAAGAAAATACTAAGTTGTGAGTGATGGTGTCCTGGACTAGGGGCTACTCACCACATCGTCTCCCGACCAGGTGGGTTGAGCCGAGGACCCCCATGGTGGTTCACTAATGGGCCACTTCGGGCAGCCCATGACGCATACAAGGAAGACTCTACAAGACTTGGTGCACAAGCCGAAGACTCTCCTAAACCCTAGGCCTCCGGTGCATATATAAACCGAGGCCAGGCTAGTCAATAGATCAACTCATATTCATTAGATCAATCTCGTGGTAGCCACATGTACTCTGTACTATCCCCCATATCAATACAATCAAAAGCAGGACGTAGGGTATTACCTCTTCAAGAGGGCCCGAACCTGGGTAAAACTCTGTGTCCATGTTACCATCGCTCCATGATGCCTAGCTTAGGACCCCTACTACGAGATATGCCGGATTTAGAACTGACATTGGTGCTTTCATTGAGAGCCTGCTGGGTAGTCGCCGCGGTGCGATAGGAATTCAGATCGGCTCCATCGCGATGTACGCTTCGGAACCGAACTACATCGTCAACGTTGGCATCTTCGTCGCCTGCCCGATTGGTCACCTTGGCTGGACCGAGGACTTGGCTTTTCTTCGGATCATCAAGTTCGGACGGATGTCTTCGTCATCATCAACTCCGATCTCATCCGGGATCATGGAAAAATCGTCCATGGTGCTCAGGGGCTCAACGTCAACATTGCCCTCGCACGATCATGCAGTTTTTTCTGAACATCGGATTCGTGTTCGCCGTCCCCGTCTCCTCGAGTGTCGCTTTGATGATTGCTTCGGTGGAATTGTGCAGAATTGAGTCTAGAACAACCCTGCAAAAGTTTGTCACGTTCCGATGGAGGAATCTCCGGCGATCTCCGATATACCGGAGCCCTGTCGAATCTGGACGGGAATCTGGACGAGTTTAGGGCGAGGAGTCCAACAGTCAGTTCGGACGTTCTTTGGAAGATCCAACCGTTCATCGGCTGCGGAATTTCCATATCTACCACCCCTCAAAATTTCAGCTCGATCCGACCGTTCAAACTCCGGGAAGCGTCCGATGAGTGAATCAATTTTCGGATCTGTTTTTTGCGCGAAAACGAATCCGGCCCGAGTTCATCTTTTTCATGAACAGATTATTGGACATCCTTTTTGAAGGGAATTTTATATAGGGTATTGTGTTTTGTTTTCAAGCACGTGCCTGCAAATTTTAAGCCTTTTCCGAGGCGATCTTCATCGTCGCGCCGGTGTCAAACCAGCCTGGCCACGTTGCTCCATGCCTGCCGACCTGCGCCAGCATCGACTGCGCCGTCGTTTCATCGAGCCGACGACAACCACCTCGGATCATTACCTCGGCGAGCCGACCAAGAGTTCGGCACCGCTCTCCCTAATGATCGTCAAATAACATCGTCACCTTACGGATTGCACGGGTTGGGCGCGCTAGCATCTCCGCGCGGTCACTTCTCAAGCCAGCATTGAGCGCGTCACAAAGTTTCGACCTGTGTCGGCATCGCCGCGCCGTTGCTTCTTCGAGCCGACGTCCACCTCGCTGACCTGCTTCGACACCTCGGCTGGCATGGGGGTTGCAACGTCACCTTACCGACCTGCTCCGACACCTCGGCTAGACCGGGGGCTTCACCATCTCTTCATCAACCTACTCCGGAGACTTCGGCGTCACCAGCCGATCAACTTCGTCACCTCGGCTGGACCGGGGGCTTCACCTCGCCACATCGACCGTACTGTGTCGCTACTTCGGAGTGCCGAGCTCCTCGCTCGGCCACCTCGGGCTTGGGGTCTGGGACCTCGATCAAGCCGAGGACTATGCGTCTTCGTCCCGCCACAAGCCCACACCACGTCATCAACGCCGAGCACATTAACCAGCTAAGTCGCTTTCATGCTTAACTTTTTTAAATGTTCAATTTTTGTTCGGTTCGACCAAGCATTATATTTATGTTAAATAAAATATGTTTGTTAAAAACGAGGTTCGTTAAAAACCGCTTCTTTTTCCCATGTTAACTGGGGGCTCTTCAATTTATATGAGCCATTTTATAATAAGTGTTTTCTTCTAAGTCGTTGCAAAGTCTTTTTCTACTACTCCTTTCTCGATTCGAGTGTGTGGTAAATAGCCGGATAGCCTGGTTTCTCTCTAAAGCCGCTCGAGCTTGGTTCGCTAAACTGGCCTGAGAAGCACTCCGCCTTCGGGAATAGGAGGTTGAAGCCGAAGGCTGACCCGCTTGAAGTCTTGAGATCGGATGTGTCATGTTAAAGCACGACAGAAGCACAAACTAATTTTAAAACCAATTTTCGGATTGGCACCAAAAAACTTGATTTAGTTCGGACGTCAAGTTTTTACATAAGTTTTTTGGCTTTTCGAGCTTATGGCACTTTCAAGCTATTTGTATGTTTTTCTTTCAGGAGGCGGGACATCCTCATGACCGAGGTGCCCTGCGTAATAATTCAGCTCGGGAGATCTTTTCCGACCCACAGCTCGGCATCTTCCCTGCCGACCTACACCTCGGCGTTGGCGAAACGCACATGACATCTGGACTAGTTCCCGAGGAGATTCGATCCTCAGATTGGTCGGCCACACCCAACCCGGGTCTCGGGGGATACTATGTGTCTCCAGCATAACTCTCGTAGTACAACGTCGGATGCCTTTAAAGCATCGGCAATATCAACGGGGGGCTACGACTAGAGCCGAACCCACCAACAACCAAGGTACTTCGAGGAGTCCTCGGCAAAACGTTCTCGGATATTGCTTTATATGCATCAGTTTCGAATTGTGTCTTCGGTCAATAGTTGGGTTGCCCGGCTCCTATGCTTGCCTCCTACGTTCTGCTTTGTTTGGCTAGGTGTGCAAAGGGAGAACCACTGCGATTGTACTTTTGATTTAACTGGTCAAGTACCTCAGTGGAGAAAGCCAAAAACTGACTGTCACAATGAGCGCAAACTGGTCAGCGATCCGATGACTGTGTCAAACTATAGATCGATAGAGGTTACCCCGTGAGCCTATCATAAAATTGGCCGAAGTGTTAATGGCTTGACCTCGGCTCACGCCGAACACTAACCGGGGGCTAGTAACTGGCTTCCCAACTTTAAGCTCCTATGACTAAGTGAAAGTTATAAAGCCTGCATATCCGATTGCCTCGTTTCCGCTAACAGAACCGCCTCCAGGCACCGAGACGTCGGCTAAGGGTTGACTTGTTAGTACGGAAACACCCTGCGTAGCATCTACAAAGGGGTGGAAGCCGACGATGGGCCACTTTCAAATGATAAACGGTCACAACGGAGTCAAAATAACATATAGCATAAAGCGTTTGTATTTAATATACAAGTGCTGCCTTCCGTAATCATCGTTATAAAGCCATCAAAATGCATCAATTTGACTTAAGATTTTGGCCAAGTTGTGTTGCCGGGCTCCCGTGCTTACCCCTTACGTTCCCGATTGTTCGGCTAGGGGGTAAAGGGAGCACCTCTGTGATTGTTACTTCCGGGTCATCCGAGCTAGTACCTCAGACTGGGTGAAGCCGAAAGCTAGCCATCTTAAGAATATAATTGGTCGCCAACGACGGAAGTGAAAATTTTGGTTCATTAAAGACCACAGAGTTCGGGAACTTTTCCCACACTAAATCCTCAATATTTTCCTCCCACATTGATCGGAGTTGAGGTTTCACGATCATGGTCAACATGATAGCCTGGGAAAAGGAACTTATAAATGAACTATTTTTCCCAGAAGATGTTTGACATATCTCTCCGTGTACCTTTGTTTATAAAACCGTATGACCGGATTGCCTTGTTTTCCTTAATTCTTTGCCCTTATAAAGGCTTTATAAAGTAGGAAAACACTCCTTGGCTACTGGCCGAGGAGGTTGAAGCCGATGGTCGGTCAACAAAGTTTTGTACAATGCGGATCCGAGCATTAATGATGTAAAGTACTTGGATACATAGAATCATTACACATAAATTATGATTAAAATCAATTTACTCCGGATATTGATCCTTAATTCGGCCACCCTTGCACAAATTATGGCTCGGGGGCTACTGGGCTTCGCGCTTCTCACGTAAAAGCCATCAACGGGTTACATCGATCCCCTGATCTAGTGTTGCCACTCGACCAGTGTCTCGGGGGCTACTGCATTGCCTATTCAATGCAGACAATAAAAAAAGTGCAAAAAAGTTTCCGAGGAGATTACAATCCTCAGGTTGGTCGGCCGCACCCAACCTGAGTCTCGAGGACTATGCACACCGCGTTTCCATTCCTAAGTATGCGGCCGAGCTAGGAGTTGATCCTCGGGCCGATTTCGCGAATCGACCTGAGTCTCAGGGGCTATTGGGATCAGCAGTTTTTTTTATATCCTTCAGGCGCATCCCGGATTTTAGGATGGCACACACCTTGAGGGCTACTGGTTATACATCTCGGCAGAGAATAAATTGCACCAATCGGAAACAATTCTATAAACCATCAGCCCACGACTGAGGTGGTACACCACCTCGGAAGCAGTCCGGCATAAAGCTCGGCTGTGAGTGGCTGGCTCCATAGAGATCTTTTTCGGCGTTAAGCTCGGATAACCTCCTTCAAACTTTTTCAAAGACGAGGTACTCTATGCCTCCTCGGATGCAGTCCGGCGCTGGAGCTCGGATACAGACCGGCGTTGGAGCTCGGCTGCTAAAATATACCTCGGATGCAGACCGGCATTGGAACTCGGCTGTAGAAAGATACCTCGGATACAGTCCGGCAATGGAGCTCGGACGCAAGAGGACACCGCTGCATGGGAAAAAGCTTCGAACCCGAGGTGTGGCATAAAAAATAACAAGGCATTGATAAAGGCCGAGAACTTAAAGCACTCCTCAGATACCCGACATATGAACTCTTCGGATGCACATCGGCGATCCTCAAGATCGGAGATGGGGAGATTTGTTGAACCAGTTTTCAAGACCGATGACCGAAGACGAAGAACAGTTCGGAAGAACCGAGGAGCGTCCCCAACTTGAAGACTGGTTCAGGGGGCTACTGATGGTGTCCTGGACTAGGGGGTACTCACCACATCGTCTCCCGACCAGGTGGGTTGAGCCGAGGACCCCCATGGCGGTTCACTAATGGGCCACTTCGGGTAGCCCATGACGCATACAAGGAAGACTCTGTACTATCCCCCATACCAATACAATCAAAAGCATGACGTAGGATATTACCTCTTCGAGAGGGCCCGAACCTGGGTAAAACTCTGTGTCCATGTTACCATCGCTCCATGACGCCTAGCTTAGGACCCCTACTACGAGATATGCCGGATTTAGAACCGATAGTGAGACTTCCCGAATACTAATAACAATGATTTTATTAGTACCCCAATTGCTCCTCCCGCCACTAGTGCGGAGTCATATGATATTAATGTTGCATTGTTAAATCTTATTTTGAAAGATCAATTTGTTGGAAACCCTAATGAAGATGTTGCATCCCATCTTAATACCTTCGTTGAATTATGTGATATGCAAAAGAAAAAAGATGTGGATAATGATATTGTTAAGTTGAAATTATTTCCTTTCTCGCTAAGAGATCGTGCTAAAACTTGGTTTTCATCCTTATATCGCAATAGTATTGATTCATGGGCTAAATGTAAGGATGCCTTCATTGCTAAGTATTTCGTCCCGCTAAGATTATTTCTCTTAGAAATCAAATCATGAACTTTAAGCAACTTGAGCAAGAACATGTTGCACTATCTTGGGAGAGAATGAAATTAATGATTAAAAATTGTCCTACTCATGGATTAAGCTTATGGATGATAATACAAAATTTCTATGCGGGACTAAACTTTGTGTCGAGAAATCTTCAAGACTCTGTTACAGGTGGTACCTTTATGGGAATTACATTAGGAGAAGCCACGAAGCTTAACAATAATATGATGACAAATTATTCTCAATGGCACACCGAACGAGCTCCAACTGGTAAGAAGGTAAACTCTGTCGAAGAAGTTTCTACTTTGAGTGATAAAATGAATGCTCTTATAAACTAGTAAAAATGCTCATGTTGATCCAAATTATGTTCATTATTGTCGGTGTCAAAACCGGCAGATCTCGGGTAGGGGGGCCCGAGCTGTGAGGTCGGATCAATGGGTAACAAGAGACAAGGGACACGGTGTTTTTACCCAGGTTCGGGCCCTCTTTGAGGAGGTAAAACCCTACGTCCTGCTCTTGCTTATATTATGGGTGTATCAAAGTACAGAGTTGATCTACCTCCAGATCGTAAGTTGTGGACTAAACCCTAGGGGTAATGGTGATGATGAATGTGTGTCTCTATGGACTAAACCCTCCGGCTTATATAGGCACCAGGGGTATCTAGGGTTACACATGGTCGGTTGCCATCTAGGGGTTACACGCCGAACCTAATGGATATACTTGGAGTACACTCCAAGTCCTTGGTGAGGCCCGATATGCTTGTGCTTCAGGTTAGAGGCTTACGGAGTCCTTCCTGATCAACGGGCCATCAGTCCGGCCCATGGACTAGACCGGCTAGGCTGGGACCCACTAGTCCAGGACACCGTCAGTAGCCCCCGAACTGGTCTTCCATGCCGAAGACGACAATCTTCTTCGGGTGTATGACTTCGGCTTGGAGTCTTCGGCTTGATAGGCGATTTCCCATTCGTGATCTGAGTTCGGTCGTATGAGCTCTCCTCGGCCTCGGTCCCACCACGTGCCATCTCGAGCACCGCGCTGCCTTGGGAATCGAGCTGCTTTACGGCCAGACGCTGAAGCATCGCCCTATCTTGCCTTTATTAATGGGTACCAAGCCCAAAGTCACGCCAAAGCGCATCTTGGCCTTCCCCTGTCACCTCTCAACACAAATCTCCCCTCCCAAAGTCTAGCTTCGAGAACTCCGGTAATGGCGAGCGATGCGGGCTCTTCCAAGCGCCCCCATGGTCCCCTCAAGGGTGACCATGGAAGTTGTTCAGTCATGCGTCTCTAGCTGAATCGGCTTTCCGCCCAAGGCTACCTGCCAGACTCCGACTTAGCCTCCACCGGCTCGGGCTTAGTATCCGTGGATGGGCAGACGCACGCCGACAGCCAACCCGCCCCCACGGGGATGAACGGGTATGCTTTGTTCCTTTTCTCCTGCGCGGCCTAGGATTTCCCATCCATCCTTTTCTTCGGAGTTTGCTTGAGTTCTATGGGACCCAACTCCACCACCTGACTCCCAACTCGATCTTACACATCGCGGGGTTTGTCGCCCTCTATGAAATGTACCTCGGATGCGTGGCCCATTTCGGGCTGTGGAGGAAGTATTTTTGCATCATGTCCTGTTCCCAGGATGGGAAATTACACGAAGTAGGGGTGGCCGAAGTTTGCCGAATAGCCGGGACCGGCTACCCCACAGGCATCCCTCGAGAAGATGCCAACACATGGGCGCCCGAATGGTTTTATATGAACCAATTCGGCCCGGGCTCCCATGCTTCACCTCGGATCCTTCGAAGAAGCAGTTTAGCTGGAGACCGTGGAGCACCGCCCAAAGGGACGACACTGATGTAGCCTCTCTGGCTACTAAGGTGAGGTGTCTGACCAACACCGGCCTCACCATCATAGATGTGATGGCCACGGCCATCAGCCGAAAAGTCCAACCTCTTTGGCAACACCAGCACCTGTTGTGCATGTATAATGGCGCCAATGATGCCACCCGGTCAATCCAGGAAAGCTTCCGGAATGACGCAGGCTTTGGTGCTGCCCTCGCCGGCAAATACAAAGGAGAAGCCATGGATTTCGCCAAACGGAAATTCATAGATGGTTTGGCTTACTATAATCCAGCCAAAATGGTAAGTTCCCCCAAACTTCCTCGTCTATCTGAGCAGTTTGCTTTTATTCTTTTCGTAATGGTTGTTCGATGTATCCGAACAGAAATGGAGGTGCTGGGCCGAGACCCTGGACTGTCCCGCGCCCGAACCGGAGAAGTATCGTCGAGATGACGATCCCGCCTCTCATGAAGATGAAGAAATATCCACCTTATACGAGGAGGGTACATTTTATCAAGAGAGCCTCGATGGCTCGAGAGTGGCCATTATCCCTGACCTGCCGGGGACACGGCCATCCTCATCGGTAAAACCTCCCCCTACTTCTTCTCGAAAGAGAGCTTCAACTTGCAGAACCCCAAGCACCCTGACTTCTCTTCCTAAGGGTCGACGCTCAAAGTGCTCGAGCAGCGGTACGGCCCCCCAAGGGGGCCCTTCAATTGCCACACAAGGTGCCCCTCAACCGGGAGTGGCTATGGAGGCGGAACGTATTCCTCCCCCGAGCCAGTAATTCTACCTGCATCACGCTCTTTTTTGAAGATCGAGGATGATGGGCCTGATAATTTACTTTCGTGCGGAGGCAGTCCGCCGAAGCGCCATTAGCTGAGGGGACAAACACTTCGACCTCGAAGACCCACGGAGAGCCGATCTTTGCCACGGGGGTATTCCCGAAGTACCTCAACCGGCCACTTCGGGGACCTGCTCGGCTACCACCTCCGAGGTTGAAAGCGCAATGAATCATTGGCGCCGAAGAGCTTCTCTAAGGAATCCTTTCTTCTCCAACCAAGAGTTCAATGCCCTCAGTTCGGTGGATGCCTACCCCAGCGCAACCCGTACCGTCTTCGAGAAGGCGGTGGATGTCTTGTCCAAAGGCTTGCAGGTAATTTGGTTTTTTAGTTCACTTTCCTTGGGAGCGGATCATGTTTAGCCGCAATAATCTGACTGCCGTACTAGGCAGTAGCCCCCAAGACACCTGTCGGATGGTACACCCGACTGGTGGATTCGGTAAGCCGGAGGGTATGGCGTGAGCTCAAAAGCCCGTAGCCCCAAAGCCGTGATGTGGACATGGGTGACCATATAGAGGCTTGATAGACCATGCTTTCAATTCGCAGGTATCTCGGGAGAAGAATGAGAATCTGTCCGAGGAGCTGACCCAGGACAAAACATAACTGGGCGTCGCGCAAGCTGAAGTGGCGCATATCAAAACCTTTACCAGAGAAGCGCACGATAAGTGCATCTGGTTTATGGTGTTTTGTTGTAAAGGACTCTAGGTCTATACCTAACAAGTTATAATTCATAGCAGCGGAAGTCGTCGGTCAACTGGAAAAGGACCTGAAGTAGGCCCGTGAGGACCTGATATATGCCGAGTCACAACGGCAGGCCGAGCACCTTGTTTTGTCCCGGAACAGGGAGGAGACAAAAGAGCTAAAAGCAAAGAATGCTCAGGAAGCCGAGGAGATTGACCGGTTGAAGGCTCAGCTGGCTGCTACCGAGGCAAAGAATCAGAAAGCGGATGAAGCTATATCCGGTGAGTACTTCCCGCCTTGCAAATAGAGCTTACGCCTGTCATGGGCTAATTTGTGCTTCATGTAGTTTTGCTGACAGGTCGGCTTAAAGGGGCTGGTATCCCCCCGTCCGAGGATGCCCTGACGGAGCTGACCGGGGTGCATGAGCGAGCTCGGACAGCCATGAAAGCTGTTTTTAAGGCTCTATGGCCCGAAGAAAATGTGCCCGAGGGTATGTCCGAGCTCGTCGATCGTCTCAAAGGGGCTCGGCGCTGAATACAAGCCTAGAAAATATTGGCTTGTCGGAAGGGCGCGAGGGAGGCGTGGGCCATGGTCAAGACCTGCTACACTGGCGTAAAGACGGAGCGGCTTGCCGAGGTTGGCCCAGTCGGTGCTGACGGGAAGGAGGTGCCGACTTCTCTGGTCTATGACAATGTTATGCCCGCCGCGCGTCTCTCTCAGTGGGACTGTACCCTTAAGTCTTGATAGACGGGCTTGATAAAGTGTAAGATATTTGTAATGACTCTATGTATCCATGTACTTTATGTTATTACAACCTCATCTATTATACGAACTTTGTTAGCCAGCCTTCGGCATCTCCCTCCTTGACCATTGGCCGAGGAGTGCTTCCAACTTATGATCCAAGAAAGCGGACCACATACTTCGGATAATAAGGCAATCTAGCTATGGGGATCGAAAAACAAAGTGAACCTGAGCTTATGTTATATTACGTTTAGGCGTAAGAAACATCTTCCAAGAAAAATAGTCCCGCTATCAGTTCCTTTCCTCGGGTGGTCATGTTTTCCTGCTTTAAACAGGTCGAAACATATGTTCGAGGTGAGCGTAAACCCCCAGTGATTTCTAATATGTGAAACCTATTAAATTTACTTCCATCAGAGCAGACCAATTGTATTCTTAAGAACACTAGCTTTCGGCTTCACCCGTCTGAGGTGCGTATCCGGTTGACCCGGTAGCAACAATCACAGAGGTGCTTCCTTTACCCCCTAGCCGAACAATCGGGAATGTAGGCGATAAGCACAGGAGCCAGGCAACCCAGCTTGGCCAAAACTTAATTCAAGTCGAAGCATATAAAGGCGTAAAATGATTTAATGGGAAGGAGGCACCGAGAGTGCTTGGAAATTTATTCGGCTTCGAAAAAGCCACCAGCATAGTGTATGTCGTACATATAATATGCGTCTGAAGGAATCAGATCACTTCGGCTTTACCGATCACAACTAGCAGAAGGTTTGAACGTGTGATGCCCCCGACTCAATCGTGCACTAATCATACACACAAATGCGCACGATCAAGATCAAAGACTCACGGGAAGATATCACAACACAACTCTAGACACAAAATAAAATAATACAAGCTTTATATTACAAGCCAGGGGCCTCGAGGGCTCAAATACATAAGCTCAAGTTACACAAGAGTCAGCAGAAGCATCAGTATCTGAGTACAGACATAATTAGACAAAGGTTGCCTTAAGAAGGCTGAGCAAAACAACGGCATCTAGATCAAAAAGGCGCAGGCCTCCTGCCTGGGGCCTCCTAACTACTCCTGGTCGGCGGTCTCCATGTAGTAGTAGGCTCCGTCGGTGTAGTAGTAGCCGTCGGCGGGATTAGCTGGCTCCTGGGCACCATCATCTGATCGCAGCAATCGGGTATGGGGAAAAAGGGGTAGCAAAGCAACCGTGAGTACTCATACAAAGTACTCGCAAGACTTACATCAGAACTATTCTATTTATGCATCGGTATCAAATGAAGGGGCTGTATATGTGGGCTATACTGCAGAAATGCCAGAATAGAGGGGAAAGTCTAGCCTATCGAAGACTATCATCTTGCAGCATCTTGCAGCATTAGAAGAGTGCAGATTAGCATATTATAAAGTAATAAGTAAGTAGTAGCAACGCCCAGAGATCCTTCCTTGACTCCCTGTGAGAAAGCGATCCCGGAGCCAACATATTATCAAGCATGACAAGTATCCAGTTATAGTTGTAGTAGATCGGGATACTCTCCGAGCGTCCGTTACCGTGGACACGGCTATTCGAATAGATATACGTCCCTGCAGGGGTGCACCAACTTACCCAACACGCTCAATCAACTCTGGCCGGAAACACTTTTATCGGGTCATGCCTGGCCTCGGCTGATCGACACGCCGTAGTCCTACCTCGGCTCAATAGAGAGGCCAGCATGCCGGTCTAAATCCTAAGTGCTCAGGGGTCTTGGGCCCATCGCCCTTTACACTCCTGCGCGTTGTGAACGCGGCCGTGAGCAGACCCACCCCCTTAATACAAGCGCAGGCGGTTACCGTCCAACTCGGCGTGCGCCACTCAATTGTTGATGTCTGGGAGCTTTCGGAAGAAACGTACGACGTCGAGTGCCCATACTTATTCCCGCGTGGCGGTTAGTGCGAAAAGGCCAGAGGCCAACTCAGATCACATATCCAAACCTGTTAGTGTGTTGGGAGCTCGCGGTGACGATCAGTGATCCTGTCGCCCCGTCTCGCGAACTTACGACAAGGGTCAGGCCCATCCCTCTCCTGGGGCAGTCTGCCTGCCCGGCCGTGCCGCGTAATTATCTCTCGGGTACCCTCACGGTCATCCCGACTTCAGTAACTCTCGCGGGTACCCCTCGGGGCCGACCCGACTTCACAAGAGACTGTCGGGAACTTAGGTCCACCTCTACCGGGGTGGTACCGCCTGTCCCTTTAGTCCCACAGTAACAGTTAAAAGGGGCAACAGTTAAAGGTAACAGTGTGTTTTTAACATCAAGGGGGAAAGTTTGAGGAATCACCCTCGATGGACTCCCATGAGATGTATCCGTCAAGGTGAACTTGGAGGAATCACCCATGATGGGTTCACGCTTGAGGGGTTGCACGATAGAGGCATCATCGGAGGTGGTGAAAGAGGAATCACCCTCGGTAACCCACAACCGACTAGCTATGCTACAGAGATCTCATAGGGAGTGAGGTAGGAGGTATCACCCTCGGCACTCGATAGTAGCTCTGCAGAGTCGTACAACTAAGGGGGTGTGCGGTGATGTGTCGGTCTCTGCACGTCAATCACACTGATCGAGCATCCGAAAGCAAAGCATGGCAACACGGACAAGGGTGTGGGGCCACTGATGCACTAACCAACCTATACTAAGCATTTAGGATAGCAGGTAAGGTATCAACAGCGGTTACAAAAACAGGCTATGCATCAGAATAGGAGATATCGGACAACAGTAGCAAATTCTAATGCAAGCAGGGAAGAGAAAGAAATGGGTGATATTGAAATGATCAAGGGGGTTTGCTTGCCTGGAAGCTCTGCTGAAAAGGGCTGAACGTCAGGGGCGTAGTCGTACTCGGGAGCAGCGCCCATCTCGGAGTCTACCGGAGAGAAGAGGGGAAAGAAACAATAAATACAAAGCAAACAAATGCATCACTATGCATGTCATGGCAATATGTTGTGCTAGGGGTGATCTAACGCAGTGCTACACGTTACAGACGGGGCGGGAAAATATCTGGCAATATTTTCCCGGCTTTAGGCAGTTATCGGACAGGCGATCCGGAGGGGAAGGTTCCATGTTCGCAGTGTTAGAGGCATGTGACAGGTATGTGGATGGCATATTCAGATTCGTCTTATTTTTCTGATCAATTTTCATATATATAAATTATTTTCATCCGAGTTACGGATTAATTTCTATGATTTTTCAAAGTTTAAATGATTTTCTGGATTTTCTGGGATTTAATTTAATTAGAATTTAAATGGATAAAATGTTATGGGTACCCAGAAATGTACCCAGCAGAGCGCACTGTGAGGCTGACAGTGGGCCCAGTTGACTGGGTCAACGGCCCAATCAGCAGAGGCTGACTGGTGGGGCCACTGCTGAGTCAGCAGGCAGACTGGGTCAACCTTATCCGTTTAAACAGTGCCAGGGCCCCACATGTCAGTGACTATTAGTAATTAACAGGTTTAAATTAATCCAACGGGTTAATTAGAGCCGTGGGGCCCTCTGTCACTGACTAACTAGTTACCAGATTAACTTAATTAGTCATAAACAGTGATTATGCGAGTGGGGCCCGCATGTCAGTGACTGGGGCTAGCCCAGTCAGCACGTTGACCAAGTCAACGTGGTCAATGGGGCCCACGGGAGCCACCTACAGTGACCCAGGGTGGGCCCCAGGCCGTGCCACGTCGGCGGCAGCGCCAGCGGCCAAAACCGCGGTGGAGGGTCGAGACCTCGCCGGAAAACTGCTACGGGGCACCGTTCTGCGCGCGGCTAGTTGCGTTCGAACGTGCGTTCAACGCCGTGCCGACCAGTGGTGCTGGCGGAGGTCGGGGTGGTCAGGCTCGACGGCGGCGACGAGCGCGGAGGACGCCGGAGTTCGGGCGAGATCGAACGTGGCGATGTAGGGCACGGGAGGACGCGCGCGTGGGCTCACTGGGCTCCTGGAAGCACCAGGAGCACGTTGCTGGGCTCGGGCGAGGGCTGCGATGGCTGTGGCCGCGATGGCGAGGCGAGGCAAAGGCGGCGAGTTTTGGCAAGAATGGCGGCAGCGGCTACAGCTCGAGATCGAGCCCAAGCGAAGAAGGGAGAGGTGCAGGAGCTCACCGAGAGGCACACGGTGGCCGGCAGGGGTTTAGTAGCTGCAGACGGCGGCGAATCGGAGCGGTAGAGCTCTGGCGATCCGAGGAGGAAGAAGAGGGCGTGACGGCGATGCAGTGGCTCCGAGCTCCAACGGACGGCACCAGAGGGCATAGCCGTCGACGGCGAGCCTTGTGGACATAGCGGTGAGGAGAGACGACGTCGGTGGCTACACAGGCGAGCTCGCGACGGCGACGGCAGAGGCGGCCATGGTGGGAGAGGAAGCAGCGGTGCGAGGAAGGAGGGGATAGGGACTGGCGCGAATCCCTGAGGCTGCGGTGGCGTTCTTATCCCCTCCACGGCGCCTGTAGCGACGCTGGCGGGGAGCTGGTTCGGCGGCGAAGGCGGCCGGCGTCGGTCGCGCGCGCGCCCAGTCGACACGGGGAGGAGAGAGATGAGGGAGATGACCGCGGTGGGCTGGGCCGGCTGGCCAGGCACTGTGCACTAAGGCCCAGTGCACAGTGGCCTTTTTCTTTTTCTTTATTTCTTTCTGTGTTTTCTTTTATTCTTTTCTGTTTTGTATTTTCTCTTGATAGCAAATGATTTTTGTAAAATGTGAAACTTGCCACATAAATACCTTGCATTATTTGGCACTGTCACAAAAAGTTTGGGAGGCATTTGAATTTATCTGAATTTTTCATAATTGGAAAAGCATTTAAAAATGCTGATTTGGCACTGTTTTAATTTCTATAGTCCATTTAAGAAAATAGGTGATGTTGTTTTCCTGAACAAATAATTGTTATGGAATATTTGCTAAATGATGAACTATTTTGCAGTAACTTTTGTGCAACTTCAAATTTCACTTGCAATTTGAATTAATTTCAGTGGTGGAATTTGAAATGAGATATGAATCCAAAGTGATCAAGCATTGCAAACCAAAGTGATTAAGCATAATCTTGAGGATCACTGTAGTTCATTACATAGGGGTGTTACAATTCTGCTCCTCTAAAAGAAATTCTCGTCCCGAGAATTAAGAGGTAGAAGGGGAAAAATCGGGGTATTCTTCACGAAGGCGATCCTCGCGTTCCCAAGTGGCTTCATCTTCAGTATGATTCGACCACTTCACTTTAAGGAACTTGATTACTTTCTGACGGGTCCGACGTTTAGCTTGATCAAGAATGCGGATCGGATGCTCTTTATAAGAGAGATCATCTTGCAATTCGAACATTTCATGATCCACTGCACGGTGTGGATCCTTCAAGCAACGACGAAGTTGCGACACATGGAAGACATCGTGGATGTGAGAAAACTGCGGTGGCAATTCGAATTTGTAAGCCACATATCCACGTCTGGTGTAACACCCCTCTGTAATGAGCAATAGTGATCCATAATGATTATGCTAAGTCAAGTTGATTTGCAGTGCTTGATCAAAGTGGATTCATATCTCCTTTCAAATTCCTCCACTGAATTCTATTCAAATCTTAAGTGAAATTTGAAGTTGCTCAAAAATTGCTGAAAAATAGTTCATCATTTAGCAAATATTCCAAAACAAATTCTTGTTCAGGAAAACAACATCACCTATTTGCTAAAATGGGCTAGAGCATTTAAAACAGTGCAAAAACAGCAATTTAAATGCCATTTCATTTATGAAAAATTCAAATGAATTCAAATGGCCTCCAAACTTTTTGTGGCAGTGCAGAATAATGCAATGTAATTTTGTGGACAAGTTTCACATTTTACAAAAAGGCATTTGGTAGCTCAAATATTTTGCAAACCTTTCTATAAAAAGAAAAACAGAAAAGAAAATAGAAAAAGGCCCTATTCTACTGTGAGCTGGGCCTAAGTGCACAGTGCGCCGGCCCAGCCCACCTCGCTCTCTCTCTCCTACCTCCCGCCTCTCTCCTCCCCGTGTCGTCCTAGCCATGGCCGCGCGCGCGCTCGCCGGTTAGAGGGCGACACAGCAACGCTACGGGGCGGCAAGGGGATAAGGGTGACTCCCCTCGGCCTCCCCGTCGTCCCTATCCACTTCTTCCCCCTCTCCTCCCTCGCTCGCCACTCCTCCTCTCCCTCTCCAGTACGCCACCGTCGCCGCGCCGCTGCCCCACCGCGGCCACTCACCTCGCCTCGCCTCGCCACCATGCCCGCCATCTTTGCCGTGCTCCGCTACGTCGTCCCCGTCCACGAGTTCAAGCCGGGGAGCCCCACCCAACAGATCCACGCCGCCTTCTTCCTCCTCGGGTCGCCGGCGTTCGTCGTTGATTTCGGCGACTCCTGCTGCTACTAAACCTCCCAACGGCCACCGTGCGCCTCCCGGTGAGCTCCTCTCTCTTTCCCCTCTCTTCACGCGCCCGTTCGCGCCCCCTAGCTGCTGCTGCCGTCGCTGTCATAGTTCATCTCCACCGTCGTGCTCGTCGCCATCAATGTCGTCGCCGTCGAGCTCGTCCGAGCACGCAACCGTGCTCAGCGCGCGTGTAGGAGTCGAACGCCACCGCTAGCTCGCTCGGCCGCGCCCTGCATCGCCGTAGCCGAGTTCGCCCGTATGCGCCGCCGCCCGCCGTCGCCGTTCCGGCCAAGTCCGGCCACCCCAGCCCGCGCCACCGGTGCCATTCGACGCGGCGTCGAGTGCACGTTCGAACGGCACCGGCCGCGCTCGAAACGGACAACCGTAGCGCGTTTCCGGCGAGGCCCGAGGCCCTCCGCCGTGTTTTTTGGTCGCCGGCGTTTAAACGCCGGCGCCGCTGACCTGGCCTGCCACGTGTGGCTCCCTGGATCACACTCCAGTGGGCCCAGGGGCCCCAGTTGACCACGTTGACTAGTCAACTTGCTGACTGGGCAGCACAGTGTCACTGACAGCCGGGCCCCACCTGTTTAATTATCATTTTATAATTAAAACTAATATGTTAATTTTAATTAGACACTGACAGATGGGGCCCACGTGCTAATTCACCCTAATTAGTTAATATTAACCTCTGTTTAGTCTCTGTGTCAATGACATGTGGGACCCAGCTGTCAGGTTTGACCTGGAACAGTTGGGGTTGACTACTGACGTCAACATGACATCATGCTGACGCAATAAAGCTTTTTCTGGTATTTTTGAATTTGATTTAATTTCCAGGAATTTCAGAAAAATGTTTAAAACTTTGAAAAATCGTAGAAAATAAACCGTAGCTCGGATCGAAAAGTTTACTACATGAAAGTTGATCAGAAAAACGAGACGAACCCGAATATGCCCACTGATTACCTGTCACATGCCCACAACCATGCAAACATGGAACCTTCCCCTCCGGTTCAACTGTCCGAAAACTGCCTAAGGCCGGGAAAATATCCCAGATATTTTCCCGCTCCGCCTGCAACGTGTAGCATTGCATTAGTTCACCACCAGCACTGCATATTGCCATGCCATGCATTGTGTTGCATTTGTTTGCCTTTATTTATTGTTTCTTCCCCCTCTTCTTATCCGGTAGACCCCGAGACCAACGCAGCTCCGGAGTACGACTACACCGTCGACGATCCCTCTTTCCCAGCAGAGTTTCTAGGCAAGCAACCCCCCTTGAACATGCCTATATCACCTATTCTTTCTCCCTCATGCTTGCATTAGAATTGCTACAGTTCTTGATTTGAAATACCTATTCTGATGCATAGCCTGTCTTTTGTAAACTACTATTGATACCTTACCTGCTATGCTAAATGCTTAGTATAGGTTGGTTAGTGAACCATCTGTGGCCCCTCATCCTTGTCCTAGTTGCCCCGCTTTCTTACCAATGACCCGATCTAGGTGATCGATGGGCTGAGACCAGCACATCACTGCACACCCACTAAGTTGTACGACTCTGCAGAGCTACCATCGAGTAATGAGGATGATACCTCTTAACTCACTTCTGATGATATCTCTGTAGGCCAGCTAGTTGGTTGTGGGTTACCGAGGGTGATTCCTCTTTCACCACCTCCGATGATGCCTCTGTCATGGGCAACCCTTCAAGTGTGAACCCATCGAGGGTGATTCCTCCGAGTTCACCTTGACGGATACATCTAGTGGGAATCCAACGAGGGTGATTCCTCAGATCCCTCCTTGATGTTATAGCCACACGGATACTTTGAATTTACCTTCGGAGACTTGTTAAAGTCGGGTCGACCCCGAGGGGTACCCGCGAGTGTTGTGGAGTCGGGTTGACCATGAGGGTACCCGCAAGATATTACATGGCACGGCCGGGCATTCCTGGCGCTTGCCGTAAGTCCACGAGACGGGGCGACGGGGTCACATGATCGTGAGTCTCTGCTCATTTCCGCGAGCTCCCAACACACTAATGGATTAGGATATGTGATCTGAGTAGGCCTCTGGCCTTATCGCACTAACCACCACGCGGGAATAGTATGGGCACTCGGCGTCGTATGTATCAGCCGAAGCTCTTCAGATGTCAGCAGTTGAGCGGCGCGCGCCGGGTTGGACTGGGAAAGCCTGCGCTTGTATTAAGGGGGCTAGATCTGCTCACCGGCCGCGTTCGCAACGCGCAGGAGTGCAAAGGGCGACGGGCCCAAGACCCCTGAGTGCTTAGGATTTAGACCGGCGTGCTGGCCTCTATGTTGAGCCTAGGGAGGGCTACGACGTGTCGATCAGCCGAGGCCGGGCATGGACCGAGTAGGTGTGTCCAGCCAGAGTTAATCGAGCGTGTTGGGTAAGTTGGTGCACCGCTGCAGGGAAGTATATCTATTCGAATAGCCGTGTCCACGGTAACAGGACGCTCGGAAATATGCCCTAGAGGCAATAATAAATTGGTTATTATTATATTTCCTTGTTCATGATAATCGTTTATTATCCATGCTATAATTGTATTGATTGGAAACTCAAATACATGTGTGGGTACATAGACAACACTGTGTCCCTAGTAAGCTTCTAGTTGACTAGCTCGTTGATCAAAGATGGTTAAGGTTTCCTAGCCATTGACATGAGATGTCATTTGATAACGGGATCACATCATTAGGAGAATGATGTGATGGACAAGACCCAAACTAAGAACGTAGCATTTGATCGTGTCAGTTTATTGCTATTGTTTTCTGCATGTCAAGTATCTGTTCCTATGACCATGAGATCATGCAACTCCCTGACATCGGAGGAGTACCTTGTGTGTATCAAACGTCGCAACGTAACTGGGTGACTATAAAGGTGCTCTACAGGTATCTCCGAGGGTGTCTGTTGGGTTGGCATGGATCAAGACTGGGATTTGTTACTCTGTGTGACGGAGAGGTATCTCAGGGCCCACTCGGTAATGCAACATCACAATGAGCCTTGCAAGCAATGTGACTAAAGTGTTAGCCACGAGATCTTGTATTACGGAACGAGTAAAGAGACTTGCCGGTAACGAGATTGAACTAGGTATAGAGATACCGACGATCGAATCTCGGGCAAGTAACATACCGAAGAACAAAGGGAATAGCATACGGGATTAACTGAATCCTTGACATAGAGGTTCGACCGATAAAAGATCTTCGTAGAATATGTAGGAGCCAATATGGGCATCCAGGTCCCGCTATTGGTTATTGACCGTAGAGGTGTCTCGGTCATGTCTACATAGTTCTCGAACCCGCAGGGTCTACACACTTAACGTTTGGTGACGATTAGTATAGTTGAGTTATTTTGTTGGTGACCGAAAGTTGTTCGAAGTCCCGGATAAGATCCCGGACATGACGAGGATCTCCGGAATAGTCCGGAGGTAAAGATTGATATATGTGATAATAGTGTTGTGATCTCCGGAAGAGTTCCGGAGTTCACCGGAATGGGTTCCGGATGTTTACCGAAGTGTTCGGGTGCAGCAACACTTTATATGGGCCAAAGGGATAAAGCCCACGAGGTATTGGAAAGTGCAAAAAGTAGTTTTGCTGCCACGTAAGCGGTACTACCGTTTTGTGAAGCGGTACTACCGCCCAAGCGGTACTACCGCTTGTGTGAAGCGGTACTACCGCCCAAGCGGTACTACCGCTTGTGTGAAGCGGTACTACCGCCCAAACGGTACTACCGCTTGTGTTAAGCGGTACTACCGCTTGTGCGCGGTACTGCAGGGATCCGAGTTGGACTCTTTCCCTGCGGGCCAGACCGACCTTGTGCGGGCAAAACCGACCTGGAGGAGGCTTTTACTCCAAGTTTAGACCCCAAGGCTCAACATATAAATAGAGGGGCAGGGCTAGCACACGGGACACATCAAGATTTCCCCAAGCCGTGTGCGGCAACCCTAACCCTCTAGTTCCTCCGTCATAATCTCCGTAGCGCTTGGCGAAGCCCTGCAGAGATTATTCCTCACCACCATCACCACGCCATCGTGCTGCTGGAACTCAACCACTACTTCACCATCGCTCGCTGGATCGAGGAGGTGAAGGCGTCATCAAGACGTACGTGTGTTGAACGCGGAGGTGCCGTCCGTTCGGCGCTAGTTCATGATCGGATCGAGGGACGACTTGCGATTTGGATCGCGGAGACGTTCGACTACATCAACCGCGTTTCTTAAACGCTTCCGCTTAGCGATCTACAAGGGTATGTAGATTCACTCTCCCTCTCGTAGATGCTCATCACCATGGATAGATCTTGTGTGTGCGTAGGAATATTTTTGTTTCCCATGCAACGTTCCCCAACAGTGGCATCATGAGCTAGGTCTATGCGTAGATGAGATCTCGAGTAGAACACAAACGAGTTGTGGGCGTGGGTGTATACATATTGCTTGCCGTTACTAGTTGATATTTGATTCGGCGGTACTGTGAGATGAAGCGGCCCGGACCGACATTACGCGTACGCTTACGCGAGACAGGTTCCTTCAACTAACATGTAACTTCGTTGCATAAAGATGGCTAGCGGGTGTCTGTCTCTCTCACTTTAGTTGAATCGATTTCAATGAAGAGGGTTCTTTTAGAAGATCAAAAAGCAATCACTACACCACGTTGTGGTTTTGCGTAGGTAAGAACGGTTCTTGCAAACCCGTAGCAGCCACGTAAAATTTGCAACAACAATTAGAGGACGTCTAACTTGTTTTTGCAGGGTATGTTGTGATGTGATATGGCCAATTACATGATGAGATATATGTGATGTATGAGATGATCATGTGTTGTATAGAATATCACGACTTGCATGTCGATGAGTACGGCAACTGGCAGGAGCCATAGAGTTGTCTTTAATTATTGTATGACCTGCGTGTCAATCATTAAGCGCTATGTAATGCTTTACTTTATCGCTAAACGTTAGCAATAGTCGTGGGAGTAACAGTCGGCGCGACAACCTCATGGCGACACGTTGATAGAGATCAAGATGATGGAGATCATGGTGTCATGCCGGTGACGATGGAGATCATGCCGGTGCTTTGGAGATGGAGATCAAAAGCACAAGTTCATGGCCATATCATGTCACTTATGATTTGCATGTGATGTTAATCCTTTTATGCATCTTATTTTGCTTAGGACGGCGGTAGCATTATAAGGTGATCCCTCACTTAAATTTCAAGATAAATTGTGTTCTCCCCCAGTGTGCACCGTTGCGAAAGTTCGTCGTTTCGAGACACGCCGTGATGATCGGGTGTGATAGACTCCACGTTCACATACAACGGGTGCAAGCCATGTTGCACACGCGGAACACTCGGGTTAAACTTGACGAGCCTAGCATGTACAGACATGGCCTCGGAACACAAGAGACCGAAAGGTCGAACATGAGTCATATAGTAGATATGATCAACATGAAGATGTTCACCATTGAAACCACCTCGACTCACGTGATGATCGGACTTGAGTTGGTGGATTTGGATCATGTTACACTCGAATGACCGGAGGGATGTCAATTTGAGTGGGAGTTTTTAAGTAATATGATTAATTAAACTCATTATCTTGAACAATAGTCTAAGTTGTCTTTGCTATATTTATGTTGTAGATCATGGCTCGCGCAGTAGCACCCCTGAATTTTAATGCGTTCCTAGAGAAAGCTAAGTTGAAAGATGATGGAAGTAACTTTGTGGACTGGGCCCGTAATCTAAGGATTATCCTTACGGCTTCCCAGAAGGCTTATGTCCTTGATGCACCGCTTGGTGATCCACCCGCTCCAGTTGAGTCTCTAGACGTTGTGAACGCCTGGCAGGCTCGTTCTGATGATTACTCAATAGTTCAATGTGCAATGTTGTATGGCTTAGAACCGGGACTTCAAAGACGTTTTGAACGTCATGGAGCATATGAGATGTTCCAGGAGTTGAAGTTTATCTTTCAGAAGAATGCCCGGATCGAGAGATATGAGATCTCCGATAAGTTCTATACTTGCAAGATGGAGGAGAACGGGTCTATCAGTGATCACGTGCTCAGAATGTCTGGGTACTCCACCCGTCTGGCTGAATTGGGGATGCCCCTTCCGCCAGAGGCTATCACTGACAGAGTTCTTCAATCATTGCCACCTAGCTACAAGAGCTTCGTGTTGAACTATAACATGCACGGGATGAACAAGTCAGTCGCCGAGCTGTTTGCGATGCTGAAAGCCGCTGAGTCTGAAATTCAGAAGGAGCATCAAGTGTTGATGGTCAATAAAACCACTAGTTTCAAGAAAAATGGCAAGGGTAAGAAGGGTAAATCTAAGAAGGGTGGCAAAGCAGTTGCTGCTCCTGTGAAGAAACCCAAGGCTGGACCCAAACCAGAAACTGAGTGCTTTCATTGCAAGGGAACTGGACACTGGAAGCGGAACTGCCCCAAGTATTTGGCTGACAAGAAGGCGGCCAACAACAAACAAGGTATATATGATATACATGTTATTGATATGTTCCTTACCAACCCTCGTTGTAGTGCCTGGGTATTTGATACCGGTGCGGTTGCTCATATTTGCAACTCTAAACAGGAACTGCGGAATAGACGGAGGCTGGCAAAGGACGAAGTGACGATGCGCGTGGGAAATGGTTCCAAGGTTGATGTGATCGCCGTCGGCACGCTCGCTCTTCGATTACCGTCGGGATTAGTGATGAACCTAAATAAGTGTTATTTGGTGCCTGCGTTAAGCATGAACATTATATCTGGATCTTGTTTATTGCGAGACGGTTACTCATTTAAATCAGAGAATAATGGTTGTTCTATTTATATGAGTAATATCTTTTATGGTCATGCACCCAATGTGAGGGGTTTATTCTTATTGAATCTCGATAGTAATAATACACATGTTCATAACATTGATGCCAAAAGATGTAGAATTGATAATGATAATACCACTTTCTTGTGGCACTGCCGTTTAGGTCATATTGGCGTAAAACGCATGAGGAAGCTCCATGCTGATGGACTTTTGGAGTCACTTGATTTTGAATCACTTGACACATGTGAGCCATGCCTCATGGGCAAGATGACTAAAACGCCGTTCTCTGGAACAATGGAACGGGCAAGTGACTTATTGGAAATCATACATACTGATGTGTGTGGTCCGATGAGTATTGAGGCGCGCGGTGGTTATCGTTACTTTCTCACCTTCACTGATGACTTAAGTAGATATGGGTATATTTACTTAATGAAACACAAGTCTGAAACATTTGAAAAGTTCAAACAATTTCAGAGTGAAGTTGAGAATCATCGTAACAAGAAGATTAAATTCCTACGATCTGATCGAGGAGGAGAATATCTGAGTTATGAGTTTGGCAGTCACTTAAGACAGTGTGGAATTGTTTCACAATTGACACCGCCTGGAACACCACAGCGTAATGGTGTGTCCGAACGTCGTAATCGAACCTTATTGGATATGGTGCGATCTATGATGTCTCTTGCCGATTTGCCACTATCGTTTTGGGGTTATGCATTAGAGACAGCTGCATTCACTTTAAATAGGGCACCTTCGAAATCCGTTGAGACGACGCCATATGAACTTTGGTTTGGCAAGAAGCCAAAGCTGTCGTTTCTTAAAGTTTGGGGATGTGATGCTTATGTCAAAAAGCTTCAGCCTGAAAAGCTGGAACCCAAAGCGGAGAAATGCGTCTTCATAGGATACCCAAAAGAGACAATTGGGAATACCTTCTACCTCAGATCCGAAGGCAAAATGTTTGTCGCTAAAAACGGAACATTTCTTGAGAAAGAGTTTCTCTCGAAAGAATTGAGTGGGAGGAAGATAGAACTTGATGAGGTTGTTGAACCTTTACTTCAACCTGAGAGTAGCGCAACGCAGAAAATTGTTTCTGTGCAGCCTACATTAGCTGAAGAGGAAGTTAATGATGATGATCATGAAGCTTTGGATCAAGTTGCTATCGAACCTCGTAGGTCGACAAGGACGCGTACTGCTCCTGAGTGGTACGGCAACCCTGTCTTAGAGGTCATGTTGTTAGACAACGATGAACCTACGAGCTATGGAGAAGCGATGATGGGCCCGGATTCCGAGAAGTGGTTAGAGGCCATGAAATCCGAGATGGGATCCATGTATGAAAACAAAGTATGGACTTTGGAAGTATTACCTGAAGGGCGTAAGGCCATTCAGAACAAATGGATCTTTAAGAGGAAGACGGACGCGGACGGTAATGTCACCGTCTATAAAGCTCGACTTGTGGCAAAGGGTTTTTCACAAGTTCAAGGAGTTGACTACGATGAGACCTTCTCACCCGTAGCGATGCTTAAGTCCGTCAGAATCATGTTAGCAATAGCTACCTTTTTCGATTATGAAATTTGGCAAATGGATGTCAAAACAGCGTTCCTTAACGGTTACCTTAAGGAAGAGTTGTATATGATGCAACCAGAAGGTTTTGTCGATCCAGAGAATGCTGATAAAGTTTGCAAACTCCAGCGATCCATTTATGGACTAGTGCAAGCATCTCGGAGTTGGAATCTTCGTTTTGATGAGGTGATCAAAGCGTTCGAGTTTATACAAGTTTACGGAGAAGCTTGTATTTACAAGAAAGTGAGTGGGAGCTCTATAGCGTTTCTAATATTATATGTGGATGACATATTACTGATTGGAAACAATATAGAAATGCTGGAAAGCGTAAAGGAATATTTGAACAAGAGTTTTTCAATGAAGGACCTAGGAGAAGCTGCTTTCATATTAGGCATCAAGATCTATAGAGATAGATCGAGACGTTTGATAGGACTTTCACAAAGCACATACCTTGATAAGATTTTGAAGAAGTTCAAAATGGATCAGTCCAAGAAGGGGTTCTTGCCTGTTTTGCAAGGTGTGAAGTTGAGTAAGACTCAATGCCCGGTGACTGCAGAAGATAGAGAAAAAATGAGTGTCATCCCCTATGCTTCAGCCATAGGCTCTATTATGTATGCAATGATGTGCACAAGACCCGATGTCAGCCTTGCCATAAGTATGGTCGGAAGGTTTCAAAGTGATCCAGGAATGGAACACTGGACGGCGGTCAAGAATATCCTGAAGTACCTGAAAAGGACTAAGGACATGTTTCTCGTTTATGGAGGTGATCAAGAGCTCGTCGTAAAGGGTTACGTCGATGCAAGCTTTGACACTGATCCGGATGACTCTAAGTCGCAAACCGGATACGTATTTATTCTTAATGGGGGTGCGGTTAGCTGGTGCAGTTCCAAGCAAAGCGTGGTAGCAGATTCTACATGCGAAGCGGAGTACATCGCTGCCTCGGAGGCGGCGAAAGAAGCTGTCTGGATGAAGGAGTTCATGACAGATCTTGGAGTAGTGCCTAGTGCGCTTAACTCAATAACTCTGTTTTGTGATAACACTGATGCCATTGCTCTAGCCAAGGAACCAAGATGTCACAAGAGGACCAGACACATAAAGCGACGCTTCAATTCCATCCGCGATTACATCAAGGAGGACGACATAAATATTTGCAAAGTACACACGGATCTAAATGTTGCAGATCCGATGACTAAACCTCTTCCAAGGGCTAAACATGAACAACACCAGAACTGCATGGGTGTTCGATTCATTACAATGTAAATCACAGAGTGATGTGAACTGGATTATTGACTCTAGTGCAAGTGGGAGACTGTTGGAAATATGCCCTAGAGGCAATAATAAATTGGTTATTATTATATTTCCTTGTTCATGATAATCGTTTATTATCCATGCTATAATTGTATTGATTGGAAACTCAAATACATGTGTGGGTACATAGACAACACTGTGTCCCTAGTAAGCCTCTAGTTGACTAGCTCGTTGATCAAAGATGGTTAAGGTTTCCTAGCCATTGACATGAGATGTCATTTGATAACGGGATCACATCATTAGGAGAATGATGTGATGGACAAGACCCAAACTAAGAACGTAGCATTTGATCGTGTCAGTTTATTGCTATTGTTTTCTGCAAGTCAAGTATCTGTTCCTATGACCATGAGATCATGCAACTCCCTGACATCGGAGGAGTACCTTGTGTGTATCAAACGTCGCAACGTAACTGGGTGACTATAAAGGTGCTCTACAGGTATCTCCGAGGGTGTCTGTTGGGTTGGCATGGATCAAGACTGGGATTTGTTACTCTGTGTGACGGAGAGGTATCTCAGGGCCCACTCGGTAATACAACATCACAATGAGCCTTGCAAGCAATGTGACTAAAGTGTTAGCCACGAGATCTTGTATTACGGAACGAGTAAAGAGACTTGCCGGTAACGAGATTGAACTAGGTATAGAGATACCGACGATCGAATCTCGGGCAAGTAACATACCGAAGAACAAAGGGAATAGCATACGGGATTAACTGAATCCTTGACATAGAGGTTCGACCGATAAAAGATCTTCGTAGAATATGTAGGAGCCAATATGGGCATCCAGGTCTCGCTATTGGTTATTGACCGTAGAGGTGTCTCGGTCATGTCTACATAGTTCTCGAACCCGCAGGGTCTACACACTTAACGTTTGGTGACGATTAGTATAGTTGAGTTATTTTGTTGGTGACCGAAAGTTGTTCGGAGTCCCGGATAAGATCCCGGACATGACGAGGATCTCCGGAATAGTCCGGAGGTAAAGATTGATATATGTGATAATAGTGTTGTGATCTCCGGAAGAGTTCCGGAGTTCACCGGAATGGGTTCCGGATGTTTACCGAAGTGTTCGGGTGCAGCAACACTTTATATGGGCCAAAGGGATAAAGCCCACGAGGTATTGGAAAGTGCAAAAAGTAGTTTTGCTGCCGCGTAAGCGGTACTACCGTTTTGTGAAGCGGTACTACCGCCCAAGCGGTACTACCGCTTGTGTGAAGCGGTACTACCGCCCAAGCGGTACTACCGCTTGTGTGAAGCGGTACTACCGCCCAAGCGGTACTACCGCTTGTGTTAAGCGGTACTACCGCTTGTGCGCGGTACTGCAGGGATCCGAGTTGGACTCTTTCCCTGCGGGCCAGACCGACCTTGTGCGGGCAAAACCGACCTGGAGGAGGCTTTTACTCCAAGTTTAGACCCCAAGGCTCAACATATAAATAGAGGGGCAGGGCTAGCACACGGGACACATCAAGATTTCCCCAAGCCGTGTGCGGCAACCCTAACCCTCTAGTTCCTCCGTCATAATCTCCGTAGCGCTTGGCGAAGCCCTGCAGAGATTATTCCTCACCACCATCACCACGCCGTCGTGCTGCTGGAACTCAACCACTACTTCACCATCGCTCGCTGGATCGAGGAGGTGAAGGCGTCATCAAGCCGTACGTGTGTTGAACGCGGAGGTGCCGTCCGTTCGGCGCTAGTTCGTGATCGGATCGAGGGACGACTTGCGATTTGGATCGCGGAGACGTTCGACTACATCAACCGCGTTTCTTAAACGCTTCCGCTTAGCGATCTACAAGGGTATGTAGATTCACTCTCCCTCTCGTAGATGCTCATCACCATGGATAGATCTTGTGTGTGCGTAGGAATATTTTTGTTTCCCATGCAACTTTCCCCAACAGCATCTTCAGGGTCTTGCAGCATTAGAAGAGTGCAGATTAGTACATAATTATAATAGTAGCAACAAGTAACAACAACGCCCAGAGATCCTTCCTTGACTCCCTGCGAGAAAGCAATCTAGGAGCTAACATATTCAACCCATTTCTAGTCGTAGAAGATCGGGATATTTTCGGAGCGTCCTGTTACCCTGGACACGGCTATTCGAATAGATATACTTCCCTGCAGGGGTGCACCAACTTACCCAACACGCTCGATTAACTCTGGCCGGACACACTTACTCGGTCCATGCCCGGCCTCGGCTGATCGACACGTCGTAGCCCTACCTAGGCTCAACAGAGGGGCCAGCACGCCGGTCTACATCCTAAGCACTCAGGGGTCTTGGGCCCATCGCCCTTTGCACTCCTGCGCGTTGCGAACGCGGCCGGTGAGCAGACCTAGCCCCCTTAATACAACCACATGCTTTCCCAGTCCAACCCGGCGCGCGCCGCTCAACTGCTGACATCTGAAGAGCTTCGGCTGATACATACGATGCCGAGTGCCCATAGTATTCCTGCGTGGTGGTTAGTGTGATAAGGCCAGAGGCCTACTCAGATCACATATCCTAACCCATTAGTGTGTTGGGAGCTCGCGGAAACGAGCAGAGACTCACGATCATGTGACCCCGTCGCCCCGTCTCGTGGACCTACTTCAAGGGCTAAGAATGCCCGGCCGTGCCACGTAATTATCTCGCGGGTACCCTCATGGTCAACCCGACTCCACATTACTCGCGGGTACCCCTCGGGGCCGACCTGACTTATCAAGTATCTGTAATAAAGTCAAAGTATCCGTGTGTCCATAACATCAAGGAGGAATCCGAGGAATCACCCTTGCGGGATTCCCACTCGATGTATCCGTCAAGGTGAACTCGGAGGAAACACCCTCGATGGGTTCACACTTGAGGAGTTGCACGACTGGGGTTTCATCGGAGATGGCGGAAGAGGAATCACCCTCGATAACCCACAACCGACTAGCTATACTACAGAGGCAACATCAGGAGTGAGGTAAGAGGTATCACCCTCGACATTCGATGGTAGCTCTACAGAGTCGTGCAACTTAGGGGGTGTGTGGTGATGTGCTGGTCTCAGCCCATCGATCACGTCAATCGGGGCACTGGTACTAAAGCGGGGCAACTAGGACAAGTAAGAGGGGCCACAGATGGTTCACTACCAACCTACACTAAGCATTTAGGATAGCAGGTAAGGTATCAATAGCAGTTTACAAAAACAGGCTATGCATCAGAATAGGTATTTCGAGACAACAACTGTAGCAATTCTAATGCAAGCATGAGGGAGAAATAATAGGTGATATAGGCATGTTCAAGGGGGGTTTGCTTGCCTGGAAGCTTTGCCGGAAAAGAAGAGTTATTGGTGATGAAGTAGTCCGCAGGGGCCACGTTAGTGTCGGGATCTACCGGAGAAGAAGAGGGGGAAGAAACAGATAAATACACGGCAACAAAAATAATCATAAATCATGACAAGACTATAAGCTATGCCGGGGTGATCTAACGCAGTGCTACACGTTGCAGGCGGAGCGGGAAAATATCTGGGGATATTTTCCTGGCTTCGGGCATCTGTCAGACAGATGAACCGGAGGGGAAGGTTCCATGTTCGCGTGGTTGTGGGCTTGTGACAGCTACACGGAGGGCGTATTCGGATTCGTCTCGTTTTTCTGATCAACTTTCATGTAGAAAACTTTTCCATCCGAGCTACGGATTAATTTCTACGATTTTCTGAAGTTTTAGCAATTTTCTGAAATTCTCTGGATTAATTTTAATTCCAAAAATCAGTTTATTGCATCAGCATGATGTCAGCGGTCAACCCAGCCGTTCCAGGTCAAATCTGACGGCTGGGACCCACCTGTCATACACACTGGGCTTAACAGAGGCTAATTTAAACTAAACCGGAGTTAATTAGGGAATGGACCCCACATGTCAGTGACTAACTAATTAATCAAATTAAGTTTTAATTATAAAATAGTTTAATTAACTTAGTTAACAGAGGGGGGCCCACGTGTCAGGGTCAACCGTGCATAGTTAGCACAGTTGACCCGGTCAACTGGTCAACTGGGTCCGCGGGACCCAGCTGCCAGTGACTCGGGGTGTTGCCACGTGGGCGCCACGTCGGCGCTGGCGCCGGAATTGCTCCGGTGAGCCGCGAACGCGGCGGAGAGCTCCGGCGAGATGCGGGATTCGGCTACGGTGGATTTCCGGACCCGTGGTTAGTCGCGTTCGACGCGGCTCGATGTCGCGCGTGCGATGGTGCCCTCGACTGGAGCCGGAGATGACCGGAATGTCGCCGGCGTCGAGGTTTGGTGGCGGTGGATTTCGGTCGAGCACGGGCGCGCGGCTTTGGGTCATTTTCGAGCGAGCTAAGCGGCTAGGCGGTCTTCTGCGAGCACCAGGAGCACGACGGACAACGTGGGACGGCTCGGGCGGGTCTGCTTCGAGCAGTTCGCTGGTCATGGCGCCGCCGAGCTTGGGTGTATGCGGGAACAATGGCGGAGTGAGCACACGCGCGAAAGAGAGGAGGGGCTTGACGTGATGGCTCACCGAGTGGCTCAAGAAGGCCGACGAATGGCTTAGGAGCTGCCGAGGACGTCGGAGATGACGATGGTCGCCGGTGACCGAGGCGAAAGGGGGCGGCTTGATCCGCTCGAGGTAGTGCTCCCCGGCTCCCGTAGACGGTCGAGGTGGATGTAGCGGTGAACGGCGCACCTCCTAGACACTAGCCGCGGGCGCGGGGACGCCGGTGGCCGCGTGATCGAGCGGCGGCGGCGACGGAAGTGCTCTGGCGAGGTTGGGGAGAGGAGAACGGGTCGAGGATAGGGGGAGGAGGAATGGCGAGGCGTCCAGGGGGAGTGGACGAGGTTCGGCCTTATCCTCCCCAAGGCCTGCAGCGGCAGGTGGCGAGCTGCGGCCGGTGGAGCGCGCGGTGGCCATGGCGCGGGCGACACCGCACAGGAGAGAGGCGGGAGGTGGGAGAGAGAGAAAGGTGGGCTGGGCTGGCACTATTTGAACTTAAGCCCGTTTGCACAGTAACCTTAAGGCCTTTTCCCTTTCTTTTCTGTTTCATTTTTCCAGCAGCCTTTTGCATTTAATTTTAGCCAACAAATGACTTTGCAAAAATATGGAGCTGGTCAAAACAAATACTGGGGAATATTGTGCACTGCCACAAAAAGTTTGAGGATTATTTGAATCCAATTGAGTTTTCCTCAAATAAAATGGCATTTTAAAATGCTGGAATTGCACTGTTTTAATTGCTACTGTCCATCATAGCTTAGATGTGATGTTGTTTTCCTTAACAAATATTAGTTAGGGAATATTTGCTAAATGATGAACATTTTTGCAGCAATTTTTGAGCAACTTCAAATTTCACTTGCATTTGAATTTGAATTCAGTGGAGGAATTTGAAATGAGATATGATTTCACTGTGATCATTCTTTGCAAAACTAGTTAGCTTAGCATTAATTTGAAGATCACTGTGGATCATTACTCAGGGGTGTTACATAGCTGCCCCAGTTGACGACTACTACTACCCCTCCGGTGGAGAGTACTACTACGTGGAGACCACCGACGACCAGGAGTAGATAGGAGGCACCCAGGCAGGAGGCCTGCGCCTTTTCGATCAGTGTCGTTGTTTTGCTCAGCCTTCTTAAGGCATCTTGTTTAACTTTGTGTCTGTACTCAGATATTGTTGTTGCTTCCGCTAACGCTTGTTCGTGAGCTTATGTATTCGAGCCCTCGAGGCCCCTGGCTTGTAATATAAAGCTTGTTTTATTTTATTTTGTGTTTAGAGTTGTGTTGTGATATCTTCCCGTGAGTCCTTAGGCTTGATCGTGTGCATTTGCGTGTATGATTAGTGCACGATTAAGTCGGGGGCGTCACATCTGGCGAGGATGCGGAAGGGACCAATGTAGCGAGGAGCTAACTTGCCCTTGATTCCAAAACGATGAGTGCCCTTCAAAGGAGTGACACGCAGATAAGCTTGCTCACCAGGTTGATAGATCGATCCCCAGTGTTTACGATCATAGTTGCTCTTCTGGTGGGACTGGGCCGCCTTGAGATTTTCCCGGACAATACGGACTTGCTCTTCAGCTTGTTGGATAATATCCGGACCAATGAGCGGCCGTTCCCCAGTTTCTGACCAATTTAGAGGGGTTCGGCACTTACGTCCATATAGTACCTCAAAGGGTGCCATCTTCAAGCTAGCTTGATAGCTGTTGTTGTATGAGAATTCAGCATACAGGAGAGATTCTTCCCACTTCTTGCCAAATGAGATGACACAAGCACGTAGCATATCTTCAAGCACTTGGTTAACTCGTTCAACTTGACCTTGGGACTGGGGGTGATAAGCTGTGCTCCAGGTTATATGAGTTCCCATAGCTTCTTGGAAACTTGCCCAGAACTTTGAGGTGAAGAGGCTGCCACGGTCTGAACAGATCTCCTTCGGAATACCGTGGAGTGTCACAATTCTGGAGATATACAAGTCTGCTAACTGACTAGCAGTGATTGTCTCCATGACTGGCAGAAAATGTGCAACTTTGGAGAATTGGTCAACGACGATAAGAATAGCATCGTGACCTTTTTTTGATTTGGGTAGGCCAGTGATGAGATCCATTTGAACCATGTCCCATTTCCATACAGGGATAGGAAGCGGTTGTAGGAGTCCAGCAGGCTTTTTATGTTCGGCTTTAACACGACGGCAAACGTCACATTCAGCAACATAGCGAGCAATATCTTGCTTCATTTTAGACCACCAGTACCTTTGTCGGATGTCGTGATACATCTTGGTACTACCCGGATGAATAGAAAGAGATGTATCATGTGCTTCCTTCATAACTTTATCTGTCATAAGTTCAAACCGGGGTACCACAAGGCGATCTCTGAAGTACAAGGTTCCATCTTCAGCAAGAGAGAAATCTCTGGCTTTCTCAAAAGCAAGATCCCGCTTCATCTGATCAACTTCAGCGTCTTTTTCTTGTGCTGACTTAATAGCTTTCTCGAGAGTAGGTTCCAAAACAAGGGTATTGAGAAAACCCTGTGGAACAATGTGGAGGTTCAACTTGCGAAGTTCTTCATAAAGAAGGGGTTGAGCGCGCTGAACCTTGAGATTGTTGCAATAAGACTTGTGACTCAAAGCGTCGGCCATTACATTAGCCTTGCTAGGGGTATATGAAATACCGCAGTCATAGTCCGTAATTGTTTCCATCCATCTCTGTTGACGGAGATTCAGATCTGGCTAAGTAAACATATACTTCAGGCTTTGATGATCAGTGTAGATCTCGCACCGATTACCAAGAAGATAATGTCACCATAACTTTAGTGCATAAATAACTGCAACAAGTTCGAGATCATGAACTGGGTAGTTTTCTTCATGAGGACGCAACTGTCGCGAGGCATAAGCAATCACCTTACACTCTTGTATTAGGATACAACCTAATCCTTGACGAGATGCGTCACAATAAATCACGAAGTCCTTGCAGGAATCTGGAGGAGCAAGCACTGGTGCAAAAGTCAGCTTGTCCTTGAGAGTCTGGAAACTTTCCTGACATTTGTCTATCCACTCAAACTTAGCGCCTTTGTGAAGCAGATTAGTCAGAGGCTTGGCAATCTTGGAAAAGTTCTCGACAAAACGGCGGCAATAGCTTGCGAGTACAAGAAAACTTCTGACTTGCTTGACATTCTTCGGGGGAGTCTAGTCAAGAATGGCCTGAACTCGCTCTGGATTAACAGCAATACCATCCTTGGAAATCACATGACCAAGATAGGTCACTTCTGATAACCAGAATTCACACTTGGAATACTTGGCATATAGCTAATGCTCTCGAAGCTTTTCCAGAACAAGACGAAGATGTTCAACATGCTCTTCCTTATTCTTGGAATATACCAGGATATCATCCAGATAAACCACGACAAACTTATCAAGGTAATCCATGAAGATATAATTCATCAATCGGGAGAACGTTGCTGGAGCATTGGTTAAACCAAACGACATGACGGTGTACTCGTATGAACCATAACGAGTAACGAAAGCGGTCTTGGGAATATCCTCTTCACGAACTCGGATCTGATGGTAACCCAACCTCAAGTCGAGTTTACAGAATATTGAG
The DNA here is from genome assembly GCA_039707655.1 of Elymus sibiricus. NCBI lineage: Eukaryota > Viridiplantae > Streptophyta > Magnoliopsida > Poales > Poaceae > Elymus > Elymus sibiricus. The sequence continues at coordinate 300,270,778 of CM077676.1, read as the reverse complement.
GAACCATCAAGTTGATCATACAGATCGTTGATCCGAGGAAGCGGATACTTGTTCTGAATTGTTGCCTGGTTGATAGGTCGGTAATCTTGGACCAACCGGTTCGTACCATCCTTCTTCTTAACAAAGAGAGAAGGTGCTCCCCAAGCAGAGGAACTTGGACGAATGAAACCCTTGTGAAGTGATTTGTCGATTTCCTCCTTAAGTTCAAGGAGTTCATGCGGCGGCATCTTATAAGGGCACTTCGCAATAGGAGTAGTGCCTGGTTTCAAGTCGATGACAAACTCGACGGCTCTAACAGGGGGAACTCCTGGAAGTTCTTCTGGAAAGACATCTTGTAAGTCTTGAATGACTGGAACGTTTTTGATTCCCTCAAGAGGTGAAGCTTTCAACGCATTCAAAGCATAAATATGAGTTTCAACATCACGAACTAGCCGAGCAGAGTAGTTCACTATCTCGTCCGAAGGATGCAGTAGTTGGACGGTTTTAGTGGCACAATCAATTGAAGCAGTATGAGCTTTCAACCAATCCATTCCCAGAATGAGGTCAATATTGGTAGACTTCAAAATAATGGGAGAGACATGGAATTCCAACCCTTCAATTTCAACGGTGGCGTTGGGGCTAACCATGGAAGCTTGACATTGGCCTGCAGGGGTGTTTACCACTAGTGGAACGTTCAACTCCTCATATTTAATGCCATGCATGTATGCAAAAGCTTCCGATATGAATGAATGTGATGCTCCTGAATCAAATAAAACAGAAGCTGGTACTGAGTTAACAAGAAGAGTACCCATCACAGTAGTAGGTTGATCTTGAGCTTCATTCAGATCAACATGGTATGCTTGACCACGACCATAAGAAGGCTTGGCATTGTTGTGGCGAGGCTGATTGTTACCATGGCCATTTCCACGGCCAGCTGAAGGAAGCACAAGCTGATTCTGATCCTGAGAGCAGTCTCTGGCACGGTGACCTAGACGGCCACACTTGAAGCACAGCCCGTCATTGGGACGGGGAGCAAGAGCTCGAAGTAGTGGAGCTTGATGTCTTGGCTGCCTCGGAGGTGGAGGAGGCAGACGAGGCGCAACATAAGACGGCCTTGGAGCAGGTGCAGCTGGACGGTACATGCTATGAGGAATCCAAATACGGCGCTTTTGCGAAGACGAGCCCGAAGATGAGCCAACGTCACGGGTGCGCTTGATGGCATCCTTGTGTTCCTTTAGTCCAGTCTCGACCTGAATGGCCTTATTCACCAAGGTGGCGAAGTCGGCAAAGTCTTGGACAAGGAGTGCTAGCTTGATATCCGGGTTAAGCCCTTCATGGAACTTCTCCTGTCTGCGGGCACTAGTAGCGATGTCTTCTTCAGCATAGCGGGATAATTCCAGAAACTCCCGCTGGTAGATCTCCACAGTCTTGCTGCCCGGAGTGAGGTTACGGAACTCACGTTTCTTCCGGTCCATGACTCCTTGAGGAATGTAGCAGGCACGAAAAGCAGCCTGGAACTCTGGTCAGGTGATGATTGTTCCAACATGCAGTGTGCGTCTGTGGCTGTCCCACCACTGAGCAGCGGGACCCGTCAAGAAGTAGGATGCAAAGGTGACATAGCTGGCGGGGGCAACATTAGTCGACTCCATCTCATATGTGATGTCACGGAGCCAGTCATCAGCATCAAGCGGCTGAACTAAGTTGCGGAAGACAGTTGGGTTGAGGCGCACGAAGTCTTGCAAGGTTATTGGGGCTGGCTGCTAGTTCATGTTCGGACGTGGAAACTGATCCATTATCCCTTGCATGAATTGACGGTTCAGTTCAAACTGTTGCATCATTCCGGCCATATAGTCGGGCGGTGGTGGATTGTTGGCACCACGGCCACGACCTTCGGGTCTAACCATCCTGCTAAAACTTAACAGGGAGTAGTTTAGCAATGCGCAATTGCAGAAGTATGGAATCATTCATGAAGTAACATGCACATCAAGGGAAGTGCAATAGATACATCACAACAGTCAAACATGACATACAGATCCATACATAGAGTCGGTTACAAACCAGCGGTACAAGTTCGGAAAGGGAAAGCTAGACACACTAGGCGGCACGCAGGCTCGCGGTGGAGGGATACAACAACGGGACATAGCGATAGCTACATCAACGTCGGAGAAAACCACTGAAGCCAGGCAACTGCAAGTGATGACGCAGGGTACCCTCGACACGAGGATCTTGCGCTCCGTGAACACTCTGGTGCAGAACCTGGTCCTGGATTGGAAGAAGAGGACCACGTGGAGGAGTATGACCTCCAACGGCAGGCCACTCAAGACATGGTGGCATCTCTGTCCTGCGCGGGTAAAGGATGTACTCAGGATGCATCCCTGCACTGACTGCTAGCAGCAACTGTGTCAGAGCGTCATAAAGACGAGCACGAGTGGCCTACAACTCGACAGCAAGAGCTCAGGTAGTGCGATCCAGAGCCTCAGTGTACTGGACCAAAACCTACGGGTCATAACGACGTCGCACCTAAGGGGTACAGACGGCAGTGTAGTATCCACTCTCATCCCCAGCAGGGGCATACGGGTTGTAGCGGAATCTAGACTCATCCAAGTGAGGGTGCTCTCCACGGAGATGGGCAATAGCAGCATAGGCAGCATCATGGACTGGCATGTCAACAGTCACTCCAATACCATGAAAGGTGTGCATCTCAGTGATGGAGTTATCCTGCTGATCAAAGATTCGAACCACAGCGCGGTACTGCTCCTGGTTGAACTCTTGGTAGTCCTCGTAAATAGTGTACTCGGGTACCAGCGATATCCCAGCATGGTCAAGAGGTCGACCAGGATAGCAGGGAATCCAATCGCATCAACAGCCATAGTCTGGCATACGAACTGCGTTGCGGGACGCATATGAAACAAGGAGTTCAATGATGTCAAATGACAGTGTGTGAATCTTAAATCATACATTCAAAGAAATAGTTGCAGATAATCCAGCTCTCCGGATTGATGTGATCACGAGAACCTAATGTTAGAGTTAGTAAAATCTTTAACCCGAATAGAAGAGAGATCAGGATCCCAGAGTAAAGAAGAGGAATAAAAGATCCTAATCCCAACCATTGGCGACGTGGGCCCATAAGCCACACAACCATGTTAGTAAACAGTTTTTCAAAGACTAGACTCAACTTCGGCCAAGGAGTTGCAAAGGGGCTTCCAACAGGCAGTCGGCTCTGATACCAACTTGTGACGCCCCCGACTCAATCGTGCACTAATCATACACGCAAATGCGCACGATCAAGATTAGAGACTCATGGGAAGATATCACAACACAACTCTAGACACAAAATAAAATAATACAAGCTTTATATTACAAGCCAGGGGCCTCAAGGGCTCGAATACATAAGCTCGAGTTACACAAGAGTCAGCGGAAGCATCAGTATCTGAGTACAGACATAATTAGATAAAGGTTGCCTTAAGAAGGCTGAGCAAAACAACGACATCTAGATCGAAAAGGCGCAGGCCTCCTGCCTGCGGCCTCCTAACTACTCCTGGTCGGCGGTCTCCATGTAGTAGTAGGCTCCGTCGGTGTAGTAGTAGCCGTCAGCGGGATCAGCTGGCTCCTGGGCACCATCATCTGATCGCAGCAATCGGGTATGGGGAAAAAGGGGTAGCAAAGCAACCATGAGTACTCATCCAAAGTACTCGCAAGACTTACATCAGAACTATTCTATTTATGCATCGGTATCAAATGAAGGGGCTGTATCTGTGGGCTATACTGCAGAAATGCCAGAATAGAGGGAAAAGTCTAGCCTATCGAAGACTAGCATCTTGCAGCGTCTTGCAACATTAGAAGAGTGCAAATTAGCATATTATAAAGTAATAAGTAAGTAGTAGCAACGCCCAGAGATCCTTCCTCGACTCCCTGTGAGAAAGCAATCCCGGAGCCAACATATTATCAAGCATCACAAGTATCCAGTTCTAGTTGTAGTAGATCGGGATACTCTCTGAGCGTCCGTTACCGTGGACACGGCTATTCGAATAGATATACTTCCCTGCAGGGGAGCACCAACTTACCCAACACGCTCGATCAACTCTGGTCGGACACACTTTTATCGGGTCATGCCCGACATCGGCTGATCGACACGTCGTATTCCTACCTTGGCTGAACAGAGAGGTCAGCACGCCAGTCTAAATCCTAAGTGCTCAGGGGTCTTGGGCGAATCGCCCTTTGCACTCCTGTGCGTTGCGAACGCGACCGTGAGCAGACCCACCCCCTTAATACAAGCGCAGGCGGTTACCGTCCAACTCGGCGTGCGCCACTCAATTGCTGACGTCTGAGAGCTTTCGGAAGAAACATACGACGCCGAGTGCCCATACTTATTCCCGCGTGGCGGTTAGTTCTAAAAGGCCAGAGGCCTACTCAGATCACATATCCAAACCCGTTAGTGTGTTGGGAGCTCGCGGTGACGATCAATGATCCTGTCGCCCCGTCTCGCGGACTTACGACAAGGGTCAGGCCCATCCCTCTCCTGGGGCGGTCTGCCTACCCGGCCGTGCTGCGTAATTATCTCGCGGGTACCCTCACGGTCATCCCGACTTCAGTAACTCTCGCGGGTACCCCTCGGGGCCGACCCGACTTCACAAGAGACTGTCGGGAACTCAGGTCCACCTCTACCGGGGTGGTACCGCCTGTCCCTTCAGTCCCGCAGTAACAGTTAAAAGGGGCAACAGTTAAAGGTAATAGTGTGTTTTTAACATCAAGGGGGAAAGTCCGAGGAATCACCCTCGATGGACTCCCAATCGATGTATCCGTCAAGGTGAACTTGGAGGAATCACCCTTGATGGGTTCACGCTTGAGGGGTTGGACGACAGAGGCATCATCGGAGGTGGTGAAAGAGGAATCACCCTCGGTAACCCACAACCGACTAGCTATGCTACAGAGATATCATTAGGAGTGAGGTAGGAGGTATCACCCTCGGCACTCGATAGTAGCTCTGCAGAGTCGTACAACTAAGGGGGTGTGCGGTGATGTGTCGGTCTCTGCATGTCAATCACACTGATCGAGCATCCGGAAGCAAAGCATGGCAACACGGACAAGGGTGTGGGGCCACTGATGGATCACTAACCAACCTATACTAAGCATTTATGATAGCAGGTAAGGTATCAACAGCGGTTACAAAAACAGGCTATGCATCAGAATAGGAGATATCAGACAACAGTAGCAAATTCTAATGCAAGCAGGGGAGAGAAAGAAATGGGCGATATTGAAATGATCAAGGGGGTTTGCTTGCCTGGAAGCTCTGCTGAAAAGGGCTGAACGGCAGGGGCGTAGTCGTACTCGGGAGCAGCGTCCGTCACGGAGTCTACCGGAGAGTAAAGGGGGAAGAAACAATAAATACAAAGCAAACAAATGCATCACTATGCATGTCATGGCAATATGCTGTGCTAGGCGTGATCTAACGCAGTGCTACATGTTACAGACGGGGTGGGAAAATATCTGGGAATATTTTCCCGGCTTTAAGCAGTTATCGGCAGGTGATCTGGAGGGGAAGGTTCCATGTTACGGGGCACCGTTCTGCGCGCCGCTAGTTGCATTCGAACATGCGTTTAACGCCGCGTCGAACGGTGGCGGTGGCGGAGGCTGGGGTGGTCAGGCTCGACGGCGGCGACGAGCGCGGCGGACGCCGGAGTTTGGGCGAGATCGAACGCGGAGATGCTGGGCTCCTGGAAGCACCAGGAGCACGTTGCTGGGTTCGGGCGAGGGCTCCGATGGCTGTGGCCGCGACGGCAAGGCGAGGCAACGACGGCGAGTTTTGGCAAGAATGGCGGTAGTGGCTGCAGCTCGAGATTGAGCCCAAGCGGAGAAGGGAGAGGTGTAGGAGCTCACCGAGAGGCACACGGTAGCCGGCGGGGGTTTAGTAGCTGTAGACGGCGGCGAATCGGAGCGGTAGAGCTCCGGTGATCCGAGGAGGAAGAAGAGGGCATGACGGCGATGCAGTGGCTCCGAGCTCCAACGGACGGCACCAGAGGGCGTAGCGGTCAACGGCGAGCCTTTTGGACACAGCGGTGAGGCGAGGCGACGTCGGTGGCTACGCAGGCGAGATCGCGACGGCGACGGCAGAGGTGGACATGGCGGGAGAGGAAGCAGCGGCGTGAGGAAGAAGGGGATAGGGGCTGGCGCGAGTCCCCGAGGCCGCGGTGGCGTTCTTATCCCCTCCACGGCGCCTGTAGCGACGCGGGCAGGGAGCTGGTTCGGCGGCGACGGCGGCCGGCGTCGGTCGCGCGCGCGCCCAGTCGACACGGGGAGGAGAGAGAGGAGGGAGATGACCGCGGTGGGCTGGGCCGGCTGGCCAGGTAGCACTAAGGCCCAGTGCACAGTGGCCTTTTTCTTTTTCTTTATTTCTTTTATTCTTTTCTGTTTTGTATTTTCTCTTGGTAGCAAATGATTTTTGTAAAATGTGAAACTTGCCACATAAATACCTTGCATTATTTGGCACTGTCACAAAAAGTTTGGGAGGCATTTGAATTTATCTGAATTTTTCATAATTGGAAAAGCATTTAAAAATGCTGATTTGGCATTGTTTAAATTTCTATAGCCCATTTAAGCAAATAGGTGATGTTGTTTTCCTGAACAAATAATTGTTATGGAATATTTGCTAAATGATGAACTATTTTGCATCAACTTTTGTGCAACTTCAAATTTCACTTGCAATTTGAATTAATTTCAGTGGTGGAATTTGAAATGAGATATGAATCCAAAGTGATCAAGCATTGCAAACCAAAGTGATTAAGCATAATCATGAGGATCACTGTAGCTCATTACATAGGGGTGTTACAAGACTTGAAGAAAAAGGAAAATGTATAGCTATTCAATGCTAACTGGAAAATGACCGAAAAGGCAAAGTAGGGATGGCTGCGGTTAACCGTAAATGCGTCACAGCAGGGCAGCGTTCCAAGGGTTTGGCTCCAGCCTGTTATCCTCGGGATCTCAGATACGATATGCACCTCCTGTGAGCACTTGGTCGATATTGAACAGTCCGTCCCATTTTGGGGACAGCTTATGCTTCTGCTTTTTCGGATGAAATCTCATGACCAAGTCACCTTTGTTGAATGCCTTCGTCCGGACTTGCTGCTTTTGAAACGTCGTGCCTGTTGTTGGTAAAAGGTGGAACGTGCCCGAGCCACATCCCTCTCCTCTTCGAGAGCATCAAGGTCGTCCTGCCGATCAAGCTCGGCTTCCCTCTCTTCATACAAGCGCACTCTAGGTGCATCATGATTGAGGTCACATGGTACGACGGCCTCGGCTCCATACACCATAAAGAAGGGTGTGTAACCTATGGACCGGTTGGGCGTGGTGCGTAAGCCCCACAATACGGAGTCGAGCTCCTCTACCCAATGACAGTTGGTATCCTTTTAGGAACGGACTAATCGTGGCTTGATACCACTCCAAACAAGTCCGTTGGCATGTTCAACCTATTCATTGGTCTGGGGATGGTAAACGGAGGCGTAGTCGAGCTGAATGCCCATTTTTGCGCACCACGCCTTGACCTCTTTGGCGGTAAAATTAGTGCCATTGTCCGTGATTATGCTATGAGGAACACCGTAACGATGTACTACGCCGGAGATGAATTCCAGGACCTGTGTTGCCTCGGTTGTTGTCACCGGCTTTGCTTCGATCCATTTTGTGAATTTATCTACCATGACGAGTAAGTATTTCTTTTTGTGTGATCCTCCTTTAAGAGGGCCGACCATGTCAAGCCCCCAGACTGCAAAAGGCCAAGTGATCGGAATCGTCCGAAGAGACGTGGGGGGCATGTGACTTTGGTTGGCGAAAACCTGGCAGCCGGGGCACCGCAGAAACAAAGTTTTCGTGTCTTCTTTGGCGGTAGGCCAATAAAATCCAGCTTGGAAGGCCTTACTGACCAAGGCTCGAGCTGCGGCATGATGGCCGCTCATGCCGGGGTGAATCTTTGCAAGGAGCTCGCGCCCTTCCTCTTTGGTTATACACCTTTGGAGGACACCTGTGACGCTTCTTTTATACAACTCCCCTTCATGGGCCCGATAGGCCTTCGATTGGCGAATTATTCTCCGTGCTTCAGTTTGGTCGTCGGGTAACTCATTATGGAGTAGATATCCAAGGATGGGCTCGGTCCATGGCACGATGACTGCCATTACTTCATGAGCCGAGGATGTTTCTTCAACAGCTGAGCCTCCAATTATTCCTTCATCCTTCTCGGTTGCCGGAGAGTTGACCTTTCCGGAGTCCGGAGGAGTCGTCACGATGTTCCCATCCTGCCAGACCACGGATGGCTTAAAGAGCCGTTCTAGAAACATGTTTTTCGGAACCGGGTCGCGTTTAGCGCCCGTCCCGGCGAGAACATCGGTGGCCTGATTGCTATCTCGTGGGATATGATGGAATTCCAGACCCTCGAAGCGGGCTGATATGGCGAGAACGGCATTCCGGTATGCTGTCATCTTTGGGTCCTTCACGTCGAATTCACCATTAACTTGTGATATCGCTAAGTTGGAGTCACCCCGGACCTCCAGACGCTGGACTCCCATAGACACCACTATCCGTAGTCCATGTAGCAAGGCCTCGTATTCGGCCGCGTTATTTGAGTCAGCATACATGATTTGCAATACGTATCATATGTTATCACCGGTGGGTGAGGTGAGAACTACTCCAGCCCCAAGCCCCGCCAGGATCTTGGAGCCATCGAAGTACATTGTCCAATGTGAATATGTACTGTACTCCCTAGGGAGTTCGGCCTCCGTCCACTCGTCCACGAAATCTGCCAGCACCTAAGATTTAATAGCTCGGCGCGGGTGAAATATGACTTCAAAAGGGAGGAGTTCAATTGCCCACTTGGTGATGCGACCAGTCGCGTCCCTATTGTTGATGATGTTGCCTAGAGGGACCTCAGATGCCACGGTGATAGAACACTCCTGAAAATAGTGCCGTAGCTTTTGAGACGCCATGAATACTGCGTAGGCGATTTTCTGATAGTGAGGATACCTTGTTTTACATGGGGTTAATACCTCAGAAACATAGTATACGGGCCTCTGCACCTGGAATTTGTGACCTTCATCGTCGTGTTCGACCACAAGGACCGCACTGACGACTTGGTTGGTGGCCGAGATGTATAGTAACATCGGCTCACCTATTCCGGGTGCCGCGAGTATAGGATTGGTGGTGAGGAGCTTTTTAATTTCTTCTAGAGAGTCTCCTGCCTCGCTGGTCCATTTAAAATTCTTCGTTTGCTTCAGTAGTCTGTACAGCAGCAAAGCTTTTTCCTTAGGTCGTGAGATGAATCAGCTGAGGGCGGCCACGCAACCAGCAAGTTTCTGAACGTGCTTGAGTTCGGTAGGAATTGCTAGCGCGGCTAAGGCTCAGATTTTAGCTGGATTGGCCTCAATTCCTCTTATGGGAAATGATGAATCCGAGCAACTTGCCTGCTAGTACCCCGAAGACGCACTTCTCCAGATTGAGCTTAATGTGGTAGACCCGGAGGCTGGCAAATATATCGCCGAGATCCTTAACTAGCTGTCGGACACCCTTGGTTTTGACAACCACGTCGTCAACGTAGGCCTCGGCTGTTTTGCCGATATGTTTTTCTAGGCATGTCTGCATCATGCGTTTATATGTTGTGCCGACATTTTTAATCATAACGGCATTGTGTTAAAGCAAAATGGCCCGTAGGGTGTTATGAATGCTATTGCTTCCTGGTCGGATTCCTTCATTTTGATTTGATGGTACCCCGAATATGCGTCCAAGAAGCATAGAGAGTCGTGTCCTGCCATGGCGTCGATGATCTGGTCGATGCGTGGTAGTGGAAAAGGGTCTTTGGGGCAAGCTTTGTTAACGTCTTTGAAATCAACGCAAAGCCGCCAAGATTTATCCTTTTTGGCACCATGACCAGGTTAGCCAACCATTCAGGGTGCTTGATCTCGCGAATGAACCCAGCATCTAATAGTGTAGCCAGTTCTTCCCCCATAGCTTGACGCTTGGGCTCGGAGAATCGTCAAAGTGCTTGCTTGACCGGTTTGAATCCTTTGATAATGTTCAAGCTGTGTTGGGCTAAGTTTCTTGGGATTCCTGGCATGTCAGAGGGATGCCAGGAGAAAATGTCCCATTTTCCCGAAGGAAATTCCATAGAGCTTTGTCGATTTTTGGGTCCAGCTGGGCTGAAAGCACATTTGCTCCCTTGGTGGTTTTGTGTGACGCCCCGAGACCGATGCTCTAGATGTCTTCCTTTTATTCGTTGTCATTGCCATGTCATTCGCTTGCATGTTGCACTTTGCCATGTCATCGTGTGCATTTTCATCTGCATGTTTTCATAAAAGTTGCATCCATTCGTAGTTGTCATCCTCCCCGTTCTTTCTGTTGTCCGTCCTAAGTCCAACCACACTCGCACGCGCCCGTGGCACCTCCGAAATATTATTTTATAAGTGGGATAAAAATGTTCTCGGAATGGGTTGAAAGTTGGCGTGCGGTCTTATTATATTGTAGGTAGACCGCCTGCCAAATTTCGTTCCATTCGGAGGTCGTTTGATTCCCCAACGGATAACTATAGCGGCACTATAGCCAGTCAAAACGTCTGACGTTTTCGGTGTCCCAAAAACCGTGCCGGGCTGCACCACTTCCCCCTCTACACAGCCCACCTAGCTACCCCCTCTGCTCCGGACCGTCCGATGGCGATCGAACGATCCGAAAAAGGACTAAATCCCCTAATCCCTAGCCCTTGTCTATAAATAGACAGCCCTACCCTACCAGTTTTGGAAAACGTAGCTCCCCATTGAAATCCGCGCCGCCGCCAGCCTCTCCAATCCCCAGCCGCCTCCTCCTGCGCGGCCCGCTAAGCCCATCTAAGGCCTGCCCGGGCCCGGATCGAACCACCGCCCGTACGTCGCCCCGCAGGAGCCTCCCGAGCCGCCCTCCTCGATCTGGATCGAGAGCTCCTCCCGAGCCTCTTGTTCCCCGCCGCCGCCACTTTGTGTCCGGCCGGCGAGCCGCCGGAGTAGCAGCGCCGCCGGCGACCAGGACCAGCAGTGCCCGATCCCCTCTCCTTCTCCATCTCATTTTCCGTTTCTTCCCTCTCTCTCTCTCTCACGTGGATTCTCTCTCTCCCCTGTTCTTTTCACAGGAGACCGCCATGGCCACCCACGAAGCTCCCCGCCGCCGCAGCCGTGACCGGATCCGTAACCCCAGTCACCGGATCCGCCGTTCCCGGCCTCCCCGCCATCCTCGAACCCCTCGCCGGAGCCCCAAGGGCGCCGCCGCCCCTGCCTCCTGCTCGTGCGCCTCAGGCACGAGGAGAGCGACAACCGCGCCTCGTCCGACCGTGTGGGCCGCAGCTTCCAGCAAGGCCCAGCTCGCCCGTGCAGCCAGCCCATGGGCCCTCTCGTGAGCAGCCTCAGCTATCCCTCGCCCGTGCGCGTTATAGCTATCCAGCGCCCAGTTTTTGAAAAATTCCAGCATCATATGGTCATTTTGTGAGGCTTGTAACTTTGTGCATGTTTGTCCTATGATGACGATCCATATATGTAAATTGTTCTACTCTTTGTGCTCTACATGATGGTGCCATTTGCATTCATGTTAGAGTTCATCTTCATGTCATAATCTTTGTTGCAAGAGTGCTATGTGATGTTAACTGCTGAAAACTGTTAATATTTGTCATTTTGTCATTTTTGAGTGATTTAATGCATGCACCATATGAGCAACTTGTCAACATGACTTTGGAGCATTTTCATGTGTTCTTGCTGGTAGTATTTATTTCATACCATGATATGCCCTGATGTGAGTGCCATGAGCTTGTAAACATGCCTAGTTAATGTTGCTGTTCTGAGTAAAAGCTGTCTGTGATAAAACTTGCCAACTTTGCTTGATGGTTGCCACTAATCTATAGCTCATATGCCTATGATTCCTTCATGTGATTTGGTCTATGCAATGTGTACTTCGATGCTATGCCTTTGGTTGCCATGTAAAGTTCCTGTAGCATGTCTCTTTCTTGCTCTCAAGTTGCCATCATGTTAACTATGCTCATATATATGCCCTGTTTAGCAGAACATTGCATTTTGCATGGATCATATCGACTTAACCTTGATGCCTATGAACCTGAACCTTAAAGATGATTTGAAGTATATCATGTCTATTTCAAGTGCATATCAAGTTGGTGCCCATCATGTGCCTGTACCTTGTTGTTTTGGTGTTTGCAAAATGCTATGTTACTGTTTTGGGCAGATTATTATTATAGCTTGTGTTGATTGTAATTGTTGAACCGTTGCTCCGTTTTGATCATGTCCTATATGAAATTTGCTTAGATTTGTGTGTAGATTCATTATTTCATGTTGCATCCTTGATTTGAGAGTGTGTGGTTGATGTTTCCATGCATTTTGTATCATATGCCATGTTAAACTTGTTTAGCTCATATCTTCTAGACCGTAGCTCCGAATTAAATGATCTACATATGTAACTTGACTAGAAAAACGCGTAGATCATCATGGTGCATCTTAAATTTCTGTTTAACAACTTTAACATTGTGTTTAATTCAGATCAGTACCAATTTCGAAATTTGCATATGGGGATTTTCCGGAATTGTTATTTGTGTTTCCGGCCTCATTTAAACTTGCCTAGTTGTATGGATTGCTTATGCTTCATCTCTTGCCATGTTTAACAACATTTAATCTTGTCATGCATCATATTTGGTTGTGCATCATGCCATGTTTATGCTTGTGTGTTTACCATGTTGTTTGCTTCTTGCCGGTTGTGCTTCTTCTCGATAGTTCCGGTTTCGTTGCGATTGTGAGGATTCGTTCGACTACGTTGGTTCGTCTTCTTCATGGACTCGTTCTTCTTCCGAGCGGGATTTCAGGCAAGATGATCATGGCCTTGGATATCTTTACTATCTTTGCTGCTAGTTGTCTCGATGCTATCGCTATGTTGCGCTTCCTACCACATATATGTCAGCCTCCCATATGCCATGATACAGCCTCTAACCACCCTTACCCAGCAAACCGTTGTTTGGCTATGTTACTGCTTTGCTCAACCCCTTTCTTATAGCGTTGCTAGTTGCAGGTGCTCTTGCAGGTTGTTCCATGTTGGGACATGGATATGTTGGGATATCACAATATCTCTTATTTAATTAATGCATCTATATACTTGGTATTGGGTGGAAGGCTCGGCCTTTTGCCTAGTGTATTGTTCCACTCAAGCCGCCCTAGTTTCCGTAATGCTGGTGTTATGATCCATGTTTAGCGTTCCTAACATGCTCAGGGGAATGGGACCCTCTTGACAGTTCGCTTTGAATAACCGTTTCCAGCAAGGCCCAACATTGGTTTTAACTTTTGCCAACATAATAATACTGAACTAAATAATTAATTGGCATAGGGCGTCATGAACCCGAGGATTCTTTTAATTCCACATAATACAGGTGGGCCAGTGCTGATGGTGTTGGTCCAAACCGGGCGATGTCCGGCGCCCCCTGGGCAACCAGGGTCTCAGCCAACCCGACGTCTTGCCCATCCGGTGTGCCCTGAGAACGAGATACGTGCGACTCCTATCAGGATTGTCAGTATACCGGGAGGTCTTGCTGGAATTGTGTTACCATTGTCGAAATGTCTTGTGCACCGGGATTCCGAGGATACTTTGGGCTATCTCGAGGTTGAGGTATTTCCACCGCAGCTTGTGTAGGCTTATGATGGGCCAGGTTGGAACACCCCTACAGGGTTAAATCTTACGCGAAGCCGTGCCCGCGGTTATGTGGCGCTTGGATATTTATAACCTCCGGTTGTAGAAAACTTGACACTAGATCCTAATTAAAATACACCAACCGTGTGCGTAACCGTGACTGTCTCTTTTCGAGGAAGTTCGAGAAGAGAACACGGTGGGGTTATGTTTGACTCGTAAGTAGGTGTTTAGGATCACTTAGTGATCATTGGTAGTTTCCGACCATTTGCGTAGTTTTAATCTTCTTATTCTTGTACTCGTAAGTTAGCCACCATATAATGCTTAGTGCTTGCTGCAACCTCACCAGCTTACCCTTCCATACCCATTTAAGCTTTGATAGTCTTGCTTCCCATGGTTATGGGATTGCTGAGTCCTTGTGGCTCACAGATTACTACAACAACAGATGCAGGTACAGGTAATGCGATGATCTGACGTAAGAGCGATGTTCGTTTGCCTTTGGAGTTCTTCTCTGCTTCTTCTTCTTCTTCGTCGATCTTGGGATAGGTTCCTGGTCAGCATCCTAGGCTAGCAGGGTGGATGTCATTCTTCTTTTTGTTTGATTTCATTCGTAGTCGGATGCTGCCCTTCTGTATGATGTTTGTTATGTATTGATGTGATCATGTGATGATTGTATGTATTTGTCTGTATCCCCATCTATTATGTATGTGGTACGATGTAATGATATCCACCTTGCAAGCGTCTCCAATATGCGGTTTCTACTCTTGGTGGGGCCTCCGAGTTCCTCGAGAATAGGATCGCATATTGGGTGTGACAAGTTGGTATCAGAGCCTCGACCGACCATAGGAGCCCCCTTGATTGATCGAACAGCTGACGAGTCTAGAAGAAAAACTATTTTGAGTCTAGTTATATATCGGAGAGTAGGAATTCTTTTTACTCCTTATCCCCTTCGTCGCTCTGGTGAGGAATTGTGACGTAGGTGTTTTGATTCTACTATCTCTTCTCACTCAAATTTTTTTAGGATCACGCGGGTATTGTTGGAATGGTTGCGATATCGGTGTGACGTGACTCTGTTCTTGGTGCCTCCTGACCGTATGGATTGGACCCGGGAGTTGAGCTCCAAGGGGTTTTGTCACACTCGCTATCGTTTCGGTTCCGAGAATACCAGAGGACGCCGATATCGAAATGCTTCTATACTTTTTGTGGTGGCAAATAGTGCCGTGACTTTTTCCCAGTACTGGTGGAGATAACACGGATGATCCACTATGACTAGTATCACTGTGCTTTCGAAGGTCTGAGGTAGACGGATTTGCGAAGTTTCTTGGTCGTGTGTGAAGGTTGCGGATTGGTTGCAGCTAATTAGGATATTATTGTTGTTGTGTGCTGAGTAGGTTCCCATATCCGCAACCTGATCTTATAACCAAGAAGTTTCGGGAGTTCTTAGGTGGGAATTCAAGTATTACCTAGACTATCTTTTCCAATAGACACATGATACGATATGGGGTCTATCATATGTTTGTTCCGGCTTATTCTACAAGCCAAATCCTTGTGTTGTTTTTGTTCTGGTATTCGAGTTGCTTCGAAGTCAAGTGTGGATTCTAAATCTTTCCTAAGCGGTGTTCCCATATTTTGATGTGAAGGCCAATCCTTTTGATCATTGAGATTGTCATGACAATTCTTTTCACCCGATGTGCTTCTCTTCAAGTTAATCCAATCCTTTTAACATTTGCAAGATCAATTCTCAGTTTCCTCAACGACGTTCATTTCACCCATCCCAAGTTGTCTTTATTTTCCCCACCCTCCCACCCTTTTTCTTTGCGGAGTCAAAATTCTCAAATCAATTATCCATTGTATTCATGAGAATTCTTTCCATTCTTTTCCTTCAATATCCTTAACCGGTGATTCTCATGAAGATGCTGAGGAGCTACAAGTTCATCATTCTTCGTTCTTGTTTTCTTCTCCGGTGATTTCAGGTTGTTACCTTATTCGAGCCATCTAAATCAACCGGTGCGATCTCTCTTTCCAGCAATTGTTCCAACGGTGTTTCTTTTCAGTGGGCCCTAACCCACAGGTCTTTTCCCAGGATCTTACCTGACTCTTCTAATTTTTTCCCGGAGTTATTCTCAAATTCTTTCAAAGTTTGATGTAAGATTGGATTCCATCAGTCATATCCCTCTCCAAGATCTCTTTCAAATTCTTTTCATTTTTGGCTCAACCTTTCTATTCGTCATTATTCCGGAGTATCTCACAAATTCTTCATGGTGGCTCTCGTCGTCTTTCTCAACATTTGAAGACCGAAGAAGAATTTCCCTCATCCGTTCTCTTGAAGATTCGTGGTTCTAGCTTCATGCCATCCTCACAATTGTTTTTCGATTGTGAGAAATTCTTTTCATACCCATCCGGCGCATTTCATGATTTTTTTTCCAATTTTGATCCTCCGGAGGCCGTCATTCAGACGAATTCTCCATTCTCAACGCTCATCTGTCGTTCTCAAATTCTTCCGGTGCTTCGTTCAAATGTTCTCCAATAAGCTCGTGATCGCTTCGTTCTCTTGTAATTAATTTCCCTCAAGTATCCTCGTTCGTTTTCTACTTCTTCCCGGCGATTCGTTCTCTTTTCTTCGTTTGTTTTCAAATTCTTACGGTGGTTCGTTCAAGATTCCTCTTCCTTTGTTGTCATATCAATTCATTTGTTCTATCCAAAATTTTACCGGTGTTTCCTCGAAGATTTCGTCAAGTTGGCGCTATATCTCTCTTTAATCTTTTCAAGAAGAATAAGTAGTATGCAAATCCATTGCTTTTCATCAATTTATTTTGATGAAGGATAGACATATCATAATTCTTATTCTTGTTTCATGGAGGTGATTTAATTCTTTCTCCCGGAGTTCATTCATGATACCGAATTCTCGGTTCCAGGTTGTTCATCTTTTCTTTTCCGGAGTTCCAAGTTTTCTTGGTTGTCTCGTCGTGAAGCTCGATTTAAATCATTGCAAGGCTTCATCTTGTTCTTTTCAACCTTCGTTTGTATCATCCTTTTGTTTACCGGAGTTCTTCATGGTGGTTCGTCAAGGATTTAATTCATTCTCGAAGTGTTCTCCCGATGAGCTCAAGCATTCTTCATATTGCATTCCGAAGTGCTAATTCTTTCTACCTTAGCTTTTGAGGTGGTATTATGTCCTTCTTGACAATTCGTCTTCGAGTTTCATGATTCACAGTTGTCAAGAATGAGATATTTTAAACCCATCTACCTCTTCGTTGGAGTTATCTTGGTATAGATTTCACCTAAAGCCTTTCCGATGGATTGTTGCTATTGAGGTGCTTATCAATGATCCAAGTTTCTCCTTCTCTTCTCGATGAAAGAGATTTTTCATCTCTTCGTTGATCTCAAGCAAGCAAATTCTTTTTGTTAGTGGCCGGTTGTCACCTCATAATGTTGAGATGTTTTCCATAAGCCCACAACAAGCTTATTAGCTTATTCTTTTCGTTGTTGATTTTCCAATAACTCCGTTCAATCCTTCTTTGTAAGGATGCTTTTCAAATTCAATTGTGGTAAAAGTTGTTATTTGCTTATCCCTTCTTTTCTTTCCAACGATCTAGCTTCTATTCTTTCGTTCCGGAAGCATTGTGATGTTTCTCTCTTCGACCCATTATCTCATTTCGCCAAGATCATGTTCTTTCCTTGCTTATCCATTTTACCAGAGTGTTATGTTCTCTTTTCAAGTTCTTTTCATCTTATCAAGTTTTCCTTCTCTTTTCTACCGGAGTGCTGCCAAATTCTTTTGTTGTTCTCATTCCTTGTCTATCTCGTTTCATCCAGAGTGGTTTTGAATTCTTGCTTGTTCCTCAAGCCATTCTTCAACTCGTTGCAACCTTCGAGGTTTGTTGGTTTCACTCGTTTGTCCAAGAAGCAACTATCTTTTACCTCTTCCTCTTCAATCTTCTGGTTCCTTCCTAAGATCTCGCGTCGAGATCTTCTGTTAGTGGAGGAGAGTTGTGACGCCCCGAGACCGATGCTCCAGATGTCTTCCTTTTATTCGTTGTCGTTGCCATGTCATTCGCTTGTGTGTTGCACTTTGCCATGTCATCATGTGCATTTTCATCCGCATGTTTTCATAAAAGTTGCATCCGTTCGTAGTTGTCATCCTCCCCGTTCTTTCTGTTGTCCGTCCTGAGTCCAACCACACTCGCACGCGCCCGCGGCACCTCCGAAATATTATTTTATAAGTGGGATAAAAATGTTCTCGGAATGGGTTGAAAGTTGGCGTGCGGTCTTATTATATTGTAGGTAGACCGCCTGCCAAATTTCGTTCCATTCGGAGGTCGTTTGATTCCCCAACGGATAACTATAGCGGCACTATAGCCAGTCAAAACGTCGGACGTTTTCGGTGTCCCGAAAACCGTGCCGCGCTGCACCACTTCCCCCTCTACACAGCCCATCTAGCCCACCTAGCTACCCCCTCCGCTCCGGACCGTCTGATGGCGATCGAACGATCCGAAAGCGGACAAAATCCCCTAATCCCTAGCCCATGTCTATAAATAGACAGCCCTACCCTGCCAGTTTTGGAAAACCTAGCTCCCCATCGAAATCCGCGCCGCCGCCAGCCTCTCCAATCCCCAGCCGCCTCCTCCCACGCGGCCCGCTAAGCCCATCTGAGGCCCGCCCGGGCCCGGATCGAACCACCGCCCGTACGTCGCCCCGCAGGAGCCTCCCGAGCCGCCCTCCTCGATCTGGATCGAGAGCTCCTCCCGAGCCTCTTGTTCCCCGCCGCCGCCTCTCCGTGTCCGGCCGGCGAGCCGCCGGAGTAGCAGCGCCGCCGGTGACCAGGACCAGCAGTGCCCGATCCCCTCTCCTTCTCCATCTCATTTTCCGTTTCTTCCCTCTCTCTCTCTCTCACGCGGATTCTCTCTCTCCCCTGTTCTTTTCACAGGAGACCGCCATGGCCACCCACGAAGCTCCCCACCGCCACAGCCGTGACCGGATGCGTAACCCCAGTCACCGGATCCGCCGTTCCCAGCCTCCCCGCCGTCCTCGAATCCCTCGCCGGAGCCCCAAGGGCGCCGCCGCCCCTGCCTCCTGCTCGTGCGCCTCAGGCACGAGGAGAGCGACGACCGCGCCTCGTCCGACCGTGTGGGCCGCAGCTTCCAGCAAGGCCCAGCTCGCCCGTGCAGCCAGCCCATGGGCCCTCTGGTGAGCAGCCTCAGCTATCCCTCGCCCGTGCGCGTTATAGCTATCCAGCGCCCAGTTTCTGAAAAATTCCAGCATCATATGGTCATTTTGTGAGGCTTGTAACTTTGTGCATGTTTGTCCTATGATGATGATCCATATATGTAAATTGTTCTACTCTTTGTGCTCTACATGATGGTGCCATTTGCATTCATGTTAGAGTTCATCTTCATGTCATAATTTCTGTTGCAAGAGTGCTATGTGCTGTTAACTGCTGAAAACTATTAATATTTGTCATTTTGTCATTTTCGTGTGATTTAATGCATGCATCATATGAGCAATTAGTAAACATGACTTTGGAGCATTTTCATGTGTTCTTGCTGGTAGTATTTATTTCATACCATGATATGCCCTGATGTGAGTGCCATGAGCTTGTAAACATGCCTAGTTAATGTTGCTGTTCTGAGTAAAAGCTGTCTGTGATAAAACTTGCCAACTTTGCTTGATGGTTGCCACTAATCTATGGCTCATATGCCTATGATTCCTTCATATGATTTGGTCTATGCAATGTGTAATTCGATGCCATGCCTTTGGTTGCCATGTAAGGTTCCTGTGGCATGTCTCTTTCTTGCTCTCAAGTTGCCATCATGTTAACTCTGCTCATATATATGCCCTGTTTAGCAGAACATTGCATTTTGCATGGATCATATCGACTTAACCTTGAGGCCTATGAACCTGAACCTTAAAGATGATTTGAAGTATATCATGTCTATTTCCAGTGCATATCAAGTTGGTGCCCATCATGTGCTTGTAGCTTGCTGTTTTGGTGTTTGCAAAATGCTATGTTACTGTTTTGGGCAGATTATTATTATAGCTTGTGTTGATTGTAATTGTTGAACCGTTGCTCCGTTTTGATCATGTCCTATATGAAACTTGCTTAGATTTGTGTGTAGATTCATGTTTTCATGTTGCATGCTTGATTTGAGAGTGTGTTGTTGATGTTTCCATGCATTTTGTACCATATGCCATGTTAAACTTGTTTAGCTCATATCTTCTAGACCGTAGCTCCGAATTAAATGATCTACATATGTAACTTGACTAGAAAAACGCGTAGATCATCATGGTGCATCTTAACTTTCTGTTTAACAACTTTAACATTGTGTTTAATTCAGATCAGTACCAATTTCGAAATTTGCATATGGGGATTTTCCGGAATTGTTATTTGTGTTTCCGGCCTCATTTAAACTTGCCTAGTTGTATGGATTGCTTATGCTTCATCTCTTGCCATGTTTAACAACATTTAATCTTGTCATGCATCATATTTGGTTGTGCATCATGCCATGTTTATGCTTGTGTGTTTATCATGTTGTTTGCTTCTTTCCGGTTGTACTTCTTCTCGATAGTTCCGGTTTCGTTGCGATTGTGAGGATTCGTTCGACTACGTTGGTTCGTCTTCTTCATGGACTCGTTCTTCTTTCGAGTGGGATTTCAGGCAAGATGATCATGACCTTGGATATCTTTACTATCTTTGCTGCTAGTTGTCTCGATGCTATCGCTATGTCGCGCTTCCTACCACATATATGTCAGCCTCCCATATGCCATGATACAGCCTCTAACCACCCTTACCCAGCAAACCGTTGTTTGGCTATGTTACTGCTTTGCTCAGCCCCTTTATTTTAGCGTTGCTAGTTGCAGGTGCTCTTGCATGTTGTTCCATGTTGGGACATGGATATGTTGGGATATCACAATATCTCTTATTTAATTAATGCATCTATATACTTGGTATTGGGTGGAAGGCTCGGCCTTTTGCCTAGTGTTTTGTTCCACTCAAGCCGCCCTAGTTTCCGTAATGCTGGTGTTATGATCCATGTTTAGCGTTCCTAACATGCTCAGGGGAATGGGACCCTCTTGACAGTTCGCTTTGAATAACCGCTTCCAGCAAGGCCCAACATTGGTTTTAACTTTTGCCAACATAATAATACTGAACTAAATAATTAATTGGCATAGGGCGTCATGAACCCGAGGATTCTTTTAATTCCACATAATACAGGTGGGCCAGTGCTGATGGTGTTGGTCCAAACCGGGCGATGTTCGGCGCCCCCTGGGCAACCAGGGTCTCAGCCAACCCGACGTCTTGCCCATCCGGTGTGCCCTGAGAACGAGATACGTGCGACTCCTATCAGGATTGTCGGTATACCGGGAGGTCTTGCTGGAATTGTGTTACCATTGTCGAAATGTCTTGTGCACCGGGATTCCGAGGATACTTTGGGCTATCTCGAGGTTGAGGTATTTCCACCGCAGCTTGTGTAGGCTTATGATGGGCCAGGTTGGAACACCCCTGCAGGGTTAAATCTTACGCGAAGCCGTGCCCGCGGTTATGTGGTGCTTGGATATTTATAACCTTCGGTTGTAGAAAACTTGACACTAAATCCTAATTAAAATACACCAACCGTGTGCGTAACCGTGACTGTCTCTTTTCGAGGAAGTTCAAGAAGAGAACACGGTGGGGTTATGTTTGACTCGTAAGTAGGTGTTCAGGATCACTTAGTGATCATTGGTAGTTTGCGACCGTTTGCGTAGTTTTACTCTTCTTATTCTTGTACTCGTAAGTTAGCCACCATATAATGCTTAGTGCTTGCTGCAACCTCACCACCTTACCCTTCCATACCCATTTAAGCTTTGATAGTCTTGATACCCATGGTTATGGGATTGCTGAGTCCTCGTGGCTCACAGATTACTACAACAACAGATGCAGGTACAGGTAATGCGATGATCTGACGTGAGAGCGATGTTCGTTTGCCTTTGGAGTTCTTCTCTGCTTCTTCTTCTTCGTCGATCTTGGGATAGGTTCCTGGTCGGCATCCTGGGCTAGCGGTTGGATTTCTGATCGGTGCCACCGAGTTGGGTCAAAAGTGTGTAACGGTTGGATTTTGAGTGGAGGCTATATATACCCCTCCACCACTTCCTTCTCAGTAAGGAGAGCCATCAGAACGTGCCTACACTTCCACCATACATTTTCTGAGAGAGAACCACCTACTCATGTGTTGAGATCAAGTCATTCCAATCCAACCATTTGAACCTTGATTTCTAGCCTTTCCCAAGTTGCTTTCCACTCAAATCCTTCTTCCACCATAGCCAAATCTGTGAGGAGTTGTTTGAGTGTTGGGGAGACTATCATTTGAAGCACAAGAGCAAGGAGTTCATCAACAACACACCGTCTATTACCTTTTGGAGAGTGGTGTCTCCTAGATTGGTTAGGTGTCACTTGGGAGCCTCCGACATGATGTGGAGTTGAACCAAGGAGTTTGTAAGGGCAAGGAGATCGCCTACTTCGTGAAGATCTACCCCGAGTGAGGCTAGTCCTTCATGGACGTAAGCCATGATGGAATAAACAAGGTTGCTTCTTCGTGGACCCTTTGTGGGTGGAGCCCTCCGTGGACTCGCGCAGCCGTTACCCTCCGTGGGTTGAAGTCTCCATCAACGTGGACGTACGATAGCACCACCTATCGGAACCACGCCAAAAATCACCGTGTCTTCATTGCGTTTGAAATCTCCGATCCCCTCCTTTACTTACATATGCAATTGTTTACTTTCCGCTGCTACACTCTTAGAATTGCATGTGTAGGGTGATGCTTGACTTGTATGCGTGTCTAAATCTGCCTGCTTCTAAAATTGGGAAAAGGTTAGGTTTTTATTTGGTCAAGTAGTCTAATCACCCACCCCTCTAGACATACTTTCGATCCTACAAGTGGTATCAGAGCTTTGGTCTTCGTAAGCCTTGATTTCCATTGCTTTGGTGATCATAGCCTTGGTTTCACAACCTAGTAGAGTATGGCGTCTAGTGAGGGTAACTATCACCGTAGAGGTCCATATTTTGATGGTACAAACTTTGCTAGTTGGAAACATAAGATGAAAATGCATATTCTTGGTCATAACCCCGCCGTTTGGGTTGTTCTTCGTGTTGGCTTGCAAGGTGATTTCTTTGAGGATGGCAAGGAACCGGATCGTGAAGTAACCCCGGAAGAATTGAAGATGTTGCAATACAATGCTCAAGCTTGTGACATTCTCTTCAACGGTGTGTGTCCCGAGGAATTCAAAAAAATCAGCCGCCTCGAGAATGCAAAGGAAATTTGGGATACTTTGGTTGATATGCATGAGGGTACCGAGTCCGTCAAGGAATCTAAGTTGGATGTGCTTCAAAGTCAACTTGACAAGTTCAAGATGAAAGATGGTGAAGGAGTCGCAGAAATGTACTCTAGGCTTGCTCTCATCACAAATGAGATTGCCGGCTTAGGAAGTGAAGAGAAGACCGACAAATTCATCATCAAGAAGATACTTAGAGCTTTGGATGGAAAATATGATACCGTTTGCACATTGATCCAAATGATGCCAAATTATAAAGATCTCAAGCCCACGGAAGTCATTGGAAGGATTGTTGCTCATGAAATGTCACTCAAGGACAAAGAGGAGCTACACAACAAATCAAGTGGTGTTTATAAAGCCTCAACCGATGCTCCAACAACTCCAAGTGACAAGCTAGTATCCAATGAAGAGATAAGCCTAATGGTGAAAAGATTCAACAAGTTCTACAAGAACAAAGGGAAAGAAAGAAGCTCTATCTCAAGACACTATGAGAGAAGATCATCAAGTCGTGACCGTAATTGCTATAATTGTGGAAACCCGGACACTATTCCAATGAGTGTACGGCTCCCTACAAGAAAAGAGACGATTCACCAAGAGGAAGACATAGAAGAGATGAATCACCTCATAAGGAGAGAAGGAGTAGAGATGATCGTTATGAACGAAGACATTCTCGAAGAAGCAAGGATTCGGAGAGGAAGGACAAGTCATCCAAGAGCTACACAAGAAGAAGACATTAAGCTCATGTTGGTGAATGGGTTTCCGGCTCCGACTCCGACAACCACTCCGAGAGAAGTTATCACTCCAACTCCGACTATAGTCACGATGAAGGTGTTGCCGGACTTGCTCTTGTGTCATCCAACTCCCATGATCTATTTGACTCACCAAATGAAGGAATTGGAAGATGCTTCATGGCAAAAAGCCCCAAGGTATCACACCCCGAGTATCTTGATTTCAATAGTGATGAAGATGATTTGCTTGGTGATGATGATTTACTTGTTGATAAGGCTAGTGATGTGAGCTATAATGAAAATGCTAGTAATCATGATAGTCAAGAGGAAACGAGTGACAATGCTATGAAGGAGATTGAGCGTCTAACTAAAGAACTAAATGCTCTTAAATTAGCTCATGAAACAACGCAAGAGGATCATAGAGAACTTCTAAGAACTCATGAGAAGCTACGCTTCGAGAAGCTAAATTTAGAGCAAGAGCATGAGTTTCTTAAAGCTATCAATGATGATCTTCGAAAGAAGAGTTCTTCATATCTTGCCAAAAGTTTACTCTTGTCTACATTTATGCCCCAAGTTAAACCTAAGCAAACTAGCAACAAGGGTAAAAAGGGTTCTACCTCTAGTAGTAACAATAACAATGTTAAATCCAATGTTGTTGCTTCTAGTAGTTCTATTGATTCCACTAATGATTCTCTTAGCCAAGTTACACTTGAGCAAGAAAATATGCTATTGAAAGGAATTATAGAAAAAGGTGTCTACAAGAGCCTTGCCGGGAGTAAGCAATTTGAGGAAATTGTACGCAAGCAAGGAAGGCACCGGAAGAACCAAGGTGTTGGTTTTGAACGAAAGTTCAATGCAAATGGAGTTGAGTGGGAAGAAGATCAATACCCCAAGACGAAGTTTGGTCCTCAACAACAGAAGTATGATCCTACTTCCTTCAAGGGAACACAAGCTCAAGAAGATCTTCCACCACAAGACCACAAGCTAAAAGGCAAGGACAAGCTTCAAGAAGAGATTGATTCATTTGAAGAAGCTCCTCAAGCCTTGGTCAAGTGGGTTCCCAAGACTTCATCAAGTTCTACTTCCTCAAGTGCTACTACAACTCCAAGGATTCCCATCAAGTTGATGTGGGTCCAAAAGAAGAAGAACTAGAGAGTTCTTGAGGGTGACTCCGCCAACATACTTCACTCATATTCATTATGGCAAGGACCTGTGCAACCAACTTCCACATTTTGCACTAGTTCATGGAGTCACAAACCCTCTTGTTGGTAAGGCAAGGGACAAGGTATTCAATGCATTCATGGACATCATATATGTGTATTTCACTCTATGTCTATGGAAATCCTTGTATGTTCCTTGTGTGGGACTAACCCATGTAGGTATTGAAAGCACAAAACTCCAAAGGATTGCTCCCAACTCTTGATGGTCTACATCAACATTGAGCATCCACATCTTCAACATCTACATGAAGTCATCATCGACAAAACCCAAGGTTAGTTCATCCCTCTTAGGGGGGATATCACATCTAGGGGGAGCTTTGCTCTAAACAATTGAGCTAAAGCAACTCTAATGGTGTGAACACATCAATGCTTTATGTAAAAGTGGCAACCCCACTTGTGCTTAAACGATGAGTATGACATATGATCAAACGTTCTCATTTGGCTCCTAAGTCAATATACTCATATATAGATGACCTAGTCATCGCCATTACTTGATAGATGCTAGAATTGGTTGTGCATGTTTGACACATATTTCATTTGCTATCTTATTGTGTGAGCATGTTGGTTTGCATGTTTTCATCATTCGAGGACATCCATTTGTTGTTTTCATTGTGTTGGTTTTTCTAGCCAAGTGGATGTACAAGAATGCCTAAGTACCTTATCTAGCTATCTATGCTTTCTTGTCTCAAATTCTATTCTTGCTGCATCACAAAAATTGAACAAGTCATTTTCGGACCCTCCGGGTGAGGAGCACTCGGAGCCACCGATCTGAAAGGGCTAAACCTCCAAAACCTTCTACATGATTTCGGCCGAACCAATTCACTCAAACTCGGTCCAACCGAAATCATTTAGATTGATCTAGGTATTCATCTCGGTGTCACCGAGTTGAACCATTTCGGCGCCACCGATGTGCTAACCTGCTTGCAGTTACACATATCGGTGCCACCGAGTTGTCCAACTCGGAGCCACCGACAGCATACGGGTATATATATCTCGTGGGCCCGAACGGTTCAAATTTCTCAAACCCTCTCGTTCCCGCACCACGTTGCTGCCATCGCCCAGGTCTCCGGATCGTCGCCTTTGTCTCCAGCGCGCCCTCGCCACCGAAATCCGCCGCCGTCAACGGCAATCTGCTCCGCCGTTGCCACCGTAGAGGATCTCCACCAAGTTAGGGTGAGATTCGACCCCTTTCGTGCTCCAATTTCTAATTCAATGCACGATTGGATAGCCATGATTCTTGCCACGGATTGAGAACTCCTTTTACACTGCAATGTCCATAGATTAGATTCGAGTAAAAAAATTAGGTTTAAGTTTCCGCCGAACGCATCTTGGACCGACCGATTAGAGATTTTCGGAGTCACCGATTTGGCTCCAGGCCATTGCACTAGTACGTCTCGGTGCCACCGAGTTGTACGAATCGGTGAGACCGAAAGTAAAATCTCTGTGAAACCCTAGCATCTCGGATTCACCGAACCCCATCTCGGTCTGACCGAAATGGCATGTAAAGTTTCTGTTGAGTGCATCGGTATCACCGAGATGATCAACTCGGTCCATCCAAAATGCCTTCAGTGAAAACTTGAAACTAAGACTTGAACTCAATTTTTATGAAAAACTTCTGCTTTTTGTGATGACTCATCTACTCTGCCCATACCCATCTATTCACAGGGTCAGCTTTGCAAGATGTCTGATGCCAGCGATAGCCAGAACAAGTCAGAGCAGCACACAGATGTCAGCGCAGGCTCTAGTCCTGCAGAAAGCTTTTATGAGGGAGAGAGAAGCTCTCCAGATTTTCCAAAGGCTGCAACAAGGACTAGGAAGAAGAGAACCTTAGACAGTGAGGATGAGGACTTTGTTGCTAGTGAAGCAGCAACAAAGAAGAAGAGAGTTGTGCTTGCAAAGGAATATAGCACCAAGCCAACTGCTGCCAAAGATAAAACTGCTATGAAGAAAGTTCCCAAGAAAACTATGCAATTTACACTTGAAGAGCCAAGTGACACAGAAACAGCTACAGGAGGAAAGAAGAAGAGAGCAAGGAAAACTACCGCTCATGTGCTTGGAAAACCCTCCATGAGGAGTGATTCAGAGGAAGAGGAGGAGCCAGCAGCTAATGCACCCCCTGTAAAAGCTCAGAAGCTCATGTCAGATGCTATTAGGACTGCTGCCCCCACAAAGTCCAAACCAAAAGCTCCAGCACCCAAGAGGTTGACCAGAAACATTTCTGGTAGTGAAAGGCCCCAGTGCCTGAAGCCCATGTTGATGAAGAGCCACTAATGCTCAGGAAATTGAAGCCCAAGATTCCAGACCATGACAATGCACACCCGGTGTCGTGGTTTTGTCACGGCAGATGTCCTAGTGTGAGGACTTAGTCGTGAGGCCTACGCAATTAAGTGGTAGCTTGAACGGGGTTGAGCGGGACGAGAGACGCGAGATTTTACCCAGGTTCGGCCCCTCACGGTGGAGGTAAAAGCCTACATCCTGCTTGATTGATATTGATGATCATAGTCACGGTTACAAGGGTGCTGTTTCCTTGACTCTGTCTCGAGAGCTATCAAAACGTCTGTCTCGAGACCTACCAAAACATTTGTCTCGAGATTTGTCTGTCTAACTTGACCTCTAAAAACTTAACCCTCTTGGGGTGCCCCGCCCCTATTTATATAAGTTGAAGGGGCGGGTTACATGTAGAGTCCTAGTAGGATTAGGACTACTCTATTACAAGTGGAATCCTAGTCTTGCTTCCCTTGTAAGGGAAATATTCCTTGTGCCTTTCCTCTCAAGCCGGCCCACCGGATACCGTACCCTGAGCAGGTCTTCTCAGTGAGCCGCCTTCTAGGCCTTGGTCCTTGTCATTCATCTGACCCGCCAACCAGGTCACCAGTGAGTCGCCAAGCTCGGCCGGGTCACCAGTGAGTCGCCAGGTCCCGGCCAGGTCACCGGTGAGTCGCTAAGTCTCGGCCGGGTCTCCAGTGAGTCGCCAAGTCCCGGCCGGGTCATACCGCGGGGTATATCCCCGACATTAGCCCCCAGTTTAATTTGGATTTATCCATGTTAAACTTATCCTGCAAAATAAACAAAAGAACAAATTTGACAGGTTGTGCGTCGGGTTGAAGGTTCTTCTGAACCGGCATCTGTTTATCCTTAAGTCCTTGTCATTTCCTTCTCCCATTTGAGTCGGCCTCCAATGCTCTTGGCTTGACAAAAATATTGGACTTAAAATATCCTTCTGATGCTGAGTCAGCTTTGAATACTCCGGCTTGAGGATGTTAGAGCTTGTCAAGTTGCGGTCGTCGAAGTTGCCGGGTTATGATTGATAATACCGGGTCATGATTGTTGCTGACACCGGGTCATGTAATTGATCTTCCTGGGTTATTAAGGCCAAATCCTTGCAGGATGTATCCTTCCAAGCCGGGTCTTCTCAGCCCGGGTCAATCTGAATTTTTCTTTCAATTCCAAAATATATATCAACTGTAGCCCCCAAGTCTTAAGAGGGGAACGTAGTGATAGCTTAGGACTTGCTTCAATATAAACGTTGCAACTTTGGAGAAATCCGGGTTGTCCATCTGAATCTTCAATCATGAACTGAAAGCTTTGCACTTCACATGTGTAGCCCCCAAGGGCCGGCTCATCAGTATATGAAGGGCCGGGTCTTCAAGTTGGACCTTATAATCTGTTGAAACAACTGAGTGTTGTAGCCCCCAAGTGCCGGGTCGTTTGCTTGCAGCGACTTGGGACTTATATGTACTCCTTTGAAAATAACATCATACGATGTAGGCCCCAAGCTTCGGGTCACCATTAAGGCTTGTGTACTTTGAAATTCTGACAGGAGCAATTGGTAGCTCCCAAGGGCCGGCTTATCATTATGTGATGGGTCGGGTCTTCAATGAGACTGGTCAAAATGACCATGCATTAGCCCCCAAGTGCCGTGGTGCATGCTTGAAGTGACATGGGACTTTCAATACTTGATATAATCTTGATTTGAATAATGTAGCCCCCAAGTGCCGGGTCGTGTGCCTGTAGCGACTCGGGACTATTCCTTCCATTGTAGAATAAAACCATATCCACTCTGTGAACTGATTATGCCTTTGTGATGAAAGAAATCCTTGGCCGTGATTGCAATGCAACCCGGCAAATATGAAGAAATCCATAAGTGATGTAGTCTTCTATAAAGCACGTGTTGAATAACCAAAAACCCGGTCAATTAAATGACCAGGTATTATATGTGACCCGGCTGGATTTGTACCCCGGGAAAATAGGAGAATTGATATCTCAATCATTTAATACTGGTTATGATAAACCATGATGAAGATCCAGCCATTTTGGCTATTAAAGATTTGTTTGTTCCTGCAGAGTTACAATGTAACCCGGTTTGAAAACCGGCTCCTGCAACATAAACAAATATGTTCATGCATATATGATGATGCAATGATGATGCAATGTATGATGATGTATGTGTATGATAACAGAGTATAAAAACGTCGGCTTTCGAGGCACGACAATTTAGACCGGCTTTCGAGGCTCGTGTCTTGCTTCAATGAAGCTGGCGTGATAGCCCATGGTTTATCCTCGCTCTCTGTAAGCCGGCTCTCACGTGACATAACCGATGTTTTAACCAAGACAAGTTCAGGGTCATAAAAATGATTGACTTGTCAAGAGTACACCGGGTCACCTAAGCGGAGAAGCATCAAGCGAACAGGCAGGTTTAACCAAGATAATGTGGTGTTTATTTGCCGGGTCAAGAGGGTGAGATAGCTAAACTTGGTGAGTTGGAAGCCCCCAAGTGACCAATGATCAAGATTGAACAGGATACCCATGTCTAGACCGTGCATCATGGTGACTAGTCTTCTTTGGTAACCTTTATTCTTTTGCCAATATGGCAGCAGCCCCCAGATCCAGGTTGTCGCCCTTGCAATGATCCAGGGTTCTTGTATTTGTTGAAACCGGCTGAGTCTGCCGAATCATGTCTGTGTAGCCCCCGAGTCTTAAGTCGACTCGAGGAGTTGGCTTGAAACTCTTCACTTGTTTGTGGCATAAGTCGCCATATTGTTGATAGCTAAGAGCTGAATTTTATTGAAAACAGAAGGCGTGTGGCGAGTTGATGATCTTCGCGACGCTCGTTGTATGTCCTTGGCGTTGATAACGTGATGTGAATCCACGAAAGGTTGAGGTCGACCGCGGCGGGTTATGAATGATCCCGTATGAGTTGTGTCAGTAACCCGGTTACTGGTTCATCCCGGCTGGTTGCTGAAGTTAACCAAACCGCAATGGCGGCGACTTATGCGTCTATCCATTGAGCCATCCGGTGGAGGCTGATAATTTATGATTTCCTCCAGAGTTGTTGGAATAGACCGGGCCGCAGGAGCAGCGACTTGTGTGCGCTCACTAAACAGCTAGTGCGGGCGGGTGCGGCTCCGGTGTGTTGATGTAGACCAGACCGCGGGGGCGGACGGTAAAGACGACCGCGGCATCAGAGGCGGCATGGACGCGGGCGGGTCGGCCGCGGGCGCGGACAGATGAGTCGACCGCGACGTTGTAAGCCGGTGCGGACGGGCGAGTCACTCGCAGGCGTGGTCCCGGCGAGCCGATATAGACCAAACCGCAGGGACGGCGGCTTACGCACATCCATTGAGCAGCAACACAGGCGCTGTCCCGGTGAGTCGATGTAGACCGGACCACCGGATGATGAATGGCGTGTTTGCCTGTGATGTAGGTCAGCCTCCGGCATGTTGATAGTTGGATGCCAATTATTTAAGAACCGCGGTGCGGACGTATGCCAGTATGGCCTCCTTGTGTCATTGTAGACTGGACCACTGGATGATGCAAACGGGATCTCTGTACCCGTAGCTTAATGGTCTCTTCTGTATTGAAGAATTTTTCTGCATAAAAGATATCGCAGTGCGAGAGTAATCGTTCTCGAAAGAATAAAAAATATATACTGAAAAGTAGATAAGGCGGACAGCACCTGATATTTCTATGGGATGTCGAGCCGGTCGTCATGACGAGGCGATTATGAAGATGAATCATGAGGCATAATTAACCGGCAACAACAGTGGATCAGCTGCTGTTGTGAGCCGGCCGTGACAGCAAGGCGGCTGAACTTATATCTTGAACCATCTCTATTCCTCCTAACAACTCCATGCCTCAACCACTGTCTGTCCTCCCACTTAGTATGTTTTAGCAGTCATCCGTGATAATTTCCGAGAACTTTTGTAATGGACAAGAGGTCCTCCAGAGTCCAGAACCAGCCATTGAAAAACTTTAAGTCTGGAATCTCTCTCTTATATTCCAGCCGTTGGGCAGCCAAAGCACCCACGGGACGCATCTGGAGAGAGCCAGGCGCAACGAGCGAGCAGTCAGGCGTAGTTGATGGATTCGGGGCGGAAGTGACCCGGAGCGTAGCGGAGCTGCAGCCCCGCGGCGGAAGCACGGGGCGGCTTGACACCGGCGGCGGCGGCTTGAAGGTGCAAGGCCGCACCGCAGCAGCGGTTGAGGCGAGGTGGGTCTGCGAAAGAACAGACCGACTCGGCGATGTCGCAGGAGCGGAAGGAGGCGGAGGCGGGTTGCCTTGACGATGAGGGCGACCTCGCGGCCGTCGTGGGGGACCCTGAGGGCCGGTCCGGGTCGCTGTAGAGGCAGAATATGTCGCCGGTGAAGGCTGAGACGGCACGGCTGGCTCGCGGCGGTCCAAGGCGGCGGCGGCAGTGAGGCCGCAGCGGAAGTGCCAGCGATAACGGCTCAGATGGCGGTCCACCGTAGTGGCTCGAGGCAGGCGCAGCAGCGGAGCGAGGCCGGGGGCGGCTCTCAAGGCAGAGGCGAGGCGGACGAGGCGATTCAGCGGAGGCACGTCGGCGGACCGTGGCAGAGTTTGGCGCGATGGGCGGCTCACGACGAGGTCTGCGAGGCAACAGCGGCGAGGTGAGGAGCTGAGGGCGCGGCCTCACTGACGCGCCGGTGGGTAAGGCCGCGGGGAGCGACGGGTCGCCGCGGCGGCTTGAAGCACAGCCGGAACAGGGCGGCTTAGAGGCGGCCCGGCAGCTCGTGGCGCGTTCGCCGGTGGGTGGAGATCACCCGGCCACAGCCGGAGCCGTGATCCGGCATGGTGGAGCCGAAAGGCGGACGGCGCGCAAGGCGGCCGGGGAGTGATGAGGCGAGTTGAGGGGAGGCCCGTGGCCGTTTGAAGTGAAGGCTGAGGCAGCTCTGTAAGGCGGCTCGGCGATTCTGCTCGACTGCGGAGCGAGGTCGAGGCTGCTCAAGCCGGGGAGCGTCGGCGGCTCTGTAGAAGCTCGCGGCGGCGGCTCCAGCCAGCGGCAGCTTGCAGCGAGGCGGCATAGAAACCGGCCAGCGGCGGCGCGTGGCACGGAGGCAGCTTGAGGTGCTGGCGACCCGCGTGGAGAGGAGCGTGACGGCTGCTCAGAAGCGGAAGTGAGGCCGGCGAGAGGCGCTGCCACGACAAAAGCGTGTCGGCGAGGCCCCGGCGGCTCGGCGTACGATGGCCCGAGGCGAGGCGAGCCACGGCTGCGGCCAGCCACGGTGGAGGCGGCCGGGCGTATGGTGGCGAGGCCGCGGGTGGCGGCTCAGCACGACAGTGAAGACGGCGCGAGGCCGGATGGTGGCTCGGAACGGGCATGAGGCCAGGGCGGATTCGCAGGGCCCGGCCGCCGCAGCTCAACGCGGTGGCGGCGGCTTGCAGACGGGGCCGAGTGATGGCGTCGGAGGGACGGCCGCGGAGGCGGGGCGGAGCCAGTCAGCGCGGATGCAGCAGTGATTTGGCAACGGTGGCGGCTTGAAGTGGAAACAGGCCGACGGCGGGGCTCGTGGCTCGACGGCGTGGTTGGAACGGCGAGGCAGAGGGGCGCCGGTAACTTGGCGCGGCCGCAGCTGAAGAGTGCCCGCGGCGAGGCGGAGTCAAAGCCAAGGCCACGGGTCGACGACGGCCGGCGGGGGCGATTCATTGGCGGCCGACGGGTTGGTGTCAGAAGCGGAGCCAAACGAACCATGGATCGTGAGCAGCTCTCCGGGTCAAGGCAAGTTTGACCAATTCACGTCCGGGTCTCCCTCCAGGTCGTGGTAATTTTTTTTTCTTTCCTTTTTCACATAGAGTAGGGAATCCCTGCGTGAGGGCTTGCTTTTCTTTCCTTAGTTTGATCGCTGCCACCGTCTCGTATGCACCCACTATCTCCTCGCGGCGTACAAGCTTTTTCCTCCAGTCACGTTTCGGCGATTGATTTTGGGCAGGTTTTTGACTTCAGTCGCGGCGGCTTACATTTTCTCTTGATCTATATCGTACCCGCTGCTCTGACTGCCATCGAAGTAACCTTTTGACTCTGATGTTGAATCTGATCTGATTTATACTACTGCTAAAATCTCTCCAATCTTGACTGATAAACACTGAGTCGGTATAGATCTTTCCGACGCTGGCTCTTCCTCACGGGAAAAAATTTCGAACTTCTCAATCCCTGATAAAGATACCTCCAAAAACTCAACACCACCGCGCGCGCTGCCCCACGGTGGGCGCCAACTGTCGTAGTTTTGTCACGGCAGATGTCCTAGTGTGAGGACTTAGTCGTGAGGCCAACGCAATTAAGTGGTAGCTTGAACGGGGTTGAGCGGGACGAGAGACGCGAGATTTTACCCAGGTTCGGCCCCTCACGGTGGAGGTAAAAGCCTACATCCTGCTTGATTGATATTGATGATCATAGTCACGGTTACAAGGGTGCTGTTTCCTTGACTCTGTCTCGAGAGCTATCAAAACGTCTGTCTCGAGACCTACCAAAACATCTGTCTCGAGATTTGTCTGTCTAACTTGACCTCTAAAAACTTGACCCTCTTGGGGTGCCCCGTCCCTCCTTATATAAGTTGAAGGGGCGGGTTACATGTAGAGTCCTAGTAGGATTAGGACTACTCTATTACAAGTGGAATCCTAGTCTTGCTTCCCTTGTAAGGGAAATATTCCTTGTGCCTTTCCTCTCAAGCCGGCCCACCGGATACCGTACCCTGAGCAGGTCTTCTCAGTGAGCCGCCTTCTAGGCCTTGGTCCTTGTCATTCGTCTGACCCGCCAACCAGGTCACCAGTGAGTCGCCAAGCTCGACCGGGTCACTAGTGAGTCGCCAGGTCCCGGCCAGGTCACCGGTGAGTCGCCAAGTCTCGGCCGGGTCTCCAGTGAGTCGCCAAGTCCCGGCCGGGTCATACCGCGGGGTATATCCCCGACACCCGGTTGCAGAGAACATGATGCTAAGGAAGGATAAAGGATTGCGTTAGTGGAGACTGTCAGATCCCTATGCCACTAGGAGGAGAACAGCGTGTGATTACCGCTTCCAGACCAGAGAACAGCAAGACTTTTATGAGACAGTTCTGCTTGATAAGAAGCCAATTGTCAGCGACATGAGATGGGTGGATTGGAAGTACATTGATGCCAATGAGGATTATTTCCCCCATGTTCATGAGAGTTTTCGGATAGCTTGTGTTGATGAGTTTGTTGGACAGAAGCTACCAAAGTGGAATGATGAGATGATCATGCAATTCTACTCCACAGCTCACTTCTATCCTGATGGCAGGATTGTGTGGATGACTGAGGGTTCCAGGTACCAGTCAACCATCTCTGAGTGGGCTACTCTTCTTGGTGCTCCAGAAGAAGAAGATGATGATGTTGATATCTATGCCAAGCTCAAGATGGACCACAACTCCATGGCCAATATGTACACAGCAATTCCAGAGAAGGACATCGAGACACACAAGCTAGGATCAGTGAAGCACCTGCTGCCTGGTTTGGCCACCACAAACACTATCTTGTGGTACACTCTGTTGCCCAAGTCAGGAGATGATAAGATGATACGTGGCCACTCCATCAACTTGCTGCACCTCTTTGACACACCTCAAAAGTTCAAGGTAATGAGCTTGATTGTAGAAACCATCAAGAGGACAGCTGCTGATCAGAAGAGATCTTGCGGATATGCTCCACACATCCAGATGCTCATCAATTCCAAGGTTGGAACGAGCACTTATCTTCTTGATCGTGAGCATCTCCCACTGCGTCCAGAGTTTGAGGATAATGTCATTGTGATGGATCCTTCGCATCCCACCTCTGCTCAAGCACAAGAAAAGATCCGAGTAGCCGCTGAAGCAAAAGCAGCCAAGGAGGCATCTGCTCCCAATGCTCCCATTGCCAACCTCAAGTCTAAGACTGACCAAATGACTAATCTGCTAGAAGCCACTCTGAGGATTGAGCGAAGTCTGGCCAACCTCACCCAGAACCAGGCTAGCTTAGAGCGGATAGTCGAGACGAAGATTCATGATCTAGATGTCAAGATCACTGAGGTCCAGACTATAGTGGAGAAGCTGAAGGACGATGTTGATGCAGCCAGGGCAGCCACTTCAGATGACAGTGGAGATGGCAGACCCACTACGAAGAGATTCCAGACAGTACCCTGGGCAGCCAGGTTTGCTGCAGTGCCAGTTGTGGATCCGAGGACCACAGTCTCTGCACCTGCTGCTGCTGCTACAGTGCCACCGCCGGTCTCCACTCCACCAGCCCAGCAGACATCAGCTGAAGCCTTCGCGGATGCTCTTCTCTCGACACCTTCTACGCACACCGGAGCTGCCAGTCAGAGATCCCCTTCAGGAGCTTCCGAGGATCGTGCCTAGAGTGTCGTATTAGTCCTATACCTATTCGAGCTTTTTGGTACTTGTTGCCAAAGGGGGAGAATTTGTATAGATCTTAGCTTCGAGAGAGAGAGAGTCTTGCTTTGCTTTGCTCGTTGTTTCTCGAGTTCGTTTGCTACTATTTGCTTTTGGTACTTTGTTTCGATGTGTGTGCTTGATACTATGTCTACGAGTACTTTGATCGTTATGATTGTGAGCTACTACTTGATGTGATTGATCATACTATGCCCTATGAGATGCTCTTGCTTATCATTATCTTGTATGATCATTCACTTGTGTTGGTGATGCGTGCCTACTATTCCATTCATATCATTTTGCGCGCTCCACCAAGTTGTATGTGACATGGAAGAGTGACCCATGATCCTAATCGATTGTGCATTTGCATTCAAACGCAAATTTTTAATAATGCACAAATTTAGGGGGAGCTCTTGCTTATCACATACTTCTCAAAGCGACGATGTATTCCATTCATTTAATCATTTGTCGAAGCTTTGATCTATATGTTGTCATCAATTACCAAAAAGGGGGAGATTGAAAGCACATTTGCTCCCTTGGTGGTTTTGGTAATTCATAACAACATATATCTCATTGAACTAATGTCCATTCAAGTTAAAGATTTCAGGATGTTCAATGATTGGCATGGCAAGGACTAGAGATGTGGACCCCTCAAAATGCTAAGGACAAGGATTGGCAAAAGATCAAGACTCTACATTTTTGATTTAGTGATCCAAGATCACATTGAGTCCATAGGAAAGTCAATACTATTAAAAGGGGATGAGGTGTTGCTTAATGGTCTTTTTGCTCAAGTGCTTAGTGACAATGTTCCAAAACCCTCAACCACTTTCTCCATCCAAATATGTCCAAAACCTACATTCCAACTCGGCCCCATCGAAATTCTCTATCCGGAGCCACCGAGTTCATCTGGACTTAGCCACTGCCAAAATCCTAACAAATCGGATCCACCGATATGGATCTCGGTCTCACTGAGATGGCCTTGCCAACTCTCTGTAATCGTTTGCACTTACTTCGGTCCCACCGAGTTTTGCAAATCGGTCTCACCGAGATGGCTTGCCAACTCTCTGTTGCCTTATTGCTTCACTTCGGTCCTACCGAGTTGATGCAATCGGTGCCACCGAGACGAGGTTTGCCCTAGCCATTGCACTTCGGTCCATCCGAGTTGTTCCAGTCGGTCCCACCGAGATTCCTAACGTTCATATCTTTTACACAGTTCGGTGCCACCGAGATTTCTGATCGGTGCCACCGAGTTGGGTCAAAAGTGTGTAACGGTTGGATTTTGAGTGGAGGCTATATATACCCCTCCACCACTTCCTTCTCAGTAAGGAGAGCCATCAGAACGTGCCTACACTTCCACCATATATTTTATGAGATAGAACCACCTACTCATGTGTTGAGATCAAGTCATTCCAATCCAACCATTTGAACCTTGATTTCTAGCCTTTCCCAAGTTGCTTTCCACTCAAATCCTTGTTCCACCATAGCCAAATCTGTGAGGAGTTGTTTGAGTGTTGGGGAGACTATCATTTGAAGCACAAGAGCAAGGAGTTCATCAACAACACACCGTCTATTACCTTTTGGAGAGTGGTGTCTCCTAGATTGGTTAGGTGTCACTTGGGAGCCTCCGACATGATGTGGAGTTGAACCAAGGAGTTTGTAAGGGCAAGGAGATCGCCTACTTCGTGAAGATCTACCCCGAGTGAGGCTAGTCTTTCGTGGACGTAAGCCATGATGGAATAGACAAGGTTGCTTCTTCGCGGACCCTTTGTGGGTGGAGCCCTCCATGGACTCGCGCAGTCGTTACCCTTCGTGGGTTGAAGTCTCCATCAACGTGGACATACGATAGCACCACCTATCGGAACCATGCCAAAAATCACCGTGTCTTCATTGCGTTTGAAATCTCCAATCCCCTCCTTTACTTACATATGCAATTGTTTACTTTCCGCTGCTACACTCTTAGAATTGCATGTGTAGGATGATGCTTGACTTGTATGCGTGTCTAAATCTGCCTGCTTCTAAAATTGGGAAAAGGTTAGGTTTTTATTTGGTCAAGTAGTCTAGTCACCCCCCCCCTAGACATACTTTCGATCCTACATGGGCGCCAATGGACGCCGTTTTATTTGGGTCCGTTGGGTGCACTTGAAATTTAACAATTTCATCCGCTGGCTTGAACGATGTTGATTTAGATCTCTTTTCCAGAATGACGTCGTCTGAGTTGACCATGGCCCGGAATGCCATCAACTCTTCGGCTGAAAAGGCCTCTACTAGGGACTCGAGCGCGAGTGAGGCCGTTTTATTCTTAGCCCTGAATGCCCTATCCGGGTTGCTAATGACGGTTACCACTCCATTAGGGCCCGACATTTTGAGTTTCATGTACCCGTAATGGGGTATGGCGTGGAATTTTATAAATGCCTCTCGCCCTAGAAGGGCATGATAACCACTTCGAAAGGGTACGACGTGGAAAGTTAATTCCTCAGACCGATAGTTCTTGGGAGTGCCGAAGACCACATCAAGAGTAATTTTTCCCTCACATCGCGCCTCTCTTCGAGGGATAATTCCCTTGAAAGTGATGAAGCTATGTTGGATGCGGGTTGTATCCAATTGCATTTTTTTGAGAGTGTCCTTGTAGATGAGGTTCAGACTGCTACCGCCATCCATTAGCACCTTATGCAGCTGGCATTCGTCCACTATGGGGTCAAGGACCAGGGCGGGTGGGCACCGGCTTAGGTCAATCGCTGGCTGATCGTGCTTCTCGAATGTGATCGGTGTGTCTAACCACGGGGCCGGGGGTGTGCGTATCTGGACGTGGCCGAGCTCATACAGAGCCCTTTTTCTTTTATTCTTTGATATATATGTTTGATAGATCGTTAAGACCTCGGCTTCAACCGAGGATTCTGTGGCATAATTAATGGTGGGCCAACTTGCGAGGAGAGCCCCACCACCCTTGGCCACCTGTTTCACGACCCAACAAGCTCGAAGGCTGTGGGTTGGATTGGTGTTTAACAAGACGGGGTGTATTGGGCATGGTTGATCCAGCAGTCCGTCCAGGACGGTCGGAGATCCTGTCTTCCTTCTTTTCCGTAATGACTCTGCTAGCATGGGGCGCCTAAGCGGCTCCCCTTGTGCAAGGTCGTATTCTTTTGATTTGCCTGAGCGGACTGATTCCTGAGCCAACCAGGCGTCTTCAATGGTGCAAAATTTTGACACCAACTCTGAGAGCTCGGAGAAAGTCTGAACTCGGGGCCGAGCGAGGGCGTTTAACACACCCTCATCGTGAAAATTGTGACGGAAGGCAGTGAGTGCTTCTACATCAGGGCAGTCGGTTATCCTATTCTTGACGAACAAGAATCGCGACCAGAATTGCTGAACTATCTCCTCGGCTCGTTGTTTTATATAAACCAGGTCCCAAACTTCGGGAGGCCCCAAATTACTTGGGCAATACCCGACATGGGGGTGGGTGTGATCAAAAATTTCAATCCGATCGGGGGGGGCTCCAAGGTGCCCACGTGTTCTTTGTGGGAAAGATGCTCGGGGGAGGAGGTGTTCGGGCTCGGCTTAACATTCGAAATGCCCGCCTCTTCTAACTGATTAATCCCGTGCTCATTCCTCAGGAGGGAGCTCGGATCAGAGGTTTCCTCAAATTGGATTCCATCGGCCGAGCTCATCAAGGGAGCATAAAGCTCCGGACAGAATTCCTGATCGCGTCCTGCCGTCTTGAAGGGGGAGTATGATTCGAGATCTGTCGAGCCCTCAGATGGCCCGTTGGCGAGGACCGTCGATGCACCTGCGGTGCTAAGGGGACTCAGATTGCCCGTTGGTGAAGCCATCATCCCAAGGCAATCAAACAGTGAGCTCTTAATGAAAGCACCAATGTCAGTGTCAAAACTGGTAGATCTCGGGTAAGGGGGCCCGAGCTGTGAGATCGGATCGATGGGTAACAAGAGACAAGGGACACGGTGTTTTTACGCAGGTTATATTATGGGTGTATCAAAGTACAGAGTTGATCTACCTCGAGATCGTAAGCCGTGGACTAAACCCTAGGGGTAATGGTGATGATGAATGTGTGTCT
The DNA here is from genome assembly GCA_039707655.1 of Elymus sibiricus. Classification (NCBI taxonomy): domain Eukaryota; kingdom Viridiplantae; phylum Streptophyta; class Magnoliopsida; order Poales; family Poaceae; genus Elymus; species Elymus sibiricus. Next base: position 300,231,133 of record CM077676.1, on the reverse strand, counting down.
CTACGGACTAAACCCTCCGGCTTATATAGGCGCCAGGGGTATCTAGGGTTACACATGGTCGATTGCCATCTAGGGGTTACACGCCGAACCTAATGGATATACTTGGAGTACATGCCAAGTCCTTGGTGAGGCCCGATATGCTTGTGCTTCAGGTTAGAGGCTTCCGGAGTCATTCCTCATCAACGGGCCATCAGTCCGACCCATGGACTAGACCGGCTAGGCTGGTGACGAGGACATGCACTAGGGATAGGGTAACAGGCCTGACCTACAGACCCTACCCTAGGATTCCACACGCCTTATACTGGGCCCCAGGGCCAGATCGGCAGTCAGGAGTTCTGCAACCTGACGTTCACTCGGAGCTAAACGAACCACTCGGGAGGCAGGAGTTCACTCGACCGTCTTGTTTCACTCGGAGCATCCGACAGTCACTCGACCAGAGAAGACCAGGAGACTCCAGGAACGCAACGGTCAGGACATGCGCTCGCCTGTATTAATTGTAATCAATGCGCCCGTTACCTGGCACCCTTAAACCCCCTCTTTAACCCCTGGTAATGGCGGCATTCATGGGGGCTGGGCAGACCCTATATAAGCCACCTCATAGCTCCATTCCAAGGGTTCGCATTCTTTGTAACCTATACACTCAATCAACAGCTCCAGAGCACCAAGACGTAGGGCTATTACCTCCACCACTAAGGGGCCTAAACTCGTAAATCCGACGCCCATCGTTGGGACGACCCCCGAGGCTCAGGATTTGGAGGCCGCACGCCAGGCCAACTTGGCTGAGCGCAGTCATCTGGAGGCGCTCCAGAAATCACTCGACGATCGTGCCCACCGGCAACATCAGCCCAGTTCCAGTCGGCGGCAGTGGCAGTTGTTCTCGAATGACCAGCAGCAGAATTTCCAGGTGTTTCGCACTCCCGTTCAGAATTTGGCGGCGGCCACTCGGATAGCAGATTCCATTGAGCCGTCCCGATCCGAGGCGGGAGAGGGTCTACGACAGATCCGGGCCCTGCTCAAGGCGGCTGAAGAGCAGAATTCAGCGGTGTCCCAGTCGCACAATAGGATTCACAGCAGATCCGTCAGGGCTGACACCGTCCAGTCGGCCCACAACTCGGTGTCCCCAAGGAGAAACAGACACTTGCCTCCGCGGTGAAACGACCGAGACCTCCACCGAGACCAGTACTCTGGACAGGGTCGCAGTCAGAATACGCCTCCGCGGCGTCAAGATGATCGACGCCGTATGCAGTCGCCCCCTCCGCGGGATGGCTCGTACGCGCCCCGGCTGTACGACGCCAGGCGTCCTTACGGCAACAATCGGAGGGCCAGCCCTCCCCGCCATGGTGACGGTTATCGCCAGAGAGAACCAGTCGACTATCGTGACCCAAAGTTCAATGCGAGATCCGTTCTCGCTCAGAACCTGGTCGACAGAGGCAGAGCATTGAGAGAGAACTTGGACAGAGATCGTCCGAGTGGAAGTGGAGCATTCGTCTCCGGGCCCAAGTGCTTCAGCAGAGCAATCAGGGTTGTCGAGATTCCGCCTAACTTCAGATTGGCGGCTGGAGTAAGCAAGTTCACCGGCGAGTCCAAGCCAGAAACTTGGTTAGAGGATTACCGTGTGGCTGTGCAGATTGGAGGTGGCAATGACTATGTGGCTATGAAGCATTTGCCCTTGATGCTGGAAGGGTCTGGCCGTGCCTGGCTCAACCAGCTCACTCCGGCCAACATATACTGCTGGGAAGATTTGGCCCGAGTGTTCATCAAAACATTCGAGGGCACGTGCAAATGTCCGGCCGGTTTGACTGAGTTGCAGCATTGTGTGCAGAAGCCGAATGAAACCTTGAGGGAGTACATTCAGCGGTGGACAACCTTGCATCATGTGGTGGAGAACGTCACGGAGCACCAAGCCGTCTGCGCCTTCAAGGCAGGTGTCAGATATAGGGAGCTCATCCTGAAATTCGGTCGGTCAGGATCTTTAACCATGAGCCGAATGATGGAGATTGCCACTCGGTACGCTAACGGAGAAGAGGAAGACCATCTCTGTAACGGCAAGGGAAAAACCAGTGAGCCCAACCCCAGAAAAAGTAATCCCAGTTGGAAGCCGAAGCACAAGGTTGATGGTTCGGCTCAGGCCGAGGCTGCCGCACTGGCCGGCCAAGCCAAGAACAAGGGGAAGACTAAGGAAAAGTGGATCCCGAGGAAGAAAAAAGATCAGTCGGGCCAGGATGTCCTTGATTTGCCATGTCACATCCACACCAGAAAGGATGAAGAGGGCAATCTGATATTGCCCAAGCATACCACTCGATAGTGCAGACTGTTGATACAGCAGTTCTGAGAGGGCCAGTCGAGTGAGAAGAGCCCAGAAGATGCTGACGATGGAGACAAAGATGAAGCTTTTCCCAGTATCAATGTAACCCTGATGATCTTTGCAGATGTAGAGAGCAGGAGTCGACTGAAAGTCATCAATCGGGAAGTAAACATGGCCATGCCGGCAACGACAAAATTTCTGAACTGGTCGAAGACTCCGATCACCTTTGATCAGTCGGACCATCCAGCCTACATCGCCACCCCTGGGAGGCAGGCGCTGGTGGTTGATCCAACCGTAGGAGGTGTTCGGTTGCGCAAGGTCCTCATGGATGGTGGAAGCGGCATGAACATACTCTACGCCGACACCCTGAAGGCGATGGGCATCCCGATGTCCCGTCTCAGTGAAAGCAGCATGCAGTTCCACGGAGTGATCCTTGGCAAGAAAGCAAAGTCACTCGGGCAGATTGCCCTGGATGTAGTCTTTGGAGATGACAAGAACTTCAGGAAGGAAAGGCTTACCATCGAAGTGGTCGACTTCCGCAGCGCCTATCATGTCATCCTCGGTCGGCCAGCCTATGCACGTTTCATGGCCCGCCCATGTTATGTGTACCTTAAGCTGAAAATGCCCGGCCCCAAAGGCGTGATCACAGTCACTGGCAGTCGGCAGTGCGCGGAGGAGTGTTTGCAGCAAGGGTCCAAGATAGCTGATGAACAGATGGCCATGGTGGAGTTGGAGGAGTACAAGAAGAACACCGATCCGAGTGATCTGCTGCGCTCCAAGAAGCTAGCTGCAGAATCTGCATTTCAGTCGGCCGGTGATACGAAGCCTGTACACATCCACCCGGAAGATCCCAATGCTGCACCCACCAACATCTCAACTACACTCGACAGCAAATAGGAAGAAGCGCTCATCCAGTTCCTCCGTGAGAACTGGGACATCTTCGCTTGGAAGCCATCCGACATGCCGGGTGTACCCAGGGAGCTGGCTGAGCACCGTTTGCGAGTCGACCCGAAAGCAAAACCTGTGAAAGAGCATATTCATCGCTCTGCTACACAGAAGAGGAAGGCCATTGGCGAAGAAGTTGCTCGGCTCCTGGCAGCCGAGTTCATCCGTGAGGTGTACCACTCCGAGTGGCTCGCCAACGTTGTCATGGTTCCTAAGAAGGATAAGTCTCTCCGAATGTGCATCGATTTCAAGCACATCAATCGGGTCTGCCCCAAGGATCATTTCCCGCTCCCCCGCATAGATCAGATCATAGATTCCACCGCGGGTTGTGAGCAATTGTCTTTTCTAGATGTGTACTCCAGGTACCACCAGATCCGACTGTATGGGCCAGATGAAATAAAAACAGCCTTTATCACCCCATTCAAGTGTTTCTGCTATATCACCATGCCATTCGGTCTTAAAAATGCTGGTGCCACTTTCATGCGCATGTTTCAAAAGTGTTTACAAAAATAGATCAGTCGGAACATTGAGGCATACATGGATGACATAGTGGTCAAGTCCAGAAAAGGTTCCGACCTGCTGGCTGACCTGGCTGAAACTTTCGCAAATCTGCGGAAGTACGATATCAAGCTGAATACGGCGAAATGCACTTTCAGAGTTCCTGGGGGCAAGTTACTCGGTTTCCTCATTTCCGAACGAGGGATAGATGCCAATCCTGAGAAGATCGGGGCGATTGTACGAATGAAACGTCCGGAACGGCTTCATGATGTATAGAAGCTCACGAGTTGCCTCGCAGCCCTGAGCCGATTCATCTCCCGTCTCGGTGAGAAGGCACTGCCCCTGTACCGATTGATGAAGAAGTCTGATTCATTCGAGTGGACTGCTGAAGCACAAGCAGTGTTTGTTGAGCTCAAAGCCCTGCTTTCCACCCAGCCGGTGCTTGCCACTCCGAACAGCAACGAGCCGTTGCTCCTGTACATTGCGGCCACTGGTCAGGTGGTCAGTACCGTCCTCACCGTCGAGCGAGAAGAACAAGGCAAAACTTACAAAGTTCAGCGCCCAGTCTATTACATTTCTGAAGTCCTGACTCCATCCAAGCAGAGGTATCCTCATTATCAGAAGCTCATCTATGGCATCTACCTGACTGCCAAGAAAGTAGCCCATTACTTCCAAGAGCATGTCGTATCAGTCATCAGCGACGCCCCGCTATCTGAGATCATGAACAATCGGGATGCGACTGGTCGAGTGGCAAAGTGGGCTACCGAGCTCCTGCCCCTGGACATCAAGTTCGAGGCGAAAAAAGCGATCAAGTCCCAAGCGTTAGCTGAATTTTTTAGCCGAATGGACAAAGCAGCAGCAACCGACTCAGAGTCACCCGGAACACTGGACCATGTTCTTTGATGGCTCCAAGATGCTGAATGGTTCAGGAGCCGGAGTTGTGTTGGTGTCTCCAAAAGGCGATCGACTCAGTTATGTTCTGCAGATTCACTTTGATTCCTCCAACAACGAGGCCGAGTACGAGGCGCTCCTTTATGGTCTACGTATGGCCATCTCACTCGGCATCCGACGCCTGATGGTTTACGGAGACTCAGATCTAGTTGTGAATCAAGTGATGAAGGAATGGGACATCAGGAGCCCTGCTATGATAGGATATTGCAATGCAGTGAGAAAGTTGGAGAAGAAATTCGAGGGACTGGAGCTCCACCACATTCCCCGAGCCAAGAATCAAGCGGCAGATGATCTAGCAAAAATTGGGTCCACCCGAAAACCTATACCCAGTAATGTGTTCCTTGAGCATCTGCGTTCCCCAACGGTGAAAGAAGATCCCTTCACGGAAGAGCCCCCGCAAGTGGTCGGTCCGTCCGATCCGACTGAAGTCGAGGTCCCGGGAGTCATTGATTTGGTCATGGAGATCCTAGCAATCACGCCTGAGTGGACAGTGCCTTACATCGCATACCTGCTCAGACAGGAACTTCCAGAAGATGAAGCCGAGGCCCGCCAGATTGTTCGTAGGTCCAAGGCTTTTACAGTGATGGGCGATCAATTATACAGAAAGAGCGTCACCGGTGTGACTCGGCGCTGCATCTCTCCGGAGGAAGGTCGATTGATCCTGGAGGAGATTCACTCGGGAACTTGTGGACACCACGCGTCCTCTCGGACAATCGTGGCTAAAGCTTATCGAGCCAGCTTCTTCTGGACACGTGCCAATGAAGCTGCGCAGGAGATAGTCCAACACTGCGCCGGGTGCCAGTTCTATGCAAACTTATCGCACAAGCCTGCGTTTGCTCTGAAGACGATTCCACTCGTCTGGCCGTTTGCAGTCTGGGGACTTGACATGGTGGGACCCCTCCGGGCAGGGGCGAGTGGATTCACCCACTTGCTGGTTGCAGTCGATAAGTTCACTAAGTGGATCGAAGCCAAACCTATCAAGAAGCTAGACTCTCGTACAACGATCAAGTTTATGAAGGAGATAGTCTTCAGATATGGCGTGCCCCACAGCATTATCACTGACAACGGCTCAAACTTTGACTCGGAAGAGTTCAGGGCGTTCTGTACCGCCCAAGGAACCCGAGTCGACTATGCATCTGTGGCGCACCCACAGTCAAATGGACAAGCTGAGAGAGCAAACGGACTGATCCTTCAGGGATTAAAGCCACGACTCATGCGCGATTTGGAGCACGCAGCTGGAGCCTGGGTCACCGAGTTACCATCAGTTCTTTGGGGCTTGAGGACGACCCCCAATCGGTCTACCAATCGTACTCCCTTCTTCATGGTGTACGGAGCTGAAGCCGTCTTGCCGAGTGACCTGCTCCACAATTCGCCCCGAGTGGAACTATACTCTGAAGCTGAAGCTGAGCAGGCGCGGCAAGACGCAGTGGGTCTCCTGGAGGAGGAGAGAGAGATGGCTCTTATCCGTTTGGCCACTTATCAGCAAGATCTACGATGTTTTCACAGCAGACACGTCAGAAGTCGGACATTTTAGGAAGGAGATCTTGTGCTCCGAGTGGATCAGCAGCGACCTCACAAGCTTGCTCCTGCGTGGAAAGGTCCATTTGTTGTTTCAAAGGTTTTGCACAACGGAGCATATCACCTGTACAACCTTCTGAAGCAAGCAGATGAGCCCCGTGCTTGGAACGCAGACTTGCTTCGGCGTTTTTATACTTGATGTTGAGATGTAATAAAAGTACTCAAGTGATGTTTGATGAATAAAAGCATGACTTTTCCAGTTCCACATCGAGTTCACGCGTACGCAGTCTCTGGCTTACAACCCCTAGTGGGTGTACGCCCTTCAACTTAGCTGCAAACCAGTTTTTGCCTAAGTTAAAAAACCTACTCTGAGTGAAGAGCATCCCTCTCACTCGGGGGCTTGGCTGCGAACCAGATTTCGCCCAAGTTAAAAAACCTACTCCGAGTGAAGAGCATCCCTCTCACTCGGGGGCTTGGCTGCGAACCAGATTTCACCCCCAAGTTAAAAAACCGACTCCGAGTGAAGAGCATCCCTCTCACTCGGGGGCTTGGCTGCGAACCAGATTTCGCCCAAGTTAAAAAACGACTCCGAGTGAAGAGCATCCCTCTCACTCAGGGGCTTGGCTGCGAACCATCTTCGCCCAAGTTAAAAAACCTACTCCGAGTGAAGAGCATCCCTCTCACTCGGGGGCTTGGCTGTGAACCAGATTTCTCCCAAGTTAAAAAACGACTCCGAGTGAAGACCATCCCTCTCACTCGGGGGCTTGGCTGCGAACCAGTTTTCGCCCAAGTTAAAAAACCTACTCCGAGTGAAGAGCATCCCTCTCACTCGGGAGCTTGGCTGCGAACCAGATTTCGCCCAAGTTAAAAAACAACTCCGAGTGAAGAGCATCCCTCTCACTCGGGGGCTTGGCTGCGAACCAGCTTTCGCCCAAGTTAAAAAACCTACTCCGAGTGAAGAGCATCCCTCTCACTCGGGGGCTTGGCTGTGAACCAGCTTTCGCCCAAGTTTAAAAACCTACTCTGACTGAAGAGCATCCCTCTCACTCGGGGGCTTGGCTGCGAACCAGATTTCGCCCAAGTTAAAAAACGACTCCGAGTGAAGAGCGTCCCTCTCACTCAGGGGCTTGGCTGCGAACCAGCTTTCGCTCAAGTTAAAAACACTACTCCGAGTGAAGAGCGTCCCTCTCACTCGGGGGCTTGGCTGCGAACCAGATTTCGCCCAAGTTAAAAAATGACTCCGAGTGAAGAGCGTCCCTCTCACTCAGGGGCTTGGCTGCGAACCAGCTTTCGCTCAAGTTAAAAACACTACTCCGAGTGAAGAGCGTCCCTCTCACTCGGGGGCTTGGCTGCGAACCAGCTTTCACCCAAGTTAAAAATGACTCCAAGTGAAGAGCGTCCCTCTCACTCGGGGGCTTGGCTGCGAACCAGCTTTCACCCAAGTTAAACACTACTCTGAGTGAAGAGCGTCCCTCTCACTCGGGGGCTTGGCTGCGAACCAGCTTTCGCCCAAGTTAAAAACACTACTCCGAGTGAAGAGCGTCCCTCTCACTCGGGGGCTTGGCTGCGAACCAGCTTTTGCCCAAGTTAAAAACACTACTCCGAGTGAAGAGCGTCCCTCTCACTCGGGGGCTTAGCTGCGAACCAGCTTTCGCCTAAGTTAAAAACACTACCCCGAGTGAAAAGCGTCCCTCTCACTCGGGAGGCTTAGCTGCGAACCAGCTTTCGCCTAGGTTAAAACCCACTCCAAAGACTCAAAAGACTCGAAGGAAAGCATTCGGATAACTCTAGAAGTCCAAAAGCAAATACGAGTACGCGGGCCCGAAGCCCGAGAGAGTTTAACGAATACAGTTCCACTCGGCATACCGAGGCTAATGGGTGGAGCTTAAAGTTTTCTCACGCCCCCGAGGGGCTGGCTGGCTCGATGAAGGAGTCCAGGTCGATGCCGTCTGCGATCCGAGTGGCTGCCTCTATGAATGTCTCCATGAAGTCTTCAAACTTGAGCTTCTTCGTGTTGGCGACTTGAAGAGACTTCAGTTTCTCCTCCTTGGCGTCCTTGCAATACACTCGGACCAGAGAGAGGGCCACGTCGGCTCCGCAGCGAGCAGTTGATTTCTTCCACGCCTGCACTCGGCTGGGAATCTCATTGAGGTGAGTCATCATTGCCACCAAATCGGTGTCGAGCGTGTCTTCCGGCCACAGCTCCTTGTCGATCCTTCCGAGTGCACCCCGCAGACGGATGATGTACCCCTGAACATCTTCAATGCGAGATTCAAGCTGCAAGACGCCTAGGGCAGCCTTGTCGCCGACGAGTGACCTGGAGGGAAACAGATCCCTCTCGATCCTGTCAGTCTAAAGCTCGAAGTCCCGGCAGTACTCTGTGAACAAGAAAAGAGGAGGGTTGAAGATCAGCATGCATGAAATTCACTTGGAGATAAGTTAAAACTCACTCGGGTGTTACAGGTTACCTGCAAGCTTGGTGTACATCTCCTCTGCGAACTCTTCAATGTACTTTTCCAGAGCATTCTTCTTTTCAGTAAGCTGGGCGATCTTCTCGCCCAGAGACTTCTTCTCCTGCTCATGAGCATTCGCTTGAGCCTTGAGCTTGCCGTCCCACTCAGCCTTCTGCTTCTTGAGCTCAGCCACTTCCTTCTTCGCTTCCGTGACGGCGGCTTTCAGCGACTTGTTCTCTACTTCAAGCTTCTCGAGTGAGGCCAATTTCTCTTCGGCGGCCTTGGTTTTCTCTCTCGCCACCTTCTGTGCCCCCGCCAGCTCATTGTCCTTATTCTTGAGTGCCTGCTTCATAGTTTCTAAAGAAACAGAGGTTCTGAGCCGCACTTGGAGTCGATGGTTTTCACTACGCACATCTGTTCGAGTGAAGTCACTCGGTTCAAAGAATGGAGAGAGATGAAAGCGGAGCGCTCAGTAATTAAAGCTTACCTCCCATGGTCTTGAGCTCTGCTTGAGCGCGCGCTGTGTTCCTTTTCTCCACCTCCAAGTCCAGTCGGAGCTGGGCCGTCTCCTTCTCCAGTGCCACGTACTGAGTCCCAAGCTCGCAAGTTTTCTGAAACACAAGAGAGATCAGATCAGTTAATGTTAAGGAATATTCCAAGTGCTCAGAGATCAGCACTCCTGGGAGGAACAAGCTTGACCAATACCAGATTCTGAAGTACCCTTGGTCAGGGAGGAACAAGCTTGACCAGTACCAGATCCTGAAGTACCCTCTAAAGCAAGTTCTAAGTTCTAAGACTCCCGCCGACTGCCTGCAGTCGACGGCAGTCTCGGGGACTACACCCAGCGGGTGCACTCAGCGTGCCCCCACTGGAAAGTGACTCCTCTTAAGCTAAAAAAAAGAGAGAAAAAGTTCTAAGACTCCCGCCGACTGCCTGCAGTCGATGGCAGTCTCGGGGACTACACCCAGTGGGTGCACTCAGCGTGCCCCCACTGGAACGGTATCCACTCAGAACGGTCTGCCCGATCCGAGTGACGGCCAAGCAAAAAAAAGGGCAAGTTCTAAGTTCTAAGGCTCCCGCCGACTGCCTGTAGTCGACGGAGTCTCGGGGACTACACCTAGTGGGTGCACTCAGCGTGCCCCCACTGGAACGGTATCCACTCGGAACGGTCCTCCCGATCCGAGTGACGGCCAAGCCAAAAAAAAGAATAGGGTCTAAGCTCTAAGACTCCCGCCGACTGCCCGCTGTCGACGGCAGTCTCGGGGACTACACCCAGTGGGTGCACTCAGCGTGCCCCCACTGGAACGGTATCCGCTCGGAATGGTCCGCCCGATCCGAGTGACGGCCAAGCAAAAAAAACACACCCAGTGGGTGTACCGAATATTTTGCGACAAGAAATTCCTACAGAGGAAAAATGACTTGGAGATCAACTTACAAGAGCACTTACTCGAACGTTTTCCTGAAGGGCAGTGCTGGCATCATATGCTAGCTTGCCAGCTACGCACATCTCCTTCAGCCGCTGGGTCATCAGCTCCGCCTGGATCATTGCTTCCTTGCTAGCTCCAGTCTGGTCCTCTGGCACCTTGTACAGACTGAAGATGTTGACGGGAGGAGTTGGAGCCGAGGTCAAAGTAGTCGACGGCGCTGTGACCGGGCCAGCACCGGCCTGAGAGGAACCTTGCGCCAGGGGCACGATCACGGGCTGCGCAGGAGGAACTGGAGGTCCTTGCCTTGGAGGTGCCTTCGGTGTGGTGGTCTGGGAAGCAGTCGGAGCTGCGGTCCCCTTCTCGGCATCCTTCTGTGGCGGCCCCTCATCGTCGTCGACATGGATGATCTCTGCAAGTGCTGCATTCACTCGACACGATCAGCCTCAGTACGCAATTCAGTCAGATGAGGACAATTCAATCGGATCATAGATCAAAGAAAAAAAAATGAAATCATCGTTACCTTTCTGAGAAGTGGCCGCGTCTGCTGACTCGGCTTCGATACGGTCTCCGTTGATCTGCATGGGAGACGTCGTCGAGGTTGCAGCTCTGGTTCATAAGATTCACTCGGTCAGAAGAGTCCAAGAGTTGACAAAGATAGAAAAGAAAAGCCGACAAAGACACTCACGTTGAGGCAACAAGCACGGTGACCTTGATCCTGGGCAGGGCCTTCCAAGGCTTGGGGGAAGCGACCTTGGGCTGCTTGGCGGTCTTCTCAGTCGGCTCTGGCGACGATGTCCGAGTGCGCTTCAGAGCCTTAGCACTCAGAACGACCGCCTTCTCCGGGCCAGCACTCGGATCATGAGTTTGCTTAGAGCGGCGCTCAGAGCGCAGCTCCGGAGACTGGGAAGACTCGACCTCGTCGCTCTCTTCCGAGTCGTCACTTTCCTCCTCGCTGTCCTCCACGTAGCTACCCTCGACGCTGCCATGTTCGCTCTCCACGTCTCCGACAAGTTGTTCTCCATTCGGCACAGGCGAGAGCATCTTCTGGAACTCCTGCAAGACATGAAGATCAGGGACAGACAGTTCAGTCAGTTCACTCGGATAATTTGCGCATGAGTAATTCACTCGGAAATGTGTGTCATACCTCCAATGGTTGGTTATTGGCGTCGTAGGGCGGGATCCGTCTTGACCCTCGCGGATTGTCGCGCGCGCCGGTGATACCCTTGAGCCACTCTTTCACGGTCTTCTCGTCGATGTCCTCCGGGTGCACTCGAGTCGAGTCGTCAGCGCCAGTATACTGCCACATCGGGTGAGCTCGCTCCTGCAGCGGCTGGATTCGCCGACTGAGGAAGACCTCCAGCAAATCCAGACCCGTCAACCCGCCCTGGACCAGGCTGACTACCGCAGTTACCAAGATCCCCACGTCGGTCTTCTCCTCCTTGTCCACCGTCAGCGATGGAGGCACATTGACCCTCTCGGATGTATAAGGGGGAAGACCAGTCGACGAGCCAACACAAGGGACGTCGTTGCAGTAAAACCAAGTCGACTGCCAGCCCCTAACCGAATCGGGAAAGGTCATCGCAGGAAAAGCGCTCCTACCCCACATCTGAATGCCCAAGCTGCCACACAGCTGGGTCACATGGGTTCTCTCCCCCTCGGGGTTGGCCTTTTTGACCGACTGAGAACGGCACGTGAAGATGTGCTTGAATAACCCCCAATGCGGCTGACAACCCAAGAAATTTTCACACAAGGAAACAAACGCGGCGAGATACGCTACAGCATTCGGGGGGAGGTGGTGGAGCTGGGCGCCAAAAAAGTTTAGAAAACCACGGAGAAAGGGATGGGGCGGCATGGAGAAACCTCTTTCCACATGGGTGACGAGGAGCACGCGTTCCCCCGGCCGCGGCGCAGGCTCGATTTCCCCCTCCTTCGGCAGCCTCCAGCTACCCTCCCGCACTAGTCCGTCGATGACGAGCCCGCCGATGTCTTCGGTGGTGGTGGTCGGTGGGAGCCAATCTCCCTGGATCCATCCCCGTGGCGGAGCGGCGCGAGAGCTCGACACTTTCTTCGCCTTGTTCGCTCGCTCCAGCTTCGTCGTCTTGTCCTTTGCCATCGCCGCGGAGTGCTCCGGCGCCGGGGTGGATTCGCGCAGAGTGGGAAGCGGGAGAGAAGACCGGAGGACTGGAAGAGGCGGGGAAGAGGGGATCTGGCTCTCTGTCTCTCCCTCTCCGACGCGGCGGCTTCTTATATCGCCGCCCGCTCCGCTCCCCAATCCACGCCACTGATTCACGGACCCGCGAATCCCCTCAAATCTCGCTGGCAGAGTTGCAGCTGTACGTGGCGAAAAGTAGGGCGAAAATTGAGGCATCATGCCCCACTTTCCCCACTCACCGCGCCGCGGTCGTTCGCGCGCGCTCTTATCTGATTTCAAATCCCGCAAGATCCGGATCCCAGTGATCCGATTGCTCACCTTTAAAGACATTCCATAAATGCTCGGATCTGTTCCGTCACTCGGATGGAGACTACTCGTTTCACTCGGATGGAGGCTACTCATTTCATTCAGATGGAGACTTTCACTCGGACGTCATATGGTCCGGAATCCGTCAAGGTGCCATGCGAAGACAAGGCCGTCTAAAGACCAGTAAGAGTTCTTGAGCGCCCCCGTAGCGCTCAACTCACCTGGGAATTCACCTTGACTCGACCCGCTTAACCTTGACCTATTCAGGGGCTAATGACGAGGACATGCACTAGGGATAGGGTAACAGGCCTGACCTACAGACCCTACCCTAAGATTCCACATGCCTTATACTGGGCCCTAGGGCCAGATCGGCAGTCAGGAGTTCTGCAGCATGGCGTTCACTCAGAGTTAAATGAACCACTCGGGAGGCAGGAGTTCACTCGACCGTCTTGTTTCACTCGGAGCATCCGACAGTCACTCGACCAGAGAAGACCAGGAGACTCCAGGAACGCAACGGTCAGGACTTGCGCTCACCTGTATTAATTGTAATCAATGCGCCCATTACCTGGCGCCCTTAAACCCCCTCTTTAACCCCTGGTAATGGAGGCATTCATGGGGGCTGGGCAGATCCTATATAAGCCACCCCACAGCTCCATTCCAAGGGTTCGCATTCTTTGTAACCTATACACTCAATCAACAGCTCCAGAGCACCGAGACATAGGGCTATTACCTCCACTGCTGAGGGGCCTGAACTCGTAAATCCGAGTGTAACAACTGCGCCGTAGCTGGGCTCTGCCCTCTCATCTTTACCCCTACACACTACTGTCAGACTTGCACCCACGACAGCCGGGACCCCCTAGTCCAGGACACCGCCAATTATCTACTTTGATTGAGCAAAATAATGATGCTATTGATGTGAATTTTATCGCTAGAAATAATTTCAACAACAATGCTTATAGAGGGAATTTCAATCCTAGATCGTATCCCGGTAATCCCTCTAATAATTATGGTAATTCCTATGGTAATTCATATAATAATAATAATAATAGGATACCTACTGAACTTGAGAACAACATTAAAGAATTTATTAGTTCTCAAAATATTTTTAATGCCATGGTAGAAGAAAAACTACATAAAGTTGATGATATGTCTAGAAACATGGATAGAATTGCTCATGATGTGGATACTCTTAAAATTAAAAAAATTCCACATAAAAAGTATGTTACTGAATCTCTAAAGTCTATTCAAGTCACCATGGATGAAAGTATAAAAAGAATTGAACGGGTTAGAGCTAAGCGCGAATTCGTAGAAAAAGCTCTCGCACCCGGTTTTTATCATAATCATGATGAAGATATTAAAATGATTGGTGTGACACATATTGAATCTTTGTTTATTAATATAAAACTTGATGAAAAAGGGACTGGAGATGAGTCAACTTTATCTAGAAGGCGTCCCAATTGTTTGGAGGGTGATGATCTTAATGATAAAAACAATAAAAGTGGGTTTGAAGGGGTCAAAACTTTAGATAGTGATGTGGCCACTACTTTGGATTACAAGGACTTTAATTATGATAATTGTTCTTTGATTGAATGCATTTCCTTGTTTCCATGATGAATTCACCTAATGCTTACGAACAGAATAAAGCTTTTACTAAACACATTGTAGAAGCTAAGAAAAACTAGAATTGGAAGTATCAATCCCAAGGAAATTACATGATGAATGGGAACCCACTATTAAAGTAAATATTAAAGATTATGAATGTAATGCTTTGTGTGATCTAGGTGCTAGCGTATCAACTATACCAAAATATTTATGTGACGTGCTAGGTCTCACCGATATGGATGAATGTTCCCTTAACTTGCATTTAGCGGATTCAACTATTAAGCAAACCATTCGGTATAATTAATGATGTTCTTATAATTACCAAAATAAATTATGTGTCCGTGGATTTTATTGTGCTTGATATTGAATGCAATCTGTCTTGTCCTATAATACTTGGTAGGCCTTTCCTACGAACCATAGGTGCCATTATTGATATGAAAGAAGGAAATATAAGATTCCAGTTTCCACTAAAGAAATTGATGGAACACTTCCCAAGGAAGAGAATTAAACCACCATACGAATCTATTATGAGATCCACCTATGGAATTGCTTTAAAGATGACAACACTTGAAATAATGCATTATGCCTAGCTAGGGGCATAAAACAATAGCGCTTGTTGGGAGGCAACCCAATATTTATCTTTATTGCAATTTTTATTTTTCTTGAGTCACATGATTATTTTTACTGTAATGATTGTGTTTTTATCTTTTAATTAGTGTTTGTGCCAAGTAATGCCTTTGGGATGATTTAAATGATAGTATACTTGATGCTGTTTGAAAACAAAAAGTTTTGCGCCCAGTTCTGGAATTTCTATTCTGTACTGGAATGTGATAAAAGTCTGAATTTTTTTACATGGAATACAAATTGTTTACGTTATCCTATTTTTTCAGAATTTTTGGAGTTACAGAAGTATGATTTTAATTCAGATCTTTACAGACTGTTATGTTTTAGGCAGATTCTGTTTTTATTGCATATTGTGCTTATTTTAATGATGCTATGGATTATATCATGGGGTATAAGTCATGGAGAAGTTAGAATAGAGTAGGTATTATGCAAGATTAATTATGAATGGGTTTACAACAGTACCTATGGTTTATGATTTGGTTAGAATACTAACGGATCTCACGAAGTTTCTGTTGAGTTTTGTGTGCTGAAGTTTTCAAGTTTTGGGTGAGATCATGATGGGTGAAGGAATAAGGAGCGGCAAGACCCTAAGCTTGGGGATGCCCAAGGCACCCTAAGGTAATATTCAAGGAAGACCCAAGCGTCTAAGCTTGGGGATGCCCCAGATGGCATCCCCTCTTTCGTCCACAATTCATCGGTATGTTACTTGGAGCTATATTTTTATTCATCACATGATATGAGTTTTACTTGGAGCATTATGTGCCATAGTTTTGTTTTTGTTTTTAGTTTGCCACAATCATTGTTTGCTGGACACAGCTTTTTGAGAGAGACACACATTCATCATGATTTGTTAGAATACTCTATGAGCTTCACTTATATCTTTTGAGCTATGCAGTTGCTCTTGCGCTTCACTTATATTCTTAGAGCACGACGGTGGTTATATATTTTATAGAAATTAGTGCACTCTCATGCTTCACTTAAATCTTTTTGAGAGTCCTAAATAGGAAATGGTAATATGCATGGGTTATAAGACTAGTCTGAAAATGATAGGTATATAAGAATGATATAATAAAAACTTTCATGTAGATCACTAAATATGATGCGTATGATTTAATTAAATTGATGTAGTAATATGAAAGGGTATTAGTTCATGATCATTGGTTAGTAGAAATATCAATATTGAAGCTTGTTATTAACTACTCATTTAAGTGTCCATCATGGCATGGTGGGGAAGTCTGAGCATTTTTATGTCTGATTGAAATCCTTGAGTGCTGTCTAAATCGGGGGTGCGCGATGGTTAACTCCTACCAACCTCCTCCCTAGGGGCATGCGAGTAGTACTTTGCTTCGAGGGCTAATAAAACTTTTACAATAAGTATATGCATTCTTTATGACTAATGTGAGTTCATGGACAAATACAACACTCCCACCTTTCCGCATATTGCTAGCCTCTTCGGTACCGTGCATTGCCCTTTCTCACCTCAAGAGTCGATGCAAACTTCGCCGGTGCATCCAAACCCCGTGATATGATACGCTCTATCACACATAAGCCTCCTTATATCTTCCTCAAAACAGCCGCCATACCTACCTATCATGGCATTTCCATAGCCATTCCGAGATATATTGCCATGCAACTTCCACCGTTCCGTCTTATGACATGTGTGTTCATCATTATATTGCTTTGCATGATCATATAGAGCTGACATGATATTTGTGGCAAAGCCACCGTTCATCATTGTAGTACATGTTACGCTAGATCATTGCACATCCTGGTACACTGCCAGAGGCATTCATAGAGAGTCATATTGTTTCAGTTTTATCGAGTTGTAAGTAAATAAAAGTGTGATGATCATCATTATTAGAGCATTGTCCCAGTGAGGAAAAGAATGATGGAGACTAATGAGTCCTCCAAAATGTGGGGATGAGGTCCATGAGATGGTTCTAAAAAAATGAGAGAGAAAAGAGAGAAGGGGCAATGCTACTATCCTTTTACCACACTTGTGCTTCAAAGTAGCACCATGTTCTTCATATAGAGAGTCTCCGGAGTTGTCACTTTCATATACTAGTGGGAATTTTTCATTATAGAACTTGGCTTGTATATTCCGATGACGGGCTTCCTCAAATGCCCGAGGTCTTCATGAGCAAGCAAGTTGGATGCACACCCACTTAGTTTCCGTTGAGCTTTCATACACTTATAGCTCCAATGCATCCGTTGCATGGCAATCCCTACTCCTCGCATTGATATCGATTGATAGGCCTCTCCATTGCCTATTGATCCGCCGAGTTAATGCAAGACTTTCTTCCTTTTTGACTTCCCTTATAAATCTCTACCACCGCATTCTATTCCACCTGTAGTGCTATGTCCCTGACTCACGCTCGTATATTGAGTGGAGTTGAAAATGTTGAAGCACGTGAAAAAGTATGATCCAATTGCTTGGTTTGACACCGGGGTGCTCATGATTTATATTTATGCGTTGAAGGCAGAGTCATGCTATGCTTATATAATTCAATGAGTAGGGATAACATTCATTGAGCATCGTATATTTTGAAGAAGTAATGATTATGTTCTTGTATTCATGGATATTATTATGTTGATATCAATTACTTCATCATTTCTCAATAGTTATACCGTAAGAAGATTACATGATAAACATGCTAGGTAGCATTCAACATCAAAAATTATTTTGTTTTAGCATTTACCTACTCGAGGACGAGCAGGAATTAAGCTTGGGGATGTTGATACGTCTCTGACGTATCTAGAATTTTTTATTGTTTCATGCTATTATATTATCATTCTTTGATACTTTCTATGCAATTTTATATCATTTTTGGGGACTCACCTATTAACTCAGTGCCTAGTGCCAGTTGCTGTTTTCTGCTTGTCTTTGGTTCTACAGAAAATCTGTACCAATCGGAGTCCAAACGCTACGAAACTTTTTGACGATTTTTTTATGGACATAAGAGACCCTAGAAGCTTTGAGGGAGGACCAGAAGACATACGAGGAGACGGCAAGGCAACAAGGCGCGCCCTGATGCCTTGTGGGTCCCTCGTGGCTCCGTCTGACCTAATTCCAGTGCTATAAATTCTAAAATATTCCAAAACCCCCAGAGAACCACCCAAAACAATTTTTCCGCCACCGCGAGTCTCTGTTCTTCCGCGATCCCATCTGGAGGCCTTTTCTGGTACTCTGCCGGAGGGGGAATCGATCACGGAGGGCTTCTACATCAACCTTGCTGCCCTTCTGATGATGTGTGAGTGGTCCACCACAGACCTACGGGTCCATAGTGATTAGCTAGATGGCTTTCTCTCTCTCTCTCTCTCTTTGATCGTCAATACCATGTTCTCTTCAAAGATCGGTCCGATGTAATCTTCTTTTGCGGTGTGTTTGTTGGGATCTGATGAATTGTGGGTTTATGATCAGATTATTCATTGAAAGTAATTGAGTCTTTTCTGAACTTTATTATGTATGATTGTTATAGCTATGTAATGCTTACCGATCTATGGGTTTTCTTTGGCCAAGTTGATTCGTTGATCTTCAGTGGAAGTGGTGCATAGTAGTAGGTTCAATCTTGCGGTGTCCTCACCCAGTGACGGTAGGGGTAGCGAGGCACGTATTTGTATTGTTGCTACTAAGGAGAAAACGATGGGGTTTAATCATATTGATTGGTTTTATTCTATCTACATTATGTCATCTTGCTTAAAGCGTTACTCTGTTTGTCATGAACTTAATACCATAGATGCAGGCAGGAGTCGGTCGATTGGTGGAGTAATAGTAGTAGATGCAGGCAGGAGTCGTTCTACTTATCATGGACGTAATGCCTATATACATGATCATGCCATGAATAACATCATAACTATGCGCTTTTCTATCAATTGCCCAACAGTAATTTGTCTACCCACCGTATGCTATTTTTATGAGAGAGATGCCTTTAGTGATAACTATGGCCCCCGGGTCTAATTTAATCATATTACTAAAACCAAAATACCTTGCTGCAATTTTCTTTCTTTTATTTTACTTTGCAATTTATCTATCTACCACTATCAGATTTGATCCTTGCAATTAACGAGTTCAAGGAAATTGACAACCCTCTTGCCCGCGTTGGGTGCAAGTATTTGCTCTTGTGCGTGCAGTTATTGGTAAGGAGTGTTTGCGTGGTTCTCCTATTGGTTCAATAACCTTGGTTCTCTACTGAGGGAAATACTTATCCGCTACTATATTGCTTCACCCTTCCTCTTTGGGGAAAATCCCAACGCAGCTCACAAGTAGCAGTGGTCAGCGTGGTGGTCACCATAGAATGGGAGGAGGCCAGAAAGGTGCACCGGGTGGAGCACCCGGTGTACTATGTTAGCGAAGTGCTCACACCTTGCAAAACCAGATATCCACACTATCAGAAGATCACCTACGGGGTATTCATGGTAGCAAGAAAGTTGCGGCACTACTTTTAGGCCAACCCAATAACAGTGGTCAGCCACGCACCGCTCTCTGACATCATTAATAACAAGGACGCCACAGGACGCACGGCAAAGTGGGTGATCGAGCTCCTACCCTTTGAGCTCTTGTATAAACCACACAGAGCAGTCAAGTCACAAGCCATCACCGACTTCGTAGTGGAATGGACAGAAGACTGGCAGGTCCCCAAGAACATCGACCTCGAGTACTGGACTATGTACTTCGATGGGTCGATGACGGTGCAAGGACTGGGGGCTGGAGTGGTCCTCGTTTCCCCCAGAGGCAACAAAATGAACTACTTCCTCTAGCTCCACTTTCGGGACTTCAACAGTGTAGCAGAATATGAAGCTCTCATACACGGGCTCCGAATAGCGGCCTCCATGGGCATTCGACGCCTCATCTGCCAGGGCGACTCCGACCTCATGGTCCAGCAGGTCATGAAAATGTTCGACACCAAAGATCCTAAGATGGCAGCATACTGCGCTGCCATCGGGGCACTCAAAGGGAAGTTTGACGGACTAGAGCTACATCACGTCAAAAGAGGTGCCAACATCGCAGCCGATAATCTAGCGCGCATCGGGTCATCAAGGGAGCCTGTGCCAGACAAAACCTTCCTGGAGATATTGCACAAGCCATCCATCAAGATTCAAGACCACGACGAGGTCGCACCGGGCTCCGGCACAACCACCGCCGCAGCCCCGAAGGACAGCCCGACACCCATAGCTACGCCGGATGAGGCCGTGATGGCAGTCCTCGCCCCAAACTAGACTCAACCGCTACACGCCTACCTAACGAAAGGCGAGATCCCACAAGACAAAACGAAGGCCCGCCGCATCGTCTACCGCTCCAAGTCCTACATAATCATCAACGGCGAACTCTACAAGCGTAGCCAGGTGAGCGTTTTCCAGCGCTTCATAACGGAAGAGGAAGGCAAGAAGCTTTTGCAAGAAATGCATGCGGGGGCTTGCGGGCATCACGCAGCCCCCAGGACAATTGCGGCAAAGCCCTTCCGCCACGGTTTCTTCTGGCCTCACGCAATACGTGACGCCGAAGAGATAGTCCGGAGCTACGGTGGTTGCCAATGTTTCGCCAAAAGGACACACATGCCGGCAACGACATTAAAAACAATCCCGTTGACGTGGTTGTTCGCCGTATGGGGGCTGGACATGGTCAGCAAGCTCTCACCTTCCCCTGGAGGACACAAGTTCTTGCTGGTGGCGATTCACAAATTCACAAAGTGGATAGAAGCCAAACCAGTAATGAACATGGAGGTCGACACGGCAGTCAAATTCGTCTCCGGCCTCATTCACCGCTTCGGCGTCCCACGCAGCATTATCACGGACAATGGCTCCAACTTCACTGCTTTGGTGTTCAAAGATTTCTGTCACAAATGACGGATCCACATAGACTATGCGTCAGTGGCCCACCCTCAGTCCAACGGACAGGTCGAATGGGCCAGCGGGCTGATCATGCAAGGTCTTATGCCACGGCTCATAACACCACTAGTTCGAGCAAAAAGCAACTGGGTGGAGGAGCTCCCATCCGTCCTCTGGAGCTTGTGAACAACGCCAAACAAATCCATCGGCTACACGCCCTTCTTCATGGTATACGGGGGGGAGGCAGTCCTCCCGTCAGACATCGAATATGACTCGCCATGAGTCAGAGCATATGACGAGGAGGCCGCTGAGGACAATAGGAAAGACGACGTCACAGCAAAGGAAGAAGCACACCTCCTCACTATCGAACGCACCAACATCTACTAGCAGAAACTGCACCAGTACCAAGGCCGGCACGTCCGGGCACGCGAGTTCAACGTCAGCGACCTCGTCCTACGCCTCAAGCAGAAACAATGCAAGAACAAGATGTCCTCCCCATGGGAGGGCCCCTTCATAATCCACGAGGTCCTCAACAACGAGGCGTACTACCTTCGCAACAAGAAAATAGGTCGGATCACTTCGCGACCTTGGAATACCGAGCATCTCCGTTTATTTTATGCATAGCCTTCTCAGTATTATGTACTTTCTACATAAATAAATTGCAAAATCTGCATCTCATGTACTTTTAGCTCAAACAAAATTAGGTTGAAAAATAAGGAGGCCAATGAGACCTTCCACATTTTTTCATCTCCCTTCTATAGTTTGCTAAAAGTAACATGACACACCGCTATTCAACACAAACACATTCTTGAACCCCTTGGGATAGACAAATTGTGGAAGAACAAACGAATCTCATTGTTGAGGGACTTGGGGACTGCATCGCTATAAATGGACCTCCCCGCAGCTCCACCCGAAGGCTGCATCGTACGTTCCTACTTTTTGTTCCGGACCCTTGTGGATGCTTCTTCTGCCAACCTCCCACAACTTCGTGCTCCGAGGCTGCATCGACGCAATTTTGTTGGTAGTCCTTCCTTTGGGGAGAGCAACCATCGAGGATGTCGAACGACTGAATCAGGCATTCTGGTCACAGCGAGCCCCACCAAATATGCCTACGGCATCAACAAGCACAAAAGGGGATCTCTGCTCCTAACCCAGGCAGAGGCACTTCACCGCCTCTACGGCATAAAAAAATATATACACCTCATTTTTCAAGCAAACACACGCACATATGTGAGGTCATATTAATAAGTATCACAAAGGAAGTTGAGAATCACTTTGTTTTCAGGCTAACAAGCTCATGCCTCGCGACGACTCTCCTCGGCGGCAAATGCCGCAACGGACTCCACGTCTCCGTAGAAGCTCTGCGTCGGACGGGCCTACGGCTCCGTGGTAACTATACCATGGGCGGACCACTCTGGACGACACGCCCGCGGCCTCGCAACCACATACTGTGCACCAGCCGTGGCCGCGGCCTCCTGAAGATCCATCAGGCACTGCGCCGCTTGCGGCATATGCGCGATGAGCTGGTTGAGGTCGGCACCCCGAGCTTCGCCGACCCACAAAGCTGCCTCAGCCTAAGCCAACGCCCCGGCCATTCGCCCGAGGGTAGCTGTCACGACGCCGAGCTGCGATGAGCCCGGCGGACAAAGCAGGTCCGGTAACATGGCTACACAAGAAAAAGACCCCACAATGAGTGGTCAGAAGATGGAAGAAAAAGACCAGTCATCCAAAGCACAATACTCACAACTCGCGGTGGCCTCCAGCTGACCTCGGTGCGCATGCTGTGCCTGGAGATCCCGCGCTGCATGCTGCCTGGCCTCCGTCAAGGAGGATTCCCATGTCTTGTAGCCCTCCAAGCGGGTCTGAGCGTCCGCAGCATGTCCTCAAGTGGCTTCCAGCCGTCGTCGAAGGTTGGCCTCCACCTCCTGGCTCTCCCTCAACTTAGAGCGAAGATCCTTGGTAATGCCACGGTTGTTATCTAGTATGCCGTTATCCGCCCTCGGTAGCTCCCGGCAGGTGTGGGCCTCCGCGCCCTTGGCACTAGCAACATCTTGCGCATGGCTCGCGGCCTTGTGGTCGGCGTCCACCTGAGCCTGCAGCTGTTGGAGTTGCTCGAAAGCTGCAG
Organism: Elymus sibiricus; assembly: GCA_039707655.1. Taxonomy (NCBI): domain Eukaryota; kingdom Viridiplantae; phylum Streptophyta; class Magnoliopsida; order Poales; family Poaceae; genus Elymus; species Elymus sibiricus. Next base: position 300,208,401 of record CM077676.1, on the reverse strand, counting down.
TTACATACAACATCGAAGAGGTCAGAAAAGAACTATTCCGTGGACAACTACGCATCAAAACACAGGACTCATAGCAGACGTCCGCACGAGACCTCCGCAAGTGGGCCACCCGCTCCTCCTCCACCGCCACTTGACATCCCAGCTCTTGAGCTCGGTTGTCTAGTTCTGACGTCCGGGTAACAAGGGCCTGCATACACAAAACAAGATCCTCAAGCGCATTATGACATATAATCCGCTTAAGGCCCGGGGGCTACTGGGCAAGGACCAAGGTCCACTTACCTTGATTCCGACCTCCGCCGCCGAGCTAAAATCAGCAAGGGCAGTTCCCAGAGCTTGCCCCAAGACACCGCTCTAATGAACGAGCGAAGTTAGCGCAAGGAAGCCTTCCGAGACCCCTTCAGATAGCAGAGGAGGGGATGGTGCGCCGCCACCTCAAGCGTCCAAGAGCCCGAAACGGCTAGGAGGCTCGGAGGTCCCAGACCCCGAACCACCGCGTGGCCGCTCCCCCAAGGGGATCACAGACGACACGGGCAGACGACGACTGGCAACTTTCTTCTTCCCCGTCGCCTTCGGCCTCTAAGAAGGGACAAGCGGCAGTGCGGAGGTCGGAGACACGGGCGTCCGGTCAGGACGTTCCACCAGCGGCAGAAGCTCTGCCTCACAAGAGCCAGGTGACCTGGGCGACGACCCCACAGATTCGGGCCGCGCGTCAGCGGACCCAGAGTTTTCTGCCCGCAACGGCGGGCCGGCGATGAGCTCCACCTGCAGCCGAGCGCCCTTCGTTGGGGGCACATCCTCCGATGTCAATCCCCGCCTCTTAGATACGCCTTCACAACTAGTCGTAGCCCTCACTGTGGAATCGTTGTAATCACCCTCGGTGATGGGCTTCAACCCAGGGCAGTACGAGGCCGCAACACCAATGTGAGGCCGCAAAAGTCGGGATTCGCGTGTTAGGTGCCTAAAAGACTGACGAAAGAACAGCAAAACATCAGGAGGATATTAACGGGCACATCCCCGAAGGCATAGTGGGACGGCAAATACCAGCAACTTACCACAGGCCATGGATTGGCCATACTATAAGGCTCCATAGCTACCCGAAGGCGGAGCTCCCCGAAGGGGAGGCCGGTCAGCAGGCATAGGCGATCTTCAATCTCGCTTTCAAAGAGCTCACGCCTGAGCAAACAGTTGGGATTGCACCTCCCGCGGTATTCGTACATCGGCGGGTTAATGCGCCCCAAAGGTTGGGTTTTCCTTTCCACCCAAGTCTTCAAAATCTGCAGGCCGGTGAGACCTTTCCCCTGTAGACGGGAAACCGCGTCCACAAGGTAGCCGGTCCCGAATCAAGATCAACCTTCGACAGCCAATCTGGTTTTTGACAACATGGCACGTCAGCAAACTCCGGTAACCCAGGATTGCTAGGGTCATGAAAATTATCCGGAGCATAGAACCACCCCCGTTTCCACGACTCCATTTCCGGGGCTAACACCACGTCGAAATAGTTGGAACACTGGCGAGGCTGAAGGATGGCCCCGCCATAGGAAGGGATCTTGCCATCCTTAAGGCACGGGTCCACTTCGAAAAAGTACCGAAGGAGGCCGCGAGGTGAGGTCGGATTTCCAGGAAGCACTCACAAAGGGCCACGAAGCAAAAGAGGTGCAGAACGCCGCCCAGGGTCAGGTGATGCAGCTGCAGCCCGTAGAGGGCCAACACGTCCCTGGTGAAGGAACTTAATGGAAGCCGCAACCCACAGTGCATGAACGCCACATGCACCACCTGGTTCTAATGCAATGGCCGCAGGACCTTGTCTCTCAACTGCGGTGCCATCCAGCCCATCTCGGTGAACTCCAGCAGGCGCCCCATCGTCACCAACTGCTCCAGTTGGGATCAAGAGATAGAGAAGTGCTCCCAGTCACTAACCCACTCGGGCGGGTGAGGAAGATGCGGCAGCGCTGCATCGAGCGAGTCACCCTGGCCAAGTCCTTCTTCGGAGGTAGTAGGAGGGGCAGCCATCACTCCTCGGGAGGCGGAGATACAATCGCCTTCGATCTAGCAAGGATAAGTGGAAGCCTGACGGAGAAGGAGAGGAATCAGCAAGATCCGATGTGGCTGCCCCGCCGCCGTGTTTGAAACAGGGTGGCATGCGAACCTTACCCAAGACGGCACCCGCGCCAACGGTGGGCCGGCCCATGAAACTTTGGGCCCTGCCATCCGGAGAAGCAGTGATGCTACCAGGGGGAAGAAGGAGAAATCTGCATCGCAAAAGATTAAGGTGTTGGAAATATGCCCTAGAGGCAATTAATAAAGTGTTTATTATCATATTTCTCCGTTCATGATAATGGTTTATTATTCATGCTAGAATTGTATTGACCGGAAACTTAATACATGTGTGGATAATAGACAAATACTGAGTCCCTAGTAAGCCTCTACTAGACTAGCTCGTTGATCAAAAGATGGTCAAGATTTCCTGACCATGGACATGAGTTGTCATTTGATAACGGGATCACATCATTAGGAGAATGATGTGATGGACTTGACCCAACCGTTAGCATAGCAAATGATCGTTCAGTTTATTGCTATTGCTTTCACTATGTCAAATACACGTTCCTCTGACCATGAGATCATGCAACTCCCGGATACCGTAGGAATGCTTTGGGTGTATCAAACGTCACAACGTAACTGGGTGATTATAAAGGTGCACTACAGGTATCTCCGAAAGTGTTTGTTGAGTTGGCATGGATCGAGATTGGGATTTGTCACTCCGACTATCGGAGAGGTATCTCTGGGCCCTCTCGGTAATACAGCATCACAGAAGCCTTGCAAGCACCGTGACTAAAGAGTTAGTTGCAAGATGATGTATTACGGAACGAGTAAAGAGACTTGCCGGTAACGAGATTGAACTAGGTATAAGATACCGACGATCGAATCTCGGGCAAGTAACATACCGCCGGACAAAGGAAATAACGTATGTTGACATCTGAGGTTCACCGATAAAGATCTTCGTGGAATATGTAGGAACTAATATGAGCATCCAGGTTCCGCTGTTGGTTATTGACCAGAGAGTCATCTCGGTCATGTCTACATCATTCCCGAACCCGTAGGGTCCGCACACTTAAGGTTCGATGACGATTTAGTATTATATGAGTTATGTGATTGGTGGCCGAAGTTTGTTCGGAGTCCCGGATGAGATCACGGACATGACGAGGAGTCTCAAAATGGTCGAGAGGTAAAGATTCATATATTGGAAGGCTATATTCGGACGTCGGAAAGGTTCCGAGTGATTCAGGTATTTTTCGGAGTACCGGGGAGTTACGGGAATTCACCGGGAGAAGTAATGGGCCTTATTGGGCCATGCGGGAAAAGGAGAGGCAGGCCACGTGAGGAGGCGCACGCCCCCCCTTGCCCAAACCGAATTGGACTAGGGGAGGGGGCGCAGCCCCCTCTTTCCTTTCCCTCTCCCTTCCCCCTTTCCTACTCCGTATGGGAGGTGGAATCCTACTAGGACTAAGGAGTCCTAGTAGGACTCCCCACACTTGGCGCACCCCTAGGGGGCCGGCCTCCTCCCTCTCATCCTTTATATACGGGGGCAAGGGGGCACCCCAAAGTACACAATTGTCCCATAGCCGTGTGCGGTGCCCCGATCTCCGTTTTCCACCTCGGTCATATTTTCGGAGAGCTTAGGCGAAGCCCTGCCGGAATCACTTCACCGTCACCGTCGCCACACCGTCGTGCTGACGGAACTCATCTACTACCTCGACGTCTTGCTGGATCAAGAAGGCGAGGAACGTCACCGAGCTGCACGTGTGTAGAACTCGGAGGTGCCGTACGTTCGGTACTTGATCGGTGGAGCTCGAAGGATTGTTCGACTACATCAACCGCGTTGTGAGACACTTCCGCTAACGGTCTACGAGGGTACGTAGACACACTCTCCCCTCTCGTAGCGATACATCTCCATGGATAGATCTTGCGTGAGCGTAGGAATTTTTTTGAAATTCATGCTCCGTTCCCCAACATAAGGAGGCTGCTACTTGTAGCTTGCGTTGGTTTTATCCCCGAAGAGGAAGGGATGATGCAACACAGCAGAGGAATTTTTTTGAAATTCATGCTCCGTTCCCCAACAGTGGCATCCGAGCCAGGTCTATGCGTAGATGTGATTTGCACGAGTAGAACACAAGTGAGTTGTGGGCGTGGGTGTATACATATTGCTTGCCGTTACTAGTTGTTACTTGATTTGGCGGTATTGTGAGATGAAGCGGCCCGGACCGACATTACGCGTACGCTTACGCGAGACAGGTTTCACCGCTACGTGCACTCGTTGCATAAAGGTGACTGGCGGGTGTCTGTCTCTCTCACTTTAGTTGAATCGGTTTCAATGAAGAGGGTTCTTTTAGAAGATCAAAAAGCAATCACTACACCACGTTGTGGTCTTGCGTAGGTAAGAACGGTTCTTGCAAACCCGTAGCAGCCACGTAAAACTTGCAACAACAAAGTAGAGGACGTCTAACTTGTTTTTGCAGGGTATGCTGGTGATGTGATATGGCCAAGACATGATGTGATATAAGTTGTTGTATGAGATGATCATGTTTTGTAAGTTATCAGGCAACCGGCAGGAGCCTTATGGTTGTCTCTTTATTGTATGCAATGCCAACGCTATGTAATTGCTTTACTTTACCGCTATTAGTTAGCAGTAGTAGTAGTAGCAATAGCCGGCGAGACGACCACGACGCTACGATGGAGATCAAGGTGTCACGACGCTACGATGGAGATCAAGGTGTCAACCCGGTGACGATGGAGATCATGACGGTGCTTTGCTGATGGAGATCAAAAGCACAAGACGATGATGGCCATATCATGTCACATATATTGAATTGCATGTGATGTTAATCCTTTTATGCATCTTATTTTGCTTAGGACGACGGTAGCATTATAAGATGATCCCTTCACTAAATTTCAAGATAAGTGTTCTCCCCTAGTATGCACCGTTGCGAAGGTTCGACGCTTCTAAGCACCACGTGATGATCGGGTGTGATGGATTCTTTCGTTCGCATACAACGGGTGTAAGCCAGTTTTACACACGCAGAATACTTGGGTTAAACTTGACGAGCCTAGCATGTACAGACATGGCCTCGGAACACAAGAGACCGAAAGGTCGAACATGAGTCATATAGTAGATATGATCAACATGAAAGATGTTCACCATTGATAACTAATCCACCTCACGTGATGATCGGACGTGGTTTAGTTGATGTGGATCATGTTACACTTAGACAACTTGAGGGATGTTAATCTAAGTGGGAGTTCTTAAGTAATTTGATTAATTGAACTTCAATTGTCATGAACATAGTCTTACTTGTCTTAGCAAATTTATGTTGTAGATCCATAGACCGCGCTGTAGTTCCCCTGTTTTATTATGTTCCTAGAGAAAACGAAGTTGAAAGTTGATGGAAGCAACTATGCGGACTAGGTCCGTGATCTGAGGATTGTCCTCACTGCTGCACAGAAGGCTTATGTCCTTAATGCACCGCTCAGTGAAATACCCCACGGCTTCGTCTGAGGACGTTATGAACGTCTGGCAGACAAGAAAAGATGACTACTCGATAGTTCAGTGCGCCATACTTTACGGCTTAGAACCGGAGCTCCAAATATGTTTTGAGCAACACGGAGCATATGAGATGTTCCAAGAGCTGAAAATCTGTTTTTCAAGCTCACACCCGCGTCGAGAGGTATGACACCTTCGACAAGTTCTATAGCTACAAGATGGAGGAGAACAGCTCCGTTAGTGAGCATGTACTCAGAATGTCTGAGTACTTCAAACACTTGAATCAAGTGGGAGTTAGACTTCCGAATAAAGTGGTGATTGATAGAGTTCTCTAGTCACTATCACTAAGCTACTGGATCTTCGTGATGAACTATAAACATGCAAGGGATAGAAGATCCTTAAGCTATTCGCGATGCTACAATCTGCGGATGTAGAAATCAAAAAGGGGAGCATCAAGTGTTGATGGTTAATAAGACCACTAGTTTCAAGAAGGGCAAGGGAAAGAAAAGGGAACTTCAAGAAGAACGGTAAAACAGTTGCCGCTCACACGAAGAAACCCAAGGCTGAACCAAACCTGAGACTTAGTGCTCCCATTGCAAAGGGAAATGTCACAGGGAGCGGAACTTCCCCAAAGTAACTGGCGGATAATAAGACTGGCAATGTCAACAAAGATATTTGATATACATGTTATTGATATGTACCTTACTAGTACTCGTAGGAGCACCTGGGTATTTGATACTTGTTCAGTTGCTTACAACTTGAAACATGGAGCTTCGGAATAAACGAGGGCTAGCTAAGAACGAGGTGACGATGTGCATTGGAAGTGTCTCCAAGGTTGATGTGATCACCATCGCCACGCTCTCTCTACCTTCAGGATTAGTGATGAACCTAAATAATTGTTATTTGGTGCTTGCGTTAAGCATGAACATTATATCTGATAGTGTTTATTGCAAGACGGTTATTCAATTTCAGAGAATAATTGTTATTCTATTTATTTGGATAATATCATTGATGATCATGCACTTAAAATGAAAGGTTTATAGAATCTTGATCGTAGTAATACATATGTTCATAACACGAATGCCAAAAGATAATGATAGTACCACATATTTGTGGCACTGCCGCTTAGGTCATATCAGTGTTAAACACATGAAGAAACTCCATGCAGATGGGTTTTTGGAATCTCTTGATTATGAATCATTTGAGACATGTGAACCGTGCCTTATTGGCAAGATGACTAAAACTCCGTTCTCCGGAACAATGGAGCGAGCAACCAACTTATTGGAAATAATACATACCGATGTATGTGGTCCGATGAGTGTTGAGGCGCGCGGTGGATATCGTTATGTTCTCACGTTCACTGATGATTTGAGTAGATATAGTTATGTCTACTTGATGAAGCATAAATCTGAAACATTTGAAAAGTTCAAAGAATTTCAGAGTGAAGTAGAGAACCATCGTAACAAGAAAATAAAGTTCTTACGATCTGATCGTGGAGGAGAATATTTGAGTTACGAGTTTGGCAATCACTTAAGACAATGTGGAATTGTTTCACAGCTCACGCCACATGGAACACCACAGCGTTATGGTGTGTCCGAACGTCGTAATCGTACTCTATTGGATATGGTGCGTTCTATGATGTCTCTTACCGATTTGCCACTATCATTTTGGGGTTATGCATTAGAGACAGCTGCATTCACTTTAAACAAGGGCACCGTCTAAATCCGTTGAGATGACACCGTATGAACTGTGGTTTGCAAGAAACCTAAGATGTCATTTCTGAAAGTTTGGGGATGCGATGCTTATGTCAAAAGGCTTCAGCCAGATAAGCTCGAACCCAAAGCGGATAAGTGCGTCTTCATAGGATACCCAAAAGAGACCGTTGGGTACACCTTCTACCACATATCCGAAGGCAAAGTTTTTATTGCTAAAGAATGGAGCCTTTCTAGAGAAGGAGTTTCTCTCGAAAGAAGTGAGTGGGAGGAAAGTAGAACTTGATGAGGTAATTGTACCTCCTCTGGATAGTAGTACGCCACAGAAAGAAATTTCTGTGACACCGACACAGACCAGAGAGGAAGTAGATGATGATGATCATGAAGCTTCGGATCAAGTTTCTACAGAACCTCGTAGGTCAACCAGGACACGCTTCGCACCAGATTGGTACGGCAATCTTGTCTTGGAGGTCATGTTGTTAGACAACGGTGAACCTACGAACTATGAAGAAGCGATGGCGAGCCCGGATTCCGACAAATGGCTTGAGGCCATGAAATCCGAGATTGGATCCATGTATGAGAACAAAGTGTGGACTTTGGTAGACTTGCCCGATGAACGGCGAGCTATTGAAAATAAATGGATCTTTAAGAAGAAGACGGATGTTGATGGTAATATCACCGTCTATAAAGCTCGACTTGTTGCTAAAGGTTATCACCAAGTTCAAGGAGTTGACTACGATGAGACTTTCTCACCCGTAGCGATGCTAAAGTCTGTCAGAATTATGTTAGCAATTGCCGCGTTTTATGATTACGAAATCTGGCAAATGGACGTCAAAACAGCATTCCTTTACGGATTCCTTAAGGAAGAATTGTATATGATATAGCCGGAAGGTTTTGTCGATCCTAAAGGCGCTAACAGAATATGCAAGCTCCAGCGATCCATCTATGGACTGGTGCAAGCATCTCAGAGCTGGAATACTCGCTTTGATGAAGTGATCAAAGCGTTTGGGTTTATACAAAGTTTATGGAGAAATTTGTATTTACAAGAAAGTGAGTGGGAGCTCTATAGCATTTCTAATAGTATATGTGGATGACATATTGTTGATTGGAAATGATGTAGAGTTTCTGGAAAGCATAAAAGAATTGAAAGGAGGTTTTCAATAAAAACCTGTTTTTGAGTTATCCACAGATTGGGCATCGAGATCTATGGAGACAGATCAAAACGCCTGATAAAAGTTCACACATCTTGATGAGTTTTTTGAAGAAGTTCAAAATAGGATCAAGTCAAAGAAAAGAGTTCTTGCCTGGTGTGAAGTGGAGTAAGACTTGAAAATCTAGGTAAAGGTTGTTTTACATGTTAGGCATCAAAATCTATAGAGATAGATTGAGACGCCTCATAGGACTTTCACGAAGCACATACCTTGACAAGATTTTGAAGAAGTTCAAAATGGATCAGTCAAAGAAAGGGTTCTTGCCTGTATTGCAAGGTGTGAGATTGAGTAAGACTCAAAGCCCGACCACGGCAGAAGACAAAGAGAAGATGAGTGTCATCCCCTATGCCTCAGCCATAGGCTCTATTTTGTATGCCATGCTGTGTACTAGACCTGATGTATGCCTCGCTATTAGCTTGGTGGGAAGGTACCAAAGTGATCCAGGAGTAGATCACTGGACAGCGGTCAAGAATATCCTGAAGTACCTGAAAAGGACTAAGGAAGAATTTCTCGGGAATAGAGGTGATAAAGAGTTCGTCGTAAAGGGTTACGTCGATGCAAGCTTTAAACACCGATCCGGAAGACTATGAGTCTCAGACCGGATACGTAAAGTGGGACAGTCGTTTTTGGAGTAGCTCCAAGCAGAGTGTGGTAGCAGCATCTACATATGACATAGAGATTTGCCAAGAACACACGGATCTGAATATTGCAGACCCGTTGACTAAAACCTCTCTCACAAGCAAAACATGATCAGCCCTAGAACTGATTTGTTGTTAATTACATGGAGATGTAAACTAGATTATTTACTCTAGTGCAAGTGGGAGACTGTTGGAAATATGCCCTAGAGACAATTAATAAAGTGTTTATTATCATATTTCTCCGTTCATGATAATGGTTTATTATTCATGCTAGAATTGTATTGACCGGAAACTTAATACATGTGTGGATAATAGACAAATACTGAGTCCCTAGTAAGCCTCTACTAGACTAGCTCATTGATCAAAAGATGGTCAAGATTTCCTGACCATGGACATGAGTTGTCATTTGATAACGGGATCACATCATTAGGAGAATGATGTGATGGACTTGACCCAACCGTTAGCATAGAAAATGATCGTTCAGTTTATTGCTATTGCTTTCACTATGTCAAATACACGTTCCTCTGACCATGAGATCATGCAACTCCCGGATATCGTAGGAATGCTTTGGGTGTATCAAACGTCACAACGTAACTGGGTGATTATAAAGGTGCACTACAGGTATCTCCGAAAGTGTTTGTTGAGTTGGCATGGATCGAGATTGGGATTTGTCACTCCGACTATCGGAGAGGTATCTCTGGGCCCTCTCGGTAATACATCATCACAGAAGCCTTGCAAGCACCGTGACTAAAGAGTTAGTTGCAAGATGATGTATTACGGAACGAGTAAAGAGACTTGCCGGTAACGAGATTGAACTAGGTATAAGATACCGACGATCGAATCTCGGGCAAGTAACATACCGCCGGACAAAGGGAATAACGTATGTTGACATATGAGGTTCACCGATAAAGATCTTCATGGAATATGTAGGAACTAATATGAGCATCCAGGTTCCGCTGTTGGTTATTGACTAGAGAGTCGTCTCGGTCATGTCTACATCATTCCCGAACCCGTAGGGTCCGCACACTTAAGGTTCGATGACGATTTAGTATTATATGAGTTATGTGATTGGTGGCCGAAGTTTGTTCGGAGTCCCGGATGAGATCACGGACATGACGAGGAGTCTCGAAATGGTCGAGAGGTAAAGATTCATATATTGGAAGGCTATATTCGGACGTCGGAAAGGTTCCGAGTGATTCAGGTATTTTTCGGAGTACCGGGGAGTTACGGGAATTCACCGGAAGAAGTAATGGGCCTTATTGGGCCATGCGGGAAAAGGAGAGGCAGGCCACGTGAGGAGGCGCACACCCCCCCTTGCCCAAACCGAATTGGACTAGGGGAGGGGGCGCAGCCCCCTCTTTCCTTTCCCTCTCCCTTCCCCCTTTCCTACTCCGTATGGGAGGTGGAATCCTACTAGGACTAAGGAGTCCTAGTAGGACTCCCCACACTTGGCGCACCCCTAGGGGGCCGGCCTCCTCCCTCTCATCCTTTATATACGGGGGCAAGGGGGCACCCCAAAGTACACAATTGTCCCATAGCCGTGTGCGGTGCCCCGATCTCCGTTTTCCACCTCGGTCATATTTTCGGAGAGCTTAGGCGAAGCCCTGCCGGAATCACTTCACCGTCACCGTCGCCACACCGTCGTGCTGACGGAACTCATCTACTACCTCGACGTCTTGCTGGATCAAGAAGGCGAGGAACGTCACCGAGCTGCACGTGTGTAGAACTCGGAGGTGCCGTACGTTCGGTACTTGATCGGTGGAGCTCGAAGGATTGTTCGACTACATCAACCGCGTTGTGAGACACTTCCGCTAACGGTCTACGAGGGTACGTAGACACACTCTCCCCTCTCGTAGCGATACATCTCCATGGATAGATCTTGCGTGAGCGTAGGAATTTTTTTGAAATTCATGCTCCGTTCCCCAACATAAGGAGGCTGCTACTTGTAGCTTGCGTTGGTTTTATCCCCGAAGAGGAAGGGATGATGCAGCACAGCAGAGGTAAGTATTTCCCTCAGTTATGAAACCAAGGTTATCAATCCAGTAGGAGAACCACACAACACCTCGTTAGCAGTACCTGCACACAAACAACAAATCCTTGCACCCAACGCAAACGAGGGGTTGTCAATCCCTCGGTGGTCAATTGCAAGATTAAATTGTATGTGATAGATAGATAGATTGAAACAAAAATACAAAATAAAATAAATAAAGAAAAAGTGCAGCAATATTTTTAGGGTTTTAGTAATTGATTTAGATAGACCCGGGGGCCATAGCTTTCACTAGAGGCTTCTCTCAAGAAAATAACATACGGTGGGTAGACAAATTACTGTTGGGCAATTGATAGGAAAGCAAATAATCATGACGATATCCAAGGCAATAATCATGTATATAGGCATCACGTCCGAGACAAGTAGACCGACTCCTGCCTGCATCTACTACTATTACTCCACACATCGACCGCTATCCAGCATGCATCTAGTGTATTAAGTCCATAAAGAACGGAGTAACGCCTTAAGAACGATGACATGATGTAGACAAGATAAACTCACGTATGAATAAACCCCATCTTTTTACCCTTAATAGCAACGATACATACGTGTCATGTCCCTTTCTGTCACTGGGATTGAGCACCGCAAGATCGAACCCATTACAAAGCACCTCTTCCCATGGCAAGATAAATCAATCTAGTTGGCCAAACCAAATCAATAGATCGGAGAAGAAATATGAGGCTATAATAATCATGCATAAAAGATATCAGAGAAGACTCAAATAATATTCATGGATAATCTGATCATAAACTCACAATTCATTGGATCCCAACAAACACACCGCAAAAAGTGATTACATCGGATAGAACTCCAAGAACATCGAGGAGAACATTGTATTGAAGACCAAAAAGAGAGAAGAAGCCATCTAGCTACTAACTATGGACCCGAAGGTCTGTGGTAAACTACTCACGCATCATCGAAAGGGCAGCAAGGTTGATGTAGAGCCCCTCCGTGATCGATTCCCCCTCCGGCGGAGTGCCGGAGAAGGCCTCCAGATGGGATCTCTCGAGAACAGAAACTTGCGGCGGCGGAAAAAGTATTTCGTGGACTCCCCTAAGGGTGATTTTTCTGGAATTTATAGTGGTGGAATTAGGTCAAACGGAGCTCTGTGGGCCCCACGAGGTACCAGGGTGCGCCTGCCCCCCCAGGCGTGCCCTGGTGCCTCGTGGTCACCCCCTGGGGCTTCTGGCCTTCTCCCGAAGCTTCTAATGTTTATCTTGTCCAGAAAAAAATCTCCAAAAAGTTACGTGACATTTGGACTTCGTTTGGTATTGATATTATGTAAAACAAAAACAGGGCAGAAAACAGCAACTGGCACTAGGCACTAAGTTAATAGGTTAGTCCCAAAAAATGATATATAATTGTTGTAAATGTATATAAAAACATCCAAGATTGATAATATAACAGCATGGAACAATCAAAAATTATAGATACGTTGGAGACGTATCAGAGGCCGGACACACGAAGGAAGGAGCCCGACGGAGACCTCGGAGCCCGGATGCCTGCGACCTCCGCCACGCTGGGGGGCTACTGACGGGGTCCTGTACCTGGGGTACCTGACGTAAGGGAGCCCGGCCTCAGCCTCATACGGGGCCCACCAGGCCCAAGAGACATCAGGAAGCCCTAGGGAGGCAAAGACGATGTACGTGCTCTCCAAGTCTAAGGGCGGCGGCAGGATTAATCTCACCAACCCCCCGTTGTAAACCCTAGACCTCTCATGCCTATATAAAGGAAGGTCTATGTTTTCATTCATCATCCAATCTTAGATCCAACTCTCGGTAGCCATCTCGTACACCATTGCAATCCTCTGCATGAGGTATCCCCTTACCATGAATAACAAGAAGAAGCAGGATGTAGGGTATTACTCTTCGGAGGCCCGAACCTGGGTAAATTGTGTGTGCAGACTCCGTCCCGGTACTTCCGATCTCGTCATGAACCCTACCGAGGGATCTGACGGTATTTTGCTCCGTCATAGATCATACTTGGAGTCCCTTGAACCGTAGATGAACGATCCCACGAACCACCCACGAACAGTCCCTCGAACGGAAGACCGAAAGCACGACCTTTCCACAGATTGCAAGCGTATGGTCTTCACGATCCGGCAGCGCTTCACCGTCCAGAGCTAATCATTGCCGGAGAATTAGAGGGAGGAGATTAGAACCACACTGGGCTTCTAATTATGAGGATTAAAGGATCTAGATCTAGCTCTAATTGAGCAACTAGGACCAACTAGAGCTAGAACTAGAGGAGGCTCCAAAAACTTGTGTGTCAAAAGTGCCCAAAGCCTCTAGTATATGTAGGTTGGAGGGGAGGAGGGGGCGCCACAAGGAGGGAAGGACTCCCCTCCACTTGCGCCGGCCAAGGGGGGAAGGAGGAGTCCTTCCCCCACCCCAATTCGGCCTCCCTAGGAGGAAAGGGGGGCGCCACCCCCTATCGGGCCCTTGTGGCCCAATCCTCCTTCCACCACTTGGCCTTTTAAGGCCCGTTGATATTAAATTAAATATAAAAGCCTCCTAACAATTACAAGAGTCTTTTATTATTAATTTAACATCACCAGAAACATTTTCCACCTATATATTATTTATCAGTAATACCCGGTATTGCCCGATAAACTCCGAAACCCTTCCGGTGACCCCGGAACGCTTCCGGTTCCTCTCAAAACTATTTCGAATATTAGTGAAACTATTTCACGAATAAATCCTCGATACTCCCATCCTACTAAGACTCAGTAGATCGTGATTACATTATGCTTGTGACCCTGTAGGTTCGGTAAAACATAGACATGAACGAAACCCCTTCGTTCAATGACCGATAGCGGAACCGTGGACGTCCATATCGATCCCTATGATTACACGAATGACATTCGAGTGAAATTTTGGTTATCATGTGATGTTCCCTTTGAGGGTGTCCCGGACTAGGGGGTACTTGTGGGATCGAGGAGATAGGTCTAGAGGGGGGGTGAATAGACTCCTAACCAGCCAAAGGTGCAGTTTTTAATTTCTCTTAGAATTTAGGCAGATTTTGGCACAAGTTAAGATCACTCCAATACCTTCTACACATGCATATCTAGAGATTGTGCAGCGGAAATAGTAAAGCATGCAATAGTACGGAAAGTAAAGGGGTAGAGTATGGAAGATCAAACGCAATGAAGACACGGTGGTTTTTGGCGTGGTTCCGATAGGTGGTGCTATCGTACGTCCACGTTGATGGAGATTTCAACCCACGAAGGGTAACGGCTGCGCGAGTCCACGGAGGGCTCCACCCACGAAGGGTCCACGAAGAAGCAACCTTGTCTATTCCACCATGGCTTACGTCCACGAAGGACTAGCCTCACTCGGGGTAGATCTTCACGAAGTAGGCGATCTCCTTGCCCTTACAAACTTCTTGGTTCAACTCCACATCTGGTTGGAGGCTCCCAAGTGACACCTAACCAATCTAGGAGACACCACTCTCCAAAAGGTAATAGACGGTGTGTTGTTGATGAACTCCTTGCTCTTGTGCTTCAAATGATAGTCTTCCCAGCACTCAAACAACTCCTCACAGATTTGGCTATGGTGGAAGAAGGGTTTGAGTGGAAAGCAACTTGGGAAAGGCTAGAGATCAAGGTTCAAATGGTAGGAATGGAATATCTTGATCTCAACACATGAGTAGGTGGTTCTCTCTCAGAAAATGAATGGTGGAAGTGTAGGCACGTTCTGATGGCTCTCCTTACTGAGAAGGATGTGGTGGAGGGGTATATATAGCCTCCACACAAAATCCAACCGTTACACACTTTTGACCCAACTCAGTGGCACCGAAACAATCATCTCGGTAGCACCGAACTGTGTAAAAGATATGAACGTTAGGAATCTCGGTGGGACCGATACGGACAACTCGGATGGACCGAAGTGCAATGGCTTAGGGCAAACCTCATCTCGGTGGCACCGATTGCATCAACTCGGTAGGACCGAAGTGAAGCAATAAGGCAACAGAGAGTTGGCAAGCCATCTCGGTTAGACCGATTTGCAAACTCGGTGAGACCGAAGTAAGTGCAAACGATTACAGAGAGTTGGCAAGGCCATCTCGGTGGGACCGAGATTCATTTCGGTGGATCCGATTTGTTAGGGTTTGGCAGTGGCTAAGTCTTGGATGAACTCGGTGGGGCCGGATAGGAAAAATCGGTGGGGCCGAGTTGGACTTTAGGTTTAGGACATATTTGGGTAGAGAGAGTGTTTGAGGGTTTAGGAATACTGTCACTAAGCACTTGAGCAAAAAGACCATTAAGCAACACCTCATCCCCTTTTAATAGTATTGGCTTTCCTATGGACTCAATGTGATCTTGGATCACTAAACCAAAAATGTAGAGTCTTGATCTTTGCCAATCCTTGTCCTTAGCATTTTGAAGGGGTTCCACGCCCTCTTGTCCATGCCACGCCATTGTTGAACTTGTCTGAAATTCACTAGATAAAAGCATTAGTCCAACACATGTATGTTGGCATAAATTACCAAAACCACCAAGGGAGCAAATGTGCTTTCAATCTCCCCCTTTTTGGTAATTGATGACAACATACATCAAAGCTTCAAATACAGATATAACAGAAGTATGTATGAAAGCTTTGAAGGAAACATGTAACATGTATGAACTCCCTGGAACTCCCCCTGGAGAGGTGCATATAATATGATGATATCACATGGGAGATATACATGCAACATGTATCTTGGCGATATGCATCAGAGCAATATATATAGCATTTAGGTGTCCACATGTCCATGATTGTCTTCTTGCAAACAATATATACTAGCAAGAGGTCAGTCATGCACATGAGTGTGATGCATATACTTACCTTGAAGTTCTTGATCAAGTACCTGAAGAAATACACTTGAGAAAAAAAGGTTAGATAACACACGATAATTTCCTCAAGAAAAGACACAAGGTCAACAAGAAACCAAGATTGGGATGACATGTAGAAGAGAGTATCACAAGGTGAATACTTCTTTGAAGCAGACATGTCCCCAAAAGAAATAGTTGTCTCCCCTTAAAGAACTTCCTCTCCCCCTGAATCTGACATTGGATATTGGGAGTAGGTAAGGAGAGAAAACTAGAACAACAACCAAAGAACAAACTTATCATGTTTCTCTCTCCCTAAAAGAAACATGTAACATTCTCTCCTCTTGTAAGGTGCATCTCTTTGTAATGATAAGCTTTGATGTATTCCTCTCTCCCCCTTTGACATCAATTTCCAAGAAGGGACTTCAAGGTTATTGAATAAGTGGGTTTGGTCCTTGAGAAACACATCTAGATGCAAATAGAGGATAAGAATCATTGAGTGGAGCTGGAGCAGAAAAACTCAGGACAAATTTGACAGAAAGTTCCTTAGGGCAGCCAAATCGGTGACACCGAGTTGATTCAATTCGGTGGGACCGAGTTTGATGCAATGGAACCTTTTTGTCAACTCAGCTCACTAGGCAAAGGAAATCTCACAAGGATTTGCAATGAATTAACTGCGAAACAGACCAAACGAAATGAAACAGAAAAGAGGCAAAGAAACATCTAGATGAAGGTTTTTTTTTTGAACAGAAACACTCTAGCAAGAGGAGAACAAACAGAAGGAACACTAGAGAACTTCATCTAGATGGGTCGGCGGCTAAGTCACCTATGTTAGAGTATATTGACTTAGGAGTCAAGTGAGAACACTTGATCATAGGTCATACTCATCGTTTAAGCTCAAAAATGGGGTTGCCATTTTTCTTTTAAGCATTTCAATGTATTCATATCTTGTTGAGTTGCTTTAGCTCATGTCTTTGAGTAAAGCTTCTCTAAGATGTGAGAACTTACATTGGGATTTTGTGGTGAAGTCCATCATGTAGTTGAACTTGAAGTGGATGCTCATGAATTGAAGTTTGGAGCTATCCTATCATTTGTAGTTCATCTTCCTACATGGGTTAGTTTTGCAAGGAATAACATGTGTATCCAAAATGACAAGAATGATGCATAACTCAAATGTTGTCAAAGGATATGTTTAGGTTGTCTTGTTCCTTGTTCCTCCATCAATTGTTGATACTTGGGTTATACAAGATTGCTTATGATAAACCAACTTGCGGTCGTGGCAAGGTGTGACCCTTCGGTAAAAGTTGTCAGATGAGAACACTGTTCACGCCGAAGCGGCTAGCCTTCGGGGCTAAGTTATTATTATACTTCGTTACCGAGGTACAGTTCGGCGTATGTGCGACCGGACAATGCTTGAGAATACAACTCGGAGTAATACATGCCTGTTACCGGTGTCGCAGAGGAAAGTGAACTGGTCCACGAAGCCAATGGTGTTCGGCGTCTACCTCGGCTTCGAAGACTAGTTCGGGGGCTACTGAGGGTGTCCCGGACTAGAGGGTACTCGGGCTACCGGCCTATCTCTCGTAGGCCGGGTTGGTGGGCCGCCCTCTACACGTCGATGGAAGGCCGGATTGTGGACGACCCCGTGCATCAGAAGGAAACCTCCGAAGACTTGGCGTCTCCTCCAAGAAACAGTTGGCATAATCGGCATGTTTGTCCCCTGATGGTAACCGGCCATGTGTAACCCTAGGACCTCCTGGTGTCTATATAAACCAGAAGGCCTAGTCCGTAGAAGGGGAGATATCATTACCTAGGGTTTAGCCCAGTCGATCTCGAGGTAGATCAACTATGTAACCTTCATACAATCACATCAATACAATCAAGCAGGACGTAGGGTATTACCTCCTTGAGAGGGCCCAAACCTGGGTAAACCACTGTCTCTACGTTCCCTGTTACCATCGACTCCTTGACCCATAGTTTGGATCCCCTACCCGAGATCTGCCGGTTTTGGTACCGACATTGGTGCTTTCATTGAGAGTCCCGTCGTGGGTCGCCAAGGATCGATGGCTCGCCATCCCCGGACAGTTCTTCAGCAATGGAACCTGCAGCGGGGATATCATCGGCCTCGGACAGCTCTTCTCTTCAGCAACGGAGTTCGCAGCGGGGACATCTTCGTCCCCGGCCAGCTCTTCGCGTTCGGCAGCATCGTGTTGCACGCCGATCCGACCGGTCGCCTCAACCAGGTCGGCAGCTTTGCCCCCGAGCAGGAAATCAGGTTCGGCGGCCTTGAGTACGTCGCCGATGCTCGAGGCGATCTGGTCTTCACTGGGTTCTCGGCCTTACCCGAGGAACCCACCAACTCCGAGGCCTTGACTTCGGATTCCTTCCCCACCCCCGTCCTCGGGGCGGGCCTCGGTTCGGATCTGACCTTGAGATTGGATCTGACCCCGGAGCCGGAAAATCAAGGGTCACCCTTGGTCGAACACACTCCCGTTATCGGCGCGCCGGAACCCAGCTCCGATGGCTGCCCGAACATAGATCCGGTTGACCCCTCGATTTTAAGCGAGATTCTAGACCGGATCCAGATGATAAATATCGCGGACGGCCCGCCCTCGGACCAGGAGCAGGTCGGACAGGATGCCGGCCGCGGGGAATTTTGCGTCCCACCCACCACCCACTTGGTAGCCACTGTCGAAGATTTAACCGACATGCTGGACTACGCCTCCGAGGAGGCTGACGACAAGGATGAGAACATTGACGTCCCGTCCTACACGGATACCTTCCTTGCCACTGCAAATACCGGAAAGTGGACCGCCACCTCCACCTATGACATTTACATGGTTGACACCCCCATGAAGGACGGTGACACAACCAAGAAGGGCAGCGACGACACCACCGAAGACCCGCCCAGACGCCGACGACGGCGAGCCAGAGGGCGGGGGAAGGGCAAGGAAAATCACACAGACACAAACGACACCGGAGATAACGAGACTCCGGATAATTTGGGGGAGCTCGGCGATAACACGCCCGAGCAACGACCTGACGCCCCTGAAGGGCACGAGGACCAGGGTGACCCCGAGGACCTCGATGGTTCCGAGGACAGTAATTACCTCCCTCCATCCAAAGAGGAAGATAGCCTCGGACCCGAAGACTTTATCGTCCCAGAGGAAACCCTGGAACAAGAAAAATTCAAGCGGCAACTCATTGCCACTGCCCGAAGCTTGAAGATGAAACAACAACAGCTAAGGGCCGAACAGGATACACTCAACGACAGATGGACGATGGTCCTAGCCGCCGAAGAAGGCCTCGACGATCAACGTCAGGGCCAATATAAGAGTTACCCACGGCGGCGCCTCCTTCCAGAATTCGAGGATGAGGCCTTCGAGCCCGTACCTCCGAGACGAACTTACGCAGACCAGCCCGATCGGCCCCCTCGAGGACGAGATAGGCCGGCCATGGAAACCGAGCTCCCACCCGCGCCCCCTCAAGGACGAGATAGAGCGGCTGGAGAAACCGAATACCCACTCGCGCCCCCTCGAGGACGAGATAGAGCGGCTGGAGAAGCCGAATACCCACCCGCGCCCCCTCGAGGACGAGATAGAGCGGCCGGAGAAGCCGAACTTCCGCCCGTGCCCCCTCGAGGACGGGGTAGGGCGGCCAGGGAAACCGAATACCCACTCGTGCCCTCTCGCCGAGCTGGCAAAGACCCGGTTCAACCGGATGACCAATATGATCTGCGCCATGACCTGAACGCACGCAGGCTCCAGTCGAGGTCCATTTACGGATCCATAGGATACGCACCCGTCGGGCGGGACGGATACCAAGCCTGGCGCGATAGAAACGACAGAGCTCGGGAACAGCACCGTGCCCGGATGATAACCGATCTCCGGCGCGATGTGGCCCGGGCTAGGGGCGCCGCACACCCAATGTGTTTCACAGACGAGGTGATGCAGCATCAGTTCCCCGAAGGGTTCAAACCCATCAACATCGAATCCTATGATGGGACAACTGACCCGGCCGTATGGATTGAGGATTTTCTCCTCCACATTCACATGGCCCGAGGAGATGATCTCCACGCTATTAAGTACCTACCGTTGAAACTCAAGGGACCGGCAAGGCATTGGCTGAACAGCCTACCCGAAAACTCCATCGGGAGCTGGGAAGAGCTCGAGGATGCATTCCGAGCTAACTTTCAAGGAACCTATGTTCGGCCACCGGATGCCGATGACCTGAGCCATGTTATTCAGCAGCCCGGAGAGTCAGCCCGGCAATTCTAGAACCGATTCTTGACCAAGAAAAACCAGATCGTTGACTGCCCAGATGCCGAAGCAATTGCGGCATTCAAGCACAGTATCCGGGACGAGTGGCTCGCCCGCCAGCTCGGCCAGGACAAGCCGAGAACAATGTCGGCCCTTACCTCCCTAATGACCCGCTTTTGCGCGGGTGAAGATAGTTGGTTGGCTCGTCGAAGCAACCACCCCAAAGACCCCGGCACTTCAGAAGCCCGGGACGGGAACGGCAAACCGCGGCGCAATAGAAATAACAAGCGCCAGCACTCAAACAACGGCGGTGAAGCCGATGACACAGCGGTAAACGCCGGATTCAGCGGCTCGAAATCGGGACAGCGGAAAAAACCCTCTAAAGGGAACCGGGATGCCACGTCTGCGCTGGACAGAATATTGGATAGGCCCTGCCAGATTCACGGCACCCCTGACAAGCCAGCTAACCACACCAACCGTAACTGTTGGGTAATTAAGCAGGCCGGCAAAGCCACAGCCGAAGAACAGGGCAAGGGCCCCCAGAGCGACGACGACGACGAACCTCGCGGGCCGAATAATGGAGGCCAAAAACAGTTCCCTCCAGAGGTCAAAACCATGAACATGATCTATGTCACACACATACCAAACAAGGAGCGGAAACGCGCGCTTCGGGATGTCTACGCCTTAGAGCCGGTAGCCCCGAAATTCAACCCGTGGTCGGCTTGCCCGATCACTTTCGACCGTCGAGATCATCCGACCAGTATACGCCATGGAGGAACGGCGGCTCTGGTACTCGACCCCATCGTGGACGGATTTCACCTCACTAGGGTCCTGATGGACGGAGGTAGCAGTCTTAACCTGCTTTACGCAGATATAGTGAGGAAGATGGGGATCGGCCCGTCAAGGATCAAACCCAGCAACATCACCTTTAAAGGTGTAATTCCTGGCATCAAGGCACGCTGCTCGGGATCCGTGACTTTGGAAGTAGTCTTCGACTCGCCCGACAACTTCCGGGCCGAGGACTTGATCTTCGATATTGTTCCTTTCCGCAGTGGTTATCACGCACTCCTCGGACGGACCGCCTTCGCTCGCTTTAACGCCGTCCCGCACTATGCGTACCTGAAGCTCAAGATGCCAGGACCAAGGGGCGTTATTACCATTAACGGTAATACCGAGCGCTCACTCCGAACAGAGGAACACACTGCGGCTCTCGCCACCGAAGTCCAAGCTACCGAAGAGGCGTCGCAAGCCCAGTCCACTGCCAAGCCACTGGACGCACGCAAGCGCTCCCGAGCTGCAGCCTCGCCCCCGGCGCACTCCCATGCTCACCCCAAATAGGGATACGCGCCCCGCAGCACGGCCCACCTAGTCGCGAAATACGTACCTCGAATGCACAATTTCGCGCTCGAAATTCCATGGGCAGTTGTGGGGACACATAAAATAAAGGCCAAGAGCTCGGTTCGACCGACAACTGGCCAACAGATGTCTTCGCATCGACATCATCAACGGACACCATCTAGGGCCTGATCAGCGTCAAGCCAATATACCACGGCGACTTCTCAAAACCCTTTTTCAAGGGCTCGCCCGCCAAAGATTACTACCTCCACCGAATACACGGCGGCCAGCTTCGCTTCCACAGAAGCTTCTTGAAGAGCAAAGGCGCAGACGTGTAGCAGGGCGTAGTAGGGACGTCAAACCACTCATGAAGGCCCTGTGTAAACCTTTACTCTCCATATATACATTTCTTTAAAAGTATCTATTAAAGTTACTTCGGCAATCCGGATTGTACGGTTGGACGTCACACATTCCAAGGAAATAAAGACCACTTTATTATGGTATACTCGTGCAGTCATTCACGTTGCTTATTCCTTTCCGCCTTTTTTAGCCGAAGTAAACTATCGCGATACATGCATTTTAATCCGGCTAATAGACCGGGGGCTTGAACATAGATCTCGCCTTAAACTTTATCCTGGCACTTCTTTTTATTTTATGTGCTCAGCGTCATGGATATTGCATTATATGAATCAGTTCCGAATTGAGTCTTTGGTCAATAGTTGGGTTGCCCGGCTCCTGTGTTTACCCTCTTACGTTCCGTTCGATTGTACTTCTAGCTCGCCTGGTTAAAGTACCTCAGTGGAGAAAGCCGAAAACTGACTGTCCCAATAAGCGAGAACTGGTCGGCGATCCAATGACTGGCGTTAGCCTAAAATCATTGGAGGTTAGCCCGTGTTATATGAAGGGTTCTCTGTTACAGAAACCATGTGATGATGGTGTCAACCGCGGCTCGTCCGAATATCACAAATACCGGGGGCTCGTTACCGGCCCCCACCATCAAGCTCCTCTGGCTAAGTGAAAGCACTTAAACCGCATAGTCTGATTGCCTGGTTTTCCGTACATACAACCGCCTCCGGGCACCGAGACGTCGGCTAAGGATTTACGTATTACGAGAAAACACCCCATGCAATATTTGCAAGGGGGCTGAAGCGGACGACTGGTAACTTTCAGATTACAAATGGCCGCACAGGAGTCAAAATTAACATAATCAGGCATCTTTGTTCATAACCGAACAATTTGCATTCGCATAAAAGTTTCAACTCCTTGGTTACAAGGAAACTACATCTACTCATAAATTACATCCTTTGGGCATTGGGCATCTACTGCCCGAGCACCGTCCATCACGGCGGGAAAGTACTGCTCGGGACGCCTATGCTCTTTCCCTGGCGGCGGAGGTCCGATGGCCATCTTGGCTGGCTTTAGCTTTGGCCAATGTACCATTGTCTTGCCGAAGGCCATCCGAGCGCCCTCGATGCATGCGGAGCGCTTCCAGGCGTCGACCCGAGAAGGGGCGCCGTACAGCCTCTGCACCAGACCGAAGTAGCTGCTCGGCAGTGGCTCCGACGGCCATAGTTTGACGCAGAGGTCCTTCATCACCGGCTCCGCCATCCGATGCAGCTCCATCAGCTGTTTCATCTGGTTGTTGAGGAGGGGAGGGTGTTCGGGCGCTTGAAATTGCGCCCAGAAAAGCCTCTGCTCGGCCCAACCCTCCTGGCCGGCGAAGAACCTCGCCACATCCGCCGCACTCTTCGGAAGGTCCGCAAAGGCGCCTGCGGAAAGCCATACCCGCGTGAGCAACGCGAACTTGTTACCTCCAAAGACACATTGTAGCAAGTACAGCTTACCTTCCGCGATCAGCCTGACTTGGCGGAGCTCTTCTTGATAGCCGTGCGCCTCTATCCGCGCTTCCTTAGCCACCGCTGCCAACGAGGTCAGCTCGGCGGCCTGCTCCTTATTCTTCTGCTCGAGGGCCTCACACCTTGAGACGGCATCCCCGAGCTCCTGCTGCACTTCCAGCACCCTGGCCTCGTGCTTTTCACTTGCGGTTCTCACCGCCGCCAGCTCGGCAGCCGCCTGTTCGGCTGCCGACTTTTGCGCCGCCGCATCCACCTGATCTGTCCTCAGTGCGGCCTTGAGGCTTTCGACCTCCGCGGCGGCAGCTGCAGTACAATCGGTTATCTCCGTTAGGATACTTCGAACACTGCTTACAAACCTACGGCTGTATTCACTATCACAGCTCGGACTTACCTTGCGCCTCGTCGAACCTCTTGTTCACCAGGCCCAGATCATCCTCGGAGCTCTTTAGCTTCCAATTCAGCTCGGCCAACTCTTCGGCGTTGGCGGCTGCGGCCGACGATGATGCCTGTGCATTATTCTACGCATGTTAGTATCCGAGATATCGATTATTGATCCTCCGACCGGCTTTTCTCAACCGGTCAGAGTCTCGGGGGCTACTATGTATGAGACTATACATTTACACAAATGAATTTTTCTAAGGAAAAATCATTACTTCGCTCACCTTGAAGCCGGTAAGAAGGCCACTAAAGGCCTCCTTCAGTCCGTTATCTACGGACCAAAGACTTTGCAACACCGCGCCCATGAGGACACGGTGCTCTTCGGCGATAGAGGAGCTGGTTAGAGCATCCTCCATCTCGTCCGGCCACCCGGTCGATGCCCGCTCTGGGGTGGGCAGGGGTGGTGGTGGCGCTCCGGTTCCTTCCCTCTCAAAGTCCGGGGCGCCGGAATCCGGACGCCTTGACGTCTCCAGAGTCGTCCTCGGAGAAAGCTCGGATCGTCCGAGCTCCTCTTTGTTCACCAGAGGGGCCCTCCCCTCTTGGTCTTCGGCGACCGAGGCGTTCACCTCGGCCATGATAGTATCCCCTCCCCCCCTGTATGTGGCACGGGAGGAGTCCTCCTCGACAGGACCTCCTCGGCATCCTTGACGATTGGGGAAGGCGAGGCGCGGGATCCAGAGCCGCTCTCCGCTAGCGCCATCGGTGGAGAATCCCCCTCCGAAGCTCGGTCGGTGGGGAGATCGCGCAGCGGACTGCAAAATTGCACACGGAAACTTGATCAGTATCAAACCCAGTTCGGCTAAAGACGGTCAGGCAGTCGCTAGAGCGCGTACCTTTGAGCCTGTGGCTTGGCCCTGGGAATTTTCTGAGGAACCTCTTTGGAGGCCTCAGAGTCCTCGGCAGAAGCCAAGCTATCGCCGGACAAGGCTACCTTGGCCTTGCACGGTCTTTTGGGAGCGGGTTGAGGAGGCTCCTCCTCGGCATCCTCGGACGCCGCCCTCTTCCCTGCTCGGGAGGAATCGTCCTCCTCCCCGTCCTCTACCTGCTCCTTCTCCTCCTCTTGCGCGGAAGGAGCATTGGTGTCCCCGGATCTAGCACCCGGGGGTCTTCGGGAGCGGAGGCCCTCTCTGGCCTCCCCCTATTGGTTCTTCTTCTCCTTCCTTTCCGACACCTCGTACGGCTCCACGGCCAACATGGCCGTCAGGAGGGGCGTCCTGGGTCCCTCTGGCAGCGGCGCCGGACTGTCGATCCGCTGGGCCTTCTTCAGCCAATTCTGCGGATGAAAAGTAGCAAAGCTGAGTACCTTGTCAAAAGGGAACAGTGCGGATAAAACATACAAAATTGCTCATACCTCCCGTGGGGGATTTGCGGCGTCAAGTCTGACGTCTTCCTCCTCGGCCGGCCAGTCCTTCTACGGCTTGAATAACGCCCTCCACAGTTGGGCGTGGGAGGTGCGGAAGAAGCTGCGCACGGTGGCCAGGTCTCCGGGATTATAGGCCCACATGGGGGAAGCCCTGTCCTGGAAAGGGAGAATTCGGCGGCCGAGCATGATCTGGATCACGTTGACCAGCGCGACGCCCTTCTCTATCATTTTGGCAATCCAGCTCTGCAGCAGCACCACCTCCTTATTCGGCCCCCAGTCGAGGCCCTTCTTGGTCCATGAGACCAGCCTTATAGGGGGCCCGGAGCGGAAGGCCGGAATCGCCTCCCAATTTGCGCGCCTCGGCGCTGTGATATAGAACCACTCCTTTTGCCATACCTTGACGGTCTCGATGAAGGTACCGTCTGGCCATTCCACTCGGGGGAGTTTGCTGACCATAGCACCCCCACAGTCCGCCTGTTGGCCGTCGACGATCTTCGGCTTGATATTGAAGATCTTCAGCCACAGGCCGAAGTGTGGCCGGATCCGGAGAAAGGCTTCACAAATGATGATGAAGGCCGAGATATGGAGAAAGGAATTCGGCGCGAGATCGTGGAAGTCAAGCCCGTAAAAGAACATGAGACCCCTGACGAAGGGGTGAAGGGGAAATCCCAAACCTCGAAGGAAGTGGGGGGTGAACACCACCCTTTCGCCCTGTCGCGGCGTGGGGACGGCCTGGCCGGCCTCCGGAGCACGGTGGGCTACATCGGCGGGGAGATATCCCGCGCCCTTCAACTCCATGATGGCACTTTCAGTGACAACGGATGCCTCCCACTTGCCCTTGGACCCGGAACCCGCCATTGCTGAATTAGGCGGGTGGATGGAAAAGTTCTTAGGAGGGAGAGCGGATCTGGGCGTTGGAGCTCAAGAGATGGGGAAGGCAATGGCGAAAGGGGGAAACGAGAGCGTGCGAAAGGAATAAAGGTTGCGCCCCTTTATGGACTGTAAAAACTCACGGTTCTTTTACTGCGCCGCAGTCCCCGCCATTTCCCCATGTAACCGTGCCATTATGCGCGCGTGGGGTGAGGCGGATTATTGATCATATCCCTTGAAAACAGGACACGATCTCCATATCGATGAAACGTGCCAATGAAAACCGGCTCGAACCGCGAATCGAGTTTGTCATAAACCAACTTGCGGTCGTGGCAAGGTGTGACCCTTCGGTAAAAGTTGTCAGATGAGAACACTGTTCACGCCGAAGCGGCTAGCCTTCGGGGCTAAGTTATTATTATACTTCGTTACCGAGGTACAGTTCGGCGTATGTGCGACCGGACAATGCTTGAGAATACAACTCGGAGTAATACAGGCCTGTTACCGGTGTCGCAGAGGAAAGTGAACTGGTCCACGAAGCCAATGGTGTTCGGCGTCTACCTCGGCTTCGAAGACTAGTTCGGGGGCTACTGAGGGTGTCCCGGACTAGGGGGTACTCGGGCTGCCGGCCTATCTCTCGTAGGCCGGGTTGGTGGGCCGCCCTCTACACGTTGATGGAAGGCCGGATTGTGGATGACCCCGTGCATCAGAAGGAAACCTCCGAAGACTTGGCGTCTCCTCCAAGAAACAGTTGGCATAATCGGCATGTTTGTCCCCTGATGGTAACCGACCATGTGTAACCCTAGGAGCTCCTGGTGTCTATATAAACCAGAAGGCCTAGTCCGTAGAAGGGGAGATATCATTACCTAGGGTTTAGCCCAGTCGATCTCGAGGTAGATCAACTATGTAACCTTCATACAATCACATCAATACAATCAAGCAGGACGTAGGGTATTACCTCCTTGAGAGGGCCCGAACCTGGGTAAACCACTGTCTCTACGTTCCCTGTTACCATCGACTCCTTGACCCATAGTTCGGATCCCCTACCCGAGATCTGCCGGTTTTGGTACCGACACCCTTTGCTTCGCGATACTTTACAAAACCCGAGGTGAGATATATCGGTATCCTCTTGAGTCATACACATGCTCACTATACCTGTCTCCTCGTTACCGGTTTTGTTCTTCTTTCTCGTTGACGTGTTCCGGCATCCCTGTGACATAGTCACCTGTGTCTGGACAGCCGATGATGGATGCCGTCACACCGAGAGGGCCCTAAGAATATCTCTCCATCGTTGGAGGAGCAAATTCCACTCTCCAGCTATCTAGTCCCTTGTCAAACTTTCCGATGAACCTGTAAATTATCGTTATGATCACCGTGTTACAGATAACGTTTGAGCAACCACAAAGTCCATCGTACGGTAAGAAGTGACTACGATACTCTCATGGTCTAAGGAACTAAATCACACGTTAACACTCCATGTTATAACAATTGACTTCTGACGATATTATCTCAAAGTATAACAAACAAGTTTGGGTCGATTCAATATGATCGTTCTTCTAACGTCATACTCTCAATGTTGTTTTGAGACTATCGTTACACTTAACGATATCTAAAGATCCGGAAAACGTGATCACCAACAACACTTGGGCTAGTATTAGAGGCGAGACTAGGAATCTTATTTTACCGTTTATCATTCCACACGTGCATATGAGTTTTCCACTGAATCGCATATTCCAGGATCATAGCAGTTATAGCATAGAATATAAACACTTAATTATGAACTGAGAAATATAATAATACAATATTATTGCCTCTAGAGCATATTTCCAACAGGAGGTGCTTCCTCGGTGCCCATGGAGTCTATTGGAGCGGAAGCCGGAGTTGGTTGCCTCGTCGGCCTCGGCGGCGAAGCTTGGGGATTAATGTTGCTTTGGTGATGGTCGTTGCCGTGGGCACAGGCCTATGGAGCGCAATGTACTATATCTCCGACGCCTCTTGGACGACGCTTTCTCAGATCCGGCTGGATCCGATGTTCACTTGCCAATTCTCTTAGGCGCTATGGGTGGAGGGTGCGTTGATTCAGCTCTGGCTCGATGTCAAGATCGTGCTTCCGAGGTGCTTGTTTTGGTTTTGACGTGGCCTTAGAGCTTTGTGTTCTGTCTCTTCGCCATTTGTGGCTCAAGGTTGAGCAAGATGAGTGGTATGTCGTTGTAGTCGTGGTGTGGTTGCTATCATGCATTGTATACCGTATGGCGTTGTATCATGCATCTTAACTCTTTTTCTATGAATCTGATACACCTCTTCATGGTGTATCATAAAAAAAGGCATGAACCATTGTAGATTAGAACTCATCGTTGGAGCTCCAAACATACATACAGGATTCCTACAAAAATCCTACAAACAAATGAGGCCTGAGACGATGCCGCAGACATGTAGTCCACACTCCACAGTAGGATCTACTGGGGAAATTCACGCACAAATACTACCATCTCATTCCAAAAATAAATAAATAGCTGAACCATGTATATATTCAACGTACATACAGTAGCATGTTGTCTCACAAAATAAATGTAGGCATATAAACTCTATCCAACTGTTTGGCTGATTGATAAATGTATACATATTTTACTGTTTATAAGATGTATGGAGGCACTTTCTTGTTTGCTTATTAGTTTTGTCAGTAAATATTGTTGTATGTAATGTCATTCTGAAACACACACACTCTAGTAGGAGTATGAAGTGGCACGACGGTACTGTCGTTTCACTTCAACCCCTCTCCGGAGACGGAGCAGGGAGTAGACGGCGCCGGCGACGAAGAAACTGAAGAACCAGGAGTTGTCATAGGCCACGACGAGTGCCTTGGACATTGTCGGCAGCACCCCGACCTTGTGCAAGAACCCCGGCACGACGGCGGCGAATCCTGCCGCCATCGCCACCATCGCGGCAACGTTGAAGCCGCCCTGGAAGTAGTAGGGGCTGTCGGCTTCCTCCGAGTAGAGCGCGTCGACGTCCAACGCGGTACGCCGCACTATATAGTGATCGGCGAGCACGACGCCTCCGATGGGCCCCATGAGCGCCGCATTGCCCAGCAGCCAGGTGAAGACGAAGCTCTCGCTGGAGCTGAGCAGCCGCCACGGCTGCAAGGCGATGCCGAGCAGCGCCGTGGCGAGCGCGCCCTTGGCGAACGTGAATGTCTGCGGCGCGAGCGCAACGAGGGTGTTCGCCGGCGCGACGACGTTGGCGGCGATGTTGGTGGTGATGATGGCGAGGGTGATGCCGAAGATAGCGAGGACCTTGGTGGCGGGCCCGCCGATGCGGCTGAGGAGCTCGATGGGGTCGGAGATGACCTGGCCGAAGATGGCCTCGGTGGAGGAGGTTATGGCGAGGCCGGCGAAGGTGAACATGCCCATGAACACCGGCAGCCCGATCTGGCCGAGCACCTGGTCCGTCTGGCTCCGGGCGTACCGCGCGAAATCCGGGATGTTGATGGCCACCGTCGACCAGAAACTGATGTTGGCGGTGAGCGCCGGAAAGAAGAGCTGCCAGAAGTCGCCGCCGACCAGCCGCGGCGGAAGCGAGAGGATGGGCCCGAAGCCGCCGGCGGAGACGTAAGCCCAGGCCAGCAACGCGGAGGTGAGCGCCACGAGCACCGGTGCTGCGTACTTCTCAAGCTTGCGGATGCCGTCCATGCCGCGCATGATGACAGCGAGCTGCGCGGCCGAGAAGACGAGGAGGCACGCGATCTCGAGCGGTGAGGCCCCGAGGCCGGGGACCGGCTTCAGTAGCGGCGCGTGGGTCTTGAGCCACGCCGGCAGGAGGAGGAAGATGGTTCGGCCGCCGATCCACGACTCGATCCCGAACCACCCGCACCCGATGACCGCACGGACGACGGCCGGGACGTGCGCGCCGTGAACCCCGAAGGCGGCGCGCGCGAGCACGGGGAACGGCAGCCCGTGCGTGACGGCCGGCGCAGCCGTGAGCACGAGCGTGGCGAGCACGATGAGGTTGGCGAGCGCGACGGTGGCTACGCCCTGGATCGCCGACATGCCGAGGTCGACGAGGCTACCGGCGAGGTAGTAGGCCGGCACGCCGACGACGAGGCCGACCCAGAGGCTGGCCAGGTCGAAGCCCGTCATGGTGCGTTCCGACTTGGGCGTCGGGGCCAGGTCGTCCGATCCGCCCGACCCAAGCCTGGGGCACACGGGCATGATCCTCCTGGCCGTGCCGCCGCCGCGGGAGGTAGGGAGCTGCAGAGGCGCGATCCCGGCTGGCGGTCCACGCGGGAGCAGAGGCAGCCGCGGCGGCGAGGTGGAGACGGCGAGGAGGTGGTGCAGCTGCAGGTGGTGAGCGGAATGCCGTGCGGCGAGCGGTCGGGACAGGGCCATGGACACGGCGGCCATCGTGTCGAGGTGGTAGTGGCCGCACCGCGCGAGCAGAGAAGCGGAAGTCGGAAGCAGGGGAATGAACGAGAGGAGGGTGTGGCGCGAAATATTGCTGGACTCGAGTGTGTTTGCAAACGGGGGAGGTGATAAGGGGAGGGGCACGTGTTACGTGCAGGGGGCCCTGCGTCCGAGGAGCCGAAACCTGGTTGGTTGCGCCGCTGGTTACGGTACCGACGGGCCATTGCCTCCGGCAAAAGATCAAATTCGTTTTTTGTTAGGCGAAGTCAAAGATGGCCATGCCTCACCACGCAACAAAAAAAAAGACTGGCCATGCTTCCCACAGTTTCACTGTAAAAAGGATAATCCTTTAAAAAAATATGTACTTGCATTCAAAGAGAAAAAAGGAGCACACAAAGTGTTTTAGAAGAAGAAAAAGGGCAGTCATCGATCCCAGTGAAGGAGTGAAGAGTGGTCACCTCGCCACTGCGGCACATACGCCCGCTGGCCCGAGTGCAACATTTCTGACGAGTGGTTAAACGCTTCGGTGGTGTGCTCTGCTCCATCCAGCAAGATACAGTACCCTAGATATTTGCCTAGTGAAACAATTGCCGTTTTCTAACTTGACCAATTGCATTTTTTAGGCAATGCTAAGTATAATATGGATGTATGCCTCGCAAATTTTGGCATCTGTTTTTTTTTATATAGATTTATTATAAAAGTTTATTGAAACTACAAAGCATCCCAAGTGCAATGAAAATTACATCAACGTCCCTATATCACTGAACCACCACTCCCGCCTGCCAGAACGAGTCATCGACGCGCGGTTGTCGCCTCTCCCATACCGGAGCCGGCTTGACCTCGTCGATAACAGTCGGGAAGTCTTCATGCACGTGTCCCTAAGGACCAGCGGCCCAAAGCCGCAGTCTTCGCCGCTAAACCCTTGAATTGATCTGAAGAACCTGGCACGAAATCTCGCCATCGTATACGTGCAACAACAAACCCTAACCTCGCCGCCCCGAGGAGCTTGTAGGAATCTACGCTAGAGCTCCATATAATCCGCTTCGACAAACGACTTGAGGACGATCGGAGCCAGGAAGACCGAGTCGCAGAAGAAGCGTCGCCGTTCGTCCGAGTGCCACCCATGTGAGGACTAAATCCCTAACCTATCTGCAGAGGTAGAGGGGAGGCGAATCCATGGCTTCCCCTACAGAGATCGAATGGAGAAAGGCTTTGCCCTAGTCGTCTTGCACGAGGGAAAAGAAAGACGCGCAATTGTCGTCTATTGAATACTAGAGTTACAGAGCTTTAAAATTGAGTAAATATTTACCTTCATCCCATTATTGATGAGATGTCACCTCGTATTAGAAGAATAATATGTATTAAAGAGACACCAAAGCGTCAAACTCATAGTTTTGCAAAGAGAGCCTTGGCTCAGTGGTTAGGCATGCGATTGTGCTGCCTAGCGACCCAGGTTCAATTCCTAAAATTTACAGGTGATGCATAGGGGTTTTCCTAATTCATTGAGGATCAAGTTTGGCGTGTGGTGAGACCACTCATCAAGATAAATCTTGGTACTCATGAAAATATATTCTTTGAGGACCATTCTTGGTGTGTGGTGAAGCTATGATACATCCATTTTGCATCACTATTTTTTATTATAATTTACTCTTTTATCAATGATATTTTCCACTTTTAATGCTCATTTCTAATGCCTTTTCCCCTCAATCTGCATGTACCACATGGAGAGAGAAATCCTTAAGAAAATACACGACAGCTGGAAAACATGGTCAAAATAAAGAATAGAAGAAAAAGATTATTTTTTTCGGAGCTCCAAAAGGGCTGGAAATTTTCCCCTGGAGAAATAGAGCCAGGAGAGCTAGAAGATGGGCCAGAGGGGGGCCACAGGGCCACCATGCGGCATGGCCATGCGCCCCCTGGCGCGTGGGCCCCTGTCCGCCACCTCTCGATGCCCTTCGATCATAAATTCACGTTTGACCTAAAAACTCTGTGGATTTTTTTGTAAGTTTTCTACGCCCGTATGCGAGGCGGAACCAAGGCGGAGCACTTTTGCCCTCCGGCAAGTTGATTCCGCCGGAGATCAACCCCTCCGGGAGGGGGAATTCGAAGCCATCGTCATCCAGTGGCGGAGCCAGGGGGATGAGCAGGAGCCAGCCCCCCCCCCCCCCAACGTTCCAGCCGAACTAACGTATTAAGCCTGGGTTAAGCCTGCGTTGATTAAATTTTAGAACAACTGGCCCCTGCCAAACGTGGCTATGGGCTGACCAGGCCGAGTAGTAGCTATTTTTTTAGGCAAGGCCGAGTAGTACTAGTACCTTATCCAGCCCAGTACCATAACACAAGCACGTCTCGTTCGACTAGCCCTAGAAACTGAATAGGATTCTATCGATCGATCTTGACGGCGACTAGGCAGTTTAGGACGGCGTCTGCGCCTAGCGCAGTTCTCGACTTGTCAATTCCGGCGATGCATGTTGTGCCCGGCAGTCGGCGACTGCGACTGTGCAACGATTTGCAGCAGCCAAACGCACAATGAAAAGTTATGCGGTTAGTCTGCCTTCGCTGATGTGTATTATCATATTGATTCGCATACTAGTAAAGGTCCTTTCCAGAATAATACTATGATTTGATTTAGATGGAATAGCTCATGTGCGTGATAATTTTCTCTTTGCTTCTAATTGTTATTGGAATGATGCACTGATGCTGTGATTTAGATTTAATTTATCATAAATTGTGTTTGTGTGGTCATGGGGAGAAATACAATTTATCGAGTCAATGATATAATTGGTTAAGCTCACGACAGGAATCTGGAAGTGGTTGTATAATTCTAAGTTTCAAGTGATCACCAAGTACCTAGTATAAAAAAGAGTCAATTACACCGGTGGTGCTAGAATTTGGCACAAACGGTCACTTTGGTGCTACAAGTTGTGGCATACATTAAAGTGGTATAAAAACTTGGCTTTCACGTGCATATACAGTGCTTATCATGTTTGAATACGAAACCATCGCTGACTTGGCTTGCCAGCGTGGCGTGGGTCCTGCTGTCAGCCACTACTATGGTGTGTGGGGTGTTATTTTGCGAAGAAAAAACCTCAAACTTTTTTTCTCAGGGGAATGTACAGTAGTTGGCCGTATGGGTCCCACATGTCAGCGACCCACAAATTAAGAAAAACTATACTACAGCTGGAACTCGAACATGAGAGTTGTCGCTCCTCACGAGGACTGCTAACCACCTCATCCAGACGAGTTTTATGTCTAGAGTGGATACGTATACTATATATTCTATGATCCTTAGGCAGACTGCAGTACGTGCAGCCCATTTTGCACTATTATTTTGTTATAAAATATATCTAAATTATAATCATGGGTTATAAATATTATACATATAAAATAAATAAATTACATTATACAAAATAAACACGTTTATCTATTACATGAATATTTTATTAAAACCATGAGCATTTTCAAATTTATATGAGAATTTATTTAAATATAAAAATGATATAATACATGAATATTATTTATATGAGCATTTTTAAATTTACTCCGTGAATACTATTTATATGAGAAAATAATAAAAATTAAATTTTAAATTACTATAATACGTGAATATTATTTATATGATCATTTTAAAATTTAGTTAAATACGCGAATATTTTATAATGTATTATATATATATATATATATATATAATTAGTAAAATACAATTATAATTTCATATAGTTTGCAATTTTCTAAAAATAACAGTGCAAAATGGACCACACGGAGTGGAGCCCATTTAAGAAAACACACAAACTTTATGAAAGCACGTGAACACTTTTTAAAACAAGAAAAAATTCTTAAAGCAACGACACTTACATATATACTACATCAATATTTTTTAAAATTTTTGAACATTTATTTATAGAAGAATTTTTTAAATATACAAAAGAAATATATAATAACTTTGATACTTTTTATTCAATACGGAAATTACTACATGAATATTTTTCTAATTTATAATATAATCATATGGATAAATTTGAAATTACGTGATTATTTCATAATGTAATTTATTTTATTTTATATGTATTATTTATAATATACAACTATAATTTACATATATTCCATTTTTTTATATAAAAACGGTGCAAAATTGGCTCTACGACTGCAGCCCACTTAAGAATCAAAGGATATATAATGTCCATATCCACCTAGCTGCGTTCATTCTGTATAATATAATTTATTTTATTTACATATATATAATTTATAACACATGATTATAATTTACATATAAAAATAACAATGCAAAATGGGCCGCAATGGACTGCATGCCCGGTTAAGAATTGAAGAATGTATAAAGGAATTATCCACTCTGTTATGAACATGTAATCTGGCTGGTTGAGTTGGTTAGCAGTGTGATATAGTTGGTACTGATCCCGGGTTCAAGTCACCATTGAAGCACAATTTTTCTTATTTGTGGGTTGCTAACATGTGGGACCCATACGAGCAACTAATATATATTTTGACCCGCGTAAGAAGCTTTTACGTGAGGAATTATTTTTGAGGGTTTTTGTGCAAAAAAAACAGCGGGCTCCGCGCCATGCTGGAGCCTAGTCAGCGCCGATTTCGTATTCAAACACGATAAGGACTGTATATGCACACGAAAGTCAAGTTTTTACACCACTTCAATGTATGCCGCAACTTGTAGCACCAAAGTGACCGTTTGTGCCAAGTTCTAGCACCACCGGTGTAATTGACTCTATAAAAAATAACACAAATTCTGATCCAACAAACAAGCAGTCTTGATCTAGGCGGTTGTAAAGCAAAATGAGTAAATTGTTGAACGCAAGGCTAAGCTACAATAAATTTGTGATGTCTTTTTTTTTTTGCTTGTTGTCTCTTCACCCCCCCCCCCTATGTCTAAATCCTGGATCCGCCCCTGTCATCATCAACAACACTCTGATCATCATTGGGATCATCATCTCCATCGACATCTTCATCAGCACCATCATGTCCATTAACCCCCTTCATCACATCTCTCTGTTCTATGAATTTCTACCTCAGATCCCTTGCTGAGAATAGTTTCTGGTATTGATTACTCCTTGTAGTTGATGCTTAGAACATTTATTGGTGAAAGATTCATATGTTTAGATTGTTAATCATAAATTTTATCTCCACTGATTATGATTTGTTGTGAATAGATCGTTAAGTTCTTGAGGACATGGGATAAACATCGTTGCTAGTAATTAATCTTGTGAAGTTGAATCTAGTTCAATATTTTGATATTTTGTTGTGGTGTTATTCTCTAGTGGTGTTGTGCGAATGTTGACTGCACACCACTTCACCTTTAGGGGCATAGAGAAGAGCATTGTGTGATTAGTTTTTGTCGGAGCTAAATCTGGCACTTTTCCTAGTAGGGGATCTTAAGCTAGGCGTCTTGGGATAATGGTAACAACGACACCGGATTTACCCAGGTTCAGTCTATCCGAGGAGATAAAACCCTATGTCCTGCTAGTGTTTATTGCATTAGAGTGTGGTACAAAGTACAAATAAGACTACCAAGAGATTGTATGTTGTGTCTACGAGCCTGCACCTCGAATTATATAGGATACTGGGGGGTCCTAGGGTACATGATCCTAGTCGGTGTAGGATCGAAAGTATGTCTAGAGGGGGGTGAATAGACTACTAGCAAAAAATTAAGGACTCTTTCCCAATTTTAATTCTTGGTAGTTTTAGCTTAGCTAGCAAATCAAGGAACACCCTACACATGCAATTTTAGAGCATAGGCATCGGAAAGTAAAGACATTGCGAGCGATAGTAATATCTGCTCCTATAGTTCATCCGCCAGATTGAAATTTGCCTTTTGTAATTATGTGTTATGCTAGTGACTATGTTGTTGGTGCTATTCTAGGGGAAATAGTTGATAAGAAAACTGGATGTTATTTATTATACTAGTAAGACTTTGGACACTGCTTAAAGAAACTATGCCACTATTGAAATAAAAAAATTAGTTGTTGTCTTTCCTTATGATAAATTCAGATTTTATATTGTTGATTCTAAAGTTACTATTCATACTGATCATGCTGCTATTAATTACTTTATGGAAGAGAAAGATGCTAAGCCTAGGTTTATTTGATGGGTTTAACTTTTACAATGATTTGATTTGGATATTGTGGATAGAAAGAGAGCTGATAATCTAGTGGTTGATATTTTGTTTAGAATGGAAAATATACCCATTGATCATATTCCTGTTAATAATAGTTCTCCTGATGAGCAATTAACTCTTCTGAATGTATTGGTTCGCTGATTATGCACATTTTATTGTTGCTAAGTATATTCCACCTAAGTTCACTTATCAACAAAAGAGAAAAAAACTTTGACTTGAGAACATACTTTTGGGATGATCGACAGAACTGCACACAAGGTATTACAATCTGATTTTTATTGGCCTACTCTTTTTAAGGATATTTGTATGTTTTATTCTCTCTTGTGATGAATGAGAAAGAATTGATAATGTTGGTAGACATCAGGAAGTGCATATGAATTATTCTTTTATTATTGAACCTTTTGATGTCTGGGACTTTGATTACATGGGATATTTTCCAACCTCACATGGTTACACTCAAGTTGCTATTGATTATGTTGAGGCTATTCCAACAAAAAGTGTTGATCACAACACTTCTATTAAAATGCTTAAAGAGGTTATCTTTGTGAGGTTTGAAGTCCCTAGATATCTCATGACTGATGGTGGTTCACATTTTATTCATTATGCTTTTAGAAAAGTTCTTATTAAGTATGATGTAAACCATAGAGTAGCATCAACTTATCATCCTTAGTCTAGTTGACAAGTATGGCGACGCATCTGACAACTCCGACAATGAGCAGATTTGGCTCGACCCATATTGCATTTTCGACTGCTACTTCTGCGACGAAGACGACAAGGGCAAAGGCAAGAGCAAGCGCAAGAAAAAGGGCGATAGTGGGTGAACTTTCTCCATAGATAGCAAGTAGAACATGCCAATGTTTCATAGTCCGATGACATGTATGAGAACTCCGCTATGTGTGTTGATCGATGAACTACGTATGTTGTTTTTCACGGTGTATGGATATTGTATGGAATTGAGGGTTTCAGAACAAGGGGCATGACAGACTCGGACTGCGGACGCGGACCTATAGGGGTCACATTTGCAAGTTTTAGATTCTCTAAGGCCAAATCCAACGCAAGGACACATTTCGTCCATTCGTGTCCGTTTGGGTCCACGCGGACAAAACTCACGGCCCAACGCACCGACGCAAATGGACAGATGTCCATTTTTTTGTCTGCCTCGACCCATTTCTGGCCCAAATCTGGGTCGAGTTTGCGTCCGCGTGGACACGCTGCAGACGCCCGCGACGCCCTCCCCTTGTCCTTCCTTGGCCCGCCCGTGGGTGGCACACCAACGTCATTCCCTCCACTCTCTCCCAAAACCCTCCCGCCATGGCAGACGCATCCAACCCCGCCGTCGTCACCATCTTCGCCGCCACCGTCCCCTCTGTAGCTGCCCGCGTTGTGGCTCCAAAGAAGCCGAAGAAGGCGTGCTCCCGGAGGAGACGGCCGTTGCGGAAAGCGAGGCCCTCATCGGCCTTCGCCAAGGCCGTGAACATGCCCTCCTCCTATTAGGGTACCGCGAGCCGACCCTTCACGCCGCCGTCGCTGCGGCGGCCAGCACGGGCTCGACGGCGGCTCGCCCACCCAAGCTTCCGGAGTCGCCGCACATGTCATCAACGCCGCCGATGTACGGGTTCCTTCCCGGACATGACCTGGCCGCGTCCCGCTTCTCCACGTTGCCACGGTACGGCTCACCGAAAATTGGTGACTATGTGCCGGCCTTCCCCGTGGTACGCCCCATTGATCTCAACTCCACACCTGTGGCCCGCAAGTCCACCAGGACGCAAAGGAAGCACCCGTGGGTGGTCTCCCCGACCATCTTACCCGATGCCCGCAACTTTTTTGATGAAACGCCCACCCTGACATCGGCGAATCCAGGTTACTATGAGGATGTCTTGGAGGAGATGATCAATGAGGGTGGCCAAGGGTATGATGATGACGAGACTCCAGACGGCCAAGACGCCGCCGACCAAGACAATGACCAATATAATGATGGCCAAGACACCGAAGGCGAAGAGGGCGTCGGCATCGATGAAGAGCCATTGTTGTTTGAGGACGATCTTGTGGAGCAAGGCCGGTCACAAAAGAGGAGGAAAAGCGTGAGGACGGGAGCATACACAAAGGATGAGGACAAGTTGATTTGCGACGCTTGAATGACAATTGGATAAGATCCCAAAACCAGTGCCGAGCAAGAACAACATTTGGAAGAGGGTTAATGATTACTTCCATGAACGTAGGAAGTTTGAGCCCTACAAATTTGAGAGTGACCGGACCGACGTGTCAATTCAAAAGAGGTGAGGCTTCATCCAATTGGAGTGCAACCAATTTTGTGGTGCTCATGAGAATGTCGAAGGCCGGCCCGTGAGTGGCCTTGGGATCAAAGATATGGTATACATTTCCTCCTCTTGTTCACAAAGCATATATTGTGAATGTATCGTGTTGGTTCATCTCTATATGTAGGCATTGCAAGCCTTGGATACCTTCAAGGTCCAAAAATGGAGGCAAGCCATTCACCTTGAGCCATTGTCGAAGGAAAGTCAAGAATTGCCCAAAGTTCAAGGAGCAATACCCCCCCCCCCCTGTTGGAAATATGCCCTAGAGGCAATAATAAATTGGTTATTATTATATTTCCTTGTTAATGATAATTGTTTATTATCCATGCTATAATTGTATTGATTGGAAACTCAAATACATGTGTGGGTACATAGACAACACTGTGTCCCTAGTAAGCCTCTAGTTGACTAGCTCGTTGATCAAAGATGGTTAAGGTTTCCTAGCCATTGACATGAGATGTCATTTGATAACGGGATCACATCATTAGGAGAATGATGTGATGGACAAGACCCAAACTGTAAACGTAGCATTTGATCGTGTCAGTTTATTGCTATTGTTTTCTGCATGTCAAGTATCTGTTCCTTTGACCATGAGATCATGCAACTCACTGACACCGGAGGAATACCTTGTGTGTATCAAACGTCGCAACGTAACTGGGTGACTATAAAGGTGCTCTACAGGTATCTCCGAGGGTGTCTGTTGGGTTGGCATGGATCAAGACTGGGATTTGTTACTCCGTATGACGGAGAGGTATCTCAGGGCCCACTCGGTAATACAACATCACATTGAGCCTTGCAAGCAAAGTGACTAAAGAGTTAGCCACAGGATCTTGTATTACGGAACGAGTAAAGAGACTTGCCGGTAACGAGATTGAACTAGGTATAGTGATACCGACGATCGAATCTCGGGCAAGTAACATACCGAAGAACAAAGGGAACAGCATACGGGATTAACTGAATCCTTGACATAGAGGTTCGACCGATAAAGATCTTCGTAGAATATGTAGGAGCCAATATGGGCATCCAGGTCCCGCTATTGGTTATTGGCCGTAGAGGTGTCTCGGTCATGTCTACATAGTTCTCGAACCCGCAGGGTCTACACACT
This sequence comes from Elymus sibiricus, assembly GCA_039707655.1. NCBI lineage: Eukaryota > Viridiplantae > Streptophyta > Magnoliopsida > Poales > Poaceae > Elymus > Elymus sibiricus. Next base: position 300,168,367 of record CM077676.1, on the reverse strand, counting down.
TAACGTTTGGTGACGATTAGTATAATTGAGTTATTATGTTGGTGACCGAAAGTTGTTCGGAGTCTCGGATAAGATCCCGGACATGACGAGGATCTCCGGAATAGTCCGGAGGTAAAGATTGATATATGTGATAATAGTGTTTTGATCTCCGGAAGAGTTCCGAAGTTCACCGGAAGAGGTTCCGGATGTTTACCGAAGTGTTCGGGTGCAGCAACACTTTATATGAGCCAAAGGGATAAAGCCCACGAGGTATTGGAAAGTGCAAAAGTAGTTTTGCTGCCGCGTAAGCGGTACTACCGCTTGGTGAAGCGGTACTACCGCCGGAGCGGTACTACCGCTTGTGTGAAGCGGTACTACCGCTTGTGTGAAGCGGTACTACCGCTTGTGCGCGGCTGTGCACGGTTCGGCAGGGATCCGAGTTGGACTCTTTCCCTGCGGCCCAAACCGACCTTGTGCGGGCAAAACCGACCCGGAGGAGGCTTTTACTCCAAGTTTAGACCCCAAGGCTCAACATATAAATAGAGGGGCAGGGATAGCACACGGGACACATCAGGATTTCCCAAGCCGTGTGCCGGCAACCCTAGCCCTCTAGTTCCTCCGTCATAATCTCCGTAGTGCTTGGCGAAGCCCTGCAGAGATTGTTCCTCACCACCATCACCACGCCGTCGTGCTGCTGGAACTCAACCACTACTTCACCATCGCTCGCTGGATCGAGGAGGTGAAGGCGTCATCAAGCCGTACGTGTGTTGAACGCGGAGGTGCCGTCCGTTCGGCACTAGATCGGAAGGATCGTGATTGGATCGCGGGACGCTCGGCGATTTGGATCGCGAAGACGTTCGACTACATCAACCGCGTTTATTAACGCTTCCGCTTAGCGATCTACAAGGGTATGCAGATTCACTCTCCCTCTCGTAGATGCTCATCACCATGGATAGATCTTGTGTGTGCGTAGGAAAATTTTTGTTTCCCATGCAACGTTCCCCATCAGTGGCATCATGAGCTAGGTCTATGCGTAGATGAGATCTCGAGTAGAACACAAACGAGTTGTGGGCGTGGATGTATACATATTGCTTGCCGTTACTAGTTGATATTTGATTCGGCGGTACTGTGAGATGAAGCGGCCCGGACCGACATTACGCGTACACTTACGCGAGACAGGTTCCTTCAACTGACATGTAACTTCGTTGCATAAAGATGGCTAGCGGGTGTCTGTCTCTCTCACTTTAGTTGAATCGATTTCAATGAAGAGGGTTCTTTTAGAAGATCAAAAAGCAATCACTACACCACGTTGTGGTTTTGCGTAGGTAAGAACGGTTCTTGCAAACCCGTAGCAGCCACGTAAAATTTGCAACAACAATTAGAGGACGTCTAACTTGTTTTTGCAGGGTATGTTGTGATGTGATGTGGCCAATTACATGATGAGATATATGTGATGTATGAGATGATCATGTTTTGTATAGAATATCACGACTTGCATGTCGATGAGTACGGCAACTGGCAGGAGCCATAGAGTTGTCTTTAATTATTGTATGACCTGCGTGTCAATCATTAAGCGCTATGTAATGCTTTACTTTATCGCTAAACGTTAGCAATAGTCGTGGAAGCAACAGTCGGCGCGACAACCTTATGGCGACACGTTGATGGAGATCAAGATGATGGAGATCATGGTGTCATGCCGGTGACGATGGAGATCATGCCGGTGCTTTGGAGATGGAGATCAAAAGCACAAGTTCATGGCCATATCATGTCACTTATGATTTGCATGTGATGTTAATCCTTTTATGCATCTTATTTTGCTTAGGACGACGGTAGCATTATAAGGTGATCCCTCACTTAAATTTCAAGATAAATTGTGTTCTCCCCAAGTGTGCACCGTTGCGAAAGTTCGTCGTTTCGAGACACGCCGTGATGATCGGGTGTGATAGACTCTACGTTCGCATACAACGGGTGCAAGCCATGTTGCACGTGCGGAACACTCGGGTTAAACTTGACGAGCCTAGCATGTACAGACATGGCCTCGGAACACAAGAGACCGAAAGGTCGAACATGAGTCATATAGTAGATATGATCAACATGAAGATGTTCACCATTGAAACCACCTCAACTCACGTGATGATCGGACTTGAGTTGGTGGATTTGGATCATGTTACACTCGAATGATCGGAGGGATGTCAATTTGAGTGGGAGTTTTTTAAGTAATATGATTAACTAAACTCATTATCTAGAACAATAGTCTAAGTTGTCTTTGCTATATTTATGTTGTAGATCATGGCTCGCGCAGTAGCACCCCTGAATTTTAATGCGTTCCTAGAGAAAGCTAAGTTGAAAGATGATGGAAGTAACTTTGTGGACTGGGCCCGTAATCTAAGGATTATCCTTACGGCTTCCCAGAAGGCTTATGTCCTTGATGCACCGCTTGGTGATCCACCCGCTCCAGTTGAGTCTCTAGACGTTGTGAACGCCTGGCAGGCTCGTTCTGATGATTACTCAATAGTTCAATGTGCAATGTTGTATGGCTTAGAACCGGGACTTCAAAGACGTTTTGAACGTCATGGAGCATATGAGATGTTCCAGGAGTTGAAGTTTATCTTTCAGAAGAATGCCCGGATCAAGAGATATGAGATCTCCGATAAGTTCTATGCTTGCAAGATGGAGGAGAACGGGTCTATCAGTGATCACGTGCTCAGAATGTCTGGGTACTCCACCCGTCTGGCTGAGTTAGGGATGCCCCTTCCGCCAGAGGCTATCACTGACAGAGTTCTTCAATCATTGCCGCCTAGCTACAAGAGCTTCGTGTTGAACTATAACATGCACGGGATGAACAAGTCAGTCGCCGAGCTGTTTGCGATGCTGAAAGTCGCTGAGTCTGAAATTCAGAAGGAGCATCAAGTGTTGATGGTCAATAAAACCACTAGTTTCAAGAAAAATGGCAAGGGTAAGAAGGGTAACTCTAAGAAGAGTGGCAAAGCAGTTGCTCCTCTCGTGAAGAAACCCAAGGCTGGACCCAAACCAGAAACTGAGTGTTTTCATTGCAAGGGAACTGGACACTGGAAGCGGAACTGCCCCAAGTATTTGGCTGACAAGAAGGCGGCCAACAACAAACAAGGTATATATGATATACATGTTATTGATGTGTACCTTACCAACTCTCGTTGTAGTGCCTGGGTATTTGATACCGGTGCGGTTGCTCATATTTGCAACTCAAAACAGGAACTGCGGAATAGACGGAGGCTGGCAAAGGACGAAGTGACGATGCGCGTGGGAAATGGTTCCAAGGTTGATGTGATCGCCGTCGGCACGCTCGCTCTTCGATTACCGTCGGGATTAGTGATGAACCTAAATAAGTGTTATTTGGTGCCTGCGTTAAGCATGAACATTATATCTGGATCTTGTTTATTGCGAGACGGTTACTCATTTAAATCAGAGAATAATGGTTGTTCTATTTATATGAGTAATATCTTTTATGGTCATGCACCCAATGTGAGGGGTTTATTCTTATTGAATCTCGATAGTAATAATACACATGTTCATAACATTGATGCCAAAAGATGTAGAATTGATAATGATAATACCACTTTCTTGTGGCACTGCCGTTTAGGTCATATTGGCGTAAAACGCATGAGGAAGCTCCATGCTGATGGACTTTTGGAGTCACTTGATTTTGAATCACTTGACACATGTGAGCCATGCCTCATGGGCAAGATGACTAAAACGCCGTTCTCTGGAATAATGGAACGGGCAAGTGACTTATTGGAAATCATACATACTGATGTGTGCGGTCCAATGAGTATTGAGGCGCGCGGTGGTTATCGTTACTTTCTCACCTTCACTGATGACTTAAGTAGATATGGGTATATTTACTTAATGAAACACAAGTCTGAAACATTTGAAAAGTTCAAACAATTTCAGAGTGAAGTTGAGAATCATCGTAACAAGAAGATTAAATTCCTACGATCTGATCGAGGAGGAGAATATCTGAGTTATGAGTTTGGCAGTCACTTAAGACAGTGTGGAATTGTTTCACAATTGACACCGCCTGGAACACCACAGCGTAATGGTGTGTCCGAACGTCGTAATCGAACCTTATTAGATATGGTGCGATCTATGATGTCTCTTGCCGATTTGCCACTATCGTTTTGGGGTTATGCATTAGAGACAGCTGCATTCACTTTAAATAGGGCACCATCGAAATCCGTTGAGACGACGCCATATGAACTTTGGTTTGGCAAGAAGCCAAAGCTGTCGTTTCTTAAAGGTTGGGGATGTGATGCTTATGTCAAAAAGCTTCAGCCTGAAAAGCTGGAACCCAAAGCGGAGAAATGCGTCTTCATAGGATACCCAAAAGAGACAGTTGGGTATACCTTCTATCTCAGATCCGAAGGCAAAATGTTTGTCGCTAAAAACGGAACATTTCTTGAGAAAGAGTTTCTCTCGAAAGAATTGAGTGGGAGGAAGATAGAACTTGATGAGGTTATTGAACCTTTACTTCAACCTGAGAGTAGCGCAGCGCAGAAAGTTGTTTCTGTGGAGCCTACATTAGCTGAAGAGGAAGTTAATGATGATGATCATGAAGCTTTGGATCAAGTTGCTATCGAACCTCGTAGGTCGACAAGGACGCGTACTACTCCTGAGTGGTACGGCAACCCTGTCTTAGAGGTCATGTTGTTAAACAACGATGAACCTACGAGCTATGGAGAAGCGATGATGGGCCCGGATTCCGAGAAGTGGTTAGAGGCCATGAAATCCGAGATGGGATCCATGTATGAAAACAAAGTATGGACTTTGGAAGTATTACCTGAAGGGCGTAAGGCCATTCAGAACAAATGGATCTTTAAGAGGAAGACGGACGCGGACGGTAATGTCACCGTCTATAAAGCTCGACTTGTGGCAAAGGGTTTTTCACAAGTTCAAGGAGTTGACTACGATGAGACCTTCTCACCCGTAGCGATGCTTAAGTCCGTCAGAATCATGTTAGCAATAGCTGCCTTTTTCGATTATGAAATTTGGCAGATGGATGTCAAAACAGCGTTCCTTAACGGTTACCTTAAGGAAGAGTTGTATATGATGCAACCAGAAGGTTTTGTCGATCCAGAGAATGCTGACAAAGTTTGCAAACTCCAGCGATCCATTTATGGACTGGTGCAAGCATCTCGGAGTTGGAATCTTCGTTTTGATGATGTGATCAAAGCGTTCGAGTTTATACAAGTTTACGGAGAAGCTTGTATTTACAAGAAAGTGAGTGGGAGCTCTATAGCGTTTCTAATATTATATGTGGATGACATATTGCTGATTGGAAACAATATAGAAATGCTGGAAAGCGTAAAGGAATATTTGAACAAGAGTTTTTCAATGAAGGACCTAGGAGAAGCTGCTTTCATATTAGGCATCAAGATCTATAGAGATAGATCGAGACGCTTAATAGGACTTTCACAAAGCACATACCTTGACAAAGTTTTGAAGAAGTTCAAAATGGATCAGTCCAAGAAGGGGTTCTTGCCTGTATTGCAAGGTGTGAAGTTGAGTAAGACTCAATGCCCAGTGACTGCAGAAGATAGAGAAAAGATGAGTGTCATCCCCTATGCTTCAGCCATAGGCTCTATCATGTATGCAATGCTGTGCACAAGACCCGATGTCAGCCTTGCCATAAGTATGGTCGGAAGGTTTCAAAGTGATCCAGGAATGGAACACTGGACGGCGGTCAAGAATATCCTGAAGTACCTGAAAAGGACTAAGGACATGTTTCTCGTTTATGGAGGTGATCAAGAGCTCGTCGTAAAGGGTTACGTCGATGCAAGCTTTGACACTGATCCGGATGACTCTAAGTCGCAAACCGGATACGTATTTATTCTTAATGGGGGTGCGGTTAGCTGGTGCAGTTCCAAGCAAAGCGTGGTAGCAGATTCTACATGCGAAGCGGAGTACATCGCTGCCTCGGAGGCGGCGAAGGAAGGTGTCTGGATGAAGGAGTTCATGACAGATCTTGGAGTAGTGCCTAGTGCACTTAACCCAATGACTCTGTTTTGTGATAATACTGGTGCCATTGCTCTAGCCAAGGAACCAAGATTTCACAAGAGGACCAGACACATAAAGCGACGTTTCAATTCCATCCGCGATTACATCAAGGAGGACGACATAAATATTTGCAAAGTACACACGGATCTAAATGTTGCAGATCCGATGACTAAACCTCTTCCAAAGGCTAAACATGAACAACACCAGAACTGCATGGGTGTTCGATTCATTACAATGTAAATCACATAGTGATGTGAACTAGATTATTGACTCTAGTGCAAGTGGGAGACTGTTGGAAATATGCCCTAGAGGCAATAATAAATTGGTTATTATTATATTTCCTTGTTAATGATAATTGTTTATTATCCATGCTATAATTGTATTGATTGGAAACTCAAATACATGTGTGGGTACATAGACAACACTGTGTCCCTAGTAAGCCTCTAGTTGACTAGCTCGTTGATCAAAGATGGTTAAGGTTTCCTAGCCATTGACATGAGATGTCATTTGATAACGGGATCACATCATTAGGAGAATGATGTGATGGACAAGACCCAAACTGTAAACGTAGCATTTGATCGTGTCAGTTTATTGCTATTGTTTTCTGCATGTCAAGTATCTGTTCCTTTGACCATGAGATCATGCAACTCACTGACACCGGAGGAATACCTTGTGTGTATCAAACGTCGCAACGTAACTGGGTGACTATAAAGGTGCTCTACAGGTATCTCCGAGGGTGTCTGTTGGGTTGGCATGGATCAAGACTGGGATTTGTTACTCCGTATGACGGAGAGGTATCTCAGGGCCCACTCGGTAATACAACATCACATTGAGCCTTGCAAGCAAAGTGACTAAAGAGTTAGCCACAGGATCTTGTATTACGGAACGAGTAAAGAGACTTGCCGGTAACGAGATTGAACTAGGTATAGTGATACCGACGATCGAATCTCGGGCAAGTAACATACCGAAGAACAAAGGGAACAGCATACGGGATTAACTGAATCCTTGACATAGAGGTTCGACCGATAAAGATCTTCGTAGAATATGTAGGAGCCAATATGGGCATCCAGGTCCCGCTATTGGTTATTGGCCGTAGAGGTGTCTCGGTCATGTCTACATAGTTCTCGAACCCGCAGGGTCTACACACTTAACGTTTGGTGACGATTAGTATAATTGAGTTATTATGTTGGTGACCGAAAGTTGTTCGGAGTCTCGGATAAGATCCCGGACATGACGAGGATCTCCGGAATAGTCCGGAGGTAAAGATTGATATATGTGATAATAGTGTTTTGATCTCCGGAAGAGTTCCGAAGTTCACCGGAAGAGGTTCCGGATGTTTACCGAAGTGTTCGGGTGCAGCAACACTTTATATGAGCCAAAGGGATAAAGCCCACGAGGTATTGGAAAGTGCAAAAGTAGTTTTGCTGCCGCGTAAGCGGTACTACCGCTTGGTGAAGCGGTACTACCGCCGGAGCGGTACTACCGCTTGTGTGAAGCGGTACTACCGCCCAAGCGGTACTACCGCTTGTGTGAAGCGGTACTACCGCTTGTGCGCGGCTGTGCACGGTTCGGCAGGGATCCGAGTTGGACTCTTTCCCTGCGGCCCAAACCGACCTTGTGCGGGCAAAACCGACCCGGAGGAGGCTTTTACTCCAAGTTTAGACCCCAAGGCTCAACATATAAATAGAGGGGCAGGGATAGCACACGGGACACATCAGGATTTCCCAAGCCGTGTGCCGGCAACCCTAGCCCTCTAGTTCCTCCGTCATAATCTCCGTAGTGCTTGGCGAAGCCCTGCAGAGATTGTTCCTCACCACCATCACCACGCCGTCGTGCTGCTGGAACTCAACCACTACTTCACCATCGCTCGCTGGATCGAGGAGGTGAAGGCGTCATCAAGCCGTACGTGTGTTGAACGCGGAGGTGCCGTCCGTTCGGCACTAGATCGGAAGGATCGTGATTGGATCGCGGGACGCTCGGCGATTTGGATCGCGAAGACGTTCGACTACATCAACCGCGTTTATTAACGCTTCCGCTTAGCGATCTACAAGGGTATGCAGATTCACTCTCCCTCTCGTAGATGCTCATCACCATGGATAGATCTTGTGTGTGCGTAGGAAAATTTTTGTTTCCCATGCAACGTTCCCCATCACCCCCCCCCCCCCCCCCCCCCCGCAAAATAGGAGCAATATGCAGCCCAAAAAAGAGGTGGGTGGCCTTCGTCGGTCGCCGGCCCAGGTGAAACTGAGAAGAGGCCGAGGGGAAAGACCAATTCCAAGGTGGATGCAAAGTGTGATGCCTTGACAATCACCTTGCAAGAAATTTTGAAGGGGTTCATAAACCAATAGGAAGAGAGGGAAAAGAGGAAGCGCCAAGGAAAAGAGGAGCAAATGAAGACCTATTTTGGCATACAAAAGAAGAAGCTCAAGATCGATAGACCAATGTCGGGACAAGAGTCAAGGAGGTGGAGCTCGCGCTAATCTCCAAGGAATTGGAGATCATGGTGGCCGACACGAGTAAGATGAACCAAAAAAGAAGGCTTGGTTTGAGGGGAAGCAAAAATTCATCCAATACCGAGTTTTTTTTTTTTGCGAGGATTCAATACCGAGATTATGCTTGATCATCTTTTATTTGTCTGAACTAGGGCCGAGATGCATGAACTATGGCCGTGATGATCATTTTGATGCAATGTTGTATGCCGGCATGACATATGGTACTATGCAAAAATACTAGTCTATTTTGCTATATGCTTGTTTGATTATGAAATATGAAAGTTGGAAATAAAACGGCCGAGAGAGCCAAATGTGTCGGCGCACTGCCCAAATGAATCAAATGGGTCAGTCCGTTTGGTGCACTGCTCAGATTGGCGCGGACATCTACGGATACGGCCAAACTGACGATTCAATCGGATAAAAAACAGACAAAATCCGCGTCCGTTTGGTCGCGTTGGCCTAACCCGACCGGACTAACCGGGCAGCCAGTCACGCGCCTCGTCGAGTCCCACTCGGCCGGCCGGAACCAAACCAAACAAGAAAGAAAACATGTCCACATCACGGGCGGCCAGCCAGCCAGCCACGACGCCCCTCCATTTCTCCCCACTGCCCGACCTCCCCGCACGCACGCGCGAGCATCTCCAACTCCGCCTCCGCCCCCGCCTCCGATTCCACGCCTCCTCTGCGCGCGCCAGATCCGGCCGGCGCCCCGCATCCCCTGGCCGCCGCTGGCCGGCGGCAGGCGTGACGCGGCGGGCCTGCCCTCGCGGCTTAACTACAGAGAGATCGCTGTCGCCGTCCACTGCGGGGCCCGAGAGCGCGAAGGTGGGGTTGGCTACGGGCCGCTGAGCGAGGGCAATGGCGCGGCGGTGGCGGCCGTCGCACCTGGTGTTCGTCGCGGGGGTGGCCTATCTCATCCTAATCTCCCTCAAGTTCCGCCGCGTCCTCGACCTTGCCACCGCCGACCTCGCCGCCGTTGACTCCGCCTTCTCCTCCCCATCCTCCACCGACCACCTGCCCCCTCTCCTCCCAGGGAGCTCCTCCTCCCCTTCCAATGCCACCCTGTTCCAGGTCCAGCCCTTCTGGCACCGCTACGACCGCGTCTCCCTCCCCGACATCGCCGCTCGCAACCGCTCCACGCTCGACCGCATGGCCGACGACGCCTGGTCGCTCGGGCTTACCGCCTGGGAGGACGCCGCAGCCTTCGCCGGGGACCCCTGGGAGCTCGCCGCCGTCGATGCCGCCTCCACCGACAAGTGCCCCGCCGCCGTCTCCGTGCGCGCGCGCGGGAGGGTCGTCTTCCTGCCCTGCGGCCTCGCCGCTGGCTCCGCCGTCACCGTCGTCGGCACGCCCAGGCCAGCGCACAAGGAATACGTGCCGCAGCTCGCCAGGATGCGCCAGGGGGACGGGACCGTGCACGTCTCGCAGTTCATGGTCGAGTTGCAGGGCCTGCGCGCCGTTGACGGCGAGGACCCGCCCAGGATACTGCACCTCAACCCCAGGCTGAGGGGGGACTGGAGCCAGCGCCCCATCATCGAGCACAATACCTGCTACCGGATGCAGTGGGGCTCCGCACAGCGCTGTGACGGCTTGCAGCCCGAGGGCAACGACGACAACGGTACATCCTTCTCCTTCTTCGGCAATCCTAGCTTGGACCTTAAGATGTTCTTTCCTGAGTGAGCAGCTCTTGTTATTTGTTACTAGTAATGTGGTTAAGATTGATTAGTATTGCATTGTCAAATTAGTGCAGAGGTAAATCAATTGCATTGCCAGCCTAATGCCATATTGCCATGTTTCTATTTACACTTTACTAGTTAACCATTACAACTGCTATAACGTACCACTACCAACTGGCCATTACAACTCCTTGTACAATCTAACCCATGGAATGTTCCTATTTACAGCATTAAAGCTGATTAAACTATCAAAGTGCCCAACACATGATACATGTATTTGCTCCTGGGGACTTCATAATATTAATGCCACAGCCCTTTTGCTATGGTAGGTTCCATGGTGCTGTTAGAGCTTTAACGGTGTCTAGTGTGTGATTCTTCTGGATAATATCCATTTGAACTAGTACAATTAATATGCACACTTTCATATATAATTTGATTTTGTGTGAGTGTGATTGTTCATCAATACCTTGATGTCTACCATGAGTAACTGCATGGCAGAATAATAATAAAATAATATGAATAGCTCTACGGACAATTTCTTGATTCACATAGGAATTGTCTTTATTGGTGATTTTCATCTTCCGGAAAGTGTTCATTTCCACATCAGTCCGAATGCTACCTGATGAAATATTATGTTTAATACTAATTTCTGAGATTATTATTGAAGCATATCTTGACATTGCTATTTATTTTATCACAAGCTAAGAATATGCATCGGAGGTGCTACTCCTATCATATCTTATTGACTAACATGTTGCATTAATACGCAAGTTTATTCAAATTGCCTATTTTAGTATTCATTTTAACATCTACTTTTTATTGTAAAATGAAAACCACAAGGTGTTAGCTTCTGTGGTAACACTATGTCCTTTTATCCCCAGGCTAGCATATTTGGCTAAAACCTATCATTTCATATTTTTGGACAGTCGATGGGTTCACCAAATGTGAGAAATGGATACGTGATGATATTGTTGACACAAAAGAATCCAAGACAACTTCATGGCTAAAGAGGTTCATAGGGCGTGCAAAGAAACCAGCAATGACATGGCCATTCCCTTTTGTGGAAGACAGGCTATTTGTTCTTACTATACAAGCTGGTGTTGAAGGTTTTCACATATATGTTGGTGGTCGACATGTGACATCTTTCCCTTATCGACCTGTATGTTCTAGACATGTTCATCCCGCTCTTTTTTTAATGATATTTAGAAGAAACACTAATGGGTTGATGTGATCATTTCCAGGGGTTCACTCTTGAAGATGCAACAGGATTATATGTTAAGGGTGATGTGGATGTCCATTCAGTTTATGCCACTGCTCTTCCTATGTCTCATCCCAGTTTTTCCCTTCAACAAGTCCTTGAAATGTCAGACAAATGGAGGTCCCAACCACTGCCAAGAGATCCAGTTTACCTTTTTATCGGAATACTTTCGGCATCGAATCATTTTGCTGAACGCATGGCTGTGAGAAAAACTTGGATGCAAACTTCAGAAATTAAGTCTTCTAAAGTAGTCGCACGATTCTTTGTTGCACTGGTAAGCAAATTATGCATCCAAACATTTTCGTCAAATGTGTCTTTGTCCTTAAATGAATCCTTATATTCTTTTACTTGTGTTCTAGATATGTATGCATGATCATTGTGTAGTTCATGATAATGGAAGTACAAGACGCAAGTTGTAATATGTGGGTCACATGCAAGAACATAAACTTGATCTCTGAAATTTCTTGTATGTAGAGTATTCTGTTGTCTATCTACTGTTCACCTTCATGCTTTTTGAGTGCTATTATCTTGAATTATTTGATATAGTTTCACCAACCTTATATTTTTTGCATACTTTCTTACATACTCCCTCCGTCCCAAAATAAGTGTCGCTGATTTAATACAAAGTTAGTACAAAGTTGTACTAAATCAACGACACTTATTTTGGGACGGAGGGAGTGTATCATAGTGAAAATCACTATTAGCATTGAATGTCTACTTATTAACTTGTTAACCGCATGCCTCCAATGATAGGAAATATCAGTAGCATGTTTATCATCTCATAAAGGAAGGAAAAACAAATTTTCTTTAGGAAATGAATGCATGGCGTAATGTTGTTCATCACAAATTGTGGTTGCAGAATTCGAGGAAAGAGGTCAACGTGATGCTGAAGAAAGAAGCTGAATACTTTGGAGATATTGTCATTTTGCCATTTATAGATCGTTATGAACTGGTAGTTCTTAAGACAATTGCTATTTGCGAGTATGGGGTGAGACACTCTTGCCGTCACTATCTTTTATTAAACTTCTGCTACATTTATGCCACTGGTAATTTGGTATGGTTCGCTAATGTCAATTAGAAGCTGTAAGCCTGTACTAATGATCTTTGTCCATCATTGGACATTTATGTTCTAGCAATGGCCTTATTGCGTATCTGAACGGAGGCGACAGAGGCCTGTTTGAACTTAAGCCATACCAAGAGAGTTGTTGCTAGAATAATTCTTTACAGCTGCATGGAACCCACTTTGGAGTGAGTGACGTAATTGCCTTTCATGTAACTCTTCGAGAGTCATTTCTGGGAGAAGCTACTCCCTCAAACATGGATTGAAGTCTATGGGGATCATGCAAGTTACAGGAATAGTAGTCACTTTGCAGTGTGGACTAAATAATGAACCTGACATCTGTTTATCATGTCACCTTGCAGGTCCAGAACTTGACAGCGGCCCATGTCATGAAATGTGACGATGATACATTTGTGAGGGTAGATGTGGTTCTCAGACATATCAAGATGAACTCCCTTGGCAAACCATTATACATGGGGAACCTTAACCTCTTGCATAGACCACTGAGAACTGGGAAATGGGCAGTTACCGAGGAGGTATTATCCTTTTTTTAAAAGGCAATATCGATTTTAAGCAGCTGATTATTCAATGTCCATTTTTTATCGTTTTGGATGCTGTGCAATCCCGTGAGTTAGTCTTTGTTACACCGCGTATCTGAATCTTCTTTCTTCTAACCAAGAAAGCTAATCTCACAAATTTGCGAGCTGTGTTTTACTGCCTTCTTAAAGGCCGAACGGCCTTTAAGAACTTTCTTAGGATGCTGTGCAACTTTAGGTGGTAATTCAAACATAGGAAATGACTGTTCTTGCTAAATGCCCACCATGAATTTGTATTTTTGTCTGTAGAAATCGCAGCCCTTTTTTGTGTTGCCAACATGTGCGTGCCACTATCTTCAATCTTCGTTGCTCTCCTTAATCCCTGCTCATAATGAATGTAGGAGTGGCCTGAAGATATCTACCCGCCTTATGCTAATGGACCCGGTTATGTAATTTCTGGTGGCATAGCAAAATTCGTCGTGTCTCAGCATGCCAATCAGAGTTTAAGGGTGAGCCTCCATTTATTTAACACACTGTATTTTGATAACTTGAATCATGTTGTGTCAATCACTCTACCTTTTTGGCTATTTGGCTTGCAGCTATTCAAGATGGAGGATGTAAGTATGGGGCTATGGGTTGAAAAGTTCAATTATACCATGCCTGTCAGATATTCTCATAGCTGGAAGTTCTGCCAGTATGGTTGCCTCGAGAACTATTACACTGCGCATTATCAGTCGCCAAGGCAAATGCTATGCTTGTGGGACAAGTTAGTTCGTGGTCGCCCATCCTGCTGCAATTACAGATAGCGAGATGTGATCGATCTTTCACTTGCAATCAGCATTCCTTCTATCCCAGCCGGTGAGTTTGGCTGGCTGGTGTTCTCTTTTTTGACATGAATCACCTAGCTTAGAGGCTGCTGCTCCATTGGCTCGATTGAGCTTACATTGCTGTGAGGTTGAAGCTTGAAGTTTAGGTAGAAAGCTACAACCATCTGGTTTCATACATTAGCCTGTTTTGCGTTCGTCATCTCCTTAGCATCGACATGTGCCCTTGTAATTGATCGCAGTTTTCTTTCAGGGAGATTAATCCCAATTTTGATGTAGAACGTGTGATCAAAATGTTCAGATGTTTGCATGTTCTTATGGTAGAGAAAATGATCACAACTTGTCTCGCTCGTCTCCCTGTGATGTTAAAGTTATTGTGGTTTTTTTCCATTCATGATGTATATTTGCGCCAATGCACAGGATCTTGTCACCTTACAAGTTGTGGCTTCAAATTTGTTGAATGCTAGTATGTTTGGTCAGTTGCTCCTCATAGCTCACCTTACTTTTGTGTCACACTTTTCGGCAAAGCATAGTTTCCAATTTGGCGGCTTGTGTGCCAAAGATGGCAACAAAAAAAAAGTGAAAATTCTAGAAAAATGTGGGTGGAAACAGAGTTAAATGCAGAAAATCGCCGCATTAAGTAATAGGGTTGCAGAAAACACGCTTTTTCAAAATTTTGGCAAAAACACCAAGTTTACGGTAAATTTTTGTGCATATAAACCACTAATCGGAGGATCAGGGTGTTTTGAGCATGTTTCTGTTAGGTGGCACCCGCTTTTTCCAACATGGCGTAACGGTTTGAGTAGACGACGTTAGACGGCGGTCGTAGAGACAACCATTCCCATCTCGTGTCTGTCTTTCTCTTTTCCCTTCCCGCTCTCCTTTCATTCACACCCGGCGATGGTGATGGCGAAACCTGGTGGTAGCAGCAGCGACACATATGGCGATGTGGATGTTGTAGACCCTCAGCCAGCGGAGGAGTGTGGGAGCTCAAACTCTAGCCAGCTGACGGAGATTCGGAGGTCGCCATAGTCGCTGGAAAGAGGGAGGTCGAGGAAGGTCGCGGGCGGCGCTGAGAAGGAGGGGGGGGGGGGGGGGGGGGGGGGGGGGGGGGGTTAGGCGTAGCGGCGACGGCACTTTGGGCTGCGGTACCTTGGGCGGCGGTTGGATGCTTGAACTCGAGCGGCGACGGCGACCGGGAGCCTTGACGCTAGCTAGGAGGCTAGCAGGGCGAGGCGCCTCGCTCGGGTGCCAGGAGACCGGCTACGGGACTCGCGGGCCGCGTGGCTGCGGGGATGGGTGGGAGGCGTGCTGGCTGTTGAATCTGGCCTCTGTGGGCCAGATCTGGCGGCGTTGGCTGGCGACTCGGTGAAGATCAAGTGGCGGCGGTAGGATGGGCAGCTACAAAAAACGAGGAGAGCTTGGTGGGGGTGTCTAGGTTTTTCCCCAAAATGGAAGGGAAACTCCTCCCTTAAATAGAAGGGGAGGGGGGGGGGGGGGGGGGGTGTGTGTTAAGCGGGGATTTGGGCTGGGTTTTGGGAGGCTTTAGCTGGACTCTTAGGCCAGGGGAAGGAAGGAAGGCAACCCGGTTAGCAATTTTAGTTGTAAAGTTTAATTATCACTAGCAAAAGGGCCCGTGCGTGGCAACGGAAGAAAAAAAATCATAATCTTCAATGGCTATGACCACATTTTGATCACATCTCATCGCATGATTTTGAAAAGTTGTACACAAATGCAAGAAAATGTACTCTTTTTTAAATTTATTCACAAATTGAAGCAATGTTCACATTTTCAAAAAAATATCATGGTTGTGAAAAATCTTCGTAACTAAAAGAATTATTCTGAATTTCAAGAAACGTTTTTTAAAAAACATACTATAATATTCCGATCTACCCCGGCAGTTAATTCTTCAAAATTCACGCGGGTATATAGTCACAAAGACTCAGAAGCATTACTGTTTAACTACATACCTTCGATCATTCGTGAACATTTTTACAAATTTGGGAACATTTTTTACTATTTGAAAACATTTTTAAAAAAATTGAGAACATTTTTATATATTGTTAACATCTTTGAAGCATTTTCTTTTGAATCGGCGAACAATTCTAGAATAGACGAACATTTTTTTAGAAATTAGTGGATTTTTTCACGAACATTTTTTTGAAATGCATGAACATTTTTTGAATCAGCAAATATTTTATGAATCAATAAACTCTTTTGTAATTCACGAACTGTTTTTTAATTTTTAGGATATTTTTGAAAATTCATGAAGATTTTTTGAATTAGCAATCATTTTGTTCAATTTCATTAACAATTTTTAATACACGGAATTTTTATGAAAATCATGGACTTTTTTCGATTTTATGAAGATTTTTTTTCAAAATTGCGAACATTTTTAGAAAAATCCCGAGCATTTTTTGAACTCACAAACATTTTATGTTTTCTTGAACATTTTATTTCAAAATTCTCAGTTTTTTTAAATGTCAGAAGTTTTTTGAAGTTCCAAATTATTTAAAGTAGAAAAAATGAAAACGAAAAAGAAAAACATAATTAAAAGAAAGGCCACCCGCACATGGGCCGGCCCAAACGGGCGCGCTGCAAAACGTTTTTTCACTTATAGGCGGCATTGGTGGGGTAATATTTTGCAACTTTGGTGGCAATTTTAATGACGTATGGCCAGAAGCAATAGACTCTTTATTATTAGGTATAGATTTAGCCAACTACCCCTCAAAAAAATTAGCCGACTATTAGCGCTCGCATATTTGATCGTTCGGGTATCAAACGAACTCGGAATCGGACGAAATTTAACGTGTAGGCTCGATATACTATATCAAGACCACACACAAACTTCCAATTCAATTGAGAACACTTATTTTCCATGTACAAAATAATTTAAATGTTATCACGCGGCCATGTGCAAAGTGTCTAGGGAGTCTTGAGCAGAAGGTCGAAAGAGAACATGGGGGGTACTTATTCACCTTTCCGGGGGAATGACGAAATAAAATAGGGCTAGTGGGTTAACAAAACATTCGGATAACCCGGTACGAAGCAAACATATTGTCGATGCAATGTTGATGATGCAAAAATAAAATAACAAACAATTTTTTTAATTTGGGGAAAACCCCGGGCTGTTACAGAGCCCAAGCTCCAAGAGTAACAAGTGTTGATGTGGAAACCGAGCGGGGAACACGAATCGGTTTGGTCAAGTTATAGATGGGGCCTTGCTCTCCCAAATCCCAAAGTATTAGACTGTTTGATTGGAGGGATTTAGAGTATTGAGTAAAATGGAGGTTTGGAAATGGTGGCTACTCACAAGGCTTTAAGGGTTAGGGTTGGAGGAGGAAGAAGGAGATTTATATAGTCCCCACCACCCAAGTGACTGGTGCCACCGGATGGCCCAGTGCGCATAGGCCAAGTTGGCCCCATGCGCATGGAGTCACCAAAGAAAATACCCCAGACCCTGTGTGCGCGGGGGTCAAAGACCCCGTGGGCATGGGGTATCCATAGAGTTTTCTCCTATCCTGCGCATGGGGTGCCTCGATCCAGTGTGCACGGGTGTTCAAAGAATTAACCCTGAGCCCCGTGGGCATGGGCTATGGTGGCTATGGACACAGGAGAAGTGGATTTTGTGGCATTATCAAGTGGTAGGTGTATGGTGGCTGGTGTATATGTTTGGAGTGTTCCCACATCGTCATTCGAGCACCTCTACCCCTCTCGATAGTGCGGTTATACTACGACTCAAATAAACCAAACCAAAGCTTTGAGTCTCTGAAAAACCACATGAAAGTGCAAGTGTCACTTAAATTACATTTTGGTGTGATGACAATGTGGTTAGTGGAACTAATATTGGTTGCTAAAGTTTATCTCAGGATATTGGTTCCAAGTGGTCCATTGATGGAGGTGTGCGACCCCCCCCCAATCCAAAAAGATCAAAGGCGTGGTTTACCGGCGACTCGAAGGTTTTCGTTTTGGTTCGATTTGAGTCGTAGGAAAGACCGCACTATCAAGAGGGGTCATCGTGGGTTTGTGTTGTGTGGGAATGTCATCCTAAAACCTTATACACCAACCCTCCTACTCCTACCACCAGTTATCCGCTAGTGTGCTTGTCATGGTATCCAGGAAGTTGCAACAGAGGAGTTCTGGATACCCCGTGCGCACGGGGTACTACGTAACTCCCTGGGTACCCCGTGCGCACGGGGTCTTTTGACCCCCGTGCGCACGGGGTGGTGATTTGGGCTCTGAGTACCCCCGTGCGCACGGGGTTGACTTAGCCCGTGCGCACGGGGTCCAACGGGCAGAAAACCCCCACCCAGCAAGAACACTATATAAAGAGGCCTTCTTCCTCCTCCATCCCTAACCCTAATGTCTTGTTGAGCTCCACCATTGCTACACCTCATTTTGCTCAATACTCTCAATCCCTCCACCCAAACTTGTTGAAACTTTGGGGATTGGGAGAGCAAGACCCGATCTACACTTTGACCAAACCAAATCGCGTTCCCCGCAATATTCATCCACCATGACTTGTTACTCTTGGAGCTTGGGCTCCTAGGTGGTTAGAGGTTCCTCCGGAAGCTTCCTTGCTTGTGGTGTGCTCCGGAGAAGTTTGTAAAGGTGTGGTGGTCGACTTCAAGACCAACCCTGAGTGATTCGAGGCTCATCCGTTGGGGGTGACTCGATAGAGATTACGGTGAGCCTTCGGTGGCGTTCTGCAAGCTTTGGCTCCGGCACCGCTCTAAACGGAGAGTAGCTCTTCCCCAAGGAAGAGTGAACTTCGGGATAAAATCCGCGTCCTCGTCTCACTTGTGGTTAATCCTTTCTCACACTTTGCTTTGCGTTGGATGCTTGTTGGCTTGCTAATTAGATTGTTGCCTAGCATATTTAGCTTGGAGCTTGCTTGTCTTATAGGTTGTGTTCACCTAGTTGCATATCTAGTGAACCCTATTTATCCGCTAAACCTTAAAATTGACAAGAAAGATTAAAATTTGTAGTCTCCTATTCACCCCCCCTCTAGTCGACCGTATCGATCCTTTCAATTGGTATCAGAGCCTCGTGCTCTAATATAAGGTTTTAGAACCTTAGAGGATATGGACGATCTAGAGAATGAGGGAGGTGGCGCACCACTTGCGGTGGATGGTCAAAACCTACCCCCCGCCGCGGCCGACGCACTTGGTGCTCCGGTCGTTGCTCCCGTCGCCCCCATTAACCCGGGTGCCCCCTTAACCGCGGCCGACATTCTTTCAATGTTTGCGGACCTCAAAACCGCGATGTTGAAAGAAGTTCGTTCCTCGGTCAAGGAGGAAATTGATGCTCGCTTAAAGCCCTCGACATCCGCCTCAAACTCATTTGATCCAAATGCGGTTCACGATGCGGACGATTCGAGAGAACCCCTTGCATCCCCGGCTCGCACTCAAGTTCCCAAGTACAATGTCGTGGAACCCTTTTACTCACCCCAACCTTTGTAGCACCCTCGCATTAATCCTGTTGGGCCTCCGCCCCCTTTGAAAGCTAACGCGTTTGCTAAGTGGAAGCTAGATATGCAGTCTCACATTCGCAGTGCATCTACTCAACTATGGTGGATTGTGGTCAACGGTTTCAACCCCAAGGATCCCATGAATCTCACTCCAAGAGAAGCGGTTGATGATCAACTCAATGCTACCGCCCACAACATGTTGCGCACCGCGGTGACCGATGACTATAGTGACTCCATTGCTCTACTCAAGACCGCCAAGGAAATTTGGGATTGCCTTGAGGAGGCCCTCGAAGGTGATGAAGCAATTCGAAGATCTCGGTTGGCTTTGCTCAAGCAAGAAGTCAACCTATTTGTGAGAAATGAGGGTGAGACCGCGGAAGAAGTGTACCGAAGGCTAAAGTCCCTTGTGCTCAATTTGAGAACATTTGGGTGCACTTGGGCAAATGATGATTTCATTAAGGACAAGTTCATTGATGCTATGGTTCTCACGGAACATACCATGGTGATGATGATACATCAACGCCCGGACTATCACAAGTTGACCGCGGCACAAGTTGTATCCACTTTCTCAACTCATGTTCTTTTGGAAACCAAGTCCAAGAAGACCTTTGCCATTGCTCAAGCCACCAAGAACTCAAATCTTGCGTTGAAGGCCAAGAAAGTTGCTGCTCAACCCTCAAGGGATGAAGAAGTTGTTGAAGAAACTTGTGAGGAAGATGTTGACACCTCATGCCCGGCAAATGACTTTGCAGAAGACTTGGCTCTCTTGGTCAAGAAATATTCCGGGACCATGGCAAACAAAGGGAAGAATCTTCAAGGAAGATCGTTTGGACGAAGAAAATGCTACAATTGTGATAGTCCAAGACATTTTGTGCATGATTGTCCTTATGAGAGACGTGAAGACAAGTCCGAGAAGCTTGTGCTCAAGAAGAAGAAGTTCACCAAGTTCACCAAGAGGAAAGATGACAAGGCTCTTGTTCATGAGGAGTACATGTCTGGAGATGAAGATGACGGTGATGATGATCATGTGGGCACGGCCGCTATTGCCGTGCATGCCACTACCTCCTCCTCCACCACCGGCCTCTTCGACTCTCCCAACGAGGACAAGCCTTTCACTCATCGTTGCCTCATGGCCAAAGAGGTAAAAACAAAGTCCAACTCTCAAAAACCCGCCATCCACACTTCCAATGTCTCATGTGAGATAGTGGAGGATGGGTGTGAAGATGGTGTGGATAATGATGAGGAATCCTTGATGACTTTCATGGAAACTCTTCATGGTGAAGCTCGTGCTCGTTTTGGCGATCTCCTTAAGTCACTCGCCGAACGCGATGATTTCATTGAGAACGTTGAAAACCTCCTCATAGAGGAAAAAGAGAGAGTCGAACTTCTCGAGCACGAACTACATGAAGAGAGTGTCATGAGAGCATCATTTGAGGAAGCCTTGTCTTCTCATCAAATTGACTTTGTTAAAACCAATGATGCTTTGCAACTTGCTCTCGAGAACAAAGATGCCCTTAAGGTTAGGGTTGAAAAGCTTCTAGTTGATCACACGAGACTTGTTGAGGAACATGAGCTCCTTGTGACTAGTTCCAAGGTTGTCAAAGGTGACCTCATTGCCCTCACCGAGTCTTATGTTCAACTTAAAGCTTCAACCATTAAGGCTCTTACCTCCGTCCCTCATATTGAGTTAAATGATGAATCTTGTACGGCTAACTTTGCTCATGATTGCACCTCTCTCCAAGAGGAGAATAAGAAGTTGAAAGCCCAGATTGAGAAAGGACTTGTGTCGTGCATTCAAGGGGAGAAAAACCTCAATGACCTCTTGAGCAACCAAAAGGAGTGTGTTGCCAAGGAGGGAATTGGGTTTGACCCCTCTTCCAAGAAAAAGAAGAACAAGAAGAAGAGCAACAAGAAGAAGATCGGTCCTACTCCTACTCCTCAACAAAAGGTAGTATTTGTGCACGAAGGGCACAAGGAGAAGGAGAAGGAAAAAGGGTTTGTTGGGAATGGCAAGGTCACTAGGGACAAGGCCATTCCCAAGGATTTTGCCGGCAAGAACAACCCATCCTATGTCCTCATGAGAGAAGATGATGGTTATACCTTTGCTAAATTTATTGGCACTAACTATGATGATTATGCTTGGACTATTTTGTTGGGGAACGTTGCATGGGAAACAAAAAAATTCCTACGCACACGCAAGATCTATCCATGGTGATGAGCATCTACGAGGGGGAGAGTGGATCTACATACCCTTGTAGATCGCTAAGCGGGAAGCGTTAAGAAACGCGGTTGATGTAGTCGAACGTCTTCGCGATCCAAATCGCCGAGCGTCCCGCGATCCCATCACGATCCATCTCGCGATCCAATCACGATCCGTCCCGCGATCCCATCACGATCCGTCCCGCGATCAAATCACGAATCGTCTCGCGATCCTGATCACGGTCCTTCCGATCTAGCGCCGAACGGACGGCACCTCCGCGTTCAGCACACGTACAACTCGATGACGATCTCCGCCTTCTTGATCCAGCAAGAGGGAGCGGAGAGGTAGAAGAGTTCTCCGGCGGCGCGACGGTGCGGCGGCGATGGTGGTGGAACAATTCCGGCAGGGCTTCGCCTAAGCACCGCTGAAACTAGACTAGAGGAGAAACCGATCTAGATGAAGTAGAGGGAGCACGTGGCAATTAGGGTTGGCTCTTCCCTCTAAATCCTCTAGTATATATAGGAGGGAGGGAGGGGAGGAGGCAGCCTCAAACCCTCAAGGTTTGGCCGAAATTGGAGGTGGAGGAGTCTTACTCCAATCCTATTAGGAGTAGGATTCCTCCTCTCCACTTGGAAACCCTTTCCACCTTTCCTTCTTTGGATTTTTTCCACCCAAAGCCACATGGGCCTTAGTGGGGGGGTTAGGCCAGCCCACTAGGGGCTGGTTTGACTCCTCCCACAGCCCATGAGGTCCTTTGGGTGGAGACACCCCTCCCGATGGTCCCCGGTACCCCTCCCGGCACTCCCGGTACACTACCGAAATACCCGAAACTTTTCCGGTGACCAAAACAGGACTTCATATATATCAATCTTTACCCCCGGACCATTCCGGAGCTCCTCGTGACGTCCAGGATCTCATCCAGGACTCCGAACAACCTTCGGTCACCACCATACATAACTCTACTATACCGAAAACGTCATCGAACCTTAAGTGTGCAGACCCTGCGGGTTCGAGAACTATGTAGACATGACCGAGACACCTCTACGGTCAATAACCAATAGCGGGACCTGGATGCCCATATTGGTTCCTACATATTCTACGAAGATCTTTATCGGTTGAACCTCTATGTCAAGGATTCAGTTAATCACAAGGAAATATAATAATAACCATTTTATTATTGCCTCTAGGGCATATTTCCAACAGTCTCCCACTTGCACTAGAGTCAATAATCTAGTTCACATCACCATGTGATTTACATTGTTATGAATCTAACACCCAATGAGTTCTGGGGTTCGATCATGCTTTGCATGTGAGAGAGGTCTTTAGTCAACGGTCTGCAACATTCAGATCCGTGTGTTCTTTGCAAATCTATATGTCATACTGCAGATGCTACCATGCTCCACTTGGAGCTATTCCAAATGGTAGCTCCACTATACGTATCCTGAGTGCTACTCAGAGTCGTCCGGATAGGTGTCAAAGCTTGCATCGACGTAACCCTTTACGACGAACTCTTTATCACTTCCATAATCGAGAAATATTTCCTTAGTCCTCTAGTTACTAAGGATAATCTTGACCGCTGTCCAGTGATCCACTCCTGGACCACTCTTGTACCCCTTGACAGACTCATGGCAAGGCACACACTAGGTGCGGTACACAGCATGGCATACTATACAGAGCCTATGGATAAGGCATAGGGGACGACCTTCGTCCTTTCTCTTTCTTCTGCCGTGGTCGAGCTTTGAGTCTCACTCAACTCCACACCTTACAAATCAGGCAAGAACTCTTTCTTTGACTGATCCATTTTGAACTCTTTCAAAATCTTGTCAAGGTATGTACTCATTGAAAGTTTTACCAAACGTCTTGATCTATCTCTATAGATCCTGACGCCCAACATTTAAGTAGCTTCATTCCAGGTTTTCCTGTGAAAAACTCCTTTTCAAACAACCCTTTATGCTTTGCAGAAATTCTACATCATTTCCGATCAACAATATGTCATCCACATATACTTATCAGAAATTCTATAGTGCTCCCACTCACTTTATTGTAAATACAAGTTTCTCATAAACTTTGTATAGACTCAAAAACTTTGATCACCTCATCAAAGCGTATATTCCAACTCCGAGATGGTTGCTCCAGCCCATAGAAGGATTGCTGGAACTTGCATACATTTTAGCATCCTTAGGACTGACAAAACCTTCTGGTTGTATCACATACAACCTTTCCTCACGGAAACCGTTAAGGAAACTCTGTTTTGACATCCATCTGCCAGATTTCATAATCGAAAAATGCAACAACTGCTAACATAATTCCAACAGACTTTAGCATCGCTACGGGTGAGAAAGTCTCATCGTAGTCAACTCCTTGAACTTGTGAAAAAACCCTTTGCCACAAGTCGAGCTTTATAGACGGTGACATTACCGTCCGCGTCCGTCTTCCTTTTAAAGATCCATTTGTTCTGAATGGCCTTTCGCCCTTCAGGTAATACTTCCAAAGCCCATACCTTGTTTTCTTACATGGATCCCATCTCGGATTTCATGGCCTCTAACCATTTCTTGGAATCCGGGCCCATCATCGCTTCTCCATAGCTCGTAGGTTCATCGTTGTCCAACAACATGACCTCTAAGACAGGGTTGTCGTACCACTCAGGAGTAGTACACGTCCTTGTCGACCTACGAGGTTCGATAGTAACTTGATCCGAAGCTTCATGATCATCATCATTAACTTCCTCTTCAACTAACGTAGGCTCCACAGAAACAACTTTCTGCGCTGCGCTACTCTCTGGTTAAAACAAAGGTTCAACAACCTCATCAAGTTCTATCTTCCTCCCACTCAATTCTTTCGAGAGAAACTCTTTCTCGAGAAAGGACCCATTTTAGCAACAAACACTTTGCACTTGGATCTGAGATAGAAGGTACACCCAACTGTTACGTTAGGGTATTCTATGATGATGCATTTGTCCGCTTTGGGTTCGAGCTCATTAGGTTGAAAACCTTTTCCACATAAGCGCCGCAGCCCCAAACATTAAGAAATGACAGCTTAGGTTTCTACCAAACCAAAATTCATACGGTGTCATCTCAACGGACTTAGATGGTGCCCCCTTTTAAAGTGAATGTAGTTGTCTCTAATGCATAACCCCAAAACGATAGTGGCAAATCGATAAGAGACATCATAGTTCGCACCATATCCAATAGAGCACGACTACGACGTTCGGACACACCATCACACTATGGTGTTCCAGGTGGCGTGAGTTGTGAAACAACTTCCACATTGTCTTAAGTTGTATACCAAACTCGTAACTCAGATATTTACCTCCACGATCATATCGTAGACATTTTATCTTCTTGTCACGATGATCTCAAACTTCACTCTGATTTTGTTTGAACTTTTCAAACATTTCAGACTTGTGTTTCATTAAGTAAATATACCCATATCTACTCAAATCATCAGTGAAGGTAGGAAAATAATGATATCCACCGCATGCTACAACACTCATTGGACCGAATACATCAACATGTATCATTTCCAATAAGTCACTTGCCCGCTCCATCATACCGGAAAACGGGGTCTTAGTCATCTTGCCCATGAGGCATGGTCCGCATGTCTCGACCGATTCGAAATCGAATGAGTCCAAAGATCCATCAGCATGGAGTTTCTTCATGCGTTTTACACCAATATGACATTTAGCGGCAGTGCCACAAGTATGTGGTACTATCATTATTAACTTTGTATCTTTTGGCATCAATATTATGAACATGTGTATCACTACGATCAAGATTCAATAAATCATTCTCATTGCGTGCATGACCATTGAAGGTATTATTCATGTAAACAGAATAACCATTATTCTCTAACTTGAATGAATAACCGTATTGCAATAAACATGATCTAATCACGTTCATGCTCAACGCAAACACCAAATAACATTTATTTAGGTTCATCACTAATCCCAAAGGTAGAGAGAGCGTGCGATGGTGATCACATCAACCTTGGAAACACTTCCAACACTCATCGTCACCTCACCCTTAGCTAGCCTCCGTTTATTCCGTAGCTTTTATTTCGAGTTACTAACATTTAGCAACCGAACCGGTATCCAATACCCAGGTGCTACTAGGAGTACTAGCAAGGTACACACGTATATGAAATATACTTCTATCGACGTTGCCAGCCTTCTTATCTACCAAGTATCTAGGGTTGTTCCGCTTTAGCGACCGTTCTCCTCATAATAGAAGCACTTAGTCTCGGGTTTGGGTTCAACCTTGGGTTTCTTCACTGGAGCAGCAACTGACTTGCCATCCATGAAGTTTCCCTCCCAGCCCTTGCCCTTCTCGAAACTAGTGGTTTCACTAACCATCAACACTTGATGCTCCTTCTTGATTTCTACCTTCGCGGTGTCAAACATCGCGAATAGATCAGGGATCATTATTTCCATCCTTGGCATTTTATAGTTCATCACGAAGCTCTAGTAGCTTAGTGACAGTGACTTGGAGAACTATATCAATCACTATCTTATCTGGAAGATCAACTCCCACTCGATTCAAGCGATTGTAGCACCCAGACAATCTGAGCACATGCTCAACGATTGAGCTATTCTCCTTCATCTTGCAGGCAAAGAATCTTGTTGGAGGTCTCATACCTCTCAACACGGGCACGAGCCTGAGATCCCAATTTCAGCTCTTAGAACATCTCATATGTTCCGTGACATTCAAAACGTTTTGGAGCCTCAATTCTAAGTCGTAATGCATGACACACTGAACTATCAAGTAGTCATCAAAACGTGCCTGTCAGATGTTCACAACATCTACAGACAACGCCAGAGGGGTGGCGCACCGAGCGGTGCATTAAGGACATAAGCCTTCTGTGCAGCAATGAGGACAATCCTCAGATCACGGACCCAGTCCGCATTATTGCTACCATCATCTTTCAACTCTATTTCTCTAGGAACATATAAAAATTCAAGGGAGCTACAGCGCGAGCTAGTAATCTACAACATAATTTGCAAAGACATTTTGACTATGTTCATGATAATGAGTTTAGTTAATCATATTACTTAAAAAACTCCCACTCAAATTGACATCCCTCCGGTCATTCGAGTGTTACATGATCCAAATCCACCAACTCAAGTCCGATCATCACGTGAGTTGAGGTGGTTTCAATGGTGAACATCTTCATGTTGATCATATCTACTATATGACTCATGTTCGACCTTTCGGTCTCTTGTGTTCCGAGGCCATGTCTATACATGCTAGGCTCGTCAAGTTTAACCCGAGTGTTCTGCACGTGCAACACTGGCTTGCACCCGTTGTATGCGAACGTAGAGTCTATCACACCCGATCATCACGTGGTGTCTCAAAACGACGAACTTTCGCAACGGTGCACACTCGGGGAGAACACAATTTTATCTTGAAATTTAAGTGAGGGATCACCTTATAATGCTACCGTCGTCCTAAGCAAAATAAGATGCATAAAAGGATTAACATCACATGCAAATCATAAGTGACATGATATGGCCATGAACTTGTGCTTTTGATCTCCATCTCCAAAGCACCGGCATGATCTCCATCGTCACCGGCATAACACCATGATCTCCATCATCTTGATCTCCATCAATGTGTCGCCATGAGGTTGTCGCGCCGACTGTTGCTTCCACGACTATTGCTAACTCATAGCGATAAAGTAAAGCAAAACGGCGAAAATAATTAAAGACAACCCTATGGCTCCTGTCGGTTGCCGTACTCATCGACATGCAAGTCGTGATATTCTATACAATACATGATCATCTCATACATCACATATATCTCATCATGTAATTGGCCATATCACATCACAACATACCCTGCAAAAACAAGTTAGACGTCCTCTAATTGTTGTTGCAAGTTTTACGTGGCTGCTACGGGTATCTAGCAAGAACAATTCTTACCTACGCAAAAACCACAACGGTGATACAAAAATTGCTATTCAACCTTCTCAAGGACCGCCTTTGTCAAATCCGATCCGACTAAAGTGGGAGAAACAGACACCCGCCAGCCATCTTTATGCAACGAAGTTACATGTCAGTTGATGGAACCGGTCTCTCGTAAGCGTACGAGTAATGTTGGTCCGGGCCGCTTCATCCCACAATACCGCCGAAACAAGAAAAGACTAAGGGAGGAAGCAATTCGAATATCAACGCCCACAAACTCCTTTGTGTTCTACTCAAGATCTCATCTACACATAGACCTAGCTCATGATGCCACTGTTGGGGAACGTTGCATGGGAAACAAAAAAATTCCTACGCACACGCAAGATCTATCCATGGTGATGAGCATCTACGAGGGGGAGAGTGGATCTACATACCCTTGTAGATCGCTAAGCGGGAAGCGTTAAGAAACGCGGTTGGTGTAGTCGAACGTCTTCGCGATCCAAATCGCCGAGCATCCCGCGATACCATCACGATCCATCTCGCGATCCAATCACGATCCGTCCCGCGATCCCATCACGATCCTTCCCGCGATCAAATCACGAATCGTCTCGCGATCCTGATCACGGTCCTTCCGATCTAGCGCCGAACGGACGGCATCTCCGCGTTCAGCACACGTACAGCTCGATGACGATCTCCGCCTTCTTGATCCAGCAAGAGGGAGCGGAGAGGTAGAAGAGTTCTCCGGCGGCGCGACGGTGCGGCGGCGATGGTGGTGGAACAATTCCGGCAGGGCTTCGCCTAAGCACCGCTGAAACTAGACTAGAGGAGAAACCGATCTAGATGAAGTAGAGGGAGCACGTGGCAATTAGGGTTGGCTCTTCCCTCTAAATCCTCTAGTATATATAGGAGGGAGGGAGGGGAAGAGGCAGCCTCAAACCCTCAAGGTTTGGCCGAAATTGGAGGTGGAGGAGTCCTACTCCAATCCTATTAGGAGTAGGATTCCTCCTCTCCACTTGGAAACCCTTTCCACCTTTCCTCCTTTGGATTTTTTCCACCCAAAGCCACATGGGCCTTAGTGGGGGGGTTAGGCCAGCCCACTAGGGGCTGGTTTGACTCCTCCCACAGCCCATGAGGTCCTTTGGGTCAAGACACCCCTCCCGATGGTCCCCGGTACCCCTCCCGGCACTCCCGGTACACTACTGAAATACCCGAAACTTTTCCGGTGACCAAAACAGGACTTCCTATATATCAATCTTTACCTCCGGACCATTCCGGAGCTCCTCGTGACGTCCAGGATCTCATCCGGGACTCCAAACAACCTTCGGTCACCACCATACATAACTCTACTATACCGAAAACGTCATCGAACCTTAAGTGTGTAGACCCTGCGGGTTCGAGAACTATGTAGACATGACCGAGACACCTCTACGGTCAATAACCAATAGCGGGACCTAGATGCCCATATTGGTTTCTACATATTCTACGAAGATCTTTATCGGTTGAACCTCTATGTCAAGGATTCAGTTAATCCCGTATGTTGTTCCCTTTGTTCTTCGGTATGTTACTTGCCCGAGATTTGATCGTCGGTATCTCTATACCTAGTTCAATCTCGTTACCGGCAAGTCTCTTTACTCGTTCCGTAATACAAGATCCCGTGGCTAACACTTAGTCACATTGCTTGCAAGGCTTATTGTGATGTTGTATTACCGAGTGGGCCCTGAGATACCTCTCCGTCACACGGAGTAACAAATCCCAGTCTTGATCCATGCCCACTCAACAGACACCCTCGGAGATACCTGTAGAGCATCTTTATAGTCACCCAGTTACGTTGTGACGTTTGATACACACAAGGTATTCCTCCGGTGTCAGTGAGTTGCATGATCTCATGGTCATAGGAACAGATACTTGACAAGTAGAAAACTATAGCAATAAACTGACACGATCATATGCTATGTTTATAGTTTGGGTCTTGTCCATCACATTATTCTCCTAATGATGTGATCCCGTTATCAAATGACATCTCATGTCTATGGCCAGGAAACCTTGACCATCTTTGATCAACGAGCTAGTTAACTAGAGGCATACTAGGGACACAGTGTTGTCTATGTACCCACACATGTATTTGAGTTTCCAATCAATACAATTATAGCATGGATAATAAACAATTATCACGAACAAGGAAATATGATAATAACTAAATTATTATTGCCTCTAGGGCATATTTCCAACATATTTGGGTACCTAGGACCCTTGTTGCTAACTCTCTAGGACCCATTGCAAAATGGGTACCTAAAATCAAAGCTTGATTCATGTAGGACTATACCTCCGGTGGAACACAATGGGTGATCGATAGTGGATGCACCAATCATATGACCGGAGAGAGGGATATGCTTGTGGAGTTCGTTGATTCGCTCAAGGCTTCTTCGAACATCTCCTTTGGTGATAATAGCAAGGGCAAGGTATTGGGGTTGGGCAAGGTGGTAATCTCTAGTGATTCTTCACTTATGAATGTCATGCTTGTTCAATCCCTTCACTACAATTTACTTTCTACGATTCAATTGGCACGTGCCGGTTATGATTCTCATTTCGGTGAATTTCATGTGACCGTCTTTAAGAGGAGCAATCTCAAAGTGGTCTTTGTTGGGCATGTTGAAGACAACCTTTACGTGGTTGATTTCTCAAAAGAGAAAACTTATCTTGCAACATGTCTAATGGCCAAGGCCGACGTGGGGTGGCTATGGCACTGACGGCTAGCCCACATTGGCATGAGAAACTTACAAGCTCTCTTAAAGGGGGAGCACATCCTTGGACTAACCAATGTGTCTTTTGCCAAAGATCGTCCTTGTAGTGCTTGTATTGCCGGAAAACTTCATGAAAAAGCTCATAAGGTGTCGACTATCATTACCACTTTGAGGCCTCTTGAGCTCATTCACTTGGATCTCTTTGGGCCTCCATCTTATGATAGTTTGGGAGGGAGGAGGTATTACCTTGTCATTGTCGATGACTATACAAGATATACATGGGTGTTCTTTCTCAAGACTAAAGATGAAACACAAGACACCTTCATCAACTTTGCCAAAGAAGCTCAACGTCAACATAATTGTGAGATCAAGGAAATTCGAAGTGACAACGGCACCGAGTTCAAAAATTACACGATGGACGAGTTCTTGAGCGATGAGGGGATCAAGCATCAATATGCCGCACCATACACTCCCGAACAAAATGGTGTTGCGGAAAGGAAGAACCGAACTCTCATTGAGATGGCAAGGACCATGCTTGACGAGTACAAGTCTCCATACAAGCTTTGGGCCGAAGCCATCAACACCGCGTGCCATGCTACAAACCGGCTTTATCTTCGTAAGCTCAAGAACAAGACTCCCTATGAACTCCTAATCGTGAGAAAGCCTAACGTCAAATACTTTTGAGTATTCGGTTGTAAGTGTTTCATTCTAAACAAGAAATCCCGTTTAGCTAAGTTTGCGCCTAAAACTTATGAGGGAATATTTGTTGGATATGCGTCAAACTCTCATGCTTACCGTGTTCTCAACAAATCCACCGGATGCATTGAGGAAACGGTAAATGTGGAGTTTGATGAAGATAACGGTTTCCGTGCGGAGTAAATTGTTCCTAGTGTTGTAGGTGATGAGGCTCCTTCACAAGCTATAAGGACTATGGGGATAGGCCACATTCGTCCACAAGAAACACCCCAAGTCCAAGTAGAAGAAGGAGGAGTAAGAGCCCCTCTTGTGGATTCTCCACAAGGGAAGTCATCACCGCCACCACAAGGTCAAGATGCTATGGGAGATCATGAACCTATCCAAGAACAAGATCAAATCCCTCATGTTCCCAAGCAAGATCAAGGGCAAGCTCAACCAAATGGTGAAGAACCTATCCTTGAGGCCCATGATCAAGCTCAAGTTCATGATCAAGATCAAGATCAAACCGAACCTCAAGCGTCTTCTCCAACGTCACATTCTAGTGAACGAGAGCTTGAGGTTGTGAAGAGAAGGGTGTCTCCAAGGCTAAAGCTTTCTCAAGGCCAAGCTTCTTCCACAAGTTCAAAACCAAGTGAAGAAGAGCTTACACTCAAAGAGCAAAAAACGGCCGCCAAGCTAAAGCATCTTCAACATCTCACCGACAACATTTATGGAAGCATCAACAAGGGGGTAACTACTCGTAGACGTTTGGCAAACTTTTGTGAACATCACTCGTTTGTCTCTTGTGTTGAGCCCCTTAAGGTTGAAGATGCCCTTGACGACCCGGATTGGGTAGATGCCATGCATGAAGAACTCAACAACTTCACCCACAACAAAGTATGGACTCTTGTGGAGAGACCCAAAGAACATCATAATGTCATTGGAACAAAGTGGATCTTTAAGAACAAACAAGATGAGCATGGACAAGTCACTAGAAACAAGGCAAGGTTAGTGGCACAAGGGTTCACCCAAGTTGAAGGTTTGGACTTCGGTGAAACCTTTGCCCCCGTTGCCCGTCCTGAGTCCATTCGTATCTTGCTTGCATATGCTTCTCATCATGATTTTAAATTGTATCAAATGGATGTGAAGAGTGCATTTCTTAATGGTCCTCTTAAGGAGTTGGTGTTTGTCAAACAACCTCCCGGTTTCGAAGATCCCGATCACCCCTCTCACGTTTATGAACTCCATAAGGTGCTCTACGGACTTAAACAAGCACCTCGTGCTTGGTATGATCACCTTACGGCGTTCCTAAACGAGAAGGGGTTCCAGATCGGGTTAATAGATTCCACTCTCTTCACGAAGAGGGTAAAAGGAGAATTGTTTGTGTGCCAAATATATGCTGATGATATTATTTTTGGTTCCACTAACCATGCTATTAACGTTGAGTTTGAGAATCTTATGACCAAGGAATTTGCTATGAGCATGATGGGAGAGTTGAAGTTCTTCCTCGGATTTCAAGTGAAGCAATTGAGAGGAGGAACCTTCATCAACCAAGCACTTTATATTCAAGATATGCTCAAGAGGTTCAAAATGCTAGATGCCAAGCCCATGAAGACGCCCATGCCCACCAATGGCCAACTTAATCTTGATCCCAATGGTAAAGATGTGGATCAAAAGGTATATCGCTACATGATCGGTTCTTTGCTTTACCTTTGTGCATCTAGACCGGATATTATGTTGAGTGTATGCATGTGTGCAAGATTTCAATCCGCTCCCAAGGAGAGCCATTTTTCGGCAGTGAAAAGAATCCTTCGATATTTGGTTCATACCCCAAACTTGGGCCTTTGGTATCCCAAAGGAGCAACTTTCAAGTTAATTGGATACTCGGATTCAGATTGGGCTGGAGACAAGGTAGACCGCAAGTCCACTTCCGGCTCATGTCAATTCCTAGGAAGGTCATTGGTAAGTTGGTCTTCAAAGAAGCAGAATTGTGTGTCTCTTTCAACCGCCGAAGCCGAGTACATTGCCGCCAGAAGTTGTTGTGCACAATTACTTTGGATGAGGCAAACTTTGATGGATTATGGTGTCAAATGTGACAAGGTGCCTCTTTTCTGTGACAATGAAAGTGCAATCAAGATCGCCGACAATCCGGTGCAACATAGCCGAACCAAGCATATTGAGATTCGTCATCACTTCATTCGGGATCATGTGGCCAAGGGAGACATTGATATATTCCATGTCAACACCGAGAAGCAACTTGCCGACATTTTCACCAAGCCACTTGATGAAGCAAGATTCCGCGAGTTAAGGCATGAGCTAAATATCGTGGATATAAGTAACTTGGATTGAGGTTCTTGCATACGCACACATACTCTTATAATATCTTGTTTAGGTGTAGGCACATATCTAGGGGGAGCTAGCTCAACTCATGAGCTTTCTCATCCTAGTAGTGCATAAATTGAACAAAATCTTTCACATTAGTCACTTTAAGGTGACACTTGTGCTTCAAAGATGAGTATTGGTCTTGGGCCCAAGGTTCATATCTTCGCGGTGCCATACCAAACAAACTCAGACATGGTGGCTTCGGCCACCGCCCTCCTTTGGAGGTTTGATCCTTGTTGTTCTTCTTGTCCTTGTGTTCGTTTTTGTGGTGTTTGTGTTTTTCGGTTCTCTTCGAGTGCAAGTGCTACACATACACCTTTCCAGTAGTGTTGGATTTCTCTTGCGACGTGTTCAGAAGTGAGACGGGAATGTTTTTTGAGCCTTGGTAAGAATATGCATTCAGCCATGACCCAACAAGCTTCTGCCTGTCGAAACCCTCTGGATACCCCGTGCCCACGGGCTTGTACCGTGCGCACGGGGCCCCCGTGTCCACGGGCTTTGTACCATGCACACGGGCCCCCATGCGCACGGGGCCCTTTAGCCCGTGCGCACCGGGTATGCGGTTTCCGGCTCCTAAGAGGTGGGGCGCGGGGGGAGGGGGGGTAGGGTTCATTCCCACCCTGTCGCCCCCTCCACGCCCCAGGTCGCCTCCAGGCCGCCGCCGTCGCCTCCTCGTCGCCCGGTGCTCCTCCGTGTGCCGTGGGACTTCGCTGCTCCGTGGAGATCTCTCGGGATGGGGTCCTCCTCTGGTACCCCCCTCCCTTTGTTCTTCCTTTTCCTCCATGGATCCTTGTTAGTCGTTAGGGTTTCCTCTTCTTCTAGTCTAGGCCAGTTTTTTCTCTCTTATGGTAGACTAGGAACGGCTGTGCAAATGCTGTGGAGGTTCTCCCTGCCGCACTCACTCCCGGATCTCGATCTGGAAGTGGTTGCCGCTGGGCGAACCCTGTGTCCACGGGGTGTTTGATGCCCGTGCGCACGGGGCCCCGTGTCCACGGGCCTTGTACCGTGCGCACGGGACCCCCGTGTCCACGGTGGTCATACCCCCGTGCGCACGGGGTACACAGTTGCGCCTGTCCTGTTTCTCTGTCTCCATTCCTCGCCAGCATCTCGAGCACTTGTACTCATTTGTGTCTCTTGCGTGTTGTGTTGTTGTTGTTTTTGTGTTTCGGACTCCGCTGACAAGAGGGCCGAAGTTCGCCGCAAGCGCCCAAAGGCTAGTTCCAGGGAATTCACTATTGCTCGTCGTCAGCCGTCAGAAGGGATTGGTCAGGGTTCTGAGCAGGGCCGTGTTCGTCGTGCCGCCACCAAGCAGCCCGTGATTGAGGCCTCCGAGGATTCAGAAGAGGAGTATGACTCCATGGATGATGCTCACTATGATCACACCGCAGAGGCTGATTTTGTGGATGATGATGAAGAAGAAGAAGGTGAGTCCAGCCCCGAGGAAGCCATTGCAGGAGGGCGGGATCTTAGGAATGTTCCGCTTGTCAGTTGGACCAAGCCAGAGATCTGGGCTGAGAGGCAGTCTCACCCTTATGATGCTGCCACCGGTATGGGTGTCGACCCAAGGTTCAAAAACGAGTTTCAGCATAGGGTGTACTATGAGCTTCTATTGACCAAGAACAAGAAGTTTGCTCCTCATAAGCAAGTCATGCTGAGAGTCTCCGGGACAACGATCATATCTATCCAGGAGTGTATTCTGCACTTAACAGGTTGGGGCTCCTACCTTTCGTCACATTCAACCATCCATACAATGAAGACCTTGTCATGCAGTTCTTTGCCACGGTGTACTTCCACAATGACACCGCTCGTTCTCTCACTTGGATGTCTGGGACTCACCGGTGCTCTGCTTCTATGGCCAAGTTTGCTGAGATCATTCCCTATGGATTCTTTGAGGAAGAAAATGAAGATTTTGGTCGTGTTCGTGAGGTTGGGCAGCGGCACAATGATGAGATTGCATTTGCCTACAAGCAGGAGAAGTCCTTTGTCACCGGTTCCATCAAGGATCTCCTGCCTATGTATGATACTATGCGCCATATCCTTAGGTACACTCTCACTCCTAAGGCCGGTGACTCGCATAACTTTAGGAGTTCCATGTTGGATGTGTTTGTGTATTTGCATGAAAAGAAGAAAGTGGATGTTCTGGACTTCATGTTCTACGAGCTTCGTCAGTGTGTGCAGGAGAACAAGTCATTGATCTATGCACCGTTCGTCCAGGCTTTGATTGAGTCTGTCTGCCCTGTCAAGTATATTTCCCAATACAAGACTTCCATTCCAAAGCGCAACTCCAATTGGACTCCTGCTGCTCCTGCTCCCTATGTGCCTCCCAAGAAGGGACGCAATCCGAGGGCTGATGAGCGTGCCACTTACACTCCTGGCATGTCCTCCACCGCACGGATCCCGCGTGGTAAGGGCAAGAAGGTGGTGTCTGAGGCTAGTTTCACCAGAGGAGAGAAGAGGTCTCTGTTCAAGACCATGAGCAACTTGTTCAAGATGTGTCAGTCTATTCAGCGCCGTCAAGTCAAGGAGATCAACAAGGACAAGCTAGTGAGGCGTCAGAAGAAGGCTGAGCGTGCTGCATCTGGTGAGGAGGTTGGCCCAGGGTCCGAGGACAACGACAGTGTGGCCACAGCTCGTTCCTTTCCGATGGCAGGGTGGCGTTTTGATGATGATGATGATGCTTCGAGCGCGCCTCCTCTTGTCTAGCTTTGTCTTTGCGTTGCCTTTTCCCTTTTTGTTGTCTTGATGACAAAGGGGGAGAAGTTGTCTTCTTTAGAGTGTGTTGAGATCTCAAGCCTCGTGGTTTTTGCTTTGTGGGTGTTTTTCTTTGGCTTGAGATACTCTTATTTGCTTTCTGTGGTGTGGTTGTGAGCTACCTCTGATTAGTTTGTGAGACTAATTATCCTGATTCTTATCTATGCTTATGATGTCTAGCATGTGCTATTTGACCTTGTTCTTATTATGTTTGTCTCACTCTACTTGCTCACCACACTTCTTGCATGTGATCTAGGCACCGTGTTAGGTTTTATTATGTTGATCACATGCCTTGACAATATGGATCTAGGGGGAGCCTCATATGTGTGTGCTTGATGCATAATCAAGCATATCTTTTTTTCTTGCACATATATAGGGGGAGCTCCTATGATCAACTATTGTCGCATGGCTATTTACTTAGATGTATCCTTTATGCCATGTCCTAACCATATTGTCATCAATGCACCAAAAAGGGGGAGATTGAAAGTGCAAGTGTCACTTAAATTACATTTTGGTGTGATGACAATGTGGTTAGTGGAACTAATATTGGTTGCTAAAGTTTATCTCAGGATATTGGTTCCAAGTGGTCCATTGATGGAGGTGTGCGACCCCCCCCCCCCCCAATCCAAAAAGATCAAAGGCGTGGTTTACCGGCGACTCGAAGGTTTTCGTTTTGGTTCGATTTGAGTTGTAGGAAAGACCGCACTATCAAGAGGGGTCATCGTGGGTTTGTGTTGTGTGGGAATGCCATCCTAAAACCTTATACACCAACCCTCCTACTCCTACCACCAGTTATCCGCTAGTGTGCTTGTCATGGTATCCAGGAAGTTGCAACAGAGGAGTTCTTGATACCCCGTGCGCACGGGGTCTTTTGACCCCCGTGCGCACGGGGTACTGTGTAACTCCCTGGGTACCCCGTGCGCACGGGGTCTTTTGACCCCCGTGCGCACGGGGTGGTGATTTGGGCTCTGAGTACCCCGTGCGCACGGGGCTGACTTAGCCCGTGCGCACGGGGTCCAACGGGCAGAAAACCCCCACCCAGCAAGAACACTATATAAAGAGGCCTTCTTCCTCCTCCATCCCTAACCCTAATGTCTTGTTGAGTTCCACCATTGCTACACCTCATTTTGCTCAATACTCTCAATCCCTCCACCCAAACTTGTTGAAACTTTGGGGATTGGGAGAGCAAGACCCGATCTACACTTTGACCAAACCAAATCGCGTTCCCCGCAATATTCATCCACCATGACTTGTTACTCTTGGAGCTTGGGCTCCTAGGCGGTTAGAGGTTCCTCCGGAAGCTTCCTTGCTTGTGGTGTGCTCCGGAGAAATTTGTAAAGGTGTGGTGGTCGCCTTCAAGACCAACCCCGAGTGATTCGAGGCTCATCCGTTGGGGGTGACTCGATAGAGATTACGGTGAGCCTTCGGTGGCGTTCCGCAAGCTTTGGCTCCGGCACCGCTCTAAACAGAGAGTAGCTCTTCCCCAAGGAAGAGTGAACTTCGGGATAAAATCCGCGTCCTCGTCTCACTTGTGGTTAATCCTTTCTCGCACTTTGCTTTGCGTTGGATGCTTGTTGGCTTGCTAATTAGATTGTTGCCTAGCATATTTAGCTTGGAGCTTGCTTGTCTTATAGGTTGTATTCACCTAGTTGCATATCTAGTGAACCCTATTTATCCGCTAAACCTTAAAATTGACAAGAAAGATTAAAATTTGTAGTCTCCTATTCACCCCCCCTCTAGTCGACCGTATCGATCCTTTCACCACGCCTTTAACCTTTTTGAAGTGGGGATCATCCATCTCCTCAATAAATCTCAGAGGAGCCAATGACCTAGATAGACCTTAACAACCATCATTAGTTCCACTAACCACATTGTCGTCGCAGCAAAATACCATTTAGAGATAAATGTACTTCCAGCTTCTCCATGTACTGTTACACCACCGAGAGATTCTCCCTCTACTGCTGCACCAACATGTCCTTCTTCCTTTGCTGCAACACCCCAAACACCTGCTACTACACCAACATGTCCTTCCTGTGTTGTTGGACCTAGATCTCCAAAAGCACCCAAAGCCCCCTATTGCAAGTACTGACCCAAGAGGATCCTTGCCTCCTAGACCTGTTGAAGCTACCAAGAGAAACAAGAAGAAAAACCTCCAAGATGATGGAGTACCTCACTGCTTCTGGAAATCACTAATGGTGTGATATGTTTCACAAACTTATGTTGGTGGCTGCACTTGTTGATGGTGTGATATGGAGTTCCACAACATATGGTTTGGTGAAATTATGATGTTTGCTACCGATGGTTGCCATGTTGGCAATGTAGGCTACTAATCCCACTTATTATGATGAAGATCTTTTCTTACGAGGATGTAGGCTACTCGCTACTATGACGATGTGATGAAGTTATGATGTTTTCTAGATGTTGTGATGATCTTTTGATCTTCTAGCCTTTAGGGCCTCGGCATCAACAAAACCACTAAACCATGTCTTCTAGTCTTTAGGTGACTCGACGTCGATGGAACCACCAAACCCTATCTTATAGCCTTTAGGGTGCCTCGGCGTCGACAGAACCACTAAACCACCAAGCATAAAACAACACCACACTCAAACCATAAATATCATAACCATATTTCACAACTTCAGCAAGGTTCACAACTTCAAATTTAACATAGTTCACACATACTCAAACTAATCATAGTTCACAGATCCATCACACACCATAGTTCATGGATTCAAACTTATTCAGAGATTCAAACTAAACAAAACATTGTTTCAAGTATACATAATGAAATTACAACAACTCATTCACCACGAATGGCCTTGATCCCCTCAAGCTTAATCTTACTCTTTTCCCAAGCCTTAAGGAGGTCAGCAAGGTCAAACTCCAAGTTCCTCTTCTCATGGTTGAGTTTTCTTTCTCTTTTAGTACAGTGAACTTCAGATTCCCAATGACATTGGCTTGAGCAACCTGCAGGTGCTTCAACATGTCAATCTATTCCTGAAGTTTGTTGTTCTCCTTCTCCTTCTTAGCCAGATCCGCCTTTAAATTACCCAGGTCAGATATCTTCTCCTCTTCACAATCCGCTTAATCTGCCGATAGTTGAACGCTACACCCTCTACTCCTGGGCATCCAAGAGATTATTCACATCAGCAACCAACTTGTTGTAGTTCTCCTCTAGTTTTCCTTTTCTCTTATATCAAATTGTGAATAGCACATGCATTTTCCAAATTGTCCTTGTTCATGTCTTTCTTCTCTCCTCATACATATCCCATAACTTATCCAATGCCTTCTCCAGTGGGCCTGGCCATTCTAAATCAACCCACTGCACAATTCCATTGTGTCTCCCTTCCCACGAAAATAGAGAAATATTCCCAGGGCTTCAAAATGCTTCCTAGTGCTTGAAAATCTAAACAATTATTTAAATTGTGTCTGCCTTAATTACAATGTAATAAACAAGAAACATGACAATAACCTAATGAGCACTAGTGTCTGCTTATTTACCTATATGACGATGGTTAGCAAATTTAGCACATTGACCACTTCAATCTACCTTAACATACTAGATTATATGAAGCAAAAAAAAAGCACATAAAGCAATGAACATTGAGCATAAAGCACAATCATTCTTACCAATCCTGCAAATGAACACTAACAAGATGAAAATTTTAACTACTGTTTACAATGAATAGTGCAACAATTCCATATGATCGCTACAAGTTTTTTATTCACTGCCAACTAAACAATGACCACCACAAGACCATCACATCCTTGCTCACCAAAAAGTACAAAGCTTATGAATGGTAAACCCTAGAACAATTTGCACATATTTCATAAAATAAACAGGGAAATGAGCACACCATTTACAAAAAATTATAACTTACATGCTCAACACATGCAAGGAACCTCCTGCCCATGTGCATCCCTTCGAAAGCAACACACCTTTTCGATGGCTTGCCGTGGTCGCACAAGACACTCATATCTAGGTCAATGGCACTGAAAATCGGGTTCATACATTGTAGTTGGGAGCTGGGCGAGCAAAGAAAATCACAAGATTTGCAAGAAAGAGTTGAGATTGAGCTCACACGAAAAATCTCCAAATCGAAACCCTAACCCTAGCCACAAAAATCCACTCACAGGACCAGCGTCGGAGTTTGGGGAGACGTAGTAGATGAACTCCTGCTAGTCTCACCGTCATTACATGAAACCATGGCGCCGGGGTGGCGAGCGACCTGATCGACGTCGGCGACAAGGAACCGAGAGAGAGAGGAACGAGCAGCATCTCCCACGCGTATTGATTCGGAGTTACATGATCGTCGTCGCCGTCTTCACGGCCATGTCCGCAAAAAGCGGTCCCCACCTGTCGGAACGTGCTCAAAACGCCTTAATCCGCGGACAGTAGGGTGTTTTTCTGCATTTAACTGCTGCAAACATGTCTAAACTGACAACTGTGGACAGTTTTGGAAAAAGTGTGGAAAACGTAGAATTGTTAACTCTTCGACCAAATGTGCGCTTATCCCTTCTCCGTGCCGTAGCCGGGCGTTCATGCCCCCACCGGCACATACAGTGGTTCCGCCCGGTCCAGGACAATGGCCGCGTTGCGACTGCGACTGCCAAGAGCCCCGGCCACCGCCACTCTCACCGTTGTGCCCCGTCAGTACGCACTCGCAGAGGAGGATCCCCCGCCGCGCCGCCCCAACACGGCCCACCTCAATGCGCTGCTCACGTCGTACGGCCGCCGCGGCCGCCTCCGCGACGCCCAGCAGCTGTTCGACCAAATGCCCCGTCGGGACGTCATCTCCTGGACCGCTCTCCTCACCGCCTACGCCGACAACGGCGACCTCGCCTCCGCGCGCCTCGTCTTCGACGACATGCCCCGCCGCAACGCCCCCTCCTGGAACGCCCTGCTCTCCGTCTACCTCCGCGCGGGGCAACCAGCCGCCGCGCACGCGCTCTTCTCCAAGATGCCGGTCAGGAACGCGGTGTCCTATGGCGCCATCATCACGGGGCTCGCCAGGGCAGGGATGCTTCGTGAGGCTGAGGCTGTGTATGCGGAGATGCCACAGCAGTGGCGTGACCCAGTAGGGTCAAATGCGCTGATGGCCGGGTACTTGAGGGCTGGGAAGCTTGGCATGGCGCTGAGGGTGTTTGACGGAATGACGGTGAGGGATGTCATATCCTGGAGCGCGGTGGTCGATGGGCTCTGCAAACACGGAAGTGTGTCGGAGGCGAGGAAGATGTTTGAGACTATGCCGGAGCGGAATGTGGTGTCGTGGACCTCGATGATTCGTGGATATGTGAAACTTAGGATGTACAGAGATGCCCTGTTGCTGTTCCTGGACATGAGAAGGGCAGGTGTTCAGGTTAATACAACGACACTCTCAGTTGTGCTAGATGCTTGTGCTGAGGCTTGCCTTGTCAGAGAAGGAGTTCAGATTCACTGTTTGATTGTAGCAATGGGTTTTGAAATGGATGTTTTCTTGGGCGATTCAATAATCATCTTGTATTCCCGGTTTGGTTGGATGGTTGATGCTAGAATGGTGTTTGCTTGCATGAAGTGGAAAGACATAGTATCATGGAACTCGTTGATCACAGGCTATGTTCAGCATAATTTGGTTGAAGAAGCACATGTCCTGTTCAAGTTAATGCCTGAGAAGGATGCTGTTTCTTGGACATCGATGGTTGTTGGGTTCGCTAACAGGGGTTGGATGAGGGAGTCTGTTGACCTTTTCGAGCAAATGCCAGGAAAAGATGATGTTGCTTGGACTGCAGTTATTTCTAGTCTTGCTACAAATGGAGACTATTTAAGTGCAGTGCGGTGGTTTTGTCGCATGGCACGAGAAGGGTGCAGACCTAATACAATAGCTTTTAGTTGTCTACTCAGTGCTTTTGCTAGCCTGACAATGTTGAATCAGGGAATGCAAGCTCATGCATATGCAATCAACATGGGATGGGTATTTGACTCTTCTGTTCACACTTCTCTGGTATCAATGTACGCAAAATGCGGAAGGTTGGCTGAGGCTTATTGCGTTTTCTCAGCCATTAGCAGTCCAAGTCTTATCGCTACTAATTCTATGATTACAGCATTTGCGCAACATAATTTTGCTGAAGATGCATTCAAACTTTTTACCAAATTGCAAAATGATGGCCACAAGCCTAACCATGCGACATTTGTGGGAATTCTGACTGGGTGTGCACGTGCTGGTCTGGTTCAAGAAGGGTACAACTACTTTGAGTCAATGAGATCAGTCTATGGCATTGAACCAAACCCTGACCATTATACATGTATGGTTGATCTTTTAGGTCGTGCTGGCCTCCTTGCCGAAGCACTGGAAATGATTAACTCGATGCCCCAGAATGATCATTCTGATGCATGGGCAGCTTTGCTCAGTGCTAGTAGCCTCCATTCTAATCTTGCTTTTGCAAAAATAGCAGCACAGAAGCTTCTTGAGTTGGATCCTTATGATGCAACAGCTTATACCGTCCTGTCAAATATGTTCTCATCTGCAGGGATGAAGGATGATGTGGAGATGCTAAAAGTTCTACAGTTGTCCAACATGACCAGTAAAAGCCCTGGCTATAGCCTTATTATACAGGATAAGGCTGCAGAAAACAGAAAACATATTGAGCACTTCTAGAGTTGTAGTTCTAGATAACTGGCAGGTCAAAACCCAAAATAATAAAATCTGTACCACCACTGCTCTAATGCCGAGAGTTGATGTTGATTTTATTGATCATGTTGAGACAAGAAAATTGGTAGATGATTTTGGGAAGAGCTCGCATGACCATGTGCAGTCCCTGTTTTAATGTAATGGAGAAGTTGAGGATTCTATGCACACAACTCCTCTGCTACAGAGAAGAGCCAAAGAACAAGGAACTCTTGGCTGTGTTCTCAATTGATACAGGAGTATGTTCTGCACTAGTGAAGCATAAGGCTGATTCTAAAGAGACAACCATGACCAAGGTAAGTTTAGTGGTTTGTTTCTTATTAATCGTTTCTTTCAGCATTATAAGTTTCTTACTCTTAAGATAGACTTATGAGGAGAAGGGGGAACAAGCACATATGGAACAGTGCTGTACAGCCGGGAGTTAGATGCTGTGTTTGAGAAGGAATAAGGATGTATTTCTCCATGTTATCTACAACAGATTTAGGATTTTTCTCTCTTTGTATATTATTAATGTGGTAGATGTTGGAGTAAGATTTGCATGCTAAATATATTATGCCTTCATAATGACAGGAAGATGCAGAACACCTGTTATCAAAACTATAACCTAACTCCTAGATGGTGGTCCACCGTTCGTGCCTGATTCAATAAAAAAAAGCTTTATAAAAATAGAATTTGTGCCGAGTGAGTTGCTGGATAGCAGTGGGGAAGAGCTATATATTTTGTGAATACATGATCTGTGGTCAGGTTTGATGACCTTTATTTTATCCCCAGGCATTTTCCAGTTTTTGCATCACTCCCTTAGTCATGTCAAGATCATGACATTTATTATATGATGTTTGGTGAGATGTTTAACCATACAGAACAGCACAAGAATCATGACCAGTCTAATACTCTAACCAATTCGCTTCAACTTCATCACTTAATTTTCTTTCATCAGCATGCTTGATGGGATCCCATAAATAGAACAACATTTGCAATTCAACTGTAACTGCCATTTGCTTGTGATCTATGGATCCGTTTCTTCTTTCCATCATCTTATGCTCATGCATCTTTGCCGCAGTGTTTTGGAGAAAACTCGATAGGATGAGGCCAAGGCTTCCACCTGGACCTCCAAGATGGCCAATCTTTGGGAACCTTCTCCAGTTGAGTCCTCTTCCCCACAAGGACTTCGCTCGATTTTGCACCAAGTATGGTCCCCTTGTCTATCTTCGTCTTGGAACCATTGATGCCATCACCACTGATGACCCTGAAGTCATCCGTGAAATACTTATCCGGCAAGACGAGGTCTTCGCTTCTCGGCCTCGGACATTGGCTGCTGTCCACCTTGCCTATGGCTGTGGCGATGTGGCTCTTGCTCCACTGGGGCCAAACTGGAAGAGGATGAGGAGGGTTTGCATGGAGCACCTGCTTACCACCAGGCGGCTCGAATCTTTTGCTGCTCACCGAGCTGAGGAAGCTGAGCACCTCTGTGAGTTTGTATGGGCTAAATCCCAGTCAGGGAAGCCTGTGAATCTCAGAGAGGTTCTCGGGGCATTCTCGATGAACAATGTGACGAGAATG
Organism: Elymus sibiricus; assembly: GCA_039707655.1. NCBI lineage: Eukaryota > Viridiplantae > Streptophyta > Magnoliopsida > Poales > Poaceae > Elymus > Elymus sibiricus. The sequence goes on along the minus strand of CM077676.1, from coordinate 300,124,166 downwards.
TTACTAGGAAAGCAGTACTTTGGGCTGCAGTCAGCAGGCCCTGGTGAAGCGATGGAGTTCATGCACATCACCCATGAGCTGTTCTTTCTGCTGGGCCTGATCTATCTTGGGGATTACTTGCCTGCCTGGAGGTGGCTTGATCCATATGGGTGCGAGAAGAAGATGAGAGAGGTTGAGAAGAAGGTGGATGATTTTCACCAGAAGATAATTGATGAGCACAGGGAGGCAAGGGATGTCAGGAAGAGTGCTGCATCCCTTGGTGATGATAGCAAAGAAGATATGGACTTTGTTGATGTGCTGCTTTCCTTGCCTGGTGAGAATGGGAATGAGCACATGGATGATGTGGAGATCAAAGCCTTAATGCAGGTATCCTTACTGTTATAGACCCTCAAGTTCATTTTCTTTAAGCTAGCTTGGTCTTTTAACCAACTATGTTTGTGCTCTGTCACCATTGCATGTGTTATTCTTGAAATTGATTTGGCTTCATAGTTGTTGTGCAATTATATTTTTATTAATGAGCTGAACAACAAAAAGTTATTTTGCGACACTACCCCCTTGAGAATTTGATAAATAGAGTAGATGGTAAAAAGAGAGAGTAGGGAGTTCACTGTTTGATTTCACAGCAGAGTTTGTAATTTTCTCTTTCCTCCAGAAGTTTGGGTTTTGTTATAATAAATAGTTGTTCTCGTTTATACTAAAGAAACCACCATGTTATTTCTTTGTAGATCATCTTCATTTAGGTTTGTAGATGTTGTTCGGTATTACAAATGAATACTGCTTCTACTGTTAAAACTTAAAAGAGAAGGTGTGTATTAAGATGCATACATGATTTTTTTTTTTTTTTTGAGAGAACGTCGGCCTTTATTGATCAAAGAACAAATTTACAAAGAGTCTCTCGGATGCAATCTGGAGCAGAATGAAAAATACAAAGACTAGAAGAGTTCAAACTTGATCTAGCTAAAACATGAGCTAAAACATTACGATGCCGACGCACATGCTGGAAAGCCACAGAAGAAAGACCGCTTGCCCTTCCTTTGATATCAGCCAGGATGGAGCCCACCACAGAACGGTCCCTGGATGAAGACTTCAAACGTTGCACCACCGAGAGGCAATCAGTGTTGAAAAGAACATCATCAAAGCCCTCCTCTCGCGCTAAGCTGATAGCACGACGAAGCGCCAAAGCTTCAGCCACTTCAGGCGACAGCGCGCCCTCCAGGGGTTCAGAGCAAGCAGCCACGCACTGTCCCACATGGTTGAGCACCACCACACCAATACCCGATTTATTCAGCTCCTCAGACACCGCAGCATCGGAGAAAGCCACCATCGTACCATGCGGCGGCGGAGACCAGAGACGATCTGGAGAAGAGGTCTCACGCCTAAGTGCATGTACAGGTTTGTAGAGGTGTTGTAGGATCAGATCAATATAAGCCCTGGTTCTGGCCGCAGTACGCCTCGGCAGAGGCGCCACAGGCTGCGTTCCGAGCCTCCCAAATATGCCAAATGGATACGGTGAGGACAGTCGCTTCCTGATCCGAACAGCAGGCGAGGTAGTCGAAGAGCCACTGCTTGGGAGACGAAAAGGACGACCGCCGGAGCTTGATGTCGAAGGTCTCCTTGAGATCATCCCACACTGCACGAGCATGGGGGCAGAAGAGCAAAGCATGTTCCACACTCTCCGGCCTTCCGCAAAAGTAACAATCCGTTCGAGTTGGGACCTGGCGATGACGAAGCTGGTCACCCGACGGGAGACAATCATGTGCCAGACGCCAGAGAACAATCTTCATCTTATTTGGGGCCTTGACCCGCCACAGAGCCTTCCATAGTTTCTCCTCCGCCGGCCAAGCCGAGCTCTGACCCAGGCCATTATTGCTCCGAGCAGTTAGGAAACGGCTCGTCCTTGCCAAGTTATACGCAGACCTGACAGAATATTCACCAAACCTGGTAAAAGGCCAGCGAGCAAAATCAGTTCCACCATTCCTATTAACTGGAATCTGAAGGATATCATCAGCCACTCTGGAGGGAAAGAACGCTCTGACAGATTCCTCATCCCACGACCCTCTCTCCTCATCAATTAGGCAGTGGACAGTAGCGGTCTCCGGAATAGGAGAGATGGGGAGCAGCACAGCCGGAGGCGTAGACGGGATCCAGTGATCAGAAAGGATTCGGGTGTCTTGTCCGTTTCCAATACCCCACTGAACACCTCTCTTCAGTAAATCACGGCCATGCATTATACCGCGCCACGTCGCCGAGGCCGTCCGAGGCACAGAAGCATTCCAGAAGCTGCTATTTGGATAGTATCTGCCCTTCAAAACACGGGCACACAAAGAGCCGGGCTCAGTCAGAAGCCGCCACCCCTGTTTACCAAGCATCGCTTGATTAAACAGCGCCATGTCGCGGAAGCCCATGCCACCGAGCGACTTCGGGGTCGACAGCCACGCCCACGATCTCCAGTGTAGTTTCTTCTTTCCATCCTCCCTTCCCCACCACTGATCGGCCACAATTTGCCTAAACTTTTCACAAGTAGCGACCGGGAGGCGAAAACAGCTCGAGACGAAAGTTGGGATTGCCTGCGTGATCGACTTTAGCAATGTTTCATTCCCAGCCCTGGACAACGGCCGGTCAGACCATCCATGAATGTTCTGCCAAGCTCTGTCAGTCAAGAATTTAAATGTGCTGGTGGGAGAATTGCCAACCACGGTGGGCATACCAAGATAGGAATCATGAAAAGCCTCCTTATGAATTCCCAGCTGAGTCTTAACTCTACTCTTGACACTCTCCGGACAGTGACGCCCAAAGAAAATAGAGGATTTCTCCTTGTTGATGGATTGACCAGAGCCCTCACAATACAAGTTTAACACCGATTCCAACGAGTCCACACTACGGTGATCACTCTTAGCAAAGAAGATGCTATCGTCCGCGAATAGGAGGTGTGAGATAGGAGGGCCTTGACGGCCATTTCTGATCCCATGTAGCTCGCCACAACACTCCTTCTGAAACAGCAGACTAGACAAACCTTCAGTGCACAAGAGGAACAGGTAGGGGCTGATTGGGTCCCCTTGGCGGATACCCCGAGAAGGTACCACCGGATCAGTGAGCTCACCGTTGACTCTGACAGCATAACGAACGTTGGTGACACATCTCATAACAGAGTCAATCCAGACAGGGGCAAATCCAAGCTTACACAAGCAAGCATGCAGATAGCTCCATTCAACACGGTCATACGCTTTCATCATATCAATCTTCAGAGCAAAGAAAGGCTGCTTCACACGCTGCTGCCGAATAGTGTGCAAGCATTCAAAAGCAATAAGGGTGTTGTCAGTGATCAATCTACCAGGAACAAATGCACTCTGACATTCAGAAACCACAATCGGCAACAGCACTTTCAGACGATTGGCCAAGACCTTAGAAGCGATCTTATAAAGAACATTGCAAAGGCTGATTGGATGGAAGTTCTTCAAGTGCTTCGGTCTCGTTGTCTTGGGGATTAAAACGATCACAGAATCACAAAAGCCATCTGGAATAGGCCTTCCCTCAAGGAATCCCCGCACCGCCTGACAAATGTCCTCCTCAAGAAAACCCCAATGTGTTTGGTAGAAGAGAGCCGGGAACCCATCAGGTCCCGGGGCCTTAGTTGGGCCCATCTGAAACAAAGCAGATTTAATCTCATCATTACTGTACGGCTTGCATAATTCTTCATTCATCTCAGCCGTGATCTTGTGTGGAATAGCATCAGTAACACTGTCCGCAGCCTGGCAAGGTTCTGAAGTAAACAATTTGTCATAGAAGCTCTGAACCATGCCCTTAATTTCCCCCTGGGAACTGCAGCAGAAACCATCCTCGCGGACCAGGGAGTGAATCCTGTTCGTCCTCCGGCGAGCCGTCGCTCTGGCGTGAAAGAAATCCGTGTTGCGATCTCCCGCCTTGAGCCAATCAATGCGGGATCGTTGGCGCGCCATTATTTCCTCGCGTTCAAAAAGCTCGCAGAGTTGGCCCTCAATCGATCGTTCCTCAGCCAGTGAAGGAGGAGAGGGAGGCGAAGCCCTAATAGTGGCAAGGCAGCGCTCCAACATCCCTATCCTCCTCCGGACACAACCGAAGGCCTCCTTGCTCCAAGATCGCAACGAGCCAGCGACATGTTTCAGGTTAGACCAAGTCGATTCCAAAGAAGGGGAAGAATCCCTTCCATCGGACCACGCCCGCTCTAGGGTTTCTCTGTAATCTTCAGCTCGCAACCACATAGCTTCAAACCTGAACCCCTGCTGAACGGGTGAAGGCCGGTTCTGATGAGCACTGCAGTCCAATGAAACAAGGATAGGATAGTGATCTGAAGTAGTGGCAATGAGGTTCTCAACCCCGCAGACATCAAACAAGCTAGTGAAGGCACCATTAGCCACGGCACGATCAAGACGACACTTGACATGGCAGTCTGGGTCTTGTTTATTACACCACGTAAATTTCGTTTCTGAGTAGCCCAAGTCAGTTAAGCTACAGTCCATCAGGCATTCTCTGAAAGCAGAAATTTGAGACTCTGACCGATCCCGAGGACCGCAGTGTTCATCCTGTGCCAAAACCTCATTGAAGTCCCCACAGCAAATCCACGGGCCCTCCCACACAGGTTGGAGACGCCGAAGTAGTTCCCAAAACTGAGATCTGTCTTCTCGTCTAGGCTCCCCATATATGAAGGAGCCACGCCAGACCTCACCATCATTGAGCTTCACATGAGTGTCAATGCAACACTTGTTAGCTGCCTTAACAGTCACCTCTGCCGATGACGTCCAGAACAAGGCAAGGCCACCACTGAGGCCTACACTACTAACAGCAAAACAGCCAGAAAATCCCAGAGACCACATAAAATTCCTCACACGGGTGTCCCTCATCTTCGACTCTGATAGATTCTTACATGATTATTGGGCTGAAGTTCATCATTCATTCTGAATGAACAAAATCATCCATGTGTGTATGTATACGCAGGACATGATCGCTGCTGCTACTGATACTTCATCAGTGACCAACGAATGGGTGATGGCCGAGGTGATCAAGAACCCCCGCGTCCTCCGCAAGATCCAGGAGGAGCTCGACGCTGTCGTCGGCCGCAGTCGCATGGTGGTTGAGTCGGACCTCCCCCACCTGACGTACCTCCGCTGCGTCGTCCGGGAGTCCTTCCGGATGCACCCGGCCGGGCCGTTCCTGATCCCGCACGAGTCACTCAAGGCGACGACGATCATGGGCTACGACATCCCGGCGCAGACGAGGATCTTCATCAACACCCACGCGCTGGGCCGGAACCCGCGCATCTGGGACGACGTCGACGAGTTCCGTCCCGAGAGGCACCTCCCGGCCAACGGCGGGCGCGTGGAGATCAGCCACCTGCCGGACTTCAAGATCCTGCCCTTCAGTGCCGGGAAGCGCAAGTGCCCCGGGGCGCCGCTGGGCGTGATCCTGGTGCTCATGGCGCTCGCCAGGCTCTTCCACTGCTTCGACTGGTCCCCGCCCGACCCCGACGGCCTCCGCCCCGAGGACATCGATACCGATGAGGTCTACGGGATGACCATGCCCAAGGCCAAGCCGCTCATCGCCGCGGCTCACCCGCGCCTGCCGCCGCAGATGTATGGCTCCTGTCCTAGCCATGGCATGCAGATGCAGTAAGCTCGAGCAAAACATGCAGGGATGTTACCACAAGAATGGTTAAAGAATACATACATACATACATACATGTAATCTGAGACATTTCAATGCAGAACTCGATGATTTGAATCATTCCCAGATCATGAACTGTCTCCACTCTGGATCTTGCGTTCATATGTCTAACTAATTAGATCTTGTTCATGCATGAACAGAGATAGTAGCTTTGTAGATGGATGCACTTATCTTACTGGTGTACTGAACTAGTACTGGGTAGATATATATGTGGCGAGCAACCATGACAAAATGGTCGCTGCAGGCTAAGAAATAATCATCTTGTGTTGCAAAAGTTGTCGTGGGCTTCATCCATAGCATCATCTGCTGCCATATTTTTTCTTGCTTTTCTTTTTCGAAACGGATCTGCTGCCATATCGTTGTAACCATCTCGTCCATTCTTGGCACACAAGTACTCCCTCCGTTTCTTTTTAGTCTGCATATAAAATTTGATCAGAGTCAAACTATGCAAAATTTGACCAAATTTATATCTAAAGATATCAACACCTACAATACTAAAGCTATATGCTATGAAAATTAATATCATGATGCATATAGTAATATTGATTTCATATTGTGAATGTTGATATTTTGTCCTATAAAGTTAGTCAAAGTTTACAAAGTTTGACTTTGACCAAATTTTATATGCAGACTAAAAAAACGGAGGGAGTACAAATGGCATTTAATAACGAGCTTTGCATCGATCGCTATGTACCCCCACGCCATAAAATGCACAAACCACTAGGGGCGTGTTTGGTTGTCATCTGTGAATTTGCCTGCATTGCATACATGTCCCAGTTGGGTCTGGCTGAGGGAAAACAGGCAAAAAACCAACATCTGCACCTCGTTTAGTCGCCCGCATTTAGACTTCCTGCATTAGGGGATTGGTTTTGGCACGTTGTTTGGTGTCCTGCATTGTCTTCACTCACACAACTACACGGTTTTTGGTTGCATACATGCAACGTGATTAAGAGTTAACACCTACACATGACACGCAGAGTTACAGTAGAGTTCTTGGCAGTGTGCTCAAGATGGCGGCGTCAGTGTAGGCCGAGGACGAGGCGACTGAGAGGAACGACGCCGGCGGCGGTGCCGGGCACAACATGGCGTCCATCCGACAAGGTTGACAGCTACACATAACACTAGTGACGCCATGGCGCCGAGGCAGAAAAAGATGGAGGAGAAATGCAGTTTGCGCGCCATGGCCGCATCAGTGTAGGAGGATGCGGAGGAGGAGCCCAAAAAGAACAACGCTGGCGACATCGCTAGTGTAGTAGGACGCGAGCGAGGAGGTCGAGAGGAATGACGCCGAGGATGGCTTCAGTGTAGCAGGACGTGGGAGAGAAGACAGAGAGGAACGACGACCGCCCGAGTGTAGTAGGACGCGGGAGAGGAGGTTGAGAGGAACGACGCCTGCGGTGGCGCCAGTGTAGTAGGACGCGGGAGTAGAGACCGAGATTAAGGAGTGTCATTAACACACATCACACATGCATATGTACGTTTCAACGAGAAAGAAGTTAGATCTACTCGTCTACGATCATCGAAACCGAAAATGTGCAATACGAAAGTCGTGTGAAACTGCAAGATGAAGCTACTAGTCAAAGGAAATTTTAAACGGTCGACCGTGCGCGGCGAATTTGACAAAATTCGTCCAAAATAGCTCCAAGCATGAACACGAAATTAAGCATTTACCGTCGACGAAACTACGAACCGATCGCCTGAATGGAACCATAACATCGATGTGCATCTTTTTCGTGTAAACCTTATCTCGAATCGAAGCACCGTTTTGTAGATTAGAAGGGACGAGGAAGAAAGGAGATTAGAGAGGAGCTTAATGGAGAAGATAGCATGTATAGAGTTGTCCACCATGTGCGCTCTATGTGCCTCATCTCAGCCTGGCTCCCTGGAAACTGTCGATTTAAGCGTTCCCGGGGGGCTGGCTGGGAGGTGCTTTGAGATCCGTGCGATGCGAGCCAAACAGTGACTGCAGGTAATCAAACAGTCCATTTTTTTTCCGCGCGAGCCTGTTTGGCCTATATGTGGGCTACCAAACACGCCCTAGAGCCATGATCTAGTCTAGCGAAGAGAAACCACGAGAATACCAGGTGCTCCCAAGCCTCATATGCTACGGTGATACGAGTTTCTAGGAGCCGTCGGATCTAAGATCTAACAGCTCCTAAAGGTCTGAAAGTTTTTGCAAAAAAAGTCCTTAAAAAGTTTGGAAATTGCGCATAAGTACATAAGTTGCTCAAAACTCCATCGGATCTGAGATTCAATTGCCGATCGTACCATCGTAGCATCTAAGGCAGCACTGATATTTTCGCAAACCACGAGCAAGCGGTGGCTATAGAAAGATGAAGGGCAGCGGCGACGTGCACGCTAGCCTGCACCCTTGAGTCGGGTACGTGACCGGCATGGAGGCCGCGCCGCCCACGAGTGCTGCGTAGGTGTGAGGCACCTCAGGGCGCTGCCTAAAGCTGCGGATGCGTAGTAATCTTGTGTGTGTCGCCGCGTTATTTTTCTTATAGAAGAAAAGAAGACAGTGGGTAAGCGAGCTGGCAGTCGGTGATGTGCAAGTCAATTTAACTCAAATAAATATCAAAAGGTACCAAAAATCAGTTCACACATGGTTACAAATACTTGGCCACTCCGGAGGCCGCAACCGCAGCCGCTCCTAGCCTTCACCTCCGCTACTCCCTCCCTCGCCGTTGTCGTCGAAGGCCGTCGGGCTAAGCCCCGCGGCGGACAGTGGCAGTGAGGACGTGTGCTGCCTCACCTTGGAGCCTCCAAACCATTCCTCAGATCCAAGGTTCCAGAGTCGCCATCTCCTTTTCGGTCGGCGAGTGCTGACTCTTCAACGGCTTCTCGCACTTGTCACCGCCATGGGGAGGCCTCGGATGGATCCGACGTGGATGCTGCAGCTAGGCGGGCGGCGATGACACAGACTGATCTACCTTGCTCAAGATCCGGTCATGCCGGCTCCTTGGCCGACGGGTTTGGGCAAGGATATCTCCGGTGAGATGAAAGTCGGTCATGATGTGCTCCGTCTTGGTGTTGGTCGGTGTGGTGACCACTCCAACCTGTGGCGGCTGCCTCACCGCGGATTGTGGGGCCACCAAAAGGTCTTTGCGAGGGTTCCTCTTTCCAGATCCGGTGGTTGCCTCGGCAGTTAGATGCATTCCATGGATGACGACTTGACGCAGAGGATATGATTGTGCAGCAGCGGTGATCGGTGTTCTACCCCAACGCATGCATCTGTTAGGATCGCGGAAAAGTTGTGGCAACAACACATGATTGACTTCGATGGTGGTGCTTCTCGAGTAACCGGTCTCGAGCACTGTGGTGAAAACGTAGGCTTGGCCCGAGTTGGTTATACCTGGCAATGGCGATGTTTTTGCATCGTTACTTTGTTCAAGGCATTACTCGGATATGCTCATACCAGTTCTTCAGGGTGAAAACCTAGATTCTAGCTTTGGTGGTTGGATCTCGTGACGGCGACGCTTGAGCGGCCCTCTTTTCCTGAAGGCGTTGCTGTTGAAGAATCTCATTGTCCTTGTGGTATTATGATATGATTGGTGCGGATATGGTCATTTATGTAGTTTCCCAATTGCGGATATGATCGCTTCGTTTTTTCCTCTCGCTTAGGCATAGCTTTGGTGTTATATTACTTTATTAATTGCCGGTGTTTTTGTGTGTGTGTGCATCCTACCTACGCAGAGGCCGGGTGTGTGTTCATTGTGTTTGTCTCCACTTGATGCTTCATTTTGATTAAATAAAATCCACCCTTTGTTGAAAAACAAACACTTAGCTATATATTTTAAATATTTCAGCCAAAGTCGTTTCTACCAAGATAGTCAAAGTTTGAAAATCGTCTGAAGCAACCAAAAGTTGTACAAAATGAAGATTCCTTTGAACCAAAGGAAAATTGCTCTTGTATATCTTTCCTACTTCTAAAGATTGTAGTTGGTGGTTGTCCGTTCACTTCCTCTCCTCTCCTCTGACAAGTGGGCCATGGAACAATTTTTTTTCCACGCTCCCACCGTCCCACGTTGCTCTGGTGAGTGCCACACACAAAATTCAACTCTTTGGTTCCTCGGCTAAGATAATCATTGACTGCCTTTTTTCCTCTCTAATTGAGCGTGTGACCTAATCTAAATGCCACTCAAGCTGGTTTACTGCCATGGCTAAGTTGTGCTTTCTTGTATAGTTTTTTTTCCATAGCTTCGTGGCAAAGCACGGGCACTTTGCTAGTATACCTTTTAAAGATCATATTTTTACAGATAATACCCCATAGGGGTTGGGTGTGCGTGTGTGCATTCATAGGGGTGAGTGTAACTAAGCATATTGTAACACCCCTATGCAATGAGCTACAATGATCCTCATGATTATGCTTAATCACTTTGGTTTGCAATGCTTGATCACCTTTGGATCATATCTCATTTCAAATTTCATCTCAAAAATCAAATTCAAATTGCAAGTGAAATTTAAAATTTCACAAACATGTCTGAAAAATAGTTCATGTTTTAGCAAATATTCCATATGTAATTAATGTGGAAGAAAACCACACAATTTGTTTGCTCATTTGGAATCTAGAAGCTAAAACAGTACCCAAAACAACTCATTTAATCCCTTTCTCTTTAATACAAAATTCAAATGAAATTATAATGCTCTCAAACTTTTTGTGGCAGTGCTCAATATTTCCTAGTATTTGTTTTGACCAGTTGCACATTTTGCAAAAGTCACTTAATGTGAAAAGAAAATGCAAAACAACAACAAAAGGGGGAAAACAGAAAAAGGAAAAAGAAAAAGGAGAAAGGCCACTGTGCACTTGGCCTAAGTGCACAGTGCCTGGCCAGCCGGCCCAGCCCACTCCCGTTGTCTCCCCCTCTCTCTCCCTGTGTCAACGCCGTGCGCGCGCGACCGACGCCGGCCGCCGTCGCCGCCGAACCAGCTCCCCGCCCGCGCCGCTACAGGCGCCGCGGAGGGGATAAGAACGCCACTGCGGCCCCGGGGACTCGCGCCAGTCCTTATCCCCCTTCCCCACGCGCTGCTGCTTCCTCTTTCGCCATGGCCGCCTCTGCCGTCGCCGTCGCGAGCTCGCCTGCGTAGCCACCGACGCCGCCTCGCCTCACCACCGTGTCAGGAAGACGCGCCGTCGTCCGCTACGCCGTCTACGTCCACGAGCTCAAGCCGGAGAGCCCCACATCGCCGGATCCGCTCCGTTTTCTTCCTCGGATCACCGCCGCCGTTCGTCCTCGATTCCGGTCGGCCTGCTGCTCCTAAACCTCCCGCCGAGCCACCGTGTGCTCCTAGGTGAGCACCACGCCTCTCCCCCTTGCTTTTGCCCCGCTCCGCTGCCGCTAAGCTGCTGCTGCTGTGCTTGCCGAAGCTCGCCTCCGCCGCCGTGCTCGTCGCCGTCGCTACCATCGCCGTCAAGCTCAACCGAGCGCGTAGTCGTGCTCAGCGCACCCCCAGGAACCCTACGCGCGCACGCACGCTCTTCCCCGTGCCCCCTAGCGCCGAACCCGACCTCACCCGAACGCCGGCGTCCGCCGCGCTCGTCGCCGCCGTTGCTGTAGAGCCTCTCCGGCGACGCCACCGCCACCGTTCGATGCGCCGTCGTGCGCTCGTTCGAACGCGACCGACCCCGCGCCAAATGGCCGTCTGTAGGCGATTTCCGGCGAGGTCCCGAGCCCGCCGCCGCGTTTTTGGTCGCCGACGGCGAAACTCCGGCGCCGCTGACGTGGCACGGCCTGGGGCCCACCCCTGGGTCACTGCCAGTGGGTCCCAGGGGCCCCGTTGACCACGTTGACCCAGTCAATGTGCTGACTGGGCTAGCCCCAGTCACTGACATGTAGGTCCCACCGCTTAATTAAACTGTTTTTATAAATTAAACTTAATCTGTTAATTAATTGTGTCACTGACAGATGGACCCACCTGCTAATTAACCCCCGTTTTAGTTAATTTAAACACTGTTTAACTCCCTGTGTATGACATGTGGGGCCCTGGCACTGTTTAAATGGATAGGGCCGGCCCAGTCAGATGCTGAGTCAGCAGCTGGGCCCACTAGTCAGCCTCTGCTGACTGGGCAGTTGACCCATTCAACTGGCCCCACCTGTCAGCCTCACAACCCTCTGCTGTGTACAATGTTCTGTGTGCACTTAGCAATTTCCCATTTAATTTCGAATTTAGATTAATTCCAGAAATTCCAAAAATTGTTTAAAACTTTGAAAAATCATATAAAATAATCCGTAACTCGGATGAAAATAATTTATATATGAAAAATGATCAGAAAAATAAGACGAATCCGAATATGCTATCCACATACCTATCATATGCCTCCAACACTGCAAACATGGAACCTTCCCCTCCGGATCGTCTGTCCGATAATTGCCTAAAGCTGGGAAAATATTCCCAGATATTTTCCCGCTCCGTCTGTAACATGTAGCACTGCGTTAGCTCACCCCTAGCACAACATATTGCCATGTCATGCATTGTGATGCATTTGTTTGCTTTGTATTTATTGTTTCTTCCCCCTCTTCTCTCCGGTAGACTCCGAGACTGACGCTGCTCCCGAGTACGACCACACCCCTGACGTCCAGCCCCTTTCAGCAGAGCTTCCAGGCAAGCAAAACCCCCCTTGATCATTCCTATATTGCCAATTCTTTCTCTCCCGTGCTTGCATTAGATTTTGCTACTGTATTCTACATCTCCTATTCTGATGCATAGCCTGATTTTGTAACCTGTTGTTGATACATTACCTGTTGTCCTATATGCTTAGTATAGGCTGGTTAGTGATCCATCAGTGGCCCCACACCCTTGTCCGTGTTGCCATGCTTTGCTTCCGGATGTTTCGATCAATGTGGTCGACGTGCAGAGACCGACACATCACTACACCCCCCCTTAGTTGTACGACTCTGCTACTTGTGATCTGCGTTGGTTTTCCCCGAAGAGGAGGGGATGATGCAGTACAGTAGAGATAAGTATTTCCCTCAGTTATGAAACCAAGGTTATCAATCCAGTAGGAGAATCACGCAACAACTCGTTAGCAGCACCTGCACACAAAATAACAAATCCTTGCACCCAACGCGAACAAGGGGATGTCAATCCCTTGGCGGTTAATTGCAAGATTAAATTGTATGGTGACAGATAGATAGATCGAACAAAAATACTAAATAAAATAAATAAAGTAAAATTGCAGCAAAGTATTTTTGGGATTTTCAATATATGATAAAAGTAGACCCGGGGGCCATAGTTTTCACTAGAGGCTTCTCTCTTGAAAATAGCATACGGTGGGTAAACAAATTACTGTTGGGCAATTGATAGAAAAGCAAATAATCATGACGATATCCAAGGCAATGATCATGTATATAGGCATCACGTCCAAGACAAGTAGACCGACTCCTGCCTGCATCTACTACTATTACTCCACACATCGACCGCTATCCAGCATGCATCTAGAGTATTAAGTTCATAAAGAACGGAGTAACGCCTTAAGCAAGATGACATGATGTAGACAAAGTAAACTCACGCATGAATAAACCCCATCTTTTTACCCTTAATAGCAACGATACATACATGTCATGTTGATGTCTACTACACAACTTATTCTTGTAGACTCGTGTTGGGCCTCCAAGCGCAGAGTTTTGTAGGACAGTAGCAATTTTCCCTCAAGTGGATGACCTAAGGTTTATCAATCCGTGGGAGGCGTAGGTTGAAGATGGTATCTCTCAAACAACCCTGCAACCAAATACAAGAAGTCTCTTGTGTCCCCAACACACCCAATACAATGGTAAATTGTATAGGTGCACTAGTTCGGCAAAGAGATGGTGATAAAAGTGTAGTATGGATAGTAGATATAGGTTTTTGTAATCTGAAAATATAAAAACAGCAAGGTAGCAAGTGATAAAACGGAGCACAAACAGTATTGCAATGCTTAAAAACAAGGCCTAGGGTTCATACTTTCGCTAGTGCAATCTCTCAACAATGCGAACATAATTGGATCATATAATCATCCCTCAACGTGCGATAAAGAATCACTCCCAAGTTCCTATTAGCGGAGAACATAAAATAGAAATTGTTTGTAGGGTACGAAACCACCTCAAAGTTATCCTTTCCGATCGATCTATTGAGCCATTCCTATAAGTGTCACAAACAGCCCTAGAGTTCGTACTAAAATAACACCATATGATACACATCAACCAACTCTAATGTCACCTAGATACTCCAATGTCACCACAAGTATCCGTGAGTTGATTATACGATATGCATCAAACAACTTCATAATCATAATATTCAATCCACACAAAGAACTCCAAGGAGCACCCCAAAGTTTCTATTGGAGAAAAGATAATGAAAACGTGCATCAACCCCTATGCATAGATTACCCCAATGTCACCTCGGGAATCCGCGAGTTGAGTGCCAAAACATATATCAAGTGAATCAATATAATACCCCATTGTCACCACGGGTATTCATATGCAAGACATACATCAAGTGTTCTCAAATCTGAATATTCAATCCGACAATAACGAAACCTCAAAGGGAAAAGATTCAATTCATCACAACAAGGATAGAGAGAGAAGAAACACCATATGATCCAACTATATTAACAAAGCTCACGATACATCAAGATCGTGCCAAATCAAGAATGCGCGCGAGAGAGATAAAACACATAGCTACTGGTACAAACCATCAGCCCCGAGGGTGAACTACTCCCTCCTCGTCATGGAGACCGCCGGGATGATGAAGATGGCCTCCGGTGATGATTCCCCCCTCCGGCAGGGTGCCGGAAAAGGGCTGTAGATTAGATCGTGGAGGTACAGAGGCTTGCGGCGGCGTAAAGACTCATCTAGGCTAACTTTCGGGGGTTTCTGAATATATATGATTTTTTGGCGTTGGAATCACGCGAAGAGGTGCCACAGGGGGCCCACGAGGCACCAGGGCGCGCCTGGGGGGGGGGGGGGGGAGGCAGGCGCGCCCAGGTGGCTCGTGGGGCCCCTGTGGCTCTTCTGCTGCTCCTCTGAAGCTTCCTGGGTCTGTTTCCTTCCAGAAAAAATCATCAAAAAGTTTCACTGCATTTGGACTTCATTTGATATGGATTTTCTAAAAAACCAAAAACAAGCAGAAAACAGCAACTGGCACTGGGCACTAGGTCAATATGTTAGTCCATAAAAATCATATAAAAGCCATATAAAAGTGCACTAAAATCATACAAAACTATAATAAACATGGCATGAATACTTCATAAATTATAGATACGTTGGAGACGTATCAGCATCCCCAAGCTTAATTCCTGCTCGTCCTCGAGTAGGTAAATGATAAAAGAAATAATTTATGAAGTGTGAATGCTAGCATAGTGCATAAGTTTGATCAATGATAATTTCAATCACTTTTTCTAGCATCAATATATATCATAATCAGTAGCTCATCTCATAAAACTTCTCATGATCAAGTAGCAAGCTATTCACATGTTTAAAGTATAGGCCATAAACTTTTTTGAAAACTAACAAACTATGTTCTCAGTCATCAAACAATTGCAATTCATCTTATTTTCAGGAAGGGTCTATGTAAGAGCTTTGATCTAGCAAATTCCACATACTCAACCATCATTTAGTCTTCCATGATTGCTGACACTCAAAGCATATTTTTAGAACAAACCGTTTCAGTCAAACACATAGGAAGATAGGGTCTTAATGTTTCGCCTCCCAACTTATTTATCTCAGGGATAATGTCAACAATAATAACTCATGATCACCTATATTCAACTGGATATATGTGCCTGGATCTTTCCCTACCACATTAGGCTTGCCAACTAAAGAATAAATAGAGCAGAATAGGGATGAACATTAATGACTCTTGCATAAAACTAAATACAGAAAAGTAAAATATAGGCCCTTCGCAGAGGGAAGCAGATGTTGTCATGCGCTTTTTGTTGTTGGATGCACAAGCCCTCAATGTAAAGGAACATCACGTTATATTGCCCCTTGTGATAGCAACCTTTATTATGCAGTCCGTCGCTTTTATTTCTTTACCATCACAAGTTCGTACAACGCTTATTTTCCTTTGCAATAAAAGATCATACATATTTTAGGAGCAATTTTTATTGCTTTTTGCACTGATGACAACTTACTTGAAGGATCTTATTCAATCCATAGGTAGATATGGTGGACACTCATGGCAAGAAACTGGGTTTAAGAGTTTTTGGATGCACAAGTAGTATCTCTACTTAGTACGAATTTTTGGCTAGCAAAAGATCCTAAGCAAGCACCACATGTTAGAGGATCCATGACAATATAACTTCTATGTGAATATAAACAAACATAACTCATTACGTTGTCTTCCTTGTCCAACGTCAACTACTTGATCAAGCTTGAAAATAATTAATGGGGGCTCACAATCATAGAAGATGTCCAATATAGTATATTTATATGTGAAATTTCTCTTCCTTCAAAATTCTTTCATGAATTGTTCAAGTGACCAGTGCTATGTTTGTTAACTTTCAATAAATTTTACCACTTATACTTCTTGTATGTGAAGT
Organism: Elymus sibiricus; assembly: GCA_039707655.1. Taxonomy (NCBI): domain Eukaryota; kingdom Viridiplantae; phylum Streptophyta; class Magnoliopsida; order Poales; family Poaceae; genus Elymus; species Elymus sibiricus. The sequence goes on along the minus strand of CM077676.1, from coordinate 300,107,950 downwards.
CACTACTCCTCATGGGACAAGCATATGAAGCATATAAATTTCAACTTTATGATATTCAATTCATTTCAACAATTTACTCATAGGATATAAGTGAAGAACAAGAGTAAATGACAAACTACTCCAAAAAGATATAAGTGAAGACCAAATGAGTAGTTAAGTAAATAGGTAGCTATGTGAGGACTCTCTCTCATTTAAAAATTTAAGATCTTAAGTATTTTATTCAAACAGCAAAGAAAACAAAATAAAATGACATTCCAGAATAGCACAACTCATGTGAAGAAGCAAAAACTTAGGCTCAACCAAGACTAACCGATAATGTTGATGAAGAAAGGTGGGATGCCTACCGGGGCATCCCCAAGCTTAGATGCTTGAGACTTCTTGAAATATTAATTTGGGATGCCTTTGGCATCCCCAAGCTTGAACTCTTGTGTCTCCTTAATTCCTCTCATATCATGGCTTCTCCTAAATCTTTAAAAACTTCATCCACACAAAACTCAACAAGAACTCGTGAGATAAGTTAGTATAAATCAACTCACAACCTTAACATTCTCTACTGTAGCAAATCACAAAAATTATAATTAAACATTGCATACTAAATGCCTCTTCATATTTAATACTCCTATCCTCAATAGAAACATTAAACACGCAAACATATGCAAACAATGCAACTATATCAGCAATCTGCCAAAACAGAATAGTCTGTAAAAGGGGAATAAGAATCCATACTTACCTAAATCCAAAAATTCTGAAAAATTACCAAGTGATAGAGAACTCATTCATGCTTACTGTGTAAAAATTTCAGATTTTTATCATGTTCTTACTATTCAGGAATATTCTGGACATAACAGAAAACTTTCTGTTTTCAAACAGCAACACATGAACTTGCAAACTGAGCATGGTAAAGGCTATAATTGGCATTTTATTGAAATAAAAGATACAAAATGTGATTATTGATAAAACAAAGAAAATATCAACAGAATAAAATGACGCTCCAAGCAAAACTCATATTATGTGACGAATAAAAATATAGCTCCGAGTGAGGTTACCGATAATGTTGAAGACGAAAGAGGGGATGCCTTCCGGGGCATCCCCAAGCTTAGTTGCTTGGGTCTTCCTTGAATATTAACTTGGGGTGCCTTGGGAATCCCCAAGCTTAGGGTATTGCCACTCCTTATTCTCCTCATATCGATATCTCACCCAAAACTTGAAAACTTCAATTACACAAAACTTAACGGAACTTGTGAGATAGGTTAGTATGATAAAATAAATCATCCACTTAGGTACTGCCAAGACAAGATTCATAATTGTTATCACATAATGCCGACTGTATTCTATCATTTCCATAATTTATATTACTCAATATAAGCTATGGAAACACTAAAACAAGCAAACTATGCACCGAAAACAGAATCTGTCAAAAACAGAACAGCATGTAGTGAGCGATTTAAAAACCATACTTATCTACCTCCAAAAATTCTGAAAAATTAGGAAAACGTAAAAAAATTGTAACCCAATACCATGGAAAAATTTCAGAATTTTTTCACGCTCCAGTACAGAATAGAAATTCTAGCTCTGGACGCAAAATTTTCTATTTTTGCACAGAATCAAATCAACAAGCATCCACACTATCCCAAAGGCTTTACTTGGCACATTATTGAAAGAAAACATATAAAACATGATTACTACAGTAGCTTAATCATGTTAACACACAAAAACAGTAAGGGTAAATATTGGGTTGTCTCCCAACAAGCGCTTTTCTTTAATGCCTTTTTAGCTAGGCATGATGATTTCAATGATGCTCACATAGAAGATAAGAATTGAAACACAAAGAGAGCATCATGAAGCATATGACTAGCACATTTAAGCCTAACCCACTTCCTATGCATAGGGATTTTGTGAGCAAATAGTTTATGGGAGCAAGAATCAACTAGCATAGGAAGGCAAAACAAGCATGACTTCAAAACTTTCAACATAAAGAGAGGAAACTTGATGTTGTTGAAATATGTAGAAGCATATATTCCTCTCTCAAAATAATTTTCAGTAGCATCATGAAGAAATTCAACAATATAGCTATCGCATAAAGCATTCTTTTCATGATCCACAAGCATAGAATTTTTATTACTCTCCACATAAGCAAATTTCTTCTCGTTCATAAAAGTGGGAGTATCATATGAAACTCGAATACTATAAATTGTTTCCACATTAAAAGAGTAATGTTCAGAAAAAGGGTAATCATAATTATGACAAGTTTTATAAATATAATCATCACTACTTTTTATAACATAAGTATCATCACACTAATCATCATAAGTAGGAGGCATGCAATCATCATAACAAATTTGATCATTCAAAGTAGGGGGACTAAAAAGATCATCTTCATTAAGCATAGCATCCCCAAGCTTGGGACAAACATTAATTGTAGCAAATAAATTCTCAAACATGTCATTCTCATCAAACATAGCATCCCCAAGCTTGTGGCTTGGCATATCATTAGCATAATCACTATTATCATCAATAGTATGAATAGCACCAATAGTATAGTAATTATTATCATCACAATTTTCTAAGTTGGTGCCAAAAAGATTTTCAAGATCATAAGAAGTATCATTATTCTCCCAATCATAATCATCATAATGAGTAATAGGCATAATAAAATCATCCTCAATAGTTCCTTCGGACATTGTACCATAAGACAAAGAAGCAATACCATCATCAAGTATATCATCTTCCACAATTATTTTTGATTCACTCTCATGAGGCACAACAATAATAGGAGCAACATTATTTGGGAGGGATACCTTTTTACCTCTACTCTCTCTTCTTTTCTTCTTCTTCACCACATCATGTGTGGGTTTAATCAATTTTTTCGAGCTTCTTATTGATGACATTGGTTGAATGGGAAGCTCCTCCTCGTCACCTATTTCATCATGAGAGACAATAGGAGGGAAAGTGGAAATCTTTACCCTTTCATTAATGTTCCTTTTATATTCTATTGGTTTACCCGTCTTTCTATAGTTGGCAATATAAGCATTCTCATTGCAATTTACCACACAAAACATATAGATTTCCTCTAGATTAGTTTCAATGTTGTCTGTGAAAATGAATACTTCAAACCAACTATTTTTATGTGACAATTCCTCACACCCCAAAAATAGATAAAGATCATTATATAGTTCAAGGGCGGTCAAGTCATTACAATATTTAGACATGATTCGATCATGAAAAAGTATGCATTGAAAATTAAGGTGACCAACTTTATTGCAAAGTTCACAAGTAATGGGATGAAGAGAGCATAATTTTGTAGCAAATTCATCTATCACTTTAAGCAAAAAATTGGTTCTATCATGTTTATGCTTCTTACAAAATCTATCATCCCTATAAGGCATGTCTTCACAAACTTTATGCACTCCACAAAAATTGACATGCTTATAAGAAACATTTTTGTCATGACTAGTGCAATCATCATTAGTATCTTGGATACTCATAGTATTCATACTAACAACATTGCAATCATGCTCATTATTCAAAGATTTTATGCCAAACATTTTATTGAATTCTTCTTCTATCAATTGAGCAAAATTTTCCGCTCCATCATTTTCAAGAAAAACATTATAAAGACGAATAATATGAGGCAACCTCAATTCCATTTTTTTGTAGTTTTCCTTTATAAACCAAACTAGTGATAAAACAAGAAACTAAAAGATTCAATTGCAAGATCTAAAGATATACCTTCAAGCACTCACCTCCACGGCAACGGCGCCATAAAAAAGCTTGATGTCTAATACATAACTTATTCTTGTAGACTCGTGTTGGGCCTCCAAGCGCAGAGTTTTGTAGGACAGTAGCAATTTTCCCTCAAGTGGATGACCTAAGGTTTATCAATCCGTGGGAGGCGTAGGTTGAAGATGGTATCTCTCAAACAACCCTGCAACCAAATACAAGAAATCTCTTGTGTCCCCAACACACCTAATACAATGGTAAATTGTATAGGTGCACTAGTTCGGCGAAGAGATGGTGATAAAAGTGTAGTATGGATAGTAGATATAGGTTTTTGTAATCTGAAAATATAAAAACAGCAAGGTAGCAAGTGATAAAACGGAGCACAAACGGTATTGCAATGCTTAAAAACAAGGCCTAGGGTTCATACTTTCGCTAGTGCAATCTCCCAACAATGCTAACATAATTGGATCATATAATCATCCCTCAACGTGCGATAAAGAATCACTCCCAAGTTCCTATTAGCGGAGAACATAAGATAGAAATTGTTTGTAGGGTACAAAACCACCTCAAAGTTATCCTTTCCGATCGATCTATTGAGCCATTCCTATAAGTGTCACAAACAGCCCTAGAGTTCGTACTAAAATAACACCATATGATACACATCAACCAACTCTAATGTCACCTAGATACTCCAATGTCACCACAAGTATCCGTGAGTTGATTATACGATATGCATCAAACAACTTCATAATCATAATATTCAATCCACACAAAGAACTCCAAGGAGCACCCCAAAGTTTCTATCGGAGAAAAGATAATGAAAACGTGCATGAACCCCTATGCATAGATTGCCCCAATGTCACCTCGGGAATCCGCGAGTTGAGTGCCAAAACATATATCAAGTGAATCAATATAATACCCCGTTGTCACCACGGGTATTCATATGCAAGACATACATCAAGTGTTCTCAAATCTGAATATTCAATCCGACAATAACGAAACCTCAAAGGGAAAAGATTCAATTCATCACAACAAGGATAGAGAGGGAAGAAACACCATATGATCCAACTATATTAACAAAGCTCGCGATACATCAAGATCGTGCCAAATCAAGAACGCGCGCGAGAGAGATAAAACACATAGCTACTGGTACAAACCCTCAGCCCCGAGGGTGAACTACTCCCTCCTCGTCATGGAGACCACCGGGATGATGAAAATGGCCTCCGGTAATGATTCCCCCCTCCGACAGGGTGCCGGAAAAGAGCTGTAGATTAGATCGTGGAGGTACAGAGGCTTGCGGCGGCGTAAAAACTCATCTAGGTTAACTTTCGGGGGTTTCTGAATATATATGATTTTTTGGAGTTGGAATCACGCGAAGAGGTGCCACAGGGGGCCCACGAGGCACCAGGGCGCGCCTGGGGAGGGGGGGGAGGCAGGCGCGCCCAGGTGGCTCGTGGGGCCCCTGTGGCTCTTCTGCTGCTCCTCCGAAGCTTCCTGGGTCTGTTTCCTTCTAGAAAAAATCATCAAAAAGTTTCGCTGCATTTGGACTTGATTTGATATGGATTTTCTGGAAAACCCAAAACAAGCAGAAAATAACAACTGGCACTGGGCACTAGGTCAATATGTTAGTCCATAAAAATCATATAAAAGCCATATAAAAGTGCACCAAAATCATACAAAACTATAATAAACATGGCATGAATACTTCATAAATTATTGATACGTTGGAGACGTATCACATGTCCCCTTCTGTCACTGGGATTGAGCACCGCAAGATCGAACCCATTACAAAGCACCTCTCCCATTGCAAGATAAATCAATCTAGTTGGCCAAACCAAATCAATAGATCGGAGAGAAATACGAAGCTATAACAAGCATGCATAAAAGAGTTCAGAGAAAACTCAAATAATATTCATGGATAATCTGATCATAAACTCACAATTCATCAGATCCCAACAAACACACCGCAAAAAGTGATTACATCGGATAGAACTCCAAGAACATCGAGGAGAACATTGTATTGAAGATCAAAAAGAGACAAGAAGCCATCTAGCTACTAACTATGGACCCGAAGATCTATGGTAAACTGCTCACGCATCATCGGAAGCGCAGCAAGGTTGATGTAGAGCCCCTCCGTGATCGAATCCCCCTCCGGCAGAGTGCCGGAAAAGGCCTCCAGATGGGATCTCTCGAGAACAGAAACTTGCGGCGGCGGAAAAAGTATTTCGTGGACTCCCCTGTTGGTTTCCCGATTTTAGAGTATTTATAGAGGTGGAATTAGGTCAAACGGAGCAGAGGTGGGCCCATGAGGCAGTAGGGCGCGCCACCCCCCCTGGGGCGCGCCCTGGTGGCTCGTGGCCACCTCCTCTGTCTTCTGGCCCTCTCACGAAGCTTCTAGTGTCTCTTATGTCCAGAAAAAAAGCTCCAAAAAGTTTCGTGGCATTTGGACTTCGTTTGGTACTGATATTCTGAAAAACCAAAAACAGGCAAAAAACAGCAACTGGCACTGGGCACTAAGTTAATAGGTTAGTCCCAAAAAATGATATATAATTGCTTGTAAGTGTATATAAAACATCCAAGATTGATACTATAATAGCATGGAACAATCAAAAATTATAGATACGTTGGAGACGTATCAAGCATCCCCAAGCTTAATTCCTGCTCGTCCTCGAGTAGGTAAATGATAAAAACAGAATTTTTGATGTGGAATGCTACCTATCATATTCATCATATACTCTTTTCTTTTGTAGCATGGACATTCGGACTTGAATGATTCAAAGCAATAGTCTATAGTTTGACATGATGACATAAATACTCAAGCATACTAACAAGCAACCATGTCTTTCAAAATATCAACGCTAAAGAAAGTTATCCCTAGCCCATTATGCTCAATCATTGATCCATTCATGAAACACACTCAATATTAGCTACACACAATGCACAAGTATGACAATAGTGCTCTCTAGTTGGTGTTTTGTAAGAGAAGATGGAGACTCAAAATAAAAATAAAAATTGCATAAAAGTAAATAGATAGGCCCTTCGCAGAGGGAAGCAGAGATTTGCAGAGGTGCCAGAGCTCAAGGTTTAAATTAGAGAGATAAAATTATTTTGAGAGGCATGCTTTTCCTGTCAACGAAAACGACCGAGAATTCCCAATATCTTCCATGCTAGACACATTATAGGCGGTTCCCAAACAGAAAATAAAGTTTATTTCCTTTCCACCATTCTTTCACAATCCATGGCTAGCTGTATCCACGGGTGCCTTCCATACCAACACTTTCCAAGGAATTTATTATTATCATCATAGTAATTTTTTTCATTTCGGGACTGGGCATCCCTATTACCTGCCACTCTCTCGTGCAATGACAAGTGAATAAACACTCATCGTGAGAATAACACACCTAGAATGGAAAATATTGGCCACCCCCTACCGCTTCATGAGCGGTACGGGCACACAAAATGGAAAGTTATTTTGAAAAATTAGAGTTGGCACATGCAAATTTACTTGGAACGGCATGGAAATGCCGCATATAGGTAGGTATGGTGGACTCATTTGGCACAACTTTGGTTTAAGGAGTTGGATGCACAAGCAGTATTCCCGCTTAGTACAAATGAAGGCTAGCAAATAGATTGAGAAGGAACCAACCAAAAAGCGAAAATGGTCATAAACATGCATTGAACATAACTAACACTGAATAATGCACCATAAGTAGGATATAATTTCGTTGCATAACTATTGACTTTATGTGCATGCATAGTGAATCACAAACCTTAACACCAATATTCTTACTAAATCACAATTACTCACTAACATGACTCACATATTATCATCTCCATATCGCAAAACTATTGCAAGGAATCAAACTTATCATATCCAATGATCTTTCATGAAAGTTTTTATTATATTCCTCTTGAATATTCATCACTTTGGGACCAAATTCATATCTTGTGCAAATTACCATTACTATTATCAACTCTCAAAAAGATATAAGTGAAGCATGAGAGTGCAAATATTTCTTCAAAATTTAATCTTATCAACTCTCAAAATAATATAAGTAAAGCATGAGAGTTCAAATATTTCTTCAAAATATAGCCACCGCCATGCTCAAAAAGATTTAAGTGAAGTACTAGAGCAACTGCCTAGCTCAAAAGATTTAAGTGAAGCACATAGAGTATTCTAACAAATCATGATAAACGTGTGGCTCTCTCAAATAGGTGTGTCCAGCAAAGATGATTGTGACAAAATAAAAAGCAAACAAAGCAAAGACTCATATAATACAAGACGCTCCAAGCAAAACTCATGATATGTGACGAATAAAAATATAGCTCCAAGTAAAATTACCGATAGTTGGTAGAAGAAAGAGGGGATGCCTTCAGGGGCATCCCCAAGCTTAGTTGCTTGAGTCTTCCTTGAATATTACCTTGGGGTGCCTTGGGCATCCGCAAGCTTAGGCTCTTGCCACTCCTTATTCCTTCATCCATCGTGATCTCACCCAAAACTTGAAAACTTCAATCACACAAAACTCAACAAAACCTTCATGAGATCCGTTAGTATAACAAACAAATCTTTAACTTTAGGTACTGTAGTAAATTGATTCATATTTAATATTGGCATAATGCCACTGTACTCCAACTTCTCCATGACTCATACCCCCTGATACGATCCATAGATTCATCAACATAAGCAAACTATGCAACAAAAACAGAATCTGTCTAAAACAGAACAGTCTATAAAGATCTATTTAAAAGCTATACCTCTGTCACTCCAAAAATTCTGAAAAATTAGGAAAACTTGGAAAATTCATATACCAATACTGTGTAAAAATTTCAGATTTTTCTGACGCTCCAGTACAGAATTAAAATTGCAGCACTGGACGCAAAACTTTCTGTTTTTCAAACAGCATCAATTATACTATCTTCCAAATCATCCTAAAGGCATTACTTGGCACAAACACTAATTAGAACATAAAAACACAATCATAACAGTAGCATAATTGTGTGCACACAAGAAAACAGAAACAAAAAGCAAAAATTTATTTTATTCATTGGGTTGCCTCCCAACAAGCTCTTTCTTTATAGCCATTAAGATAGGCTTGAGATTTCAATGATGCTCACATGAAAGATAGTAATTTAAACACAAAGAGAGCATCATGAAATATGTGAAAAACACATTTAAGTCTAACATACTTCCTATGCATAGGCATTTTATAGGCAAACAAATTGTCAAGACAAATAGTATCTAGCATATGCAAGGAAGAAGAACGAAGCATTAACAATTTGAACTTCAAGAGAGGTAATTGAGTAACATGAAATTTTCTACAACCATATTTTCCTCTCTCATAATAATTACATGTAGGATCATAGTCAAATTCAACAATATAACTATCATATAAAATATTCTCTTCACGATCCACATGCATAAAAGTTTTATAATCTTCCAAGATAGTGGGATTAACGTCAACTAAAGTCATGACCTCTCCAAACCCACATTTATAAAAAAAATCATAAGATTGAACACTCTCCGAATATGTGGGATTCTTTTTACCTAAAGTTGACACTCTTCCAAACCCACTTTCAATATTATTGCAAACATTATTATCAATAACATATTCATCATGAGGCTTAAATAAATTTTTAAGATCATAAGAAGTATTATCACCCCAATCGTGATCATTGCAATAAGTAGTGGACATAACAAAATTGTCATCCCCAAGCTTGTAGTTTTGCATATCATTAGCACAATTGACATTAATAGAATTTATAATAACATCATTGCAATCATGCTTTTCAATCAAGGAGCTATCATGAATCACTTTATAAATTTCTTTTTCTAACACTTCATCACAATTTTCAGATTCATGATTTTCAAGCAAAACTTCATAGAGATAATCAAGTGCACTCAACTCACTAGCAATTGGTTCATCATAATTGGATTTTTTGAAAAGATTAGCAAGTGGATGAGGATCCATATCAATAGATTTTTTTTCACCTTATGTTTTTGTGTGTTGTCATGAAGGCAATAAAAGCAAGCAAAACAAAAATATTTTTGTGTTTTTGTAAAAAAAAATTAGAAGTGGGGGAGATGAAAACGAGAGGCAAAGGCAAATAAAATAAATGCAAGGAGATGAAAGTTTATGCGTAGGTACTTGATAGATGTTGATGATGTCTCCTCGGCAACGGCGCCAGAAATTCTTCCTGCTACTTGTGATCTGCGTTGGTTTTTCCCCGAAGAGGAGGGGATGATGCAGTACAGTAGAGATAAGTATTTCCCTCAGTTATGAAACCAAGGTTATCAATCCAGTAGGAGAATCACGCAACAACTCGTTAGCAGCACCTGCACACAAAATAATAAATCCTTGCACCCAACGCGAACAAGGGGTTGTCAATCCCTTGGCAGTTAATTGCAAGATAAATTGTATGGTGATAGATAGATAGATCAAACAAAAATACTAAATAAAATAAATAAAGTAAAAGTGCAGCAAAGTATTTTTGGGATTTTTAATATATGATAAAAGTAGACCCGGGGGCCATAGTTTTCACTAGAGGCTTCTCTCTTGAAAATAGCATACGGTGGGTAAACAAATTACTGTTGGGCAATTGATAGAAAAGCAAATAATCATGACGATATCCAAGGCAATGATCATGTATATAGGCATCACGTACGAGACAAGTAGACCGACTCTTGCCTGCATCTACTACTATTACTCCACACATTGACCGCTATCCAGCATGCATCTAGAGTATTAAATTCATAAAGAACGAAGTAACGCCTTAAGCAAGATGACATGATGTATACAAAGTAAACTCACGCATGAATAAACCCCGTCTTTTTACCCTTAAAAACAATGATACATACGTGTCATGTCCCCTTCTGTCACTGGGATTGAGCACCGCAAGATCGAACCCTTTACAAAGCACCTCTCCCATTGCAAGATAAATCAATCTAGTTGGCCAAACCAAATCAATGGATCGGAGAGAAATACGAAGCTATAACAATCATGCATAAAAGAGTTCAGAGAAAACTCAAATAATATTCATGGATAATCTGATCATAAACTCACAATTCATCGGATCCCAACAAACACACTGCAAAAAGTGATTACATCGGATAGAACTCCAAAAACATCGAGGAGAACATTGTATTGAAGATCAAAAAGAGAGAAGAAGCCATCTAGCTACTAACTATGGACCCGAAGGTCTGTGGTAAACTACTCACGCATCATCGGAAGGGCAGCAAGGTTGATGTAGAGCCCCTCCGTGATCGAATCCCCCTCCGGCAGAGTGCCAGAAAAGGCCTCCAGATGGGATCTCTCGAGAACAGAAACTTGCGGCGGCGGAAAAAGTATTTCGTGGACTTCCCTGTTGGTTTCCCGATTTTAGAGTATTTATAGAGGTGGAATTAGGTAAATGGAGCAGAGGTGGGCCCACAAGGCACCAGGGCGCGCCACCCCCCTGGGGCGCGCCCTGGTGGCTCGTGGCCACCTCCTGTGTCTTCTGGCTCTCTCTCGAAGCTTCTAGTGTCTCTTATGTCCAGAAAAAAATCTCCAAAAAGTTTCGTGGCATTTGGACTTCGTTTGGTACTGATATTCTGAAAAACCAAAAACAGGCAAAAAACAGCAACTGGCACTGGGCACTAAGTTAATAGGTTAGTCCCAAAAAATGATATATAATTGCTTGTAAGTGTATATAAAACATCCAAGATTGATACTATAATAGCATGGAACAATAAAAAATTATAGATACGTTGTAGACGTATCAGACTCTGCAGAGCTACTATCGAGTGCCGAGGGTGATACCTCCTACCTCACTCGTGATGATATCTCTGTAGCGTAGCTAGTCAGTTGTGGGTTACCGAGGGTGATTCCTCTTTCACCACCTCCGATGATGCCTCTGTCGTGCAATCCCTCAAGCGTGAACCCATCGAGGCTGATTCCTCTAAGTTCACCTTGACGGATACATCGAGTGGGAATCCATCGAGGGTGATTCCTCGGATTTCCCCCTTGATGTTACGGACACACGGATACTTTGACTTTACCTCAGTCCCTTGTTGAAGTTGGGTCGACCCCGAGGGGTACCCGCGAGAGTTACTGAAGTCGGGATGACCGTGAGGGTACCCGCGAGATAATTACGCGGCACGGCCGGGCAGGCAGACCGCCCTAGAGAGGGATGGGCCTGACCCTTGCCGTAAGTCGGGGCGACAGGATCACTAATTGTCACCGCGAGCTCCCAACACACTAATGGGTTTGGATATGTGATCTGAGTAGGCCTCTGGCCTTTTTCACACTGACCACCACGCGGGAATAAGTATGGGCACTCGGCGTCGTACGATTCTTCCAAAAGCTCTCAGACGTCAGCAATTGAGTGGCGCGCGCCGGGTTGGACGGTAACCGCCTGCGCTTGTATTAAGGGGGCGGGTCTGCTCCCGGCCGTGTTCGCAACGCGCAGGAGTGCAAATGGCGATGGGCCCAAGACCCCTGAGCACTTAGGATTTAGACCGGCGTGCTGGCTTCTCTGTTGAGCCTACGTAGGACTACGGCGTGTCGATCAGCCGAGGTCGTGCATGACCCGATAAAAGTGTGTCCGGCCGGAGTTAATCGAGCATGTTGGGTAAGTTGGTGCACCCCTGCAGGGAAGTTATTTATTCGAATAGCCGTGTCCACGGTAACAGGACACTCAGAGAGTATCCCGATCTACTACAACTAGAACTGGATACTTGTGATGTTTAATAATATGTTGGCTCCGGGGTCGCTTTCTCGCAGGGAGTCGAGGAAGGGTCTCTGGGCATTGCTACTACTTACTTATTATTTTATAATATGCTAATCTGCACTCTTCTAATGCTGCAAGACGCTGCAAGATGCTAGTCTTCGATAGGCTACGTCTCCCCTCTCTATTCTAGCATTTCTGCAGTATAGTCCACAGATACAGCCCCTTCATTTGATACCGAGGCATAAATAGAATAGTTCTGATGTAAGTCTTGCGAGTACTTTGGATGAGTACTCACGGTTGCTTTGCTACCCTTTTTTCCCCTATCTAATTGCTGCGATCAGATGACGGAGCCCCGAAGACAACTGATCCCGCCGATGGCTACTACTACACCGACGGAGCCTACTACTACTTGGAGACCGCTGACCAGGAGTAGTTTCGGAGGCTCTCAGGTAGGAGGCCTGCGCCTTTTGAATCTAGATGTCGTTGTTTTGCTCAGCCTTCTTAAGGCAACATTTGTCTAATTATGTCTGTACTCAGATACTGATGCTTCCGCTGACTCTTGTGTATTCGAGCTTATGTATTCGAGCCCTCGAGGCCCCTGGCTTGTAATATAAAGCTTGTATTATTTTAATTTGTGTCTAGAGTTTTGTTGTGATATCTTCCCGTGAGTCTCCGATCTTGATCGTGCGCATTTGCGTGTATGATTAGTGCACGATTGAGTCGGGCGCGTCACAAGTTGGTATCAGAGTCGACTGCCTGTAGGAAGCCCCTTTCCAACTCCTTGGCTGAAGTTGAGTCTAGTCTTTGAAAAACTGTTTTACTAACATGGCTGTGTGGCTTACGGGCCCACGTCGCCAAAGGATGGGATTAAGATCTTTTATTCCTCTCCTTTACTCTGGGATTCTGATCTCTCTTCTATTCGGGTTAAAGATTTTACTAACTCTAACATTAGGTTTTCGTGATCACGTCAACCCGGAGAGCTGGATTCTCTGCAACTATTCCTTTGAATGTATGATGTACGATTCACACACTATCATTTGACATCATTAAACTCCTTTGTTTCAGATGCGTCCCGCAACGCAGCTCGTACGCCAGACTATGGCTGTTGATGCGGCTGGATTCCCTGCTATTCTGGCCGGTCTCTTGACCAGGCTGGGATATCGCTGGTACCCCGAGTACACTGTTTACGAGGACTACCGCGAGTTCAACCAGGAGCAGTACCGCACTGTGGTTCGAATCTTCGATCGGCAGGATAACTCCATCACTGAGTTGCACACCTTTCATGGTATTGGAGTGACTGTTGACATGGCAGTCCATGATGCTGCCTATGCTGCTATTGCCCGTCTCCGTGGAGAGCACCCTCACTTGGATGAGTCTGGGTTCCGCTACATCCCGTATGCCCCCGCTGGGGATGAGAGTGGGTACTACACTGCTGTCTGTACTCCTTACGTGCGACGTCGTTATGACCCGCAGGTTTTGGTCCAGTACACTGAGGCTCTGGATCGCACTGCCCGAGCTCTTGCTGTCGAGTTGTATGCCACTCGTGCTCGTCTTTACAACACTTTGACACAGTTGCTGCCAGCAGTCAGTGCAGGGATGCATCCTGAGTACATCCTTTACCCGTGCAAGACAGAGATGCCACCAGGTCTTGAGTGGCCTGTCGTTGGAGGTCATACTCCTCCACGTGGTCCTCTTCTTCCAGTCCGGGACCAGGTTCTGCACCAGAGTGTTCACGGAGTGCAGGATCCTCGTGTCGAGGGCACCCTGTGTCGTCACTTGCAGTTGCCTGGCTTCAGTGGTTTTCTCCGATGTTGATGTAGCTATCGCTATGTCCCGTTGTTGTATCCCTCCACCGCGTGCCTGCGTGCCGCCTAGTGTGTCTAGCTTTATCTTTCCGTTCTTGTAACGCTGGCTTGTAACCGACTCTATGTATGGGTCTGTATGTCATGTTGACTACTGTGTTGTATCCATTGCACTTCCTTTGTTGTGCGTGTTATTTCATGGTTGATTTTATACATCTGCAATTGCTCATTGCTAAACTACCCCCTGTTAATTTTTAGCAGGATGATTAGACCCGCAGGTCGTGGCCGTGGTGCCAAAAATCCACCACCGCCCGACTAAATGGCTGGAATGATGCAACAGTTTGAGCTGAACCGTCAATTCATGCAAGGGATAATGGATCAGTTTCCACGTCCGAACATGAACCAGCAGCCAACCCCAATAACCTTGCAAGACTTCGTGCGCCTCAACCTGACTGTCTTCCGCAACTCAGTTCAGCCGCTTGATGCTGATGACTGGCTCCGTGACATCACATACGAGATGGAGTCAGCTAGTGTTGCCCTTGCCAGCTATGTCACTTTCGCGTCCTACTTCCTGAAGGGTCCCGCAGCTCAATGGTGGGACAGTCACATGCATTCATTACCTGTTGGAACAATCATCACCTGGCTGGAGTTCCAAGCTGCTTTCCGTGCCCGCTACATTCCCCAGGGAATCATGGACTGGAAGAAACGTGAGTTCCGCAACCTCGTTCAGGGAAGCAAAACTGTGGATGTGTACCAGCGGGAGTTCCTTGAATTGTCTCACTATGCTGAGGAAGACATCGCTACTGATGCTCGCAGACAGGAGAAGTTCCGTGAAGGGCTCAACCCTGATATTAAGCTTGTGCTCCTTGTCCAAGACTTTGCTGACTTCGCCACCTTGGTGAATAAGGCCATTCAGGTCGAGACTGGACTGAAGGATCACAAGGACGCTCTCAAGCGCACCCGTGACGCGGGCTCATCTTCGGGCTCGTCTTCGCAGAAGCGCCGTATTTGGATTCCTCACAGCATGTACCGTCCAACTGCACCTGCTCCAAGGCCGTCATATGTTGCACCTCGTCTGCCTCCTCCACCTCCGAGGCTGCCGAGACCCCTACCTGCACTACCCCGAGCTCCTGCTCCCCGTCGCAATGACGGGCTCTGCTTCAAGTGTGTCCATCCAGGTCACCGTGCCAGAGACTGCTCTCAGGATCAGAATCAGCTTGTGCTTCCGTCAGCTGGCCGTTAAAATGGCCGTATTAACAATCAGCCCCGCAATAACAATGCCAGGCCTTCTTATGGTCGTGGTCAAGCATACCATGTTGATCTGAATGAAGCTCAAGATCAACCTGCTACAGTGATGGGTACTCGTTAATTCAGTACCAGCTTCTATTTTGTTTGATTCAGGAGCATCGCATTCATTCATATCTGAAGGTTTTGCATACATGCATGTCATTAAATATGAGGAGTTGAATGTTCCACTAGTGGTAAACACCCCCGCGGGCCAATGTCAAGCCTCCATGGTTAGCCACAACGTCACCGCTGAAATCGAAGGGTTGGAATTCCATGTCTCTCCCATTATTTTGAAGTCTACCAATATTGACCTCATTCTGGGAATGGATTGGTTGAAAGCTCATGCTGCTTCAATTGATTGTGCCTCTAAAACCGTCCAACTCCTACATCCTTCGGATGAGATAGTAAACTACCATGCTCATCTCATTCAAAATGTCGAAGCCCAGATTTATTCTTTGAATGCGTTGAACGCTTCACCTCTTGAGGGAATCGAAAACATTCCAGTCGTTTGCGACTTCCCAGATGTCTTTCCAGAAGAACTTCCAGGAGTTCCCCCTGTTAGAGCTGTCAAATTTGTTATCGACTTGAAACCAGGCACCACTCCTATTGCCAAGCGACCCTATAAGATGCCGCCGCATGAACTCCTTGAACATAAGGAGGAAATTGATAAATCACTTCGTAAGGGTTTCATTCGTCCAAGTTCCTCTGCTTGGGGAGCACCTTCTCTCTTTGTTAAGAAGAAGGATGGTACGAACCGGTTGGTCCAAGATTACCGACCTATCAACCAGGCAACAATTCAGAACAAATATCCGCTTCCTCAGATCAACGATCTGTACGATCAACTTGCTGGTTCATTAGTATTCTCTAAACTCGACTTGACGTTAGGTTACCATCAGATCCGAGTCCGCGAAGAGGATATTCCGAAGACCGCTTTCGTTACTCGCTATGGTTCATACGAGTACACCGTCATGTCTTTCGGCTTAACCAATGCTCCAGCAACGTTCTCTTGATTAATGAATTATATTTTCATGGATTACCTCGACAAGTTCGTCGTGATTTATCTGGATGATATCCTGGTATATTCCAAGAATAAAGAAGAACATGTTGAACATCTTCGTCTTGTACTGGAAAAGCTTCGAGAGCATCGGCTATATGCAAAGTATTCCAAGTGTGAATTCTGGTTATCTGAAGTGACCTACCTTGGTCATGTGATTTCCAAGGATGGTATTGCTGTCAACCCAGAGCGAGTTCAGGCTATTCTTGACTGGACTCCCCCGAAGAACGTCAAGCAAGTGAGAAGTTTTCTCGGACTCGTTTACATGAGGAATAAAACTTTTCCAAGATTGCCAAGCCTCTGACTAATCTGCTTCACAAAGGCGTTAAGTTTGAGTGGACAGACAAATGTCAGGAAAGTTTCCAAACACTCAAGGACAAGCTGACATCTGCACCAGTGCTTGCTCCTCCGGATTCTCGCAAGGAATTCGTCATTTATTGCGACGCGTCTCGTCAAGGATTAGGCTGTGTCCTGATGCAAGAGCGCAAAGTGATTGCTTATGCCTCACGACAGTTGCATCCTCATGAAGAGAACTACCTAGTTCATGATCTCGAACTTGCTGCAGTTATATATGCACTGACGTTGTGGCGACATTACCTCCTCGCTAATCGTTGCGAGATCTACACTGATCATCAAAGTCTGAAATATCTGTTTACTCAGCCAGACTTGAATCTCCGTTAACAAAGGTGGATGGAAATAATCACAGACTATGACTGCGGTATTACATATACCCCTGGTAAGGCTAATGTAATGGCCGATGCTTTGAGTCGCAAGTCTTATTGCAACAATTTCATGGTTCAGCAAGCTCAACCCCTTCTTCATGAAGAACTTCGCAAGTTGAACCTCCACATTGTTCCACAGGGTTTTCTCAATACCCTTGTTTTGGAACCTACTCTTGAGAAAGCTATTAAGTCTATGCAAGCAAAAGACGTGGAAGTTGATCAGATGAAAAGGGAACTTGCTTATGAGAAAGCCATAGATTTCTCGCTTGCTGAAGATGGAACCTTGTACTTCAGAGATCGCCTTGTGGTACCCTGGTTTGAACTTATGACAGATAAAGTTATGAAGGAAGCACATGATACACCTCTGTCTATTCACCCGGGTAGTACCAAGATGTATCACGACATCCGACAAAGATACTAGTGGTCTAAAATGAAGCAAGACATTGCTCGCTATGTTGCTGAATGTGACATTTGCCGTCGCGTCAAAGCCGAACATCAGAAGCCTGCTGGACTTCTGCAACCGCTTCCTATTCCTGAATGGAAATGGGATAAGGTTCAGATGGACCTCATTACTGGCCTTCCCAAGTCACAGAAGGGTCACGATGCTATTCTTGTCGTCGTTGATCAATTCTCCAAAGTTGCACACTTTCTGCCAGTCAAGGAGACGATCACTGCTAGTCAGTTAGCAGACTTGTATATCTCCAGAATTGTGACACTCCACGGTATTCCGAAGGAGATCAGTTCAGACCGTGGCAGCCTCTTCACCTCAAAGTTCTGGAAAAGTTTCCAAGAAGCTATGGGAACTCATATAACCTGGAGCACAGCTTATCACCCCCAGTCCCAAGGTCAAGTTGAACGAGTTAACCAAGTGCTTGAAGATATGCTACACGCATGTGTCATTTCATTTGGCAAGAAGTGGGAAGAATCTCTCCCGTATGCTGAATTCTCATACAACAACAGCTATCAAGCTAGTTTGAAGATGGCACCCTTCGAAGTACAATATGGACATAAGTGTCGAACCCCTCTGAATTGGTCAGAAACTGGGGAACGACCGCTCATTGGTCCGGATATTATCCAACAAGCTGAAGAGCAAGTCCGTATTGTCAGGGAAAATCTCAAGGCGGCTCAGTCTCGCCAGAAGAGCAATTATGATCGTAAACACTGGGGATCGACCTATCAACCTGGTGAACAAGCTTATCTGCGTGTCAGTCCTTTGAAGGGCACTCATCGTTTTGGAATCAAGGGCAAGTTAGCTCCTTGCTACATTGGACCCTTCCGCATTCTCGCCAGACGTGGATATGTGGCTTATAAATTGGAATTGCCGCCGCAGTTTTCTCATATCCACGATGTCTTCCATGTGTCGCAACTTTGCCATCGCTTCAAGGATCCGCACCGTGCAGTGGATCATGAGATGCTCAAATTGCAAGATGATCTATCTTATAAAGAGCATCCGATCTGCATTCTTGATCAAGCTGAACGTCGAACCCGTCAGAAGGTAATCAAGTTCCTTAAAGTGCAATGGTCAAATCATACTGAAGATGAAGCCACTTGGGAACGCGAGGATCGTCTTCGCGAAGAATACCCCGATCTTTTCCCTTCTACCTCTTAATTCTCGGGACGAGAATTTCTTTTAGAGGAGGAGAATTGTAACACCCCTATGCAATGAGCTATAGTCATCCTCATGATTATGCTTAATCACTTTGGTTTGCAATGCTTGATCACCTTTGGATCATATCTCATTTCAAATTTCATCTCAGAAATCAAATTCAAATTGCAAGTGAAATTTAAATTTTCACAAACATGTGTGAAAAATAGTTCATGTTTTAGCAAATATTCCATATGTAATTAATGTCGAAGAAAACCACACAATTTGTTTGCTCATTTGGAATCTAGAAGCTAAAACAGTACCCAAAACAACTCATTTAATCTCTTTCTCTTTAATACAAAATTCAAATGAAATTATAATGCTCTCAAACTTTTTGTGGCAGTGCTCAATATTTCCTAGTATTTGTTTTGACCAGTTGCACATTTTGCAAAAGTCACTTAATGTGAAAAGAAAATGCAAAACAGCAACAAAAGGGGGAAAACAGAAAAAGGAAAAAGAAAAAGGAGAAAGGCCACTGTGCACTGGGCCTAAGTGCACAGTGCCTGGCCAGCCGGCCCGTTCCACTCCCGTCGTCTCCCCCCTCTCTCTCGTCCCTGTGTCAATGCCGCGCGCGCGCGACCGACGCTGGCCGCCGTCGCCGCCGAACCAGCTCCCCGCCCGCGCCGCTACAGGCGCCGCGAAGGGGATAAGAACACCACCGCGGCCCCGGGGACTCGCGCCAGTTCTTATCCCCCTTCCCCACGCGCTGCTGCTTCCTCTTTCGCCATGGCCGCCTCTGCTTTCGCCGTCGCGAGCTTGCCTGCGTAGCCACCGACGCCGCCTCGCCTCACCACCGTGTCAGGAAGACGCGCCGTCGTCCGCTACGTCGTCTACGTCCACGAGCTCGAGCCGGAGAGCCCCACATCGCCGGATCCGCTCCGTCTTCTTCCTCGGATCACCGCCGTCGTTCGTCCTCGATTCCGGCCGGCCTGCTGCTCCTAAACCTCCCGCCGAGCCACCGTGTGCTCCTAGGTGAGCACCACGCCTCTCCCCCTTGCTTTTGCCTCGCTCCGCTGCCGCTAAGCTGTTGCTGCCGTGCTTGCCGAAGCTCGCCTCCGCCGCCGTGCTCGTCGCCGTCGCTACCGTCGCCGTCAAGCTCAACCGAGCGCGTAGTCGTGCTCAACGCACCCCCAGGAGCCCTACGCACGCACGCACGCTCTTCCCCGTGCCCCCTAGCGCCGAACCCGACCTCACCCGAACGCCGGCATCTGCCGCGCTCGTTGCCGCCGTCGCTGTAGGGCCTCTCCAGCGACGCCACAGCCACCGTTCGACGCGCCGTCGTGCGCTCGTTCAAACGCGACCGACCCCACGCCAAATGGCCATCTGTAGGTGATTTCTGACGAGGTCCCGAGCCCGCCGCCGCGTTTTTGGTCGCCGGCGGCGAAACTCTGGCATCGCTGATGTGGCACGGCCTGGGCATTGGGACAAGGAAACTGGTCCATTTGTCCTTGCATGAACTGACGGTGCATTTCGAATTGTTGCATCATTGCAGCCATATAGTCGGGCGGTGGTGGATTGTTGGCACCACTGCCACGACCTGAGGGTCTAACCATCCTGCTAAAATTCAACAGGGGGTAGTTTAGCAACGAGCATTTGCAGTTGTATGGAATCATTCATGAAGTAACATGCACAACAAAAGGAAGTGCAATAGATACATCAACATAGTCAACATGACATACAGATCCATACATAGATTCGGTTACAAGCCAGCGTTACAACAGCGAAAAGGAAAGCTAGACGACTAAGCGGCACGCAGGCACGCGGTGGAGGGATACAACAACGTGACATAGCGATATGCTACATCAACGTCGGAGAAAACCACTGAAGCCAGGCAACTGCAGGTGACGACGCAGGGTACCCTTGATGTAAGGATCCTGCGCTCCGTGAACACTCTGGTGCAGAACCTGGTCCCGAACTGGAAGAAGAGGACCACGTGGAGGGGTAAGACCTCCAACAGCAGGCCACTCAAGACCTGGTGGCATCTCCGTCCTGCGCGGGTAAAGAATGTACTCTGGGTGCATCCGTGCACTGACTACTGGTAGCAACTGTGTCAGAGCGTCGTAAAGACGAGCACGAGTAGCGTACAACTCGACAGCAAGAGCTCGAGCAGTGCGGTCCAGAGTCTGAGTGTACTGTACCAAAACCTGCGGGTCATAACAACGCGGCACGTAAGGTGTACAAACAGCAGTACAATATCCACTTTCATCCCCAGCAGGAGCATACGAGATGTATCTGAAAGCAGTCTCCTCCAAGCGACTGTTGTGCTCTCCACGGAGACGGGCAATAGCAGTATAGGCAGCATCATGGACGGCCATGTCAACAGTCACTCCAACACCATGAAAGGTGTGCAGCTCGGTGATGGAGATGTCCTGCCGATCAAAGATGCGAACCACAGCATGATACTGCTCCTGGTTGAACTCACGGTAATCCTCGTAAACTGTGTTCTCGGGGTACCAGCGATATCCCAGCCTAGTCAGAAGATCGACCAAAATGGCCGGAAACCCAGTCGCATCAACAGCCATGGTCTGGCGTACGAGCTGTCTTGCGGGACGCATCTGAAACAAGGAGTGCAAGATGTCAAATGACAGTGTGAGAAGCATAAGATAGCATTGGAAGGAAATATTTGCAGATAATCCAGCTCTCCAGGTGAATGTGATTACGAGATCCTAATGTCCGAGTTAGCAAAATCATTTAACCCGAAAAGAAGAGAGATCAGAGTCCCGGATTAAGGAAGAGTAATAAAAGATCATAATACCACCCATTGGCGACGTGGGCCCGTAAGCCACACAGCCATGTTAGTAAAACAGCTTTTGCAAGGACTAGACTCAACTTCGGCCAAGGAGTTGGAAAGGGGGTTCCAACAGGCAGTCGGCTCTGATACCAACTTGTGACACCCCCGACTTAATCGTGCACTAATCATACACGCAAATGCACACGATCAAGCCTAAGGACTCACTTGAAGATATCACAACACAACTCTAAACACAAATAAAAGTCATACAAGCTTTATATTACAAGCCAGGGGCCTCGAGGGCTCGAATACATAAGCTCGATGTCATACAAGCATCAGCGGAAGCATTAGATATCTGAGTACAGACATAAAAGTAAAACAGATAAGCCTTTAAGAAGGCGGGGCAAAACATCGACAAAGATCGAAAGGCACAGGCCTCCTGCCTGGGTGCCTCCTAACTACTCCTGATCGTCAGAGGGCTCCTCGTAGTAGTAGTATCCGCCAGAGGGGTAGTAGTAGTCGTCGCCGGCTGGCGCAGCTGGCTCCTAGGCTCCGTCATCTGGTCGCAGCAATCGGGTATGGGGAAAAAGGGGAAGCAAAGCAACCGTGAGTACTCATCCAAAGTACTCGCAAGACTTACATCAAATCTATTCTACTTATGCACTGGTTTCAAAGGAAGGGTTGTATATGTGGACTAGACTGCAGAAATGCCAGAATAGAGAGAAAGGCCTAGCCTATCGAAGACTAGCATCTTCAGCGGTCTTGCAGCATTAGAAGAGTGTAGATTAGTAGATCAATATAGTAGTACCAGCAAGTAGTAACAACGCCCAGAGATCCTTCCTCGACTCCCTGCGAGAAAGCGATCCTGGAGCCACATATTAACCCAGTTCTAGCTGTAGTAGATCGGGATATTTTCCGAGCGTCCTGTTACCGTGGACACGGCTATTCGAATAGATATACTTCCCTGCAGGGGTGCACCAACTTACCCAACACGCTCGATTAACTCTGGCCGGACACACTTGCTCGGGTCATGCCCGGCCTCGGTCTATCGACACGTCGTAGCCCTACCTAGGCTCAACAGAGAGGCCAGCACGCCGGTCTACATCCTAAGTGCGAAGGGGTCTTGGGCCCATCACCTTTTGCACTCCTGTGCGTTGCGTGGGCGACCGGGAGCAGACCTTGCCCCCTTAATACAAGCGTGGGCGTTCCCAGTCCAACCCGGCGCGCGCCGCTCAAACGCTGACGTCTGAAGAACTTCGGCTGATACATACGATGCCGAGTGCCCATACTATTCCCGCGTGGTGGTTAGTGTGATAAGGCCAGAGGCCTACTCAGAATACATATCCTAACCCATTAGTGCGTTGGGAGCTCACGGTGACAAGCAGAGACTCACGATCATGTGACCCCGTCGCCCCATCTCGTGGACTTACGGCAATGGCTAAGAATGCCCGGCCGTGCCACGTAATCATCTCTCGGGTACCCTCTTGGTCAACCCGATTCCACATCTCTCGCGGGTACCCCTCGGGGCCGACCCGACTTTAACCAATATCAGTAGTAAAGCCAAAGTATCCGTGTGTCCATAACATCAAGAAGGAACCCGAGGAATCACCCTCGTTGGATTCCCACTCGATGTACCCGTCAAGGTGAACCCGGAGGAATCACCCTCGATTGGTATTCACACTTGTGGGGTTGCACGACAGAAGCTTCATCGGAAGTGGTGAAAGAGGAATCACCCTCGGTAACCCACCATCGACTAGTTGTACTACAGTGGCAACATCAGGAGTGAGATAAGAGGTATCACCCTCGGCACTCGATGGTAGCTCTGCAGAGTCGAGCAACTTAGGGGGGTGTGCGGTGATGTGCAGGTCTCAGCCCGTCGATCACATCGAACGTGGCACTGGTAACTAAGCGGGGCAACTAGGACAAGGTGGAGGGGCCACAGATGGTTTACTAACCACCCTACACTAAGCATTTAGGATATCAGGTAAAGTATCAAAAGCAGTTTACAAAAACAGGCTATGCATCAGAATAGGTATTCGGAGCAATAACTGTAGCAATTCTAATGCAAGCAGGAGGGAGAAAGATTAGGCGATATAGGCATGCTCAAGGGGGGTTGCTTGCCTGGAAGCTATGCGGCAAAGGAGGGGTCGTCAACAGTGCAGTCGGACTCCGGAGCTGCGTCGGTCTCGGGGGCTATCGGATAAGAAGAGGGGGAAGAAACAATAAATAAAAGAAAACAGATGCAACACCAATGCATGGCATGACGATATGCAGTGCTGGTGGTGACCTAATGCAATGCTACATGTCGCAGACGAAGCGGGAAAATATCTGGGATATTTTCCCGGCGTTTAGGCAGATATCGGTAAACTGAACCGGAGGGAAAGGTTCCATGTACAGATAGTTAGGAGTGATGGTCAAGCATTTTGACCACATATTCGGATTCGTCTCGTTTTTCTGATCAACTTTCATGTTGAAAACTTTTCGATCCGAGCTACGGTTGAATTTCTACGAATTTTTAAAGTTTTAAACAATTTTCTGAAAATCATGGAATTATTTTAATTATTAAAATTGCATTATCCAGAACAGTACAATGGTGACGTCAGCATGACGTCAGTGGTCAACTCCAGCGGGTCCAGGTCAAACCTGACCTCTGGGTCCCACTAGTCAGTGACACATGACTAATTAGGGGTTAAATTAAACTAAACCGGGTTAATTAGGGAGTGGACTCCACATGTCAGTGACTAATTAGTTTATTAGATTAATTTTAAAAACTAATTAGTTAATTAAGCGCAGGGGGCCCACTGGTCAGTGTCACTGTGCTGCCATGTCAGCACAGTTGACCAGTCAACTGGACAATTGGGGCCCCTGGGCCCACCGGTCAGCGACCCAGGGCGCCCCACGTGGCTGCCAGCTCGGCGGCGCCGGCGTTTAAACGCCGGCGACCCCGTTTCACGGTGGAGGCGCACGGGCGCTCGCCGGAAATCGCGTACAGGAGGCCGTTCGGCACGCGGCTAGGCGCGTCCGAACAGGCACTCCGCGCTGCGTCGAGTGGTGGCGGTGGTTTGGCCGGAGATGGCCGGAAACGGTGACGACGAGCGGCGGAGGCGGCGCCAGAGTTCGGGCGACTACGGATCCGGCGATATCGGGCACGGCAAAGCACGCGGGCGGGCGCGTTAGGCTGCTGGGGAGGTGCTGAGCACGGCTGCGAGCTCAAGCGAGCTCGACGGCGAGCGTGGCCACGGCGGCAAGCTCTACGGCGGCGATGTGCTCGGGCACGGTGAATGCGGCGAGCTACGGGCTAGGAGAGGCAGGGAAGAGAGGGGAGAGGAAGAGGAGCTCACCGGGGAGGCACGAGGAGGCCCGGTGACGGCTTAGGAGCGCAGGGGGTGGCCGGATTCGATGGAGCTCGCCGGCGACCCGAGACGAGGAAGACGACGGCTATCTCGACATGCAGGGCTCCCCGACTCCAATGGCTGGCACCGGTCGACGTAGCCGAGCACGGCGGAGGCAGTGGACAAGGTAGCGCGGCTCGGGGACGACGGTGGCCGCGAGAACGATGACGTGCGGCGGCGAACGCGTACGGGAGAGGGAGAGAGAGCTCGAGCGAGCGAGGGGAAGAAGGGGGAAGTGGATCTGGGAGGACGAGGGGCGCGCCCTTATCCCCTCGCCCGGCCTCGGGCGTCGCCGTGTCGCTCGCTGGCCGGCGAGCGCGCGTGCGGCCACGGCGAGGCCGACACGGGGAGAGAGAGAGAGAGGATGGAGACGGTGGGAACGGGCTGGGCCGCACTGTGCACTTAGGCCCGTGCACAGTGGCCCTTTTTGCATTTCTTTTCTGTTTTCTTTTTACAGAAGATTTGCAAAAATAAAAGTACTGCCAAATGCTTTTGCAAAAATGTGAAACTAGTCCACATAAATACTTTGCATTATTCTGCTCTGCCACAAAAAGTTTGGGCAATTTTGGAATCCATTTGAATTTTTCAAAAATAGAAATGGCATTTAAAGTGCCGTTTTGCACTGTTTAATTGCACTAGCCCACATCTAGCATTGATGGTGATGTTGTTTTCCTGAACATCATTTATTTTGGAATTTTTGCTAAATAGTGAACTATTTTCCAGCAATTTTGGAGCAACTTCAAATTTCACTTTGAATTTGAATTGAATTCAGTGGAGGAATTTGAAATGAGATATTTATCCATATTGATTAAACATTGCAAATCACAGAGACTTAGCATAATAATCATGGATCACTGTTGCTCATTACAGAGGGGTGTTACAGTAACCGCCTGCGCTTGTATTAAGGGGGCGGGTCTGCTCCCGGCCGCGTTCGCAACGCGCAGGAGTGCAAAGGACGATGGGCCCAAGACCCCTGAGCACTTAGGATTTAGACCGGCGTGCTGGCCTCTCTGTTGAGCCTAGGTAGGACTACGGCGTGTCGATCAGCCGAGGTCGGGCATGACCCGATAAAAGTGTGTCCGGCCGGAATTAATCGAGCGTGTTGGGTAAGTTGGTGCACCCCTGCAGGGAAGTTATCTATTCGAATAGCCGTGTCCACGGTAACAGGACTCTTAGAGAGTATCCCGATCTACTACAACTAGAACTGAATACTTGTGATGTTTAATAATATGTTGCCTTCGGGGTCGCTTTCTCGCAGGGAGTCGAGGAAGGATCTCTGGGCATTGCTACTACTTACTTATTATTTTATAATATGCTAATCTGCAATCTTCTAATGCTGCAAGACGCTGCAAGATGCTAGTCTTCGATAGGCTAGGTCTTCCCTCTCTATTCTGGCATTTCTACAGTATAGTCCACAGATACAGCCCCTGCATTTGATACCGAGGCATAAATAGAATAGTTCTGATGTAAGTCTTGCGAGTACTTTGGATGAGTACTCACGGTTGCTTTGCTACCCTTTTTTCCCCTACCCGATTGCTGCGATTAGATGACGGAGCTCCGGAGACAGCTGATCCCGCCGATGTCTACTACTACACCGACGGAGCCTACTACTACGTGGAGACCGCCGACCAGGAGTAGTTTCGGAGGCTCCCAGGCAGGAAGCCTGCGCCTTTTCGATCTAGATGTCGTTGTTTTGCTCAGCCTTCTTAAGGCAACCTTTGTCTAATTATGTCTGTACTCGGATACTGATGCTTCCGCTGACTCTTGTGTATTCGAGCTTATGTATTCGAGCCCTCGAGGCCCCTGGCTTGTAATATAAAGCTTGTATTATTTTAATTTGTGTCTAGAGTTTTGTTGTGATATCTTCCCGTGAATCTCTGATCTTGATCGTGCGCATTTGCGTGTATGATTAGTGCACGATTGAGTCGGGGGCGTCACACATATGTGGTTTACTGAGTTGACACTGGTGCTCGCATTTTCTTGAATTTATCCCGTAACCCTTAGTCGTGAAAAATAGTACGCATAGGCAACAGAATTAGAGATGCGTTACCAACCAAAATCAAGTCTAATTGTCACAATCTGATACTAATCTAGATACTCTGAGGCACATGATTTTGTTTGATTTGCTTATCCTATGGTATCCTGCAGAAAAGTTGCTACGTATCGCATCATAATTAACCTAACTTTATATAGAAGGTAGAATGGGCAAACTTTATATAGAAGGTAGAATGGGCAAAAACTGCTACACTTTGTACTACAAACAGCGTTACAGGGGTATGGTGTGCATGTGTGCGTTCATATGGGTTAATGTAACTGAGCATCTGTGTTGTACTGTGTTGGCGCTGGTGCTCGCATTTTCCTGAATTTATTTCAGTCTCTCCGAATAGCGTGGGTAGGATGTGCGTGCGTGCGTTCATAAGGGTGACTGTATGTGAGCATGAGCGTCGTACTTTGTCAGCACTGGTGCTCGTATTTTCTTGAATTTATTTCAGGCTCTCTGTTGATATTCTTTCGTTGGGAGGAGATGTTACCATCGGCTATGAAGACGCCTGCTGTGACTTCGTCAATCTCAAGATGTTGTGCCAACTCAGTATCTCGAAGATTCTCAGATAGGGTACACGTGCGTGCGTTTATAAGGATAAACATATGTGCGTGTATGTGAGCATATGTGTCGTACTGTTTTAAATAACAGTAGCAAACACACACACAAAAAAACTTGTAGTAAACTAATTAAAAAACTAACACATGTCAGCTTGATATTCACTCACGCAAAGTACTTCGAACGCATGGCAAGGGCGCTTGCTTAGCAGCTTTTATTCCTTTACTAGCAGATGGAGGCGCGGCGGCACGCCGCGCCCATATGTAAGGTTGTGTGCGTCAATGTCTCTTTTTTTAATAAGAGAAAGACGCTAGTGGGTTTGAAGGCAAGGGATTCTTGTTTGTGAAGCGATTCTTGTTTGTTTGTTCTATTTATGCAAGTTCTTCCGTTTCGCATTCATTAGTCTTTGGGGATGATTTTCTTTATGTGGCTAGCTTACTGGTTTGTTTTCTAGTTTAAGAAAGCAGTTATGTTGACTGATTGCACGCGATTACATGAAATCAAAGAATACATCAAAACAGATATATAACGTAAATGAGAACCACGATTCAGGTGCAGGTGGTGCAAGGTAAGATAAGGTGAGTACGTAAAAACATGGGTGAGTGGGCGATGTTGCTACATTTGGGATGACTCGGCGTTGACAGTGGTCTAAATCTAAACCCATACTAATTCTATAATGAGTGCTGGTGCAGACCCATACTAATTCTATAATGATTATGTATGAGGTGTACTCTCTGTACCAACAATGTAAAAAACAGACTCTGAAGTATATAGTTTACTGATAATCATTAGAGGTGCGACAAATAATGTATCACTATTTGAAACAACCAAATTGGCGTGAATCTAACACTACCAAAGCAGATTTGGACACGATGGAACTAACAGGAAGAAGAAAATAGAGGGGATAGAGCAGATGAACTGATGCACGGTGTTGTAGATGACGAACCCTTCTTGCAGGCCCACCTCTGATGCAAACAATTGATGGAGCTCTACTTGCCAAAAATGCATGCACTGGTCATGGAACTTAAAGAAGTAAGCTGTCACTGTAAAAGTTGGGCTGCTGCAGAAAAGATTGAATACTGAAAATGACAACTTACACCAGCATGTTGCGTTGTCCTGTTTAAATGGTAAGAATTTACCATGGTTAGAATATGACAACAAAAACTTTACAATCTTCATATAAATAAAATCTGGCCCAGCCTGAATCTAAAATAAGTAGCAGGTCAAGAGCACCATTAGCGTGCATCTTGGTGCCATGTCATGGATGTTATGAAATTGAATCATCACTACCTTACAAAAAACCCGAAGAAATAGTTGCAAAATAGGGAAGAGCATAAAAGTAAAACCTTATGTGAATATGTTTCAAATGCTAAGCATCCTTGCTTCAGTTGGTTTATTCTGCTTCCTGCTTGTGCTATGCCACTCAAATTGGTGTGGAAGGGTCCTTGTGATGTATTGAAGCGTATGTTATTAGTTTATGAATTGGCTGATTTTAATGTTATCGTAGGCATAGGACTCTGGGTCAGTGTGTTGCCTTTCTCGTGTGTATCTACCTGAAGGGAAAGGATTTCCAGCACTTCACAGCTGCGAACATACATGACAGAATGAACTCTCAAAAAACCTATTATCCTAACCATGACGATCAAGAGGCACCAAAAAAATCAGCACAGAAACCAGATTCTATTGGAAGTGGTCGTGACAGAAACAGAGAAAAGTGCATCATTAAGTAGGTACACGTTCGGGTTTTAACCATGATAAATGGTCCAAACTTAAACTGGAAGCAGAGTAAACTCAGAAAACATATGTATTAACTTGCAATAACAGCGGCACAAGGGAAAGCGCTGCATAAAATAAAACAAAAAAGAGACTGATATTTTGTTTCACAAACTGAACTATATTTGCAAGAACTAATAACAGAGCTGCCATATCATATATGAACGGCAACAACTTTACATGAGTTGCTCACTGCATTTCCATAGTAAAATTGGCATAAGGAATTAGAGCATCGTCACATAGTTGGTAAGAGTGCACCTCATTCATTCATAAGTTAATAGGCACTGATCATGATGAGAAGAGAAAGTTTCATCATTTCTTAACTTTGCACCTAGCAGTATTTGTAAAGAAGCTCCAAATTTGGAATAGTGCAGTCTATATAAGAACCCAGGGAAATTAACATTGGTACATTACTTTGTGATAAGAATAGTTCAAAAGAAATAATACATAAATTACGTTCCTCTTCTTTTGTGGTAGAATCAGAGAGAAATGAACAAACCTTGTAATATCTGCAATACCTTTCTAGTACAGCTTTCATCTTCGGGATTGCAACATCAATATGCCACTTTGTTGATGTGGTAGACTTTAAGACCAACTTGCCTGCATAACAGGATAGATTCTAGATCAATTTGCCATAATCTGTAAAAAACAGTTACTAACCATCTAATAGATTCAAGAATAATTTTAGAAATATCTCAATGCAAATGGAAATGCGTATGACTGCATATTTTTTCTGTCAACTCTAAATATCAATGTATCAGAATAGCATGGTTCAAACTGGTAACATCAATGTAAATTCAATGTTGTCAAAGCAGCATCGGTGCCTGCATTTGCCGTTGCAATGGCTTCTTTAACCGTCATTTTTGTCGTTCTGGTGAAGACCTCCAAGATTCCTAGAGCAGAGTAAAAAGAACAGAAAACCAATCTAGAAATTACTCTTTCTCCAATTCTATTCTAATACAACGTATTTTACATCAACTTTTGATCAAGCAAAGTATGGGCGTTCATTCAAATTAGTAGTATCTGAATTATGCGCTTTTTCTTATAAACTTATACTAATTGGCGATCATATGAGCAAACAAACGTAACATTCAACTTCGAACAGAAATGATATATATTTAGATGTCTTCATAATTTACATAAGCGGCAAAATAAAGCGCAGCAGAGGTAGTCCACTTCGGTACACAGAATATTTACGTATTCCGGAAATGAAAACTGCACCAAAGTCTCCATGAAGCACTTCATATATGGACCGCCAGCTCCACAATTTCTTCTGAAAAGAAATATTCAGAGAAATCAATAAAAGGAGGGGATAAATAGCATTCAATCTGGCTCTTTCAGAAAAATAGATCAAGGCAGCACAACATATAAAATCATAATCCACTTAAATCATCTGGATGAAATTTGATGAGTTGGCTAACCTTTTTGCGAGAAGCCAAGAACGCCAAGTTGATCGATAGGTGGATTGCTGCAAGCTTGCGAATGACTTGTTGGCTGGTAAAAAAGAAGCCTTGGGTTAGCAGAGGGGAAATGAAACTCTGCGAACTTGATATGAAACTAAAAAGATGATAGAAGAGAATAACCAACCATGTCAAATCAGGAAAGCAGGGATATATTAAAAACTGGAGCTATCTCTGGTGTCCCCTCTTTTGCTTTCTCATGAGACCCTGGACCAAGCAAAAATAACTTACATGGGCAATGAAGTGTTGATTAACCTTGTGTTGAAAGCTTAATGTAAAATCAAGCTACACATGTTTAATACAGGGACTGACAGATTACTAAACATATGAATTTGTATTCAACAAAACTTAATCCTGGCAAGATGGTCGTCAATCAGTATAGAGGTAGAAGGATCATTGTTCCTAGAATACAGAGGCCCCCTGGCTATGTAGGACACTTGTATGTGCGCCTCATGGTCGTACCTTTTTTCCGGTAAGGACGACCGCGACTGCCACTCGCGAAGTAACACCGCAGGCGGCCATGGGCATAAGAGGAGAGAGGGACAGGCCTTGGGATCTTGCGATGGTCTGCTCCAAGGCCGCCGCCTGTGCAAACGGCTTGGTCGCCATCTCGGATGTCGGCATGGCAAGGGTCGCGGCAGCCGTGGCAGTCCTCCTCCATAGCCTGAGTGCTAAGAAGAAGAATACACCAGAACTGCGCCGTGACCTGCGCGACGCCCACGGCCACCCTCAGTACGGTCCAGGGCAGCGCCGGCTGTCGTCCCTTCGCTGGGGCCAGGGGCTCCGGCTCCGTCGCGCTCGCCTGGGCACGCAACACGCGAGACCTCAATCGTCCCAAGCTTACTGGCACAGGAGGGGGCGCAGCGGCGTTGCATGCCGGCACCCAGACCGACACGTGCTCCGGGCATCGTGGCGCACAGGCTCCCATGGCCGGCTTTGAGAGAGGCCTAGGGTTTGTGGCTGCGGGCCCCCTGGCCGACCGGAGCTGGAAGATAGGAGTGAAGAGAACAGATACGGGAGGGGGCTAGGGAGGCAAGACGGACTGCCTCCCATAGCTGGCGTGGCAGAGGTCGGGGGTGGAGATTGAAGAAGAGGCTGAAGGGAGAAAGAGAGAAGGGGGAAAGCGGTGGACAGTGGTTAGAGAAGGAAGGAAGGCCCCTTAGATATTTTCACTGGTACGGTCTCTAGATATTTCTAAAACGGTGAACCGGCCTCCAAACAAAACCAGCGTTTGAACCAGGTAAAAAAACCAAGTACAGGTGTCAGTCCGTGAAGGAGTCACCGCAAGAACTGGGAATTCACCCCAGGGAGCCTAGCTTAGTAGCTTTAATTCTTTGATATATATATATTTATATATTCTGTGGTACTCTAGTTCTTTAACCAAGGTGGTGCAAACATATTTTTTGCATGCCACAAACAAGACTACTCCCTCAGTTCACAAATATAAAATATTTTGTACTATATTTCAATATAGACTACATACGGACTGAAATGAGTGAACAAACACACTAAAACATGTCTACACATGTGATTCACAAAAAGGTTAGAACATCTTATACTCTCTCTGTCCCATAATACAAGACGTTTTTGCAGAGGTAGTATTTGTGAACAGAGGGATTTTTCTTTATTTTTTTTTAGAATAGAGGGACTATTTTCTACACACCTAAGCCAACGAGGCTAATTTTACCAAGGAGCCTACTTCAAATTAGGGTAAATAAACAACAAGCAGGCTCCGACCACCTGTTGTTTAAAGAACTTTGAGTAAAACCTAGCAAAATTTACTCACAACATCCTGGTTACATATGAAATTATCTTATACGAAGTTGTGAGCATCTCATAAAGATCATCACAACTTGACGAACTTGGCGACGAAAAGTCCACTAGTTTGTGACGTTGCGGGATCGAACCGCAAGGTTTTCTGGATGCCGCCGCTTCGGCAGGGCCAACTATCGGCTGGATCGATCTTTAGCAGCTCTGCAGGTTGCAAACCCAACATGAAACATCCATTATAGAAGTGATAATCAACATATTTATTAGATGAAGGTAGGTAGCAGGACGTTTGTACCTGCTGAAGGATGTTTTGAAAGGAATTGCTGAACCACATTCTCGTTTTGTGCAACAGTCAAGCTATTCCAAGACAAACTGTTAGTCATGCGACAGTGTGAACTATAAATTGTACCGAAATTCTAAGCACGGTAAAGGCTAGACTACTGAGACGCAATTGAGGATTAGATTTGCATGTGAAGAGATTACGCACCTGCAAGTACTATAGACAAGTGATCCGCCTGTTTTCAATAATTTAAAACCATTTGTGAGAAGCCCTAACTGCATACAGAAGGAAGATCATCAAAATTCAGTAAATATTAAACATAAGCTTCTCATGTAGCTAATTGTTGGATACAGATTGCTCGATCAAGTGCCATTCAAGCTAACATCAAGAACGAAGTAGTACCTGAAGACGAAGTAGGTTACCAGTTCTTTCTACGTTGAGTACACGGCGGTCTAATGTTTTCCATCCCCAGAACTCAAACTTCTGAATGTGTTTTATCGATCCATCATGAGTACATTCTGCATCCACTAGGACCTGCATGCATTTCATCCGAAGGAACAAATGAGATGATACAAGTTGCAGTAGAATATTCCAACCTCAAAAATAAGCTGCATCTTATAGAGTTCTATAAAGTGCTTCAGTACTCTTTCAGAAGGTGAAAAGTGTTCCCTCAACAGAATGAGTGAAAGGTACACTTTTTAGAGCAGGTTGACGGTCTGATTTACAACTACATGTGGAATTGGCTATGATGGCTTAAAAAACAAACCAATGGCACCAAAGTAGATCATGCATATTTCCACTTCTTCTTTTTACTGA
This sequence comes from Elymus sibiricus, assembly GCA_039707655.1. Lineage (NCBI taxonomy): Eukaryota > Viridiplantae > Streptophyta > Magnoliopsida > Poales > Poaceae > Elymus > Elymus sibiricus. The sequence goes on along the minus strand of CM077676.1, from coordinate 300,074,193 downwards.
TAAAAGTCACAGAGTACTTATGTAGTTCAGTAACGATAACACTAGCAGTTTACAAAATAACACAAGCAAAGGAATACCTTATCATACCCAGATGTACAGGCAGCAGCATCAGTTGATGGGCGAAGAACATAACGTTTTTGCAATCCAACTAATCCTGAATCTTTGCCATAGTATATCAGTTCAGGTTCGGAAGTTGATGGTGGATGAGGTGAACCGGCTGCTTTTGCCTTTTTAGACTTCTGTCTATCTTTCCATGATCTCTTTGAAGTCCATTCTGAAAATATGCTTCCATTATCCTCAATTCCAACCGAAGCTGTGACAAAGAGCAAGAACTCAAGACAAGCTAAATCATCCATACGTACAGAAGAAGTAAAACAAAAACGGGACTGGATTCTTCTGATGAAATACCTTCCATGCTCCCCAGATTGGAGTTCACAGGCAATATGGAAAATGAAGTCCCATCAGCAACAAAGAGTCGACTACGATCTCCAAGAGAATACTTCTGCAACATCGTACGACAGGCTGCAAGACGGTGCTTTGCAATATCAACACCAGTCAAAGAACCTGTGCTACCAAGCATATCTGCAAGCATGCAAAGCTTTGCACCTTGCATGTCATATAGATGAAAGGTTAGTATATTCTGAATAAATACAGGAGCAATAGCAAACAAATCCCTTAACAAACTAAACAACATCATCCCACGGATGGGGAAAATATGTGCTGAACTAACACTACTATATTCGACATATTGGAGAACAAAATTCAACATATGAACCAAACAAGACACCGAACCAGTCCATCAAATAACAGGAATGTAACACCCCAGTCTCCTAGATGCAACATACTTGTCATACTTGAAACTGTATTTTTGTATGATATCCAAAGATCAACAATCAGAAAAGGCTTTCCCTGTTTTTATGCCCTGGAGAAAACTAGGTATTGCCATATGGTCAACACATGTCACCCACACAAATATTTGGTATAGGTGCTCGTTTATGATTGTATGGTAGACATTTGCCTCTACGAGAACACTGGTCCAGTGTGTACTTAAAAATATATTAGAAACAGTTACCTGGTGCAGCACAGAGGTCAAGAACATGGTCTCCTGGTTGAACATCGAGTGCTAAGATGGCAGCTCCAGAAGCTGCATCAATCCCGTAGATCTGAAATGTTTAAAGATGCTTAGGTGAAGCAAAATGGCACGCACAGAAGAGTGCATGATAAGAACATGACAACACAGTAGATTTTTACTGGGAAATTTCAGCTTCTCCTACAATTAACAACAAGCGTGTCACTTTGGCTTTATGAGAGAACCCGTTACAAATCAGGTGTCAACCAAAAGTACCATGAGATTGAACAGCTTCAGCTTAACTTGTACCATGATGGCATAACCAAACTGTTACCAGTTTGAGGCATTTGGTCTCTTAATAAACAAAAAAACATAATGTTATTCGATTGCTATCTAGGATAAATTGCCTCAGAGAACACTTGACAAAAATCTAATAACATGCACATTAACATTATAATATAGCCGAATATAATCAGACTTGGCTGAGCAACAGGGATCAGCTTCAAAACAATCATGACAAAAGTTTCTCCTCACCTTCCCTTGCTGATAAGCCTTGGATCCAGCAATCTGAACTTCCGTCGGAATCGCATAGAAGTCCGGCAGCCACGACACCTTCACGAGATCACACTTGAGCTCACTTTCGATCTCTGTCACCACCCTGGACTCCGTGCCTGGCTTTAACCTAGGGATTTCAGAGACAAATCAGGCTACTCTCCTTTACACCCTTGTGTGACTAATTGCCAGTGGATGGTAGCCTTGGCGAGTGTCAAGGCTTGCCTCACCTGATGTAGCGCGGAATGGTGTCCGCCTTGGAGTATAGCGCGGGGTCCAGGCCATTCTCGCCGAGGAAATCGAGAAAGGCCGCCGGCAGCGGCAGCGACGCCGGCGGCTGCTCTTCTCTGCGGTCAGAGGGCGGAATTTCTGAAGAATCCATCGCTCTCCAGAGTAAAGACCCTGGACTCCTCCTTGGGTCCGAAGGGGTGCGAGGTCTCCGGCAGTGGTGGCAGCGGCCTCCCGCCCAAAGCGCGCAGAGGCGGCGGCGCCGGGAGGACTGGACTCGGGGCGCAACACACGGTGTGGAACTTGGTTGATCTGGGCCCTATGTTTCAGATCTGACGCTCGCAAAAGCACACTGGACTCGACCAAACCAGAGTCTCGTTCGCTTTAGTCATGTAACCCTCAAAAAAAAATGTTTGTCGAATGTTAGGGTTAAAATACGCTCTTATATTATGGGACGGAGAGAGTATATTTCTCGGAAAAAAGAAGATAACATTTGCTTGAATTATCTTAAGCAGCACACACCAAAGGCAACGCAAATAATTACTGCAAAGGTGAGGAGAAACATATGACCAAAATTTCTGCATGAATACATCATGTATGCCTGGCGGCAAGTACATTTCCATCAACTTCCCGGCACAAGTAACAACCTCACCACACCGAGGCCCTGTCTGGAGGCAAGAACTTCACCGGAATTTTACAAGAAACAATTCAATTTCCTCGTGAATCAAGATATATATCCGCCTTCCAAACAGGATCTTAACAACTTCATTCGCAGAAAGAACATTCCACATATCATCTGGATCTTTAATTTTTAAAACGGAATAGCTTCCGGAGACAATAAATGGACATGGAAAACGTGCAAGCTAAATAAAAGTTCACATATGGTATTCTTTTATATTTGAAGTACAATGTGCATACAGACATACTTCATATACAAGGTCCATCTTGTTGGCAGGACCCTCCAAAGTAATGAAGTATACCAACAGAATCAGGTTGCATCTTTGGGAGCACCTGATGGATTTCTACAGCACCTTAAAGACAACAAACACATCTACACAACCTAATTGACCTTTATGATGTGCCCGCCCTGTTCCGGGCAACAATAGTACAAATCAGTATGCTATCGTATCTTACATATCATTGTACAAAAATTCCGGTCTTCCTGTTGATTTGTAGGAAGAATGTATCCATGGAGAGCTGGCCAACTCGTAGCAAAATCAAGAGCTCAGTTCTCCTGGATCAACAGTAAATGCACCAACCGTCAGTATGTTCCATGCATGACAGGTGCATGAATTAGAAAGTTTTCGAATTTATATTACCTTCCCCCAAAAAATTCTGTTCAAGATCTCACCACTTTCAGTGTTATGAAGATTCTTTTGTAGAGTTCAACGGTATCTCGACATGTCGAGGGCTTCCTGGGCTGACTTTGCTGTCAGCACCCTGCTGCTGGTTCACTTGGGGTTTAAGCTTATGATTGTTATATGCAACAACACCTACTATGGCTGTACATTGCAGAAAAATGGAGTCACCATCTAATCCACTTCTAAATGCAGTTCTTTGAAAAAAAATGTTCAAAAAAAAGGCTCAAACCTAAAGTATTCACAAAAAATATAACCCAGAAATATCATGTGCAGGTAATTTTTTAGCCAAAAATGTGCCCAAAGATATCACAAAAATTATGAAGTTAAATAAGTCAGATTACGAGATTAATCAGTAGAATACCTATGGCATAGCCAACTATGTTTATGAAGGTAAGCTTCGTATCAGCAAAAATAGCAGCTGACAGCAGCACCACACTCCAATCCCTCACAACTCCAGTAACACGAGCTGTCAGTGCACTTGTCCGGGAAATGACAAGGAAAACTGACAGATTAAGTACGAATGTGCACATGCAGTTTAAGAACAATGTAACTGGTGGGAAGTTCCATGAAATACTTGCATCCATCTTTGGCTTCTCTAAGAACAACCAGGGAATGAACAGGCAAAAGGCACTGCAGGAAATCACAGATTAAATTACGAGAACAGACAGTAGTTTCAAGAAATAATCTGGGGAGCTGGTGGACAAGATACCTGCAAGGGCTAACATAATACATCATGGATATCAAGTTCAGTCTAACACCCTTCTTCTTCAAAAATATCTCAATAAAGATAAGTCTAAGGGCTTCCGCAACAACTCCACCCATCTGATATACCACTCCGACCCAGCTGATTGTAATTTCACCAACAGAGGCCACAATAACTCCCACGCTGATGATAGACATGATAGCAAGCATTTTACAGTTCATTTCTTCAAGGCCAAATGCTGTTCCAAGGAGAAACACGGCTACAGGCACTGTAATGCTCAAGCAAAGAGTATATTAACATCAGTTTCAAAACTGATTACAACCTATGCTTGACATTCTCAATCTAAAACCAGAGAGTGCACATACTTATTGCCTTCAACATCTGTGCAAATGCAACAGATATGTAGAGGTATGCACTGTTCCCTAGCCAAAGTGTCATTGCAAACATTGCTCCAATTGGAATGACTGAACTCACATATCTGAAATTTCAGGTGAGCTAGTTAGAAAAATAATATAATCCCAGTACTTTATTATGAATTGAACAAATAATCTAATGGAGGACAGGAAGTAATAATGGCTGCAGGTCCGTGCTTCAGAAAAACAACAACACATTTCTTCTCACAAAGAGTGGTATCGAGTATTGACTTCTGACAGGAACAGTGCAGAGCTTCTTAGTGTGTGCCAGATGCGAATTTAATTAACATAAATATCTACTGATGACCATCATGCTAGACTTTTAAGCCTATGACTTGGCATTTTCTTATGGGTTTCCTCCTAAGTCACAATCTTAACAATATGGTAAAACTCGCTCACTAATCCTGACAGCTTAAGCTGGCTAATATACTTGTACACAACAAACAGCAGAGCCCCCTGTTACTGAACTAAAAGGAGGTAATAAGCAAAAGTTGTGTACTTGCTATCCACATTTATTATGAGATATATCCACATATAGTCTGATGAAAACCAACCTCATTATTTAAAATGAAGGGGTGGTGTTTTTACAGCATCTTACATACACATGCTAGAATATGCTAATGTTATGGAAAATCCACAAATTATTCTCATCGGTTCATACATGGAGAGGCAGGCATTATGGATGTCTATGTCTTAATCATGAGGCGATGCGTCATGGAACATAATATACTGACAGAGAACAATAGAGAGAGTAAGAAACCACAATGAAGCTTTATGAATTTTGTATTATCCAGGACTCACACGTCTGTAGTCATTCCTTCATCAATCTTTATGACCTAGGAAATATTATCAAAGTAAAAAAAAAGTAAGATTATGGATTTATTGAATGTCAAGTAACTTGAATTCCAAACAGTATGAAGTCTTAGTTATTAAATAGATTAGAGATAGATACGGCAACCATGTATAATTTTGATGCTATTAAGTACCTTGAAAATCTTTGTAGCTGCAAAGCATACTACAGATGAGAAGAGCATATGCAGCAAAGTTAGTGCCACTGGATAGGGGAAGTTGATTTCTTTTGAGGATAACACCCACTGCAAATCAGGACAAACAAAGCACTTAACAGTGTTACAAAACATATGAAATGGATGTTTGCCACAGAAAAAGAATCCATCAGTACTTTTAAGCACATCAATGAAATTAAGAAAGCACTGCAGAACTAATCATCCCAAATAGAAGTGTGTTACAAAGCGTTTTTTCAATCTTTTGAAGCAAGGCTTATCGATGTTTACACTTGAATTTGTACATGCAGAAATGCCAGCATCACTATTTCTATTTGCACCACAATCTCTTGGAGTGTTTTTAATCTTGTTAGTATTGAGTTGGGCCAAAGAAATAAGAAGAGAGAATAGAACAAAAGATAGTGCTTATTGCTCAATTTCCATGAATCATTATAGTGGAAGAAGATGCTATCCAGTTGGTCCAAAAAGATATGCATCTTGAGAAGTGTCAATGCATTGATTTATATGTAGCACTCGGCAGGTCTGCAGATTGGAGATTTTTTTGCAGCTCCAATTAAAGCTAATGGAATTCGGTGCAAAAGACCTCAATGAGCCTCACGCATCGGTGTACCATACTAAACTAACAATATAATAGCAAAAGGGAGTCCAATTACTTGTTATGGAAGCCGATATGAGCTGTGACAAGAGAACCTGGGTCAACCCTTCGCATGAAAAAGGGGTCCAAGAGCAACCCAAGCAAGCAACGAACTATTCCCAGATCTCAAGCTACTGGACTAAGAGGCAAAAAAAATGCATCCAAACACCCACCAATTTTGGACATAATCTGGCTATTCAGGTGGGTGATCGGCTTTAGAAAACTGATAGTCACGAATGAGACTCGTTTTGATGAATTATGGGATCAACGCTTGCTATCGCAAGTATGAGAACAGCCGAAGCTCGAAATCGCCTCCCTGGGCGTTTACAATCACAACCTCTTTAAAGTGAGAACGCTTACGCTGCAGCAGAGACAGAGATCCGATCCATCACAAAAATCCCCCTGACTCGCACGCATTCGAACCCAGCACCAGAAGCTGGAAACATATCCGTCTCGTCTCCTCCGCACGGGGAGAGCAGCAATCGGATCAGCCTACGAATTTGCGGTGGACTGCACGCTAAAACCCTAGAAACCCAGGACGGCGCGCAGTGGCCTGACGCGGCCAGGCCAGAAGCGAGACCGCGTCCGTGTCGCGGCACCAGGAATGAGCAACCGCAGCGAAGGAACTTGCCGCGGCTGGCAGGATCGCGGGGTGGTGGGCCGGAGACACGGGGCGAGGAGGATGAGAGGGGCTTGCCTTGTTGAAGAAGATCTGGCCGCCGGAGATGGCGATGTAGAAGAGGAGGTGGAAGTAGGTGACGGCGCCGTCCCGCCACGCCCCCTTCCTCGGCGCCGGCGCCGCCGAGGCCTCCGGCTGCTGCTGCTGCTTCCCGCCATTTCTCTCCATGGCTGGCTAGTGTGGGGGGGGGGGGGGGGGGGGGGGGGGCGAATGGAGACGGAGAATCTGTCTCGCCGTCGGTCGGTGCGTCTCGAGCCGTTTTGCGGTTTTGCGACGGTGGTGGACTTAAACAAAACAAAAGGAGAGTGCCTCGCGATTCGCACGTGGTTCAGACCGGCCTCCGTCTCCGCGCGAGCAGGCCTACGCGCCAGTCAGTGTCTTTAACAAAATCAAAAGGTTAGGCCAGGCGAAGTCAGAACTTGGGAGAGTCAAACGAAAACGAAAGATGATTTCAGATGTCAAATTTTAGGCGGAGCCTGCCAGATATCAGGACACACAGGATCGGCAATTTACTACAAGTGCCAAATTTGGATTATTTGGACGTCGAAACGCACTGTAAAAATCGTGTTTTTTTTTTCTTTGCGGCGTTTATTGCCGACGAACGCTCGTGCTTATTTTCTAGCGCACACCCAAGTACTCCAGATTCACCATGATTTTACTTTTTTTTTAAACAATAGCAACATAAAATATGCAATGCTCTGTAGCCAAGTTACACGGTAGGGCCTCTGCGATTCAGAGAACCCTCGAAATGCAATAAATAAAAAGTAGGATTGACAAGCCAAATCCATCATGATTGAATATCATAGATATTTATTCAATCTTTTTTTTTTAAAGTTGGAATCTCTATCTCTACTACTTAAAACAAAGGTAATGTTTTCATTTATGTCATGCAAAACGCTTTATCCAACCTTACTTGCATTCCTCTCTTTCTCTCTCTCTCTCTCTCTCTCTCTCTCTCTCTCTCTCTCTCTCCATTTTTTTTAAAAAATCTACTATCTCTATCTTTTTTCCACTGATTTTTCTTGAAAACCATCTTAATTGTCCCATATTTCATTGACTTAATAAATAAAATTATTTTTATTCAGTATAAGTCATAAGTTATTTCCAAATAAGTGATTACTAAATAAAATCTTAAAAATTATTTAGGTAGGTAATTACAGATAGGATTTGATAAACATTTATTTATAAATCATATTAATGTGCATAGGTAAATCACGGACTAACGAATTAGAATATTTATGACTGCAATGTTTGGGGAACGTTCGCTGGGAGTAAAATTGCCAACGAACCCTCAAGTTGCCATGTGAAAACAACTAAAAATGACATGCATTTGTTAGAGCATCTACAATCATCAAAAACCGCTCCCAACGCCCGCGGACACGTCCGGACGCATCCGCGGACAGTGACCGGTAATCACACAAAAAACGTCCGCTGCATTCATGTACCTCAAATTTGAAACCTCAAATCCATACAAGCTATGCAAATTAAAACCTGCATACTAGGTAGGTATCCTATCTACTCATCGTCGGAGATGTCCACGATCTTCGTGCCCGGGTCAGGGTAGATGGGCAACTGCGGCAGCTCCGGCTCGTCGTTAGACGAACTAGGCAAAGAGCTCGTCGATCTCCGCCCTCTGCTGTCGAATGAAGCGCTAGTTGGCCTCCATATAGGCCTCGTCCCGGATAGACTCGAGGATGGCGGACTGCTCCGCCATCTCCTCCGCTTGGTCGACCTCGTACTCCGCCATGGCCTCCTCCATGGCAAAGCCCGCAGCCGACTCCACCTCCTCCTCCAGCTTTGCTCCGCCTCGGGCAGCTGCCCCCCCCCCCCCCCCCCCCCCCCCTCCTCCGTCGCCGCCTCCTCCTCTGGCTCCGGTGAATCCGGAGGCAGGCCGACAGTGAAACGAGCAGCGCGCCTGGCCCGGATCTCCTCCAGCAGCTGCATTCCCATCACATGGTTGTGCAGGCTGGATATTTATACCCCATTGCAACGCACAGACAATTATCTAGTCAATGAAAAAAATTCCTACCGGATATAGTTCAAATGAGTATCTTAGGAAAAATCATACGGATCGAAATTATGCGAATCAAACAACCCATGTGTCTTAATTTAAAAAATACCACGGATAAAATCATCCAAAATTTCTTTGGAAATCCCTTGAATAAAAATACCTCCTCGATTCTCAGACAAGTATCTGCAATGTTTCATTAATCCTCGCTATGTCTGAAGCTCTGTTCATCTCCAAGCCATGTGTTTCTGAAGACAGGGCAACTACAAGACTGCCTCAAATGGGTTGAACATCTTTGTCTAGTGACAAAATACCCAGGATTAGGTCGCTTACGAACAAATCATTCTACCCTACGCATGTAGTGTGCACTATCGGAGTCCTGAATGGAATGGAAATGGCTACTCTAAAGTGATGCTGATCTCGAGACTGGACTCGGTGCTGATGGTCTCCTTGTTGGTGGTTCCAGCAGGGTGATCGGCGCACTCCATTCTCAGCCTGAGATGAACCGGCTTCATGATGACTAGATCCCTCGCGTCTCTGTGATTCTCCGTCAGGAGCTCGACACCCACGTTCTCTTCATGTCCCTGGCACTGGAGGATCCTCTTGATCACTGCTTTATGGTCCTCGTGGTCCGCTTTCGTTCGGTCGACCTTTAGGTACAACGCAGCAGAGGCCACCAGCTGCAGGAGCAATAACAGTGTCATGGTCTTTGATTATTTTTTTCAAGTGATTTCGCTCCATATAACACAGGAAGATTGTCTTGTTTTAAGAGAGGGAAGAATCGCACCTCGCATGTCCCAGGGCTGACGTTAACTGCACAGGTGAAATGCACGCTTTTCTGGTCTTGGTGACTTTCATCTGCGGGTTTATCATCACCTTTATGCACAGCAGGTTCCTCAGCAGCTTCAGAAAACGCTAGGTTGTCTATTTCATCGTACCATTGTTGTGCTATACCAACCTGATAGCATGTGCATTAGCAATTCAGACTCAAGCGCTAGCATATCGCCAACTAGGTTTGAAGTAACTTCGATACTCAAAATTCACAATGCATAAAGATGTTGCGAACCGGACAACAAGCGCTTTACCTTCTCAGATGTTGTGTCTTGTGCGTCAGATTCAGAAATCTCAGCACCAGATCCCCTTACTTGGCGCCAAATACAGCTCTCAACCAAAGGTGTGGCAAGCTCAGTATCAACTGGGATGTCTACAGAGACCTTGATGTTGCATCTTCCTGTCAAGTTGAATCCACCAGTTAAACAGCTATCTTAAACCGAATCTCATATGGCAGTGCCCCTTCAATTTATGTAACGGAGTCACTTCAGTAATCCACATGATTATCTGAACCGTAAAGTTAATTTCAAATTTGGAGCTTATGTATTGTGCAGATGCACTACAGGATTCGACACTCCTTTTTTAACCTGTGTTGTCAACTCAAAATCATTTGAAACTGAAGGCACAGCTAGTTACAAGGAATGCGGAAAGCAGAGGTAACGAATATAAAAAATGATACCCTTCTTCGGCAGTAATAAGTTTTATGTGCTGCAGTATTGAAGACCACACGGTATCATAGTTACCCAGTGCCAAAGGTGGGGGAAACGGTAGTGTCGTGCATCAAACTAAGCTATACTTTCAATTAAAGGCTTCAAAATTGCAGGGGAAGTCACCCATGGTCATATATGGCACAGATGCAAAAACTACTATCATGACAAAACAGTTTCTGTTAAATTACCAGGGAGCACATTTACTTTACGGTTGTGATCTTGAAATTGTCCAGCTGAATGTCCCCTGCCAATTCATTACAAAACAGTGAGAAAGGAATGATGAATCCATGCAGCACGCAAACTTTTGTCAGCAGCAGATAAATTTCTATGCTCACTGCCAACATGATGAAGATAAACGGAGAACCAAAAGCTCACCAGGTAGATACTTTCTCAAGGCGGCAAACAAACCAGTATGGTAACCCAAGAACCCCAACATTTGTAAAATGAATATTCAAGGTTTCTTTGGTATCCAAGTCATGCTTCTGAACCCTTTGACCATCTTCAAGACAAAGAAAAGGAATTCAAATTATTTGTGGTACGGTCTGACTCTAAATGAAAGCACTAACAGCTTATAGATCAACCTGTATCACAGAAGACAATGCATTTCCGGAATCTTGAAATTGACGATACAAGTTCATTGAAAGGGATCTTCTCCAGCAGATTAGAATGTTCTTTATCATCTGATGACCCATTGATGTGTATATCTTTAAGGAGAGCATGCCTCTCATCAATCATTTGCTGACAGAACTCCATTGCTTCAGCTCTACCTTCGCATCACTTTAACTCGTCAATGAGCTGTAAATAAATAACTCCAACATGTGTAACAAAAGAATTTGCACTAACCTCTTACAATATTCTTTTTTTCACCAGTTGACATGCTGAGGATCCATGATGTTTCAAAGCTGGAAAGCAGCAACAGTATAAGAACTAAAAAGATTGCCAGACAGCTAGTTAGGTCTGCAATGTCCCAAACTAAAGCCAGCCACAGTTGACCCACGGTACTTATGTGTATGCCGCATCAATAACAGAACATAGGATAGAATTAAGCAATATACATCAAATGACATTGATGGAAGAGTGGAACACACTTTTATTTCACTAATATCTTATGTTTTCTCGCACATGCATCAAATTGACAGTTAAGCACACGATGACATGCAATTAGGTAAGTATTCAAGAGAAAATGACAGTTAAAGTTTACATAAATATCATTGAGCTTCAATGTCAAAATCAAAATGAACCTGAGAATCAGGTTGAACTGTGCAGATTTACAACATGTCAAACCCAAAAATGAATTACAGCTACAACAGTGCATAACAATTCATGAGATAAGTCAGATCTCAGGCGATGAAACCATCCAACTGAAGCATTATGCGAAAATCCACCACTAAATCAATTTGATATTGCGGAAGGACAAGATGGAGATGAATAGAGGCACATACCTGCGATCTGCTACTAACAAATCGTCCTCAGAAATTTGAAGCAAATGCCATGGAAACACTACTGAGTCAGCATCAAAATCTTGAATGTTTGAAGCATCATCTTTCTTTGAAGCGTCTTCCTTTGTCAAACCAAGCTTATCAATAATCCAACTCCAGACGCCACTTCCTTTTTTATTGAAGACTGGATAAACTGTCTCCAGAAACCTTCTTCCAAAATCTGCTTTTCTAACTGCATGGTTCTGCAAAAGAATAAGAAAAGCAAGTCAAAAATCTTTGATACATGATTGATGATTCATGATTGATATGGTTAGTCATTTTTTTTGCATGTACAAGACAAAGGAACAGCAGAAAAACTTTAATTGACACCTAAAACTTGTGACAACCACCTTATGGGTTATTATAGCTCTATTGTATGAAATCTCAGTAGCCAGTGAAAAGGACATACTTGTCAAACCGAGTAAACTGAGGCAAGCCATTATGGATAATTACCTCCGAATCCACAATATATAGACAATCTTCAGCAGCATGGTAAAATGATGCAGCAGGGTGCAATAACTTGGCACATTCAAATTCACCATCCTCAAAACCTGGGGAGGATCCAATCTGTAAAGTAAATATCAATTCATTACACTGAATTTGCAGGCCTTCAAACCATATGAGTAAACTTAGAACCCAACGGAAACAGCAACTCATGCTTACACAGTCTAAAATCACCCCATCACCGTTGCTAATGATGATTCTATGGTGGTTACTATCAGAGATAAAAATGCGATCACCGTCCTCATCAACTGATAGGCCACCTGCAGAACATTAGATTTTACAAAACCTTGTAATTAGTTCCAGTGTTAGATTTTCTGGTTGGGTTGCAAAATTGATGTTTAGTAAAATAAGTTGCACGAGGGAAGAAGCCGTAACCAAGTACCTGGATGATAAAGTAACAAGTTTCTGAGAGAACCTACATATGGCTCTTTGACAACCTCTTCTTTCTGCCACGGAACTCCTGATTCTACAATATTTTCAATAGGTTCTGCACTCAATGCACTAAATCCTTCCATGCCTGCATTTAATAACAAATAGGAGGTTTTAGAAAATTAGCACATGTGAGGAGCATCTAATTTGCAGAGCAACATTCTAGAGAATCTTAAGTGCAACAAATGTGCACAAGCAAGCTAACAATAATAGCATGAAATAAATAGCTAATGCTGTCTAGAGCTTACCCCTGATCATGAGCTCAGGGTCCCCATCCAATTTTGTGAAGATTATATGATCCTTAGAACCTTCAAATAGCAAGTAGCAAGCACCATTTGTCATCTGAACACTCATCAAACAGACAGACCATGTTTTAATCAAGCATGCATTAATTAAATCCATATAGATCTACAAAAATTTATTTGATACATATTCCATTCTGCTTGGCATTGCATTGTATTCCCATTGTATGAAGTTGTGTTTCGCTTCTTTAATGTGATAAATTAAACCTGTCTAACGATATCAAAATGGACCATCTCAATGTATATCCATAGCGTATCTGAAATACTGGTACTTGGATTCTCCCAGTGAAGACAGAATAAAAAGATAGTGTATGCATCGTATATATGAACTTTCTCGCAAAAAAAAAAGAAAGAACTGCATGGCCCATGATCACGAAACATTTCTGAACTTCTCTAGTGGCGCGAAAATTGCAAGGATATTTGCCTCACATTGGTAAAGTCTTTGTCTGACAACAAGATAGGAAATGTAATGTATTCCTCCATTATTGTACGAACTGCTTGGCTTTGAGTAGCTAAGGAACTAATACCACTCCCATATTGCATAGCAAAAACATTTAGGTGCGGGTACCTACAATGAACAGATAATAAGACAATAGAGAAATTTGAGACTTTTGTCAGATCACAAAGCAGCCAGATTGTACACAACTACCTCTGATGAAGATATTTCAATTTTCTAAAAGCAGCTGAATGTTTGCTGTCCCCGTCTAATGTTTCATGTGACTGATACAACAGAACAAGATATATTCCTGCTTGATTAAAGGTTTTCCAAATGCCATTCACGGCATTCAACCAACAATGATTTTTTCCTGCATCACAACAGTTAAGCAAGAATTAACAGACAGCAAAAACCACTGAAGAAATGGACCGTGCATTACATATTTACGTTCATTACTTACATCTAGGAATAACCAAAATTATCCTTGTTATGTCATTTGTATCACATGCAAGTCCATGTCATCTTTCAGAAGAAGTTCAAAAAAATCACTGCAATCTTATCCTTGGAAAACTATTTGTAACTGTATACAGTACTTCTTGTGGCTTTCGTCCTATGTAGTTTTGTCACACAAATATGATGAACAAATGATGAAATACCACAAGACTCCTGGAGTGTTGCACAATAGTGAAAACTCAAGAGCATCATTTTCATCAAGCATTACAAAATTTGTTGAAAATAACCATCCCCTTTGTGGGTTTGTAAATGGCAGATGAAAAATAAGAAGAGCATACTTCTCCACCATAACCAGCAAAGCTGTGTGGGCAGACACAACAACGAGAGCACCCAAACTATCAACAAGAACATATAGTTCCACAAAATGGCACGGCATGGGATGTGATATTGACATTGCAGTATGTTAGGATTTGCGATTGAAATGGGTGATATTACCTTCGAGTGTCCCAAATGTGGATTTGATGAAATGTAAGAGTTGAGACTGCGAGGTGGGTGTACTCTCACTTGAGCCGTTAGAGCTGCGAGACAGAAGAGGGCGGCTTTGTTAGGACACTGAATGGCTAAGAGAAAACTAGAGAGGAGCGTGACGCGAAAACTTCTACTAGTACCTCGGAGCGTGGTGCAGGGCTCTCGTCGTAGTCGTAGCCGCAGCAGACTGCCGCCGATGGAACCAACTGCACGTGCTGCTGCTGCTGATGGAAGAGCCGGCCGCGGCGGGCGGCTTCGGCCCGTGCAGCGCTACCGGAGAGTAAGCGGAGGTGGATGAGAGGAAGCAAGAATGTAAGAGCGAGGAGAGAAATGCCGCGGATGGATCGCGGGGACGCCGCAAGCGGCGCAGCGCCGCCGCGGCCGAAGCCTGCGCCATCAGACCTCGATGGCGTTTAGCAGTGGGGTTCAGGTATTCAGGACTTCACGCTCGGTGCTGGCCGGCAGAAATGAACAAGACGGCAAGACTGCTCGTGCTCGGAGGGCGTTAAGTTCGGACTCAGGCGCAGCCGCGGGCCGCAGCCGTGCGAGAGTGAGGACGGCTGAACGGGCGGTGGGCGCTGGGAAGCAAGGGGAGGCGAACTGGCGAGGCGGGCAGGCTGACGTCGCCGGGGGAGTCGTGGAGGCGGGAGGCGGGAGGCGGGGCGCCGGGCGGCTAGGCCAGTCGTGGAGGCAGCGGCCGGCGGCGGCGTTTGCTTCAGTCGATGCCTCGATGGGGAAACGGCGAACAGGACCGGGACCGATGCCTACGGGGTGGGCCGGCCCAATAACTTCTGGACACCTTTTTCTCTGTTTCTTTTTTTCTTTCTTTTCGGTTTTTCTTTTTTCTTTTATGTTTGTTGTGTTTTTCCTTCTTCTTTTTTCCATTTTTGTGTTTTTAATAATACGTAACACTTATTTTAAAAAATTTATTTGAAAAATATTCTAGCACACATGAACAACTATTATCAAATGCAAGTTTTTTTTTTGAAAAATGCATCTGGTGAACAGTTTTAAATATGAAATGCATGTTTTTTTAATATATATGAACGCTTATTTTTAGACCCCGCAAAAAAACGTATATTTTTAGGTACATAATCATTTTTAATGTATTAACTTGTTTCTTTGGAAATACTTTCAAAATTTGTTAAAATAAACACATGTTTTTTGGACAAGTTCTTTTTTTGGTACGAATTGGGTTGGTGGGCTTCACGGACCTCACTCCGAAATGAGCTTGCATGATTGGACCTCTCCGGTCTCGCGGGCTTCTTGCAGGTTGAGTGGAAGGGCTTGTTATAGTCATGGGGAATTTTTTATGGTGGTGAATATGCAAGTATAAAACTTAACTTTCTTAGTTAATTTCATAGATTGAGGAATTGTAGTTAATTTCATAGATTGAGGAATTGTATGTTCTCCAAAGTGGAACTAGATAATTCAACCTATATGACAAAATACAACGAGCAAGCAATATAAATAATATTAACAAGTTGGTAGAGAGCTAAGCAAGAAGTAAGCCGAGAATGAAATAGCCACAAGGCATGAAACTGAAGTAATGTATCCTGAAGTTCAATCCATGTGTGTGTAGGCGAATGGGCCTCTAATCTCATGTGGAGAGGCCTAGGACAACAAGCTTCCCAACCACAATGAATGACTAGATTCCTCCTTGAGCTTGGAGAGTTCAATCACTAAGGTAGACCTCGACGGGGCCTAAAACATTCACAAATTTCCCGGAGCTAATCCACAACTTCGGAAGCTTCCGGGTGACTACAACCATCTATGGTTCCCTAGAAACCAAATAGTAACAAGTGGAACGAAGAACTCAAAGGGGATTCAAGATTGCCTTGGTCAAGTCATAAACAGCTGGTTCCTCTTTGTTTTATCTCGTTCAAATCAAATATTGGTTGGTTCTATACGAAGAGAATGAGAGCTCAAGGTGGTCATCAAGGGTAAAGAAGGCATATCAGGTCGATGCCCTCCCTACATAAGAAACTGGCATTTTACATGGTTTGGGTAGAAGGTCTATGGGAATGTCTATGATCTGTATTTGTCAACAATCCCCACTCTTCATCATTTGTGTAACTCCTCTTTTATAGCACGACTTCCCTATAGAAAAGCCGTTGAAACACACTAACATGTGATCGATACGTTTCAAATGTATCTATAATTTTGTTTCCATGTTCATGCTACTTTTATATCATCAATGCATAGTTTGGCACAAATTTATATTATTTTATTAAACTAACCTATTAATCCGGTGCCAGATATTGTTTTCTGCATTATTGGACTTCTCAGAAAAAACACTGTTTCAGGGCCATAAAAACATTTTTTAGGTAGGTTTTCTAATCTCTCAAGTTTTGCATGCCACTTACGTAACTATTGCGCACTTAATGTTTACTATGCCTAGACTCTCTACAACCAAGATATATTGCAAGGAGATAACTGAAGTACTTAACAAGAGAAAAATAAATGTAGGTGCTGGTAATAAAAGATTACAAGAAGAGCTTGCATCTGTGGTGGTTGTAATGGATGTAGCGGTATCTAGTGGGAGGAATTGTTCTTGGCAATAGGTTATTTTTTATATTCATGGTTGATTTTCTTTTTTTGAACAGGTCTAATAGGGACGCAAATAGGATGTGACAACAACTAACTAATTAGAGATTAGGTGCATCCACACCCTAAAATTCAGAGGTAGAGGTGATTAGTAAGGAGTAGACACATCCGCACGTACATAAAAATCCATGACTCCTCACCCTATGTTTAGTAATCAGATTTGCTAATTCTCATGAAACACATAGTCCTATACCATTTTATTAATCAAACAAAAAAATCTACATGAATCTCTGCGTAAAATCAAATGGTGTAAGAGTTAGATTAGACCGAGTTAATTCTCATCCACAACCTCCGGCTTATTAGTCCCCATGGTCAATCTTTGATCACATATTTGACTAGCAAAATGTTAATGCATGGCACCAAAAAATATAAAGATTCATATTTGATCATAATTTTCAATGATATTATTTTTCTATGTATAACCTATATTTTATTAGTAAAAATCATGGTCAAAATACGAGATGGACTATAAACCAGAACGAAGTTACGGTAGTAGATACTAAGAGCTACTCGAACCTAGATGAGAAAACAAGATACTAACTTAACCGTAATAGACTTTCATCTGAGCAATATGAAATACCATTTGAAATTTATCTGAGCAATGACTTATGTGGAAAACAAGACACTAACTTAGGCCATCTCCAACATTGACCCCTAAACCGGACACCGTATTCGTCCGTGGACTGCTACTTGTGAGCTGCGTTGGGATTTTCTCCGAAGAGGAAGGGTGAAGCAATATAGTAGCGGATAGTATTTCCCTCAGTGAGAACCAAGGTTATCGAACCAATAGGAGAACCAAGCAAATCCTAGTAAGCAGTACCTACACACAAGAGAGCAAATACTTGCACCCAACGCGGGCAAGAGGGTTGTCAATTCCCTTGAACTCGTTACTTGTAAGGATTAAATCTGATAGTGATAGATACATAAATTGAAAAGTAAATAAATTACAGCAAAGAAAATTAGGGTTTTCTAATATAAAAAAAGTAGACCCAGGGGCCATAGTTTTCACTAGAGGCTTCTCTCTCGAAACATAGCATATGGTGGGTAAACAAATTACTGTTGGGCAATTGATAGAAAAGCGCATAGTTATGATGTTATTCATGGCAATGATCATGTATATAGGCATCACGTCCGTGACAAGTAGACCGACTCCTGCCTGCATCTACTACTATTATTCCACCAATCGACCGCTATCAAGCATGCATCTATGGTATTAAGTTCATAACAAACAGAGTAACTCTTTAAGCAAGATGACATGATGTAGACAGAATAAACTCAAGCAATATGAATAAACCCCGTCGTTTTACCCTTAATGGCAACAATACAAATACATGCCTCGCTACCCCTACTGTCACTGGGTGAGGACACCGCAAGATTGAACCCATTACAAAGCACCTCTCCCGCTGAAGACAAATCAATCTAGTTGGCCAAATGATACGTCCATTTTACATCATGTTTTGCTACTGTTATTTATAGTGTTTTTAATCAATATAACACTTTGTGGAGCAATTCTAATGCCTTTTCTCTCTTAATATGCAAGATTTACACAAGGAGGGAGATTGCCGGCAGCTGGAATTCTGGACCTGAAAAAGCTATGTCAGAGATACCTATTCTGCACATCTCCAAATGAGCTGAAATTTCACGGAGAATTATTTTGGAATAAATAAAAAATATTGGCAGAAAGAAGTACCAGAGGGGGCCACCCAGGTGCCCACGAGGCACCAGGGCGCGCCACCCCCCCCCCCCCAGGCGCGCCCTGGTGGCTTGTGGGGCCCCTGGCCAGCCTCCGGTGCCCATTTTCTGGTATATAAGCCCATTTGCCCTAGAAAAAATAAGGAGAAGACTTTTGGGACGGTGCGCCGCCGTCTCGAGGCGGAACTTGGGCAGGAGCACTTTTGCTCTCCGGCGAAGCGATTCTGCCGGGGATACTTCCCTTCGGGAGGGGGAAATCAGAGCCATCGACATCACCAACGATCCTCTCATCGTGGGAGGACCAATCTTCATCAACATCTTCAACAGCACCATCTTATCTCAAACCTAGTTCATCTCTTGTATTCAATCTTTGTCTCAAAACCTCAGATTGGTACCTGTGGGTTGTTAGTAGCGTTGATTACATCTTGTAGTTGATGCTAGTTGGTTTATTTGGTGGAAGATTATATGTTCAGATCTAATATGCTATTCAATACCCCTCTTATCTTGGACATGAATATGATGTGTGAGTAGTTACTTTTGTTCTTGAGGACATGGGAGAAGTCTTGTCATAAGTAATCATGTGAATTTGGTATTCGTTCGATATTTTGATGATATGTATGTTGTTGATTCTCTTAGTGGTGTCATGTGAACGTCGACTACATGACACTTCACCATCTTTGGGCCTAAGGAAGTGCATTGTGGAGTAGTAATTAGATGATGGGTTGCTAGAGTGACAGAAGCTTAAACCCTAGTTTATGCGCTATTCCGTAAGGGGCTGATTTGGATCCATATGTTTAATGCTATGGTTAGAGTTATCTTAATTCTTCTTTCGTAGTTGCGGATGCTTGCGAGAGGGGGTAATCATAAGTGGGAGGCTTGTTCAAGTAAGAACAGCACCCAAGCACCGGTCCACCCACATATCAAATTATTAAAGTAGCGAACGCGAATCAAACCAACATGATGAAAGTGACTAGATGAAATTCCCATGTGTCCTCGAGAACGCTTTGCTTATTATAAGAGATCGTTCCGGCTTGTCCTTTGCTACAAAAAGGATTGGGCCACCTTGCTGCACTCTTTGTTACTATTGCTACTTGTCACTTGTTACAAATTATCTTGCTACCAAACTACTCGTTACCGATAATTTCAGTGCTTACAGAAAATACCTTGCTGAAAACCGCTTGTCATTTCCTTCTGCTCCTCGTTGGGTTCGACACTCTTACTTATCGAAAGGACTACGATTGATCCCCTATACTTGTGGGTCATCACCAAACCAAACGGATAGATCGGAGAGAAATACAAAGCTATAACATCATGCATAATAAAGTTCAGAAAAGACTCAATTACTTTCAATGAATAATCTGATCATAAACCCACAATTCATCGGATCCCAACAAACACACCGCAAAAGAAGATTATATTAGATAGAACTCCATGGAGATCATGGAGAACTTTGTATTGAAGATCAAAGAGAGAGAAGAAGCCATCTACCTACTAGCTATGGACCCGTAGGTCTGTGGTAAACTACTCACACATCATCGGAAGGGCAGCAATGTTGATGTAGAAGCCCTCCGTGATCGATTCCCCCTCCGGCAGATCACCGAAAAAGGCCTCCAGATGGGATCGCGGAAGAACAGAAGCTTGCGGCGGCGTATAAGTTATTTCGGGTGGCTCTCTGTTGGTTTTGGAATATTTGGTAATTTATAGAAGTGGAATTAGATCAAACGGAGCTGCGTGGGACCCACGAGCTCAGGTGGCGCCCCCCAGGGGCGCGCCAGGTGAGCTCGTGGCTCACTCGTAGGGCTTCTGGCCTCCTTCCGAATCTTCTAGGGTCCCTTCTGGTCCAGAAAAAAATCATTTTAAAGTTTTTTTCCCGTTCGGACTTCGTTTGGTACTGATTTCCTAAAAAACCAAAATCAGGCAAAAAAAGAACAGCAACTGGCACTGTGCACTGAGTTAACAGGTTAGTTCCCAAAAATGATATAAAATTGCATATAAAGCATATAAAGTATCCAAGATTGATAATATAATAGCATGAAATAATAAAAAATTATAGATACGTTGGAGACGTATTAGGAACCAGTTCGCGGACATTGATGCGGAGCCAGCCATCGAACCGCAGCCGCATACATTTCAAACCGGATAATTTATATGCAAACAGGGCGATTTTCATCTAAACTGAAGCACATTCATTACATTTTCGACATTTTTCAATAAAAATGCGACCGGTCCTAAACCTAACTATGATGGCGCCCGCGCCCCACGTCCTTGTTGTTCCCTTTCGGCGATCGTCGGGTCCATCTCGCCTCTCCATGAGCGGCGGCGATAAGACCCGCGAAGTGAAGTTGCGGTCACCGGTGAGGAAGAGTAGAACATGGGAGACGTACCGACCCATTTGGGACTCGAGACCCCGCCGCCTCCAATGCTCTACTCCTCCTCGTCGGAGTCCGCGACCTGTCTGTCACCGGGTGTATGAGTCTATCTCCCCTCTACGAGCCCTACCCCTCGGTTTATATAGGCACAGGAGGGCTAGGGTTTACATATAAGGCGGTTACATCTAAGGTAACTATGACGTAGATGACTTCTAAGTCTTGGAGTATGCTCCAAGTCTTCGGATACATTCCTTCTTGACGCCGTGGGCTTGACGAGTAGAGCCCACCAGTAGATCATCATGGGGGTCCTCGGCCCGGCCTACTGGCCGGGAAACGATGTGGTGAGTACTCCCTAGTCGAGGACATCATCAGCTGGCTTCGGGCGGGAAAGGGCGCGGGCGAAGGAGAGGGTTTGGGTGGGCCAGGGTTGTCGGACGCTTGCATGGCAGCGGTCCGGATGCCCACAAAGCCCCCGCCCCCGGTTTGCAGGAAAATGGACGTTCGGACCGCCAAGCGGACCGATACAAGATCGTATTGGATGGCAAGACATGTCCGGATTGCGTGGTCTGGACGGTTGCGGAGAATCCGCGTTGGAGATGCTTTAAGTCCTTAAGTGTAATAGACTTTCATTTTCCTCGAGGTTGCAAGAAAGAAAACAAGAAAATCCGACTAGCACTTCAGCGACACATAACGGACATGATCCAAACACATCTTTAGAATGACGATGAGCTTGTGTGTACTATTTTCGGACCACAAAGATTCGCGGTCTACCTGGTTGTCTTCCTTCGTGACTGGACATCGCAGAAAGAAGCACGCCGACACGCAGGAATCTGCTACTTTAGCACTCGCTCGCAAAGCATAGCAGCGATTACCGGAAAGAAACCGAACATTTAGCGAGTGGTTCCTTAAAGATCACGGCCGTTTCTGACACGGAATAAAGGGCTTCGATCGACGAAGGTCTCAAGAAGCTTCGCTGCAAAATCCTTATCTTGCTTGACGCATCATCATCCATGATGCATCCTTGGTCCAGTTCCATGGCCGTGCCTTGCTTCTTCGTTTGATCTTTGCTGCAACTTCCGAGAAAGAACGAGAGGAGGAGGAGGCGCATGGTATTTCTAGCGGACATCCCCTGTCGTCGATCGCTTCCGAGAAAGAATGGGCGGGGCGTTGAGCGCGCTGTTCGGCGGCCACCGGCGGAGAGCGGCCGAGGCGGGGAGGATGGCGACGTCGAGGAGCGGTGAGCCGTCGGGCTACGGCCGTGGCGGCGAGCAGCGGCAGAGGGCGATGCTGTCCAAGAAGTACTCGTACATACCGGACACCTACACCTCTCTCGACCAGGTGATGATGGGTCATCTTCATCTCACGCGATTCTTCCTCGCTTCATCTCCTGACTTGGTGGGTTAACTTTGATTTCTCAGGTGGCTTCGGTGCTGCGCGATCAGGGCCTCGAGTCGTCCAACCTGATCCTCGGGGTAGACTTCACCAAGAGCAACGAATGGACAGGTCAGATTACTCAACCGCTGTCCCCATGCACTCTGTTCTTGTCACTGTTCTTGGGCGCATGCATTTGATCACTGGTTGGTTCAGGGAAGCGGTCGTTCAACGGACAGAGCCTGCACAAGCTCGGCGACGCGCCCAACCCTTACGAGACGGCCATCAGCATCATCGGCAAGACGCTCGCTCCCTTCGACGAGGACAACCGCATCCCCTGCTTCGGCTTCGGCGACGGTGAGCCGGAGCCACCCTTTTACTCCTTGTTACACCGACCGACGGCAATGGCGAGTCCGTTCCATTTACTTCTTGTGCCGTGTCTTGCTTGCGTATGTACATGTTGCAGCGACGACGCACGACTACAACGTCTTCAGCTTCCACCCGGACAAGTCGCCGTGCCACGGCTTCGAGGAGGTGCTGGCCTGCTACCGGAACGTCGTGCCGCACCTCCGGTTATCAGGTGACGTCCGACGACTATCCGCCGTCAATCCGTCACAAGCTCTAGAAATACTCCTGCGTTAATGCGCGATTGTCTGTGCTCAGGTCCGACGTCCTTCGCGCCGATCGTGGAGGCCGCCGTCGACATCGTGGACAGGACCGGAGGCCAGTACCATGTCCTCGTCATCGTCGCCGACGGCCAGGTCCTGAACTGAAGCAAAAAGCCTATGCTATTCAGCAATAAGTGCATCTTGATTCATCTTAACAACTTCATCACGGCGTCGCAGGTCACTAGGAGTGTTGATACAAGTGAGGGTGATCTGAGCCCGCAGGAGCGAAGAACCGTGGACTCCATTGTCATGGCCAGGTGATCATCGACAGTTTGGCACGCACGCACGGTGTAAGGGAGGTTCACGATTCGAGGATAATTAAACCTGACACAAAAGCTTGACTCTGTCTGCAGTTCGTATCCCTTGTCCATCGTGCTGGTCGGGGTCGGGGATAGCCCATGGGAGGACATGCAGAAGTTCGACGACAAGCTCCCCGCGCGCGCCTTCGACAACTTCCAGGTCATCACTCAAATTCGCCCGAGTACCGACTACCGAGGGAGTTGTAGCTCTCTTCGTTGATACAATCTCCGAAGATGAATTACAATGCAGCTCTACTCACATGTTATTTAACAACTGTTAGAAGGATAGAGAGGGTTTGGTGCAATCGATATTTATTGCTTGAGGCTCGTGGCATATATATATATATATATATATATATATATATATATAGGAGTACAATGATCAACTTGGAGTACAAGACAAGGTAGAATAAGATCATACGCTATCCTATCTTTCCTAATAATCATAATACTCAACATCCCCCGCAGTCACAACGGTAGCAACGCAGACGGTGAGACTGGAGAAGAATCCGAAGGTAAGCCGAAGGACATCCCCCCACAGTCGTAATGGCCGAAGCATCGCGAAAATTGTGGCTGGAGTGGAAACCGACGAGGTTGCTCAAGCAAGGCAGTAGCCCTTTGTGCCGATGTCGATGTAGCCGAGAGCGTAGGGTGGTGTAGCCGTGGTCGAGATAGCCGTGCGAAGAATGCCGTGGTCGATGTCGAGTCGGGGAGGCCGGTGTCGAGGAAGTCGCCGTGGAGCCGCGAAAGAAGAGCGGCGGCGGCGGCTAGGGAAGGAGCGCGGCGGCGGTGCTCGAAGTAGGCGAGAAAGAACCCGACAGCGTGACGAAGACCGGCGCGGACGGTGACGTTCCCGCACCAAGGGAGGCGACGCGGCGCATATCACGTGGAAGTCGACGCGTGGGGACGGCGGAGTGGATCGCTACGGCCCGAAGGGGCGACGCAGCGGCAGCGCACGGGTCAGGGCGACGGCGGGGAAGACCTCAGGGCGGTTGCAGGGACCGCGTGCCACGCTCGACGCAGCGGCAACGCGCGGGTCGGGGCGACAGCGGGGAAGACCTCACGGCGGTTGCAGGGACCGCGTGCCACGCTCGCTACGACCCGAAGGGGCGACGCAGCGGCAGCGCGAGGGTCGGTGCAGCCTCGGGGACGGCTGGAGCGGATGGCCTCGGGGCGGCGGTTGACCGCGGGCCGCGGCACTACGGTCCGAATGAGCGACGCAGCGGCAGCGCGTGGGTTGGTGCAACCACGGGAATGGCCTCAGGGCGGCGGCGGGGACCACGTGCCGCGGCGCTACGGCCGAAGGGGCGACGCGGCGGCGGCGCGGATCGATGCAGCCACGGGGAGAACCACGGGGCGGCGGCGCTGCGGCCCGGCGGGGCGACGCAGCGGTAGCCCGTTCCTTGATCGGTGGAGGGGCGCGCTGAACTCGGGGACAGGGCGGTGATGCCCGGCGTAGAGG
Organism: Elymus sibiricus; assembly: GCA_039707655.1. Lineage (NCBI taxonomy): Eukaryota > Viridiplantae > Streptophyta > Magnoliopsida > Poales > Poaceae > Elymus > Elymus sibiricus. The sequence continues at coordinate 300,049,385 of CM077676.1, read as the reverse complement.
GACGGGCGGGCAGATGCACGGATGGTGGCCGTGACAAGCCGCCGCGACGCGCGAGGCCGCCCTGTCGGACAAGAGGCCGGGTGGTCGCGCCGGTGTCGGAGTAGAGGCGCGGGTCGACGGCGGCGGCGAGCGACGCAAACCGATCTTAGATCGGAAAACCAAAAAGAAAACGCCGATCAAGACGAACGACGAGAGAGAAAAACCCAGAGCAAGGGCTCGGAAAAAAGACTTTCTAGGGCAGCCGGTCAACACGACCGGCGGACGAACCCTAGGTACGGGCGGCGCGGCCTCCGGCGGCGGTCATGGAGGCCGACCGCCCCGGGGGCGGCGCGCGGGGCGGAAGCGGCGGGCGGCGGCTAGGGTTGGATCGGTTAGGCTGATACCATGTTAGAAGGGATAGATCTGATGGAAAGACTGGGCAATACATTTATACGTCAACACTCCCCCTCACGTGTGGCTACCTCAGAACTAAACGTGGACTGAAAGTGGGCTGCAATTTTAATTGCGCCAGCCGGGTCTTGAACACAAAACCTCTTGACTGTACAATCGATATTTATTGCTTGATGCTCGTGGGCATATATATATAGAAGTACAATGATCAATTGGGAATACAAAAAAAGATAGAATAAGATCCTACGCTATCGTATCTTTCATAATAATCATAATACTCGACAACAACAATGGCGCGCAGTTTGTCAACTTCACGTCGATCATGTCGAGGAACGCCACGCTGCAGCAGAAGGAGTCGGTGTTCGCGCTGGCGGCGCTCATGGAGGTGCCCATCCAGTACAAGGCCACCATGGAGCTCGGCATCCTAGGCCGGTCCACTGGGAAGGCCAAGAGGGTCGTCCCGGCCCCGCCACCGCTGCCGGCGTCTGCGCAGAGGCAGCCGTCGTCGTTGAGGCGGGAAGGTAGCGGCGCAAACGCCGCCGCGGCGGAGCCAAGAGAGGACCAGGTTCAGCAAACTGCTCGGAACTACCAAGTCTTGTTTCTCTTGTGAATTGTGATGATCAGACATGAAGGATCGATGATTCATGCCACCTTCTTGAACAAACTGACTGATAAACCAATGTCCATGCAGGTGTGCCCAATCTGCTTGACCAATGCCAAGGATCTAGCATTTGGCTGCGGCCACATGGTAAGACATTGGAATTCATTTATCTAAGCAAATGTTGAGATGTATTTTCTTTTCTAGTATGAAACATGGAAATGTATGTTTTTTCACATATTTTTGATTGTTTGTGTGCAAACGACAGTGTTGCAGGGAGTGTGGGGAGAACCTCGACAGATGCCCGATATGCCGAGAGGCAATACGCTCCAAGCTGAGGCTGTACTCGGGATGATTAATTCCAACCAAAATATGTCATTGTATTTGTTTCAATTCAAAGGTGAAGCATTTCGCAGACAAATTTGCAGGAAGCATCTGAATTGTTCTGATTGCATGGTTCTACGATTGTTTATCTGTAAATAAGTGTGAGGTGTTGAAGCTCCATATCATCATGCACGTAAGATTTTCTCTTCTCTGGCTTATCATGGACACCACACAAAAGCTAAGGAAATGAATGGGGTGAGTTCTTGCTGAGTGACCGACCCCTCCACCTACCTAAACCTCGACAACAAATAATGAAAAAACCGCAACAAAAACACCAAGTCTATAACCATCAGGAATTTGTTGACCAAAGTTGAAGCGAATTTTTTTTTTTTGAAACAGAGGCAAAAGTTTTGTCTCATTGATTATTAAGAAGAAGAGAATTGCCCAGTTAATTTACGGAAAACCGGGCGAAAACCGATACAAACAGCCCATACGCGTACTACTCACAAAGTACAGAACACCCACACCACTCAAAAGGCCCTCCAAACGTGCAACAATCACAACCCTCGACACTTGCACAACACAATGGCACTCCTGCCAAGCACACCGACAACGGCAAAACCTGAGCACCCTCCATCATGAAACCATGGACGCCTTTCGGATGGCGCCACTCTTCTTACTTTTGTTCCTCTTTGCTTTCTCCCTGCTTGGCTTCTCCTTTGAGGGGCAACCACTTGTCTTGCTAGATTGAGGCTGATCTGCCACCCATTTGTCAAGAAAATCATAGAACTCCTCAAATTTCTTGGTGTCAATGTCGTCCACCAAAAGGCTCCGAGGAGCCAACATCAACACACCAGCTGCATCGACATCCTCAACTAGAGGAACCATCGACACAACATCATCAACCGTAGGGTCTGCCGACACGATGGACTCATGCACCTTCAGTTGCTTAGATGACAGAGGCGAAACATGTCCCTCACACGAGGTCGTCGATGAGTCTACCTCCAAATGCTCCACAGACAATGGCGAAGTAGGGCTCAGACATAGCTCCCGCGAAATAGGGCTCAAACATAGCTCCCGCAGCTCGGGCATGGCCTGCAGCACCGGAGCCTGAAGCACGACGACGGACTCACCCTCGGAGGTAGGCAACACAGGGGACGAGGCCGACAAAGACGATGAACTGTCCCCAACACGAGGGGAGAAACATCCATATAGCTCTTGCCCCCCTTTCTCCGTGGAGCCAACATCGGCCACACCGGGAGGGCGTGACATCGGAGTGGTCTGCGACAAAGCCGGCGCAAGGGAGAGACTGCTCAAAGCAGCCTCCGCTCGCTCAAGAAAACTCCCCACACGCGCCAGGCAAATCTGCAGCAGCGCTGTCTGATCCGCCAAAGCGGACTGTAACATCACATCGGGCGGTGTAGCCAAGCCAACAGGAGTAGACACGACAGACGCCCAAGACCCATGGCGAAGCGCCTTGGAGGAGAGCGTGGATTTCATTGGACCCTCACATGAAGCTGGAGCAGGACGATGCACGGTACCGAGGACCGGCGGCATGGCAAGGCATGCCAAAGAGCTTAGAGGACGCCATCGATTGCGGCAACCGCGTGCAAGTTGAAGCGAATTTAGTGCCTACACAGGAGTAGGCGAATACTAGAGGAAGTGACCTTTGCCTTCTTTGAAAAAAGGACATGACTTTGTCGTAATGCCATCCCTCCATTGTCCAAGGGGACTCCCCACCCCCTCGCCTTGGTCCAAATGGCATCGACCTATCAAACGACAGGACACTCACACTATAGCTCAAATGGTAACTGAGGAAACCGGACCGCCAAGAAAAAACATGGACTCTGAGCACGACCACCGCCGCAAGCCACGCCACACCAAGAGCAATTCATGGTTGTCCACGAACCACACCCACGATGACTAGCTGAGAGCGATCGAAGGTCCAGCGATGACCCCTGCAAGAAGAGGGAATGATGCTAAAGTGTTGCTGTCGCTTCACCCCGTAATTCTTCTCGTACCACAAAGCAAAAGTTTAATCATCCAACGTGCCGCTTACTAATTCTAACTAAATTCCCTCGACGCGAGTAGTAGTGAGCTTGCACGTTGTTGTTCGATCTCTTTTGTCATGCTATAAGAACTAGTGTAATAGCCAACTTTATAAGTTGATGTCTCCTCTCTACTGTCAATGTGGACTAAACTACGTACACATCCCATATGCAAGTGAAACTATTCTTTGTGAAATTTCGGTGGGCCAAGACCTGTTAGATGTAGCAAACAATTGACACAAAATTTCATTGCTTGCAAAGTTTAATCAGAAAATGACATTCGTGGAAGACATGGCAAAAAAAAAATGCTTGAAAATAACACTTTTGGAGCACGATTTTGTTTTTTTGCCACGTTTTCTATGGATTTCATCCGATGCTGAAACTTTGGAAGCTATCAAAACATTTGTTAATATTTGCTAAAAAAAAAAAGTTCAGATTTTTTTGATTTTTCTACCGTTCACTCAAGCTCACATGAGCTCTAGCTCGGTTTAACCGAGTCCCAACTATGGCAGTCCTGTTGGAAGTGTAGCATATACCTGATGATAGGTATGAACCAAGCCTGCTAGCGGTATACTGATAGAACTGAGTTTATCTCGCGTGTCGTGTCGCAGAGATACCACGCGTACATGCATGGCAGTGCTTTTTTCGAACCGTGCTTGTGTCGTTTTTTGTTTTCGCATCATTTGATGGTCACTTGTCTCCGTAAAAGCATAGTCGTAACTGACCCGTCCCCTGAAAAACAGAAGAAACGGATGCGTTTTGGCGAAATATAAATGCGGCAAACCCGCAATCAATTCTGGCGTAAATTGGATTGCTATTTTCTTCCCTTTGCCGTGAACCGCTTCTGCAGCACACCCTTTCTGCTTCGGCTTCTCCGTCTTCTTGGGCTGCATATATACACGCACACACCGCCACGCCGGGAGCATGTACGAAACAGTCGCTCACAAGACGGCAGATCAAACCTCTGCGTATCCTCACATACCATAACCATAGAGAAAACAGTTTCTTGCACCCTCTTCCTCACAAGAAAGAGATGGGTTCAGGTTCAACCACCGTCAGACTCGTCGCCTTCGTCTCCGCTCTCATGCTACTGACGCACTGCACTCACGGTACAATCACTCATCAATCTAATCCAGATCCTCGACTTGCTCAAGATTTCCCGAATTCCGTGGCAAAATCTTGCTGCAATGTACTTGTTGCACATAGTCCTTGACTGCTTAGTCTCTGATCCATTTATAGTTTTTAACATCGATCGATTGTTCTGTGGCAAATTCTTTCAGCGGCAGCGGCACCAAGCTTTCAGCAGAAACAGGTGAGAGGCATTCTCCTGACAGACCGCCTATCATCGTCTTGCTCCAGGTGCCATGTTCCTCGGCTCTTGATTTACTCATCGTTTTGCCGTGGTTGGCTGATCCGCAGGCGGCGGCCAAGACATGGTGCGTGGCCAAGCCTTCGACGGGCGAGGCGGCGCTGAGGGCCAACCTGGAGTTCGCCTGCTCCGAGAGCTACTGCAGCGCGATCCAGGGCACGGGGGGCTGCTCCGCGCAGAACGGCGGGGTGCTGCTGTCGCGGGCGTCGGTGGCCATGAACGCCTACTACCAGGCCAGGGGGAGGAACTCGTGGAACTGCTTCTTCAACGCCACCGGCATCATCACCATCACCGACCCCAGTGAGCATCGCACATCTCAATGCCGCCGTTTCTGAAATCTTTGTGTGGTGCTGATCTGATCGCTTCTTTCTTTTCCTAATTTCCTTCCTTCCTTGCAGGTCTAGGCACTTGCAAGTATGCATGAGTCCAGTCCAAGGGGAAGCCGAGAAAATAAGATGTTTCTAGGATATATGTGTTTGTCCCCTAAAAGTTTAGTGAGTTTGTTTTCACCATCACAACTGCAGAATTCGAATCAGGCATAGCTTGAGTCAGTGTTTGAGTGATCATGAGATGTCCATCCTATGCTTCTTCTTTCGAAGTGAAATAAGTTACTATACTAAAACCGGAAGCATTCCCTTTTCTCATTTTTTTTGACCTTTTTTTCACTTTACTGTTCATTTAAGTGGACTATAGTGAACAGTATCAATGAACAATACACATGTATGGACAGTCCGCCAGTGAATAGTACCTTCTGCGAACAGTGATCCAGGAAAAAAAATACACGTTCAGAAAAAACTAGGATTTTTTCTACACATCATTTCTCTCTCCCTCCTCCACCCTCACGTCCATATATGGAGTTAACCTTTAGGATTTTTCTACACATTATTTTTCTCCATCGGCGTATCGAGAGCCGTCTCAATCATCTCCCGAACCTTTCCGATGACGGTGCTGCCGATGCACAAAACCAGAACAGTATGTTTGCATGAACAGTAACCCGTGAGAAAAATAAGTTTAAGTTATTGAACGGAACAACACATGAATAAACCGAAAACATTAACCCATCTGAACCATAAGCCGAAATAGTAACTTAATTGTAACCCAGAGATTTCTCTCCCCCTCCTCCACCCTCACGTCCATAAATGGAGTTAAGCTTTAGGATTTTTCTACACATCATTTCTCTTCACCGACGTATCGATGCAGAGCCGCCTCAATCATCTCCCGAGCCTTTCCGATGATGGTGCTGCCAAGGCACAAAACAATAGACCGGAACATTATATTTGCATGAACAATAATCCGTGGGAAAACAAGTTTAATTTATTGACCAAGTACTGTTTTTTACACGACGACATCAGTGAACAGTGCACCAACAATTACCCGAACAAAACCCGGAACAGTATCTAAATAAACCAAAAACTGCTAACCGAAACAATTACCCAAATAAACCGAAAGAGCAAACCCGAATACCCCAGAACAGTAAAACCAGTGAAACGGAACAACACCTGAATAAACCGAAAACACTAACCCACCTGAAACATAAGCCGAAACAGTAACTTAATTGTAACCCAGAGCAATACAGCCGAATAAACCGAAACAACAAAAAATGGTAAATCAGCAATATGAATTCTCATGAACAGTAATCTAGAAGAAATACAAAAAAAAAACTCCTCCCCCCTCGAATCGGAACAGTAAAACCAGTGACACGGAACAACACCTGAATAAACCGAAAACATTAACCCATCCAACCTGTAAACCAAAACAATACATAAATTATAACCGAAAACAATACACCCGAATAAACTGAAACAATAAAAACAGTAAATTAGCACTATGCATTGACGTGAACAGTAATCCAGAAGAAATACCAAAAAACAAATCCCTAAAAAAATGAGACCCCCTCTCCCTCGGTGCGTTCACCTACGCAAGAAGAATAGCCATGTTCTTGCCATCGACGCCCACCACTTCTTTTTACTTACGAAAGAGGAAATATGTGCTTATGAAAAAATATTAATAGGCCAGCCGGTTTACTTAATTTGTTACATCATTTAATGTTTATTACGTGCCTACACATATGATGGGGTAAAAGATAGAATTCGTGTTCTCCTTTTCATTTTATTTTGTTGCGTAATAATGTTGTTTTCTAGCTTATTTCAGTAAAGACGAAATCGGTCACGGCGCTTCTTGGGCGCTACTATCATTTCAGTTGCCCTAGAAGTTTCCGATGGGCCTATGGCAGAGCTCACGTTACACTATTTCAGTTGCCCAATCCACACGACAGATTCCTTTAAACTATTTCTGGGTATACAAGTCACAACACTGAACTTTAATAACTCATCCAGCAAGTGTTAACAGAATATCGATTGCACACAAGTTAAAACAAGACATTACTGTCTACAATTCTAGCTCGGAAACTGTGAAGACATTAGGAACTACAAGTGGCCAAGAGAGTAAACACCAGAGTGCTGGAAATTCATGTCTCCACCAACACGGGTTAGGCTACCTGAAATGCCACAAATTTGAATGGGAGTCAACTAAAGGCCTACATCAATATTTAGAATACACTGCAAAAACATCCTGTTATAAAAACACAATAACTAATTGATGGAAACAAATGATGGTTGATAGTTTATTAATATATTGAGGAAGGATGCCATCCAAACTTACATGCATAATTACTAATCTGGCTTCTTCAAATTTATACAGTTATCAGTAGCTTCATTAAACAACACTTCAACCCGTTGCAATTCCAGTTCTGTGAAAGGAGCAAGATATGTGGCACATCAGTTGTGTATTTAATCAGCAATACCATCAAATATAAGAACTTATGCAAAATTCAAGAACGTTGCAAAGTGTTTTACCAGCAGCTTCAAGTTGTTTCTGAAGCTCCAATCCCACAACTTCATTCTCTGCCTGCATATTTCAAGTTCACATGATTCAGTTGCGCGATAAAAACAAGGTCAATGTGGATCCTAGATGATGCACTGGTTAGCATTTGCCAAGACAACAATTTGCTGATGGGTAATCAGGTACTGATAAATGATGGTCATTTTCTGGAACATATCAGGAAGAGCTAATTTGTCCTAAAAATAGTACCATGAGACGTTATAAACTTGTAACATCAAGCATCTTCTTTTCTTCGTTTTAACTTTTAGAATCACAAACGTTCATTACTAGTCTTTAGATATAAATCTTTCAGGAGGACAGGTCTGACATGAAATGCTACACAAGCAGAAGAAACAGGAGAAAGCATAACATTTGCAACAATAGTATAATACACTAAAACAGGTTAAACTGCCATTAGCAGATACAATGAGACCACATCCAAGTGAAAATAGCAGATGTATAGTTGCAAATTACATGTTGCCATCTTGTATAGTTGGGAGTACTTTTCCTATAAATGAGGTGCTGCTGCATCCTTCTTTAGCTTTATCTTATGTTATGTGTAACAGATGCTTTAGTTTTCAAGTTTTTCATAATAAAGGGTGTTAGTGCCCTTTGGTTCAGAAATGCCAGCTGCATAATTCCTTGTGTAACTATTTTAGTAAGTTAGCCTATGTTCACTCATACTACTCTGATACTGATACCGTGAAACCGAAACATACCTGAAGTTCTTGAATTCTTTTCAACTGATCCTCTTCAGATGACAGTGGTAATGCAGCAACAAGAGCATCAAACTGCATGGAAGGGACAATGTTTTGTTTATTATTGTCAGAACAATATTGAAAGCAGTAACTAGAGGCACATTTCAGCACAAGTTCGGTCTCTTTAGAGATTAGCAAAATTGTGCTTCATGTTTGTGTACTACAGATGAAATACGGCATGACACTATTACATGATATAATCACAATCGCAGAAGGCGCAGAAGACAGAGAGTATAGTTAGCACGATACAGCCTGAGAAAGGAGAAGTATGCTGATCATAATGTCCATGTAAGACAAAACATGGGCACTTTCGCTATTCTATGTGCTCTAGCTGTACGACAGAAATGATAAAACAGACAAAGTTTCACTCAACCAGCAATGGTGTTGTAAGCATTACAGGTAAAACAGAAGAACAGTAAAAGAAACAGGAGCACGGATCATCTAACAGCTAGGTCGGCTAACCCAATATATCGATATCACGGACCTAACACAACATGCCATCCTAGTAATTCGGAACTATCACCCTCATCCTTCTATTAATCACAGCATATTTTGGGTTTAATAACACCTTATTGTTTTATATTGACAAAATTTAGGATAATTGATTGTAACCTGTTAGCTAGCAGCTTTGTCAAAATTTTGAGAGTGCAATTTAGGAGGGAAATTGGTCTAAAATTCATTGAGAGAAGAGGCAATATCTACGTTTGGAATCAGGATGATGAAGCAGTTGTTAATGCTTTACAGGTTTAGAGCCCACCCCTCTATGAAAATTTTCAGAGTTCATAAAAATCATATTTCACAATGTGCAAGCACTACTTCAGGAAATCAGTGTTGAAACCATTAGGGACAGTAGATCTGCTAGAGGGGAGGTTAGCGACCACTGGATTAATTTCATCATGGTGAAACGAGTGCTTCATTTTTCTAAATAAATGTTTAGGAACTCAGAATTCCTCGAGAAGGTGTCGAGCAGAGAATAGAAGGGGGGAGATGCGAGAGGGCACGGGATGCGCACCTTCTTTGCGGCGAGGACGAGAGCGTGGCTCATGGCCTTGGGTTGCTCGGCGAGGTCGAGAGCCGGCTGGGGCTGCGCTTGCGGTGGCTGCGGCGGCAGAGGTGCCGCCGGCGGCGCACCGGGCGCGGGCGGGGCCTGGGGCTGGGAGGCGGGGCCGTCGGGGTTAGCCGGGCCTAGGCTCAATCCTGGCTTCGCCACTCCGGTTAGGGTTCGGGTTGAGCGGGTCGGGGTAGCTGTTGGAGAGGCGGACGGGCGGGGCGTCGCGCTGCAGCGTGCCGAAGGTGTTGACGGCCACCATGGCCATCTCGTTGAGCTGCTCCTGCAGCTGCGAGATGATGTCCATGGCTGATCCCTCTTCTTCCTCCGCTCTTCTGCCTCCCCTCCCCTGTTTGTTTCTTCCGGGACTGACTTTTTTTTTTTTTTTTGAGAAACCCTTCCGGGACTGACCGGAGGTCGAACTAAACTCAGGTCTAGACCGTTTATGTGGGCTGGGTGTGTTACTTCAACGTAATCACGTTCAAGCCTGGCACAGACGATCTGCTAAGGACTGGATACCTCGTGGCCCATCTGCCCGGTAACTTTTTTTCTTTTGAAAGTCCATTTTTTCTCTTTGAAAAGTTCTTGTGTATTACTCACGGATTAAGGCTTACAATCTCGTCCAACAATGTTCATGACTTCCTCCCGACCAGAGCCTAACCAAACCGCAGTTCGGTTATTCAACCTACCAAAGTTAGCCATGAAATGACTCAGGGGTATAAGAGTGGCCCCGGTGGCACCTACTGTGACTCACTTGCTCTTTGCCGACGATTCCTTACTTCTGATTGAGGCATCGGAGAAGGGAGCGAGCGAGATTAGCCGAATCCTTCAAGTATATGAAGCGGGGTCTGGGCAAATAGTGAATGGAGACAAGTTGTCTATTATGTTCAGCAAGAATACCAAAACCACAGCGAAGAATGCAGTCATGTAGATCCTCGGTTTGCAACAGGAAACATCAAATGGGAAGTACCTTGGCCTCCCATGTACAATGGTCGATCAGTCACACAATGCCTTGAGTACATAAAGGAGTGGTTGTGGGCAAGAATTTCATGGCTGGCTGGAGCGTTTCCTATCGATGCAAGGCAAATAAATTATAGTTAGGTCTATGGCACAAGCGATACCGGCGCATGCAATGGGTTGTTTTCACCTTACAAAGGGTCTTTGTGAAGAGCTAAGTAACGTGATGTGCAAATACTGGTGGTCGCAACAGCAAGATGAAAAGAAGATGCATTGGGTCGGGTGGGAAAAGATGAAACTACCCAAAGAGGAGGGTGGCCTCGGCTTTAGACATCTATACTCGTTCAATCTGGTCATGCTAGCTCGACAAGTGTGGAGACTCCTACAATCCCCAGAGTCCTTGTGTGCACAAGTTACGCAAGCAAGGTACTACCCTGACGGTGACATCTTATCGGATGCTCCCGTGGCAGATATGAGCTACACTTGGCGAAGCATTCTCAAGGGTCTGGAAGTTGTCAAGGAAGGTTATATTTGGCGTGTAGGGTCAGGGGAGTATATAAAGATCTGGTTCGACTCCTAAGAGATCAGTCCATGAGACCAATCACGAGGCAGGGTGCAAACTTACTCACGCGGGTCTCCGAGTTGATTGATCCAAATTCTAACAGCCGGGATTCGGAGCTCATCAAGCAAACCTTTCAAGCCGAAGATGCAATCTTATTCTCTCTATTCCCGTCTTTGAGCAGCATGAGGATTTCGTTGTATGGCACTATGATTCTTGGGGCTTCTTCTTTGTGAAATCAGCGTACCGGGTGCACATTGACATGGTCAGACAACAAAGCAACATACCATAGGGAGAGGGAAGCGATCGGCTGGATTGGCGTAAGAAGGTTTGGTCTGGTATTTGGAAGACCAACTGCCCGGGCAAGGTCCAGCACTTTCTGTGGCGATTTGGGCATACCAGTCACCCTTTGCATATGAACATTGAACGAAGAGGTGTCGAGTTGGATACGCGTTGTGCAGTATGCGACCGTTTCTTTGAGGATGGTGGCCATTTCTTCTTCAGATGCAAGCTTGTTAAGGCAGTATGGCGCGAAATAGGCCTGGATGGTGAGCGGATCAAACTTATGGGGGCATCTTTGCCCCTGGAAGTGCTAAAGAAGGTCCTAGCCTTACCAAACACACAGAAGCTTCAGGTCGTCTGTCTTTTGTGGCGCTGGTGGAGTGAGAGGAATTGTATCAGACATGGTGAGAGGAAGATGACAGTGCAAGAATTTGTGAGCCAGGTCACCACTTTGACAGTTGAATGGTTGCTATTCCATGCACCTCCTGCCCGAGTCCCGGCTGTCATTCCATGCAAGTGGAAGCCCCCGCCACAAGATTGGGTCATGCTGAATTTCGATGCTTCTTTCATGGTGTCCACGGGATCCGGAGGCTGGGGGTGTATTGCCAGGGATGCAACTGACGACGTCCTATTTGCCACTGTTGGCATCCTCATGCACCAATCAGCGGCGCTGCATGCCGAAGCCGCGACCCTCATGAAAGCTATTAGTCTGGCAGAGGGTTCTAGAATGGGCCGAGTGATTTTTCATGACTGACTGCCTTCCACTGAAGCAGGCCATCAAATCAAGTACGAGAGATCGAAGCCAGCTCGAGAGCATCTTCCGGGAGTCCAAGTTTCAACTCCAAATGGGATTTAGGGCATCTCCAACGGCAACCCGCCAAAATCCTCCCGCATCCGTCCGCAGACAGGGGGGAGGGCCAGTCCGCGGACACGGATGCGGGAGGACGCCATCCAACCGTGGCCGCATATATTTTGACAACAACTCGAACAAACCGGACGAAATTCGTGCAAACACGGCCGGATTTCATATAAACATGACGGATTTTCATATAAACAGGACGGATTTCATTACATTTACATCAACTAAGCGGTGCTAGTCTGGCTCTGGAGGTATAATTAATACCTAATCTAAATGGTCGCCCACGGATCCCTTTGTCTTCCTCATGTCCGGCAGCCCGATCACCGGACTGCCAGGAGCCCCAGAGGTATATGCTTCAGCGCAAAGGACGACTCACTTCCCCACCGCTCATCGGAGTGGAACCCTCGGCTGATGCTTCAGAGGGAGGGGAAGGGGGCGCCCCCGCTTCCGTGGAGCCCATGCGGGGTCGACGAAGATCCTCCCAAAAAAAGAACCGGGCAAGACACCGGTTGTGTACGCCGCGTCGCCTCGGCGATGGCCTTCATGGGACCCAAGCGGCGGCGGCCTCCCGTGTTCTACTTCTCCTCGACGATGGCGGCGGACGCGGAGGCGTTGGCCACCGACTCATCGCTCTCCGCACACCCGGCTTCTGTCTCTGCCTGCATGGCGCGGTCGCAGGCACGGGAGGCGCGGTACGAAGCGGTGTCGTCGATGGCAGCGACGACGGCCGTGTCGCCGTGCTCCCCGCCGTGCTGGCGTGGAACAACTCGCCACTCCTCATCGAGCTGGGCTGGAGCGGTGAGTTACTGAACCACGCGTTAGCTTGGGGCGGCAACTGGCTCCGTCGGGCTAGGCGAGGGAGGTGAAGCAGCGAGCTGCCTCGCTCGTATCTGGCGGGCTCGGCGGGCCACCCAGCCGGCTTGTATGCCGGAGAACTGCTCTTCGGAAGCTATCGGAAGAGTGAAGAAAATGGTGATGGAGGAGATGGGGGAGCGGCGGAGGGGTGCGATTCTTGCCCGGCATCTGGCCTCGTTTAAATAGAGGGCGGACGGGAGGAGCTGGGCCGGCGTTGCGTTTAATGCCGGCCCGCTCATGAACGGACGTGTGGCCAGAGTAGGTTTCTCAACTTCCACGCGGGTTTAATGAAGGCGTTTGAATGCGGCGAGGAGGCGTGTTCAGCCGGGCATGCGGCGGGCGGCGCCCTCCGCCGGCGCGCCGCTTCAATGGCGGAAGCAGTGAGAGGTCGCGTCCGCCCTGAGCCGTCTTCAATGTGGAGCGGCGCGATCTACAGTGGCATGAATGCGGGCAGGTGGCGCCTGGCAGGAACGCGCGCGGGCGAGGGAGGAGGGGTTTTGGTGGGCCAGGGCGGTCAGAAGTGGGCTTGGGATCGGTCCGGACTCCCGCAAACCTCCCCCACTTTTGTCTCCGATTTGCGGGAGAAAACGCGTCCGGACCGCGCCGCGGACCGACGGAGATGCCCTATCTCCGACGGCAACCCGCAAAAATCCTCACAATCAAATAGCCGCATGCAAAGGGTACAGACGTTCAAATAGCCGCATGCAAAGGGTACAGACGTTCAAATAGCCGCATGCGGCATTAGTTCAAATTTAAAAAAGTTCAAATATTACATCCCAACATTGTTGTCCCCTTTCACCGTCCCACGAATCAGCGGCCGTGCCATATGCAAGCATCCGGAGTGCGGCCGTGCATTTCTGGTAACCAGAGAAGCCAATCGTTCCCACGGCGTCCTTCTTCAGGATGTAGTCATCGTAGAACCAGACGCCATGGTACAAACGATCGAAGACAGTCTTGCGCATCTGAAAACGCCGGTGAAAATGGTCAGCGAATAGTGCATCGGGGGCAAAGTAGTCGAGCATCAGTGTCAAATGCTTGCACGCCCTGTTGCGGTTGAGCACTCGATGACCCTTGATCGAGCCCTTAAAATTGAGAACATGCTCCTCCGCACGCTCCGCGTCTTCAAGGACCTCCTGCATCATCGCCGTCTCATCGGAGTACTCCTCCTCGTCCGACGAGCCGTCGGACGACTCAACATACTGCTCGTATATGTACTCGAAATCAGAATCTGACGACCCACAAGTATAGGGGATCAATCGTAGTCCTTTCGATAAGTAAGAGTGTCGAACCCAACGAGGAGTAGAAAGAAATGACAAGCGGTTTTCAGCAAGGTATTTTCTGCAAGCACTGAAATTATCGGTAACGAGTAGTTTGATAGCAAGATAATTTGTAACAAGTGACAAGTAGCAATAGTAACAAAGAGTGCAGTAAGGTGGCCCAATCATTTTAATAGCAAAGGACAAGCTGGAACGGTCTCTTATAATAAGTAAAGCGTTCTCGAGGACACATGGGAATTTCATCTAGTCACTTTCATCATGTTTGTTTGATTCACGTTCGCTACTTTGATAATTTGATATGTGGGTGGACCGGTGCTTGGGTGTTGTTCTTACTTGAACAAACCTCCCACTTATGATTACCCCCTCTCGCAAGCATCCGCAACTACGAAAGAAGAATTAAGATTTCTCTAAGCATAGCATTAAACATATGGATCCAAATCAGCCCCTTACGGAATAGCGCATAAACTAGGGTTTAAGCTTCTGTCACTCTAGCAACCCATCATCTAATTACTACTCCACAATGCATTCCCTTAGGCCCAAAGATGGTGAAGTGTCATGTAGTCGACATTCACACGACACCACTAAGGGAATCAACAACATACATATCATCAAAATATCGAACGAATACCAAATTCACATGATTACTTATGACAAGACTTCTCCCATGTCCTCAAGAACAAAAGTAACTACTCACAAATCATATTCATGTCCAAGATCAGAGAGGTGTTGAATAGCATAATAGATCTGAACATATAATCTTCCACCAAATAAACCAACTAGCATCAACTACAAGGTGTAATCAACACTACTAGCAACCCACAGGTACCAATCTGAGGTTTTGAGACAAAGATTGAATACAAGAGATGAACTAGGGTTTGAGATGAGATGGTGCTGGTGAAGATGTTGATGAAGATTAGTCCTCCCACGATGAGAGGATCGCTAGTGATGTCGATGGCGACGATTTCCCCCTTCCGGAGGGAAGTATCCCCGGCAAAATCTCTCCGCCGGAGAGCAAAAGTGCTCCTGCCCAAGTTTCGCCTCGAGACGGCGGCGCACCATCCCGAAAGTCTTCTCTATATTTTTTCTAGGGCAAATGGACTTATATACCAGAAAATGGGGGCCAGAGGCTGGCCAGGGGCCCCACGAGGTACCAGGGCGCGCCCTGGTGCCTCGTGGGCACCTGGGTGGCCCCCTCTGGTACTTCTTGCTTCCAGTATTTTTTATTTATTCCAAAATAAATCTCCGTAAAATTTCAGCTCATTTGGAAATGTGCAGAATAGGTATCTCTGACATAGCTTTTTCAGGTCCAGAATTCCAGCTGCCGGCAATCTCCCTCCTTGTGTGAATCTTGCATATTAAGAGAGAAAAGGCATTAGAATTGCTCCACCAAGTGTTATATTGATTAAAAACACTATAAATAACAGTAGCAAAACATGATGCAAAATGGACGTATCAACTCCCCCAAGCTTAGACCTCGCTTGTCCTCAAGCGAAAGCCGATATCGATAATCATGTCCACATGTTTAGAGAGAGAGGTGTCGATAAAAATAAAATACGAACATAGTAGCATCATGATCATTATTATAACAGCAATATTTATTATCATAAACTTCTCATAAGCAAGTAACAATTCATCACAACAATGGAGTATAAGGCATAAACTTTCTTGAAAATTAACAAACTATGTTCTCAATCAACAATGCAATTGCAATTCATCATATTTTCAGGAAGGGTCTCGTGTAGGAGCTATTTAGCAAGTCCACATACTCAACCATCATTTAGTCTTCTATGGTTGCTAATACTCATGACATATATATGGAGCAAAAAGTTTCAGCCAGACACATAGAAAGATAGGGGCTTGTGAGTTCGCCTCCCAACTTATTCACCTCAAGGGTGATGTCAACAATAATAACTCATGATCACTCATATCCAACTGGATATATATGCCTAGATCTTTCCCCACTACATGATGCTTACAAAGGAGAAAAATAAAAAGGAAGTAGAGGAGAACACTATTGACTCATACATAAAAAGTAAATACATAAAAGTAAATGATAGGCCCTTCGTAGAGGGAAGCAGAGGTTGTCATGCGCTTTTTATTGTTGGATGCAAGAGCTCTTAATGCAAAGGAACGTCACTTTATATTGCCCCTTGTGATAGCAACCTTTATTATGCAGTCTGTCGCTTTTATTTCTTTACCATCACAAGTTCGTACAAAGCTTATTTCCCTTACAATAAAAGTTCAGACATATTTAGAGGTAATTTTTATTGCTTTTTGCACCGATGACAACTTACTTGAAGGATCTTATTCAATCCATAGGTAGATATAGTGGACTCTCATGACATGAAACTGAGTTTAAGGGTTTTGGATGCACAAGTAATATCTCTACTTGGTGCGGATTTTTGGCTAGCAAAGATATTGGGCAAGCACCACATGTTGGAGGATCTATAACAATATAACTTCTATGTGAATATGAACAAACATAATTCATTACGTTGTCTTCCTTGTCCAACGTCAACAATTTGACATAAAATACTTAATGGGGGCTCACAATCATAAAAGATGTCCAAGATGGTATATTTGCATGTGAATCTTCTCTTCCCTTATTAACTTTTTCATGAATTGCATCATTGACTAATGCTATGTTTGTTAACTTCCAATAAATTTTACCACTTATACTTTTATTTATGTAATGTCATTACTTTCCATAAGATTAGCATATGATCTTTTTCATTATTTTCATTGCTAGAATTGAAACATGAAAGTAAAGAAGCAAAAACTCAAACTACTCTTTATTATATAACTCTCAACTCGATTACATAGATAGATAGATCACGAAGCTAACACTCGAAAATAGATCATACTAAACTTTTATTCAACTAGATCACGAAATAACTAAGGATCGAACTAAAAATAGGTAATGATAATAAAAGTGATGGTGATACGATACCGGGGCACCTCCCCCAAGCTTGACACAAGCCAAGGGGAGTGCCCATACCCATGTACTCAAGTTTCCTTCTTCGATGATGGTGGTGGTGGTGAAGTAGTGGGCTTGTCCTTCAGTTTCCGCTTCAGAACATAGTTTTCTTCCTTCAACTTGCTAATTTCTTGCTCAAGCTCCATTATCTTCTCACATAGTGCGTTCTTGTTTTCCTGTAAAAGACGGAAAGGGATAAATTGGATCTTAGATTTGTTTACTGTGTTTGGGAGGCTCGACTTCTTGAACTCCACATGCATATCTCCGGGTTGAGGTAGAGGAGCATCGTCTTCATCCGAGCTCACGTCTTCCGTTCCCTTCATGTTGACATCTCGCTCCTCCTCCGCGGACCATCCATAGTGATCCATATCCCCATAGATCCTTGGATTTGTAACATAATGTGATACGAAGCTCTCTCCATCTGAATCTTGGGACGATATACTTTCGAATCTGCCAGAAAAATAGCACGAAAGAAGAACAGAGGAGATTTCTGCGATACGGTGGTCAAAACGTCCGGGAATATATATAATGATTTTTTATCTTGCAAAACAAGTAATCCAGGAGAAAACGAAGTCGGGAAGGCTCACGAGGGGCCCACGAGCCGCCAGGGCGCGCCTGGGGGGGTGGCGCGCCCTGGTGCCTCGTGGGCACCAGGTGGGTCCTCTCGGCTGTTTCTTATTTTTGTATTTTTTCTAATATTCCAAAACTGACAGAAAGTATTTTTATGGAATTTTTGGAGTCGGTTTACTTACCGTATCACATACCTCTTCCTTTTCAGGGTTCTGGAGTGTTCCGGAAGGTCTCTCTTATGTATTCCTCCGGTGTAATTGTTTCAATAACATTAGTTTTAACATTAATGGGGGTACCTGAAATGTAGTGCTTAATTCTTTGCCCATTCACCACTCTCGGATTAGTGCCTTCGGAGTTGTTTATTTTGATGGCTCCGGAGCGATAAACTTCTTCGATGATATACGGTCCTTCCCATTTAGAGAGGAGTTTTCCTGCAAAGAATCTCAAACGAGAGTTGTACAATAGAACTTGCTCACCTACTTTAAATTTCCGTTTTTGAATTCTTCTATCATGCCACCTTTTAACTTTTTCTTTAAACAATTTGGCATTTTCATAAGCTTGGGTTCTCCATTCATCTAATGAGCTAATATCAAATAACCTCTTTTCACCGGCAAGTTTAAAATCATAATTTAGTTCTTTAATTGCCCAATATGCTTTATGTTCTAACTCAAGAGGTAAATGACATGTTTTTCCATAAACCATTTTATAAGGAGACATACCCATAGGATTTTTATAAGCAGTTCTATAAGCCCATAATGCATCGTCAAGTTTCTTAGACCAATTCGTTCTAGATCTATTGACGGTTTTCTGCAGAATTAATTTTATTTCTCTATTGCTCAATTCAACTTGACCACTAGTTTGAGGGTGATAGGGAGATGCAATTCTATGGTTGACATCTGTTAGGATCGAGAGTATATCGACCAGAGGGGGGTGAATGGGAGATTCAAAATTTCTTCGGAATGTTTTGAACCGATCCCAAACACAGCAGTGGAAATTAAGTTCGGTAGCAATGCACTTGTTTTATCTCGCTATAGGGGACCAAATCTATCGGTGTAGACTGAAGCAATTCTATCAAGCGATGAATATCACAAGTTTGACATGGTCGATGGAAATGCAATTAACAATCAGGAACACAATTACGAGAGAAAACTAGATATGACTGTGATAGAAATGCATTGGGAATGATGACTAGGTGAATGAATATAGCATGAATGAAATCACAGTTGTACAACACTTCGAAGAAAATCAGTCAGAGATGATGCAATGTAATAACGAGAATCTGACAGACAATTGAAGAACTGTGATTGATCAGATACAACTATCGGCACAGAGCACGAATGTTTACTGCTGAAGGAAATGCAGTAATGTAAAGCGAACCAGTGGTGCTCGATGGCGACAGAAGGATTTGGTAGACTAGTTCGCCCTTCTGCCAAAGGACTACGTCTGGTTGGAGGGGTTGTGATTTAACACAGAGGATAAACTCTCCTCGCCCTGTTCTCCATCAACTTCGGAGCTGATCAGACTCCAGTTGATTTCACTCGTGGTAGATACTTGTCGGCGATCTCCAAACCTTCACTGAAGATAAACTCTCTTCAGTTCTCTTCGCGAACCACAATACTCTTGGTTGCTGAAGATCTCGCTCGGTGAAGACAATACTCTTCGACACTCGAGCCGACACCTATCCGTCTAGAGAGTGGGCAGCTCTCAAGAGTAATAGGTACAAGAACCCTAACTCAGAACTACTGTGATGCTCAACCACTGTCTAAGTTTCGGTTCTTGATTTTTCTCTCGGTGGATTTTAAACTCAAATCTCTCGGAGAGGGGTTGCTCAATCAATCTTCTCAGAAATCTTAAGCGGAGCAGGCAACGGGCAACATTGGAGCGGGGTGGCTATTAATAGCCGCAGCCTTCCCTGATGGGAAATGACCAAATTGGACATGTGGAGCAGCCAATGGCCGAACGACACGAGTCCAACGGTCGGAAATTGAGCACAACGGTAACATTACGTGCGGAGCAAGTAATGCTAACTCCTCAGTTCGAAAGATATCTCCCACAGCGAAGAAGAACAGCGTCTCTTGCTGGTAGGTAATCATTCGAAGCATAAAGAGATTTCTCTCGGTCTCGCATAGGTTTGGGCTAAGCATCACAGCGGATCTAAGCTTCGAGAACCTATACCCCTCTTAATAGTACGGAGGTCCTATGACTCAAATTAATGAAAGAAGAATGATGAAAAGAATGCTACGTCTTCACTTCATCTTCGTCTTCCATCGCTGCAGTCAATTTCTTCGGACGCGATCACCGAACTGATTGCTTTACGTCAGCAATAAACTTTCGAGGGGTCATCTCCTTCACTTCATTCTTCTTCGACTAAGATTCTGAAACGATGTAGCTCATTCATCTTCTTCGACATAGATAATCTTCGGTGAAGTTCCTCGAACTGATCACCTGAGACAGCATTCTCTTCGGCACTGCATGGACTATTTCTTTCTGTGTGCACTAGCAAACAAATCAGTCCATGCCTGTTTCTGTCAACAATCTCCAAAACGCATGAGGGCAAGTATTGCACCAACAACATCATATTTAGCAAGCAATTTACGGAATGCACCATGAATAAAATGTGAACCACCATCAGTTATTAAATATCTAGGGACTCCGAACCTTGGGAAAATAACTTCTTTAAGCATTTTAATAGAAGTGTTATGATCAGCACTACTAGTTGGGATAGCTTCTACCCACTTAGTAACGTAATCAACAGCAACTAAAATATGAGTATACCCATTGGATTTAGCAAAAGGTCCCATAAAATCGAATCCCCAAACATCAAATGGTTCAATAGCAAGTGAATAATTCATACGCATTTCCTGACGTCTACCAACATTACCAATTCTTTGACATTCATCACAAGATAGGACAAACTTACGAGCATCCTTGAAAAGAGTAGGCCAATAAAAACCAGATTGTAATACCTTGTGTGCAGTTCTGTCTCCCGCATGGTGTCCTCCGTAAGCCTCGGAATGACACTTCCGTAGGATTTGTTCCTGTTCATGCATTCATTCATCATAAAGTGGCACTTCTCCCAATTCAATACAAAATTAGTTTCTTCACATCTCTGCAAAATTCGATCAAGGTTGCTTAAGCAATCATCAAAAGAAATTCCGTAAACGGAAAAATCATCCATGAACACCTCAACAATCTTTTCACAAAAGTCAAAGAATATAGCAGTCATACATCTTTGAAAGGTAGCAGGTGCATTGCATAAACCAAAAGGCATACGTCTATAAGCATAAGTTCCAAAAGGACAAGTAAAGGTGGTTTTCTCTTGATCGGGTTGTGATACGGGTATTTGAGAAAAACCGGAATAACCATCTAGGAAACAAAAGTGTGTATGCTTAGACAATCTTTCTAACATTTGATCAATAAAAGGTAAGGGGTAATGATCTTTTCTAGTAGCTTTACTTAATTTTCTAAAATCAATTACCATCCTATAACCAGTTACAATTCTTTATGGAATGAGTTCATTTTTATCATTAGGAACAACGGTGATACCTCCTTTCTTAGGGACACAATGAACGACACTTACCCATCTACTATCAGCTATGGGATATATGATACCTGCTTCCAAAAGTTTCAATATTTCGGTTCTTACCACCTCTTTCATCTTAGGATTTAATCGTCGTTGGTGGTCGACAACTGGTTTAGCATCAGGCTCCATATTAATTTTGTGCTGACATAGAGTGGGACTAATGCCCTTATGATCATCAAGAGTATATCCAATAGCAGCTCGGTGCTTCCTCTGAGTTTTTAGTAATCTATTTTCTTCATGCGTTGAAAGTTTAGCACTAATAATAATAGGATATATCTTCTTTTCATCAAGATAAGCATATTTCAACGTATCAGGCAATTGCTTCAATTCAAATACAGGATCACCCTTAGGTGGAGGAGGGCCTCCAAGAGTTTCAACAAGCAAATTGTGTTTAAGTATAGGTGGTTGATCAAAGAACATCTTATCTATTTCATTTCTTTCATTCATATGCATATCGTTTTCATGGTCTAGCAAATATTGTTCTAACGGATCAGTAGGAGGTACGGCAATAGAAGCAAAACCAATAATTTCATCTTTACTAGGCAATTCTTTATCATGAGGTTGTCTACGAAACTTGGAGAAATTAAACTCATGAGATATATCACCAAACTTAACTCGAACCTTTTCTTTAACACAATCAATTTCAGCATTAACGGTATTCAAGAAAAGGTCTACCAAATATAATGGGACAAAAGTTATCCTGTTGTGAACCAAGTACTAAGAAATCAGTAGGGTATTTGATTTTACCACACAAGACTTCAACATCTCTAACAATCCCAAGTGGTGTAATAGTATCTCTATTCGCTAGCTTAATAGTAATATCAATATCTTCAATCTCAACAGGTGCAATATCATGCATTACTTCTTGATATAAAGAAAATGGAATAGCACTCACACTAGCACTCATATCACACAAACCATGATAGCAATGATCTCCAATCTTAACAGAAATAACAGGCATGCCAACTACGGGCTTGTTCTTGTCTAACATATCTCGTTCATTTCTAACAGGTTTAGCAATTCTAGCAGCCTCGTCACAAAAGTAAATAACATGCACATCTATATTATCGACTAAGAGATCTTTAACCATAGCAACATCAGGTTCAACTTTAATTTGTTCAGAGGGTCTAGGTGCTCTAATATTACTTTTGTTAAACACAGTTGAAGCTTTAGCATGTTCCTTAATCCTAACAGAAAAATGTGGTTTCTCAATATAAGCAGTAGGCACAACTAGATCAACATGGTAAACAATTGTTTCTTCTTTAACACTAACAGGTTCCTCAATCTTTTCTTTAATAGGGGGATGATATTTAAACCACTTCTCCTTAGGGAGATCAACATGAGTAGCAAATGATTCACAAAAGGAAGCTACTATCTCAGAGTCAAGTCCATATTTAGTGCTAAACTTATGAAAAGCATCGGTGGTCATAAAAGATTTAACACAATCGAACTCAAGTATTACACCTGACTCATTACCTTTGTCGAGTTCCCAATCTTTAGAGTTGCGTTTAATTCTTTCCAGAACATCCCATCTGAATTCAATAGTTTTCTTCATAAAGGAGCCAGTCGAAGAAGAATCGAGCATAGTTTGATTATCATGAGAGAGCCGAGCATAAAAATTCTGTAAGATAATTTCTTTTGAGAGCTCATGAT
This sequence comes from Elymus sibiricus, assembly GCA_039707655.1. Lineage (NCBI taxonomy): Eukaryota > Viridiplantae > Streptophyta > Magnoliopsida > Poales > Poaceae > Elymus > Elymus sibiricus. The sequence continues at coordinate 300,026,398 of CM077676.1, read as the reverse complement.
TGGGGCATGTGTACATCATGTACTTAAGCCTCCCCCAAGCTTGAGCGATGCTTTCTCCTTCACGAGGCCAAAAATTATATATATAATTCCGATCACGATGAACCAAATGCATAGGATAAAATTTCTGATGGAATTCTAGTTTCAATCGGTTCCAGTCCCATGTATCAGTATCATCACATAGCCTATACCAAATCAATGCCTTTCCCTCCAAAGATAAAGGGAATAGTTTCTTCTTAACTCCATCTCCGGATAAACCTGCAAGCTTAAACAATCCACAAATTTCATCCACATAGATCAAGTGCATATCAGGATGTACCGTTCCATCTCCTGCATAAGGATTAACTAGCAGTTTCTCTATCATGCCCGGAGGGATCTCATAATAAATATTTTCAGTAGGTGCAGTAGGTTGAGGAGCAACTATTTGTGTTTCCGGTCGAGGTGAAGATACCCCGAACAAACCCCTCAAAGGATTACTTTCCATAGTGACAAGTGACAGTAAATTTTAGCACATAATATAAATGTTTCCTTACCAAATTCCACTCACCAAAGGCGTTTCACTTCCCGGCAACGGCGCCAGAAAAGAGTCTTGATGACCCACAAGTATATGGGATCAATCGTAGTCCTTTCGATAAGTAAGAGTGTCGAACCCAACGAGGAGCAGAAGGAAATGACAAGCGGTTTTCAGCAAGGTATTTTCTGCAAGCACTGAAATTATCGGTAACGAGTAGTTTGATAGCAAGATAATTTGTAACAAGTGACAAGTAGCAGTAGTAACAAAGAGTGCAGCAAGGTGGCCCAATCCTTTTTATAGCAAAAGGACAAGCCGGAACGATCTCTTATAGTAAGTAAAGCGTTCTCGAGGACACATGGGAATTTCATCTAGTCACTTTCATCATGTTTGTTTGATTCGCGTTCGCTACTTTGATAATTTGATATGTGGGTGGACCGGTGCTTGGGTGCTGTTCTTACTTGAACAAACCCCTCACTTATGATTACCCCCTCTCGCAAGCATCCGCAACTACGAAAGAAGAATTAAGATTTCTCTAACCATAGCATTAAACATATGGATCCAAATCAGCCCCTTACGGAATAGCGCATAAACTAGGGTTTAAGCTTCTGTCACTCTAGCAACCCATCATCTAATTACTACTCCACAATGCATTTCCTTAGGCCCAAAGATGGTGAAGTGTCATGTAGTCAACGTTCACACGACAGCACTAAGGGAATCAACAACATACATATCATCAAAATATCGAACGAATACCAAATTCACATGATTACTTATGACAAGACTTCTCCCATGTCCTCAAGAACAAAAGTAACTACTCACAAATCATATTCATGTCTAAGATCAGAGAGGTGTTGAATAGCATAATAGATCTGAACATATAATCTTCCACCAAATAAACCAACTAGCATCAACTACAAGGTGTAATCAACACTACTAGCAACCCACAGGTACCAATTTGAGGTTTTGAGACAAAGATTGAATACAAGGGATGAATTAGGGTTTGAGATGAGATGGTGCTGGTAAAGATGTTGATTAAGATTAGTCTTCCCACGATGAGAGGATCGCTGGTGATGTCGATGGCGACGATTTCCCCCTCCCGGAGGGAAGTATCCCCGGCAGAATCTCTCCGCCGGAGAGCAAAAGTGTTCCTGCCCAAGTTTCGCCTCGAGACGGCGGCGCACCGTCCCAAAAGTCTTCTCTATATTTTTTCTAGGGCAAATGGACTTATATACCAGAAAATTGGGGCCAGAGGCTGGCCAGGGGCCCCACGAGGTACCAGGGCGTGCCCTGGTGCCTCGTGGCACCTGGGTGGCCCCCTCTGGTACTTCTTGCTTCCAGTATTTTTTATTTATTCCAAAATAAATCTCCGTAAAATTTCAGCTCATTTGGAGATGTGTAGAATAGGTATTTCTGACATAGCTTTTTCAGGTCCAGAATTCCAGTTGCCGGCAATCTCCCTCCTTGTGTGAATCTTGCATATTAAGAGAGAAAATGCATTAGAATTGCTCCATCAAGTGTTATATTGATTAAAAACACTATAAATAACAGTAGCAAAACATGATGCAAAATGGACGCATCAGAATCCATTGCTAAAAAGAAGAAGGGACAACTCTTTTCAGCTCCGGCGATTCATCGAACAGTTGCCGGGCACGGTAGAGAGTGGTACCTGGCGGAGCGGTCGGGGGACAGGGGTTGAACGGAGAGGAGAAGCGGCGGGGAGCCCTACTGGAGCGCCGGAGGTGACGGAGACGCAGAGTTGCGGCAGGGGTGTGGCGTGGTGGCCGGGGTGGTGGAGCGGCAGCGAAGGCAAGAGAGAAAGAAGGAAGGAGAGAAAACGGGGAGGATGGAGTCACGGGGTCCGGGAAGGGTTTTGGGTGGGCCGGGCGTGTCGGATTCGTACGTTTCGCATGTCCGGACTCCCGCAAACCTCTCAAACTTTTGTCTCTGGTTTGCGGGAGAAATCGTGTCCGGACCGCGTCGCGGACCGATACAGGCCCGCGTTGGATGGCTCTCGCGGTCCGGACAGCGTTGTCCGGACGGATGCGGGCAGTTTACGGGTCAGCCTTGGAGATGCCCTTATAGAGTATAAAATTAGTTTTGATCGCCATGAATGTAATGTCCCAGCTCATTTGATCGCCATGGTTCTGGGTTGGCTCTGGTAGTGATCGCATGTGGATCACTAACCTGCCCCCGGATGTACTCGGTGATGTGGCCGACGATATTGCCACGTCCACTAGTTAATGGATGACTACGACAATGAAGCAGATTAGGGAGGGCACTCTGTCCATCCACCAGATCCTCTCTTTTCGTTTGTACGTGAAGTTGCTATCGCATTCAGAGAGATGGTCTCCTGCGAGTTGGCTCCTTCCGGATGGCGACGTGGCCCGGCCGGCGGTGGGTGGGTGGTGCAGTGCAGTATATTACTAGCAGCGTGCTGCATCATCCGTCCGGACCAGCTACTCGTCTTGGGTTGATCCTTGACCAGTGAAGGACGACGTACACGTACTACGTTGGCAACACGGTGTCGTGCCGGGATCTCGTGGTAATTACTCTAGTAGGTAGGTGAAAAGACGCCACCGACGTTGTTTCGTGCTGCTGCGTGCGGTGGTGGCATCGGCAAGGCGTCGACCGGACCGACGACGTGCCCTTCTGATATTTGACTAAGCGACGCCGTCATGGAAGCGCAGTTTGCGACTGCGAGTGATGCGAGGAGGAGGGAGGAGGTGTGTGATTGCGAGTTTGCGACTGCTGCTCGTGTACAGGTGCTGGGACATGAGGCTGGGAGGAGGTTGATGGGAATGGGTCATCGATCTGCGAAGCTGCTGCCCGGGAACGTTGTTTCTTTTCGGGAGAGTTCGGTGAAGATAGGGCTGCGAGCAACAGTACATGCATGTCGGTCCTTGGCTCGGAGCAACCGTGGCTAACTGTTGCAGTTTGCTTTGGAGAAGTGCCACGTTTATATTAATAACATCACCAAATTACAACAAATGTATCATGTCTCGAGAAACCCAAAGATAGAGCACACACAAAAAAGTAAAGGAAACACTTTCAACAAAGGAAATTCACAGAAAAATTCTTCTTCATCCATGCAACCACAAACACATTGACCAAAAACTTTGACCACCGCCCGGAGAGAAGAAACGGTCTTCACTAAGCCAAGATCCAAGAGAAAGCCATATCAGCAAAGCTATGTTGTGAGCCTTTGAATAAGCACCCCATCGCGAACGACACCGCACTTGTCATTGTGGGCTATCGGCCGGAGCAAAATCTCCAGCCCTCTTGGATCGCGAGCCTGAAGGTCTCGAACGACGCGGCCGCCGAGAGGCTCCAGAACCGTCAACCATCTTCCGCCGCCGAAGAAACTCTTGGTGTCGCTAGAGATACACATGTACATCATGCGGGGCGAAATCAACAAAGAGTTCGGAAATCTTGTGAAGTTTTCTCACTAAATAAAACGCGTCCATCAAGGTGCTTAAATTAAAATGCAAGATTTGAAAGCTGAAACCAAGTTAGTAGAGTGTTTGTAATACATTAAAATGCTTGGTGGGGATATGAAAGTGGCTATTGGTGTTTTCCAATAAAAGACCTGGTCAGTGAGATGCAAAACTGGTTTATCTCGATATTGTTTATTTTTAGGTTGCTCAGCAAATGTGCCATGTGGTGTAAAACTTGATTATCGACTACAATTAAGTGCATATAAGTGATATACTTGTATATGATTTTTCAAACCATTATGCCTGATTTGATTCTCTGAACAAGGACGACGGCGACGACAACAGTAAGCTATAAACAATTGTTGATGAATATTTAACTTCGATATCTTTATTTTGCCATCATCTTAGCTGCTTTGAGTCAGGCAACCCAAATCTCCCGTACTTATCCAAAACCTCCCATACTTATCTCTTCTATTTAGAAAAGATGTAATGTAGATTAAAGAAAACATAATGTTAGCTCCTCTTCGGTCCAACTTTAAGTATGTTTATTCTTTCTTTTTTCCGTTTTTATTTTTTCCTTTCTCCTCTCATTTTTTCCAACTATTTACCCTGAAAACCCTCGAAACCATCTCATCTCTTAATGACTCATTAAATTATTTCATGAGTCATTAAGAGATGGGGTAGTTTTGAGTTGTATAGAGACTACATCATTTAATTCGTACATTGTATAGAGGCTGTGTCATTTAATTTGAATCAGAGGGAGTGATATTTTTGGCAAAGCAATAAATACTTATCAAATGAATGTTTATTAAATATCTTACTTTATAAATAATAATATTAATATGAATAGATAAAATCATGATCACATGAGCAGAGGAGTATTACATCCGTCCTGATTTATTAGTCCCATTGTATTTTGGGTCAAAGTTTGACCACATATTTGATTAGGAAAATGTTAATGCATGCCATAAAAAATTATATAACGGTCGTGATAAAAATTAATGCATGTCATTAAAAAATATTTTGGGTTAAAGTTTGATCATGTATTTAACTAGCAAAATATTAATGCATGTCATTAAAAATTATAATAACGATAGTGATAAAAATACATCGCATCAAAAAATATTTTGGGTCAAAGTTTGACCACGTATTTTACTAGTAAAACCAGAACGAAGGTAGTAGCAATTTTCCTCGTGTTTTCATGATCTGCATGAAATATACTCTCTTCGTCTCAAAATAAGTGTTTAGTACAAAAATTTGAGACATTTATTTTGGGTGTATAAAATATAAGTGATTGGTATATAATACGGTCGGTGGAGGATGACCCACGTAGGACCATTGACGTGGACCCGAGCGCGGACACACACACACAGTAGGCGGCTCTGCCATCGCGACGAGAGAGGCTGCCGTCCCGACCCGGCTCCCAGATCTTGTGGGCCTTACCTAACTTCAACTTCAAAAAAAAAAAAAAAGATCTTGTGGGCCTTACCTTAGAAGAAAAATGATCCTCAAGCGCACCCGGTGCACCAACACCGGCGCCAGCCCTCCGCCCTCCCATAGCCCCCTGCCGGTACACCAGGCTCACGTGTCCCACCACCAACCCCGCGGGAAATGTTCCAAGGCGACCGGTTTATATACCCGCCGGGTACACCCTCGTGTTAGGCACCCACTCTCCATCATCATCATTCTTTAATCCCCTCCGATTTAATCCTTGCCTTCTTTCTCTCTGCCACTCGCCGCAGCCAATGGCCGCCTCGGCTATCAGAAACCCTAGCCCAGCCGCCGCCGTCGCCGCACCCCTGCCCTCCCGCGCGGTGCTGCGGATGGTGACGCCGTCGGCCCGGAGAGGCGCGTCCGTCGTGGCGTCCGCGTCAATGCGGCCGGCCAAGGCGGTGGCGGCGGAGGCGCCCTCCCCCGTCGCCGACAGGGTGAACGGGGCCGAGGTGTCGGGGGCGGGCATCGCGAGACCCGACGCGCTCGGGAGGTTCGGCAAGTTCGGGGGCAAGTACGTGCCGGAGACTCTCATGCACGCCCTCACCGAGCTCGAGGCCGCCTTCCATGCGCTCGCCGACGACGAGGACTTCCAGGTAAACACGAGAGCCCCCTGTTCCCGACGACCTGGTGCATTCATTTTTGTGCGATTCATCGTCCGCGGCACCATTTCGTCGGCGATATGGGCGATTTGATGGCTCATCTGTAGGAGGATTTTATCCTGCCTGCAGCATTTGGGGTTTGATTTGATTATTATCTGTTTAGCTATTAGTTGCAGTTTTGCCATGTTTCAGTTGTGGTAGTTGAGAGCGGTCACATCTAAATCGCACAACAGATTGTCCTTTGAAACGGTTGTTCCACTGTATTTGATTTGCCAGCAGATTCGGCTTTTATTTAGTCCCTTTCTGGGAGCCGCCTCCACATACTTTGGAAATGTGTGTTTGACTGCATTTGATTGGTAGTTGCGCCGATCAGAGAGGAAGTGCGATCATAGGGCCTTGCCTTTTGTGTATGGTGTCAGAATCAAAGCTTGGAGAATTTGGGTTTACGATAGTCATGTAGTATTGCCCTGTAATCAAGCGAATAAATAATTGCCAGCCATGTTGGATAGGGAGCTTATGGAAAGGCAGGTATTTGTATTTTGACACCACATTTCTTCTATCTGCAGAAAGAACTTGATGGTATCCTCAAGGATTACGTGGGCCGCGAGAGCCCGCTATACTTTGCGGAGCGCCTGACGGAGCACTACAAGCGTGCTGATGGCACTGGCCCACTGATTTACCTCAAGAGGGAGGATCTGAACCACACCGGTGCTCACAAGATCAACAATGCTGTGGCACAAGCTCTGCTTGCCAAGAAGCTTGGGAAGCAGCGTATTATTGCTGAGACTGGGGCTGGCCAGCATGGGGTTGCCACTGCAACAGTGTGTGCTCGGTTTGGGCTGCAGTGCATCATCTACATGGGTGCACAAGATATGGAGAGGCAGGCGCTTAACGTTTTCAGGATGAAGCTTCTTGGGGCAGAGGTATGTGCGGAGCTTGTATCATCCATATGCCTTATCTCTGGAGAATATGCCTTTGTGTTTCCAATTATCTGTTGCGGCTATTACTTATTTGGCAAAATAAGCTGTGAGATGTAGAATTCTGCTGTGGAAGAATTCTTGTTAGGCTTGTTCGTTTGTTTCTCATCATGGGTGTGTCCTCGCACAGGTAAGGCCAGTACATTCGGGGACTGCAACGCTGAAGGATGCTACCTCGGAGGCCATCCGTGACTGGGTCACTAACGTAGAGACCACACACTACATTTTGGGCTCAGTTGCGGGTCCACACCCATACCCGATGATGGTGAGGGAGTTCCATAAGGTGATTGGCAAGGAGACCCGTAGACAGGCGATGGACAAGTGGGGTGGCAAGCCTGACGTGCTGGTTGCTTGTGTTGGTGGTGGATCAAATGCCATGGGTCTCTTCCATGAGTTTGTTGATGATCAGGATGTAAGACTGATTGGAGTGGAGGCTGCTGGTCATGGTGTAGACACTGACAAGCACGCTGCAACATTGACAAAGGGGGAAGTCGGAGTTCTCCATGGATCTCTGAGTTACGTATTGCAGGATGCTGATGGACAAGTGATTGAACCCCACTCCATCAGTGCTGGGTAAGTATTCTGATGTTAAGCTGGAAGCATTTTTCTTTTCTTACATCAAGTGGGCTTATTATACATTGTTTCAATTTCATAGGTTGGATTACCCAGGTGTTGGACCTGAGCATAGTTTCTTGAGGGATATTGGACGTGCTGAATATGATAGTGTAACAGATCAGGAGGCATTAGACGGTATGTTTGTGTACCATTTATGTTTCCTTGTTTCCTTGTCATGCTTGATCACTTGCTCTATTTATCCTGCATACTGGCTGCAGTCGATTTTCCTCCAATTGACTTCTAATCCATCTATTAAATGTTGATAGTAGTTCTGAATGACATCCTGAGTGTTTTCAATTTTCTTCATGTGAGTGGAACAAGTATGTGGTTTAGGCACCATCGCTGGTCTAGATTTACATGTGAATTTGGATGGTACACAGTAGGCATTACTGAAGGTTAAAACTCTTGAGATAGTTAGTTTCAGTTTACAGCTGCAGAGCTGCTGAACTTATTTTATAATATGCTGTGGAAAAATAGCCATGCAAGGAGGAAAAAAGGTTAGCCAAACAAAAAAAAAATTAAGTAAATGCTGGTTGGAGAAGCTGGATTATCTAATCCACCTCGATACCAAACACTACTTAAGTCATCAGAAAGTGACTGTTTTAAAACGTTCTGAATCGTTAGCTTACAAAACGTTGGGAGTAGCTGAAAGTGACTGTATTACAGAAAAATAATAGCTGTTGTTTTAAGATGTTCTGAATTGCTAGCTTCTAAACCTTCACCGACTGATGTTAAACACATGGTCAATTGCGATCTTGGATATTGCAATACATAATGAATGCACGAGAGAAATAACACGTGATTGTTTTGACATGCTGAATCAGTAGCATGTATGCGCACATGGTTGATGTTGCAATCTTTAATACTTCAGCACACAATGAGCGTAATACCAAGGTATCTGCAAGTGACTGAATTATAGAAAAATAACACGTGATTGTTTTGACATGCTGAATCAGTAGCATGTATGTGCACATGGTTGATGTTGCAATCTTTAATACTTCAGCACACAATGAGCGTAATACCAAGGTATCTGCAAGTGACTGAATTATAGAAAAATAACACGTGGTATTTTTTAACATGCTGAATCCACTAACTTAACATGCTTGATGTTTCCATCTTAGATATTGGCTGCAAGTAACCACATTATTGAAAAATAAGATGGTGCTAACTTGGCAGCTTCCATTTCCTCACCCGACAGTGTTAAGTAATAGGCTTGAATATTGCAACAAATAATGATGTTATAGTGGGAGTCTGGGATATTGTAGCTTTTAGTACCGTGAATCTAATTGTCTTAAGCCTGCTGGTGATGTCCCTGATGGACCGAAAACTGATTCAGTAGCCTAGACAGTCGCCCCTGTCATGTATGCTACCTTCAGCATCTAACTCCTTCCTCCGCATGCAGCTTTCAAGCGCACCTCTCGGCTGGAGGGCATCATCCCTGCCCTGGAGACATCCCACGCGCTGGCTTACCTGGAGAAGCTCTGCCCAACACTGCCGGATGGTGTGAGGGTGGTTCTCAACTGCAGTGGAAGAGGAGACAAGGATGTCCACACAGCCAGCAAATACCTTGAAGTCTAGAACTCCGGAAAGACTAAACAATGGTGGCTTTCCTATGAGCAGTTTTGAATGGCGAAAAAGAAAGCAATTGCTTAGTGTTTTTCTTTGGGGTATAATATGTGGGTACAAATAATCCTGGAAGTCGGTTGGTCTATAGCTAATTTAGCTTGGTTTGTTGAATTTTATCTAAATAAAAATATGTTGTATGCTAAACTTGGTAAATAAAGGCTCGTTGTGTGCCATGCATTACTCTCAATCTGACGTGTTCTTTTTGCCTTGTGATGATTTTGCTGTGTGTTAAGACACAGAGAAGATTTGGCTGGATGGCTTTCTTACTTAGCCAGTTGCTGCCCATAATTGCAACCTCACGAACAATTCATGAGATATTTTTACTGTTTTTCTTCGTATTTTGACTCAACAAAGCATTTGAACTGAGATTGCAATCTTCCAGGATTACCTGCAGACTGCAGTGTCTTTGAAACCTTCCTAGCTTCAGAAGGTTGTTTTTAGGCGACATTGCTTCTGAAGGCGATCTTCACTGTTTAGAACACTGAAATTTATATCTCCTCGAAGAATCAGATAGACACTATTTTAAGTGTGTATTCGGTTCATCGCCGGGACATGGATGTCCATTTTTTTTTTCCACTGACAACTTTTTTTTGTGGGAACTTTTTTTTTTCTATTCATGATGAAATGTCATGGCAGTACAAAGAACATCAGAAGTAATAAAAGTTACATTCAAGTTCGTAGACCATGTAGCGACGACTATAAACATTAGAGCGAGCCGAAGGCGTGATTTGTCATGTCAGGAAATAATGAATTGAACCTATTTTCATAGGAAGTTTGATTCGGCAGTTTTTTTTTTTTTTTGCGAGAAACTTCCAATCTATTCATCTTCAATCATGGCAGTACAACGAACACTAGAAATAATTAAAATTACATCCATATTCGGAGAAAAAACCCGAAAATGTTACGGAGCTGCCGGAACCGGTTTGGTTGCTTTTCGCAGATGAAAATCACTAATCCGGAATTGTTTCGGAACGCGTCCAAAATCATTTTAGTGGGTGCTGAAATTATTCTAAGACCCACAGAAATATTTTCGGATTTAACGGTCGCGGAAAAATGTTTTCGTGAATAGTGAAAGTGCTTTTTGGGTGGCTTCTTGGAGAAGCCACCTTGAGGGCCTTTTGGTATTTTTCCCCTTGGCTTCTTGGAGAAGCCACCCTTGGGCTTGGCCTATAAATAGGGGTGGAGGGGGCTGCCTAAAGACACACTCTTTCTCAACATACACAAGCCATGCATGATCTGGCCTTCTCTCTCCCTCCCCGCGAAATAGTTTCGTAGAGCCGAAAGGCTGTCTGGGTTCCGGCAGGAACTAGTTCTGGACGGCGAAGCCCTGCCGGATAGCTGACACCGTATGTATGCAACCCCGTAGAGAGGTCGTAGTTTCGATCCTTTGCCCGTGGGGCTGTTTGAGTACCTGCCCGGAGGGCTGTCCGAGTGACCCGCCCGAAGGGCTGTCCGTGTGGCCTCCCGGAGGGCTGTCCGAGGATCCGTCCGGTGGGACTATCCGAGGGACTGTCTAGAGGCCTCCCGGAGGGCTGTCCGAGGATCCGTCCGGTGGGACTATCTGAGGGACTGTCCAGAGGCCTCCCGGAGGGCTGTCCGAGGATCCATCCGGTGGGACTATCCGAGGGACTGTCCAGAGGCCTCCCGAAGGGCTGTCCGAGGATCCGTCCGGTGGGACTATCTGAGGGACTGTCCCGAGGCCTCCCGAAGGGCTGCCCGGAGATCCGTCCGGTGAGCTGACGAGGGAGTACATCCTCGCGGTTGGTAGGTTGTAAATCCTAGCTGCGGGGATCTGCACCAACGATCGTCATCGACTCTTCTTCCGCTGCGCTACGAGTCGGTAACGAAAAAGATCAAACCTTGTATGCTGTCTCCATAGTGGTCCTGGGCTGGTGCGTAGGTCGGAATTTTTTTGTTTTCTGCTGCGTTCCCCTACAGTGGCATCATGAGCTGTGCTATGCGTAGATGCAGGTTACGATCTAGAATACATAGAGATGTATGGGTGTTGCACAATATAATTTGTAGTAGATGAGTTCTACCGCTGATAATTATTTGTGCGGGTAGCAGATGAAATCTGTTACCCGATGTTCTTGTTGCTTCCCTGGAATTTGCATATTTCTGATCTTGATAACAGCATGGTGGAGTTTCAAAGTTCTGGCAATCCGCGATCCTGATTGATCAACGAAGTGCTAACAGTTCGTTGAATTCCACCATAGTTAGAAAGAAAGATGAAATTTCGCAGACAAAAGGGCAATGCAGATATGATCTGCACGGGGGTCATGCGTATGACGAAGTTCAGTATGGGGCTCGAGATTTTATTATCTCGTGTTTCATACACCCCGTAAAGTTAATCTAGCGACTTGAATAATCATACTGATGATGGACGTTGGTAGCTTCGGTTTGCTTCGAAACCTTAGAAGCCACGTAAAATGAAATTTTGTATGAACCAATTAGAGGCGTCTAACTTGGTTTTGCAGGATGTGCATGTGATGTGGTATAGCAGTTCTCATATTAATTCGATTATGTATGAGATGACTATACAATGTAAATTAACATGACCTGCGTGTCATGATTCGGCATGATGGCTGGAGCCATATGATTGTCACTTTAATGACCTGCGTGTCAACCTTAAGTAATGCACTTATTTTATTAGCTATAGAGATAGCAATATTATCTGGTGCATCGACAAGGTGGTGGCAAACTTCACGAAGGTGAACACCGACGCGAATGCCGAAGAGGAAGAAATAAAAGACTTCTCCGTCAGAAAGGGCTATACCATATCATGCTATTATGAATTGCCTGAGATGTTTATCCCTTATGATGCACCCTTCTTGATTGCGCGGTAGTCGCTTTTATTAGGGTGATCTCTGAAAGAACATGTGCTGCCCCCATGTTTGGTTTTGGTAATTGATGACAATCTCTATGGACTAATGGTTGCCTTGAGTTATATTTGAAGGGTTTGTCCATAGGCATTGCTTGAAGACCATTTGTTGGTTTTAAGGTTATTAGAAGAAGAATATGTGTTGACCAAGGTGCTATTCAAGGATTTATCCAAAGATTGGTCATGTGAGTGTTGAGCCTATTGCAAGCATGTCTTGAAGAAGAAGATTGTGTGAACATTCATGTTTACCTTCAAGACATCATCCTAATAAAGAGAGTTGGAAAGATTCAAGGTTGATCAAGACTACATATGAAGAGTGATTCAAGTTGATCAACACACAAAGCGTAGAAGATGTACCAAGCGAGATCAAGTGATCTCATGGTATGGTAAGCATTGTCCATTACGCTTTGTGTACTAACCCGTGTTCTATGCGAGAGTTCTTTGTGGGGTTAGGTTTGTTTCCATGAGCGTGCATCAAAAGGAAGATATCACACAACCCATGGAGGATGACGTCAAGTGGTGATCGTCATCAAGATTGCGGTGTGCAAGTTCAAGTGGAGCATCACGAAGAGATCACTGCTTGAAGCTTGCCGTCCATTGTGGTGACAATGGACTTGTGAAGATGTGCCGAAGAGTGGCTCACCCATAGTGGAGTATGGGGGAGCAATCAACTAGTCTTCATCGAGCCGGCGCAATCAAGAAAGGTGGTCCAACTTGAGGAGGTCAAGATCGTCATCATCTAGCTCAAGTGGACTGTGTGCAAGGCAAAGGTTTGCCCTTGATAGGTTTTCTATTTTACTGGTCTCATAGTGGTAGTTGGGAGACCGGGTTATAGGATCGATAGCCGTACTGTCAAGGGGGGCTCTCAAGTGAGTAGCTTTATCGTATCGTTCGTCGAGAGCTCAAACCTTTGCATCCTTGCATCATCTTTCTTGGTTCTTGTTCGGTGTTTCTCTTGGTGAGTCTTTGAGCTTTTGGTCATCTTCATGACAAGCTCGAGGTCATCGAAAACGGAGTTCATCTATGCATCTTCTATGATGTTTTCGGTGTTGGAGTTTATGCCGGTTCTTCATTCATAGAGGTTTCTCATCTCTATATGTTAGGCATATCTCCCCTGTCACTTCTTATTATAACCAGTCGTTGTTGGATAGTATTTGTCGTCATCTATCCAACAAGCTTGAGTTTGCTCAATTCGGAGCTCATTTGCAGAAGTTATGGCAGTTCTGGTTTTATTTGTTTCCTCTGTTTTCTGTGGATTTTCTGTGGCATGCAAGCGGTAGTACCGCTGGTGCCCACGGTAGTACCGCTTATGCGGTAGTACCGCTGGGTACTTCCGTGGCACTGCCGCTTGGGGTTTCCCCGAGCGTGCAACTCTCTGTTGCCAGTTTGCCATTCACGGTAGTTGCACGGTAGTACCACTCTGGCGGTACTACCGCCCTTACTACCGCCGCCACTACCGCTTGCGGGGTTTTCCTCAGTGCACGCTTCTGTTTCCTTTTTCCCTTTAGCGGTAGTAGAGCGGTACTAGGACGGTAGTACCGCTTCGCACGGTACTGCCGCCCTGGCTGCCTCTACTACTGCTGCCTCTCCTGGTCTAAACCCCCTAAGCAGTAGTACCGCCAGGGGAAGCGGTAGTACCGCTCCGGCGGCACTACCGTGGTACACTTAGTGTGTTTCAGGCCAGTGTTTGGTTGTACCGCCTAAGCGGTAGTACCGCTCCGAGGAGCGGTAGTACCGCTCTGTGCGGGCTGAGACAGGTAACGGTTGGATTTGGGGTGGCCTTTAAAAGGGGGTCTTCTTCCCCCTTGCCCCCAACGGTTCTTTTATCCCCTTGCAGCTCTCTCTCCTCCATTGTTGACCTTCTAGAGCTTTGCTATCTCTCCATCCCTCCAATGATTCTTGCTCCTTCTTGAGGGAATAGAGAGAGGAGATCTAGATCCATCTTTCCACCAATCACTTTCTCCTCTATGTGAGGGAAACCTTGTGGATCTAGATCTTGGAGTTCTTGGTGTTCTCCTTGTTCTTCCTCTCACTTTCCTCCATAGCTTTTGTTGCTTTGGTGGGATTTGAGAGAGAGGGACTTGAGCACTTCGTGTGTTCTTGCCATTGCATTAGTTGCATCGGTTTGAGTTCTCCACGGTGATACGTGGAAGTTAGTAGTTGAGAAGCTTATTACTCTTGGGTGTTTGAGCACCCTAGAGCTTGTTCCTCTTGGGTGCTTTGGCGCCCTAGACGGTTGGTGGTGCCTCGGAGCTCAATCATTGTGGTGTAAAGCTCCGGGCAAGCGTCGGGGTCTCCAATTAGGTTGTGGAGATCGCCCCGAGCAATTTGACGGGTACCGGTGACCGCCCCCAAGGGTTGCCAAAGTGTACGGGTTCGGTGACCGCCCTCAAGGGTTGCCATTTGTACGGGTTCGGTGACCGCCCTCAAGGATCCCTTAGTGGAATCACGGCACCTTGCATTGTGCGAGGGCGTGAGGAGAATACGGTGGCCCTAGTGTCATTGTTGGGGAGCATTGTGCCTCCACACCGCTCTAACGGAGATTAGCATCCGCAAGGGTGTGAACTTCGGGATACATCGTCGTCTCCGCGTGCCTCGGTTATCTCTTACCCGAGCCCTTTACTTATGCACTTTACTTTGTGATAGCCATATTGTTTCTAGTTATATATCTTGCTATCACTTAGTTGTTTATCTTGCTTAGCATAAGTTGTTGGTGCACATAGGTGAGCCTAGTCGATTTAGGTTTTGTGCTTGACAAATTAAACGCTAGTTTTATTCCGCATTTGTTCAAGCCTAAACCGTAATTATTTTAAAGCGCCTATTCACCCCCCCCTCTAGGCGACATCCACGATCTTTCAATCTCTCACTTAAAATATCAAAGTAGTTAGTGTTCACCCAAGTGTAGCACCGTCTGAAATTCGTATCTTTTCGGGGTGCGCCATGTACACATGAGCACGAACGAATCGAGAGGAATGAGGCGGGTGAGGTCAGACCTCGCAGCAAGATCACTTGGTTGTCTTTGACGTTCAGGCAGGAGAGTCTTGAGCTCGGAACACGCCCATCGAAAGATGAATAAGAATCACATAGAGATGTGATCGGCAAGTTGGCCTACCGATTGAAATTCGCGTCATCAGTGATGAACCCGTCAATGGCGTCGAATTGAAATGCGGATCTTGAATCACTCAAAATCTATTATGAGAGATATTGATTTGAGTGGGAGCGCATTGTAGAATTAACTTGTTTAATTCTCAGTGCAATTAATTATGGACTTTGTCCAAAGTGAAATTTGCATAATAGTTGTAGAAT
The DNA here is from genome assembly GCA_039707655.1 of Elymus sibiricus. Classification (NCBI taxonomy): domain Eukaryota; kingdom Viridiplantae; phylum Streptophyta; class Magnoliopsida; order Poales; family Poaceae; genus Elymus; species Elymus sibiricus. The sequence goes on along the minus strand of CM077676.1, from coordinate 300,010,955 downwards.
AATGGCTCGCGTTTCCACCTTTCCTGTTAAAATTGAATAAGCTGTTAAATATCTGGTTAAAACTTTACGGTTGGTAACGTAATGTGAGGATTGTCCTCAAGAGTACCGAGAAGGACTTTGTCCTATCGCATGCTTTTGGTATTCTCCCGCTAATGCTATGGATAATGTGACTCTCGTCCTTCGATCCAAAAGCTAGAATTCCGTTACAGTCAAGTGCAATATGTTTGCTTCCATGAGACCCGAACTTCAAAAGTTTGGGATAGCTATGTGATATTCATGGAACTGAAAATCATTTTCAGACACAAACAAAGGCTAAAAGTGTTGGAAATATGCCCTAGAGGCAATAATAAATTAGTTATTATCATATTTCCCCGTTCATGATAATAGTTTATTATTCATGCTAGAATTGTATTGACCGGAAACTAAATACATGTGTGGATAATAGACAAATACTATGTCCCTAGTATGCCTCTACTAGACTAGCTCGTTGATCAAAAGATGGTCAAGGTTTCCTGACCATGGATATGAGTTGTCATTTGATAACGGGATCACATCATTAGGAGAATGATGTGATGGACATGACCCAATCGTCAGCATAGCATATGATCGTTCAGTTTAATGCTATTGCTTTCACTATGTCAAATACACGTTCCTCTGACCATGAGATCATGCAACTCCCGGATACCGTAGGAATACTTTGGGTGTATCAAACGTCACAACGTAACTGGGTGATTATAAAGGTGCACTACAGGTATCTCCGAAAGTGTTTGTTGAGTTGGCATGGATCAAGATTGGGATTTGTCACTCCGACTATCGGAGAGGTATGTCTGGGCCCTCTCGGTAATACAGCATCACAGAAGCCTTGCAAGCACCGTGACTAAAGAGTTAGTTGCAAGATGATGTATTACGGAACGAGTAAAGAGACTTACCGGTAACGAGATTGAACTAGGTATTGGATACCAACGATCGAATCTCGGGCAAGTAACATACCGCCAGACAAAGGGAACAACGTATGTTGACATATGAGGTTCACCGATAAAGATCTTCGTGGAATATGTAGGAACCAATATGAGCATCCAGGTTCCGCTGTTGGTTATTGACCGGAGAGTCGTCTCGGTCATGTCTACATCATTCCCGAACCCGTAGGGTCCGCACACTTAAGGTTCGATGACGATTTAGTATTATATGAGTTATGTGATTGGTGGCCGAAGTTTGTTCGGAGTCCCGGATGAGATTACGGACATGACGAGGAGTCTCGAAATGGTCGAGAGGTAAAGATTCATATATTGGAAGGCTATATTCGGACATCGGAAAAGTTCCGAGTGATTCGGGTATTTTTCGGAGTACCGGGGAGTTACGGGAATTCACCGGGAGAAGTAATGGGCCTTATTGGGCCATACGGGAAAAGGAGAGGCAGGCCACGTGAGGAGGCGCGCGCCCCCCCCCTTGCCCAAACCGAATTGGACTAGGGGAGGGGGCGCAACCCCCTCTTTCCTTTCCCTCTCCCTTCTCCCTTTCCTACTCCGTATGGGAGGTGGAATCCTACTAGGACTAAGGAGTCCTAGTAGCCTCCTCCCTCCCTCCTTTATATACGGAGGAGGGGCACCCCTTGGAGACACACAATTGTCCCATAGCCGTGTGCGGTGCCCCGATCTCCGTTTTTCACCTCGGTCATATTTTCGGAGAGCTTAGGCGAAGCCCTGCCGGAATCACTTCACCGTCACCGTCGCCACACCGTCGTGCTGACGGAACTCATCTACTTCCTCGACGTCTTGCTGGATCAAGAAGGCGAGGAACGTCACCGAGCTGCACGTGTGTAGAACTCGGAGGTGCCGTACGTTCGGTACTCGATCGGTGGAGCTCGAAGGGTTGTTCGACTACATCAACCGCGTTGTGAGACGCTTCCGCTAAACGGTCTACGAGGGTACGTAGACACACTCTCCCCTCTCGTAGCGATGCATCTCCATGGATAGATCTTGCGTGAGCGTAGGAATTTTTTGAAATTCATGCTCCGTTCCCCAACAGTGGCATCTGAGCCAGGTCTATGCGTAGATGTGATTTGCACAAGTAGAACACAAGTGAGTTGTGGGCGTGGGTGTATACATATTGCTTGCCGTTACTAGTTGTTACTTGATTCGGCGGTATTGTGAGATGAAGCGGCCCGGACCGACATTACGCGTACGCTTACGCGAGACAGGTTTCACCGCTACTTGCACTCGTTGCATAAAGGTGACTGGCGGGTGTCTGTCTCTCTCACTTTAGTTGAATCGGTTTCAATGAAGAGGGTTCTTTTAGAAGATCAAAAAGCAATCACTACACCACGTTGTGGTTTTGCGTAGGTAAGAACGGTTCTTGCAAACCCGTAGCAGCCACGTAAAACTTGCAACTACAAAGTAGAGGACGTCTAACTTGTTTTTGCAGGGTATGCTGGTGATGTGATATGGCCAAGACATGATGTGATATAAGTTGTTGTATGAGATGATCATGTTTTGTAAATTATCAGGCAACCGGCAGGAGCCTTATGGTTGTCTCTTTATTGTATGCAATGCCAACGCTATGTAATTGCTTAACTTTACCGCTATGAGTTAGCAGTAGTAGTAGTAATAGCAATAATTGGCGAGACGACCACGACGCTATGATGGAGATCAAGGTGTCACGACGCTACGATGGAGATCAAGGTGTCACGACGCTACGATGGAGATCAAGGTGTCAACCCGGTGACGATGGAGATCATGACGGTGCTTTGCTGATGGAGATCAAAAGCACAAGACGATGATGGCCATATCATGTCACATATATTGAATTGCATGTGATGTTAATCCTTTTATGCATCTTATTTTGCTTAGGACGACGGTAGCATTATAAGATGATCCCTTCACTAAATTTCAAGATAAGTGTTCTCCCCTAGTATGCACCGTTGCGAAGGTTCGACACTTCTAAGCACCACGTGATGATCGGGTGTGATGGATTCTTTCGTTCGCATACAACGGGTGTAAGCCAGTTTTACACACGCAGAATACTTGGGTTAAACTTGACGAGCCTAGCATGTACAGACATGGCCTCGGAACACAAGAGACCGAAAGGTCGAACATGAGTCATATAGTAGATATGATCAACATGAAAGATGTTCACCATTGATAACTAATCCACCTCACGTGATGATCGGACGTGGTTTAGTTGATGTGGATCATGTTACACTTAGACAACTTGAGGGATGTTAATCTAAGTGGGAGTTCTTAAGTAATTTGATTAATTGAACTTCAATTATCATGAACATAGTCTAAATAATCTTTGCAATTTTATGTTGTAGATCAATAGACCGCACTGTAGTTCCCCTGTTTTTATTATGTTCCTAGAGAAAACGAAGTTGAAAGTTGATGGAAGCAACTATGCGGACTAGGTCCGTGATCTGAGGATTGTCCTCACTGCTGCACAGAAGGCTTATGTCCTTAATGCACCGCTCAGTGAAATACCTCTACGGCTTCGTCTGAGGACGTTATGAACGTCTGGCAGACAAGAAAAGATGACTACTCGATAGTTCAGTGCGCCATACTTTACGGCTTAGAACCGGAGCTCCAAATATGTTTTGAGCAACACGGAGCATATGAGATGTTCCAAGAGCTGAAAATTTGTTTTTCAAGCTCACACCCGGGTCGAGAGGTATGACACCTTCGACAAGTTCTATAGCTACAAGATGGAGGAGAACAGCTCCGTTAGTGAGCATGTACTCAGAATGTCTGAGTACTTCAAACACTTGAATCAAGTGGGAGTTAGACTTCCGAATAAAGTGGTGATTGATAGAGTTCTCCAGTCACTATCACTAAGCTACTGGATCTTCGTGATGAACTATAAACATGCAAGGGATAGAAGATCCTTAAGCTATTCGCAATGCTACAATCTGCGGATGTAGAAATCAAAAAAGGGAGCATCAAGTGTTGATGGTTAATAAGACCACTAGTTTCAAGAAGGGCAAGGGAAAGAAAAGGGAACTTCAAGAAGAACGGTAAAACAGTTGCCGCTCACGCGAAGAAACCCAAGGCTGAACGAAACTCGAGACTTAGTGCTCCCATTGCAAAGGGAAATGTCACAAGGAGCGGAACTTCCCCAAAGTAACTGGCAGATAATAAGACTGGCAATGTCAACAAAGATATTTGATATACATGTTATTGATGTGTACCTTACTAGTACTCGTAGGAGCACCTGGGTATTTGATACTTGTTCAGTTGCTTGCAACTTGAAACATGGAGCTTCGGAATAAACGAGGGCTAGCTAAAGAACGAGGTGACAATGTGCATTGGAACTGTCTCCAAGGTTGATGTGATCACCATCGCCACGCTCTCTCTACCTTCAGGATTAGTGATGAACCTAAATAATTGTTATTTGGTGCTTGCGTTAAGCATGAACATTATATCTGATAGTGTTTATTGCAAGACGGTTATTCAATTTCAGAGAATAATTGTTATTCTATTTGGATAATATCATTGATGATCATGCACTTAAAATGAAAGGTTTATTGAATCTTGATCGTAGTAATACATATGTTCATAACACGAATGCCAAAAGATAATGATAGTACCACATATTTGTGGCACTGCCGCTTAGGTCATATCAGTGTTAAACACATGAAGAAACTCCATGCAGATGGGTTTTTGGAATCTCTTGATTATGAATCATTTGAGACATGTGAACTGTGCCTTATTGGCAAGATGACTAAAACTCCGTTCTTCGGAACAATGGAGCGAGCAACCAACTTATTGGAAATAATACATACCGATGTATGCGGTCCGATGAGTGTTGAGGCGCGTGGTGGATATCGTTATGTTCTCACGTTCACAGATGATTTGAGTAGATATGGCTATGTCTACTTGATGAAGCATAAATCTGAAACATTTGAAAAGTTCAAAGAATTTCAGAGTGAAGTAGAGAACCATCGTAACAAGAAAATAAAGTTCTTACGATCTGATCGTGGAGGAGAATATTTGAGTTACGAGTTTGGCAATCACTTAAGAAAATGTGGAATTGTTTCACAGCTCACGCCACCTGGAACACCACAGCGTAATGGTGTGTCCGAACGTCGTAATCGTACTCTATTAGATATGGTGCGTTCTATGATGTCTCTTACCAATTTGCCACTATCATTTTGGGGTTATGCATTAATGACAGCTGCATTCACTTTAAATAGGGCACCGTCTAAATCCGTTGAGACGACACCGTATGAACTATGGTTTGGAAAGAAACCTAAGCTGTCGTTTCTGAAAGTTTGGGGCTGCGATGCTTATGTCAAAAGGCTTCAGCCTGATAAGCTTGAACCCAAAGCGGATAAGTGCGTCTTCATAGGATACCCAAAGGAGACCGTTGGGTACACCTTCTACCACAGATCCGAAGGCAAAGTATTCGTTGCTAAGAATGGATCCTTTCTAGAGAAGGCGTTTCTCTCGAAAGAAGTGAGTGGGAGGAAAGTAGAACTTGATGAGGTAATTGTACCTCCTCTGGATAGTAGTACGCCACAGAAAGAAATTTCTGTGACACCGACACAGACCAGAGAGGAAGTAGATGATGATGATCATGAAGCTTCGGATCAAGTTGCTACAGAACCTCGTAGGTCAACCAGGACACGCTCCGCACCAGATTGGTACGGCAATCCTGTCTTGGAGGTCATGTTGTTAGACAACGGTGAACCTACGAACTATGAAGAAACGATGGCGAGCCCGGATTCCGACAAATGGCTTGAGGCCATGAAATCCGATATTAGATCCATGTATGAAAACAAAGTGTGGACTTTGGTAGACTTGCCCGATGAACGGCGAGCTATTAAAAATAAATGGATCTTTAAGAAGAAGACGGACGCTGATGGTAATGTCACCGTCTATAAAGCACGACTTGTTGCTAAAGGTTATCGACAAGTTCAAGGAGTTGACTACGATGAGACTTTCTCACCCGTAGCGATGCTAAAGTCTGTCAGAATTATGTTAGCAATTGCCGCATTTTATGATTATAAAATCTGGCAAATGGACGTCAAAACGGCATTCCTTAATGGATTCCTTAAGGAAGAATTGTATATGATACAACCGGAAGGTTTTGTCGATCCTAAAGGTGCTAACAAAGTATGCAAGCTCCAGCGATCCATCTATGGACTGGTGCAAGCATCTCGGAGCTGGAATACTCGCTTTGATAAAGTGATCAAAGCGTTTGGGTTTATGCAAGTTTCTGGAGAAACTTGTATTTACAACAAAGTGAGTGGGAGCTCTATAACATTTCTAATAAGTATATGTGATTGGAAATGATGTAGAATTTCTGGAAAGCATAAAGAATTAATTGAAAGGAGTTTTTCAATAAAAACCTGTTTTTGAGTTATCCACGGTTTGGGCATCGAGATCTATAGAGATAGATCAAGACACCTGATAAAAGATTTTCACACACCTTGATGAGATTTTGAAGAAGTTCAAAATGGATCAAGTCAAAAGAAATAAGTTCTTGGCTGGTGTGAAGTGGAGTAAGACTTGAAGATCTAGGTAAAGGTTGTTTACATGTTAGGCATCAAAATCTATAGAGATAGATTGAGACGCCTCATATGACTTTCACAAAACATATACCTTGACAAGATTTTGAAGAAGTTCAAAATGGACCAGTCAAAGAAGGAGTTCTTGACTGTGGTGAAAGGTGTGAAGTTGAGTAAGACTCAAATCTCGACCACGGCAAAATAAATAGAATGGATGAAGGTTATCCCCTATGCCTCGGCCGTAGGTTCTATAAAGTATGCCAAACTGTGTGCCTTGCCATGTGTCTGGCAAAAGAGGTACCAAAGTGATCCAGGAGTAGATCATTGGACAGCGGTCAAATTATCTTTAAGATGACTAAGGAAGAATTTCTCAGGAATAGAGATGATAAAGAGTTCGTCGTAAGGGGTTACATCGATGCAAGCTTTAAACACTGATCCGAAAGACTATGAGTCTCAGACCGGATAAGTATAGTGGGGAAATCTTTTGAAGTAGCTCCAAACAGAGTGTGGTAGCAGCATCTACATATAACATAGAGATTTGCCAAGAACACACGGATCTGAATATTGCAGACCCGTTGACTAAAACCTCTCTCACAAGCAAAACATGATCAGCCCTAGAACTGATTGGATGTTAATTACATGGAGATGTAAACTAGATTATTGACTCTAGTGCAAGTGGGAGACTGTTGGAAATATGCCCTGGAGGCAATAATAAATTAGTTATTATCATATTTCCCCGTTCATGATAATAGTTTATTATTCATGCTAGAATTGTATTGACCGGAAACTAAATACATGTGTGGATAATAGACAAATACTATGTCCCTAGTATGCCTCTACTAGACTAGCTCGTTGATCAAAAGATGGTCAAGGTTTCCTGACCATGGATATGAGTTGTCATTTGATAACGGGATCACATCATTAGGAGAATGATGTGATGGACATGACCCAACCGTCAGCATAGCATATGATCATTCAGTTTAATGCTATTGCTTTCACTATGTCAAATACACGTTCCTCTGACCATGAGATCATGCAACTCCCGGATACCGTAGGAATACTTTGGGTGTATCAAACGTCACAACGTAACTGGGTGATTATAAAGGTGCACTACAGGTATCTCCGAAAGTGTTTGTTGAGTTGGCATGGATCAAGATTGGGATTTGTCACTCCGACTATCGGAGAGGTATGTCTGGGCCCTCTCGGTAATACAGCATCACAGAAGCCTTGCAAGCACCGTGACTAAAGAGTTAGTTGCAAGATGATGTATTACGGAACGAGTAAAGAGACTTACCGGTAACGAGATTGAACTAGGTATTGGATACCAACGATCGAATCTCAGGCAAGTAACATACCGCCAGACAAAGGGAACAACGTATGTTGACATATGAGGTTCACCGATAAAGATCTTCGTGGAATATGTAGGAACCAATATGAGCATCCAGGTTCCGCTGTTGGTTATTGACCGGAGAGTCGTCTCGGTCATGTCTACATCATTCCCGAACCCGTAGGGTCCGCACACTTAAGGTTCGATGACGATTTAGTATTATATGAGTTATGTGATTGGTGGCCGAAGTTTGTTCGGAGTCCCGGATGAGATTACAGACATGACGAGGAGTCTCGAAATGGTCGAGAGGTAAAGATTCATATATTGGAAGGCTATATTCGGACGTCGGAAAGGTTCCGAGTGATTCGGGTATTTTTCGGAGTACCGGGGAGTTACGGGAATTCACCGGGAGAAGTAATGGGCTTTATTGGGCCATACGGGAAAAGGAGAGGCAGGCCACGTGAGGAGGCGCGCGCCCCCCCCCCCCCTTGCCCAAACCGAATTGGACTAGGGGAGGGGGCGCAGCCCCCTCTTTCCTTTCCCTCTCCCTTCTCCCTTTCCTACTCCGTATGGGAGGTGGAATCCTACTAGGACTAAGGAGTCCTAGTAGCCTCCTCCCTCCCTCCTTTATATACGGAGGAGGGGCACCCCTTGGAGACACACAATTGTCCCATAGCCGTGTGCGGTGCCCCGATCTCCGTTTTCCACCTCGGTCATATTTTCGGAGAGCTTAGGCGAAGCCCTGCCGGAATCACTTCACCGTCACCGTCGCCACACCGTCGTGCTGACGGAACTCATCTACTTCCTCGACGTCTTGCTGGATCAAGAAGGCGAGGAACGTCACCGAGCTGCACGTGTGTAGAACTCGGAGGTGCCGTACGTTCGGTACTCGATCGGTGGAGCTCGAAGGATTGTTCGACTACATCAACCGCGTTGTGAGACGCTTCCGCTAAACGGTCTACGAGGGTACGTAGACACACTCTCCCCTCTCGTAGCGATGCATCTCCATGGATAGATCTTGCGTGAGCGTAGGAATTTTTTGAAATTCATGCTCCGTTCCCCAACAGTGAGACGCTTCTATTTTTATTTTTATTTATTCTTTTGCTTTTCCTTAAAGGATTTTAAAAAGTTCCCATTTTTTTGGAATTTTGAAAACATTTTTTCCTGAAATCATTAAAATGTTAGTGGATTTAAAAAATATTCCTGATTTTGAACAAATGTTTGCATATTCAAAAAACATTCCCGATTTTGAAAAAAAAATGTTTGGGAAATCAAAACATATTCATTATTTTGAATAAATGTTTGTGAATTTGAACAAATGTTCGCAAATTCAAAAATTGATCATGATTTTTTTAAATGTTTACAAAATTCAAAAAATGTTTATCAAAACAAATAAATGTTCGTAAATTTCAAATATTGTTCCTCAATTTCCAAAAAATCTTTGTCGATTAAAAAAATGTTCGTCGATTAAAAAAATGTTCATGGGTTTCCAGAACATTTTTTGTGCAGGCTCGCCGGGTGTCTATCTTAGGGTCGCAGGCTTACTGGGTATCAATCTTCAGGGTGCGGTGTGCAGACTCATCGAAAGAAATCTATTGGTTTGCCGTAGTTAAGAGGATGTTCCGGGCGGCCGGCCGGCACAGCGGTGGGCGGCGGTTGAGGGGAGGGCGGGGCCTGCGAGGCTGGTGTGGGCGCGTCACCGGCCGTGGGCTGCGGGACGGTTAGGTTGGTGGTAGCTGGCATGTCGGGGTAGAAGATGGATAGGACAAAACGTTCGGAGGTAGAAGAAGGCATCTAGCCCGTTTGGTTCTACATTGTTAGGCTAAGAACGATTCGACTGACCCTAAATTCATTTTCAGTTGACTGATCTCTAGCCAGTCCCGAAGACTCCATCTTAATGTATAAATCATTAACAATCACAAACTAATCCTCCTCTTTGTCATACTCACCACTCATATTCTTAGTTAGCCAAACCTCTGAAATAGATCATTTATGACCTTCACAGCTGAAAAAAGAGACAACCGCCAGACCATGCATCAAAATGGTATGTTGGTTGTTTCTCTGGTATTTGATTTATTTTTATGAAAATCAACAGAACAAGGAAAATAAAATCAAACAACTCAGCCGATTAGAATGAATGGATGCAGAAAGTAGGTCCAAATTAAACAGTTCCAAACATAATACACAAACTTAGGAAAGTCTAGTTTAAAGAGAGGAGCCCTCCATGCAGAGATGGATGGAGCACTACACAACAAAACACATGACAATGTAATTAACCAAACTAAAAGTCTAGCTGATGGCACATTAATCCTGGACGATCATTCTGGAGAGGGACTGGCAGCCCAGAGACAGAAAACTAAAAAGAAGTCAATACCCGAACCAACCGCCCTTGCAAGGTGTTGCCTGCTTGCTTGCTTGCTTCTGAATTAGTCATGACATGCAAATGATCACGAAATTAAGAGAAAGGGTTTGTGCTTAGTCTACTATGAAGCAAACACAAACATGCAAATATGTAGATGAGGTGGGATTAGTTAACTAAGAAACACAACTCAGAGCCTATGACATGTCAATGCGTGCATTTATCTGCAGCCATGATCACAGGACCTAGGTTGTGTTCCTCCATGGTTTGTCCCTTCATCTTGTTCTATATGATGGTGTTGTGTTTGTGGTGGTGGTGGCGGTGGCGGTGGTGATTGGATTATGCATGGGAAGAAGAAATGGGATTATGGATGGGAAGAAGAAAGAAAGGGGATTATGCATGCAATGCACTGCAAACAACACTTGGCAAGGAGAGTCTGCGGTGCGTTCTTGACTTCCCACATTGCTAAACCTCCGGACCCGCTCTTGGTCCCTCTTGATCTCCTGCCCAAAACCAAGTATATAAAATGGTATCGAATCAGCAATTCCAGTCATTTTATAGTAGATCACTTCATGCATGCGTTCTTGATCTCTACTTACCATTGCGCACGATGGATGGATGGCGGTCACCGGGCGGCGGCGCCGGCGGCGTTGTCCCCGGCGCTGACGACCACGGCGGCCTTGATGCGGTCGACGGTGCACGCGATTAGACTGTTGACGGTGGCGACGGATCCCAGCGAGAGCTTGGCTGTAGGCACGGAGTCGACGAGGATCTGGAAGGCGACGGTGAGGAGCGACCCGCCGGCATCCGGCGCCCCGGCCGGCCCGTCAGGAAGGATGGCGAACCCGGACGGCAGCAGCGCCACGTAGTCCGGGTCCCCGCCGTTGAGCACCACGTTCATGGCCACCACGTCCACCGGCGCGTACACCACGTACGACCCCGTCGCGTCCGTGCAGCATTCCTGCAGGATCAGCATGTTGCTCTGGTTCGAGTTCGCGTTCTGCATGGAGTGGAACACCGTTCATGTCGTTGTCAGCCATGCATGGCAATGAAACAAGAATTAGTAATTGAGTAATGTGTATATAGGTACTGACGTTGACGCGGAGGAGAGAGACGGCGTTGCCGTGGTGGCTGCCGTTGGCGATGTGGGCCATCTCCTGGACGACGCCGCCGTTGGAGAGGATGTCCCATTCGCTGCGGGTGGAGTCGTCGCGCAGGAAGCCGAAGACGCGGGAGGGAGGGACGGGGAGCCAGAAGGAGGTGGCGGCGTTGAGGATGATACCCGGTGGGCGGCCGGGGTCGTCGACGCTCTTGCGGGTCATCACGCGCACGTCCTCCGCGCCGCTGCCAGAGAGCGTCGTCCACTGGTGCGTCGTTGACGCAGTCACCCCGCCGCAGAAGCTCGCCGTCATCCTCTCCGCCAGCTTCAGCATGCTCCTCCGCCCCTCCGCCGTCGTGATCACGTCACCGCCTGAGGAGGGCACGGTGGCCATAGCGCTCGCCAGCCGCTCGCACTGCCGCTTCAGCGTCGACGTCCAGCGCCGCGCGCCGAATGCCAGCCCAGAGTTCACCAAGGGTCTGTACAGATCGTGCACCATGGCATCGTCACCGGCCTCGACGTGCTCCACCCACGTCACCTTGGAGTAGCCGTTGGGCATCTCCTGGATGAGGCAGCCGGAGGCGCGGCGGCGAAAGTGCCCGCCCACCCGGGCAGCGGAACGGAGACCGTCGAGGGAGACGTCGACGACGGCCCATGCGCCGCCCGGATGCTGCTTGCAGTAGCGCAGGAACTGAGTGTCCCGCGTCGGCACCAGGGGCGACGGCATCTGAAATTCGGCGGACATGAGCTGCAGCGCGCCGTCGTGATTGCCGGCGACGCCGGTGGAGAGAACGTCAAGCGTGGCCGCCCGGGACACGATGCTCGAGAAGAGCGCCGACCACTGACGCACGTCCATGAGCATCTCAACGAGGCTGACGTGGTTCATGATGACAACGTCCGTCTCCCTCGACGCCTCCGACCGGAGCTCCGGCGACTTGGGGCCGAGTGCACCCCGTGGGAAGGCGCGAGCGTACTCCTCCTCGCAGAGAGCCTCGCCGTCGAGGGATGGCACCCAGAGAGGCTCCCCGAGCTGCGCCATCCGGACCAGCTCCTCCATGGCAGCCACGGCCAGCTCGATCACCATCGGCTTATCGAACTCAGCACCGCCAAACATGCCTGGCATGCCCAGGTGGTCGAGGGCAGAGCGGCCGGAAGACTGCGGTGGCAGTGGCGGGTAGGCGGCAGAGGCCACAGCCACCCCGGCACCGGGCTTGCCGCCGACGTACTTGGCGGCGATGGCGGAGATCCTGTCGATCTCGTCGCGGAGGCGCGCGTTCTCGATGCGCAGGTGGTGCTCGTCGAAGGACATTTCCCCTATAGCCGCCGGCCCGCCGCAGTTTGGACACGACGCGTTGGCCAGCGCTTCCTTGTACCTCATGTTCTCCGCCCGCAGCTTCTCGTTCTCCGTCCTGAGTGCCGTGTTCTCCTGCCTCTCGTGCTGCGTCTGCGCGACATGGATGCATGCACGTACGTCAATTACGAGGCACTGATGCATGGACTATGGAATTGAATGTATCATGCATGGAGGATCGCCATGGATGGTTACGTACCTTGATCTGGGTGCGCTTGTTCTGGAACCAGAACTTGACCTGGAGGGGCTCGAGGGAGAGGCTGCGGCTGAGCTCCTTGCGCTGCTTGTCGTCGGGGTGGGGGCACTCCTTGAAGAAGGCCTCAAGCTCCTGGATCTGGTGCTGGGTGTGACGGTGGTAACGCTTCTTCTTCCGGGGGTGCTGTCCGGCCGGGTCCTCTTGCTCATCGTCCTCCCTGCCACCTCCGCCATCGCCGTCGAGGTTGTTGTCGCTGCCAGTACCTGACTTGCTCATCTCCAGCTCTTCGTTGTTGTTGCTGCTGTTGTTGTTGCCCCCTCCGTGGGGGCCCCGGGCATCGCTCTCGCTTGTGGCCGCCTGCTGTTGGGGGTGGTGGTGGTGCTGGGGAAGAAGAAGATGGTGATCAACCATCTGGTGCTGCAGCATTGTTGGGAGCTGATGGTGGTGCATCCCATCCATCAAGTTCTGCATGGCATCAATGCAATTTTTTGTTATTCAGTAAAGTGTAGAAAAGTCAGTAAAGTGTAGCTAGTCTACTTCATTGCAACTTCATATTGACTTGCAAATTTTTAGTACTTGTTGAACAGAAAGTTGGGTACCGAATTAAAGGCTTGGGAATCGCTTCTGATTTGAAGCGTACATGAAATGAGGAAATTAAGAAAATCAAGAAACAGAATAAATTGCAGTACATGGAGCACCACTATGACTAGATAACATTTTTTGTGGTAGGGACGAGAGCCCTTATAGTTATATGGAGGAATTAGAGGCTTGGAAATTGCTATACTGATTTGAAGTGTACATAAAATTGGGAAACCCGAGTTTGAAATGCGAGGGTTCTGAAACGAGTTAGAGGAGATAAGAAAACCAAGAAACAAAATATTAATTGCACACATGGAGTACCAGTGAGTACTGACTAGGAAACACTGCTGGGAAATTTGGTACATTTTACAAAGCAATAAATACGGGAAAACATAGAGTCCTAGAACCCAGCCCAGCTTGAGAAATAAAGGAGCAAGTTAATGCTCCATACGTATCCATCCAAGTGCAGGCACCAACCATGCATATAGGCATGTGTACATGATGTATCTTTCGTTTCATTTCTCAGGTTAGACATGAAAGCAACAAATTAAGCCTTGAGCTATGAATCCCTTTTTGGCTTTTGGCATTTAACTCCGAGGAGCTTAAATGTTGCACATGTCTTCTTTTCTGAAGAGCAGATACTCTCCCCCGTCAACAATTGATGAACACAGACATGTATGGATGTAGTATGTATGTACGCCGAATTAATTGATTATAAACTATTGTGTACCGTACCCCTGGAAAATACTGCTAGCAAGTGCGATGAACTGATTAAGTACAGATTTAATTGTGCATGAAACAAGAACAATGCGCGGGGGATACTCGTTGTTTCCTGTTAATTTCATGCATAACCTCGATGCGATGCAGCGACAAGCAAATGATAAAACTCTCTTTATCTAAAATGGAAAGAACTTGATATATTTATAGCGGTGCAGCAGAATAAGTGACGCGAACAAAACCTGGCCGAGGGAGAGGGCGGAGGAGGAGGAGGAGGCGTAGGCGACACCGGCGCCGTTGCTCCGGCCGATCATGTTGCGTCCAGGGATCATCATCCCACCGGGCATGCTACTCCTGATCTCCTTCAGCGATGCGGAAACCCTAGGCAGGAACTCACCCGCACCATGCAACGGCTCCTGCGACTCGCATGCAGAAGCGGATCGAAGCTAGCTAGCCAGCACTCGATCCGTCGAGCGATTCCCGAGCTCAGATCTATGTGATACCTCTGCCGCCGCCACGGAGTAAAGCAGCAGCTAGCTACGCATCACTTGGTCGATCGATTCACTGCCGCGAGCGAGCAGGTCGACGAAGCTCTTGCGGAAGGCGGTGCGGGAGATGGATGGATCGGGGAGGAAGGGGAGGAGAGGAAGGCCGGGGAAGGGAGGGGAAGAGAGGATGGATGGAGACGGAGGGGAGGGGAGGGGAGAGGGGAGGAGGGTGCGCGTATTGAATGGGCGGAGTTATTGCGGAGAGTAGCTGGCGAGAGGAGGGTGCAATGGCATTCATTGCGGCCATGGCGTGGAGTTATTGCGCAGCATGCCTCTCACTCCTCTCTTTCTCTCTGCCCCGGCCCTGTGAGTTTTAGAGAGAGAAACTCGACTGTAGCGGGAGAGATGGGAGCGATGCGGCGGTACAGATCGTGTCTATACGTACGTACGTACTCAGATTTGTGTGTATCCATCGATCGATGGTCGATGGATCATGTTTTACCTCCGTTAAAATGAGATGATGCTTTTCTTTCGTCTTCTTTCTTTCGACGCCAAATCAGTTGGTAGTTAAACTTTGGATACAGGAGGCGGGAGTACGTACGTTTCTACTCCACTTTGTACGCGTAAATTCTTGGGAAGACGAGTACTGTACGCGCTGGGTGTGGAGCGAGGCGGTCTAGGTCCAGAATTTATTGCGTACATGAACTACACATGCATGCATGCACACCATCAACCATCAAGTTTTATGGGCCGGCCGGGGGGAAATGTGGTATACTCGGCCGGTTAATTGGGCCGTGAAGATCCATGAAGTTACTTGGGAAGACCGATGTGCATGCATGCACTGCTCCTGCTGTGAAGATGATCGATCAAGGGAAGGGAAGCAAATGAAGTTCTCATTTGCTGAATTGATCATTTTCGCTTGGTTAATTCGGTTGAATGCATGACTTGTTGATCATACCTGACCACCCGTGGCAATGGGCAATGACACCAAGAGATACATCACAATATTCATTGCAACAAAACCTACCTAAATGTATTTTTTTTTCCTTCTAGGAGTCAACATATGATGTCAGTCCATCGTCTGGTCTTCACAACAACAAAAAAACAGTTTTTCTGAACCAACAACTCACTCGAAATGTCTGGCAGTGAGTAAGTTAGTGACGTGTGCTTTCGGCCAGTTCTGAACTTACCTCCATGATTTGGTGTGCTTTGTTTCCAGTATTTTGGTTGTATCTTCTGTGGTCTCTTATGGTTGCTGTATTTTCAACTTTATTTTTGGCAACAAATAGCTAACTGCAAATGTTTTATATAAAAAAAGACTGACTATTGGTAGGTTGCGTCAATTGTTTTTTTGGGGCAAGTCGATTTTCTAGACCGTTGGATTAAGACCTGACTGTTGTCCTTCTTTCTTCTTCCTCCTTCAACTATTACTCCTCCGGTGCTTGCTTTCAGCTGCCATGGGTGCATCGCCACCGCTCGTCGCACCGCCCCGCCTCCAACAAAGGTGTTGTATAATCCAAACAGGAAACAAAAACTAGAAGACCCCGCACCCGCACATGTCAAGCCTCCGCCTCGCCTCCTCCAAAGGCAGCGGCGGCGAGCCGTGCCGTCTCTGTTCCTGCTCAGCACCGGAGCTCTGCCTCGCCTCCTTCTTTCATCTCCCACGAAATCGACTTAGGCCAATTACAAATGCAAGCAAGGTACAAATAGTTGTTGTCTATAAAAAATTGTTAAGGAGTACAAATAGTCACCATTTCTAGTTTTGTTTTTTTCGGAAGCAACTCAGATGGTTTTGTAAAAAATTCTAGAAGATTCTGA
This sequence comes from Elymus sibiricus, assembly GCA_039707655.1. Lineage (NCBI taxonomy): Eukaryota > Viridiplantae > Streptophyta > Magnoliopsida > Poales > Poaceae > Elymus > Elymus sibiricus. The sequence goes on along the minus strand of CM077676.1, from coordinate 299,994,522 downwards.
CCAGTTTTTTGGATTTCTATTTTGTTCTTTTCCTTTTTCCATTTGCAATTTTTTTTCAAATGTGTGAACCTTTTTTAAAAACTGATGAACTTTTTTGTAAATTCGTGAAATTTTTCAAATGCGTGAAATTTTTTCAAATCCCGGAAGTTTTTTCAAATCCGAACTCTTTTAGAAATTTCGCAAACTTTTTTTTAACTCTTGAACCTTTTCGAGTTCATGAACTTTATCAAATCCATGAACCTTTTTTTAATCCCTATTTTTTTGAATTCCTGATCTTTTTGAGTTTTTGAACTTTTTTCAAATACGCCAACTTTTTTAAATCCTATGAGTTATTTTTTACTCATGATTTTTTTTCCAGATCCATAAATTATTTTTGAAACTGCGAATTTTTTCAAAGTCCTGATTTTTTTTGAATTCCTGTTTTGTTTTAACAATTTCGCATTTTCTCGAAAAGTTGACGATCAACCGTGGACCAGTCTACTGCATGGCCGAGGGAAACAGGAAAACTAGGACGTCGAGAGCGAGCGTTTGCCTACTTGTTTTTTTTTTGGGACCACGCATTATATTAAATACAAAGAGTACAATCAGTACAAACACACATGGAGACCACTAGACAAACTAGACGAAGACATATGTCCTGAAAGCTATGCAACAACGATCCCAAAAAATAAAATCTACAGAAAGTTCCCAAGAGATCTCTGCACACATCTAAGCCAACAACCGCTTCCAAATTCCAGCGTCGCCGAAGCGTTCACTGAAAGAGAAGAGGATCCTCCAACATCTTAAGATCCAGAACATCATCATCGCCAAATTGGCTTTCAAAGCTGATGAACAGACCCGCTGCATGTCGGCTGAGGAACTTCCCCATGCTGGGAACGCGACAGAAAACAAAAATTTTCCGCACTACGAACATGCCCAGGATCACTATGGAGATGCATACAAGGTTTGATCTGATCGTTACCGACTCGTGGCGCAGCGGAAGTAGAGTCGATGTAGATCGTCGGTGCAGATCCCCGCAGTTAGGATTTTCAACCTCCCAACCACGAGGATGTACTCCCTCGTCTGCTCCTCGGACAGTCCCTCGGACAGCCCTTCGGGAGGCGGTAGGACAGTCCCCCAGATGGTGTCACGGACAGCCCTTCGGGAGGCACTCACAGAAACTCGGACGGTCAATCGGACAACCCTTCGGGAGGCACTCTCGAACAGCCCCTCGGGCAAAAAGATCGAACCTACGACCTCTCTACGGGGTTGCACACATACGGTGTCAGCTATCCGGCAGGGCTTCGCCGTCCAGAACTAGTTCCCACCGGAACCCAGACAGCCTTTCGGCTCTACGAAACTATTTCGTGGGAGGGAGAGAGAAGGCCAGATCATGCATGGCATTTGTATGAGAGTAAGGAGTGAGTGTGGAGAGCTCCTCTCCACCTCCTTATATAGGCCAAGGCAAGGGGTGGGGTGGGACTTGGAAATACCAAAATACCCATGAGGTGAGCCCTTCACAAGGGCATAAATGGAAAGCAAGTGGTGCTCCAAGGGGAGCACCACCTTGGGCCGGCCACCACCTTGTCCCTCCCCCATGGGGGGGGGGCAACTACCCACCAAACATGCCTCCACAAAACAAGGATGCTCCCTAGACAAAAAGCCACCAAACAAGCTGCCCACGATTCGTGGGATCTTGTCCCCTCGCGCTGGGACAAGATGTTTTCCGCGACCGTTTTTGCTGAAAAAATTCCGGAAGGTCCAGAACATTTCCGGCACCCTCTAAAATTATTCTGGGCACGTTCAGAAACATTTCCGATATGGCGGTTTAATTTAGAAACATCTTCGTTTACACCGAAACAATTCCGGCAGCTCCGAAACACTTCCGGTTTTCTCTCCGGAACTTTTCCGTCGTCTCCGAAACTTTTCCGGTGACTTTCTCTCAGACTCCCTGTCTGGTATTCAGCAGATAGATGACCCTTAAGCGTGTGACCCTATAGGTTCGGTGAAGTATAGACATGACCGGAACACTTTCCGATCAATGATCAACATCGGAGCCGTGGACACCCATATTGACCCCTATACCCACACGAATAAATATTCGAGTGAACCTCCAGTTGCCGTGTGCTATTCCTGTTGCTTCGCGATATGTTACAAACACCTGAGGTGAGATTTATCGGCATCCCCGTGGATCAACACTTGTCCACAATGCCAGTTACCTCGTTACCGGTTTTGTTCTCTTTTCTCGTTCCCGTATTCCGGCATCCCTGTGATAAAATCACATTGTGTCTGGCCAGACGATAATGGATACCGTAACACCGAGAGGGCCCAAAGAATATCTCACCATCGTCGGAGGAGCAAATTCCAATCTTGAGCTATCAAGTCCCTTGACATACTTTCCCATGAAGCCGTAAGCCGCCGTAATAGCCACCCAGTTACGGATGACGTTTAACAAACCACAAAGTTCATGAAGCAAGCATGAAGAAACTCGATACTCTCATGGTCTAAGGAATTATGCAAACATTAACTTTCTCTGTGTTATAAACCATTAACTTGTGACGTAGGTATCTCATAGCATAACATCAATTCGGGTCGATTCAACACAAGTGTTCTTCTAACAATGTGCCCTCAAAGTTTGTTGGCATAGTCATGCCCATGATCAGGAAAACAGGATCATCATACAACACTTGAGCTAGTCTTAGAGGCATGACTAGGAATACAATTTATCGTTTATTATTCCATACGTGCATATGAGTCTTCCTCCGAGCCTCGTGGTTATTGCAGACTCGAGAACCATAGCAGTTATAGCATGGAATATAAACATAATTAGGAACATGGGGATAAATAATAACATTTATTATTGCCTCTAGGGCATATCTCCTACAGACTCCCACTTGCACTAGAGTCAATAATCTAGTCAATGCTAATGCACTTTACACCTATGGCATACTGGTGTAAAATATGCTTCGCTTGTCGTATAGCCTGATGTCCAACGGATCTGACAACTTCAGTTCCGTGTGTATGTTTGCATCTCCTCGCGTTTTCACGCTTTCACAAAATTCATATTTTGTGTGGACTTGGCTTTGTATATATTTGAATCACTGGTCGAACCTTGATTCCTCAAACTGAGCTATGGAGCAACTATCTATAATAGTGTCCCATTGACCAAAGCCATCTTGGAACCATACGAAGTTCATGAATGAACTATATGATTCAACATCTTCTTTGTCGCTTCCAAAGCGTCAACATACTTAGCCTTTGTTATAGAATTCACCACAGTAACCTGTTTGGAACAATTTCCAACTACCGTGCCACCATATCGTGTATTACACAAAACCCTTAACTTAAATCGAAAATCGCTTGGAGCATTGATGAACACTGTATCGATGTAACTACTTACAACGAGCACTTCATAATCTCTGCTTGCGAGAAAACATATCATCAATGCTACTTTAGTACTTAACGACATTTTTCACTGTTGTCCCATGATGTCTACTACACAACTTATTCTTGTAGACTCGTATTGGGCCTCCAAGCGCAGAGTTTTGTAGGACAGTAGCAATTTTCCCTCAAGTGGATGACCTAAGGTTTATCAATCCGTGGGAGGCATAGGATGAAGATGGTCTCTCTCAAACAACCCTGCAACCAAATAACAAAGAGTCTCTTGTGTCCCCAACACACCCAATACAATGGTAAATTGTATAGGCGCACTAGTTCGGCGAAGAGATGGTGATACAAGTGTAGTACGGATAGTAGATATAGGTTTTTGTAGTGCGAACAATAAAAAACAGCAAGGTAGCAAGTAACAAAAGTGAGCATAAACGGTATTGCAATGCTTAGAAACAAGGCCTAGGGTTCATACTTTCGCTAGTGCAATCTGTCAACAATGCTAACATAATTGGATCATATAACCATCCCTCAACGTGCGATAAAGAATCACTCCCAAGTTCCTATTAGCGGAGAACATAAGATAGAAATTGTTTGTAGGGTACGAAACCACCTCAAAGTTATCCTTTCCGATCGATCTATTGAGCTATTCCTATAAGTGTCACAAACAGCCCTAGAGTTCGTACTAAAATAACACCATATGATACACATCAACCAACTCTAATGTCACCTAGATACTCCAATGTCACCACAAGTATCCGTGAGTTGATTATACGATATGCATCAAACAACTTCATAATCATAATATTCAATCAACACAAAGAACTCCAAGGAGCACCCCAAAGTTTTTATCGGAGAAGAGATAATGAAAACGTGCATCAACCCCTATGCATAGATTACCCCAATGTCACCTCGGGAATCCGCGAGTTGAGTGCCAAAACATATATCAAGTGAATCAATATAATACCCCATTGTCACCACGGGTATTCATATGCAAGACATACATCAAGTGTTCTCAAATCTGAAATATTCAATCCGACAATAACGAAACCTCAAAGGGAAAACATTCGATTCATCACAACAAGGATAGAGAGGGAAGAAACACCATATGATCCAACTATATTAACAAAGCTTGCGATGCATCAAGATCGTGCCATATCAAGAACACGAGAGAGAGAGAGATCAAACACATAGCTACTAGTACATACCCTCAGCCCCGAGGGTGAACTACTCCCTCCTCATCATGGAGACCGCCGGGATGATGAAGATGGCCTCCGGTGATGATTCCCCCCTCCGGCAGGGTGCCGGAAAAGGGCTTTAGATGGGATCTCCTTGGTACAGAGGCTTGCAGCGGCGTAAAAACTCATCTAGGTTAACTTTCGGGGGTTTCTGAATATATATGATTTTTCAGCGTTGGAATCACGCAAAGACATGCCATAGGGGGCCCACGAGGCACCAGGGCGCGTCTGGGGGGGGTGGCGCCCCCTGGTGGCTTGTGGGGCCCCTGTGGGTCTTCTGCTGCTCCCCCAAAGCTTCCTGGGTCTGTTTCCTTCCAGAAAAAATCGTCAAAAAGTTTCGCTGCATTTGGACTTCATTTGATATGGATTTTCTGGAAAACCAAAAACAAGCAGAAAACAGCAACTGGCACTGGGCACTAGGTCAATATGTTAGTCCATAAAAATCATATAAAATCCATATAAAAGTGCACCAAAATCATACAAAACTATAATAAACATGGCATGGATACTTCATAAATTATAGATACGTTGGAGACGTATCATCCCATGATCAGTACTTTGATCACTTTGGTATCTATACTCGCAACTGCTTGGGAGTACCGGACATATCTGGTTGTTTTACATACCATGGAATACATGATTAATCCAAACACAAAGGTGTGTGGAATATCCATAATGTATTTTGCTCATTAGTGTTTTAGGACACCGAGTCTTGCAAAAACTCTTTCCATGTGACTTCGGCAAGAATCACTCCTTGGCGTTCTTATGCTAAACTGTTTTAGCATCTTGTCAATATGTATTTTTGGCTTAGCCCTATTAGGCAATTCTATCTCCGTAGATAATTATGCCTAATATCAAGGCTACTCAGCCCAAGCACTTCATCGAAAAACTATTTTTTAATGAAGTCCTAATTCGTGTCAAGAAATTTATATTATTTCCAACTAACAATGTGTCAAGCACACAAGGTTTTTAGAAATATTATTATGCTCCCACTTACTTTCTTGCAACCACAAGCATCTTCGTTATCCATTGATGAAATCAAACTCTTTTGACTATTTCATCAAAAACGAAGATTCCAACTCCATTTTGCTCTCTTTTGTCCATCGCTGGAACTCTGAAGTTTGCATACTCACTAGCATCCTCTGGATTGACAAAATACCTTGGACTGTATCACATGCAAGTCCTAGGTAGCTTTTCCATCTCATGGAAATCCTTTTGGCATCCATGTAACATATCTCATGATTGAAATATGTATTAATTGCTAGTTTAACCTGAACTGACTTTAAGCATCGCTACAGAGAGACAATCTTGCCGTAGTCAATTCCTTGAATTTGTTATAAGCAACAAGTCGAGCTTTATGGATAAAACATTTTTATCCATATCTGTTTATAGTTCCATTCATATTCGTTAGACTCTAAGTCTTCCGAAGGGTTTATCAAGATCTAATCTTGAATCATTTATATGGATACTATCTCGGATTATATTGGTATTTAGCTAATTCCGGAGTCAGGGCCCATCAACGCTTCCTTGTGTATCGTAGGTATACTGTTGTCTAACAACAATATCTCGTATGCTCACCTGAGAGGTTTGCACGAGTTTTGCCTACATGGTTCAGCTGCAAGTTCGACCGAAGTCCATACATCTCATGTAGAGGCTTCCGTATCAGTCGCGGTAGGAAACTCTGGAATCACTTCCAAGGTCTCTTTTCTTGGACCTGATAACGAAGATACTGTTATCTCGTCGAGTTGTACTGTCCTCCCACTCACCTTTTTGCAAGAACCATTTTCTTCAAAATCATACCGCTTTTTGTGGCAAACATTTTTGCCTTGGTATAGTGATGGAGGAATACCCAATAACTTGGGATAACCTACAAAGTAGCACTTGTCTGATTTGGAATAGGTTTGTAAATATTTTACACAAGCCCCATATTCCAAATGTTAAGAAAATATATAACTTGGTTGGGGTTACCATACCATGGCGTCATTTCAACAGATCTGATGGCGCTCTTTTCAGTGTAAAAGCCGCAGTCTCTAAAGCATTACTTTAAAAGGGATAATGGCAAATTGATTTATGTCATCTTTGATCTTACCGTGTCATAAATGGTTTGATTACATCTTCACGGACATTCCACTCACAGTGGTGCTCCGGGAGGTGTAAGTTATGAAAACTCTTTTCACAACTCATCAGACATTCGCTAAACTTGTAACTCAAACATTCCTTTATGCAATCTAGTTTGCAGAAACATAATTTTTCTTGTTACAATAATTTCCACTTCATATTGAAAACCTGATGAATGATTTCAAAAGATCCAGACTTACGTCTCATCAAGTAAATATCCATATATCTACTTGAGTCATTTCTGAAGATAGATAAATCCACTGCTAGCAATAATCTTTATCGGACTACACACATCAAAATGTATGATCACCAATAAGTTCGTTGCTCGTTCCTTATGGCCTGTGAACGGTATTTCAGTCACTTCACTTTTCGGACGAAAGTTGCAAGTGTCAGATGATTCATAATCAAACGACTTCAAAATCCATCATTATGGAATTTCTCCATGCGGGTTTCTCCAATGTGACCAAATGCAGTGCCACACATATGTGGTATTCTTTTAGTCTTGCGACATTTAGCATCAGTGTTATGGATGTATCATATTACCATCAATATTCATAACATACATACCATCCTTGATGGAAGCATGGCCCTTTATGTTATTCATAATACTAAACAACAATTGTTCTTTTATGAACAACCCTTTTGCAACAAACATTATGCAATGGGCTAGAGTGTGTAAAACTCTAAAATGAATTATGAAAGTAAATACGGAGGTAATATATTATTATCAATATTCATAACATACATCTCATTCATAATGAAAGTATGGCCCTTATGTTATTCATAATACAGAACATCAAAAGTTCTCTTATGAACAACCTTCTTGCAAGATACTTTATGCAATGGGCTAGAGTGTATGAAACTCCAAAAATGAATTATGAAAAATAAACACGGAGGTAATACACTGATGGAAGGTATAACACCATTTACTATGTTCCCAACGCGTATCTAAACCTTATTACTGGCAAGTCTTTTAGGCCGTAGTAGTTCTTGCATCGAGTCGCAACAGAATGCAATCGAGCGGGTATCTCTGTGATCAACTCACAATACCCAAGAATTAGTGATTAACATGTTTAATCATAATTCCCAAGAATTATATCTTTGACCAGCCTTCTATACATCAATAACTTGTATGACATTCATTCATGAGCTGGATATTCCAGTCTTCTCTCTTTTTGCCTTTATACTTCTAACAATTTAACTTTTAGTATTTCTCCTACTCTCAGAAGAAGCACCCAACTTAAGAGTGGCGTTAGCCCCGGACTTCCAAGGCGTGTAAGTCACACTAACACCCTTTGGACATTTCCTTTCTCTTTAAGTTGTTGTTTTATTCACCTTCATCATATGACAGGCGTTCTTCTGGATCCCTCTGTCATCAGTCAAATGCCCAGTAAACACTTTACTAATACTTTGCAAACAAACATTGCTTTGGATATTTCATATCTTTTAGCCTTTGTTTGTATCTGAAACTAATTTTCAGTTCCATGAATATCATATAACTATCCCAAACTTTTGAAGTTCGGGTCTCATGGAAGCAAACATATTGCACTTGACCGTAACGGAATTCTAGCTGTTGGATCGAAGGACGAAAGTCACATCGTGTAACATCGCCATGTAATAGCTACAATGATCACCTTTTGATAGTGCCAAGTAATCATGATTAACTATGCTTGATCATCATTGCATCATATCTCATTTCAAATTCCATTTCAAATTGCAATTCAAATTTAAAGTGAAAATAAAAGTTGTTCCAATTTGGAAATAAAAATGTTCATTAAATAGCACCTAATTCATAACTAAATATGTTCAGGAAAACAACATCACTAAAAATGCCTAAGTAACTCTAACAACCCAAAACAGTAGCTAACAGCAACATTTTAGTACTATTTTATTTAATAAATGTACAAATGAAATCGTATTTACGCTAAACCAATTTCTGGTAGCACTAAATATTTCACTGTATTTAAATGGGTCAGTCTCATATTTTACAAAAGTAGTTTAGCGACTAAACAATTTGCAATATGGAAATAAAACAGAAAAACAGAAATAGAAAAAGAGAAACGCTCGCGCTCACTGTACCCTTGGGCTTTAGGTCAACAGTGTGGCGCGGCCCAGCCCAGCTAGGTCGTCGTCCTCCTCTGCCTCGCTGTCGGCTGGCGCGCGCGACAGCGCCGCCGATCGCCACGCGCCGGCGATCCCGCGTCTCCCCGGCAAGGATAAGGACCCCCGAGGCCTCCCGCAACCCTAGCCAGCCCCCAGTTCCCCCTCTCGCTTTCTCCCTCGCCCGCTGTCCTCCCCCTCGCGCAGCCACCCGAAACATCGCCGCCGTCCATCGCCCGATTCCGCGGCCACCGCCTCCCGATCGCCTCTCCGACGTGCCCTTCTGCTCCGCCTCGCTCGGCTACATCGACTGCGCCTCGCCATCGAGCTCGGGGACGACCGCACGGTCGGGATCGACCTCGTCCTCGTCTTCTCTGTCGCCGGCGACCGCCGTCGTCTCCGTCAACTGCCGCTGCTCCTAAGCTAACACGGGCTTTTCTTAGCCGCCCGGTGAGCATCCCCACCCTCTGCCTCCTCTCCCGAGCCGCTCATTCTCCCCGCAGCTAGCTCGCCGTTGTCGCCGTTTCCGACAGCCGTGGCCCGCGCCTATAGGTTTGATCGATGCGGCACTTCGCTCTCGTTCGAATGAGCCCAAATGCACGCACTAAAACGCACCATAGCCGCTAGCCCGAGTTGCGCCCGAGAGCTCCGCCGTCACCCGTCGTCGCCGGCGACGCTCCGGCCACCTCTGCATCCAACCACTGGCACCACTCGACGCGCGCTGCTCCACTCGTTCGGTAGAGCCAAAGAACGCCCGAAACGGTGCCCCACAGAGAGATTCCGGGCTCGCCGGAGTTGCTCGCCGTTGTGCGAGCTCGCCGGAGAACTCCGGTGGCCGGCGTCCAGCTGGCATCCGACGTGGCGCCGCGGGCCCCACCGCTCGGTCACTGACACCGGGTCCCACTGGGCCCAGTTGACCGAGTCAGCGCGGCCCCGCCCATTGACATGTGGGGCCCGGCCGATTAAAACATTTTTAAAAATAACGAAATGATTAATTAAACTGTTAATTAGATAAATAAATAATTAAAACGCTAATTACCCACTGACCAGTAGGCCCCACCTCTAATTACCCACTGGTCAGGTTTGACCTCGGTCAACCGCACTGTTGACTGCTGACGTCAGCAATACGCAATGCTGACGTCACCTGTTACTATTCTGGATAATTCGAATTTAGTTAAATAAAATAATTTCAGAAAATGTTTAAAACTTTAGAAAATCATATCTTTTAAACCGTAAGTCAGATGAAATTAATTTATATATGTAAAACGATCAGAAAAATATGTAGAATCCAAATATCCTATCCACATACCTGCCAGACCCCTCTAACATACTGAACATGGAACATTTTGCCTGATTTTGATAAATGAATAGTACCTAACTTTAATAAAATAAATCCAAATAAATTCCTAAATTAACTAAAGCATTTAGTTAGGTAGTAAAACATCTCTGCATATCATTTAGTCATGTCATGCATAGTGATTGCATTTTTGCCGTGAATTTATTGTTTCTTCCCCCTCCTTCTCTCCCGATAGACGTCGAGATCGACGCCGACGCAGCAGAGTACGACCACGCTCCCGACGAGCAGCCCACTGACGACCAGCCTCTCTCAGCAGAGCTTCCAGGCAAGCAAACCCCCTTGACGCATGCCTATATCACCCATTCCTTCTCCCTCCTGCTTGCATTAGAAATTGCTACTGTTTTGCTTTATCCTACTCTGATGCATAGCCTGCCCTTGTAACTGCTATTGATACCTGCCTGTTATCCAAACTGCTTAGTATAGGTTGGATGGTAAACCATCTGTGGCCTCTCTCCCTTGCTGTAGTTGCTCCGCTTTAGTATCTGGGCCCCGAACGATGTGATCGATCGGGCTGAAAATAGCACATCACCGCACACCCCCTAAGTTGCTCGACTCCGCAGAGCTGGCATCGAGTGCCGAGGGTGATACCTCTTATCCCACTTCCGATGACGCCTCTGTAGAATAGCTACCCGGATGTGTGTTATCGAGGGTGATTCCTCTTTCATCACTTCCGATAAAGCTTCCGTCGTGCAACTCCTCGAGTGGGAATCCATCAAGGGTGATTCCTCGGACTCCTCCTCGATACTTGGACACACGGTTACTCTGACCTTTGTCGCAGGCGGGTCGACCCCGAGGGGTACCCGCGGGGTAATGTAAAGTCGGGCTGGCCCCAAGGGTGCCCGCGAGAGAACAATGTTAAAGACGGGTAAGCACCAAGAGTACCCGCGAGTGATATCAAGTTGGAGCGATAGGTAGTCTGATCATCTCTGCGAGTTATTAAATACACCTAACGGAACTGGGTATTTGATCTGAGTTGGCCAATGGCCTATACGCACTACCACCACGTGGGATAATGGTTTAATGGGGCCCTCTACGTCGTACGTTTTAGCCGAAAGCTCTTCAGACGTCGCAGTTCAGAGATGCGGGCTGATTGTTGGGGTTGGGCTGGTTACGTCACTGGTGTATTCAGTGTCGTGCCTACTCCCCGGCCAGCCTCGCAACGTGCAGGAGTGCAAAGGGCGATGGGCCCAAGACCCCTTCACACTTAGGATTTAGACCGGCGTGTTGACCTCTCTGTTGAGCCTAGGTAGGACTACGTCATGTCGATTACCCGAGGCCGGGCATTACCCAGCAAGTGTGTCCGGCCAGATGTAATCGAGCGTGCTGGGTAACAGTAGTGCACCCCTGCAGGGAAGTTATCTATTCGAATAGCCGTGTCCATGGTAACAGGACGCTCGGAGTTGTATCCGGTACCATGACAACTAAAAATTGATGATGATTCATATTAAACTGTTAATATTGCCCTCGGGATCGCTTTCTCGCAGGGTGTCGAGAAAGGATCTCAGGGCATTGCTATTGTATATCCACATGTATGCTACTATTATCTACTCTCTTCTGATGCTGCAAGATTGCTTGAAGATGCTAGTCTTCGATAGGCTAGGTCTTTCTCTCTATTCTGGCTTTGCTGCTATATAGTCCACAGATACAGCCTCTCCACTTGATACCAATGGATAATTAGCATAGTTCTGATGTCAGTCTTGCGAGTACTTTGGATGAGTACTCACGGTTGCTCTGCTATTCTTTTCCCCATACCCAATTGATGATACATCAGACGACGGAGCCCAGGAGCCAGACGCCACTGCAGGAGCTTACTACCAGGAGGGTCCCGACGGCACTTACTACTGGATCGAGCCAGCCGACCAGGAGTAGTTTGGAGGCCCTAGGCAGGAGGCCTTCGCCTTTCGATCTGTATCGTTGTTTGTGCTAGCCTTCTTAAGGCAAAATTTGACTAACTATGTCTGTACTCAGATATCATTTGTGTGTATGACTTATGTATTCGGGTCCTCATGACCCCTGGTTTGTAATATGTGAGATTTATGTTTTAATTTGTGTTGTGATATCTTCCCGTGAGTCCCTGTGCTTGATCGTGCGCATTTGCGTGTATGATTAGTGCACGATTAAGTCGGGGGCATCACACATCGTCCATAGCATTAGTGGGAGAATACCGAAAGCATGCGATAGGACAAAGTCCTTCTTGACACTCTTGAGGACAATCCTCATATTACGTTACCTACCATAAAGTTTTAACCAGATAAATAACAGCTTATTCAATTTTAATAGGGAAGGTGGAAACGCGAGCCAATATTCTATAACTATTATGCAAATTACACTTAGACTATGTTCATAATTAATTGCATAGAGAATTAAACAAGTTAATTCTAAAATGCGCTCCCACTCAAATCAATATCTCTCATAATTGATTGTGAGTGATACAAGATCCATATTTCAATTCATCGCCATAGAATCATCATCTTATGACGGGAATTTCAATCGATAGGCCAACTTGCCGATCACATCTCCATGTGACTCTTGTTCATCTTTCGATGCGTGTGTTCCGAGCTCAGGACGATCCTGTCATGAACGTCAAGACAACCAAGTGATCTTGCTGCAAGGTCTGACCTCACCCGCCTCACACTTCTCTAATCGTTCGTACCCATGCAACCATGGCGCACCCCGAAAAGATAGGTGCCGTGACGGTGCTACACTTGGGAGAACACTAACTACTTGATATTTTAAGTGAGAGATCACCCTAATAAAAGCGACTACTGTGCAATCAAAAGGGTGCATCATAAGGGATAAACATCTCAGGCAATTCATAATAGCTTGATATGGTATAGCCCTTTCTGACGGAGAAGTCTTTAATTTCTTCGTCTTCGGCATTCGCGTCGGTGTTCACCTTTGCGAAGATTGCCACCACCTTGTCGATGCACCAAATAATATTGCTATCTCTATAGCTAATAAAATAAGTGCATTACTTAAGGTTGACATGCAGGTCATTAAAGTGACAATCATATGGCTCCAGCCATCATGCCGAATCATGACACGCAGGCCATGTTAATTTTACATCACATAGTCATCTCATACGTAATCAAATTAAATATGAGAACTGCTATACCACATCACATGCACATCTTATGTCATCCTGCAAAACCAAGTTAGACGCCTCTAATCGGTTTATGCAAAATTTTATTTTACGTGGCTTCTAAGGTTTCGAAACAAACCGAAACTACCAACGTTCATCATCAAGTATGATTATTCAAGTTGCTAGATTAACTTTGTGGGGCGTATGAAACACGAGATAATAAAATCTCGAGCCCCATACTGAACTTCTTCATACGCAAGAACCCTGTGCAGATCATATCTGCATTGCCCTTTAGTCTGCGAAACATCCATCTTTCTATAACTATGGTGGAACCCAAAGACACTGAAGCACTTCGTTGATCTGTCAATCAGCATACTCAGGAGCAACATGAAAGGATCGCGGATTGCCAGAAATTTGTGAGATTCCACCATGCCGTCAAGATCAGGACTATGCAAATTCAAGGGAAGCAACAAGAACACCGGGTAATAGATTTCATCTGCTACCCGCGCAAATAATTTTCAGTAATAGAACTCATCTACTACAAATTATATTGTGCAACACCCATACATCTCTATGTATTCTAGATCGTAACCTGCATCTACGCATAGCAAGGCTCATGATGCCACTGTAAGGGAACACGACAGAAAACAAAAAATTTCCGCACTACGAACATGCCCAGAATCACTATGGAGATGCATACAAGGTTTGATCTGATCATTACCGACTCGTGGCGCAGCGGAAGTAGAGTCGATGTAGATCGTCGGTGCAGATCCCTGCAGCTAGGATTTTCAACCTCCCAACCGCAAGGATGTACTCCCTCGTCTGCTCCTCGGACAGTCCCTCGGACAGCCCTTCGGGAGGCGGTCGGACAGTCCCCCCGGACGGTGTCACGGACAGCCCTTCGGGAGGCACTCACAGAAACTCGGACGGTCAATCGGACAGCCCTTCGGGAGGCACTCTCGAACATCCCCTTGGGCAAAAAGATCGAACCTACGACCTCTCTACGGGGTTGCACACATACAGTGTCAGCTATCTGACAGGGCTTCGCCGTTCAGAACTAGTTCCCATCGGAACCCAGGCAGCCTTTCGGCTCTACGAAACTATTTCGTGGGAGGGAGAGAGAAGGCCAGATCATGCATGGCATTTGTATGAGAGTAAAGAGTGAGTGTGGAGAGCTCCTCTCCACCTCCTTATATAGGCCAAGGCAAGGGGTGGGGTGGGACTTGGAAATACCAAAATACCCATGAGGTGAGCCCTTCACAAGGGCATAAATGGAAAGCAAGTGGTGCTCCAACGGGAGCACCACCTTGGGCCGACCACCACCTTGTCCCCCCCCATGGGGGGGCCCCAACTACCCACCAAACATGCATCCACAAAACAAGTATGCTCCCTAGACAAAAAGCCACCAAACAAGCTGCCCATGATTCGTGGGATCTTGTCCCCTCGCGCTGGGACAAGATGTTTTCCGCGACCGTTTTTCCTGAAAAAATTCCGGAAGGTCCAGAACATTTCCGGCACCCTCTAAAATTATTCCGGGCATGTTCCGAAACATTTCCGGTATGGCGGTTTAATTTAGAAACATCTTCGTTTACACCGAAACAATTCCGGCAGCTCCGAAACACTTCCGGTTTTCTCTCCGGAACTTTTCCGTCGTCTCCGAAACTTTTCCGGTGACTTTCTCTCAGACTCCCTATCTGGTATTCAGCAGATAGATGACCCTTAAGCGTGTGACCCTATAGGTTCGGTGAAGTATAGACATGACCGGAACACTTTCCGATCAATGATCAACATCGGAGCCGTGGACACCCATATTGACCCCTATACCCACACGAATAAATATTCGAGTGAACCTCCAGTTGCCGTATGCTATTCCTGTTGCTTCGCGATATGTTAGAAACACCCGAGGTGAGATTTATCGGCATCCCCGTGGATCAACACTTGTCCACAATGCCAGTTACCTCGTTACCGGTTTTGTTCTCTTTTCTCGTTCCCGTGTTCCGGCATCCCTGTGATAAAATCACATTGTGTCTGGCCAGACGATGATGGATACCGTAACACCGAGAGGGCCCAAAGAATATCTCTCCATCGTCGGAGGAGCAAATTCCAATCTTGAGCTATCAAGTCCCTTGACATACTTTCCCATGAAGCCGTAAGCCGCCGTAATAGCCACCCAGTTACGGATGACGTTTAACAAACCCCAAAGTTCATGAAGCAATCATGAAGAAACTCGATACTCTCATGGTCTAAGGAATTATGCAAACGTTAACTTTCTCTGTGTTATAAACCATTAACTTGTGACGAAGGTATCTCATAGCATAACATCAATTCGGGTCGATTCAACACAAGTGTTCTTCTAACAATGTGCCCTCAAAGTTTGCTGGCATAGTCATGCCCATGATCAGGAAAACAGGATCATCATGCAACACTTGAGCTAGTCTTAGAGGCATGACTAGGAATACAATTTATCGTTTATTATTCCACACGTGCATATGAGTCTTCCTCCGAGCCTCGTGGTTATTGCAGACTCAAGAACCATAGCTGTTATAGCATGGAATATAAACATAATTAGGAACATGGGGATAAATAATAACATTTATTATTGCCTCTAGGGCATATCTCCTACATGCCTAGACCCAAATACATTTCTAGTACTTTTTCAGTACACAATGTACATTTTTGGTGTACACATGAAACATTTTGTTGCAACATGTTGAACATTTTTTGTTGCTTTTTGTCCAACACATCTACTTTTTCAGTACACAATGTATATTTTTATTGTACACATGAAACATTTTGTTGATACATGTTGAACATTTTTTAAATACATATTTTTTTGTGAACTTTTTTCTTAAACACTTTTTTGAATACATGGTCAACATTTTTTAAGTACGTGGTGAACATTTTTTAAATGAAAATAAACATTGCTTTTCACATACAATGTACATTTTTCCTATATATGAGGAACATTTTATACACATGTTTAACTTTTTTATACGAGTTTAACATTTTTTAAATACATGAAACATTTGTCATATATAACTGAAACATTTTTTGTGGACACGTTGAACATTTTCTAAATACTTGATTAACATTTTTCCAAATATATGTTTTTGATGTGTATTTTCTTTTTCATACAAATTATACATTTTTGTTGTATACATAAAACATTTTTCATATCATTTAACATTTTCAAATACATGATTAACATTTTTTATGTCCACTTTTTCCACAGACCTTGTTCTTTATTTTTCATGCACCAGGAATATTTTTATACTTGTTTTAACATTTATTAAATACATGATTAACATTTTTTTGAAATATTTGGTTTTGATGTCTAATTTTTTTCATACATGTTTTACATTTTTCGTATATCTATAACATTTTAATGCTCATTGAACAATTTTCAAATACATGATTAACAATTTTCAAATATATGTGTTTGAACTTTTTTGAATATGGGTTAAACGTGGTTTATACATTTGTTATTATTTTTCAAATACATAATTATTATCATTTTAAATGTGTGGTGAACATTTTAAAAAAATGAATGGAAAAAAGTAAAATGAATTTTTTTAAAAAAGAAGAAAATAGAAAACAAAAAATAGAAAAGCAAAACAGAATTAAACAAAAAAATCATGATTTGTTGGGCCGGCCCACTTGCTACATCGCTGTAGGCGAGCGCTGACTTCCATCTCACATCAAGCGAGGTATAGGCGCTCCCCTGTAGCATTCCGATTCTGACCAGCATGACTGCACATAAAAAATACAAGTCTAGCTAGCCATGTCAACGTTAGATCCATGGAGGACGTTTTTTTTTGTCGTTCAGTTTGTCAACTGAATTCCTTGAGGACAAGCAATAAGCTAAGCTTGGGGGAGTTGATTTCAAACGTATCTACTTTTACAAATACTTTTGCTATTATTTTGCCCTCTAATTTGCATGATTTGAATGAAACTAACCCATATTGACGATGTTTTTAGTAGAATTGTCATGGTGTTATTTTTGTGCAGAAATAAAAGTGCACCAAGTTCGATGGGAATTTTTGTGAATTATTTCTAAAAAATTAGAAGACTGGAGGACCGAAGATGGGCCTGAGGGAGCCCGCCAGGGCTCTAGATGGGCATGCCACGCCCCTAGGCCGCGTGGTGGGGCCGTCTGGAGGACTCGAGACTCCCCCATTGACGTCCTTTGGCTATAAATCTCATATATTGCATAAAAATTCATAGAAAATCCCCGATGCTTTTTACGATAGGGAGCTGCTGCCACCTCTATTCTTCCTCCAAAGATCCAATTTGGAATCTGTTTTGGACCCTGGAGAGGGGAATTCGTCGCCATCGTCATCACCATTCCTTCTCCAACACCAATCTCGTGTTGCTTTCACTCATGTGTAAGTAATTGCTCTATAGGCACATGGAGATAGATGGGATTTGGATGAGATTTCTTATATAATAAATATCAGATTTGTTAGGGCTTGATGCCTAGTATCCACTATGTTCTGAGATTGATGTTGCTACGGCTTTGCTATGCTTAATGCTTGACACTAGAGCCCGAGTGTCATGATTCAGATCTAAACTCTTTATTTTTCGATGAATATATATATATATATATGTGTGTGTGTGTGTGTGTGTGTGTGTGTGTGTGTGTTGTGTGTGTGTGTGTGTGTGTGTTTTGGATCTTACCTCCAAGTTGTATGCACCTGTTAATGTTCTGAACGGGAGACCCCAAGGTGACAACAATTGGGATACCAAAGGGGATGAATTTACATTGAGGATTACATGTATTCATTGATTGTTAATGCTTTGATCTGGTTCTCTATTAAAAGGAGCACCTTAATTACTCCTAATTTCCATTAGGATCCCGCTGAAACAGGAGGGTAGGACAAAAGATGTTGTGCAAGTTCTTATCGCAAGCACGTACAACTACATACAGAATACATGCCTACATTTGATTGATGAATTGGAGCTAGTTTTCTATTGCTCTATGTTATGATTATCACATAAATGATCTCGTCCACGCAACATCCATATCTACGTCTATGCCCATGCTTTCTTTACAATTACTACTGATGCGATCCTTTACTTTAATGCAATATCGTTACTGCTACTATTTCACTACTACTGCTTTCGTATCACTTTGCTACTAATAAATTGTGCCAAGCAAATTATCTATCCAGGTGTGGTTGAATTGACAACTCAACTGCTAAGGCTTATAAATATTCTTTGGCTCCCTTTGTGTCGAATCAATAAATTTGGGTTAAATACTTCCCTCGAAGACTGCTGCAATCCCCTACACTTATGGGTCATCAGAGACCCAACAAAGTCTACAAGAATAAAGTTGTGTAGTAGACATCAAGTTATTTATGGCGCCGTTGCTGGGGAGGTGAGTGCTTGAAGGTGTCTTCTTTAAATCTTCCAATTGAATCTTTTAGTTTCTTGTTCACTATTTTGGCTTTATAAAAGAAAACAAAAAAATGAAGATGAGTGAACTTGGTTATCTTTATAAAGTTTATATTGAAAACATTGAATCACAACCTGGTCTTGATGTATTCAAGGAAGAATTTTTTTAAATGATTGATGTGAGTTCCTTGAATGTTAATCGTGATTGCAGTGTTATTAGTATGCTTTCTATGAATGTCATTAATACAAATGATGGTTGCATTGGTCATGATAAAATTTCCGAAGAAAAGGTTTCTTATAAGCATGCTAATTTTTGTGGAAGCATAGACCTTGTGAAAGAATGCAATTTATGAAGGATAAAATATTGTAAGAAGCATAGACATGAGAGAACTATAATATTTCTTAAGGAACTACTCCCTCCGTTCGGAAATAATAAGTGACATTGTTTTAGTTGCAATTTGAACTAAAACAACGCCACTTATTTCCGAATGGAGGTAATAGAGGATTATGCTAAAAATTATGTTCTGTTTATTCCTTTACTTCTGAACTTTGCAATGAAGTTGGTCATTTTAATTTCAAATGCATGTATTATCATGATTGAATCACGGCCAAATATTGTGATGGCAATATCATCCTTGAAATTTATATGGCTGTGATGAATTGACATATAAAATTGCTTGGTTCCAAGAATGCATTAGCATAGATTGGATTAATTTTTGTTTACAAGATTTTTTGTGTGTGTGCTGAATGCCTGAATTGCAATGAGAATGCTTACATAGCCAAACATAGAAAGGAAGGAACTCTAATGAATATAAAAAGAATGTTGCTTCTCATGTTGCTGCTAATGAAAGGGAAAAGACTTCCCAAATTCTTTTTAAGAATGAATTAGTTGATGAGGAGGAGCTTTCTTTCCTACCAATCTCTCCAAAGAGAAGCTCAAAAAAATAACTTGGCCCCACTCCGAAGGTGGTGAAGAAGACAAAATGGAAAATAAGGACAAAGAAAGAGAAAAGGGTATCTCTCGCAAAGAATGTTGCTCCTATTATGGTTATGCCTTAGAATATGAATAAAAAACCATTATGGAAGATAATTTTGGTGAAACTACTTATGATCTTTAAAATCTTTTTGGCACCAACTTGGAAAAGGATGATAATAGTGATTGCTATACTTTGGTCCATATGAAGAATTTGCCTAGGGGTTTCTCTTCTTCATCGGTGGTGTCATGACGACATTCACCTGAAGATTTTCCAGAAGACTTTTGGGTAACCAGATTTTCTTCATTGGGGACCATTCCCGCAGTTAGTTCCAACATATCTGACAAATACATCACCATTCTGATTTTTTAACAGTTTATAGTTAGAGTTAAATGACTCATCAGAGGCATAAGAAGTGGCACAGTTATAGCCAGACAAAGTGGATGGATCGACAAGAGGCCCTTTTGCAGGCACCCAAGTGATTTTGGGGTATTGCTCAGGTTTCCAATACGATCCATCTGCATTGAATTTTCTTTCAAATGCAATACCCTCTTTCCTAGGGTTCTTGTTCAAGATCTGCTTCTTAAGCACATCGCAAAGGGTTTGATGCCCTTTGAGGCTTCTGTACATGCCTGTCACATACAATTCCTTCAACCCTGCATTTTCATCAGTGATATTCGTGGCTTCCTTAGATGAGGGGTTAGTAGCCACAGGGACAGTTGAAGAAATTGCACTTTTAGAAGCATTTGAACATTCAGTAGAAGAATTTGCATTTTCACATTCACGACATTTCAAGCAAGGAGGCACAAATTCTTCCTAGGCGGTATTGATCTGTTGTGCGAGTAAGGAATCGTTTTCAGTTCGAAGATCATCATGAGACGCTCTCAGTTTTTCAAGATCTTGCTTCCTTTGAAGAAATTCATAGGAAAGCTTCTCATGATTTGCTGAGAGGGCCATGTGACGACTTTGGAGTTCGTCATACTTTGACTGAAGAGTTTGAAGATCATCAGTCAAAGATTGACTTCGACTCATTTCCTCATCCAACACATCATCGCTTTTGTCTAACAGTTTTTGAATCTTTTCCATAGCAGTTTGTTGCTCAATAGCAATTTTAGCAAGTTTCTTATAGCTGGGTTTAGATTCACATTCAGAGTCATCTTCACTGGAAGTATCAAAGTAGGCAGCACGGGAGGATACCTTGGCACCTTTTGCCATGAAGCAATAGGTGGGAGCAGAGTTGTCATCACCGGCTTCAGCGTCAGTGACGTAGCCATTTTCTTCATACTTGAAGATGAACTTGCTGACGAAATCGGTAGCGAGAGCTAGGCTCGCCACACCCGAGTCTGACTCCTCAGATTCCTTAGCTTCCTCTTGATCAGGTTCCTCCTCAGAATCCATTTCCTTGCCGATGAATGCACGAGCTCTGCTGGAACTTCTCTTCTTGCATGATGAAGACTTTGAAGAAGACTTTGAGGATTTCTTCTTCTTCTCATCAGAACTGTCATCCTTGCTCTTCTTCTTGTTTGATTCCTTTTCCCATAGAGGGCGGTCAACAATATAGTGGCCGGGCTTCTTGCATTTGTGGCAGGTTCTCTTCTTGTAGTCCCGAGAAGAAGCTTCTCAAGTGTTCTTTGAGTCATACTTTGAAGACTTTTCAAAGCGGCTTTTCTTTGAAAACTTCTGGAATTTCCTCACCAGCACTGCAAGTTCTCTGCCAATTTCTTCGGGGCCACTGGAATTGCAGTTAGATTCTTCTTTCAAATGAAGAAATTGCTTTGGCTTTTGCTTTTGCCTTCAGAGTGCGAGGTCTTCCATAGCTTGGACCATACATGTCTCTCTTCTCAGCTTGCTGAAATTCATGAGTATTGAGCCTCTCAAGAATATCAGCCGGGTCAAGTTGCTTGTAGTCAAGACGTTCTTGAATCATCAGGCCCAAGGTGTCAAATGAGATGTCAAGAGATCTAGTAGTTTCTTCACTACCTCGTGATCAGTGATGTCTGTGGCGCCAAGAGCTTGAAGGTCATTGGAGATATCAGTGAGGTGATCGAATGTTTGCTGGACGTTCTCATTGTCCAAACTCTTGAAGCGGTTGAAGAGATTGCAAAGAACATCAACTCGGGAGTCACGTTGAGTTGAAACTCCCTCGTTGACCTTGGAAAGCCTATCCTAGATAAGCTTTGAAGTCTCCAAGGCACTCACTCTACCATAGCGTCCTTTGTTCAGATGCCCACATATGATATTCTTCTCTTGAGAGTCAAGTTGCTTGAATCTCTTCACATCAGTAGCATTGATGCTCGGTCCAACAGAGGGCACACCATTCTTAACGAAGAACCAGAGATCATTATCAATAGCCTCAAGATGCATGCGCATCTTGTTCTTCCAGTAGGGGTAGTCTGTGCCTTCAAAGATAGGGCATGTAGCGGAGACTTTGATTATACCTGCGGTCAACATAACTAAAACTCTAGGTGGTTAAACCAAAATCACACAGAACAAGGGAGTACCTTGCTCTGATACCAATTGAAAGCGCAAGATTTTGACTAATATCACAGTGACGAAATAGAAACAGAAGGGAAACTAAATCAACACAGTGAAACAAGACATGCACACATGATAGATGCAGATGAAGAACATGCAATCATACATACACATAAACATAAACATGAAGAACTTAAGGAATGAAAAGCATCAGGATGAAAGTCTTCAGTATGCAATACACAAATTCTTCAAGAGCAGAAGTACTGAAAGTAAAGGGTTGAGGAATTTGAAACCAGGTGCTACTTGTGATAGGCGTTGGGATTTCCCCGAAGAGGAAGGGTGATGTAGCATAGTAGCAGAAATTATTTCCCTTGGTTAAGAACCAAGGTTTATCAAACTAGTAGGACGCAAACAACTGTCAACAGTACCTGCACACACACACAAACAAATACTTGCACCCAACGCGGGTAAGAGGGTTGTCAATCCCCTTGTATTCGTTAATTGCAAGGATTAATTCTGATAGTGGTGTATATAAATTGCAAAACTAAATAAAAGTAAATAAATTGCAATAAGGTATTTAGGCTTTTAGTAATATGATGTGAATGGACCCGGGGGCCATAGCTTTCACTAGAGGCGTCTCTCTCAAGAAAATAGCACACGGTGGGTAAACAAATTATTGTTAGGCAATTGATAGAAAAGCGCATAGTTATGATGTTATTCATGGCATGATCAGTACATAGGCATTACGTTCATGACAAGTAGACCGACATCCATCTGCATCTACTACTATTACTCCACTTCGAGAGCGCTTCTATGCTTGCCTCTCTAGGTATTAAGTTCATAACAAATAGAGTAATGCTTTAAGCATGATGACATAATGTAGACAAAATAAGACCAATCAATATGATCTAATCCCGTCATTTTACCCTTAGTAGCAACAATACAAATGCGTGCCTCGCTACCCCTTCTGTCACTAGGTGAGGGAACCTACTACTATGCACCACTTCCACTGAAGATAAATAAATCTAGTTGGCCAAACCAAATGGATAGATCGGAAAGCATTACATAGCTATAATAATCACACATAATAAAGTTCAGAAAAGACTCAATTACTTTCAATGAATAATCTGATCATAAACCCACAATTCATCGGATCCCAACAAACGCACCGCAAAAGATTACATCGAATCGATCTCCGAAGAGAACATTGTATTGAAGATCAAAGAGAGAGAGAGAGAGAGAGAGAGAGAGAGAGAGAGCCATCTAGCTACTACTATGGACCCATAGGTCATGTGAGGAACTACTCACGCATCATCATGGAGGCAGCAAGGTTGCTGAAGATGGCCTCCGTGATCGATTCCCCCTCCGGTAGAGGCCTCCAGATGGGATCAAGGAAGAACAGAGGCTTGTAGCGGCGGAATAATTATTTCGGGTCTTGCTCTGGTGGTTTCTGAATTTTAGGAAACTAGTTGATGCCCCGCACGTTGCAGCGGGAATTTGTTGTGGATTTCTATGCAACAACCACATAGCAAAGAAGTTAACAAATTGGAATCAATAATATGAGATTTCATATAGAGGTAACGATAAGCAACAGTATGATAGCTTTCATATAGAGGCAATGATTAAATTATTAGTGGTGTAAATATATATTGTATTGATTGCATGAACCATACCTTGGCATAATCTATTTCATGTTATTTGGTGGGGTGTCTTCTTCGACTACTGTGACATGGATATATGGTGTCCCACTTTATACTCAACAATATATCTGACCAATAGGTAGTAGAGAATAGTAATACAATACAGGCAGGATATAGAATTTATTCAATCAAATATATATTTGGTTTTGTTCTGCTAAAAGCGCATAGAAGTATGAGAATGTTTCTCAATTACAATAGATGGAGACCAATGTAGTGATCACTGATATAGGCAATACTGTATATGTAACCGGCATGGAAGGCACTGGAGCATGTATCTTTTTTGTAGCATAATTTGATGTGGCCGTACTCACTGTACATGCTATAAAATTTGGATAGATGGTGAGTTGGTTAATCCATAACAGCTGGTTTAATTTGTTAGATCTATGTATGCATGATACCTTGATATATAATTTTTCCTAGTGGCATTACTCTGCATTTGTTTACTTTGACATGCGTTTTTACACCATTTTTGGCAACAACCTTTTGTGAGCATGGCAAAATATTAGAAGGCATAGCTTATTACTATGATTAAAATTGTTGGACTGAGCGTTGTTGACACATGTGCAGAAAATGTAGCTGATCAAAGCATAGTCATTGACACTGTTGATCCTTAGGTAAGTTGCTTTGCAGAATGCAAGGGTTCAATATAAAGATTTATTACAAACCTATGATTTACTGGAATAATGGTCCATTAGTTTCTTGTGTTCTGTGTGCTAATTAGAAGTGTTCAAACAAAGTGGTCCAACATACAGTGAAAAGCTAATAACGTGCTAGTGTATCAAGGTGGGCAAAATACTCATAAAACACTCTCTCTGAACATACTCAAGGTAATTAAGCAAG
Source organism: Elymus sibiricus (assembly GCA_039707655.1). Lineage (NCBI taxonomy): Eukaryota > Viridiplantae > Streptophyta > Magnoliopsida > Poales > Poaceae > Elymus > Elymus sibiricus. The sequence continues at coordinate 299,969,878 of CM077676.1, read as the reverse complement.
GCAAGAATAGTCATCTTGTAATATAAATGATTGTAATCTAATAGGAAAGAAGCAATAGAGAGTAAAGGAAATTGGCAATGAAGAAACAGGTAGAACCTGGTAAACAGAAGAGACTGAAACATGTCTGAGGGGCAGAGGCGATGGCGAGTTCTTCAGATGTGTCTCAGGCAGCACGTGTGGCACCAGTAGGCGATGGATGTGGACAATGAATACTTCAAATTCGTCCCATCAAAGTCTTTGATTATCTCCAACCAGGAATTGGAAGTTGTTCTTCACTGAAGAAGCAGCCTAGTACGACCCAATCAAGAGCAGCAAACAACAAAGCTTGATCCTTGCATGCGGCACAACGATGGCTTCGCATGCGGCTTCAAACAACGACGCTCCATCAGGCTGGACCTACTGGCGACACCGCTGCTAACAGCGGAGGCGGCGCCCAACCCGCACGGTGGAGGCCCTCGGCCCTGACGCCGCTCGTCCCGGCAGGGAATTGCGGCGCGATGTTGCGTGGTGTTGTCAGCAGCGCGCATCGTTGTCGGCGGACGACGGCATGTGGCGAAGCCCTCCGGCTTGATCCGTCGCTTCTCCCCCGGCTAGTCTGACCACAGAGGTGGCCAACGGCGTCGCACAGTGAAGCCTTCCGGCATGGCCGCATTGGCCCGTCGCCACGGCCCCCGATCGGTCCTCCGAGACTATGCCCTCCCGAGTGCACGTGCGTCGGCGGGAATTGCGGCGCGATGTTGCGGTGTCGCCAGCAGCACGCGTCGTTGTCGGTGGACGGCCGCGTGTGGCGAAGCCCTCCGGCTTGACCTGCCGTTGCTCCCCCGGTGAGCCTGACCACAGAGGCGGCCAATGGCGTCGCACGGCGAAGCCTTCGGGCATGGCCACACTGGCCCGTCGCCATGGCTCCCGATCGGTCCTCCGCCACGATGCCCTCCCGCGTGCACGTGTGTCCACTGCGCGGCAGTGCTTAAAGGGGAGACAAACTACATCTGTACCCATGCATAAGGAGGGATAAGAAAATCCATCTACAATACAGTAGCAAGATTTAATGGGGAATTGGGGATTGAAGAAGGTGGAGAGGGAGACTGGCTGTCGTGGAGATTGAAGAAGCAAGAATAGCGACGGAGGATCCGAGAAAAGAAATAACGCTCCTTGGGGAATTTTTTGGGGAAAGAAACTGCCATGTAGAAGAAGAAGGGGCGCGCTCGGGCCAGAGTTGTGGGCCTTCGGGGGATAATGAAGCGATTTGTGGTGAAGAAACAAAGAGGAGAGAAAGAGTTAAATAACATGAATGTGAGGTGTATTTGGAATTGATGATGTGGCTAGACTGCTGAGGTGGAATGAGGTGGATGGCTGCATGTTAATTGCTGATGTGGATAGGCTGCATGTCAAGAGAAATCATGTAGTGGGGTGCTCCTATTTAGATATAGTAGATTTATAGGCTTGGAATTAGATCAAACGGAGTTACGAGGGGGTCACAAGCTCAGGTGGCCCCACTGGGGGCATGCCGTATAAGCTTGTGGCTCTCTCGTGCATCGTCTGGTCTCCCCCTGAAGCTTCTAGGGTCCCTCCTGGCAGAAAAAATCACCGTAAAGTTTCATCATGTTTGGACTTCATTTGGTATGGTTTTTCTGCGAAACAATAAAATAGGCAAAACAGAATCTAGCACTGAGCACTGAGTTAATAGGTTAGTTCCCAAAAATGATATAAAATTGCATATAAAGCATACAAGATTGATAATATAAGAGCATGAAGCAATCAAGAATTATAGATACGTTGGAGACGTATCAGCATCCCAAGCTTAATTCATGCTCGTCCTCGAGTAGGTAAATGATAAACCATAATTTTTGATGTTGAATGCTTCCTAACATGTCTTAATCATGTAATCTCTTTTACGGTATGAATATTGAGAAACGATGATGTAATAGATATCAACATAATAATATCCATGAATACTAGAAAATAATCATTAGTCTTCAAAACATACGATGCTTAACGAATATTACCCCTACTCATTGAATTATGTAAGCACGGCATGACTCCGTCTTCCTAACATAAGTACAAATCATGAGCACCCCGGTGTCAAACCAAGCAATTGCATCGTACTTTTTCTTGCTTCAGCATTTTCAAATTCACTCAATATATGAGCATGAGATAATGGACTTAGCACCACGGGTGGAAAATAGAGTGTTGGTAGAGGTATATAAGGGAAGACAAAAGTGGAGAAAGTCTCGCATCAACTCGGCGGACCGTTAGGCAATGGAGAGGCCTTACAATCGATATCAATGTGAGGAGTAGGGATTGCCATGCAACGGATGCACTAGAGCTATAAGTGTATGAAAGCTCGCTACTGAAACTAAGTGGGTGTGCATTCAACTTGCTTGCTCATGAAGACCTCGGGCATTTGAGGAAGCCCGTCATCGGAATATACAAGCCAAGTTTTATAATGTAAAAATGTTGGAAATATGCCCTAGAGGCAATAATAAAATGGTTATTATCATATTTCCTTGTTCATGGTAGATGTTTATTATTCATGCTAGAATTGTATTAACCAAAAACTTAAATACATGTGTGGATAAATAAACAACACCGTGTCCCTAGTGAGCCTCTACTAGACTAGCTCGTTGATCAAAGATGGTTAAGGTTTCCTAACCATAGACATGAGTTATCATTTGATAATGGGATCACATCATTAGGAGAATGATGTGATGGACAGACCCAACCGTAAGCTTAGCATCAGATCGTATCACTTAGTTATTTGCTACAACTTTCTTCATGTCAAGTATTTCTTCCTTAGACCATGAGATCATGCCACTCCCGGATACCGGAGGAATACTTTGTGTGCTATCAAATGTCACTTCGTAACTGGGTGATCATAAAGATGCTCTACAAGTATCTTCAAAAGTATTTGTTGGGTTGCATGGATCGAGACTGGAATTTATCACTCCGTGTGACGGAGAGATATCTCTGGGCCCTCTCGGTAATACAACATCACAAGAAGCTTGCAAGCATGTGACTAATGAGTTTGGTCACGGGATCTTGTATTATAGAACAAGTAAAGAGACTTGCCGGTAACGAGATTGAACTAGGTATGGAGATACCGACGATCGAATCTCGGGCAAGTAACATATCGCCGGACAAAGGGAATTGTATAGGGGATTAACTGAATCCCCAACATTGTGGTTCAATCGATAAAGATCTTCATGGAATATGTAGGAATGAATATGGGCATCCAGGTCCCGCTATTGGTTATTGACCGAAGAGGTGTCTCGGTCATGTCTACATGATTCCCGAACCCGTAGGGTCGCACGCTTAACGTTAGGTAGCGCTAGGGTAATGTTGAGATATTAATAGTGGAAAGTCTGAAAGTAGTTCGGAGTCCCGGATGGGATCCGGGACATCACGAGGAGCTCCGGAATGGTATGAAGGTAAAGATTTATATATGGGAAGTCACATTCAGGGTTCCGGAAAAGTTCAGGAATTTTCGGTAGAGTACCGGGAAGGTTCTGGGGGTTCCACCGTGGGGCCCAACGACCCGGGAATGGCCCACATGGACTGAGGGGTGGGGCTACAACCCACATGGGCTGGCTGCACCATTCCCCAAGGCACATGTCATTTAAATCTAGAGATAAGGTCTTATCTCTAAATTTAAAGGGTTGAATCTAGAGATAAGATGTTATCTCCAAGTTTAAAGGGATTTCTCCCTTGTGGCCGGCCCTAGGAGGGTTTTGGACGCCCTCCCCTGCCCCTATCCTATATAAAGAGGGGGGGGGGGGCATGGGGGCAGCCACCCTGTAGGATCGAAAGTATGTCTAGAGGGGGGTGATTAGACTACTTGACCAAATAAAAAACCTAACATTTTCTCAATTTTAGTTGTAGGCAGATTTTAGCAAGTATACAAGTCAAGCATCACCCTACACATGCAATTCTAAGAGTATAGCAGCGGAAAGTAAACAATTGCATATGTAAGTAAATGAGGGGATCAGAGATTTCAAACGCAATGAAGACACAGTGGTTTTTGAGGTGGTTCCGATAGGTGGTGCTATCGTACGTCCACGTTAATGGAGGCTTCAACCCACGGAGGGTAACGGCTGCGCGAGTTCACGGAGGGCTCCACCCACGAAGGGTCCACGAAGAAGCAACCTTGCCTATTCCACCATGGCTTACGTCCACGAAGGACTAGCCTCACTCGGGGTAGATCTTCACGAAGTAGGCGATCTCCTTGCCCTTACAAACTCCTTGGTTCAACTCCACATCATGTTAGAGGCTCCCAAGTGACACCTAACCAATCTAGGAGACACCACTCTCCAAAAGGTAATTGACGGTGTGTTGTTGATGAACTCCTTGCTCTTGTGCTTCAAATGATAGTCTCTCCAACACTCAAACAACTCCTCACAGATTTGGCTATGGTGGAAGAAGGATTTGAGTGGAAAGCAACTTGAGAAAGGCTAGAAATCAAGGTTCAAATGGTTGGATAGGAATGTATTGATCTCAACACATGAGTAGGTGGTTCTCTCTCAGAAAATGTATGGTGGAAGTGTAGGCACGTTTTGATGGCTCTCCTTACTGAGTAAGAAGTGGTGGAGGGGTATATATAGCCTCCACACAAGATCGAACCGTTACACACTTTTGACCCAACTCGGTGGCACCGATCAGAAATCTCGGTGGCACCGAACAGTGTAAAAGATATGAACGTTAGGAATCTCGGTGGGACCGACTGGAACAACTCGGATGGACCGATGTGCAATGTTTAGGGCAAACCCCGTCTCGGTGGCACCGATTGCATTAACTCGGTTAGACCGAAGTGAAGCAATAAGGCAACAGAGAGTTGGCAAGCCATCTCGGTGAGACCAATTTGCAAAACTCGGTGGGACCGAAGTAAGTGCAAACGATTACAGAGAGTTGGCAAGGCCATCTCGGTGGGACCGAGATCCATATCGGTAGATCCGATTTATTAGGGTTTTGGTAGTGGCTAATGTCCATATGAACTCGGTGGCTCCGGATAGGAAATTTTGGTGGGGCCGAGTTGGAATGTAGGTTTTGGACATATTTGGATGGAGAAAGTGGTTGAGGGTTTTGGAGCACTGTCACTAAGCACTTGAGCAAAAAGACCATTAAGCAACACCTCATCCCCTTTTAATAGTATTGGCTTTCCTATGGACGCAATGTGATCTTGGATCACTTAAACCAAAAATGTAGAGTCTTGAGCTTGTGCCAATCCATGTCCTTAGCATTTTGAGGGGTCCACATCTCTAGTCCTTGCCATGCCAATCATTGAACATCCTAAAATCTTTAACTTGAATGGATATTAGTTCAATGAGATATATGTTGTTATGAATTACCAAAACCACCAAGGGAGCAAATGTGCTTTCAATCTTCCCCTTTTTGATAATTGATGACAACATATAGATCAAAGCTTTGACAAATGTAGGATCGAAAGTATGTCTAGAGGGGGGGGTGATTAGACTACTTGACCAAATAAAAACCTAACCTTTTCCCAATTTTATTTGTGGGCAGATTTTAGCAAGAACACTAGTCAAGCATCACCCTACACATGCAATTCTAAGAGTATATCAGCGGAAAGTAAACAATTGCATATGTAAGTAAAGGAGGGGATCGGAGATTTCAAATGCAATGAAGACACGGTGGTTTTTGGCGTGGTTCCGATAGGTGATGCTATCGTACATCCATGTTGATGGAGACTTCAACCCACGAAGGGTAACGGCTGCGCGAGTCCACGGAGGGCTCCACCCACGAAGGGTCCACGAAGAAGCAACCTTGTCTATTCCACCATGGCTTACGTCCACGAAGGACTAGCCTCACTCGGGGTAGATCTTCACGAAGTAGGCGATCTCCTCGCCCTTACAAACTCCTTGGTTCAACTCCACATCATGTCGGAGGCTCCCAAGTGACACCTAACCAATCTAGGAGACACCACTCTCCAAAAGGTAATAGACGGTGTGTTGTTGATGAACTCCTTGCTCTTGTGCTTCAAATGATAGTCTTCCCAACACTCAAACAACTCCTCACAGATTTGGCTATGGTGAAAGAAGGATTTGAGTGGAAAGCAACTTGGGAAAGGCTAGAAATCAAGGTTCAAATGGTAGGAATGGAATCTCTTGATCTCAACACATGAGTAGGTGGTTCTCTCTTAGAAAATGTGTAGTGGAAGTGTAGGCACGTTCTGATGGCTCTCCTTACTGAGAAGGAAGTGGTGGAGGGGCATATATATAGCCTCCACACAAAATCCAACCGTTACACACTTTTGACCCAACTCGGTGGCACCGAAACCATAATCTCGGTAGCACCGAACTGTGTAAAAGATATGAACTTTAGGAATCTTGGTGGGACCGATAGAAACAACTCGGATGGACCTAAGTGCAATGGCTAGGGAAAACCTCATCTCGGTGGCACCGATTGCATCAACTCGGTAAGACCGAAGTGAAGCAATAAGGCAACAGAGAGTTGGCAAGCCATCTCGGTGAGACCGATTTGCAAAACTCGGTGAGACCAAAGTAGGTGCAAATGATCACAGAGAGTTGGCAAGGCCATCTCGGTGAGACCGAGATCCATATCGGTGGATCCGATTTGTTAGGGTTTTGGCAGTGGCTAAGTCTAGGTGAACTCGGTGGCTCCGGATAGGAAATATCGGTGGGGCCGAGTTGGAATGGGGGTTTTGGACATATTTGGGTAGAGAGAGTGGTTGAGGGTTTAGGAGTACTGTCACTAAGCACTTGAGCAAAAGGACCATTAAGCAACACCTCATCCCCTTTTAATAGTATTGCTTTCCTATGGACTCAATGTGATCTTGGATCACTAAACCAAAAATGTAGAGTCTTGATCTTTTGCCAATCCTTGTCCTTAGCATTTTGAGGGGTCCACATCTCTAGTCCATGCCATGCCAATCATTGAACATCCTGAAATCTTTAACTTGAATGGACATTAGTTCAATGAGATATATGTTGTTATGAATTACCAAAACCACCAAGGGAGCAAATGTGCTTTCAATCTCCCCCTTTTTGGTAATTGATGACAACATATAGATCAAAGCTTCGACAAATGATTAAATGAATGGAATACGTCATTGCTTTGAGAAGTATGTGATAAGAAAGAGCTCCCCCTAAATTTGTGCATTATTAAAAATTTGCGTTTGAATGCAAATGCACAATCGATTAGGCTCATGGGTCACTCTTTCATGTCACATACATCTTGGTGGAGCGCGCAAAATGATATGAGTGGAATGGTAAGCATGCATCACGAACACAAGTAAGTGATCATACAAGATAATGATAAAGATAAGCATTGATCATCGCAAGAAGCATAGTATGATCAATCACATAAAGTAGCTCACAGTCATAACGAAGCATAGTACTCACAGACATAGTATCAAGCACACACATCAAACAAAGTACCAAACAAAATTGTAGCAAAAGAACTCGAGAGAAATCCAACAGGCAAAGCAAAGCGAAACTCTCTCTCTCGAAGCTAAGATCTATACAAATTCTCCCCCTTTGGTAACAAGTACCAAAAAGATCGAATAGGTATAGGACTAATGCGGCTCTCTAAGCACGATCCTCGGAAGCTCCTGAAGGCGATCTCCTGCTGGCAGCTCCGGTGTGCGTAGATGGCGTCGAAAGAAGAGCGTCCGCGAAGGCTTCTGCAGATGTCTGCTGGATTGGTGGAGTGGAGACCGGAGGTGGCACTGTAGCAGCAGCAGCAGGTGCAGAGACTGTGGTCCTCGGATCCACAACTGGCACTGCAGCAGATCTGGCTGCTCTAGGCACAGTCTGAAATCTCTCGGTGGTAGGTCTGTCATCTCCACTATCATCAGAAGGGGCTGTCCTGACAGCATCAACATCGCTCTGTAGCTTCTCCACTGTAGTCTGGATCTCAGTGACCTTGACATCTAGATCATGAAACTTTGCCTCGATTATCCGCTCTAAGCTAGCCTGGTGCTGGGTGAGGTTGGCCAGACTTCGCTCAATCCTCAGGGTGGCTTCTAGCAGATATGTCATTTGGTCAGACTTAGACTTGAGATTTGCAACTGGAGCATTGGGAGCTGTTGCCTCCTTGGCTGCTTTGGCTTCTTTGGCTTCTCGAATCTTCTGTTGGGCTTGAGCAGAAGTGGGATGCGAAGGATCCATCATGATAACATTATCCTCAAACTCTGGATGCAGTGGCAGATGCTCATGATCAAGAAGATAAGTGTTGGTTCCAACCTTGGAATTGATCAACATCTGGATGTGTGGAGTATATCCGCACGATCTCTTCTGATCAGCTGCAGTCCTCTTGATAATTTCCACAATCAAACTCATCACCTTAAATTTCTGAGGTGTGTCAAACAAATGCAGCAAGTTGATGGAGTGGCCACATATCATCTTATCATCGCCTGACTTGGGTAATAGAGTATACCGCAAGATAGTGTTAGTGGTGGCCAGTCCTGGCAGCAGATGCTTCACTGATCCAAGCTTATGTGTCTCGATGTCCTTCTGGGGTATTGCTGTGTACATGTTGGCCATGGAGTTGTGATCCATCTTGAGCTTAGCATAGATATCATAGTCATCATCCTCTTCCTTGGGAGCACCAAGAAGACTTGCCCACTCAGAGATGGTTGACTGGTACCTGATTCACTCAGTCATCCACACAATTCGGCCATCTGGATAGAAATGAGCTGTGGAGTAGAATTGCATGACCATTTCATCATTCCACTTCGTCAACTTCTGTCCAACAAAGTCATCAACACCTGCAATCCTGAAGCTCTCATGAACATGGGGGAAATAATCCTCATTTTCATCAATGTATTCCCAATCCACCCATCTCTTGTCACTAACAATGGGCTTCTTATCCAACAGAACGGTTTCATAAAAGTCTTGTTGTTCTCGTGTGTGAAAGCGATAGTCACATGCTGTTTTCCTCCTTGCAGCATAAGGATCTGACAGTCTCCACTGACGCAGTCCTTTGTCTTTCCTTAGCATCATATTTTCTGCAACTGGGTGTGCAACATCATGGTCTGGAATCTCGGGTTTCAATTTCCTGAGCACTAGTGGCTCTTCATCAACATTTGCCTCAGGCACTGGGGCCTTGTTCTTCTCAGCAGCAGAAATATTCCTTGTAGACCTCTTGGGTGCTGGAGCTTTTGGTTTGGACTTGGTGGGGGCAGCAGTCCTGATTGCATTTGACATGAGCTTCTGAGCTTTTGCTGGGGGTGCATTAGCTGCTGGCTCCTCCTCCTCCTCTGAATCATTCCTCATGGAGGGTTTTCCAAGCACATGAGCTGTAGTCTTCCTAGCTCTCTTCTTCTTTGCTCCTGCGGCTGGTTCTGTGTCACTTGGCTCTTCAAGTGTGAATTGCATAGTTTGCTTTGGAACTTTCCTCACAACAATTTTATCTTTGGCAGAGCTGGGCTTGGTGCTATATTCCTTAGCAAGCACCACTCTTTTCTTTGTTGTTGCTGCTTCACTAGCAACAAAATCGTCATCCTCACTGTCTGAGGTTCTCTTCTTCCTTGTTTTAGTTGCAGCCTTAGGAAGATCTGGAGAGCTCCTCTCTCCCTCATAGAAACTTTCTGCAGGACTTGATCCTTCACTAAGTTCTGCATGCTGCTCTGACCTGTTCTGGCTGTTGCTGTCATCTGACATCTTGCTGAGCTGACCCTGTGAATAGATGGGTATGGGCAGAGTAGATGAGTCATCACAAAAAGCAGAAGTTTTTCATAAAAAATGAGTTCAATTCTTAGTTTCAAGTTTTCACAGAAGGCATTTCGGATGGACCGAGTTGATCATCTCGGTGATACCGAAGCACTCTACAGAAACCTTGCACTCCATTTCGGTCAGACCGAGATGGGTTTCGGTGTCTCCGAGATGCTAGGATTTCACTGAGACTTTACTTTCGGTCTCACCGATTCGTACAACTCGGTGGCACTGATACGTACTAGTGCTATGGCCTGAGGCCAAATCGGTGGGACCGAAAATTTCTAATCGGTCGGTCCGAGATGCGTTCGGCGGAAACTTAAACCTAAAAATTTCGCTCGAATCTAATCTACGAAATTCTTCTGGTGGAATAAGCATTGCAATCTGTGGCAAGAATAATGGCAATCCTATCGTGCATTGAATCGGAATATGGAGTAAGAGAGGGATCGAATCTCACCCTAACTCGGTGGAGATTCTCTACGGCGGCAACGGCGGGGCAGATTGCCGTTGACTGAATCCGGCGGCGAGGGCGCGCTGGAGACGACGACGAAGTCCGGAGACGAGGGCGACGGCAGAAACGGGGTGCGGGAGCGAAAGAGTCGAGAAATTTCAACTGTTCGAGCCCGTGCGATATATATACCCGTAAGCTATCGGTGGCTCTGAGTTGGACAACTCGGTGGCACCGATATGTGTAACTGCACGCAGATTAGCACATCGATGGCTCCGAAGTGGTTCAACTCGGTTGCACCGAGATGGAAAACCTAGATCAATCTAAGTGATTTCGGTTAGACCGAGTTTGAGTGAATTGGTTCGGCCAAAATCAGATAGAATGTTTTGGAGGTTCAGCCCTTTCAGATCGGTGGCTCTGAGTGCTCCTCACCCGGAGGGTCCGAAAATGACTTGTTCAATTTTTGTGATGCAGCAAGAATAGAATTTGAGACAAGAGAGCATAGATAGCTAGAGAAGGTACTTAGGCATTCTTGTACATCCACTTGGCCAGAAAAACCAAGACAATCAAAACAACAAATGGATGTCCTCGAATGATGAAAACATGCACAACAACATGCTCACGCAATAAGATAGCAAATGAAATATGTGTCAAACATGCACAACCAATTCTAGCATCTATCAAGCAATGACGATGACTAGGTCATCTATATATGAGTATATTGACTTAGGAGTCAAATGAGAACATTTGATCATAGGTCATACTCATCGTTTAAGCACAAGTGGGGTTGCCACTTTTACATAAAGCATTGATGTGTTCACACCATTAGAGTTGCTTTAGCTCAATTGTTTAGAGCAAAGCTCCCCCTAGATGTGATACCCCCCCTAAGAGGGATGCACTAACCTTGGGTTTTGTCGATGATGACTTCATGTAGATGTTGAAGATGTGGATGCTCAATGTTGATGTAGACCATCAAGAGTTGGGAGCAATCCTTTGGAGTTTTGTGCTTTCAATACCTACATGGGTTAGTCCCACACAAGGAACATACAAGGATATTCATAGACATAGAGTGAAATACAGATAGGATGATGTCCATGAATGCATTGAATACCTTGTCCCTTGCCTTACCAACAAGAGGGTTTGTGACTCCATGAACTAGTGGAAAATATGGAAGTTGGTTGCACAAGTTCTTGCCCTAAAGAATATGAGTGAAGCTTGTTGGCGGAGTCACCCTCAAGAACTCTCTAGTTCTTCTTCTTTTGGACCCACATCAACTTGATGGGAATCCTTGGAGTTGTAGTAGCACTTGATGAAGTCTTGGGAACCCACTTGACCATGGCTTGAGGAGCTTCTTCAAATGAATCAATCTCTTCTTGAAGCTTGTCCTTGCCTTTTAGCTTGTGGTCTTGTGGTGGAAGATCTTCTTGAGCTTGTGTTCCCTTGAAGGAAGTAGGATCATACTTCTCTTGTTGAGTAACAAACTTCATCTTGGGGTATTGATCTTCTTCCCACTCAACTCCATTGGCATTGAACTTTTGTTCAAAAGCAACACCTTGGTTCTTCCGGTGCCTTCCTTGCTTGCGTACAATTTCCTCAAATTGCTTACTCCCGGCAAGGCTCTTGTAGACACCTTTTTCTATAATTCCTTTCAATAGAATATTTTCTTGCTCAAGTGTAACTTGGCTAAGAGAATCATTAGTGGAATCAATAGAACTACTAGAAGCAACAACATTGGACTTAGCATTGTTATTGTTACTACTAGAGGGAGAACCCTTTTTACCCTTGTTGCTAGTTTGCTTAGGTTTAACTTGTAGCATAAAGGTAGACAAGAGTAAACGTTTGGCAAGATATGAAGAACTCTTCTTTCGAAGATCGTCATTGATAGCTTTAAGAAACTCATGCTCTTGCTCTAAATTTAGCTTCTCGAAGCGTAGCTTCTCATGAGTTCTTAGAAGTTCTCTATGATCCTCTTGAGTTGTTTCATGAGCTAACTTAAGAGCATTTAGTTCTTTAGTTAGATGCTCAATCTCCTTCATAGCATTGTCACTCGTTTCCTCTTGACTATCATGATTACTAGCATTTTCATTATAGCTCACATCACTATCCTTATCAACAAGTAAATCATCATCACCAAGCAAATCATCTTCATCACTATTGAAATCAAGATACTCGGGGTGTGATACCTTGGGGCCTTTTGCCATGAAGCATCTTCCAATTCCTTCATTTGGTGAGTCAAATAGATCATAGGAGTTGGATGACACAAGAGCAAGTCCGGCAACACCTTCATCTTGACTATAGTCGGAGTTGGAGTGATAATTTCTCTCGGAGTGATTGTCACAGTCGGAGCCGGAAACCCATTCACTACTGGAATCAGGGACTTTGCCATCTGCCAGCTCTTTGCCGTCTGCTGACAGACGACAAAGAGGTTGTTTGCCGTCTGCTTTGGGAAAGTAGACGGCAAAGATCTGGCTGATGGCAAAGACACTGTTTGCCATCAGCCAGCTCTTTGCCGTCTGCCAGCAGACGACAAAGTTTCTTTGCCGTCCGCTAGCAGACGGCAAAGAGGTGGGGTGGGGCCCAGTGGAGGCCAGTTAACTGCAACGGCCCACCCCACCTCTTTGCCGTCTGCTAGCGAACGACAAAGAATCTTTGCCGTGTGCTAGCAGACGGCAAAGAAAATACCTACTAACGGCCCTAACGGCCCACCCCCCTCCACTCTCTCCACTCTCTCTGCCTCTCCCCTCCCGACCCCGACCCCACGCCGCCGCCGCACCCGCCGCCGCCCCCGACCTGCCCCGGCCCGCCGCCCGCCGCTCACCGCCGCCGCACCCGCGACCGCCGACGCCGCCCACTGCCCCGCCCCACTGCCCCGCCCCGTGCTCGCGCGGCCGCGCCCAGGCCTGCCCCTCGCCGCCCCGTTGCGGCCCGGCCGCCCCCTCGCCACCCCGTCGTGGCCCGGACGCCGGCCAGCCCCGTCGCCGCCCCCTCGCCGGCCAACCCCTCTGCCCCCTCTGGTGAGCTCCCCCTCTTGCCCCTTTTTTCTGTTTTTTTATTATTTTTCCTGTTTAGGTTTTAGATATTTAGACATTTAGGAGTTTAGATACTTAGATGTTTAGGTTTTTAGATATTTAGACATTTAGGTAGAAAGAAACCTAGAAGAAAGAAAAAGAAGAAAAGAAAAAGGAAAAAAAGGAAAAAGAAAAAGGAAAAGAAGAAAAAATAAGAAGAAGAAGAAGAAGAAGAAGAAGAAGAAGAAGAAGAAGAAGAAGAAGAAGAAAAAGAAAAAGAAGAAGAGGAGGAGGAGAAGAAAAAATAAGAAGAAGAAGAAGAAGAAGAAGAAGAGGAGGAGAGGAGGAGAAGAAGAAGAGGAAAAAGGAAAGGAAGAAAAAAGAAGAGGAGGAGGAGAAGAAAAAAGAAGAAGAAGAAGAAGAAGAAGAAGAAGAAGAAGAAGAAGAAGAAGAAGAAGAAGAAGAAGAAGAAGAAGAAAGAGGAGAGGAGGAGAAGAAGAAGAGGAAAAAGGAAAAAGGAAGAAGAAGAAGAAGAAGAAGAAGGAAAAAAGGAAGAAAAGGAAGAAAAGGAAGAAGAGGAAGAAGAAGAAAAGGAAAAAGAGGAAAAAAAGACCCCGACACCCGGACCCCGACCCCGACACGACACCCCGACCCCGACACGACACCCCGACCCTGACATGACACCCCGACCCCGACATGACACCCCGACACGACATCCGACACACCCCGACACCCCGACACGACACCCCGACACCCCGACACCACGACACCCCGACACCCCGACCCGACACCCCGACACCCCGACACCCCGACAGCCCGACACCACGACACCCCCGACCCCGACACCTCTTCGGCCTCTTGTTGACCGAAAAGGTGCTCTTCGGCCTTCCAGAGTCCGACGGGGTCATATATTTCCCTATTTTGTTATGAAAAACATCATATATATTTGTGTTGATCGGGTGGATTTAAATGTGCAGTTCTTTCGTTGCTGCGAGGGTCTGGTGTTCGACGACCTCCCCGTGCGTACGACGAGCTCCGCCCCTGCGTTCGTGGGTGAGCACAAATGACATCTCCTCCTCCCCCCTTCATTTGCTCTGTTCCGGTCTTCGTGCCGATGAAACTTGCTAGCTATAGGTGTCAATCATCAGTATGCGTGACCACTATGCGTCTCCCGTTCGAAAGGGTTACATCTATAAATATGCATGCATTTGCATATTTATAACCGTGATTCTTTCGAATTGTCCAACGTTATCCATGGACAGCCCGAGTATGTGTAGATTGGGTTCATTTTCCCATATGCTCTACTCCGGATCCGATGCAGAATTTCGTAAGTGCCTCCCTGTTGTTCTCCGGGTACACATCCTCTCTGCTTATTGCCGAGACGTGTATCAGGAGAACAGCGGGGAGGTGCTGCCAAAATTTTGCGTCGGATCCGGAGCCGAGCATGGGAAAACGAACCCAATCTACACATACTCGGGTGGGATTAGGACCTATCTTTACCTACTAGCGTCTAGGTTGCATGGACGTAATAAAACTGACAAACTCTATTAACTGATGAATATGGTTTGCTGAATTATGTATATATTTCTTGTGTGTCCAGTAGCTAGGCAAGATGAGTGATCGTGCGTGGATGTACACCGGTCACACTAGTCAGAAAGACATGACCCATGAATGGATAAGAAAAACCAAGGGGTTTGTGAGAGCCGCATTTGCAAATGGACAGGAAACAACCTGGTGCCCCTGTGTCAAGTGCGACAACTTTCATAAGAAGTCAGAGTTTGAAATGATCAAACACCTACAGAAGTTGGGTTTTACGCCTAATTATACGGTCTGGACATTTCATGGTGAGTCTGCCCAACGTGCCAGAGCTGAGGAGGGCCGTCGTCGCACCGACGAGCATGGTACCGGGATGGAAGACATGGTGGAAGACTTTGATGATGCTCGGGATTCGGACGATGAGATGGAGGAATCTGCAAAGGCCTTCAATGATATGTTGGAGTCTTCAAAACGTCCTCTCCACGAGCACACTGAGCTTTGTCAGCTGGATGCCATCGCACAAGTAATGGCTCTGAAGGCTCAATTCAACTTGGGCAGAGAATGCTACGACGCGATGATGACACTATTTGGACGTTTTCTACCCAAAGGCCATGTAATGCCTGCAAACCTGTACCAGTCAGACAAAATCCTCCGTGTACTTAAGATGCCCTATGAGAAGATAGATGCCTGTGAGAAAGGATGTGCCTTATTTAGGCTTGAGTATGCGGACTTGAAGTATTGTCCCGTTTGCCAGTCTTCCAGGTATGTTGAGGCAGACAACGGTATGGGTGAGAAGAGTCAGACAAAAATCCCAGTTAATGTTCTTCGGTATATGCCAATCATACCAAGACTTCAACGTCTTTTCATGGTCGAAGAGACGGCCAGACATATGACATGGCACAAATTGGGTAAAAGAACCGAACTAGATGCAGATGGGGAGCCGATGTTGGTACACACATCGGACGCTTTTGCGTGGAAGCGCTTCGATGCAATACATCATGCTAAAGCTGCAGATCCAAGGCATCCTCGAATCGCCATAAGCACGGATCGGTTCAATGTGTTTGGTATGATGGCAGCCCAATACAGTTGTTGGCCTGTATTTGTCATTCCACTCAATCTCCCCCCCGGACAGATTATGCAAAGAAAGAACATTTTCCTGACGTTAATAATTCCGGGGCCCAACTATCCAGGGAAGAGTATGAATGTGTACATGCAGCCGCTTAAGGATGAACTGCAAGAAGCTTGGGATAATGGGATCAAGACATACGACGCCGCTACAAAAAAAACTTCCTAATGCGTGTGTGGTACATGTACTCGATGCATGACTTGCCGGCGTATGCGCTATTCGTTGGCTGGTGTGTGCATGGAAGGTTCCCGTGCCCCACATGCAAGGCAGCTCTTGAGTTTCGTCGGCTGCAGGCGGGTGGCAAGTTTTCTTGCTTCGACATGCATAGACAGTTCCTGGATCCTCGCCATAAGTTCAGAAAAGACAAGAAGAACTTCATCAAAGGTAGAGTTGTCAAAAACTCTGCACCACCTGCGTTGACAGGCCAACAGACCCTGGATCAGTTAAACTCTCTCGAGCCGGATCCAGAGCGTCCAGGGTATTTCAAGGGGTATAATTCGGAACACGCCTGGACTCACAAGACATTCTTGTGGGATCTGCCTTACTTCAAAGACCTCCTTTGCCCACACAACATTGACGTGATGCACACTGAAAAGAATGTCGGCGAGGCCCTCTTTGGTACATTGTTCGGCATAGAGGGGAAAACAAAGGATAATCCTAAGGCTAGAGTCGATCAGCAGGCTCTATGTGATAGACCGCTACAAAACATGCGACAACCGAAAGGAAAGAAGAACTGGACGAAGCCAAAGGCATGGTTCAATCTTGGAAGGCCAGTTATGAGGGAAATACTCCTGTGGGTGAAAAATGAGTTGATGTTCCCCGATGGGTATGCAGCGAATCTAAAGAGGGGAGCGAGCCTTGAAAAATTGAAAATATTTGGTCTCAAGAGTCATGATTGGCACATATGGCTTGAGCGGGTAATGCCGGTGATGTTGCGTGGCTTTATCCCTGAGGATGAATGGCTAGTACTGGCAGAGCTGAGCTATTTCTTCCGTGTTCTTTGTGCGAAAGAACTATCGCTTGGCTTGCTAGAAGAACTGGAAGAGTTGGCGCCGGAGTTGATCTGCAAGTTGGAGAAGATCTTTCCACCGGGCTTCTTTAATCCAATGCAGCATTTGATTTTGCATCTCCCGACCGAGGCACGATTGGGGGGGCCCGAGCAGAATTGTTGGTGCTACGCAACTGAGAGGATGCAGAAGACGCTTCGAGAAAAATGTAAAAATAAACGTCGAATTGAAGCATCGATGGCCGAGGCATTCATTACTGAGGAGGCGACAAACTTCATGACAGCACACTACGAAGCCAAAAATCGTCATTTGCATAATCCGAAGCCTCGGTACAATGCTGGCGACCCTAAAAAGGGTGGATCCAACCTCAGCCTATTCAAAGGGAAGCTCGCACCAGCCGGTGCTTATACTTCCTTACCGTTGGATGTCGACGAATGGCGGACCATTACGTTGTATATCTTGAACAACCTAACAGAAGTGCGGCCGTACATCGAGTAAGTTCTTGGTACATTGTTTCGCAACCTCTAATTCCTTTGAACTGCTCTTATTCCCGGATATTTGATACAGCCGATACGTCGCCGAATTCTCGTATGGAGCGGTGATCCAAAAGGATTCCGTCGAAGAGTATGAGCTTCTGGCAATGCATGGAGGCGGCTATCCCGGTTTCATCTCTTGGTTCAAACAAACGGTAATTTCCATTAGACCATTTCATTTCTTCGTCTAATTTCCGGCTAATGCAACAATCCTTTCGTATTAAACTTGTAGGCTAGTTCAGAGTCTATGGACGCCGAATTGAGACAAGTCGCAAATGGTTTTGACTATAAGGTCCGTTCATTTGACAAATACGACATCAACGGGTATCGCTTTCGTACCTATGGCAAAGAGCTATCTATGGCCGACCGAAAGTCTACAAATTGTTGTGTCTCTGCTATCGGCGAAGGAGGTACCGAGTATTATGGAAGAGTTGAAGCAATTTATGAACTTCTATTCTATGGTGCAAACCCACCGAACGTCGTAGTCTTCAAATGTTATTGGTTCCAGCCGAAGGAGACTAGAAGGACTCATGAACATCTTGGGCTAGTCGAAATCAAACAAAGCACCCATTTGGATGTTCCCGATGTCTATATTACGGCTCAACAGGCGACCCAAGATTTCTATCTACCGTGGGCCTGCCAAACTGATCCAAATCTGAATGGTTGGGATGTCGTTTATGAAGTGCCGCCACGTGTTAGACCACCTCCCCCCAATGAAGAGGATTATGAACCTCACATTAACCCAGACACATATGAAGGAGAATTCTTCCAAGAAACACGTCTTTCCAAAAAACGTTTCAAGAACCGCTCTACTTCACACCAGGACATTGAAGTAGACAGCGGCAGTGAATCCAAGCCTGAGCCGGAACAAGAAGAGCCGGAACAAGAAGAGCCGGAACAAGAAGAGGTTACTACTGCGGATGACCTGTCAATGCTTGACCGATTACGTACAGGAGGCCTTCCACATGTTGATGCATTTATTGATGATGATGATGAGCACGTCATTACTGATAGTGATGATGATGATGATGCATTTATTGACCCCGAAGCATATATAGACGATGATGATGCATTTATTAATGATGACGATGAAGATTAATATTATAGTTCATGCCAGGTATTTAATTATTATTATGTAAATATATATTATTAATTAGTTCATGTTAGGTATTCAATTTTTTATTATGTTCATGATGATGATACACTTAAATTATATACATATTATTCATGTCAGGTATTCATTCTTTAACCTAGGATAGCTCTAAAATGACCTATACTTAGCATTTATTCCTCCAAAATGAATTTATATGCTTAGCTAGCTCAAAAATTACATAACAACCTTAATTAGCTCCAAAATGACCTATTTAACCTAGGATAGCTCTAAAATGACCTATACTTAGCATTTATTCCTCCAAAATGACTTAATATGCTTAGGTAGCTCAAAAATGACATAATAACCTTAATTAGCTCCAAAATGACCTATTTAACCTAGGATAGCTCTAAAATGACCTATACTTAGCATTTATTCCTCCAAAATGAATTTATATGCTTAGCTAGCTCAAAAATGACATAATAACCTTAATTAGCTCAAAAATGACCTATTTAACATATGATAGCTCTAAAATGACCTATACTTAGCATTTATTCCTCCAAAATGAATTTATATGCTTAGCTAGCTAAAAAATGGACCTATTTAACCTTGGATAGCTCTAAAATGACCTATTTAACCTAGGATAGCTCTAAAATGACCTATACTTAGCATTTATTCCTCCAAAATGACTTAATATGCTTAGCTAGCTCAAAAATGACATAATATGCTTAAGGACCTATTTAGCTCCAAAATGACTTAATATGCTTAATTAGCTCAAAAATGGCATAATTACTTATGTTAGCACAAAAATGACCTATACTTAGCTTTTTTAGTTCATTTATGATATACTTAGCATATTTAGGTCAAAAATGGCCTATTTACTTAGGTTAGCTCTAAAATGACACAAGTAAGCAATAAGAAGAAGAACAAGCAGAGGAGAAAAATTCTAGTCTTCTTCTTCTTCTTCTTCTTCTTCTAGTCTTCTTCTTCTAACTTTCTTCTTTCTCATTTTGCAGATTTGATTCACTTCACGGAAGCTTGCGTTCATGGAGTCCTTGTCCTTCCATTTTGTTTTGATTTTGTAGGATCAACAATGTGACACTTGCATATGTATGTATAGATGAATGAAACTTGCATATGTATGGATGAGACTTGCATATGTTTTGATTTGGTATGTGTTGGATGATCATATCCATATGGCTTGCATATTATTTGCATATGTGTTGTTTATTATGTGGTGGATGAGACATATTATGTGGTGGATAAGACATAATGTTTTGCCTTATTATGTGATTCTGAATATATATATATATATATATATATGTGTGTGTGTGTGTGTGTGTGTGTGTGTGTGTGTTTGAATTTCTGTGAAAATGAATTGATATAAGAAAAAACAGAAAAAACAGTTGCTATATAGCCACTTTGCCGTCTGCTAGCAGACGGCAAAGAGGTTTGCCGTCTGTTAGCAGACGGCAAAGTGGGCACGTGGCAGCAGCCTGTGCAACCTGGGCTGGCCTATTTGGCCTCTTTGCCGTCTGCTGGCAGACGGCAAAGAGCCTGCGTTGGCCCAGCTGACGCATGACGTCAGCTGACGTCAGCTGCAGCTCTTTGCCGTCTGCTGGCAGACGGCAAAGAGCGCCGTTAGCCCCCTAACGGCGCTGGCACCTTTTGTCTGCCGTCCAGGTGCTTTGCCGTCTGCCAGTAGACGGCAAAGAGGCCTTTGCCGGCAGCCGTTTAGCCGGAGTGTTGGCCGTCTGCTGGTAGACGGCAAAGGCTTTGCCGTCCGCAAAGTATGCCTTTGCCGTCTGCTATGGCAGACGGCAAAGCAGCTGATTCCTGTAGTGATTCACCAACATGAGCTTGATGTCTTCTTCTTGTGTAGCTCTTGGATGACTTGTCCTTCCTCTCCGAATCCTTGCTTCTTCGAGAGTGTCTTCATTCATAACGATCATCTCTACTCCTTCTCTCCTTATGAGGTGATTCATCTCTTCTATGTCTTCCTCTTGGTGATTCGTCTCTTTTCATGTAGGGAGCCGTACACTCATTGGAGTAGTGTCCGGGCTTTCCACAATTGTAGCAATTACAGTCACGACTTGATGATCTTCTCTCATAGTGTCTTGAGCTAGAGCTTCTTTCTTTCCGTTTGTTCTTGTAGAACTTGTTGAACCTTTTCACCATTAGGCTCATCTCTTCATTGGATACTAGCTTGTCACTTGGAGTTGTTGGAGCATCCGTTGAGGCTTTGTAAGCACCACTTGATTTGTTGTGTAGCTCCTCTTTGTCCTTGAGTGACATTTCATGAGCAACAATCCTTCCAATGACTTCTGTGGGCTTGAGATCTTTGTAATTTGGCATCATTTGAATCAATGTGCAGACGGTATCATATTTTCCATCCAAAGCTCTAAGTATCTTCTTGATGATGAATTTGTCGGTCATCTCTTCACTTCCTAAGCCGGCAATCTCATTTGTGATGAGAGCAAGCCTAGAGTACATCTCAGCAACTCCTTCACCATCCTTCATCTTGAACTTGTCAAGTTGACTTTGAAGCACATCCAACTTAGATTCCTTGACGGACTCGGTACCCTCATGCATATCAACCAAAGTATCCCAAATTTCTTTTGCATTCTCGAGGCGGCTGATTTTGTTGAATTCTTCCAGACACAAACCGTTGAAGAGAATGTCACAAGCTTGAGAATTGTATTGCAACATCTTCAATTCTTCCGGGGTTGCTTCACGATCCGGTTCCTTGCCATCCTCAAAGAAGTCACCTTGCAAGCCAACACGAACAACAGCCCGAACGGCGGGGTTATGACCAAGAATATGCATTTTCATCTTATGTTTCCAACTAGCAAAGTTTGTACCATCAAAATATGGACCTCTACGGTAATAGTTACCCTCACTAGACGCCATACTCTCCTAGGTTGTGAAACCAAGGCTATGATCACCAAAGCAATTGAAATCAAGGCTTACGGAGACCAAAGCTCTGATACCAGTTGTAGGATCGAAAGTATGTCTAGAGGGGGGGGGTGATTAGACTACTTGACCAAATAAAAACCTAACCTTTTCCCAATTATATTTGTGGGCAGATTTTAGCAAGAACACTAGTCAAGCATCACCCTACACATGCAATTCTAAGAGTATAGCAGCGGAAAGTAAACAATTGCATATGTAAGTAAATGAGGGGATCAGAGATTTCAAACGCAATGAAGACACGGTGGTTTTTGGCGTGGTTCCGATAGGTGGTGCTATTGTACGTCCACGTTGATGGAGACTTCAACCCACGAAGGGTAACAGTCACGAAGGGTCCACGAAGAAGCAACCTTGTCTATTCCACCATGGCTTACGTCCACGAAGCACTAGCCTCACTCGGGGTAGATCTTCACGAAGTAGGCGATCTCCTTGCCCTTACAAACTCCTTGGTTCAACTCCACATCATGTCGGAGGCTCCCAAGTGACACCTAACCAATCTAGGAGACACCACTCTCCAAAAGGTAATAGACGATGTGTTGTTGATGAACTCCTTGCTCTTGTGCTTCAAATGATAGTCTTCCCAACACTCAAACAACTCCTCACAGATTTGGCTATGGTGGAAGAAGGATTTGAGTGGAAAGCAACTTGGGAAAGGCTAGAAATCAAGGTTCAAATGGTAGGAATGGAATCTCTTGATCTCAACACATGAATAGGTGGTTCTCTCTCAGAAAATGTGTAGTGGAAGTGTAGGCATGTTCTGATGGCTCTCCTTACTGAGAAGGAAGTGGTGGAGGGGTATATATATAGCCTCCACACAAAATCCAACCGTTACACACTTTTGATCCAACTCGGTGGCACCGAAACCATAATCTCGGTAGCACCGAACTGTGTAAAAGATATGAACTTTAGGAATCTCGGTGGGATCGATAGGAACAACTCGGATGGATCGAAGTGCAATGGCTAGGGCAAACCTCATCTCGGTGGCACCGATTGCATCAACTCGGTAAGACCGAAGTGAAGCAATAAGGCAACAGAGAGTTGGCAAGCCATCTCGGTGAGACCGATTTGCAGAACTCGGTGAGACCGAAGTAGGTGCAAATGATCACAGAGAGTTGGCAAGGCCTTCTCGGTGAGACTGAGATCCATATCGGTGGATCCGATTTTTTACGGTTTTGGCAGTGGCTAAGTCTAGGTGAACTCGGTGGCTCCGGATAGGAAATATCGGTGGGGCCGAGTTGGAATGGGGGTTTTGGAAATATTTGGGTAGAGAGAGTGGTTGAGAGTTTAGGAGTACTGTCACTAAGCACTTGTGCAAAAGGACCATTAAGCAACACCTCATCCCCTTTTAATAGTATTGGCTTTCCTATGGACTCAATGTGATCTTGGATCACTAAACCAAAAATGTAGAGTCTTGATCTTTTGCCAATCCTTGTCCTTAGCATTTTGAGGGGTCCACATGTCTAGTCCATGCCATGCCAATCATTGAACATCCTGAAATCTTTAACTTGAATGGACATTAGTTCAATGAGATATATGTTGTTATGAATTACCAAAACCACTAAGGGAGCAAATGTGCTTTCAACAAATGATTAAATGAATGGAATACATCGTCACTTTGAGAAGTATGTGATAACCAAGAGCTCCCCCTAAATTTGTGCATTATTAAAAATTTGCGTTTGAATGCAAATGCACAATCGATTAGGATAATGGGTCACTCTTCCATGTCACATACAACTTGGTGGAGCGCGCAAAATGATATGAATGGAATAGTAGGCACGCATCACCAAAGACACAGGTGAATGATCATACAAAGATAAAGATAAGGATAAGCATTAAGCATCACAGGAAGCATAGTAGGATCAATCACACACTAAGTAGCTCACAAATATAACGATCAAAGTATCTCACAGACGTAGATCAAGCACACATCAAACCAAAGTAGCATAAAGCAAATAGTAGGAAAAGAACTCGAGAAAAAACCAACGAGCAAAACACTCTCTCTCGAAGCCTATGATCTATACAAATTCTCCCCCTTTGGCAACAAGTACCAAAAAGTTCGAATAGGTATAGGACTATGCGGCTCTCTAGGCACGATCCTCGGCAGCTCCTGAAGGTGAACTCCGGTTGGCAGCTCTGGTGTGCGTAGATGGCGTGGAGAGAAGTGCATCCGCGAAGGCTTCAGCTGACGTCTGCTGGGCTGGTGGAGTACAGACCGGAGGTGGCACTGTAGCAGCAGCAGCATGTGCAGAGACTGTGGTCCTCGGATCCACAATAGGCACTGCAGCAGACCTGGCTGCCCTAGGCACTGACTGGAATCTCTCAGTAGTAGGTCTATCATCTCCACTGTCATCTGAAGTAGCTCTGGCAGCATCAACATCATCTCGAAGCTTCTCCACAATGGTCTGTACCTCAGTGATCTTCACATCAAGATCATGAATTTTTGTCTCGACTATCAACTCTAGGCTAGCCTGATTCTGGGTGAGGTTGGCCAGACTTCGCTCAATCCTCAGGGTGGCTTCCAGCAGATAAGTCATCTGGTCATTCTTCGACTTGAGGTTTGCAATGGGAGCATTGGGAGCAGATGCCTCCTTGGCTGCTTTTGCTTCTGCGGCTGCTCGGATCTTCTCTTGTGCTTGAGCAGAGGTAGGATGCAAAGGGTCCATCACTACAACATTGTCCTTGAACTCTGGACGCAGTGGGAGATGCTCACGATCAAGTAGATAAGTGATCGTTCCAACCTTGGAATTGATAAGCATCTGAATGTGCGGAGCATATCCACAAGATCTCTTCTGATCAGTAGCTGTCCTCTTGATGGTTTCAACAATCAAGCTCATCACCTTGAACTTCTCAGGTGTATCAAAGAGGTGCAGTAGGTTGATGGAGTGGCCACGTATCATCTTATCATCTCCTGACTTGGGCAACAGAGTGTACCT
The DNA here is from genome assembly GCA_039707655.1 of Elymus sibiricus. Taxonomy (NCBI): domain Eukaryota; kingdom Viridiplantae; phylum Streptophyta; class Magnoliopsida; order Poales; family Poaceae; genus Elymus; species Elymus sibiricus. The sequence continues at coordinate 299,945,538 of CM077676.1, read as the reverse complement.
CAAGATTGTGTTAGTGGTGGCCAAACCGGGTAGCAAGTGCTTCACTGACCCTAACTTGTGTGTCTCGATGTCCTTCTCTGGAATAGCTGTGTACATGTTGGCCATGGAGTTGTGGTCCATCTTGAGCTTGGCATAGATATCAATGTCATCATCTTCTTCCTTTGGAGCACCAAGAAGAGTAGCCCACTCAGAGATGGTTGACTGGTATCTGGATCCCTCAGTCATCCACACAATCCTGCCATCTGGATAAAAATGAGCTGTGGAGTAGAATTGCATGATCATCTCATCATTCCACTTTGTAAGCTTCTGTCCAACAAAGTCATCAACACCAGTTATCCTAAAACTCTCATGAACATGGGGGAAATAGTCCTCATTTGCATCGATGTACTTCCAATCCACCCATCTCATGTCACTGACGATTGGCTTCTTATCAAGCAGTACAGTCTCATAGAAATCTTGTTGTTCTCTGGTCTGGAAGCGGTAATCACAAGCAGTTCTTCTTCTAGCAGCATATGGATCAGACAATCTCCATTGACACAGTCCTTTGTCCTTCCTGAGCATCATATTTTCAGCAACAGGGTGTGCATTGTCATGATCTGGAATCTTGGGCTTCAACTTTCTAAGCACTAGTGGCTCCTCATCAACATCAGCTTCAGGCACTGGGGCCTTGTTCTTCTTAGTTGCTGGGATATTTCTTGTGGATCTCTTGGGTGCTGGAGCTTTTGGCTTAGACTTGGTGGGGGCAGCAATCCTCATAGCATCTGACATAAGCTTTTGAGACTTGGCAAGAGGTGCATCAGCTGCTGGCTCCTCCTCCTCCTCCTCCTCAGTCCTCATGGGGGGTTTGCCCACAACCTGAGCTGTTGTCTTCCTAGCCCTCTTCTTCTTCCCTGTAGCAGCTGTTTCTGTGTCACTTGGATCCTCAAGTGTAAATGTCATGGTTTTCTTAGGAACTTTCTTTACAGCAGCTTTGTCCTTGGCAGCAGGTTTTGAGCTAGATGCTTTGCCATACTCCTTAGCAACCACTGTCCTCTTCTTTGTTGTGGCTTCACTTGCCACAAAGTCCTCATCCTCACTATCTGAGGTTCTCTTCTTCCTGGTCCTTGTTGCAGCCTTTGGAATATCTGGAGAGCTTCTCTCTCCCTCATAAAAGCTTTCTGCAGGACTAGAGCCTGAGCTGAGATCTGCCTGCTGCTCTGACATGTTTTGGCTATCGCTGGCATCAGACATCTTGCAAAGCTGACCCTGTGAATAGATGGGTATGGGCAGAGTAGATGAGTCATCACAAAAAGCAAACATTTTTCATGAAAATTGAGTTCAAATCTTAGTTTCAAGTTTTGACAGAAGGCATTTCGGATGGACCGAGTTGATCATCTCGGTGATACCGAAGCACTCAACAGAAACCTTACACTCCATTTCGGTCAGACCGAGATGTGGTTCGGTGTCTCCGAGATGCTAGGGTTTCACAGAGATTTTGCTTTCGGTCTCACCGATTCGTACAACTCGGTGACACCGAGACGTACTAGTGCAATGACCTGGGGCCAAATCGGTGACTCCAAAAATCTCTAATCGGTCGGTCCAAGATGCATTCGGCGGAAACTTAAACCTAATTTTTTTACTCGAATCTAATCTATGGAATTTGTAGTGTAAAGGAATGGCTCAATCCGTGGCAAGAATAATGGCTATCCATCCATGCATTGAATCAGAATTTAGAGCACGAAGGGGGTCGAATCTCACCCTAACTTGGTGGAGAACCTCTACGGCGGCAACAGCGGAGCAAATTGCCGTTGACGGCGGCGGATTCCGGCGGCAAAGACGCGCTGGAGACAAGGGCGACGATCCGGAGACCTGGGCGACGGCAGCAACGGGGTGCGGGAACGAAGAGGTTTGAGAAATTTCAATCGTTCGGGCCCGCGAGGTATATATACCCGTGTGCTATCGGTGGCTCCGAGTTGGACAACTCGGTGGCACCGATATGTGTAACTGCATGCAGTTTAGCACATCGGTGGCGCCGAAATGGTTCAACTCGGTGACACCGAGATGGAAACCTAGATCAATCTAAATGATTTCGGTTGGACCGAGTTTGAGTGAATTGGTTCGGCCAAAATCATGTAGAAGGTTTTGGAGGTTCAGCCCTTTCAGATCGGTGGCTCCGAGTGCTCCTCACCCAGAGTATCCGAAAATGACTTGTTTAATTTTTGTGATGCAGCAAGAATAGAATTTGAGGCAAGAAAACATAGATAGCTAGAGAAGGTACTTAGGCATTCTTATACATCCACTTGGCCAGAAAAACCAAGACAATCAAAACAACAAATGGATGTCCTCGAATGAAGAAAACATGCAAACCCACATGCTCACACAATAAGATAGCAAATGAAATATGTGTCAAACATGCACAACCAATTCAGCATCTATCAAGCAATGGCGATGACTAGGTCATCTATATATGAGTATATTGACTTAGGAGTCAAATGAGAACATTTGATCATAGGTCATACTCATCGTTTAAGCACAAGTGGGGTTGCCACTTTTACATAAAGCATTTATGTGTTCACACCTTTAGAGTTGCTTTAGCTCAATTGTTTAGAGCAAAGCTCCCCCTAGATGTGATACCCCCCCTAAGAGGGATGAACTAACCTTGGGTTTTGTCGATGATGACTTCATGTAGATGTTGAAGATGTGGATGCTCAATGTTGATGTAGACCATCAAGAGTTGGGAGCAATCCTTTGGAGTTTTGTGCTTTCAATACCTACATGGGTTAGTCCCACACAAGGAACATACAAGGATATCCATAGACAAAGAGTGAAATACACATATGATGATGTCCATGAATGCATTGAATACCTTGTCCCTTGCCTTACCAACAATAGGGTTTGTGACTCCATGAACTAGTGCAAAATGTGGAAGTTGATTGCACAAGTTCTTGCCATAAATGAATATGAGTGAAGTTTGTTGGCGGAGTCATCCTCAAGAAGTCTCTAGTTCTTCTTCTTTTGGACCCACATCAACTTGATGGGAATCCTTGGAGTTGTAGTAGCACTTGATGAAGAAGAACTTGATGAAGTCTTGGGAACCCACTTGACCAAGGCTTGAGGCGCTTCTTCAAATGAGTCAATCTCTTCTTGAAGCTTGTCCTTGTCTTTTAGCTTGTGGTCTTGTGGTGGAAGATCTTCTTGAGCTTGTGTTTCCTTGAAGGAAGTAGGATCATACTTCTCTTGTTGAGGAACGAACTTCGTCTTGGGGCATTGATCTTCTTCCCACTCAACTCCATTGGCATTGAACTTTTGTTCAAAAGCAACACCTTGGTTCTTCCGGTGCCTTCCTTGCTTGCGTACAATTTCCTCAAATTGCTTACTCCCGGCAAGGCTCTTCTAGACACCTTTTTCTATAATTCCTTTCAATAGAATATTTTCTTGCTCAAGTGTAACTTGGCTAAGAGAATCATTAGTGGAATCAATAGAACTACTAGAAGCAACAACATTGGATTTAACATTGTTATTGTTACTACTAGAGGTAGAACCCTTTTTACCCTTGTTGCTAGTTTGCTTAGGTTTAACTTGTGGCATAAAGGTAGACAAGAGTAAACGTTTGCAAAGATATGAAGAACTCTTCTTTCGAAGATCGTCATTGATAGCTTTAAGAAACTCATGCTCTTGCTCTAAATTTAGCTTCTCGAAGCGTAGCTTCTCATGAGTTCATAGAAGTTCTCTATGATCCTCTTGAGTTGTTTCATGAGCTAACTTAAGAGCATTTAGTTCTTTAGTTAGACGCTCAATCTCCTTCATAGCATTGTCATTCGTTTCCTCTTGACTATCATAATTACTAACATTTTCATTATCGCTCACATCACTAGCCTTATCAATAAGTAAATCATCATCACCAAGCAAATCATCTTCATCACTATTGAAATCAAGATACTCGGGGTGTGATACCTTGGGGCCTTTTGCCATGAAGCATCTTCCAATTCTTTCATTTGGTGAATCAAAGAGATCATAGGAGTTGGATGACACAAGAGCAAATCCGGCAACACCTTCATCTTGACTATAGTCGGAGTTGGAGTGATAGCTTCTCTCGGAGTGGTTGTTGAAGTCGGAGCCAGAAACCCATTCACCAACATGAGCTTGATGTCTTCTTCTTGTGTAGCTCTTTGATGACTTGTCCTTCCTCTCCAAATCCTTTCTTCTTGGAGAGTGTCTTCGTTCATAATGATCATCTCTACTCCTTCTCTCCTTATGAGGTGATTCATCTCTTCTATGTCTTCCTCTTGGTGATTCATCTCTTTTCTTGTAGGGAACCGTACACTCATTGGAATAGTGTCTTGGTTTTCCACAATTGTAGTAATTACGGTCACGACTTGATGATCTTCTCTCATAGTGTCTTGAGCTAGAGCTTCTTTCTTTCCCTTTGTTCTTGTAGAACTTGTTGAATCTTTTCACCATTAGGCTTATCTCTTCATTGGATACAAGCTTGTCACTTGGAGTTTTTGGAGCATCGGTTGAGGCTTTGTAAGCACCACTTGATTTGTTGTGTAGCTCCTCTTTGTCCTTGAGTGACATTTCATGAGCAACAATCCTTCCAATGACTTCCGTGGGCTTGCGATCTTTGTAATTTGGCATCATTTGGATCAATGTGCAAATGGTATCATATTTTCCATCCAAAGGTCTAAGGATCTTCTTGATGATGAATTTGTCGGTCATCTCTTCACTTCCTAAGCCTACAATCTCATTTGTGATGAGAGCAAGCCTAGAGTACATCTCAGCAACTCCTTCACCATCCTTCATCTTGAACTTGTCAAGTTGACTTTGAAGCACATCCAACTTAGATTCCTTGACGGACTCGGTACCCTCATGCATATCAACCAAAGTATCCCAAATTTCCTTTGCATTCTCGAGGCGGCTGATTTTGTTGAATTCCTCGGGACACAAACCGTTGAAGAGAATGTCACAAGCTTGAGCTTTGTATTGCAACATCTTCAATTCTTCCGGGTTTGTTTCACGATCCGGTTCCTTGCCATCCTCAAAGAAATCACCTTGCAAGCCAACACGAACAACAGCCCAAACGGCGGAGTTATGACCAAGAATATGCATTTTCATCTTATGTTTCCAACTAGCAAAGTTTGTACCATCAAAATATGGACCTCTATGGTGATAATTACCGTCACTAGATGCCATACTCTCCTAGGTTGTGAAACCAAGGCTATGATCACCAAAGCAATGGAAATCAAGGCTTACGGAGACCAAAGCTCTAATACCACTTGTAGGATCGAAAGTATGTCTAGAGGGGGGGTGATTAGACTACTTGACCAAATAAAAAACCTAACCTTTTCCCAATTTTAGTTGTAGGCAGATTTTAGCAAGTATACAAGTCAAGCATCACCCTACACATGCAATTCTAAGAGTATAGCAGCAGAAAGTAAACAATTGCATATGTAAGTAAAGGAGGGGATCGGAGATTTCAAACGCAATGAAGACACAATGGTTTTTGGCGTGGTTCCGATAGGTGGTGCTATCGTACGTCCACGTGGATGGAGGCTTCAACCCACGGAGGGTAACGGCTGCGCGAGTCCACGGAGGGCTCCACCCACAAAGGGTCCACGAAGAAGCAACCTTGCCTATTCCACCATGGCTTACGTCCACGAAGGACTAGCCTCACTCGGGGTAGATCTTCACGAAGTAAGCAATCTCCTTGCCCTTACAAACTCCTTGGTTCAACTCCACATCATGTCGGAGGCTCCCAAGTGACACCTAACCAATCTAGGTGACACCACTCTCCAAAAGGTAATAGACAGTGTGTTGTTGATGAACTCCTTGCTCTTGTGCTTCAAATGATAGTCTTCCCAACACTCAAACAACTCCTCACAGATTTAACTATGGTGGAAGAAGGATTTGAGTGGAAAGCAACTTGGGAAAGGCAAGAAATCAAGGTTCAAATGGTTGGATAGGAATGTCTTGATCTCAACACATGAGTAGGTGGTGCTCTCTTAGAAAATGTATGGTGGAAGTGTAGGCACGTTCTGATGGCTCTCCTTACGGAGTAAGAAGTGGTGGAGGGGTATATATAGCCTCCACACAAGATCCAACCGTTACACACTTTTGACCCAACTCGGTGGCACCGATCAGAAATCTCGGTGGCACCGAACAGTGTAAAAGATATGAACATTAGGAATCTCGGTGGGACCGACTGGAACAACTCGGATGGACCGATGTGCAATGGTTAGGGCAAACCTCGTCTCGGTGGCACCGATTGCATCAACTCGGTAGGACCGAAGTGAAGCAATAAGGCAACAGAGAGTTGGCAAGCCATCTCGGGGAGACCGATTTGCAAAACTCGGGGGGACCGAAGTATGTGCAAACGATTACAGAGAGTTGGCAAGGCCATCTCGGTGGGACCGAGATCCATATCGGTGGATCCGATTTGTTAGGGTTTTGGCAGTGGCTAATGTCCAGAGGAACTTGGTGGCTTCGGATAGGAAATTTCGGTGGGGCCGAGTTGGAATCTAGGTTTTGGACATATTTGGATGGAGAAAGTGGTTGAGGGTTTTGGAGCACTGTCACTAAGCACTTGAGCAAAAAGACCATTAAGCAACACCTCATCCCCTTTTAATAGTATTGGCTTTCCTATGGACTCAATGTGATCTTGGATCACTTAAATAAAAAATGTAGAGTCTTGAGCTTGTGCCAATCCATGTCCTTAGCATTTTGAGGGGTCTGCATCTCTAGTCCTTGCCATGCCAATCATTGAACATCCTGAAATCTTTAACTTGAATGGATATTAGTTCAATGAGATATATGTTGTTATGAATTACCAAAACCACCAAGGGAGAAAATGTGCTTTCACACCCCTTCACCCTTGCCCATTGCTTCTCCCAACTCCTCCCACGTTTCTCCGGTATGCGCTTGGCGAAGCCCTGCCAGAATTCCGCTGCCACCACCAACACCTCACCGTTGGGCTGGTCTCGATCTCGTCTACCTCCTCTCCCACTCTTGTTGGATCAAGAAGGAGATGACACCATCGAGCTGAACGTGTTCTAAACTCGGAGGTGTCGTCCGTTCGGTGCTAGATCGGATTGGATCGCGACGAGTACGACTACATCAACCATGTTACATACGCTAACGCTTTTGGTCTACAAGGGTACGTAGACACACTTCCCCTCATTGCTAAGCATCTCCTAGATTAGATCTTGGTTGTCACGTAGGAAATTTTTGATTTTCATGCTACGTTACCCATCAATGGCTTCAGAGCTAGGCCTATGCGTAGATGTGTATGCATGAGTAGAACACAAAGAAGTTGTGGGCATTTATGATCAAATTGCTTACCTCCTTTGTTATTTCTGGATTCAGCGGTATTGTGGGATGAAGCGGCCCGGACCAATCTTACTTGTCCTCGCACAAGAGACAGGTTCCACTAACTGGCATGCAACTTGTATTGCATAAAATGACTGGCGGGTGTCTGTCTCTCCTACTTTAGTTGAATCCGATTTGACAACGGCGGTCCTTGTAGAAGGTTAAAAGGCAACTTGTATATCATTGTTGTGGCTTTGCATAGGTAAGAATGGTTCTTATATGATGCTAATTGCAGCCACGTAAAATTTGCAAGATCAAAGTAGAGGACATCTAACTTGTTTTTGCAGGGCATGTTGTGATATGGTATGGCCAAAATGTGATGTGATATATGTTGATGTATGAGATGATCATGTTTTGTAATAGGTTCATGACTTGCATGTCGATGAGTACGACAACCGGCAGGAGCCATAGGGTTGTCTTTAATTTATTGTATGACCTACGTGTCAATCATTAAACACCATGTAATTGCTTTACTTTATCGCTAGGGATTTCTATTTCTGTGCCCTTGGTTGCTTAGTTGTGCTCAGTTTTGCCCAGCACAACTAAGTTTGCTCACTTTTGCCCTCCCACCTCCACCACCAGCTCACAAAAGCCCGAACATTGCACTGTCGTCCGGTCAAAGCCTTTGACCGTTACCTCCCGACTAGTTGTTTTTTTGGTCTCCTCCTACCTAGTGGGGCCACCTGATATCCTGACAGGTGGGGCGGAGGCAGCTTACAGCAGGTGGGTCTCTCTCTTACCTCATTTCGAACAGCCAGTACCCGAGCTGTTCCTCACACCGCCGCCACCGCCGCCGCCGGACCATCCGCCGATAGCCGGCGGGGTGGCCGTAGAAAGGCTGCACCGCATGACCCCACCAACCCCTACCCACCCAGCCCACCGCCGTCGCCCAACCTAGCCTGCAATCGACATGAACCCTCACCCACGGTGCACTAATCCGCCACATTTCATGCCCTAGGCTTGTAGTGGTTCGAGGGGATCTGGAGGGTGGACCTGCGGCAGCAGCTTGAGCTGCAATGTCGATGGACACCGGCGTCCGTCCCATCGACCATGGGGAGGATTGGGTCGAACCAGGAGCAGAAGGGAACTCATGGATTCCGGCTGGGTAAGCCTCGAACCCCTTTGCAATGTGTGATCTAGCTCCTAGCATTTGACCAATGGGCGCGTGAATTGTTGCCTACTTGACTGAATTATTGCCTACCTAACTGTAGGATTGATCGAGCGCTTGCCTTTCGGCTCGTAGTTAGAATGGAAACTAGCATCCTGCGAGGTACAAAAGCGCATCGTTTGTATGGGTTTTGGTATCCAAAGTGATGGTGTCCTGGACTAGGGGGTACCAACCTAGTCGGCCCATAGTCCTCGGGCTGGGCCTAAGGACCCTCGTTCTCATTCAGATGGACTCTGGAGGCCACGATGTGATCAAGATTGCATCCACCGAAGACTTGGAGTATACCCAAGACATCTCCTGCCGCCTCCACACACATCCCTGGATACCGACCATGTAACCCTAGATGCCCTGCCTGGCGTGTATATAAGCTGGGGGGTTTAGCCTGTAGAGGACACGGAATCACAATTACCATCCACCTAGCCCTAGGGTTAGACTTCTCCTTACGATCTTGAGGTAGATCAAGCTTGTACTCAATACTTCACCATCAATATAATCAAAGCAGGACGTAGGGTATTACCTCTTCGAGAAGGCCCGAACCTGGGTAAACACCGTCTCCTTCGTCCTTGTTACCATTGATCCGAGATCCACAGCTCGGGAACCCCTACCCCGAGGTCTGCCAGTTTTTACACCGACACTGGTGTTTTCATTGAGAGTTCCACTGTGAGATCAGCAAAGGATCGATGGGATCGTCGGTCAATGACTCCAACCCCCAGGGCATTGTTTTTGTGCATGAAACCCTCATTGCCAGATGGCATCCTCTCCTTTACGAGCAAGGAACGATCCCTGACCCTTTTAGCACCCTGGCCGGAGCCCCGTAAAGGGCAAAGGGCTGAGGTACTTTCTGGAAAGCGATTCCGACAGTGGCCGGCTAGAGACAACTGACAAGTCTGATCCTCCAATTAGCTCGGCTTCGCCGGCGGCTGCATGTCCCTCGCAGGGCAAAAACGTCAGGGCTTCGAGCCCTCGGTCTACGGAGATCGAAGTTCCTCTCCCGAACACATCCCACATCAAATATTGTGCCGACAAATCGGGCCCTTCTGATGTTTGGGATCTAGCCTATGTGTGATAGCTACCTGACGAATCGATCAGGCACTTCTGGGCCAGGTTCTCATCTGTCAAAGATGACATACCAGATTACCAGGACTCAGAAATAATAGTAGCCTTTCAGCGCGGCTGTAGAGATAAGGGTGTTTCAAATGCTCTCACCTGCCACTGCGTCCAAACACTCTCCGAACTATCCGATCTGGGGTCAAGATTTTGCGCCATCGAAGACGCCTGGCTGGCCCAGGAAGAACGGACAGATTCGATCTGTGGCAACCACGTGAAACATGACAGGCTCGCGCCTCATCATGAGCCCCGTGATCAACGCGCTACAGTCACGCGATCTCAGAAAAAGAAGAAAATCATGGACCGATCTAGGACCACCCTTGATGGCCTCCTGGATAAGCCATGCCCGATCCACTCTGTTTTGCTGAACACCCGCCCAACTCACAGCCTTCGTGACTGCTGGGTGACGAGGCAAGTAGCTAAGGGAGGCCTAGCCCTCCTCACTGCCATGCCTAGGCGTTCGGAGGACTTATCAGGCGATGACGAAGTTCTAATGATCTACAAAACCTTCACGTCCAATAACCAGAGGAAGCGGGCTCTCCGGGAAGTCAATTCAATCCGGGGGGTAGCCGTCCGGGGCGCATGGATAGACATGCCAATCACCTTTGATCATAAAGTTCAACCGAGGTCTGCCCCGAGCAGGTGCCCCGCCGCACTAGTTCTTGACCCAATCGTGAGCAGCTGCCGTCTTCGGAAGGTGCTCATGGACGGAGGTAGCAGTTTAAACTTAATATATGAAGATACTCTAGACAAGATGCAAATCGATAAATCGCGTATCGAACAGAGTCGTACCACCTTTAAAGGTATAATACCCGGACGCAAAGCACGTTGCAGCGGGAAAATCACCTTGGACGTAGTCTTCGGAACACCTGACAACTACCGATCCGAAGAAATATCATTCCATATTGTTCCCTTTAAAAGTGGCTATCATGCCCTCCTGGGACGGGACGCTTTCTCAAAATTCCAAGCAATTCCACACTACGGCTATATGAAGCTTAAAATGCTGGGCCCCAACGGGATCATTACGATCGCAAGCAACCCCGACAGGGCGCTAATGGCCGAAAACAAGATGGCATCGCTCGCCCTAGAATCCCTATCGGAGGACCTCGCGGTCGAGGAATTAACGACACTCCGAACCGAAGTTGACCGAGATGATGTCATCCTTGACAAACGGTCGAAGTCGACCTCATTCAAGCCGGCCGATGACATAGTCAAATTTCAGGTGCACCCCACTGACCTGGCCAAAACGGCATCAATCGGGGCGAATCTTGAGCCGGAGATTGACGAGGCCTTACGCAGCTTCCTTAGAGAAAATTAGGATATATTCGCCTGGCATCCCTCAGATATGCCAGGGATACCTCACAGACTCGCCAAACACAGCTTGAACATCCTGAAGGGCTACAAGCCTGTCAAGCAAGCACTTCGGCGCTTCTCCGAACCCAAGCGTCAAGCGATGGGCGAAGAACTGGCCAAACTTCTCGAAACCGGATTGATAAGAGACATAAAACACCCCGAATGGCTCACTAATCTAGTCATGGTACCCAAGAAGGATAAGTCCTGGCGCCTGTGCATCGATTTTAAAGACCTCAACAAGGCTTGCCCCAAAGACCCCTTCCCGCTACCACGCATTGATCAGATTGTGGATGCCACTGCCGGACACGATTCATTGTGCTTCCTGGACGCCTACTCGGGGTATCATCAAATAAAGATGAAGGATTCCGATCAAGCCGCGACCGCCTTCATTACGCCCTACGGGCCGTTTTGCTTTAATACAATGCCTTTCGGGGTAAAAAACACCGGGGCAACATACCAGCGCATGATCCAAACATGCTTGGAAAAACACATCGGAAAAACCGTCGAGGCCTACGTCGACGATGTGGTGGTCAAAACCAAGCACGTCGGACAGTTGGTCGATAACCTCCACGACACATTTAACAGCCTGCAGGAGTATCAGATCAAACTCAACCCGGAAAAGTGCATTTTCGGCGTGCTCGCGGGTAAACTCCTCGGCTTTATTGTATCTAGTTGAGGAATCGAGGCCAATCCGGCAAAGATATGAGCCCTGGCCCGACTAGAGGCGCCAACCGAGCTCAAGCATGTTCAGAAGCTGGCGGGCTGCATGGCCACCCTAAGTCATTTTATCTCAAGACTCAGGGAAAAAGCTTTACCCCTTTACAGGCTATTAAAACAGACCAAGAATTTTAAATGGACCGATGAGGCAGCTGCCGCCCTGGAAGATATCAAATCCCTCCTCGCCACTAACCCCATCTTAGCTGCGCCAGGCATAGGTGAGCCGATGTTATTGTACATCTCGGCCACCAACCAGGTGGTCAGTGCAGTGCTCGTGGTCGAACGAGACATGGAGGGCCACAAGTTCCAGGTTCAAAAACCAGTCTACTACGTTTCCGAGGTCTTAACCCTGTGTAAAACACGCTACCCGCACTATCAGAAGATAGCATATGCCGTCTTTATGGCATCACGAAAACTTCGGCACTACTTTCAAGAGTACTCGATCACCGTGGCATCCGAAGTCCCTTTAAGCGACATAATTAACAATAGGGATGCGATGAGGCGCATAGCCAAATGGGCCATGGAGCTCTTACCCTTCGAAATAACCTACCAGCCACGCCGAGCTATTAAATCTCAGGTAGTGGCAGACTTCGTAGCCGAATGGTTAGAGGCCGAGCTCCCTAGAGAGTACAATACATATTCGCACTGGACCATGTATTTCGATGGTTCGAAAATGCTCATCGGACAAGGGGCTGTAGTAGTGCTCACGTCACCAACGGGTGACAATATCCGCTACGTGCTACAGATCATGTACACAGACTCCAATAATGCGGCCGAATATGAAGCACTTCTACACGGGCTCCGGATAGCAGTCTCAATGGGCGTTAAACGCCTCGAGGTCCGAGGAGATTCCAACCTCGCCATCTCCCAAGTAAATGGTGAGTTCGATGCAGAGGACCCAAAAATGACAGCCTACCGGAATGCAGTCCTAAAAATCTCAGCCAGGTTTGAGGGGCTTGAATTTCATCATATCCCCCGTGATAGCAACCAGGCCACCGACATCCTCGCCCGAATGGGCACCAAACGGGATAAGGTACCGTTGACGAGGACATATACTAGGGATAGGGTAACATGCCTGACCTACAGACCCTACCCTAAGGCTCCACACGCCTTACACTGGGCCCCAGGGCCAGATCAGCAGCCAAGAGTTATGGAAACTGACATTCACTCAGAGTTCAATGAACCACTCAGGAAGCAAGAGTTCACTCGACCAGCTATTCCACTCGGAGTACCTAACAGTCACTCGACCAGAGAAGACCAGGAGGCTCCAGGAATGCAACGGTCGGGACGCGCGCTCGCTCGTATTAATTGCAATCAATGCGCCCGTTACCTGGCGCCCTTAAACCCCCTCTTTAACTCCTGGTAATGGCGGCATTCATGGGAGAGCTGGCAGACACTATATAAGCCACCCCCAGTTCCATTCCAGGGGTTCGCAATCTATTGTAACACATACACTCTAGTGATCAAGCTCCAGAGCACCGAGACGTAGGGCTGTTACCTCCACCGCTGAGGGGCCTGAACTCGTAAATCCGAGTGTAACACCTGCGCCGTAGCTAGGCTCTGCCCTCTCATCCGTACCCCTACACACTACTGTCAGGCTTGCACCCACGACAGTTGGCGCCCACCGTGGGGCAGGCGTCTAGCGACTTCCGGTGTAGTTGCATTTTCCCATCTTCACCATGGTTTCCGGCGGCGGACTGACCCTGGGCGGCGAGATCTGTTTCGGCGTCCTTAGCTTCATCGCCGACGATTCGGCGTGGCTCTAAGAAGCCCAGCTGGATGTCGAGGCGTCGCCCATCTGTGGCACAACACACTTTCGCGCGAGTTCCTTCGGCGTTCTCCTTCGACAAACGTCGACTCCGTATCAGTCGGCGCCTTCGCTCTCCACCAGCCGTCGTTGCAAGCGCTACGGACGCTCACGGCTTCAGCGGTGGATCAAACACGCGGTGGCCCTTCAGGTCACGGCCCCGCAGATCGCGGCAATCGAGCCCGATGAGCCCGTCTTTGATCTGTTCACCTCCGTGCATGAGCACTCGGAAAGCTTGTCCGAATGCAAGAGCAGCGATCCCGCTGTAGAGGTGCTGATGGCCGATTCCCCGCCCAGTCCGCCTGGGTACGGCCGTGGCGTGGAGACAGGTGACCCATCGCGCACTGATCTTGGCGGTGGCGGAGACCGTCACGATGAGTACTACCCCCGACCTCTCACTCGGCAGCAGAGGGAGGAGCTGCAGTGCAGAACCGAGCAGACCCTCCAGACGCCCATCGTTGGGACGACCCCCGAGGCTCAGGCTTTGGAGGCCGCGCGCCAGGCCAACTTGGCCGAGCGCAGTCGTCTGGAGGTGCTCCAGAAATCACTCGACGATCGCGCCCAGTGGCAACATCAGCCCAGTTCCAGTCAGCGGCAGCGACAGTTGTTTTCGAATGACCAGCAGTAGAATTTCCAGGTATTCCGCACTCCTTTCCAAAATCTGGCGGCGGCCACTCGGATAGCAGATTCCATTGAGCCGTCCCGATCTGAGGCGGGAGAGGGTCTTCGGCAGATCCGGCCCCTGCTCAAGGCGGCTGAAGAGCAAAATTCGGCAGAGTCCCAGTCGCGCAACAGGATTCACAGCAGATCCATTCGGGCTCACACCGTCCAGTCGGCCCACAGCCCAGTGTCCCCAAGGAGAAGCAGACACTCGCCTCCACGGCGAAACTCCCAAGACCGCCACCGAGACCAGTACTCGGGGCAGGGTCGCAGTCGGAATACGCCTCCGCGGCGTCAGGACGATCGTCGTCGTATGCAGTCGCCCCCTCCGCGGGATTGCTCGTACGCGCCCCGGCCGTACGATGCCAGGCGTCCTTACGGCAATGATCGGAGGGCCAGCCCTCCCCGCCATGGTGACGGTTATCACCATAGAGAGCCAGTCGACTATCGTGACCTGCAGTTCAACGCGAGATCCGTTCTCGCTCAGAACCTGGTTGACAGAGGCAGAGCTCTGAGAGAGAACTTGGACAGAGATCGTCCGAGTGGAAGTGGAGCCTTCATCTCCGGCCCCGAGTGTTTCAGCAGAGCCATCAGGGCCGCCGAGATTCCGCCAAACTTCAGATTGGCAGCTGGAGTAAGCAAGTTCACCGGTGAGTCCAAGCCAGAAACTTGGTTAGAGGATTACCGAGTGACTGTGCAGATTGGAGGAGGAAATGACTATGTGGCTATGAAGCATTTGCCATTGATGCTGGAACGGTCCGCCCGCGCCTGGCTCAATCAGCTCACTCCGGCCAACATATACTGCTGGGAAGATTTGGCCCGAGTGTTCATCAAAACATTCGAGGGCACGTGCAAACGCCCGGCTAGATTGACTAAGCTACATCATTGTGTGCAGAAGCCGAATGAAACCTTGAGTGAGTACATTCAGCGGTGGACAACCTTGCATCATGTGGTGGAGAATGTCACGGAGCATCAAGCAGTCTGTGCCTTCAAGGCAGGAGTCAGATATCGGGAGCTCATCCTGAAATTCGGTCGGTCAGGATCTTTGACCATGAGCCGAATGATGGAGATTGCCACTCAGTACGCAAACGGAGAAGAGGAAGATCATCTCCGTAACGGCAAAGGGAAAACCAGTGAGCCCAACCCCGTAAACAGTAATCCCAGTCGGAAGCTGAAGCGCAAGGCTGATGGTTCGGCTCAGGCCGAGGCTGCCGCACTATCCTGCCAAGCCAAGAACAAGGGGAAGGCTAAGGAAAAGTGGATCCCGAAGAAAAAGAGAGATCAGTCGGGCCAAGATGTCCTCGATTTGCCGTGTCACATCCACACCAGAAAGGATGAGGAGGGCAATCTGATATTGCCCAAGCATACCACTCAACAGTGCAGACTGTTGATACAGCAGTTCCGAGAGGGCCAGTCGAGTGAGAAGAGCCCGAAAGATGCTGATGATGGAGACAAAGATGGACCTTTTCCCAGTGTCAACGCAACCCTGATGATCTTTGCAGATGTAGAGAGCAGGAGCCGGTTGAAGGTTATCAACCGAGAAGTGAACATGGCCATGCCGGCGACGACAAAGTTTCTAACCTGGTCGAAGACTCCGATCACCTTTGATCAGTCGGATCACCCAGCCTACATTGCCACCCCTGGGTGGCATGCGCTGGTGGTCGATCCAGTCGTGGGAGGTCTCCGATTGCGCAAGGTCCTCATGGACGGTGGAAGCGGACTGAACATACTATACGCTGATACTCTGAAAGCGATGGGCATTCCGATGTCCCGTCTCAGTGAGAGCAGCATGCAGTTCCACGGAGTGGTCCCCGGCAAGAAAGCAAAGTCACTCGGGCAGATCACCCTGGATGTGGTCTTTGGAGACAACAAGAACTTCAGGAAGGAAAGGCTGACCTTCGAAGTGGTCGATTTCCGCAGCGGCTACCATGCCATCCTTGGTCGGCCGGCTTACGCACGTTTCATGGCCCGCCCATGTTATGTGTATCTCAAGCTGAAGATGCCCGGCCCCAAAGGTGTGATCACAGTCACTGGCAGTCGGCAGCGCGCGGAGGAGTGTTTGCAACAAGGGTCCAAGATCGCTGATGAGCAGATGGCCATGGTGGAGCTGGAGGAGTACAAGAAAAATGCTAATCCGAGTGATCTGATGTGCTCCAAGAAGCCAGCTGCAGAATCTGCGTTTCAGTCGGCCGGAGATACGAAGCCTGTGCACATCCACCCGGAAGATCCCAATGCTGCGCCCACCAATATCTCAACGACATTCGACAGCAAATAGGAAGAAGCGCTCATCCAGTTCCTCCGTGAGAACTGGGACATCTTCGCATGGAAACCGTCCGACATGCCGGGTGTACCCAGGGAGCTGGCTGAGCACCGTTTGCGAGTCGACCCAAAGGCAAAACTTGTGAAGGAGCATCTTCGTCGCTCTGCTACACAGAAGAGGAAGGCCATTGGCGAAGAAGTTGCTTGGCTCCTGGCAGCCGAGTTCATCCGTGAGGTGTACCACTCCGAGTGGCTCGCCAACGTCGTCATGGTCCCCAAGAAGGATAAGTCTCTCCGAATGTGCATCGATTTCAAGCACATCAATCGGGTCTGCCCCAAGGATCATTTCCCGCTCCCCCGCATAGATCAAATCATAGATTCCACCGCGGGTTGTGAGCGACTGTCTTTTCTGGATGCGTACTCCGGGTACCACCAGATCCGACTGTATGGGCCAGATGAAATAAAAACAGCTTTTATCACCCCATTCGGGTGTTTCTGCTATATCACCATGCCATTCGGTCTTAAAAATGCTGGCGCCACTTTCATGCGCATGGTGCAGAAGTGTTTGCAAAAACAGATCAGTCGGAACATCGAAGCATATATGGACGATATCGTGGTCAAGTCCAGAAAGGGTTCCGACCTACTGGCTGACTTAGGTGAAACTTTCGCAAATCTGCGGAAGTATGATATCAAGCTGAATCCAGCAAAGTGCACTTTCGGAGTTCCTGGGGGCAAGCTACTCGGTTTCCTCATTTCCGAACGAGGGATAGATGCCAATCCTGAGAAGATCGGGGCGATTGTACGAATGAAACGTCCAAAACGGCTTCATGATGTGCAGAAGCTCACGATCTGCCTTGCAGCTCTGAGCCGATTCATCTCCCGTCTCAGTGAGAAGGCACTGCCCCTGTACTGATTGATGAAGAAGTCCGATTCGTTCGAGTGGACTGCTGAAGCACAAGCAGCGTTTGTCGAGCTCAAAGCTCTGCTTTCCACCCAGCCGGTGCTCGCCGCTCCGAACAGCAACAAGCCGTTGCTCTTGTACATTGCGGCCACTGGTCAAGATGTCAGCACTGTCCTCACAGTCGAGCGAGAAGAACAGGGCAAGACTTACAAAGTTCAGCGCCCAGTCTATTATATTTCTGAAGTTCTGACTCCGTCCAAGCAGAGGTATCCTCATTATCAGAATCTCGTCTATGGCATCTACCTGACTGCGAAGAAAGTAGCCCATTACTTCCAAGAGCACACCGTGTCAGTCATCAGCGATGCCCCGCTGTCTAAGATCATGAACAATCGGGATGCGACTGGTCGAGTGGCGAAGTGGGCTATCGAGCTCTTGCCCCTGGACATCAAGTTCGAGGCAAAAAAGGCGATCAAGTCCCAAGCATTAGCCGATTTCCTAGCCGAGTGGATAGAACAGTAGCAACCGACTCAGAGTCACCCGGAACACTGGACCATGTTCTTTGACGGTTCCAAGATGCTGAATGGTTCAGGAGCTGGAGTTGTGTTAGTATCTCCGAAGGGCGATCGTCTCAGATATGTTCTGCAGATTCACTTCGATTCCTCCAACAATGAAGCCGAGTACGAGGCGCTCCTTTATTGTCTACGTATGGCCATCTCACTTGGCGTCCGGTGCCTGATGGTCTACGGAGAATCAGATCTAGTTGTGAACCAAGTGATGAAGGAGTGGGATATCAGAAGCCCCGCTATGACAGGATACTGTAACGCGGTGAGAAAGTTGGAGAAGAAATTTGAGGGTCTGGAGCTGCATCACGTTCCCCGAGCCAAGAATCAAGCGGCGGATGATCTGGCAAAAATTGGGTCCACTCGGAAACCTATACCCAGCAATGTGTTCCTCGAGCATTTACATACATTCTCCGACAGTGAAAGAAGATCCCTTCATGGAAGAGCCCCCGCAAGTGGTCGGTCCGTCCGATCCGACTGAAGTCGAGGTCCCGGCAGTCATTGATTTGGTCATGGAGATCCTAACAATCACAGCCGAGTGGATAGTGCCCTACATTGCATACCTGCTCAGGCAGGAACTTCCAGAAGAAGAAGCTGAGGCCCGCCAGATTGTTCGCAGGTCCAAAGCTTTTACAGTGATGGATGATCAGTTATACAGAAAGAGCGTCACCGGTGTGACTCAGCGCTGCATTTCTTCGGAAGAAGGTCGATTGATCCTGGAGGAGATTCACTCGGGAACTTGTGGACATCACGCGTCCTCCCGGACAATCGTGGCTAAAGCTTACCGAGCCGGCTTCTTCTGGCCACGTGCCAATGAAGCTGCGAAGGAGATAGTCCAACACTGCGCCGGATGCCAGTTCTATGCAAACGTATCCCACAAGCCTGCGTCTGCTCTGAAGACAATTCCACTCGTCTGGTCGTTTGCAGTCTGGGGACTCGACATGGTGGCCCCCCTCCGGACAGGGGCGAGTGGATTCACCCACTTGCTGGTTGCAGTCGATAAGTTCACTAAGTGGATCGAAGCCAAACCCATCAAGAAGCTAGACTCTCGTACAACGATCAAGTTTATGAAAGAGATAGTCTTCAGATACGGCGTGCCCCATAGCATCATCACTGACAATGGCTCAAACTTCGACTCGGAAGAGTTCAGGGCGTTCTGTGCCGCCCAAGGCACCCGAGTCGACTATGCATCTGTGGCGCACCCGTAGTCGAATGGACAAGCTGAGAGAGCAAATGGACTGATTCTTCAGGGGTTAAAGCCATGACTCATGCGCGATTTGGAGCACGCGGCTGGAGCCTGGGTCACCGAGTTGCCATCAGTTCTTTGGGGCTTGAGGACGACCCCCGACGTGGATGACCTCTTCAAGCGCTACGTTCACTCAACGCAATCAGTCGCAGTCAATGTTGAGGATATCGCTTATCGTTATCGTCTCGGCCAGCTAGGGATTAGAGATTAATCGGAAATCGGCCGATTAATCGATTTTATCGGTCGACTATTAATCGGATATTTTTTGCAAATCTCATGTTCCCAACACTAAAATACGCTATATTCAACACCAAAACAATATTGGACAGAAGTGTTACCTTGATTCCTAGCCTTTGAATCCTTGTATAATGACAAACAAAATAGGACAACAGTGCATATTGCGTAGCAAAGTCCCCAAAACACAAATAAACATAGTTTTTGCAAACATAGTGCTATGAATAGGTCCGATTTATTGGTAGATTCCCGATAAATCGCTTGTCAGAGCGATAAATCGGTCCAAAAGATAAACGGTGAAGATAAGGCATTTTTGCAAACATAGTGCTATGAATAGGTCCGATTTATTGGTAGATTCCCGATAAATCACTTGTCAGAGCGATAAATCGGTCCAAAAGATAAATGGATTTTTTGAACAGTGGTCGCAGTACACAATTCAATCGGATGAAGACATTTCAGTCGAATGACAGGTCGAAGTAAAAATGAAGTCATTATTACCTTTTCGAGAAGTGGCCGCGTCTACCGACTCGGCCTCGGTGCGATCCCCATCAATCTGCATGGGAGACGTCGTCGAGGTTGCAGCACTGGTTCAGGAGATTCGCTCGGTCAGAAGAGTCCCGAAAGTTGACAAAGACAGAAAAGAAAAGCTGACAAAGACACTCACGTTGAGGCGACAGGCATAGTGACCTTGATCCTGGGCAGAGCCTTCCGAGGCTTGGGGGAAGCGACCTTGGGTTGCTTGGCGGTCTTCTCAGTCGGCTCGGGCGATGATGTCCGAGTGCGCTTCGGAGCCTTAGTACTCGGAACCACCTCCTTCTCCAGGCCGGCGCTTGGATCATGAGTTAGCTTGGAGCGGCGCTCGGAGCGCAGCTCTGGAGACTGGGAACACTCGACCTCGTCACTCTCTTCCGAGTCATCGCTTTCCTCCTCGCTGTCCTCCGCGTAGCTGCCCTCAGCACTGCCATGTTCGCTCTCCGCACCTTCGACAAGTTGTTCTCCATTCGGCACAGGCGAGAGCATCTTCTGGAACTCCTACAAGACATGAAGATCAGGGACAGATAGTTCAGTCAGTTCACTCGGATCATTCAGTTCACTCGGATAGTTTGCGCATGGGTAATTCACTCGGAAATGCGTGTCATACCTCCAATGGTGGGTTATTGGCGTCGTAGGGCGGGATCCGTCTTGACCCTCGCGGATTGTCGCGCGCACCGGTGATACACTTGAGCCACTCCTTCACGGTCTTCTCGTCGATGTCCTCCGGGTGCACTCGAGTCGAGTCGCCAGCGCCAGTATACTGCCACATCGGGTGAGCCCGCTCCTGCAGCGGCTGGATTCGCCGACTGAGGAAGACCTCCAGCAAATCCAGACCCGTCAACCCGCCCTGGACCAGGCTGACTACCGCAGTTACCAAGATCCCCACGTCGGTCTTCTCCTCCTTGTCCACCGTCAACGATGGAGGCACGCTGACTCTCTCGGATGTATAAGGGGGGAGACCAGTCGATGTGCCAGCACAAGAGACGTCGTTGCAGTAAAACCAAGTCGACTGCCAGCCTCTAACTGAGTCGGGAAAAGTCATTGCAGGAAAAGCGCTCCTACCCCGCATCTGAATACCCAAGCCGCACAGCTGGGTCACATGGGTTCTCTCCCCCTCGGGGTTGGCCTTTTTGACCGACTAAGAACGGCACGTGAAGATATGCTTGAATAACCCCCAATGCGGCGGACAACCCAGAAAGTTCTCACACAAGGAAATGAATGCGGCAAGGTACACTATGGCATTCGGAGGCAGGTGATGAAGCTGGGCGCCGAAAAAGTTTAAAAAACCGCGAAAAAAGGGGTGGGGTGGCATGGAGAAACCTCGCTCCACATGTGTGGTGAGGAGCACTCGCTCTCCGGGGTGCGGCGCGGGCTCGATCTCTCCTTCCTCCGGCAGCCTATACGTCCCATCGCGGATCAGCCCATCCACGACGAGCCCGCTGATGTCGTCGACCGTGGTGGTCGGCGGAAGCCAGTCGCCTTGGATCCATCCGCGCGGGGGCGCGGCTCGGGAGCTCGATGCCTTCTTCCCCTTCGCCTCCTTCTTGGCCCGCTCCAGCTTCGCCGTCTTGTCCTTCGCCATCGCCACAGAGTGCTCTGGCACCGGAATGGGTTCGCGCAGAGTGCGGTGCGGGAGCGTAGATTGGGAGACTGGAAGAGACGAGGAGGAAGGGATCTGGTTCTCTCTCTCTCCCCGACGCGGTGGCGCCTTATATCGTCGCCCGCTCCACTCCCCAATCCACGCCGCTGATTCACGGGCCCGCGGATCTCCTCAGATCTCGCTGGCGGAGTTGCAGCTGTACGTGGCGAAAAGTGGGGCGAAAATCAAGGCGTCACGCCCCCACTTTCCCCACTCACCACGCCGCGACCGTTCGCGCGCGCTCTTATCCGATTTCAAATCCCGTAAGATCCGGATCCCAGCGATCCGATTGCTCGCCTTTGAAGACATTCCATAAACGCTCGGATTTGTTCCGTCGCTCGGATGGAGTTTACTCGTTTCACTCGGGTGGAGACTTCTCATTATACTCGGATGGAGACTTTCACTCGGGCGTCATATGGTCCGGAATCCGTCAAGGTGCTACACGGAGACAAAGCCGTCTAAAGACCAGTAAGAGTTCTTGAGCGCCCCCGTAGCGCTCAACTCACCTGGGAATTCGCCTTGGCTCGACTCGCTCAACCTCGATTGATTCGGGGGCTAATGACGAGGACATATACTAGGGATAGGGTAACAGGCCTGACCTACAGACCCTACCCTAAGGCTCCACATGCCTTACACTGGGCCCCAGGGCCAGATGAGCAGCCAAGAGTTATGCAAACTGACATTCACTCGGAGTTCAATGAACCACTCAGGAAGCAGGAGTTCACTCGACCAGCTATTCCACTCGGAGTACCTGACAGTCACTCGACCAGAGAAGACCAGGAGGCTCCAGGAACGCAACGGTCGGGACGCGCGCTCGCTCGTATTAATTGCAATCAATGCGCCCGTTACCTGGCGCCCTTAAACCCCCTCTTTAACCCCTGGTAATGGCGGCATTCATGGGAGAGCTGGCGGACACTATATAAGCCACCCCCAGCTCCATTCCAGGGGTTCGCAATCTATTGTAACACATACACTCCAGTAATCAAGCTCCAGAGCACCGAGATGTAGGGCTATTACCTCCACCGCTGAGGGGCCTGAACTCGTAAATCCGAGTGTAACACCTGCGCCGTAGCTAGGCTCTGCCCTCTCATCCGTACCCCTACATACTACTGTCAGGCTTGCACCCACGACAACCGTAAAACACCTTCCTTGAACGGCTCTTCAAGCCATCCATAGTCTGGCAGGACGACAGAGAGACGTCGGTATCAAACGACGCGAGGCAATTCGCCCCACCCGAAGACGAAACATAGGAAGAAGTAATCGGAGGGTTAGCTGTCCGAGAAACGGCCTCAGCTCATGAGGTCATGGCAGTCATTGCGCCCTGGACCGAGCCCCTCCTCGCTTACTTACTCCGGAAAGAGCTCCCCGAGGACCAAACCGATGCACGTCGGATCGTAAGGCAGTCTAAAGCCTATAAAGTCCATGAGGGTGAGCTCTATAAGCAAAGTACCACAGGGGTCCTCCAGCGATGCATATCCGAGGAGGAAGGGAGATCGCTGCTTAACGAAATACACTCCGGCATGAGCGGGCATCACGCCGCTGCCCGGACCTTGGTAAGCAAGGCATTCCGAGCTGGCTTCTACTGGCCAACAGCAGGGGCCGATGCCAAAATTATGGTACAGCGCTGCCCCGACTGTCAGGTATTCGCCAAACAAAGCCACATGCCTCAGGACTATCCCGATCACTTGGCCTTTCACGGTCTGGGGGCTCGACATGGTCGGCCCACTTAAGGGAGGATCATGAAAAAAAAATATCTACTTGTCATGGTAGACAAGTTCACAAAATGGATCGAAGCAAAACCAGTAACGTCGGCGGGGCAGTCCCAGTAATTGAGTTCGTTTCCAGAGTGGTGCACCGTTACGGTATCCCCCACGGTATTATTACGGACAACGGGACAAACTTCACTGCCAAAGAGGTGAAAGCATGGTGCGTAAGGATGGGCATAACACTAGTACAGCGAGCTGCTATACAAACGGTTTTTACCCCCTTTCAGCGATGAAGTTTTAAACCGTCGCCTTGCCTGTGTGTGCGATAGGGGGGGGGGGGTCCTTTCACACGACCCAGAAACCGTCTGTGATAGGGCCTCTGGTCACACACGCGGGGCAAAAAGAACTCGTGTGCGATCGGGTGAACCATCGCAGACAATTATACTGGCCCAATCATTTCCGTTCGTATGTACATCCCACACAGTGAATCCAAGATAAACATTTCCATTCGTATATACATCCCACACAGTGAATCCCAGACAAACATTTCCGTTCGTATATACAAAGCACACAGTTTTCCGCATCACATCGTCTGTGATAGTGTTGCCATTGCAGACGATAGTAATAATTTTATCGTTTGTGTTATTGAATGCATCATGCACGGTGTCTAGAAGAAACTGTGTGGCATAGACTACACATCACACACACTTTTTATGTGGAAAACGTTTGTGCAAGGTGGCCTAACGCAGATAGTTGTCCAGAGGAAGTCGTGTGTGATTGTTCATTGATCCAACACGTTTACTTCCTATAAACTGTGTGGGTTGTCTGAGATCATCGCCCACGGTGTTGTCTCAATAACCGTTTACACTAGAAAAACCCAATAAGCAAGCTAATTGGCCTATTATTATTAATCCATTTAGTAATCAAATTTACATTTCATAATAAGCACACAATATATTTCATTTTCGTATTACGGAACCAGGATTTCATAATTGAAATACATCAGAGTACAACATCATATAGCTTCAGCACTCACTCACACCATATAGGCATATAGCTAGCTACCCCATTACACAACAGCACCAAGTTTCACATACAACATCTAAAACCTTTGGAAATTAGCATCATAGATAGTAGATAGACAGATGAATCTCATCTGGAAAACTGCTGAAGCAGAAGGCGAATATTGATCCTTCAATGATGTTGAATGTCCTTGCAACTTTAGGCCAGTGCCTGTAGATGATTGACCGCCCATCCTTCATCCTCTTGAGGAAGACTTCAATATTGTACCGTGGGCGTTGTATGAACACCTTCCTCGCCTCTTGACCATACAGGTGGTTTGAGAGGTAATCATCTGTGAACTGCATTGGAAAGGCCCGAAAACAAAGATATGCATAAATATCTTCTCTGAATTTTGAAATGGCGCAAAGGAATAAAAAAACAAGGTACTCCCTCCAGTCCTTTTTACTCCGCGCATTAGATTTGTATCTAGTCAAACTTTGTAAAGTTTCACCAAATTTATTTTAAAAAATATCAACATCCACGATACCAAATATGTAAACTATAAAATTGTATTTCATAATGCATCTAAAAATAATGATTTTGCAGTTTGAACGTTGATGCTTTTTTCTATAACTTTGGTCAAAGTAGAGATACTTTGACTTCGGACAAAACTTATATGCAGACTAAAAAGGACCGGAGGGAGTATAAGATTTAGTACCATCCTGTAGTTCAGTGATGTCTTCTTCATCGTGCAGACAAAGATCTTGTTGTTTTTCGTCACTAGTTTCTTTATCCTCTCAATCTTTCTGAGTGATGGCAATAGTGAGAAAAAAATCCCCTCGTACTACGTCATTATTTATTCTATTTTCCCTGGTAAGTGCTCCAGATGCAGTTGCTTTAGTTGACGTAGTGAGTGGAACCTAATTATATGTTTCCTTGAATACCAGAGTTGCCTTTTGTAGATGAGAAAGCCAACAATTTTGCAAGGCTTGACTTGACTGATATTCATGGACATCTCATTTCCCCATATGCAAAATGGGTCGAACAGTGGGTCAAGACCTCTGACAGCAGGACCTACATGTGCAAGACTAAATTGTTAAAAACCTAAATACTAGAATGGTTCCTGCAATTGCACAAAAATGTGCTATTAGACAAAGGACCATGCATGTGCGAACCTCGATGGTAAACCTCAGTGCCTCCCATTGTTTCCCTGCAACACATATAAGGTAATTATTGATCAGGTTAAGTGAGGGTTGGCATACTATCAGTAAAATATGTTGATGAAAAATAAACACATTGCAGATTCAACAGATTAATTCGAGCCACATGGAAAAGCCATTTATCCAAACCAAGCATGCTTAAGAACTAGGAAATATAGCAATTGTATATGTTTCTCATGTATTTAGTACAGCCAAATTCAATTTATTTCTCACATGCATAACAATACAAAATTGTACCCACGACAATTGAACATCGCATTGCAGAATTGAACCAAACAGTTAACTAAGCACCACAACAAATGAACCAAACAGTTAACTGAGCACCACATTGCACAAGAGAACATACTACAAGATCAGACAGTTAACCAAACCTAGTATGCTTAACAACTTGGAAATATAGCAATTGTATTTGTATCTTATGTATTTTGTACAGCCAAATTTGATTATGTCTCACACGCAAGAGAATACAAAATTGCACCCACAAGAATTGAGCATCACATAGCAGAATTGAACTAAACAGTTAACTAAACATGACAAAAAAAAAACCAAACAGTTAACTCAGCACCACATTGCACAATATATAGAACATATATACTAGAGGATCAGATTGCATAGTAAGAGTACATAGGACAATTCACTAGAATTTGCAAAGAAAAGGCAGGAGCAGCACATGCAACAGGTAAACCGAACATGCTTAACCGGTGTAGCTAGCTAGCTGAACATAGGTCCTTGTAGTGAGCTAAAAAGACAAGCTACTCCTCATCGTCGGAGATATCGATGACGATGGGCTCCTTAGACTTGGAAGAGGGCGAGGCCTCCACATCGTGGGTGCCCTCCTCGTAGTGGTGAGTCGCCTAAGCCGCTCCGGGCACCAACCTGCTGGCTCTGGAGTTGAGGTAAGCACGGTCACGCTGAGAAAACACCTGGTAGTCTTCGTCGAAGGCACCGACGGTGGCCTCGAGAAAACGCCATGAACTGTCATTTAAAGCAGCCAACCACGTGGCGGTGTCCGCGCGTGAGGCATCGACGATGGCCTCGACAGCGAGGTGCTCCTCCAAGATCTGGGGGTTGGCACACATGACAGCCATCGCGACCTCATCCGCGCGTGCGGCCGTGATTTGCTTCTCCGCTGCCAGATGCTCCTTGAGCTCCTGGCTATACTGTGTGCAGCATGCCTTAGGGCGGCGCTTATTTGGAGGATGGGTCGGTGATTTGGGTGGAAGGTGTCGCGCCGGCGGTTGGGGCATGTGGGATGTAGAAGGAGGTGGAGGATGGGGGTCTGGTGTGGATTACCTGACTAGATCGACGAGGCCGAGCAGCAGGAAGGAGCGTCGCCGGCGAGGCGGCGGCGCTGCAAGCAAGCAGTGAAGGTTTGAACTTGGAATGGAAGGCGGAAACAGGGGAAATGTGGCTTTTGGTAAGGAGGAGGGGGGCATGGGAGGTAGATATTTCCGCGGATGCCAAATTTTTTCGCTCCGTGCAGCAAAAAACTGGCGCGCGAAGTGTCATCAGACACGATCCCTTATTCAGCACTGTGTATGATATCTGAACATCACAAATGATTCATATGGCTTACCCCGTGTGTGATGAGTTTGAACGTGTAAATTTTGTTCGAATTTCCCTGGTTACAGTGGTCATCCATGTCATTGCATAATTTGGGTACACAAAAGAGCCTACAGCACACCCACACTTCTTAATCGAGCAAGTTTAGCAATTAAACAGAGCTAGCTGACCTAAACATTATTCTAACAAAATACTGGTGCTCTAAAAAAATACTACTACTCCGCCTAGTGCTCGTCGATCTCCGCCGCCTCCTCCATGTCCAGCTCGCGCCCGACGATCTCCTGGGGAAGGGGCTCCATGGCATCCATCGCACCATACTCGGCAAGCATCTCACCATCCGTGTCCGCCATCTCTTTGGAAAAGGCCGCCATGAGCTGGGCGTGCGCGGCCGCGATCTGGGCTTGGATGGGCTCCATCGCGGCAAGGTATGCCGCGAACGAATGGACGGCTGCTCGAACGCTCTCGGCGATTGCCAACTCTTCGGCCGTGGGTTGCCCACCATTGTCGGAGAAGATTCGTGCGATTTGTGCAGTGACCGCCAGGAGCTAGGCGTGGCCGGCATCGACATGGGCGCGGGCGACCTCCATCAGGGCTAAGGCGGCCGCCGCAGAACGGACAGCTGTTGTCCCGCTCTCGCCATTTGCTATCCCCGTCGCAGATGTTGCTGCCGCCATCTGAGCTGCAGTAGCGGCCGTTTTGGCTATCGCAGCCGCCCGGTCACAGATTGCGGCCGCGCTCACGCAGGTTGTGAGCACGCTCTTGGGGGCTGCGGCCGCGCTCTCGCCAGACTGGGCCGCCGAAGTTGCCCTCACGACGCGGGTCCACGTCCCCATCTTTGACCGACGACGATTGAACAGTGAAATGATATTTGGGGGGCTAGTTTGCTTGACGCGCCAGCTGTGGACTATAGCCGACGAACCTTCTCGCGTAAGCCATATATGACGATGCACCAAGATATTTTGTACTGCATCTCACACGGTTGGTGATAATAAACTGTGTGTGATGTACTTGATTTTTCGTCTTGATTTGAAATACGAAATGGGGTCACAGCGGCAAAGGACAGTGTTTGAATTGCTAGAACATTTGTCTGCAGTGAACATAAAACTATACGAGTGTCGTGTTAAAATTTGGAATTATTCGGGGTTTGTTTGGACATTTTTATACATTAACTGAGTTTTCTAGGCATTTTATGTGCATATATCAAATTTGAACTATATGCACATGCTCCGGTGCACCAAAATGGGTTGAAAAATCATATGTGTGTCCTTGGGTGCATGCTTAGGTCCCATGCAAGAAATGGGAATGAATTTCAAACACCTCGGCATCGTGGCTCGGCCGCAAACGCTGAGATACTTGGTTTTGAAATTCTAGTAAATCCAAAACTCGTTTGAAATTCATGAAACTTGGCATGCTATCATGGAATGGCACCAACATGCTGTGGTAAATTTTTTGTCCCATTTGGGGTAGGTTTTCGTATAAGCTTCTCACAAACTAGAGCTTCTCACAAGAAGACTCATGATTCCGGTAGGGAACGTGTCACCTTTGTGGACGAAACGACATTCGTTGCCTCTTCTTGCCTTGATTTTTTTCTAGAGGTAACATAGACCAATAGGAGTGTCGTGTTAAATTTTGGAATTATTCGGGGTTCGTTTGGACAT
Source organism: Elymus sibiricus (assembly GCA_039707655.1). Taxonomy (NCBI): domain Eukaryota; kingdom Viridiplantae; phylum Streptophyta; class Magnoliopsida; order Poales; family Poaceae; genus Elymus; species Elymus sibiricus. The sequence continues at coordinate 299,916,860 of CM077676.1, read as the reverse complement.
TTTTATACATTAACTGAGTATTCTAGGCATTTTATGTGCATAATTCAAATTTGAACTACAGGCACATGCTCCGGTGCACCAAAATGGGTTGAAAAATCATATATGTGTCCTTGGGTGCAGGCTTAGGTCCCATGCAAGAAATGGGAATGAATTTCAGACACCTCGGCATCGTGGCTCCGCCGCAAACGTTGAGACACTTGGTTTTGAAATTCTAGTAAATCAAAAACTCATCAGAAATTCATGAAACTTGGCATGCTATCATGGAATGGCACCAACATATTGTGGTAAAAAAATTGTCCCATTTGGGGGCAGGTTTTGGTATAAGCTTCTCACAAACCAGAGCTTCTCACAAGAAGCCTCATGGTTCCGGTGGGGAACATGTCACCTTTGTGGACGAAACGACATTCATTGCCTCTTCTTGCCTTCATTTTTTTCTTCTAGAGGCAACATAGACCAACAGGAGTCTCGTGTTAAAATTTGGAATTATTCGGGGTTCGTTTGGACATTTTTATACATTAACTGAGTTTTCTAGGCATTTTATGTGCATAATTCAAATTTGAACTACATGCACATGCTCCGGTGCACCAAAATGGGTTGAAAAATCATATGTGTGTGTCCTTGGGTGCATGCTTAGGTCCCATGCAAGAAATGGGAATGAATATCAAACGCCTCAGCATCGTGGCTCGGCCGCAAACACTGAGATACTTGGTTTTGAAATTCTAGTAAATCCAAAACTCGTCTGAAATTCATGAAACTTGGCATGCTATCATGGAATGGCACCAACATGCTGTGGTAAATTTTTTGTCCCATTTGGGGCAGGTTTTGGTATAAGCTTCTCACAAACTAGAGCTTCTCACAAGAAGCCTCATGGTTCCGGTAGGGAACGTGTCACCTTTGTGGACGAAACGACATTCGTTGCCTCTTCTTGCCTTGATTTTTTTTTCTAGAGATAACATAGACCAATAGGAGTGTCGTGTTAAATTTTGGAATTATTCGTGGTTCGTTTTGACATGGTGGGTAAGGGTTGGCTGCAAATAATTGGGGGGTGTTAGAATCCGAAGTGTTTTTGCTGCAACATAGACTGAAGTATTACCCGGTGATGGAGGGGGCACTCTCTCCTGCCCCCGTGACCTCGGCTTGAACTTCTCGCGTCGCGGCCGGGGCCCTTCCCAGTGAAGCTGTCTCTCTGCGTAGGCGTTGGGAGCGCCGCCCCTTTGGAGGAGAAGTCAGATGGCTGGTGGCTAGAGGACGAGGGGTTCTCTTTCGTTTAGAGGAAGGGAGTGTTACCGATGAGGCCGGCCTCGTCCCCGGCGTGTCTGGGATGATAGCTACTTTTGAGCCGTCGAGGCTCTCCAAGAAAAATGTCCTCCCTTCGTAGATCAGGTCCAGGTCTTCATCCTCATTATAGAGAGGGTCCTCCGCACGGCAGTGCAGTTCTGGCTCAGGGGCTGGACTGTTCACGCCTTCAAGCCAACGCCTCCACCGCTGTACGAAGGCCGAGGTGTTGCGGGTTAACTCTTGGGATCCTGAGGTAAACGCAAAGAGTTCGGAAGAAAAAACTTACTATGTCGGTTGGGTTGTAGTATGACAGCCCGTCTTGGAACCGGCGCTTGGCGAAATCCTCCGCGGACCCTTGGTACATGCTAGTTAGTACAGCTCCAAGGGTCATTTGGTCCATAAAGGCTCCCTTGATGGATTGGGAAGCATCGTTGGACCCATTGTACTCGCACAATAAGTGCAGGCGCTGCTAGAGGGGTTGTACTCTTCGGTCAAGGGCCACCGCCATCACGTCAATAATGGTAAGGCCAGCGCCAGACAGTAGCTTCACTCTGGCCACTAGACTGGTCACGGTTTCATCATCCTCTTGTGCCAAGCTCCGCGGCCTCCAGCTGTAGCGTTTCCTTGGTGGATCCAATGAGAAGGGCGGGAGGCCTGGCCGGACTGGCTCGTACAATGGGACATCATTAATATAAAACCACTTGGATGGCCAGTACTCGGCGTCCTCCCAAGGTGTTCCCGCGGGGTAACCGGTCTTGTCAACTCAGCAGACCTCCGCTCCTCCAACCTCGAATAGTTTGTCGGCCGAGGAGTGGGGCACGATGCAGAAGTACTTTCGCCATAACCCAAAGTGCGTCTGACAGCCGAGGTGTAGCTCGCAGAGCGCGATGAACCCCACAATGTGCAATATCGAATTCGGGGAGAGATGATGCAGATGCAACCCGTAAAACTCCAGCAGGCCACGGAGGAAAGGGTGAATTGGAAACCCTAAACCACGAAGGAGGAAAGGCACGAAGCATACCCGCTCGTCTCCTCGCGATGAAGGGAAATTCTCGGCGTGGACTTGACCATCGAGGGACGTTAATCCAGGACAACTTGGGGCCAGATCTGCGTCCGGTAGGTAGCCTTGCATCGCCAAGCGCTCTAGTTGAAGGCGCGTGACAGAACAGCTCCCCCAGTCCCCTCTGTCAGGACCGTGAGGGCGCCTAGACGATCCTTCACCACTCACCATTGTGCGGGCTCTAGAGCTTGGGTGGGGAAAGAGGGGGGATTTTTGCTACAGTTGCGGTTGATGCGTATGGCCGCTAGTAGAAGGCTGTGCGTTTATTAAGTAAAGGCGGAAAGGGCTGATGCTTCGATGTTTTTTTCCATAAAGGGGTACGATTCCCTAAGCGGAACGATTCTCGAAATCTGAGATTGGGCCCCAACAGAATTGTAAGGGTTGGCCGAGGTCTTCAAATCTGGTCGGAGGAAAAAGCATGGGAACTTGTCTATCGAGCCAAGACTCCAGAAATTAAAGGACGTCGACTTCGGCATCGAAGACCAGTTCAGGGGCTACTGGCGGTGTTCTTAAGGTACACTCTATTGCCCAAGTCAGGAGATGATAAGATGATACGTGGCCACTCCATCAACTTGCTGCAACTCTTTGATACACCTCAGAAGTTCAAGGTGATGAGCTTGATTGTTGAAACCATCAAGAGGACAGCTGCTGATCAGAAGAGATCTTGTGGATATGCTCTGCACATTCAGATGCTTATCAATTCCAAGGTTGGAACGAGCACATATCTACTTGATCGTGAGCATCTCCCACTATGTCTAGAGTTCGAGGACAATGTTATAGTGATGGACCCTTCGCATCCTACCTCTGCTCAAGCACAGGAGAAGATCCGAGCAGCCGCAGAAGCAAAAGCAGCCAAGGAGGCATCTGCTCCCAATGCTCCCATTGCCAACCTCAAGTCTAAGAACGATCAGATGACTTATCTGCTAGAAGCCACCCTGAGGATTGAGCGAAGTCTGGCCAACCTCACGCAGAATCAGGCTAGCCTAGAGCGGATAGTCGAGACTAAAATTCATGATCTTGTTGTGAAGATCACTAAGGTACAAACCATTGTGGAGAAGCTGAAGGACGATGTTAATGCTGCCAGAGCTACTTCAGATGACAGTGGAGATGACAGACCCACTACCGAGAGATTCCATTCAGTGCCCAGGGTAGCCAGATCTGCTGCAGTGCCGGTTGTGGATCCGAGGACCACAGTCTCTGCACCTGCTACTGCTGCTACAGTGCCACCTCCGGTCTCTACTCCACCAGCCCAGTAGACATCAGCTGAAGCCTTCACGGATGCACTTCTCTCCACGCCGTCTACGCACACCGGAGCTGCCAGCCGGAGATCACCTTCAGGAGCTTCCGAGGATTGTGCCTAGAGAGCCGCATAGTCCTATACCTATTCGAACTTTTTGGTACTTGTTGCCAAAGGGGGAGAATTTGTATAGATCATAGGCTTCGAGAGAGAGAGTGTTTTGCTTGTTGGTTTTTCTCGAGTTTTTGCTACTATTTGCTTTATGCTACTTTGGTTTGATGTGTGTGCTTGATACTATGTGTGTGAGATACTTTGATCATTATGTCTGTGAGATACTACGTTTGTGTTTGATCATACCATGCTTTATTTATTCCTATCATTATCTTTGTATGATCATTCATCTGTGTCTTTGGTGATGCGTGCCTACTATTTCACTCATATCATTTTGCGCGCTCCACCAAGTCGTATGTGACATGGAAGAGTGACCCATGATCCTAATCGATTGTGCATTTGCATTCAAACGCAAATTATTAATAATGCACAAATTTAGGGGGAGCTCTTGCTTATCACATACTTCTCAAAGACACGAATTCCATTCATTCAATCATTTGTCGAAGCTTTGATCTATATGTTGTCATCAATTACCAAAAAGGGGGAGATTGAAAGCACATTTGCTCCCTTGGTGGTTTTGGTAATTCATAACAACATATATCTCATTGAACTAATATCCACTCAAGTTAAAGATTTTAGGATGTTCAATGATTGGCATGGCAAGGACTAGAGATGTGGATCCCTCAAAATGCTAAGGACATGGATTGGCACAAGCTCAAGACTATACATTTTTGGTTTAGTGATCCAAGATCACATTGAGTCCATAGGAAAGCCAATACTATTAAAAGGGGATGAGGTGTTGCTTAATGGTCTTTTTGCTCAAGTGCTTAGTGACATTGCTCCAAAATCCTCAACCATTTTCTCCATCCAAATATGTCCAAAACCTACATTCCAACTCGGCCCCACCGAAATTCTCTATCCGGAGCCACCGAGTTCATCTTGACTTAGCCACTGCCAAAACCCTAACAAATCGGATCCACCGATATGGATCTCGGTCCCACCGAGATGGCCTTGCCAACTCTCTGTAATCGTTTGCACTTACTTCGGTCCCACCGAGTTTTGCAAATCGGTCTCACCAAGATGGCTTGCCAACTCTCTGTTGCCTTATTGCTTCACTTCGGTCCTACCGAGTTGATGCAATCGGTGCCAGCGAGACGAGGTTTGCCCTAACCATTGCACATCGGTCCATCCGAGTTGTTCCAGTCGGTCCCACTGAGATTCCTAACGTTCATATCTTTTACACAGTTCGGTGCCACCGAGATTTCTGATCGGTGCCACCGAGTTGGGTCAAAAGTGTGTAACGGTTGGATCTTGTGTGGAGGCTATATATACCCCTCCACCACTTCCTTCTAAGGAGAGAGAGCCATCAGAACATGCCTACACTTCCACCATACATTTTCTGAGAGAGAACCACCTACTCATGTGTTGAGATCAAGACATTCCATTCCAACCATTTGAACCTTGATTTCTAGCCTTTCCCAAGTTGCTTTCCACTCAAATCCTTCTTCCACCATAGCCAAATCTGTGAGGAGTTGTTTGAGTGTTGGGGAGACTATCATTTGAAGCACAAGAGCAAGGAGTTCATCAACAACACACCGTCTATTACCTTTTGGAGAGTGGTGTCTCCTAGATTGGTTAGGTGTCACTTGGGAGCTCCGACATGATGTGGAGTTGAACCAAGGAGTTTGTAAGGGCAAGAAGATCGCCTACTTCGTGAAGATCTACCCCGAGTGAGGCTAGTCCTTCGTGGACATAAGCCATGGTGGAATAGGCAAGGTTTCTTCTTCGTGGACCCGTCGTGGGTGGAGCCCTCCGTGGACTCACGTAGCCGTTACCCTCCGTGGGTTGAAGCCTCCATCAACGTGGACGTACGATAGCACCACCTATCGGAATCATGCCAAAAACCACCATGTCTTCATTGCGTTTGAAATCTCCGATCCCCTCCTTTACTTACATATGCAAGTGCTTACTTTCCGCTGCTACACTCTTAGAATTGCATGTGTAGGGTGAGGCTTTACTTGTATACTTGCTAAAATCTGCCCACAACTAAAATTGGGAAAATGATAGATTTTTATTTGGTCAAGTAGTCTAATCACCCCCCCTCTAGACATACTTTCGATCCTACAGTTTGCCTTCAATCAAACAAATTGTGGCAAGCACAAGGAATCTCTAAAGAAAACTTAGATGGGGCCTTACCTGCAGACCCTGTGATAAAACACCCACTGCCTTCTCAAAGACAGAATGGGTCGCTCCGAGGTAAGCGTCCACCGAAGTCAGGGCATTGAACTCCTGACTCGTAAAGGCAGAATTCCATAGTGACGCCTTCCGTCTTCGGTGGTTCATGGCGCTCTCAACCTCGGACGGGGTGGCCGAGCAGTACCCCGAATCTTCCGACTGGGGCACCTCGGGAGTAGCTCCTGAGGTGGGAAGAGGCCCTGCACTATTGCCTAGAGCCGAGGTCCCCTCGTCTCTTGTATCTGCCGTTGACGGAGGAGGAGCAGACCGCCTGCGAATGGATCTAAAGAATTGAAATCCGAGACTCTGTTCTCTAGAATACGATAGCAAGGATATTACCTATGGTTGGAGGGAGCATCTCGGCCTGCCTCCGCGGTCGCCGCTGGGGCCCGAACTCCGTGTGTCTGCAGTGGAGGTGTCCCTTGAGGGGTTGGTTCTCCGCGTGAACGCTTTGAGCATCGACCCTTTGGAGAAGAAGTTAGAGGACTTGGAGCCCCAGGACGAGAAGCTCTCTTTCGAGTCAAAGTAAGAGGCTTTACCAATGAGGCCGGACACGTCCCCGGTACGTCGGGGGCGACGACTACCCTTGAGCCATCGAGGCTCTCCATATAACACTTCCCCTCCTCATATATGAGGGATAGTTGTTCATCTTCATGGAAGACGGGGTCCTCTGCTCGATGATGTACCTCGAGTTCAGGCGCGGGGCTGCTCAACGCCTCGACCCATTGTCTCCATCTTTGTCCAGACCCAGTAAAAGGTCGGTCAGAAAAATTAATCATGAAACAGCTTGGATAGACAAGAACATCCAGGAAAACTTACTATATCGGCAGGGTTATAACAAGACAGCCCGTCTCGGAACTGTCGTCTGGAAAAATCCTCCGCTCAGCCCTGGAAGATACCGGCCAGCGTAGTCCCGAAGGCCTCCTGGTCATCGAGATCCTCCTTTATCGAACCGGAGGTGTCGTCGGTCCGGTTGTACATGCACAATAGGTGTTGGCGTTGCTGAAGTGGTTGGACTCTTCATCTGATCACCGTTGCCATTACATCTATAATGGTAAGGCCGGTGTCGGACAGCCGCTTCACTTGCGCCACCAGGCGGACTATGTTGGCATCGTCCTCCTGAGCAATACTCCTGGGTCTTCAGCTGTAGCGCTTCTTCGGGGGCTCCGAGGAGTACGCTGGGAGCCCGGTCCGGACTGGATCATACAGTGGAACATCGTCTATGTAAAACCACTCGGACGGCCAGATATCGGAATCGTCTCCAGGGGTACCCGATGGGTAGCTGGTCCCGTCAATTCGGCAGACCTCGGCTGTGCCCACTTCGAATCGCGCCCCGGTTGGGGAGCAGGGTACTATACAAAAGTACCTCCTCCATAGCCCGAAGTGTGCCTCGCATCCGAGGTGCATTTCGCAGAGGGCAACGAACCCCGCGATGTGCAGGATCGAATTGGGGGTGAGGTGGTGGAGTTGTAGGCCATAAAATTCAAGCAAGCCCCGGAGGAAGGGATGAATGGGAAATCCCTGGCCGTGAAGGAGAAAAGAAACGAAGCATATTCGCTCATCCCCGTGAGGGGTAGGGTGGCTCTCGGCGTGCGCCTGCCCGTCCGCGACGGTTAACCCCGAGCGAGTGGAGGTCAGATTTGAATCTGGCACATAGCCCTGGGTGGCTAGACGCCCTAGGTGGAGGCGAGTGATGGAGTAGCTCCCCTAGTCGCCCCTGATGGGTCCATGAGGTCACCATGAGGATCCCGCGTCGCTGGCCATCACTCATAGCTCTTGGGGTTGGAACCGGGGGTAGAGAGAGGGACTCGTATGGACTGTGGAGAAGGGTCAAGATGTGCTTTGTCGCAGACCTGGGCTATATATTTATAAGTAAAAGAGGCCGACGCTTCGACGTCTCGCCATAAAGCGACTCGATTCCCCAGAAGGCACGGTGATCGAGGTCAGGGATTAAAGGCCACGTGTAGTGGGGCCGGAGTAAAAATCGTCAAATATATCGAAGACTTGAAGGCCGAGCTAAAGATAATGAACAGGAACTCGTCTATCGAGCCAAAGACTCCGGAGCCGAAGTTCGAAGATGTTGTCTTCAGCGTCGAAGGCCAGTTCAGGGGCTACTGATGGTGTCCTGGACTAGGGGGTACCAACCTAGTCGGCCCATAGTCCTCGGGCTGGGCCTAAGGACCCTCGTTCTCATTCAGATGGGCTCTGGAGGCCACGACGTGATCAAGATTGCATCCGCCGAAGACTTGGAGTATACCCCAAGACATCTCCTGCCGCCTCCACACACATCCCTGGATACCGACCATGTAACCCTAGATGCCTTGCCTGGCGTGTATATTAGCCGGGGGGTTTAGCCTGTAGAGGACACGGAATCACAATTACCATCCACCTAGCCCTAGGGTTAGACTTCTCCTCATGATATCGAGGTAGATCAAGCTTGTACTTGATACTTCACCATCAATATAATCAAAGCATGACGTAGGGTATTACCTCTTCGAGAGGGCCCGAACCTGGGTAAACACCGTCTCCTTCGTCCTTGTTACCACTGATCCGAGATCCACAGCTCGGGACCCCCTACCCCGAGGTCTGCCGGTTTTTCGACACAAAGGTGGTATAAACAATTATTTCATTTAAAGATTTATGCATATAGCTCTGTTCTGATTATCCCTGGAGCTAAGCCGATGCTGTTGATAGTAGTGAGCAAAAATTTGTGCCACTAACTTGCGACGAGCATGTAGAAAATATTTTTGCTATAAATGCTCCCAGCCGTTTCGAAAAAATTCAAATCGACGTGCTCCAGCCTCCAAAAAAATTGGAAAAGGGAAAGGGTGCGGCCCCTGATAACTCTGCTAATACTGAACAGCCCCGCACTCCTCGTAGGTCAGGACCGGCTAAACCTACTGGCAGTGAAAGCCAGGCGAGTGCTATAGTGGATGTTGAAGATGATGCACAGCCTGATGAGGTAGTGCCTCGAACCGATGACAAGGATGAGAGGATGTACCCTGAATTGGTTGATGAATTCAGCAAACAAGCAATGGAGGACGAATACCAGGAGGAGCCAACCAGCCTTGCTAGATTTGATGACACTGATGATGAAGAGAAGGAAGAGAATGCTGACATGTTGGTTCTAGAAGAATACGCTAGTGAGGACATGCCAACAATTGAGTGGGACAGGAACGATCCTAAGCTTACTCCAGGAACAATATTCGAATCGATGATGGACTGTCGGAATGCACTGACTGCATACTGCATTCTCACTCAAAATGATTTTGTGATTGACAAGAGTGAACCCTAAAGGTTGACGGTTCACTGTCCATATGAGAGGTGTAGGTGGAGGTTGCATGCCTCCCATATGCATACAAGTAAATATATTCAGGTATTTAATTTTGCACAGAACATTGGTTTCAGTGATGTATGATCCCTTTTCTTTGATACACTTGTTTCATTGAATTTCAGGTCAAACTAAACCCACAGAAGCACACTTGCCCACCTGGAGGGGGGAAGGCCCAAACAATAAAATTAGCAAAAACTAGGTGGGTGGCAGATGCAATCATGGATATGCTTAGAGAGACACCAACACTTGGTCCTACAACACTACACAAGTTGTTGTTTGACAAGTATAAGATGAACATACCATACATGCGGATTTTTTATGCAAAGGCAATGGCTCTTGACAGAATTACTGGTCCATGGAATGAAAATTTTGCTTTGTTGTACACCTACAAAGCTGAAGTGGAGATGGCAAGTCCAGGCAGTGTTGTAGAGCTTGACAAGCATACTATACAGTACAAAATTAGGGGGAAGACATTTGAGAAGGAATGTTTCAGGAGGGCTTTTTTTTGTTTCAAGGCTTTCTGGAAGGGGTTTCTGGACGGTTGCAGGCCTTATTTGGCTGTGGATGCAACAACTTTGAATGGAAGATTTAGGGGACAACTAGTAGCTGCTTGTGCAGTTGATGCACACAACTGGCTTTTCCCAGTGGCATATGGTGTGTTGGAGATGGAGTCAGAGGAAAGTTGGGTGTGGTTTTTGAAGAATTTGTGCAACATTATAGGGCAGCCACCAGGATTGGCTATACACACAGATGCTTGCAAGGGTTGAGAGACTGCGGTAGATGTAGTTTTCCTTGGAGTTGAGCATAGGGAATGTATGAGACTCCTACCTACTAATTTTACAAAGAAATTCAGGGGTAAAGTGTATGATGAGAACCTATGGCCAGCATCATACACTTGCAGCTTGAGGAAACATGAGCACCACTTGAGAGTATTGTATGCTGAAAATTCTGCTGTGCGGGAATACATGGATGCGCATCATGGAATGGTGTGGTCAAGAAGCAAATTCAATGAAATATGCAAGGTAGACTATGTGACTAATAACCTTGCCGAGTGTTTGAATTCAAAAATTAAGTCAGTGAAAGGGTTTATGTTGTGGCAAGCATTTGACAACATTAGGCAGATGATGATGATAAAGATGGATTTGCATAGAAGAATTGCAGATACACAATATATTGGCCATGTCATAATCCCGTCTGTGATAAAGGCATTGCATGCTAGGGCAAGAGGATTGAGGATGAAATGCATTAGACGATCAACACACAAGGCTGAGGTAACATATACTGACACTAAAAATAGGGAATGGAGGTACCCAGTGGATTTAAGTAGTAAGACATGCAGCTGTAGACAATGGCAGATCCGTGGGCAGCCATGCATACATGCCCTGTTTTTCATGACACTCATCGGGGGTGAAATTGGTGAGGTTGATCAGTATGTGTCTGAATACTTCTTTGTTGCAAAGTTTAAGGCAACATATGCTGAGAACGTGCCTGCATTATTGGGAAAAGACCAATGGACCATCATCGATCTAGGTTTTAAGCTTCACGCTCCAGTTTTAGTTAAACCACCAGGAAGGCCGAGGAGGAATAGGATAAGATCAAGTGCAGAGGGGGGGGGGTACATGTAGGAGGCGCAAGTGCAAAAGATGTGGAGGACTAGGCCACATTGCTAGGATTTGTACCAATCCAGTGGATCCATCATTTGGAGAGGATGATCAATGGGGCGCCGAAAATGGAAAGGATCATGAAGCGCTAGAAGAAGGGGTAGAAGGACAAGCAGCTGTAGAACAACTAGAAGAACTAGAACAAACACAACTTGAGCCACTTGAGATATCATTGGTTCCATGTACAACTTGGTGTGTGTGCCTTCTCTTTATGCATTTGTTCTCATTTTTTAAGGGAAACAAATTTTAATGTTGTCTCTCTATCAACAGCTCTAGGATAAGCACACAGAAGAATATAACAAAGGCAAAGAAAGGGACCAAAAGGAACATAGCACAAGTTGATTTGACATCAACTGAAGGTGAACCAACTGTTGAAGCCACATCTGTTGATGACTTTCAAAGAATGGCTCTCGATGGTTTTCAAGCGCTAGAAGCCGAAGAAAGATCAGTTCAACCTGTGGCACCTGAAGTTGTTTCCCATTGGCCATCACATGTTTTGTTACTGGAAGTACTCCATCACCACCTCCACTGCCAGAACCTGTTGTGAAGACCAAAAGAACAAAGTCAGTGAATCTACCCAGTAACCCAGCAAGGAGCACAAGGAGCAAGGTGGTGAATCCAGCAAGAAACACAAGGAGCCAGAAAAGGATTGGAATTTGAGTTTGAACTTTGAAATGATTTGAAATTGAGTTTGAACTTTGAAATGATGTAAACTTGTGCTTGAACTTTGTAATGTTGTGTACCTTTCGATGTTCTGAACTTGAGTTTGAACTTTGTAATGTTGTGAATTTGGATTTCAGTAGGAACAATTTGATATTTGTCATTTTGTGTGATGTAATGCTACTTTTGTGAAGCACTTTGAAGACATCTCTTTTGGGGCATGAAAAATGTGCTCCAAATGAGCTCCAAAGCTAGGATAGACAGCCCCATTTGTAAGCAATTTTTTTTGACCTTCTCTAAATGAGCTAAAAAAAACCTTGACGTCTGGTTTGCAAATATAGGGTCCATGCCCAATATGGGATCGTTTGGACAAACTATGCTATGGTTAACCCTAAACCCTAGCTCATTTCCCTTGAAAACCATGCAACCTTGTTTGTGATAGCTAAGTTATGTGAAGGGAATTTCATGAAAATATCTGTAGACATGGTTTCTTATTTTTCCTAGCAACCTAGTAACATAAAACAATGATGTGCGCAAGTTTCATATTTTTTTGATTTTTTAAAAATTAGTTATGCTCAACCCTAATCACTGAAACCCTCTCAAAACCCCTCAAACCCCTCGCAAAACCCCTCTCGAAACCCCTCAAACCCCTCTCAAAACCCCGCACCATCCGAGCCATTGGATCGCTGTTCGGGGACGGTTTGGATCAGGCGCTAGGGTTAGACATGGTCGATCCGCGAGAGGTGACCTGATTGACTGGATTCGGTTGGGTGTTCCATGGCCCACCTGGCAGCGGCAGAAGAGGGACAAGCGACAGATAAGCCACTGAATCTCACTCGCGCCGCCACATTTCCCCCTTTCCCCCCTCTCTACTCGAACCCTAAATCCCAGTCGGCGACGGCGAGTTCGACCTCCTCCTCACCCCCCGTCCTCCTCGCTGCCTTGTGTCGGCTACACGTATCTGGATGGATCTGGGCGGGGTCGCGGTGAGGATCTCTGCGGATCTGAGCGTTTGGCGCCGGTAAGAACGTTAGAGTATTTTCGGGTTACATTTAGTACATGCCTAGTTTTTTGAGCTAGTTTATCACCACTACTACTACACATTTAGCTACTTTATCACCAATGCCACTGCACATTGAGCTAGTTTATCACCAATGCCACTGCACATTTAGCTACTTTATCACCAATGCCACTGCACATTGAGCTAGTTTTTCACCAATGCCACTGCACATTGAGCTAGTTTATCACCACCGCTAGTACACATTGAGCTGGTCCATGATCTACTTTATGACCATTGACATTTTTGTTTAATTTCATAAGTCTGCATAAAGCCAGGACATGTCTAGTTCAAGTGTCAACAGCACTACATGGTACAACCACAAGGAATCCTCCTTCTCTTCCCCAATACCGTACAGAGAAAAGCTACTACAGTATTCTCCAGATAAACCTTGTTGGTGCAATGAGAAGGCTTCTAGGTGGATTTCTTGGAGCGATTCCAACCCAGGACGGAGATATTTCTGCTGCACAAGAGTTCGGGTGATTTCCTATTTCTTCTCATTTCCCAAGTCTTTTGGCCATTAAATGAAAATATAATCTTGACTCTAAATAGTGTTAATATCATAGGTTGGTGGCTCTAAGTTCTTCGAATGGGCTGATACAGAAGTGCCTGAGTTCTTGAAGCAGCACTTGATTGATTTGCGTGACATGGTGCGTCGGCTCAAAAGAGAAAAGGATCCCCAAGTTCTTACTGAATTATAGGCCTACAAAGCATGGAATCAAGAGTTGCTGCAGAAAAAGGCTTGGACAGATGATTTGATCAAGAGGAAGGATATGCAAATTGAGGTGTTATTAAAGAAAGATGCTGAAAATTTAGTGCCATTAACTAGCTAAGGGTTAAGCAGAAGAAATTAGAGGGAGAGAAATTTGTGCTGAAATGTGTTTTAGTAGTAGCATTATTTGCTATGTTTGTCAAGCTGTTGTCTTGAACATGCTGATGTAATAAACATTTGGGATCCCTACACATTTGGATGCAAGGCTAATTTGAAGTGGACCACGATGTTTTCAATTCCTTAAATTTCCAATTTGTAGACACAAAACAGCATATGATTTGTATTGAAACTAGATATCGTGTGGACGCCTAATAAAAAGAAGGGATGGGAGCCATAAAAAGAAGGGAAGGGCATCTTTTGCCTGAAATGTTTACAAACAAAGTTGCATATCATGTGGACTAAATTCCAAGGGGTTAACAAGATGTCACATCTTGCCCAGATTGCAGGGGTACAAACTTGCTCAACAGTCCATCATATTTGGAGATCTCTACATTAATTTATTTCAATTTACCTTAACTACATAGTAAAGAGCTAGTAAAGAGATGACAACTATTGTAAGTGCCACCATGTATCTGTTTTTCTCCTCTGCCTTCACTTCAAGTCCTTGTATGATACTTGCTTTCTCCTCTCCATCCATTTGCAGCTCCTCTACCACATGATCAAATATGGCCAGATCAATCTCTAGTTTCAACTTATCATTGCGAGCAATTCTCCTTTCTTCCGCAATAGTACACTTCAGCTCAACAATCAATCTTTTTTTACTGGCTAATTCAACACCCAAATTAGCCACCACTTCCTCCAGTGCCATCTTCTCGCTACCCCAATATATTGACTCATCTTGGTATGCAACATACCAAGGATCATCAGCCTGCCTGTTAAACTGTAATAATCCATCCAAAAGTAAATTAACACTACAAATTAAACCAGGGATCATTCAGATAGGCCGTGAGTGCTAACTACCTGAACCTCCTCTGAATCGGGTGTAGGTGAACGTGGCCAAGACATGATCAAATCACCACCCTCGCTGCTATAACCGCTGCGACCGGACATTTACCGCGACGGCGCCCCTGAAATTAGGTGTTCGGACGAGATTAAGGGAAAGGGTTCAGAAGCGCTTGAATAAGGCGGATCAGGATCCGAGAGCTCACTAAGAAATGCCGCGCGGCTATCGGTGGTTGTCTTCGACGGCAGAGAAAATCCAGATAGTGGGGAGTGGGGGTGTGGTGGCGGCAGCTCTGCGTGCGGTATGTTGGCCTGGAGTAACAATGCGGGCAGAGAAATATTGTTGGTGCCGTGGCGGACGTTGCTACTTGTAGCTTGCGTTGGTATTTCCCAGAAGAGGAAGGGATGATGCAGCACAGTAGAGTAAGTATTTCCCTCAGTTATGAAACCAAGGTTATCAATCCAGTAGGAGAATCACACAACACCTCGTTAGCAGCACCTGCACACAAACAACAAATCCTTGCACCCAACGCAATCAAGGGGTTGTCAATCCCTCGGCGGTAAGTTGCAAGATTAAATTGTATGTGATAGATAGATAGATTGATTGAAACAAAACTACAAAATAAAATAAATAAGATAAAATTGCAGCAAGTATTTTTAGGGTTTTAGTATATGATTTAGATAGACCCGGGCGCCATAGTTTTCACTAGAGGCTTCTCTCAAGAAAATAGCATACGGTGGGTAGACAAATTACTGTTGGGCAATTGATAGAAAAGCAACTAATCATGATGATATCCAGGGCAATGATCATGTATATAGGCATCACGTCTGAGACAAGTAGACCGACTCCTTCCTGCATCTACTACTATTACTCCACACATCGACCGCTATCCAGCATGCATCTAGAGTATTAAGTCCATAAAGAACGGAGTAACGCCTTAAGAACGATGACATGATGTAGACAAGATAAACTCATGTATGAATAAACCCCATCTTTTTACCCTTAATAGCAATGATAAATACGTGGCATGTCCATTTCTGTCACTGGGATTGAGCACCGCAAGATCGAACCCATTACAAAGCACCTCTTCCCATGGCAAGATGAATCAATCTAGTTGGCCAAACCAAATCAATAGATCGGCGAAGAAATACGAGGCTATAATAATCATGCATAAAAGAGTGCAGCAAAGACTCAAATAATATTCATGGATAATCTGATCATAAACTCACAATTCATCGGATCCCAACAAACACACCGTAAAAAGTGATTACATCGGATAGAACTCCAAGAACATCGAGGAGAACATTGTATTGAAGATCAAAAAGAGAGAAGAAGCCATCTAGCTACTAACTATGGACCCGAAGGTCTATGGTAAACTACTCACGCATCATCGGAAGGGCAGCAAGGTTGATGTAGAGCCCCTCCGTGATCGATTCCCCCTCCGGCGGAGTACCGGAAAAGGACCCCAGATGGGATCTCTCAAGAACATAAGCTTGCGGCGGCGGAAAAAGTATTTCGTGGACTCCCCTGAGGGTTTCTGATTTTTTGGGAATTTATAGTGGAGGAATTAGGTCAAACGGAGCTTTGTGGGCCCCATGAGGTACCAGGGCGCGCCTGGGGGGCAGGCGCGCCCTGGTGCCTCGTGGGCACCCCTGGGGCTTCTAGCCTCCTCCCGAAGCTTCTAGTGTTGGTATTGTCCAGAAAAAATCTCCAAAAAGTTTCGTTGCATTTGGACTTCGTTTGGTATTGATATTCTGTAAAACAAAAACAGGGCAGAAAACAGCAACTGGCACTGGGCACTAAGTTAACAGGTTAGTCTCCAAAAATGATATATAATTGCTGTAAATGCATATAAAAACATCCAAGATTGATAATATAACAGCATGGAACAATAAAAAATTATAGATACGTTGGATACGTATCAGCATCCCCAAGCTTAATTCCTGCTCGTCCTCGAGTAGGTAAATGATAAAAACAGAATTTTTGATGTGGAATGTTGCCTATCATATTCATCATATATTCTTTTCTTTTGTAGCATGGACATTGGACTTGAATGATTCAAAGCAATAGTCTATAATTTGACATGAAGATATAAATATTCAAGCATATTAACAAGCAACCATGTCTTTCAAAATATCAACGCTAAAGAAAGTTATCCCTAGCCCATTATGCTCAATCATTGATCCATTCATGAAACACACTCAAATATTAGCTACACACAATGCACAAGTATGACAATAGTGCTCTCTAGTTGGTGCTTTATAAGAGAAGATGGAGACTCAAGAAAATAAAAATTGCATAAAAGTAAATAGACAGGCCCTTCGCAGAGGGAAGCAGAGATTTGTCAAATGTGCCGGAGCTCAAAGCTTAAATTAGAGAGATAAAAATATTTTGAGAGGCATGCTTTTCCTGTCAACGAAAACGACCGAGAATTCCCAATATTTTCCATGCTAGACACATCATAGGCGGTTCCCAAACAGAAAGTAAAGTTTATTTCCTTTCCACCATTCTTTCACAATCCATGGCTAGCCGTATCCACGGGTGCTCTCCATACCATCACTTTCCAAGGAATTTTGTTGTTATTAATTTTGATTTCATTGTGGGACTGGGCATCCCTATTACCAGCCACTCTCTCGTGCAATGACAAGTGAATAAACACTCATCGTGAGAATAACACACCTAGCATGGAAAATATTGGCCACCCCCTGCCGCTTCATGAGCGGTACGAGCACACAAAACAGAAAAATTATTTTGAAAATTAGAGTTGGCACACGCAAATTTACTTGGAACGACATTGAAATACCGCATATAGGTAGATATAGTGGACTCATTTGGCACAACTTGGGTTTAAGGATTTTGGATGCACAAGCAGTATTTCCGCTTAGTACAAATGAAGGCTAGCAAATAGATTGAGAAGCAATCAACCAAAAAACGAAAACGGTCATAAACATGCATTGAACATAACTAACACCAAATAATGCACCATAAGTAGGATATAATTTCTTTGCATAACTATTGACTTAACGTGCATGCATAGGGAATCACAAACCTTAACACTAATATTCTTACTAAATCACAATTACTCACTAACATGACTCACATATTATCATTTCCATATCGCAAAACTATTGCAAGGAATCACACTTATCATATCCAATGATCTATATGAAAGTTTTTATTATATCCCTCTTGAATATTCATCACTTTGGGACCAAATGCATATCTTGTGCAAATTACCGTTACTTTTATCAACTCACAAAAAGATATAAGTGAAGTATGAGAGTGCAAATATTTCTTTAAAAATTTCATCTTATCAACTCTCAAAATAATATAAGTGAAGCATGAGAGTTTATTTCTTCAAAATATAACCACCGCCGTGCTCAAAAAGATTAAAGTGAAGCACTAGAGCAACTGCCTAGCTCAAAAAATTTAAGTGAAGCACATAGAGTATTCTAACAAATTATGATGAACGCGTGGCTCTCTCAAAATAGGTGTGTTCAGCAAGGATGATTGTGACAAACTAAAAAGCAAACAAAGCAAAGACTCATATAATACATGACGCTCCAAGCAAAACACATATCATGTGACGAATAAAAATATAGCTCCAAGTAAAATTACCGATGGTTGGTAGAAGAAAGAGGGGATGCCTTCCGGGGCATCCCCAAGCTTAGACGCTTGAGTCTTCCTTGAATATTACCTTGGGGTGCCTCGGGAATCCCCAAGCTTAGGCTCTTGCCACTCCTTATTCCTTCATCCATCGTGATCTCACCCAAAACTTGAAAACTTCAATCACACAAAACTCAACAAAACCTTTGTGAGATCCGTTAGTATAACAAAATAAATCACTACTTTAAGTACTGTTGAAAACCCATTCATATTTTATTTTTGCATTATACCTACTGTATTCTAACTTCTCCATGGCTTATACCCCCCCGATACAATCCATAGTTTCATCAAAACAAGCAAGCAAAGCATCAAAAACAGAATCTGTCAAAAACAGAACAGTCTGTGGAAATCTATTTAAAATCGATACTTATGTAACTCCAAATATTCTGAAAAATTAGGACAACGTGGGAAATTCATATACAAATACTGTGTAAAAATTTCAGATTTTTTTGACTCTCCAGTACAGAAAATAAATTCCAGCACTGGATGCAAAACTTTCTGTTTTCCAAACAGCATCAATTATACTATCTTCCAAATTATCCTAAAGGCTTTACTTGGCACAAACACTAATTAAAAACACAAAAACTCAATCATAACAGTAGCATGAAAGTGAAAACACACAATAACAGAAAAAAATTATTTTATTCATTGGGTTGCCTCCCAACAAGCGCTATTGTTTTATGCCCCTAGCTAGGCACAATGTATAATTTCAAGTATTGTCATCTTTCTTCTTCTTATCCAAAGGTGTACTTTTTTCAGAGGGTTTTTCAAAGGTAATATGAAACACATCATCCATAGAAATTTTAGCATTAGCAAGTTGTCCATCCGTAAATCCCTCTTGATTACCGGCTACTATCCAAGAGTATTGCCTATTAACACTATTGAAAACTTGTTGGAATATATTCAAAGGAGGAACTTCCTTTTTAATATTTTCATCAAAGATGTGGTCATTGCGGAACAAATATCTCAACAAGTAATCATTATTATAAAGGATCTCATCTATTACCAGTTTTTCACGGTTCATACCATAAAAATCAAAGATCTCCCTAGCTTCTCGCACTATGTGATCAAATTCATTCATGAGAACAAGAGTGGCTATTTTCTTAGCTCTAGGATCTTTTATAACCGGTAACTCATAAAACAATCTTTGCAGAGCAGGATGGGTGTGAATAAATTTTCTTTCAAGTTTAAGAACAAGTGCGGAAATAGCATCGGCATAATTCTTAGTTTCTTTAAGTATAGGAGCATCATCAAAAGCCAAGGTCCCAATGCAATTAAAGAAATCTTGGATGACACTTTTTCCTATAACATTACCATGTCCCAACACAAAAGTTTTAGCATCAAGATTGGTAGAACTTTCAATTTTAGGAGTTCTACCATCATCAGTTTCTGCCATGCCAAAGTCACTCATGATAACAATCTTCAAGCAAACGAAAAAGAAAACACGCAAGAGGCAAACAGAAAATATTTTTGTATTTTTGTAAAAACTTTTTTTAGAAGTGGGGGAGATGAAAACGAGAGGCAAATAAAATAAATGCAAGGAGATGGGAGTTTATGCGAAGGTACTTGATAGATGTTGATGATGTCTCCCCGGCAACGGCGCCGAAAATTCTTCCTGCTACTTGTAGCTTGCGTTGGTATTTCCCCGAAGAGGAAGGGATGATGCAGCACAGTAGAGTAAGTATTTCCCTCAGTTATGAAACCAAGGTTATCAATCCAGTAGGAGAACCACACAACACCTCGTTAGCAGCACCTGCACACAAACAACAAATCCTTGCACCCAACGCAATCAAGGGGTTGTCAATCCCTCGGCGGTAAGTTGCAAGATTAAATTGTATGTGATAGATAGATAGATAGAAACAAAAATACAAAATAAAATAAATAAGATAAAATTGCAGCAAGTATTTTTAGGGTTTTAGTATATGATTTAGATAGACCCGGGGGCCATAGTTTTCACTAGAGGCTTCTCTCAAGAAAATAGCATACGGTGGGAAGACAAATTACTGTTGGGCAATTGATAGAAAAGCAAATAATCATGATGATATCCAAGGCAATGATCATGTATATAGGCATCACGTCCGAGACAAGTAGATCGACTCCTGCCTGCATCTACTACTATTACTCCACACATCGACCGCCATCCAGCATGCATCTAGTGTATTAAGTCCATAAAGAACGGAGTAACGCCTTAAGAACGATGACATGATGTAGACAAGATAAACTCACGTATGAATAAACCCCATCTTTTTACCCTTAATAGCAATGATACATACGTGTCATGTCCCTTTCTGTCACTGGGATTGAGCACCGCAAGATCGAACCCATTACAAAGCACCTCTTCCCATGGCAAGATAAATCAATCTAGTTGGCCAAACCAAATCAATAGAGAGGAGAAGAAATACGAGGCTATAATAATCATGCATAAAAGAGTGCAGCAAAGACTCAAATAATATTCATGGATAATCTGATCATAAACTCACAATTCATCGGATCCCAACAAACACACCGCAAAAAGTGATTACATCGGATAGAACTCCAAGAACATCGAGGAGAACATTGTATTGAAGATCAAAAAGAGAGAAGAAGCCATCTAGCTACTAACTATGGACCCGAAGGTCTGTGGTAAACTACTCACGCATAATCGGAAGGGCAGCAAGGTTGATGTAGAGCCCCTCTGTGATCGATTCCCCCTCCGGCGGAGTACCAGAAAAGGACCCCAGATTGGATCTCTCGAGAACAGAAGCTTGCGGCAGCGGAAAAAGGATTTCGTGGACTCCCCTGAGGGTTTCTGATTTTTTGGGAATTTATAGTGGAGGAATTAGGTCAAACGGAGCTCTGTGGGCCCCAAGAGGTACCAGGGCGCGCCTGGGGGGCAGGCGCGCCCTGGTGCCTCGTGGGCACCGCCTGGGGCTTCTGGCCTCCCCCCGAGGCTTCTAGTGTTGGTATTGTCCAGAAAAAAATCTCCAAAAAGTTTCATTGCATTTGGACTTCGTTTGGTATTGATATTCTGTAAAACAAAAACAGGGCAGAAAACAACAACTGGCACTTGGCACTAAGTTAATAGGTTAGTCTCCAAAAATGATATATAATTGCTGTAAATGCATATAAAAACATCCAAGATTGATAATATAACAGCATGGAACAATAAAAAATTATAGATACGTTGGAGACGTATCAGACGTGCACCGCCGCGGGCCGCTGGTTGGCGCCAGAATCAAATCCGGCGATGCAGGCAAGTTGCGGCCATGGCTATGGCTGCTCTGTGGGGATGGTGCTCGGGGCCGTGCGCGGTCGGCCGTTGATGAATGATAGAGAGAATATACCCCACCTGTCATATGCAATGCCGGCCCACCTGTCATAAGCTGCCTCGGGCCCACAAGTCAGGATCTAACCGCATCTGCGCTGTGGGGAGAGAGTGGCCAGACCCCACCTGCGAGGGTATCAAGCGGCCCCACTTGTCATAAGTTGCCTCGACCCCACATGTCTGGATTCTACCGAGACAGCACTGTGGGGAGAGAGAGAGAGTGGCCCGACCTCACCTGCCAGGGTATCACACGGCCCCACATGTCATAAGTTGCCTCGACCCCACATGTCAGGATTCTACCCCGTTAGCACTGTGGTGAGAGAGAGTGGACCGACCCCACCTGTCAGGATATCACACAGCCCCACTAGTCAGGAGGTAACGGTCAAAGGCTATGACCGGACGGAAGTGCTCCGTTTGGGCTTTTGTGAGCGGGTGGTGGAGGGGGGAGGGCAAAAGTGAGCAGCGTTAGTTGGGCGGGGCAAAACTAAGGAGAACTA
The DNA here is from genome assembly GCA_039707655.1 of Elymus sibiricus. NCBI lineage: Eukaryota > Viridiplantae > Streptophyta > Magnoliopsida > Poales > Poaceae > Elymus > Elymus sibiricus. The sequence goes on along the minus strand of CM077676.1, from coordinate 299,895,045 downwards.
AGCAACCAGTGGCACGGAAATATAAATCCCTTATCGCTATGAGTTAGCAATAGTCGTAGAAGCAATAGTTGGCGGAGACAACCACATGAAGACACGATGATGGAGATCACGGTATCATGCCGGTGATGATGGAGATCGAGCCGGTGCTTTGGAGAAGGAGATCAAAGCACAAGATGATAATGGCCATATCATGTCACATATATTGATTGCATGTGATGTTTATCTTTGGGACCCTTTATCTTTTATGCATCTTATTTTGCTTAGGACGATGGTAGCATTATAAGATGATCCCTTCACTTAATTTCAAGACAAAAGGTGTTCTCCCTAAGTATGCACCGTTGCGAAAGTTCATCATTTCGAAGCACCTCGTGATGATTAGGTGTGATAGACTCTTCGTTCACATACAACGGGTGTAAGCCAGTTTTACACATGCAGAATACTTGGGTTAAACTTGACGAGCCTAGCATGTACAGACATGGCCTCGGAACACGGAGGACCGAAAGGTCGAACATGAGTCATATAGTAGATATGATCAACATGGAGATGTTCACCATTGATGACCACCCCATCACACGTGATGATCGGACATGGGTTAGTTGATTTGGATCATGTAACACTTAGACAACTTGAGGGATGTTGATTTAAGTGGGAGTTCACTAGTAATTTGATTAACTGAACCAATTATCATGAACATAGTCTAAATGTCTTTGCAAATTTATGTTGTAGATCAATGGCTCGCGCTGTAGCTCCCCTGAATTTTAATGCGTTCCTTGAGAAAGCTAAGTTGAAAGATGATGGAAGCAACTATGCGGACTGGGTCCGTAATCTGAGGATTATCCTCACTGCTGCATGTGACACCCTGGTTTCCGCTCCTTGTTTTTTTTCCTTCGCGGGATTGGACACCCGTCATTTTTTCCCGATGTTATCGGATTTTCTCTCGCTCTTGGGTATATGAAGATGGTCATTTAGCCTTGCTTTTCCTATCCAACAGAGATTCTCTCCACTCCAATCTTGCCACCCAAGATATGTTCCCAGGGTTTTGCCACCAAAACCCTACCTTCCGAGTTATCGGAAGGGAAACCCTAATTCCTGCAGTTACAAAGGAACCTCAATTTCCTTTGATCCTTTGCTTCACAGGCTTTTCCCAGTGATCATCCCACATCTATCAACCCTGGATATGTAAAAATATTGCCAAGTCATTTGCAATATTTTTCATTTAAAATTAATTCCTTTTTCTACCAGTTAAAGGAATTAAATCCAAGAAAATATCTATCCATCTCCAAAGTTCATGAAAACTTGTGGAGATATTCTTTGTGATCATATTGAGCTCTCATAAAAATATTGGCCGTAATTAAATAAGGAAAATTGCATTTTCCTATTTAAAGCCAATATTGCAATTTGGGCACTTTCCAAAGGAGCCACCATTTTGGTGGCCAGGAAAAAATCCCAAATAATTTTTGGAGCTTCTCCTATCCATATATTTACGATTTCTATCAAGAACACAAGTTCCATAGTTCAAATTTTGAGCACATCATCCAATTCTTGTTTCTGGACCTATTTTGAGATTGTGAAGCAACTATATTTTATATTGCTTCAAAATCCTTGAAATTAATCCAAGACCTCACACTCCCTATATCTTGTGAGCATGTAAAAATTCACATCATTTTATCTAGCCAATTTCTCCCAATAATTCCATCTAGTTTCTGTCCAGCAGGGAGCATTGTGAAGGAAGTACCATTTTGGTATACCCAAATGGTATGAAATTTTACCAGTGCCTCCATACTTCTATGTGACCTCTCTACACCACATTTCAGCCCAATCCATTCAGCCATTGGAGCACAGCTTCACAATCTAGTTTCTGGACCAAATTTTGCATTGTGAAGGAAGTATATGCAAATCAGGTCTAAATGACTTCAAATTTTGCCAGCATCTACACCTTCCTACCACACTTCAGTATGACAGCATCTTAGTCCCATTTACCAAGCTATTTTACCTCAGTTATTGCCCCAAGTTTCTATCCAGAAACTGTTCTGGATCACCTCGACTACTCTAGAGCCGTCCTGGTCCATCCAATGTCATAACTCATCCATATGATCAATGACCACCGTGTTTGACAAGATGTGGCATCCAGAGGAGGGCCAGAACGTGGGGTATACGTGGTGACCACGTCGTGGGCACGGCCAAACGCGTGCTCTGTGCACTGGCCGCGTTCGGTCGCGTCGGCCAGCTAGCTCTGGCCGGCCTCCGCTTGTTCGAGCATGTCGTATGGCTCCGCAGCACCCACGTACCCCCTCTCTAGCACCTTCCCCCTTCTCGTTCTTCCTCCTTGCACCACGGTGAGCGCCGCCATGGTACTGTAAGGGCATCGATAAGGACGCCACGGCGGCCGTCCTTATCACCTCACCCCCGCCGGCTATAAATAGCCATGGCCAGAGCCCTCCACGGGCATCCGCAACGCCCGCAGCGGCCTCCTCTCCCTCCCAGCTACCTCCCCGACCCCTCGCTCGAGCCCCTGGAGCTCTTCCACCCCTCCCATGGCCGAAAACCCACCATCGGTCTCCGCTTAAATTCCAGCGAACTGAGCCCTCTCCCTCCCTCTAACCCACTCCACGGAGTTGCCCTAGCCACCGCAAGTCTCCCCGCATCCCCAGCCCCCCACATCCGCGGCCATGTCGGGCTCCCCGTCATCACCCGTCGCCACCATCCGCCGGCATTGAAGCCGCCATCGTCACAGCCTTCCCCGGCGGTCTCAGCGTACACCGTTGGATGCGCCTCTTCTCGCTGAGCTCACTCATAGGCGGAGCGTCGCCGGAGGTGCTCGGAGTCGCCGGCAATCGCCGTCGAGCTCCTCTGTTCCCTCGGCCGAGGGCACGCACTGGAGGTTGAAGACGAGGCCCCTCGCCTGCCAAGCGGGCCCCGCCTGTAAGCCTCTAGCGCTAACTCAGCCGGCCGGGCCTAGCCCGTTAAATGGAAGCGTATTCCACGAATACGCTTTCCGTTTAGCAAGGTGTACTCAGCCACGGCCTTCGAGTGAAATACATTTTCTGTTACAGAAAGCGTAATCCCAAAAATGCGCTTTCAGTCTCTGCCACCGGCCGAACCGGTTAGATAGTGGACGTTCACCCATTAAGGGCTAAAACGAACGGTTTTCTGTTTGTTCTATCGCTTAACAAACGAACGGCCATATCTCAGCGTCCGTAACTCCGATTTAGGTGAATCCAACGATCACGATTTCTATTCATCGAGCCCGTCCCGATGATATCACTTTCACCATGTTAACACATTCTAAAAATGACTCTATTTCCCCTGCCCTATAATCAGCCCTTCGAGAGAGAATCCTTTCCGGCAAATTCTTCCGTGAGGTGATCGCACTCCTTCCCGGTGCATTCATCGACCCCCAGCCAAGCCGACCATCTGATATATGCCCTAAAGCATTGCTTCTGTGTTATTCTTGTGTGTCTAATTAATGATTATGTTAGAGTGCATAGTAGTAGGCGGTATATGATTCTGATGAACCCTTGCTTACTTTTCTTTGGTGACGGCACCATGCCTGTGTTCTGTGCTGCTTCCGGCAGTCCGGGGTGGATTCCGACTTTATATTTCTCTTTTCAACAACTGTCCCGTGTTCTGAGCTACTTTTCGGCCGTCTCAGGGCAGCTGTTGAGTTTCTTTTTGTAGCGGTGACCCCATGCTCTGAGCTGTTCTTCGGCCGTCTTAGGGACCCGCTACATTCTTTTTATCAACACTGTCTCATGCTCTGAGCTACTTTTCAGCTGTCTTGAGCAATGGTTGAGTTATTTCAGTATTGTCCCAGATCTGAGTTCTAAAGACCGTTCTGGTGGCTACTGATTTATTTGCCAGTTTCATGCAAGGGTTCAGATGGTCGTAACCAACAACTAAAACTTGTAAAGTGATACACTTGCCATTTAAATATTGCTTCACTAATGACTCGTAGGTGACAATATGGAGATAGGTTGTCATGTTTTCATAGGGCATTACCACTGTTATTGCAATGATAAAGAATGTGACTTAATAATGACAACCTCCTCCGTCGGCTGGATCGAGTCATAGTGCCACCGAACCGAGCTTGTCGGTGCAACCACACTTGCTTGGATGGGAAGGCCCTAACTTGGTCTATTGCCTTGCCTCTTGTCGGTACCTCCAAAGAGGGAAGGTTATGCGTGTGTGCTACCCTGGCCCGGTAGGCGGCGATAACCTTGTGAGCCCAGGTTATTTGCGCGCAGGTCCCCGTTTGGGACAGTTTTGTTTGGCCACGACGGTGGCAGGTGTCAGGAGTGACACAGGGGCCACCGAGGACTTGACCTGGAAGGGGTATGATTGTCGGTGGGCCCGTAAGAGTGTCAGGCAATAGGCAAGTTTTGTTGGAGCAGCACCGGTCCACCCAAATGGGAGCATGTACTGATGTACGAGGCCAGGAGCTCCATAGTGTGGGTAATGTGCGCAACCTCTGCAGAGTGTAAATCTATTCGAATAGCCGCGTCCTCGGTCATGGGACACAGTTCATACTAGGTCACACTATTTGGTCTATGTCGAGTCTGGAGGAATAAACCATGTAAAGTGATTGCCAGTATTGAACCAGAGAAAGGTAAGAGTTGTCAGACCTGCGGCGCAGGTGCCCGGACATCGAATGATGTCCAAAGTTTGGAATATAGCCAAGGGATGGCTATGAGAAGAACTTGGATCTGGAAGGATCATGTGAATGAACTTGACCAATTGCATTTACTGTTATGCTTTACCTTACTACATTTACTTTGATGGTTACCATGCTAGGTAATCCTGTTATAACATGATGATTAATGTCATTAAGATAACAAATACATGCTTGAATGCCATGGATGGTTTTTCTTGGTGTATATGTTATTTGATTTGCTTGCGAGTACATTCAAAAGTACTCAGCGGCCTTCAACGTGGCCAAGTTCACCTAAGGATCCGACGTCCACCAGCGAGGAGCAGGAGCGTTCACAGGCTAGAAGAGTAACCCAGTCAGATCCCTATGGATTGGAGCCTCTCCAAGTCCGTGCAGCCTTAGTTAGTGTTTTTCCGCTGCCCATATCTGTAACCATGATGTATTTATTCCAGCCACAATGGCTAATAAATATATTATTATTACAATTGTGCCTATGTTCATGATACTTGTTGTAAACACGCACGCCAGAGTGATTTCCTGGGCTGGCATGTGCGGCAACCGTCTGGCTACAGTGGTATTCAGGAGGGGCGCCACAACGGATGGTATCAGAGCAGCCAGGCTGACTGTAGGTTACCCTAGCCAGACTTCATTGCCTGTTGATCAGTAGAAAGCCTAGATGGATTTCAGCCATCTTTGCCAAACTGGCACGGCTACTATTGATCATAAGGCAATCCCGCAGGTTTTTCCCCGCATCAGACCCCAACTCTCGTGGCCTTTGCCTCCGGTGTGAAATGTCCACACCCAGCAACGACCCGTGATTCTTGAACCCCTAGGTAAACCAGATATCCCCACCCTGCTTGCTAACCATGGCATTTCTCCCCTTGAATCCTGTTTCCTTTGGGAAACGCCTATAAATTCCATCTTTCCCCGACAACCCTAGGATCGTTGACTAAGCCACTTTGGCTATGGTCATGCGTCGAGTTTGATGTTCCCTAAGGAAGTAGTAGGAGCTCGACACCCAATTGCTACCAGGAGCATTGTGTGGTTTGCTTCTAAATCCTTAGAGGCACATCGAGTGCGCTAGGTTATTTATACTAGTGAATATTTAGCCACGTGTGTAAAGTCCGCAAAATTTGAGTTTATTTTGCTTTTTGGTTTTTCGCGGTTCTTTTCTCGATTCCGTTCCCTTGCTCCGACTGGATCCATCCACAAGTACCGCTAAGAAGACCAGCATACAGCCTGGATAATACCCAATAATCCAAATTCAGTAAGAGTCAAGCCAAGCCAACTGCCCGATATTCAGGACATTATCACCAGATCTATCAAGAATAAAGGATGAGTCAGAAGCAGAATCTGCGTGCAACCGACAAGGCCAGAATATACCTAAGGGAGTTTGTCTCAGAACAAATCACACCTAAGGAACAGCAGATGAGCTATCAGTAATGGACACCAACAAGGACAAATTATTCCATCCTTGACACAAGGATTATTTCAGCCAGTGGGGAGAACCTTGAGTCTTTTCTCAATGGACTCAAGAATTATTTAATACCCACAGAAGACATATTTCAAGAATGTGAACGTGCCGAGAGCAGCAACAAAACTCTGGTATGTAGGATATTTTGAAGTTCACCAGTGCATACACACAAAATTTCCGGGCACTGTGAACAAGGTCTGCGAGGGATATGGATAAGTTCACGGCTGCCCAGAATCAATGAGAATTTCATATGCCTGGAAGCTCAGCTGAACCGGATGGAATTATCCGCCAACCGCTTATTACCGGCAACATCTGGTATCCCGGATTAATTAGCAACATGAAGTCTACATCAATTGTGCGACCTTTACAGCAGCAATGATCAGACCAGCAGAAGGACAAGCGGTGTGCAGGATCAACAGAATATCTTCAGACAAGGTATGGCCTATACCAAGTTTTGGCTCCGCTATGGGTAAATTCCGGATACTTCAGAAGGAAGCCAGAATCGGCCATAGACCCGACCGGATATCACAGTGAAAGGCTTCTGGTATAAGCGACCCAACCCTCCTCCGCAAGTTATCGGGAGGAGCTTGCGACACAAGACTCCCAATTTTCCTTGCTACGCCACTAGGGGGAAAATCTTCTGGGATACGGTACTCCAATCTCCCTCAGCCCGCTACTGCGGAAAGATTCCAACATAAGGTACCCGACCTTCCCCAGTAAGCAACCTGAGGGGAAAGCTTTTGTGGTACGATACCCAGCCTTCTTTGACACACTACCCTGGTAGAAGCTTCGAGCGTAAGGTGTTCAGCCTTCTTCAGCACGCCATCGTGCCCACAACAATCTTGTCAGAAGCACAAACTAGCCTAGACACACGTTTGCTTCAGAACTCAGTGGTTATGAGAAGATTTATCCTACACTTGCATATGTTGTGAGCATGCAGTCTATTTGATCAGTTCATGCGAGCCACTCGCACACGGGAATGACTGTGTTTAGAGAAACATTGGCCCCATACTTCAAAGAAGGATATGAACGCAGCAATCCCTACGTGATATGCAAGAGTAAGTTATGATACGGTCAAGGAGCCGTGTTGGCCGGTCATGACGGGTCCACACAAAAAGAAACCCTCAAGAACAAAGAAGTTTCGGATACACAACTTCTGTGATGGTCAATAAAAGTAATGCTTCACAGACAAGGTGATATTGCCAATCCTTGTCAGACTCTTGCATATACGGCCACAACAATGCATCAAGCATGTTGTACTCCTCATGAACATGGGCCGTCAACCAAGATAAGATGCTATGCTCCGAAGGATGCACCGAATAATAGCCATACTATGTTCAGCTCAGTGGTCATAGCAAGAACTACAGGGGATATATAGGGCAGAGCCACCTCAACAAGTGACAGAGTGTGACTATCTGAATTCACATGAAAACAAAGTTTGAACGTATGGGACAAAGGAAAGCACCCGTACATGACCCACAGCCAGACTAAGGATTTATCCTGAGCAACACACAAGGAGAACTGTCCAGAGAAACTCAAGAGAATGATAGATGCATGCATGCAATACCATACACTAAGGAAGGGATGTCTTGCCCATCACAGACAGTGTACGAAGTATCGCAATAAAACCCGAAGCAGCTAGCTCCAGGTCCTGGAAACCAAGTTATCTATCGATGTCACTCACTACCCACCAACCTCAGACAACAAGCTACCGGTACAAAGGGTTTGCCTGACAGGAAAGAGAAGGATTCAAGGTAGCTGTGTGAAAAAACGACACCTGAGCCATCAGAAGAGGCAGTTAAAAGGCCAGTGAACCGACGAAGACAAGACAACTGATGGATCCAAGTTGCACACAGGTATGTCCCCCTTCTCCGGGAGGTAAGCCCAGAAATCTCGAGGACGAGATTTTCTTAAGGGGGGTAGGTTTGTGACACCCTGGTTTTTGCTCCTTGTTTTTTTTCCTTCGCGGGATTGGACTCCCGTCTTTTTTTTTCCGATGTTATCGGATTTTCTCTCGCTCTTGGGTATATGAAGATGGTCATTTAGCCTTGCTTTTCCTATCCAACCAGAGATTCTCTCCAGTCCAATCTTGCCACCCAAGATATGTTCCCAGGGTTTTGCCACCGAAACCCTACCTTCCGAGTTATCGGAAGGGAAACCCTAATTCATGCAGTTACAAAGGAACCTCAATTTCCTTTGATCCTTTGCTTCTTAGGCTTTTCCCAATGATCATCCCATATCTATCAACCCTGGATATGTAAAAATATTGCCAAGTCATTTGCAATATTTTTCATTTAAAATTAATTCCTTTTTCTGCCAGTTAAAGGAATTAAATCTAAGAAAATATCTATCCATCTCCAAAGTTCATGAAAACTTGTGGAGATATTCTTTGTGATCATATTGAGCTCTCATAAAAATATTGACCGTAATTAAATAAGGAAAATTGCATTTTCCTATTTAAAGCCAATATTGCAATTTGGGCACTTTCCAAAGGAGCCACCATTTTGGTGGCCAGGAAAAAATCCCAAATAATTTTTGGAGCTTCTCCTATCCATATATTTACGATTTCTATCAAGAACACAAGTTCCATAGTTCAAATTTTGAGCACATCATCCAATTCTTGTTTCTGGACCTATTTTGAGATTGTGAAGCAACTATATTTTATATTGCTTCAAAATCCTTGAAATTAATCCAAGACCTCACACTCCCTATATCTTGTGAGGATGTCAAAATTCACATCATTTTATCTAGCCAATTTCTCCCAATAATTCCATCTAGTTTCTGTCCAGCAGGGAGCATTGTGAAGGAAGTACCATTTTGGTATACGCAAATGGTATGAAATTTTACCAGTGCCTCCATACTTCTATGTGACCTCTCTACACCACATTTCAGCCCAATCCATTCAGCCATTGGAGCACAGCTTCACAATCTAGTTTCTGGACCAAATTTTGCATTGTGAAGGAAGTATATGCAAATCAGGTCTAAATGACTTCAAATTTTGCCAGCATCTACACCTTCCTACCACACTTCAGTATGACAACATCTTAGTCCCATTTACCAAGCTATTTTGCCTCAGTTATTGCCCCAAGTTTCTATCCAGAAACTGTTCTGGATCACCTCGACTACTCTAGAGCCGTCCTGGTCCATCCAATGTCATAACTCATCCATATGATCAATGACCACCGTGTTTGACAAGATGTGGCATCCAGAGGAGGGCCAGAACGTGGGGTATACGTGGTGACCACGTCGTGGGCACGGCCAAACGCGTGCTCTGTGCACTGGCCGCGTTCGGTCGCGTCGGCCAGCTAGCTCTGGCCGGCCTCCGCTTGTTCGAGCATGTCGCATGGCTCCGCAGCACCCACGTACCCCCTCTCTAGCACCTTCCCCCTTCTCATTCTTCCTCCTCGCGCTACGGCGAGCGCCGCCGCGGTACTGTCCCACGCGTGAACCCCGCCGTCCCCACCTCTCTTGGCCCCTTCCTCCCTAAGCTATCCCTGTCCTCATTCGCTCGTCAGGTCGGCACCACCGAGCGTTTGCCACCTCGCCGGAGCTCCAGGGTGTCGATAAGGACGCCACGGTGGCCGTCCTTATCACCTCGCCCCGGCTGGCTATAAATAGCCATGGCCAGAGCCCTCCCCGGGCATCCCCAACGCCCGCAGCGGCCTCCTCTCCCTCCCAGCTACCTCCTCGACACCTTGCTCGAGCCCCTGGAGCTCTTCCACCCCTCCCATGGCCGAAACCCCACCGTCGGTCTTCGCTTAAATTCCGGCGAACTGAGCCCTCTCCCTCCCTCTAACCCACTACACGGAGTTGCCCTAGCCACCGCAAGTCTCCCCGCATCCCCAGCCCCCCACATCCGCGGCCATGTCGGGCTCCCCGTCATCACCCGTCGCCACCATCCGCCGGCGTCGAAGCCGCCGTCGTCTTAGCCTTCCCCGGCGGTCCGAGCATACACCGTTGGATGTGCCTCTTCTCGCCGAGCTCGTTCATAGGCGGAGTGTCGCCGGAGGTGCTCAGAGTCGCCGGCAATTGCCATCGAGCTCCTCTGTTCCCTCGGCCGAGCACACGCACTGGAGGTTGAAGACGAGGCCCCTCGCCTGCCAAGCAGGCCCCGCCTGTAAGCCTCTAGCGCTGACTCAGCCGGCCGGGCCCATCCCGTTATGTGGAAGCGTATTCCATGAATACGCTTTCCGTTTAGCAAGGCGTACTCAGCAATGGCCTTCGAGTGAAATACGTTTTCTGTTATCGAAAGCATAATCCCAAAAATGCGCTTTCGGTCTTTGCCACCGGCCGAACTGGTTAGATAGTGGACGTTCACCCGTTAAGGGCTAAAACGAATGGTTTTCTGTTTGTTCTATCGCTTAACGAACAAACGGCCATATCTCAGCGACCGTAACTCCGATTCAGGTGAATCCAACGCTCACGATTTCTATTCATCGAGCCCGTCCTGATGATATCACTTTCACCATGTTGACACATTTTGAAAATGACCATATTGCCCCTGCCCTATAATCAGCCCTTCGAGAGAGAATCCTTTCCGGCAAATTCTTCTGCGAGGTGATCGCACTCCTTCCCGGTGCATTCATTGACCCCCAGCCAAGCCGACCATCTGATATATGCCCTAAAGCATTGCTTCTGTGTTATTCTTGTGTGTCTAATTAATGATTATGTTCGAGTGCATAGTAGTAGGCGGTATATGATTCTGATGAACCCTTGCTTACTTTTCTTTGGTGACGGCACCATGCCTGTGTTCTGTGCTGTTTCCGGCCGTCCGGGGTGGATGCCGACTTTATATTTCTCATTTTAACAACTGTCCCGTGTTCTGAGCTGCTTTTCGGCCATCTCGGGCAGCTATTGAGTTTCTTTTTGTAGCGGTGACCCCATGCTCTGAGCTGTTCTTCGGCCGTCTTAGGGAACCGCTACATTCTTTTTATCAGCACTGTCTCATGCTCTGAGCTGCATTTCAGCCGTCCTGAGCAGTGGTTGAGTTATTTCAATAATGTCCCAGATCTGAGTTGTAAAGACCATTCTGGTGGCTACTGATTTATTTGTCGGTTTCATGCAAGGGTTCGGATGGTCGTAACCTACAACTAAAACTTGTAAAGTGATACACTTGCCATTTAAATATTGCTTCACTAATGACTCGTAGGTGACAATATGGAGATAGGTTGTTATGTTTTCATTGTGCATTACCACTGTTATTGCAATGATAAAGAATGTGACTTAATAATGACAACCTCCTCCATCGGCTGGATCGAGTCATAGTGCCACCGAACCGAGCTTATCGGTGCAACCACACTTGCCTGGATGGGAAGGCCCTAACTTGGTCTATTGCCTTGCCTCTCGTCGATACCTCCAAAGAGGGAAGGTTATGCGTGCGTGCTACCCTGGCCCGGTAGGCGGCGATAACCTTGTGAGCCCAGGTTATTTGCGCGCAGGTCCCCGTTTGGGACAGTTTTGTTTGGCCACGACGGTGTCAGGTGTCAGGAGTGACACAGGGGCCACCCAGGACTTGACCCGGAAGGGGTATGATTGTCGGTGGGCCCGTAAGAGTGTCAGGCAATAGACAAGTTTTGTTGGAGCAGCACTGGTCCACCCGAATGGGAGCATGTACTGATGTACGAGGCCGGGAGCTCCATGGTGTGGGTAAAGTGCGCAACCTCTGCAGAGCGTAAATCTATTTGAATAACTGCGTCCTCGGTCATGGGACACAGTTCGTACTAGGTCACACTATTTGGTCTGTGTCGAGTCTGGAGGAATAAACCATGTAAAGTGATTGCCAGTATTGAACCAGAGAAAGGTAAGAGTTATCAGACCTGCGGCGCAGGTGCCCGGACATCGAATGATGTCCAAAGTTTGGAATGTAGCCAAGGGATGGCTATGAGAAGAACTTGGATCTGGAAAGATCATGTGAATGAACTTGACCAATTGCATTTACTGTTATGCTTTACCTTACTACATTTACTTTGATGGTTACCATGCTAGGTAATCTTATTATAACATGATGATTAATGTCATTAAGATAACAAATACATGCTTGAATGCCATGGATGGCTTTGCTTGGTGTATATGTTATTTGGTTTGCTTGCGAGTACATTCAAAAGTACTTAGCGGCCTTTAACGTGGCCAGGTTCACCTAAGGATCCGACGTCCACCAGCGAGGAGTGGGAGCGTTCACAGGCTAGAAGAGTAACCCAGTCAGATCCCTGTGGATTGGAGCCTCTCCAAGTCCATGCTACCTTAGTTAGTGTTTTTCCGCTGCCCATCTCTGTAACCATGATGTATTTATTACAGCCACAATGGCTAATAAATATATTATTATTACAGTTGTGCCTATGTTCATGATACTTGCTGTAAACGCGCACACGAGAGTGATTTCCTGGGCTGGTGTGCGCGGCGACCATCTGGCTACAGTGGTATTCAGGCGGGGCGCCACACTGCACAGAAGGCTTATGTCCTTGATGCACCGCTTGGTGATGCACCCCCTCTAGCGTCGTCTGTAGATGTTGTGAACGTCTGGCAGGCATGTTCTGATGACTACTCAATAGTTCAGTGTGCCATGCTTTACGTCTTAGAATCGGGGCTCCAAAGACGTTTTGAGCACCACAGAGCATATGCGATGTTCCAGGAGATGAAATTAGTATTTCAGACTCACGCTTGGGTCGAGAGGTATGACGCCTCCGACAAGTTGTTTAGCTGCAAGATGGAGGAGAACAACTCCGTTAACGAGCACTGATACGTTTCCTACGTATCTATAATTTATGAAGTATTCATGCCATGTTTATTATAGTTTTGTATGATTTTCGTGCACTTTTATATGGCTTTTATATGATTTTTATGGACTAACATATTGACCTAGTGCCTAGTGCCAGTTGTTGTTTTCTTCTTGTTTTTGGTTTTCCAGAAAATCCATATCAAATGAAGTCCAAATGCAACGAAACTTTTTGACGATTTTTTCTGGAAGGAAACATACCAAGGAAGCTTCGGGGGAGAAGCAGAAGACCCACAGGGGCCCCACAAGCCACCAGGGCGCGCCACACCCCCCCGGGCGCACCCTGGTGCCTCGTGGGCCCCCTGTGGCACCTCTTTGCGTGATTCCAACGCTGAAAAATCATATATATTCAGAAACCCCCGAAAGTTAACCTAGATGAGTTTTTACGCCGCCGCAAGCCTCTGTACCAAGGAGATCCCATCTGAAGCCCTTTTCCGGCATCCTTCCGGAGGGGGGAATCATCACCGGAGGCCATCTTCATCATCCCGGCGGTCTCCATGACGAGGAGGGAGTAGTTCACCCTCGGGGCTGAGGGTATGTACTAGTAGCTATGTGTTTGATCTCTCTCTCTCTCTCTCGTGTTCTTGATATGGCACGATCTTGATGTATCGCGAGCTTTGTTAATATAGTTGGATCCTATGGTGTTTCTTCCCTCTCTATCCTTGTTGTGATGAATCGAATCTTTTCCCTTCGAGGTTTCGTTATTGTTGGATTGAATATTTCAGATTTGAGAACACTTGATGTATGTCTTGCATATGAATACCCGTGGTGACAATGGGGTATTATATTGATTCACTTGATATATGTTTTGGCACTTAACTCGCGGATTCCTGAGGTGACATTGGGGTAATCTATGCATAGGGGTTGATGCATGTTTTCATTATCTTTTCTCCGATAGAAACTTTGGGGTGCTCCTTGGAGTTCTTTGTGTGGATTGAATATTATGATTATGAAGTTGTTGGATGCATATCGTATAATCAACTCACGGGTACTTGTGGTGACATTGGAGTATCTAGGTGACATTAGAGTTGGTTGACGTGTATCATATGATGTTATTTTAGTACGAACTCTAGGGCTGTTTGTGACACTTATAGGAATAGCTCAATTGATCGGTCGGAAAGGATAACTTTGAGGTGGTTTTGTACCCTACAAACAATTTCTATCTTATGTTCTGCGCTAATAGGAACTTGGGAGTGATTCTTTATCGCATGTTGAGGGATGGTTATATGATCCAATTATGTTAGCATTGTTGAGAGATTGCACTAGCGAAAGTATGAACCCTAGGCCTTGTTTCTAAGCATTGCAATACCGTTTATGCTCACTTTTGTTACTTGCTACCTTGCTGTTTTTTATTGTTCGCACTACAAAAACCTATATCTACTATCCATACTACACTTGTATCACCATATCTTCGCCGAACTAGTGCGCCTATACAATTTACCATTGTATTGGGTGTGTTGGGGACACAAGAGACTCTTTGTTATTTGGTTGCAGAGTTATTTGAGAGAGGCCATCTTCATCCTACGCCTCCCACGGATTGATAAACCTTAGGTCATCCACTTGAGGGAAAATTGCTACTGTCCTACTAAACTCTGCGCTTGGAGGCCCAACACGAGTCTACAAGAATAAGTTGTGTAGTAGACATCAAGCTCTTTTTGGCGCCGTTGCCGGGGAGGTGACTGCTTGAAGGTATATCTTTAGATCTTGAAATTGAATCTTTTAGTTTCTTGTTTTATCACTAGTTTGGTTTATAAAAGAAAACTACAAAAAAATGAGGTTGCCTCATATTATTCGTCTTTATAATGTCTTTCTTGAAAATGATGGAGCGGAAAATTGTGCTCAATTGATAGAAGAAGAATTCAATAAAATGTTTGGCATAAAATATTTAAATGATGAGCATGATTGCAATGTTTTTAGTATGAATTCTATGAGTATCCATGATGCTAATGATATGCAAAGCCACAAGCTTGGGGATGCTATGTTTGATGAAGATGATATTTTTAGTCCCCCAAGTTTTGATGAGAAAATGTATTATGATGATTGCATGCCTCCTATCTATTGTGATGACATGTATGCTATAACGAATAATGATAAATATGAAACTTGTCATCATGATTTTAATTTTCAATTGGATTATGTCAATCAAGTATCTCATGATAGTTATTTTGTTGAGTTTGCTCCCACTATTATGAATGAGAAGAAAATTGCTTATGTGGAGAGTAGTAAAATTTCTATGCTTGTGGATCATGAAAAGAATGCTTTATGTGATAGCTATATTGTTGAATTCATTCATGATGGTACTGAAAATTATTATGAGAGAGGATCATATGCTTGTAGGTGTTGCAATAATATCGAGTTTCCTCTCTATGTGTTGAAAGTTTTGAAGTTATGCTTGTTTTGCCTTCCTATGCTACTTGATTCTTGCTCCCATAAACTATCTGCTCACAAAACCCCTATTAATAGGAAGTTGGTTAGGCTTAAATGTGCTAGTCATATGCTTCATGATGCTCTCTTTGTGTTTCAATTCTTTACTTTTATGTGAGCATCATTGAAATCATCATGCCTAGCTAAAAGGCATTAAAGAAAAACGCTTGTTGGGAGACAACCCAATATTTATACCTACTGTTTTTGTGTGTCCACATGATTAAGCTACTGTAGTAATCATGTTTATATGTTTTGTTTCAATAATGTGCCAAGTAAAGCCTTTGGGATAGTGTGGATACTTGTTGATTCGATTCTGTGCAAAAACAGAAACTTTTGCGTCCAGTGCTGGAATTTATGTTATTTACTGGAGTGTAATAAAATTCTGAAATTTTTACAGAGTATTGGGTTACAAATTTTTTACGTTTTACTAATTTTTCAGAATTTTTGAAGGTACAGAAGTATGGTTTTTAAATCGCTCACTACATGCTGTTCTGTTTTTGACAGATTCTGTTTTTAGTGCATAGTTTGATTGTTTTAGTGTTTCCATAGCTTATATTGAATAATATAAATTGTGGAAATGATAGAATACAGTAGGAATTATGTGAGAACAATTATGAATCTTGTCTTTACAGTACCTAAGTGGATGATTTATTTTTATCATACTAACCTATCTCACAAGTTCCGTTAAGTTTTGTGTGATTGAAGTTTTCAAGTTTTGGGTGAGATATTGATATGAGGAGAATAAGGAGCGGCAAGACCCTAAGCTTGGGGATGCCCAAGGAACCCCAAGGTAATACTCAAGGAAGACTCAAGCGTCTAAGCTTGGGGATGCCCCGGAAGGCATCCCCTCTTTCGTCTTCAACATTATCGGTAACCTTACTTGGAGCTATATTTTTATTCGTCACATAATATGAGTTTTTCTTGGAGCGTCATTTTATTCTGTTGATATTTGCTTGGTGTTATAAATAATCATGTTTTGTATCTTTTAGTTCAATAAAATGCCAATTATAGCCTTTACCATGCTCAGTTTGCAAGTTCATGTGTTGCTGTTTGAAAACAGAAAGTTTTCTGTTATGTCCAGAATATTCCTGAATATTAAGAACATGATAAAAATCTGAAATTTTTACACAGTAATAATGCATGAGTTATATGTCATGTGGTAATTTTTCATAATTTTTGGAGTTAGGGAAGTATGAATTTTAAATCCCCCTTTACAGACTGTTCTGTTTTGGCAGATTTCGGTTATAGTTGCATTGTTTGCATATGTTGCTTGTTTAATGTTTCTATTTGTGGATAGGAGTATTAAATATGCAGAGGAATTTAGTATGCAATGTTTAATTATAATTTTAGTGATTTTATACAGTAGATAATGTTAAGGTTTTGCATTGATTTATACTAACTTATCTCACGAGTTCTTGTTGAGTTTTGTGTGGATGAAGCATTTAAGATTTAGGGAAACCGTGATATGAGAGGAATTAAGGAGACACAAAAGCTCAAGCTTGGGGATGCCCAAGGCATCCCAATATAATATTTCAAGAAGTCTTAAGCATCTAAGCTTGGGGATGCCCCGGTAGGCATCCCACCTTTCTTCATCAACATTATCGGTTAGTCTTGGTTGAGCCTAAGTTTTTGCTTCTTCACATGATATGTGCTATTCTTGGAATGTCATTTTATTTTGTTTTTCTTGCTGTTTGAATAAAATAATAAGATCTGAAATTTTTAAATGAGAGAGAGAGAGTCCTTACATAGCTACCTATTTACTTAACTACTCATTTGATCTTCACTTACATCTTTTTGGAGTAGTTTGTCATTTACTCTTGTGCTTCACTTATATCCTATGAGTAAATTGTTGAATGAATTGAATATTATAAAGTTGAAATTATATGTGCTTCATATGCTTGTATCATGTCTAGTAGTAGTTTCACATTGGGTTTAGAAAGTGAAATCTATTGAAGCTTGACAATCATAATATTGGTCATACAAACAATTCATGAATGATTAGTATAAGGAAGAGAACTTTCACATATAAATATATTATCTTGGACATCTTTTATGATTGTGAATACCCATTAATTATTTTCAAACTTGAGAAAATTAGTTGAAGTTGGACAAGGAAGACAACGTAATGAGTTATGTTTGGGTATATTTGCATAGAAGTTATATTGTTATGGATCCTCCAACATGTGGTGCTTGCTTAGGATCTTTTGCTAGCCAAAAATTCGTACTAAGTAGAGATACTACTTGTGCATCCAAAAACCCTTAAACCCAGTTTCTTGCCATGAGTGTCCACCATATCTACCTATGGATTGAATAAGATCCTTCAAGTAAGTTGTCATCGGTGCAAAAAGCAATAAAAATTGCCCCTAAATATGTATGATCTTTTATTGCAAGGGAAAATAAGCATTGTACGAACTTGTGATGGTAAAGAAATAAAAGCGACGGACTGCATAATAAAGGTTGCTATCACAAGGGGCAATATAACGTGACGTTCCTTTGCATTAAGGGCTTGTGCATCCAAAAATAAAAAAGCACATGACAACCTCTGCTTCCCTCTGCGAAGGGCCTATCTATTACTTTTATATATTTACTTTTATGTATTTACTTTTATGCAAGAGTCAATAAGTATTCATTCGTATTTCAACCGCAATTATTCTCTAGTTGGCAAGCATCATGTGGTGGGGAAAGATCCAGGCACATATGGCCAGTCAAATATATTTGATCATGAATTATTATTGTTGACAATTATCTCTATGATAAATGAGTTGGGAGGCGAAACATTAAGACCCTATCTTTCTCTATGTTCGATGGATGCCATTTGTTCTAAAAATATGCTTTGAGTACTAGCAATCATAGAAGACTATATGATAATTGAGTATGTGGAGCTCTTACTTAGACTTTGTTGAAATTAAGTTGAATTGCAATTGTTTGGTGACTAAGAACATAGGTTGTTAAGTTTCAAGAGAATGCATTGTTTGAACCATAACATGTGAATTGATTGCTACTTTATCATGATGAGTTTTATGAGAAAGAGTTGTTGTTATGATGCTAGGAAAAGTGATTGAAATTATCATTGATCAAACTTATGCACTATGCTAGCATTCACACTTCATAAATTATTTCTTTTATCATTTACCTACTCGAGGAGGAGCAGGAATTAAGCTTGGGGATGCTGATACGTCTCCAACGTATCTATAATTTATAAAGTATTCTTGGCATGTTTATTATAGTTTTGTATGATTTTGGTGCACTTTTATATGGCTTTTATATGATTTTTATGGACTAACATATTGACCTAGTGCCCAGTGCCTGTTGCTGTTTTCTGCTTGTTTTTGGTTTTCCAGAAAATCCATATCAAATGAAGTCCAAATGCAGCGAAACTTTTTGACGATTTTTTCTGGAAGGAAACAGACCCAGGAAGCTTCGGGGGAGCAGCAGAAGACCCACAGGGGCCCCACAAGCCACCAGGGCGCGCCACCCCTCCAGGCGCGCCCTGGTGCCTCGTGGCCCCCCTGTGGCACCTCTTTGCATGATTCCAACGCTGAAAAATCATATATATTCAGAAACCCCCGAAAGTTAACCTAGATGAGTTTTTACGCCGCCGCAAGCCTCTGTACCAACGAGATCCCATCTGAAGCTCTTTTCCGGCACCCTGCCGGAGGGGGGAATCATCACCGGAGGCCATCTTCATCATCCCGGCGGTCTCCATGACGAGGAGGGAGTAGTTCACCCTCGGGGCTGAGGGTATGTACTAGTAGCTATGTGTTTGATCTCTCTCTCTCTCTCTCTCTCTCTCGTATTCTTGATATGGCACGATCTTGATGTATCGCGAGCTTTGTTAATATAGTTGGATCATATGGTGTTTCTTCCCTCTCTATCCTTGTTGTGATGAATCGAATCTTTTCCCTTTGAGGTTTCGTTATTGTCAGATTGAATATTTCAGATTTGAGAACACTTGATGTATGTCTTGCATATGAATACCCGTGGTGACAATTGGGTATTATATTGATTCACTTGATATATGTTTTGGCACTCAACTCGCGGATTCCTGAGGTGACATTGGGGTAATCTATGCATAGGGGTTGATGCACGTTTTCATTATCTTTTCTCCGATAGAAACTTTGGGGTGCTCCTTGGAGTTCTTTGTGTGGATTGAATATTATGTTTATGAAGTTGTTTGATGCATATCGTATAATCAACTCACGGATACTTGTGGTGACATTGGAGTATCTAGGTGACATTAGAGTTGGTTGATGTGTATCATATGGTGTTATTTTAGTACGAACTCTAGGGCTGTTTGTGACACTTATAGGAATAGCTCAATAGATCGATCGGAAAGGATAACTTTGAGGTGGTTTCGTACCCTACAAACAATTTCTATCTTATGTTCTCCGCTAATAGGAACTTGGGAGTGATTCTTTATCACACGTTGATGGATGGTTATATGATCCAATTATGTTAGCATTGTTGAGAGATTGCACTAGCGAAAGTATGAACCCTAGGCCTTGTTTCTAAGCATTGCAATACCGTTTATGCTCACTTTTGTTACTTGCTACCTTGCTGTTTTTTATTGTTCGCACTACAAAAACCTATATCTACTATCCATACTACACTTGTATCACCATCTCTTCACCGAACTAGTGCGCCTATACAATTTACCATTGTATTGGGTGTGTTGGGGAGACAAGAGACTCTTTGTTATTTGGTTGCATGGTTGTTTGAGAGATACCATCTTCATCCTACGCCTCCCACGGATTGATAAACCTTAGGTCATCCACTTGAGGGAAAATTGCAACTGTCCTACAAAACTCTGTGCTTGGAGGCCCAACACGAGTCTACAAGAATAAGTTGTGTAGTAGACATCAAGCACGTACTCAAAATGTCTAGGTACTTCAACCGCTTGAACCAGTTGGGAGTTAATCTTCCGGATGAAGTAGTGATTGACAGAGTTCTCCAGTCATTTCCACCAAGCTACAAGGGCTTCGTGATGAACTATAACATGCAAGGGATGGAGAAGACGATCCGTGAGCTTTTCGCGATGCCGAAGGCCGCGGAAGTAGAAATCAAGAAAGAGCATCAAGTGTTGATGGTAAAAAAGACCACTAGTTTCGAGAAAGGCAAGGGAAAGAAGGGAAACTTCAAGAAGAATGGCAAGCCAGTTTCCGCTCCAGTGAAGAAACCCAAGGCTGGACCCAAACCTGAGATTGAGTGCTTCTATTACAAGGGCAATGGCCACTGGAAGCGGAACTGCCCCAAGTACTTGCCAGATAAGAAGGCTGGCAACGTTAACAAAGGTATATTTGATATACATGTTATTGATGTGTACCTTACTAGTGCTCATAGTAGCGCCTGGGTATTTGATACTGATTCGGTTGCTAATATTTGTAACTCGAAACTGGAGCTGTGGAATAAATGAAGACTAGCTAAGGACAAGGTGACGATGCATGTTGGAAATGGCTCCAAGGTTGATGTGATCGCCGTCGGCACGCTCCCTCTACGTCTACCTTCGGGATTAGTTTTAAACCTAAATAATTGTTATTTGGTGCCTGCTTTAAGCATGAACATTATATCTGGATCTTGTTTATTGCGAGACGGTTATTCATTTAAGTCAGAGAATAATGGTTGTTCTATTTATATGGATAATATCTTTTATGGTCATGCACCCAATGTGAATGGTTTATTCTTGTTGAATCACGATCGTAGTGATACACATGTTCATAATATTGATGCCAAAAGATGCAAAGCGAATGATGATAGTACCACATACTTGTGGCACTGCCGCTTAGGTCATATTGGTGTAAAACACATGAAGAAACTCCATGCTGATGGACTTTTGGAATCTCTTGATTATGAATCATTTGAAACGTGTGAACCATGCCTCATGGGCAAGATGACTAAAACCCCGTTTTCCGGTACAATGGAGCGGGCGACTGACTTGTTGGAAATAATACATACTGATGTATGTGGTCCAATGAGTATTGAAGCACGTGGTGGATATCGTTATTTTCTTACCTTCATGGATTATTTGAGTAGATTTGTGTATATTTACTTAATGAAACACAAGTCTAAAACATTTGAAATGTTCAAGGAGTTTCAGAGTGAAGTAGAGAATCATCGTAATAAGAAAATAAAATTTCTACAATCTGATCGTGGAGGTGTATATTTGAGTTACGAGTTTGGCACATTTAAGACAATGTGGAATTGTTTCAGAACTCACGCCACCTGGAACACCACAACGTAATGGTGTGTCCAAACGTCGTAATTGTACTCTATTGGATATGGTGCGTTCTATGATGTCTCTTACCGATTTGCCACTATCGTTTTGGGGTTATGCATTAGAGACAACCGCATTCACTTTAAACAGGGCACCGTCTAAGTCTGTTGAGACGACACCGTATGAATTATGGTTTGGCAAGAAACCTAAGCTATCGTTTCTTAAAGTTTGGGGACACGACGCTTATGTCGAGAGGCTTCAGCTAGATAAGCTCGAACCCAAAGCGGAGAAGTGCGTCTTCATAGGATACCCTAAAGAGACCATTGGGTATATGATATGTCTCCAACGTATCTATAATTTTTGATTGTTTCATGCTATTATATTATCAATCTTGGATGCTTTATATGCAATTATATGCTATTTTATATCATTTTTTGGGACTAACCTATTAACTCAGTGTCCAGTGCCAGTTCCTGTTTTTTGCTTGTTTTTGGCTTTTCAGAAAATCAATATCAAATAAAGTCCAAATGGAAAAAAATATTTCGATTAATTTTTTCTGGACCAAAAGGGATCCTAGAAGCTTCGGGAGGTGGCCAGAAGAGATACGGGAGGGCCACAAGCTCAAGGGGCGCGCCCCAGGGGGGTAGGCACGCCCCCTATGCTTGTGGGCCCCACGCAGCTCCGTTTGACCTAATTCCAAGCCTATAAATTCCCAAATATTCCCAAACCAACAGAACGCAAGACAATATAACTTTTCCGCCGCCGCAAGCCTTTGTTCTTTCGCGACCCCATCTGGAGGCCTTTTCCGGTAATCTGCCGGAGGGGGAATCGATCACGGAGGGCTTCTACACTGACCTTGCTGCCCTACCGATGATGTGTGAGTAGTTCACCATAGACCTATGGGTCCATAGCTAGTAGCTAGATGGCTTCTTCTCTCTCTTTGATCTTCAATACCATGTTCTCCTGGATCTTCTTGGAGCTATCCGATGTAATCTTCTTTTGCGGTGTGTTTGTTGGGACCCTATGAATTGTGGGTTTATGATCGATTATTCATTGAAAGTAATTGAGTCTTTTCTGAACTTTATTATGCATGATTTTTATAGCTTTATATTTCTCTCCGATCTATCCGTTTGGTTTGGCCAACTAGATTGATTTATCTTCAGTGGGAGAGGTGCTTTCTAATGGGTTCAATCTTGCGGTGCTCTATATCCCAGTGACAAAGTAGGGGAAAAGACACGTATTTGTATTGTTGCCATTAAGGATAAAACGATGGGGTTTATTCATATTGATTGGGTTTACTTTGTTTACATCATGTCATCTTGCTTAAAGCGTTACTCTGTTTGTCATGAACTTAATACCATAGATGCATGCTGGATAGCGGTCGATTGGTGGAGTAGTAGTAGTAGTAGTAGATGCAAAATCGTTTCGGTCTACTTGTCTCGGACGTGATGCCTATATACATGATCATTGCCGTGAATAACGTCATAACTATGCGCTTTTCTATCAATTGCCCAACAGTAATTTGTTTACCCGCCGTACACTATGTGTTCGAGAGAGAAGCCTCTAGTGAAAACTATGGCCCCCGAGTCTATCTTAAACATAAAAAGAAAACCTAAAAACCTTTGCTGCAATTTATTTATTTTTATTTTATTTTGCAATTTATACTTTTGCCTTTACAAGATTTAATCCTTGCAATTAACGAGTTCAAGGGGATTGACAACCCTCTTGCCCGCGTTGGGTGCAAGTATTTGCTTTTGTGTGTGCAGGTGCTGCTAACGAGGGTTTGCGTGATTCTCCTATTGGTTCGATAAACCTTGGTTCTCACTGAGGGAAATATTTTCTCTATTGTACAGCATCTCCCCTCCTCTTTGGGGAAATCCCAACACAGCTCACAAGTAGCAGGAAGAATTTCGGGCGCCGTTGCCGGGGAGAATTCACGTCAAAATAGTCTCCCGTCAACTTGCCAATTTCTGGCGCCGTTGCCTGGGAGATATCATCAAATCCTATCAAGTACCTTCACTCAAACTCTCATCTACTTGCTCTACTTTTTATTTGCCTCTCTTTTTCATCTCCCCCACTTCTCTAAAAATCAAAAAACACAAAAATATTTTGCCTTGCCCGTTTGCTTGCTTTGCCACTATGGCTAGTTCTTTGCTTGTTGCTTGTACCCCCAAAAATGAAATGCTTAATTTTAAACAAAGGGGAGGAGAAAGTTTAAAAGATGCCTGGTATAGGATTTGCGATGCTCAAAATAGATCAACTCGTAAGCAATCCACTACTATTCTTCTTCGCAATTTTTATGTTGGTGTTACTACTTGGTATAGATTTGTGATAGATACTATTACCGAAGGGAATTTCTTGAGTAGTCACCCTAATGATGCTTTCAATGCTATGGGAAATTTGGTAGGATCACCACCTATTACTATTAATGAAACGACATTGACTTTGGAACATGTTATGCGAAGATTAGAAGCTATTGGAAATAAAATGCCTACTATAGAACATATTGAGAATTTAGACAAAAAGGTCCATAATCAAGTCACTCAACTTGGGTCTAAGGTAGGAACTACATTAAAGATGTTAAAGGAGAAGGAACCAATTATTAATGAAAGGGTAGAACAAACTCCCGCTAGAATTGATAAGTTGGAAGAAATCATTAATAATTTAGGTTCTGCTTTTTCTTCTATTAAAACTATTGAGAGGACTCCTCCTCATAATAATTCCAAGTTTATGTATGTTCCTAAGAATAAGGGTGCCACATCTAGTAAAGGAAGTGAGGATCTTAAAATGATTAGCTTGCACCCCAACTTCATTGATATAATAAAGGAACCTATGTATGAAAGCAAATTCCTTAACTTTGCCCCTAGGAGTGTGATAATTAAAAACTCATATGCTAAACCTCCTAGGAAGCATGGATGTGTAATTGAGGAATTGGATTTGAAGGATGATAATACTTGAAACAATGCATTATGCCTAGCTAGGGACATAAAACAATAGCGCTTGTTGGGAGGCAACCCAATATGTATCTTAAATTTTTTGCTTTTATATTCTGTTTTGTGTGTTTGCATAATTATAGCTACTGTTATGATTGTGTTTTTATCTTTTAATTAGTGTTTGTGCCAAGTAATGCCTTTGGGATGATTTGGACGATAGTATAATTGATGCTGTTTGAAAACAGAAAGTTTTGCGCCCAATAGTTGATTTTTAGTTTATTTCTGAAATGTTAGAAAAATCTGAAATTTTTACACAGTATTAGGATACAAATTTTTTACATTTTCAGAATTTTCAGAATTTTTGGAGTTACATAAGTATAGATAATATTCTTTCATTACGTACTGTTCTGTTTTAGACAGATCCTGTTTTTATTGCATAGTGTGCTTGTTTTAATGAAACTATGGATTATATCGGGGGGTATAAGTCATGGAAGAGTTATAATATAGTAGGTATTATGCATGAACAATTATGAATGAGTTTATAATAGTACCTAAAGTGGATGATTGATTTATTGTACTAACGGATCTCATGAAGTTTCTATTGAGTTTTGTGTGCTGAAGTTTTCAAGTTTTGGGTGAGGTTACAATGGATGAAGGAATAAGGAGCGGCAAGACCCTAAGCTTGGGGATTCCCAAGGCACCCCAAGGTAATATTCAAGGAAGACCCAAGCGTCTAAGCTTGGGGATGCCCCGGATGGCATCCCCTCTTTCGTCTACAATCTATCGGTGACTTACTTGGAGCTATATTTTTATTGATCACATGATATGAGTTTTACTTGGAGCGTCTTGTGCCATAGTTTTCTTTTCTTTGTTTGCTTTTTAGTTTGCCACAATCATTGTTTGTTGGACACACCTATTTGAGAAGGACACACATTTATCGTGATTTGTTAGAATACTCTATGTGCTTCACTTATATCTTTTGAGCTAGGCAGTTGCTCTAGTGCTTCACTTATATCTTTTAGAGCACAGCGGTGGTTATATTTTGAAGAAATTATTGCACTCTCATGCTTCACTTAAATCTTTTTGAGAGTCTAATAAATAGTAATGGCAATTTGCACGTGTTATAAGACTAGTCCAAAAAGGATAGGTATTCAAGGGGGATATAATAAAAACTTTCATGTAGATCACTAAATATGAAATGTATGTGTCGGTTCTAAATCCGGCATATCTCGTAGTAGGGGTCCTAAGCTAGACGACATGGAGTGATGGTAACATGGACACAGGATTTTACCCAGGTTCGGGCTCTCTCGAAGAGATAATACCCTATGTCCTGCTTTTGATTGTATTCATATGGGGTGTAGTACAGACTACATGTATCTACCACGAGATTGTTCTAATGAATATTGTGACACCCTGGATTTTGCCTTTTCTTTTTTTATTTGGTTTTATTGAATATTTATTTTGCAAATGGGTTTTTCTGCCAATTCATTTGGACTTGACACTTGGAAATATTTTAGACTTTTCTTCCATGTGAAGCCTATCATCTTGAAACCCTCCCAAAATCCCATCTCTCTCACTCCATGGCCAAGTCATAATTTTTAATTATGGCTTTATATTCATTTTCTCTCTGAAAATGGTCTTTTTCCCTCTGTGCCATGAAGCAACCCTCATTTTTATTGCTCATAAAATTCTCAGAAAATTCCCAAATATTCTTTGGATCATGCATCACCTCCCCATGAAAAAATATGTCATGGTCCTTTGGAAATTTTGAGCTAGGAAAAATATTTTCACTTCTGGTCAGAAATGACAGTTTGTGAAGCAAGTGTATTTTTCCTTGATCCATTGGGGCTGAAAATTTTACCACTTCATTACCTTCCTAGGTGATGCTTAACAACAAAAATTCAGCCATATTCCCCAAACCATTTGATCACAACTTCCTGTCCAAGTTTCTGTACAAAAACTTTGCAGCAGGCTCTTGTCAAATCTGTTGGGCTAGGTGGCAAACCAAGAGCGCTGCACAACACCGCATTGATGGGACTTCACGTTGGACACGGTCTGCACTCTCCAAAAGTACCGCGTATGCCAGTGCATGCGGTGACCACGCGGGAGCGAGGTGTTCGACATGCATCGCTCGCGCTCTGGACGTCGGGACCCTCGGCAGCCATCCAATCTCCCTCCTCGCGCCACCACAGCGTGTCCTTGCCACTCAACCACCTCTCCCTCATCCACCTGTCCCCTCCCTGCTCCTCTCCGACACCGGCAGGCGGCACGCCGGACGCGGACACCGCGCATCCGGGCGGAACAGTGAGCGCTAGTGCGGCTCCTGCCCCACTTAGTGCGCGGTACTGTGCCCGCGTGCATGCACAGCCTCTCTAAGCTCCTCTACTTCTTCTCCATGCCACGCCCGAGCCTCTCTCCTCCTCACAATGCCGAAGCTCCACCACGGCGGAGCCCAGAGCACGGCCACCTCTCCGCCTATAAATAGACCCCTCCCCGAGCCGTTATAGCCATCACATTCTCTTCCACTGGCCACAAATCGATCACCAGCAAGCGGGGCAAGGCCAGGAGGGCCTCCTGCCTCCGATCTTCGCCGGAGTTGGCCGCGGATCCCCCTCGGCCATCCACTCGCTCCGGTCTCCCTCTTCTTCGACCACCACTCCAGGCGAGCTCGTGGCGACCACCTGAGCACGTGGGTGCCACCAGCGGATCGAATCGTCGCCGGAATCAACTACTCCGACGAGCTCCGCCGCCCGCCGTCTCTGGAGACGAAGCTAGCCTCGCCGTCCATCCACCTCCGACCAAGCCACGGGTACGTGCGTGCTCCCCACGCTGCCCCAGATCCATCCCGACCATCGCCGGCGGTAGCCATGGCCTCCTCGCCGGAGAACCACCAGCGACAGAGCCGTCGTGCCCCTGTTCCCTCTCTCTCTCTTTTAACCCTGATAGGGGGGCCCACCTGTCAGCCTCTCTCTCTCTCGCCCGAATTGTTTTTCTAGTGGAGGCTCCTTGGCAAAATACGCCTTCGACATGGCCCTCTTTGGAATTTCTATTTAATTCAATTAAATTCATATTTGTCCAGAACTTTGACCAGCTATAAATCCTATTCTATAAGTCCAAATGAGTTGAAACTTTTTGCTACAGTTTTGTCTTGAGCTAAAGTTTCTGTTTGCAAAGTTTGAGAATTTTCCTTGCTGTTTTGAATTTCTGGTGCAATAGAATGCTTTATGTGCCATTTTTTTGCATTTAAATTATTTTCAGTGGATCCTAGTTGTGTTGGAGAAGACCACAAGTATTGTGACACTCCTCTGAACTAAGGCAAGCCACAACATTCATATGCAAGGATGGCATTGCAATGACAATGGTTTTATTTGAATTAAATTCATTATATGCATAATTAGTTAAATGATTTATCTTGTGAAACTTGATGCATTAGAATTATTCCTAGACTCATTTATGTGCAGTAGAGATCATGTTATATGCTATGATTTAGTATGATGCCTTAGTTATTTATATTCATGTTATCATGACCCCGTGCACCACATTGCATACTATGACTCGAATCATTTTCTTTCAAGTTTAACCTGATGATAATTCAACTTGAACAAGCTGTTGATCGAGTCATGGTGCCACCGAGAGCTCACTAGTGCAGCCACATTTGCCTTATGGGGGGCCCTAATGCAGTCTATTGTCATGCCTCTCGTCGGTGCCTCCAACTAGGGAAGGTTATGCGCTCGCGCTACCCTGGCCTGGTAGGCAGGCATAACCTTGTGTGCCCGAGTTGTACGGTACCAATGTCCCCGTTTGGGACGAGTTTGTTTTGTTTGGCCACGACGGTGGCATCCATGAGGTGGCAGATGTCAAGAGTTGGCATCAGGGCCACCCATGACATAGCCCAAAGGGGAGTTTGTCGGAGTGGCCGGGAGAGTGTCATGCAATAGATTGGTTTTGTCGAAATGTCGTTGGTCCACCCGAATGGGAGCATGAGGCCATGAGTTTCATGGTGTGGGTACAGTGTACTAACCTCTGTAGAGTGTATAAGCTATCGATAGCCGCGTCCTCAGATATGGACACAGTTCATAGTAGGTCACACTGTGGGTCAACAGAAATAATAAACCTGCACACTAAGAACAATAAGATGGCACATGCAGAAGTGGTGATCGTGTGAGGATCACTATGGTTGGTATTGAAGTGATCGAGTGAAGATCACGATGGTAAGAAGTTGACGGTGGTTACGAGGTAACCCCGAGATGGTAAGTTGGTCCAAGGGACCACGGCAACAATCCACGTACACGTCATGTATGATAGCATCATGTTCATGTTCATGCATTAACCTGTTAAATGCCTTGTTATTGTTTGTCGTATTTGCTTTGTTTGTTGTGAGCTTGCGAGTACATTCAAAGTACTCACCTGGCGTGTCATGCCAGATGCAGGAGAAGTCGTGCATGGAGTTGATGTTGATCGGTTCGATGCATCCTAGGCCGTGTCCCAGCAGTGTCCTTGTGGAGTGGAGTCCCGCTACCTTGTGCGTTCCGCTGCCGAGTAGAAGTTTCCCTTATCGTCGAGGCCCCTGAGATGTCTACTAAATAATGTACATAAGTTCGGCCACACCATGTGTGCCGCTTGGCCTCGTTTGTTATGTAACATGTGAACCTTTGTATCCGCAAGAGATTAATAAAGCGGCTATTTTTTGTACCAAGATGTTGTGTGTTGCCAGAAGACATGATCTCTGGGCTGGCAATGCAAGGTAAACCGGTTGCTTTGAGCCGGGGTGCCACAATGCTTGGTATCAGAGCCGCGCTGACTGTAGGACACGGTAGACAGCCGACGCATTAGAAAACAGTAGATATAAGTCTTTGTGGTGATGTGAGTGTGCATCTACACTTGGTTGTTGCATTGCATGCATATAGTTTACTTTTGTTGCTGATCAACCAATGTTGTGAGTGTAGATGGCACCAGTTCCATATCCATATCAACCTGAGCCGGCACCTTCCACTTTTCCTCACCTGCTTCGCATCGTGTGGCGCCGACTCTACCCCGACGGTGACGACCCTGTGTACCAGGTGTATCGAGAGCAGCTTGCAGACGATGTGTATGAGTATCACGCGGAGGTCATCTTGCACAACAGCACCTTGGGTGGGCACCTACACCCGCTCCTCCAAGGGCGGGACTGCTTCTACACCCGACCAAGCGATCCAGTTTGTAGCATTCGAGGCTCTCACCGACTTGCGCTATAAAAAGATTCAGATGCAGACCCACCCAGGTTTCTACTTCTACCCGTCCCTGTTTGACATAGGACGAGTCCGCTTCCCTATCATTGATCCGGAGTGTGATCGTTCCGCCGGCCACATGTCTCGTTACATAATGGCTGGGTACCTCCTGATCCACAACTTATCCCAGGAGCTGGACCACACTCGAGACATGCTCGCTGCCGCTCGATCTGCGTTTGCTCCACCTTCACTTGCTTATACGCCGCTCGTTCCTCCAGTTAACTTACCTCCACCTACACCCGTTACACCTGTACCTTCCCAGAGTAACTCGGATACCTCGACAGTGACTCCTCATGAGTCTCCCGCCGAGTGGGCCTTACTTCTCGCTACCCCAGCTGCTCCTATGCTTCAGAGCCATTATGCTCCAGACCCTGAGGGAGAGCCACCCTGTTAGCGTCGTCGTGTTTCCTTTGCTCCGGAGGTTTTCGTTAGTATTATTAGTTCCGATTCAGAGTCTGAGACCGAGGAGGCACTAGCAGGACCGTCCGAGTGTCAGTGCGATCACTGCCATTATGGGTAGACGAGTATGATGTTGCTGTATGGTAGTATGCATGTAGTAGTACTATCCATGATGTCATCCTTCTATGTATGATGTGTATAATTATGCTGTTTCTTTTATTTGCCTTGGTTTTCTTCGTCTTTTCTGGGGTTGTTGCTTCACCTTCTTATTTTTCCCTTTATGGATGTTGCTCAACTCGATGCTTCGTATTGGGAAACAAATATAGGATGACAAGGTGTGGCAGCAGCAGTCATGGTGGCGACGACACCCTAATTCGTCGGTCCGCCAGACAAGCAGGACATTCTCCAGAACCATATCAGCCACCCCCTCCTCCACCTCAAGCACCTATAACAGAGTAGATTATGCAAATGTTTGAGGAGAAGAGAAACCAAGATCTGATGGAATTCTCGAGAAGTATGCAGGCTATGGTTGGTCAAAATCAGAATAATCATAAATGGCAATCACTCCAAGTTGTCAGATTTTCAGAGGACCAAACCGCCAAGTTTCAGTCAAGCTGTAGACCCTATGGAAGCCGATGACTGATTGAGGACCATTGAAAAGAAGCTAGAAATTGTTCGTACTGAAGAAGCTGACAAGGTTCCCTTTGTCACTCATTATCTAGAAGGGCCAGCTGCTATATGGTGGGACAATACCAAACTTATGTGGCCTGCTGAAGATGAGATTACTTGGGATAAATTCAAAGATAAATTCCGCAAGTATCATGTTCCCGCCGGTATCATGAAGGTCAAGCAGCGAGAGTTCCTCACCCTTATTCAAGGGAACTCGACTGTAAGTGAGTATTTAAACAAGTTCAATCATTTGGCCCGCTATTCCGCTCATGATGTAGCCACTGAAGAAAGGAAGATAGACCGATTCCTTGGAGGGCTTAATCATACCCTCCGATGTACACTCAGTATGTTGGACTTTCCTGACTTCCAAACCTTGGTGAACAAGGCACTCATTGCAGAAAGGGAGCACAAGCTTGTCAATGATCACAAGTCAGCTTATGAAGATCGCAAACACAAGTTTGAACCTCAGAAGGAAGGGCAAGCTTTTCAGAAGATTCGTACTTGGCAGCAGCTGCAGTTTGAGTTCAAGCCAACATGGCAGCAGGGTAACACCAAGACTGAGAATCGAGTCAAGAATATTGTTACAAACCCCGTGAAGGAAGATTGTCAGCGTAACAACGCATGTTACACCTGTGGCCAGACTGGGCACTATGCCAGACAGTGTCGCAAGGGCGGAAAGCCGCTAACGAACCTGAAGCCTCAAGTCAACCAGGTGGGACAATTCCCCAACCAGAAGTATATTCAAGGGCAAGTTCATCACATCTCTGCCGAAGAAGCCCACGAAGCACCCGATGTGGTCTTTGGTATGTTTCCTGTTAATAACATACATGCAATGATTTTATTCGATTTTGGGGCTTCCCATTCTTTTATTTCGAGGAGTTTTGTTGCCCAGCACCATCTTCCCTATACTCTTTTGGACAAAATTATGGTGGTGCAATCCCCTGGATCCATGCTCAGGACAAATATCATATGCCGGGACCTGGAAATATCAATCAATGGGACTATCTTTCCCGCATCTCTGGTGTCCATTGAATCCTCGGGACTGGATGTTATTCTGGGGATGGATTGGTTAACAAAGCATCAAGTCTATATTAATTGTGCAACCAGAGAAGTCACATTCGTAAGCCCGTCTAGACATCAAGCTCAGTTCTTTGCCAGTAGAACCATGTCATAAAGAGGTATGGCGTACGCAGCTATCGCCACAGATATGAATTTGATTCCAGTGGTCAGTGAGTTTCCGGATGTGTTTCCAGAAGAACTGCCAGGAATGCCACCCAGCCGTGAGCTTGAGTTTTCAATTGATCTTGTACCCGAAACAGCACCAATTTACAAGAAGTATTATCTAATTCCTACGTCTGAATTGGTGGAATTGAAGAAACAGTTGGATGAGATGTTTCAAAAAGGATACATTCGCCCCAGTTCATCTCCTTGGGGTTCACCTGCCATATTTGTGAGCAAGAAAGATGGTAGTCTCTGGATGTGTGTTGATTATCGCGCCCTCAATGATGTCACAATCAAGAATAAATACCCGCATCCCAGGATTGATGATTTATTCGATCAATTAAGTGGAGCCCAAGTATTCTCCAAGATTGACTTACAAACCGGGTATCACCAGCTGAAAATCAGAAAAGAAGACATCCCCAAGACAACATTCACTACGCGAATATGGGTTGTATGAGTATACGGTCATGTCATTTGGACTGACTAACGCTCCTGCCTTATTCATGCATATGATGAACAAGGTGTTCATGCACTACAAGAAATATGCTAACTTGTGACCTTCTGTCAGTGACCCTGGAAGAAATAGTCATAAATCTATGACCATTTCAAACCAATTGGTCGTAAGCTGTTTGGGAGGGTCCAAACCCGAAAACATAACGACCATTTTGGCTAGAAAGGTCATAGTTTCCTTATACGAAATGGTCGTAAGCACATAGCACTGTTTACTTCCCCTATTTTTACCCGGTTACGACCATTTAAATGGTCGTATTTGCCAATTTGCAATGCCTTGAAATATTTGGACGGCCACCTCAGCAGATTCGACTACGTGTCATGTCCATGTATCAGCCACCTCAGCAGTTTCGCCTGTGTGTCATGTCCATGTGTCAATTTCCGCTTACGTGTCTGGATAATACTAAGTTTGACATATCACTGACGCGTGGGACTGTAATGACCCGTAGTTACATGAGAGCAGGGGGGAATTCGATTGCATTGCATTCATGCATTTGAGTTTGGGGTTAATTTCAAACTTGCATTCAAATCACTAAGTTAAATTTGCATTCAAATACAAAATTGGACAAGACCGTTGCTCTTATTTAGAGTTTTGGGTTCAATTACGATTAAGAAATAAGTTGGAGGACTTAAGTGCTAAAAGTACAATTCAATATGAATTGGAAATGCATTTATAAATAAATAATATTTGATAATGGGAATTCAAACTTTATTAATAATTGAAATAAATAATACAAAGTAATATCACAAAAGAATAAAGAAATCTTTATTAGAAATTACAATTACATTTCTTGAGTTACATAAGCTTGAGAAGGAATAGACCTAGACTAAACTATTTATTCCCTAAACTAATTATATCTTCTTGATAATCTTCAACCTGCAAAATAGACACCAAAGACAAAAGAAATAGTTATTGTTAAAATGTAGCATTTCCATTTCTGGAAATGCATTGATTTAGGAGCTAGCACTTGGAAGTTGTGGCAATGATAGCCAAAATCCATTTGTTATATAATAGACTGATCAGAACTTTGAGAGTAGCCAACCAGGAGTACGTAGTAAACCAAATGACCATTGAATAGTAGCAGCGAACAATCAATCCATGTTTAGGAAGAAACACAAAGCCAACAAAGTAGTAAACATTGGATCAAATCCAAGGTCTAGCCTATACTAGCACTAGCTCCATTGTCTTAAGCCACTAATTAGGAACTAGTTTCAGATGAAATCCACTAGTCCTATAGGTTATCTATTGTCAAATGATAATAGATTGAAGCCACTGTTCATCCTCGGAATAAAACCATAAGTAGATAAAGATCCAACCCATCCGGCCAGGGCTAAGTCCCAAAGCAATTAGCCACCCATCAACTTATAAGATAGACATCAAGGAGAGCTTAACAACACACAAGCAGCTACTGTCTACAGCACACGCACCAGACCTCCAGGAGGTGCCCAAGCACACAGTTGAGTCACTCATCCAGAGCACTATAAATAGAGCAACCCAGCCGTGCAGAGAGTTTGATAGCCACTGGTACAACAGTACCAAATAGGAGTTGGACCAAACCCAAACCAGAGAAACTAGTGCGTAGCAGCGAGGAGGAGGAGGCACACCCCAAGAAGGAGGTTTTGCCAGAATCCTCAAGACCAAGCTGCAACAATACCCCAAGGTAGGATTTTGCGGGATTTGTCCTCAGATAGCCTAGAAGTGCTAGGACTATGACATCATAGGGGCATGAGTGTAGCATCTGTTAATATCCAAGTGAGAGTAGCCTCAGACCAGCATCATTGGCTTGGCAAAAGATCAAGAAAAGCATCTGTTCTTATTAGATTTTAGGAGAGAAAGAAGAGAAGGAAGAGAAAAGACTAAGACCAAGAGAGTATCTGTTCAATACCAGAATTAGGAGACAAGGAACTGGGCAAGATGAGATAATGTCCATATATATAACCAGTAGAAAAAATTAGGCCTTTGTAGCACACATAAACAGATCTGCTATATGCAGAACACCAAGCACCACTTACACTTGGTAAATTCCTGCAATAGGAACACATGCACCCACTAGCACCTGGGCTAGATATAAGTACTGCACCTATATAACAGCAGTAATAGCAATAGTATATATGTGTGTGTCACCACACAAGTACATAAATACAGTATATATATATATTAACAAAGTTAAACAAGGCAATGGAAAGGAAATGAATTCATAACTTAACTGCAACACAAAGTAGCATTAACTGAACTATAACAAGTTCAGTAATTTAATTGAACTAACAGCCAGTCTGTCAATAGAACAGAGCTCACAAAAATAGCAGATGGACTGAATCATTTAGTAATGAACACCATGAATTAACCAGACCAAACCAGAGAGGATATATCATACCTACATGAACTACTCTAGTAGTGCAGTGAACAGGAAGCTTTCTAACTAAAGAATTCTTCAGTTATATGAACAATAGAGTCCCACAGGAAGCAATGAGAGATCAGCACTGCTACTGATCAATTTAGCAAACCCAGGAACATAGCTATAGAACTATAGCATCCATATGTAAACCAGAGCATCACAGGAGCTCACAAGATAGCAACCAAACATGAACAGGAACCTACGAACCCTAGATAGCATGGAACCAACAACTACAGAGCTTTAGTAGGAACTGATGCACGAGTATGACCATAGAGCATCAACCAGATGAGCACCTCATCGAAATCGCCACCGCCATGTCCATCCAATAGTAGAGCAGGAGGAGTAGAAGACCTCACCTTGGACGTGTTGTAGCCGAAGCAGAGCATTGCCACCGCCGCGGTTGTGGTGTGGCCAAATCACCGCCGTCGCACGGCGGCAGGCGATGAGGTGGTCGAGGCCGGTGAGGAGGAGGCAAATCCCAGGCGATGCCACAAAGTAGTGGTGCAGAGGACGTCGAGGAGCAACACCAGGGGATGGAGATGACCGGAGCAACGAGCAGGAGGCCGCCGCCGACTGAGGTCCATCCCACCACCGAAACCCTAGCGAGAGGAAGTGATGCGGGAGACCACTGGAGGCGGGATAAAGCAAATAGACACGGTGTAGGAGGCGCAGCGTCACGAGGTGGAGCCGTGAGTGGCTAGCATGGCCGCAGATGTGGCTAGCGACGGCTGGAATCAGCCGTGGCCAGAAGGGGATCGGGGCAGAGAGACAAAGAGAGCTCGAGAGAGAGAGAGGCCAGCTCGAGAGAAAGAGAGTGAGGAGAGGGGGCTGGCTCGGGCTAAGGTCCATCTCCTCTGCCGGCCGAGCCAGTGGGCCACTTGGGCCAGGCAGATGGCCAGATGGGCCAGGCAGGCCATTCGTTTAATAATAAAAAAACCTAAGTAAAATAAGTGAGAAAAAATAATATATTTAAAATACTTAAAATTTTAAATAAAAATGTTCCTTAATTCCACAATAATATAATTACCCCGATAATAATAACTATACAAATTATAAGAAATTATAAACTCTGTTAACTTTAGAAATTATAAACTCTGTTACCCCAATAATAATAACTAAGAGTTTTCATTTTTTTCTTCTGTTTTTTTCATTTTATCTCTCCAAAAAAGGGTTCCTTAAGCAACATTGTTTGTCTCTCAAAATATGAGGAACATTTTTTGAATTCAATGAACACTTTTTGAATTTTTCGTGCAAAGAAAGTGAAAACTTCCTTAGGCAACATTGTTTGTCATTCCAATATGCACCCTTGTGCACAATAAGAGATCATTTGAACAAACTATGCCATGAATGTTGCCATAACATTGGCCATTTGCCTTGGAAGCCATGGATCTTCATACATGATAACTCATTTCTGAGAACACTTTCTGAAGACATTTGCTGTAGTCCAAGTTTGTTATTTTTCCTAGAAACTAGGTCACATATAATGACACAATGCGAAGGTTTTCAATTTTTTTGATTTTTTTTGAATTTCTTATGCCCGTTTCAAAATGCGATCAAAATGACGGGCATGACCGTTCGTAGCTAGGGGTTGAATCTTGCAAAACTTTTGGAGTTTCTCTTATTAAATAGATACTTATGTACCTAGAAATGATTTTTGGAAAAAATAAAGAGCAAACTATGAGGCAGCTGTAGTTCAAATTTGACCCGCTTCCTGCTGAATCGGCGGAAATTTGTCTTTTTCAAGAGAGGTGGATCAAAAGCTTTTGACACCCAACCATTTGGTCAATTATACATTAAATATGGCCTAGTATTTTAGAAAATTTATTTGGTCCAATTTTGCAACAAATATTTGGTAGGTCCTTCACAAAAAAACTCATTTTGAGCACTCAAAAAATGGAAAATGAAATTTCCGTGCAAAGAAAGTTAAAACTTTCTTAGGCAACATTGTTTGTCATTCCAAGATGCAAACTTGTGCAAAATATGATGTCATTTGAACAAACTATGCCATGAATGTTGCCATAATATTGGCCATTTGCCTTGAAAGCCATGGATCTTCATACATGATAGCTCGTTTCTGAGAACACTTTTTTAAGCCATTTGCCATAGTCCAAGTTTGCTATTTTTCCTGGAAACTAGGTCACATATAATGACACAATGCGAAGGTTTTCAATTTTTTCAATTTTTATTAATTTCTTATGCCCGTTTCAAAATGCGGTCAAAACGACGGGCATGACCGTTCGTAGCTAGGGGTTGAATCTTGCAAAACTTTTGGAGTTTCTCTGATTAAATAGATACTTATGTACCTAGAAATGATTTTTGGAAAAAATAAAGAGCAAACTACGAGGCAACTGTAGTTCAAATTTGACCCGCTTCCTGCTGAATCGGCGGAAATTTGTCTTTTTCACGAGAGGTGGATCAAAAGCTTTTGACACAACCATTTGGTCAATTGTACATTAAATATGGCCTAATATTTTACAAAATTGATTTGGTCCAAATTTGCAACAAATATTTGGTAGGTTCTTCACAAAAAAACTCATTTTGGCACTTGAAAAATGGAAAATGAAATTTTCGTGCAAAGAAAATGAAAACTTTCTTAGGAAACATTGTTTGTCGTTCCAAGATGCAAACTTGTGCAAAATATGATGTCATTTGAACAAACTATGCCATGAATGATGCCATAACATTGACCATTTGCCTTGAAAGCCATGGATCTTCATACCTGATAGCTCGTTTCTGAGAACACTTTTTAAAGAAATTTGCCGTAGTCCAAGTTTGTTATTTTTCCTGGAAATTAGGTCACATATAATGACGCAATACGAAGGTTTTCAATTTTTTTTGATTTTTTTTGAATTTCTTATGCCTGTTTCAAAATGCGGTCAAAACGACGGGCATGACCATTCGTAGCTAGGAGTTGAATCTTGCAAAACTTTTGGACTATATCTGATTAAATAGACACTTTTGTACCTAGAAATGATTTTTAGAAAAAATAAAGAGCAAACTATGAGAGAGGTGTAGTTCAAATTTGACCCGCTTCCACCTGAATCGGCGGAAATTTGTCTTTTTCACGAGAGGTGGATCAAAAGCTTTTGACACCCATCCATTTGGTCAATCGTACATAAAATGTGGTCTAATATTGTTGAAAAATATTATGGTACAATTTTGCAACAAATATTTGATAGGTTCTTCACAAAAAACTCATTTTGGGCACTCGAAAAATGGAAAATAAAATTTCCGTGCAAAGAAAATGAAAACTTCCTTAGGCAACATTGTACATTAAATATGGCCTAATATTTTAGAAAAATATTATGGTACAATTTTGCAACAAATATTTGATAGGTTCTTAAAGAAAACGTTTTTGGTGCAAGATTTTTGAGAAAAAAAGAAGAGAGACAGAGAGAAGTGTTGGATGAGGGAATGGTTTTGGAGCGTTGGATGTAGGAGGAGTGGATGGTCATGATTTGATCCATGGGAGGGATCCGTGGCCTCTCTTGTGATTGGCTATTGCCTTTCCATCTGCTGCCAAAGAAAAAAAAACACCATGTCTCTCACACCGCACGAGAAGAAAGAAATGAAACGAGAAGAAAGGGGAGACAGAAACCTCGCCTCTTTCCCCCATGACTTCTAGCCGCCGCCACCTGCGGCGGCCGATCCAGGCCGATTCCGGCGGCCGGCGTCGGCGCCCGGCACACCCACATGATCACCTCACTCCTCTCCCCCATCTCCTCCGACCAGATCTGACGCGCACGTCCTCCTGCGGCCACGCGCGACCCACCCAGCGGCTAGGGTTTTGGCCTCCGAGTCGCCGGAGTGGCTCCGACGTTGCTCCGGCGAGTCCCTCCACTCCTCCTCCTCACAGCCCTCCCTCTCTTCCTCATCTCATCTTCTCTCCCTCCTCGCAGATCAAGCATGCCATGGAGGGGAGGACGCCATGGACGGGAGGACACCATGGAGGGGAAGGACGCCATGGACGGGAGGACGCCATGGACGGGAGGACGCCATGGAGGACGCAGCTCCACCACCACCCCGATGCCATCTCCGAGCCCCCTCTCGCAGCATCTCCGGCCGAGGTATGACCTCATCTCCTTCCTTCCTCTGTCTCTCTTTCTTTCAAGACCGCACCATTGCTTGCTTGTGAATTGTGATGTTGTTCCCATTAGATTAGATTAGGTTAATTACAGCCACAAGTATAGTAGCTTCTGTCCAAGTGCTCTTCATCTTGTGTGTCATCTGCAAGGCAATCAAGTTAATTAGATGTTGCTCTTTTCATGTTCTGCTTCATACATACATGCATATGTGATGGCTCCCTACCTCCCTGCCTGCTACATCTCGGCTTGCATAAATCAAAGAGAAGAAAGAAACACTCAGCTTAAAATAATTGTAATGAGCAGCACATGCCTTTCATTTTACAGGATGATCATTGTATCATGATAACTGGATCATGTCTATGCAACATACAAATCTTGGATGGATCTGGCATCTTACTAACTTTGTTTTCTCTTTTGCAGGAGATGCACAACTGCTTAACAATAGTGGCATGCCATCATAGTTTTACACACTGTTGGCATAAATTTGAATTCGAAGTCTACTGTAAAGTTAGCAACCAAGTTCTAACAATAATGAACCTTAAGAGAAATCTACTTGCAAAGAAGCAACAACACAATGTAACTTGGAAGAGTAGAATTGTATACTCGTTTTGTTTGAAGATAATTGTTTGAGGAAGTTCACCCAATACTGTATTGTTACTATCTTTGCCAATTTGATGCTTATGTGCA
Organism: Elymus sibiricus; assembly: GCA_039707655.1. Taxonomy (NCBI): domain Eukaryota; kingdom Viridiplantae; phylum Streptophyta; class Magnoliopsida; order Poales; family Poaceae; genus Elymus; species Elymus sibiricus. Next base: position 299,855,349 of record CM077676.1, on the reverse strand, counting down.
AAAAATCAGCATGCCAATTACTATATCATATGCTCCAAGCTTTGTAGATTCTGTTTTTATTTTATCTCAAGCATTGTACTTCTGTATTTGTGTCTATGGACAACTACTGGTTTTAATATGCAAACAACAACATAGCTAGAGATGCTATGTTATAATTAATGTGTACTTTGTTGTAAATTCTTGCTTATATTGGTGTCTTTCCTTCCTGTTCCGAGAATGGACATATTTCTCTCTGGATTGTGCAAGTTAAATGAACTTCTCTAATTTGAATAAGTTGGGATCCCGACTTCCATCGGTCCTTTCTTAGGTGGATATATATAGGAGCAGTAGTTTATCATCTGCTCTTGTGCCATTGTGTCAACTTTATAGGTACTAGAGTCAACAAAAAGCATAGCTCAGTTCACTTATCTATAGAGTAAAGCTTTCAGAAATCAGTTTACCGTGTTGAATCAGTCACATCTTTTATCTTGAATTTTGGTAGTATGACAAAAACATTAGTAAATCTGAATAACTTTGACATATTTTTTGTATTATCTTGCACTGGATTGGTACCTGTGATTGCCTTGTACAAATATATCTTAATTCTGCTAACACTGATCCTTGTGTATGGTCTATAGTTGTTAGTTCTTTAATCTGTCCACCGAGGAAGAGGAAGCATCTTTGATCTGTCCACAGCGTAAGTCCTCGGTCTATCCCACTCTCTTCCTTTGCTATGTGATGGTGATCTTCTTGTGTTATTTGTACACATTGGTTAATCTACTATTCTTGTGATTTTCCAATTCTATGTCTAAGAAATGAATCTGCAGCCTTTAATGAATTCAATGTATGATTGTGATGAGAATTATATGATATCTACCTGTTTTTATCCTTGATAAGTATCGATTTTGGTATCTCTTAAGCGACACATACTTTTTCTCGCTCCGAGTTCCTAAGCATGGTATTATATTTTTGTTGGTTAGAACATACAATCTTTGAATTTGGTGAACATTAGTAGCTAACTAAGTTGTGCCCCATTGATGTCCTACTACTGTTAATTTGTTACTGCCATGGTGTTGATACTGTTTAGAATATGATCCATGCCTCAATTCTAAGTTCTGGTCTCTCTGAAGAGACACTTCTAGCTTTTCTGACTCAGACTTGTTAACTATTGTTTCATACTTTGTTAGCTACAACATAAAATCTTTGAATTTGGTACTACATGAGTTTTTACTACTGCCAACACAGAGAGTATTTACTACTGCTAACACAGAGATTTTGTATGCACTGCTACCTGATGAGTGCTTTCTTTGTAATATTTCACCTTGGCATGCATATTTTTATTCGGTTTGAACTCTGCATGACATTAAATAATTATTTTCAGTGTTTTTCTCAACTTGTTTTCACTGTCACTTGATATATACTTAGCTTGTACTTGAAGCTGTGGGTTAATGATGGTGATTTTGTTCTACTTGGATGCATTGGTACCCTATCATTGAGCGAACGGATGCAGCAGCGGCAAGAAGATCATGGCCATGCGCATCATCAAGCACGCCATGGAGATTATCCACCTCCTCACCGATGCTAACTCAATCCATATCATCGTCGACGCTATCATCCACAGGTATCTCTCTCGGTTCCCTTTATTATCTCCTCCCTTTGTGATGTTAGTATGCGTGCGCTGACTAGTTTTGTTAGATCTTGCCAGTAGAATGGATGGTCGTGTTAGTAGAATGGTATTTTGTTTTAGGCGCAATGTGTTGCAGTGAAGTTTTTTGCACGACCTGCACTTGAGCCATGCGTATTCATATTGTGTATCTGTTTTCTTGTATGAATGAGTATCTCATTTTAACTAGTTGGAGAACAAAAATCATGGTACTAGCTCAATTTGTGTTATCATTCTAAATAAATGTCCTTTTCTTGAATGGTCTTGAATGGTCTGTTCATAATATATTTGCCCCAGTTTTTCTGATTCTTCTCTGATTCATGTAATAGGGTGACAGAGGAAGCCATGTTGCCATTTTGTTTGTTCCCAGCCCTGACTATGGTCGTCCAGCGAGTCCGGCATATTGTTCATCTGACTATGGTCATCCAGCGAGTCCGGCATGTTGTTCATGACAGGAGCAGGTGCCTAGTTTGTGATCGCTATGGAAGGAGCTTGTAAAGCAGTACTGTATTACACTTGTAGAGCTCGTTACACTTGTAGAACTTGTAAAGTACTGTATTACACATGGTCATATGCACGGATAGAGCATGTTACTGTGATTGCCATTGTATTACGTGATCTGGTTGCTCTTATTTGAAGTATCATGTGTGTTTTTTGTCTCTGCCAATTTAAATATTGGTTGAAATATGAAGAATATGAGCCTGATAGATGGGACCCACTTACCAGAACATGACAAATGGGACCCAGTTACCAGAACCTGACAACTGGGACCCATCTGACTCATGGACCCATTTAATAAAAGAAGGAAAATGAAATTGTTTAGACAAAAAGGCCATGGCCCAACAATAAAAAAGGCTGCAATGTGGGCTTGGCCCATGAAGCCGACCAAAAATTCATAGAAAAAATATAAAAAGGCTGAATTGTTGGGCTTGGCCCAAGTAAAGCGTCGAACTGGACCGGGCTGATTCTAATCTACGACCAATTCATTTGGTCGCAATTTTGCCACGTCATCTTGCCACGTTGGATCTGACGTGGCCTGGGCAGACTGCCAGTGACCAAAACAATTGGTCGTAGAATCTACGACCTTTTATTTTGGTCGTAACCTTCTACGACCATATCACAAAGAAGGTCGTTAAGTTTCATTAAAGACGGCCAGCTTTTGACCAACTGTTTTTGGTCACAAAAAGGTCACAAATGGAAAACAATGACCATTCAGTGACCAATATTGATGGTCGCAAGTTAGCATATTTCTTGTAGTGATGGACTTCTTGGACAAGTTCGTGGTGGTATTCATTGATGATATCCTCATATATTCGAAAGGCGAAGAAGAACATAAACAACATCTCCGTGCTGTATTGGAGCGATTGCGAGCCCATCAACTTTACGCCAAATTTAGCAAATGTGAATTTTTACTTAAGGAAGTGGGATTCCTTGGGCACACTCTATCCGCACAAGGAGTGGACGTGGACCAAAGCAAAGTGACAGAAGTATTAAAATTGGAAGGCGCCCATTACAGTATCAGAAATCAGAAGTTTCTTGGGTCTGGCAAGCTATTACCATCGTTTCATTGAAGGCTTTTCAAAGATCGCTAAGCCAATGATGGAATTGCTCAAGAAGAATCAGAAGTTCATATGGACAGAAGCATGTGAGAACAGCTTCAATGAGCTAAAGACTCGTTTGACCACCGCTCCAGTGTTGACTCTACTAGACATCTACCGAAGCTTCGATATCTATTGCGATGCATCCAGGCGTGGCATTGGGTGCGTACTTATGCAAGATGGAAAGGTCGTGGCTTATGCATCCAGACAACTACGTCTGCACGAGGAGAACTATCCTACCCATGACCTGGAAATGACCGCGGTGGTGCATGCCTTAAAAATTTGGAGGCATTATATTATTGGAAAAAGATGTCAAATCTACACCGACCACAAGAGTCTCAAGTACATATTTACTCAACCGGACTTGAATCTTCGACAAAGAAGGTGGCTTGAATTGTCAAAGACTATGACCTTGGCATCAACTATCATCCGGGAAAAGCTAATGTGGTCTCTGACGCCCTCAGTCGCAAACCGGCCACAGCAAACTCACTAATCGAGTCCTTGCACCTAGCACTTCAAGAAGAGATAGCCCAGCTCAATATGGTCATTTATGATGCAACATGCTCGGTTACTTTGGAAATCACTCCCACATTGGAAGACGAGATCCGCAAGGCTCAAACTAAGGACCCATTTTTACTCAAAGTAATCGCCCAAGTGCGGGCAGAGGAGACACAAGATTTCCACATAGATGACCAAGGTACACTCCGATTTCGGAATAAAGTTTGTGTACCTACTCATGGGGATTTAAAGCAGTAGATATTTAAGGAAGCTCGTGAATATGCATACTCTATTCATCCTGAAGGCACTAAAATGTATCAAGATCTGAAGCAGACATTCTGGTGGTATGGCATGATGAAAGATATAGCATATTATGTAGCCTGTTGTGATATATGCAATAAGGTAAAAGCGGAACATCAGAAACCCGCCGGTCTACTACAGCCATTGCCAGTTCCACAATGGAAGTGGGATGATATTTGTATGGACTTCATTGTGGGACTGCCAAAGACACCACGAGGAAATAACGCAATATGGGTTGTGGTCGACATGCTTACGAAGGTGGCTCACTTTATTCCAATAAGGACCACCTACCATGCAGACCAACTCACTCAACTTTATATATCTAGGATTGTCAGTCTACATGGCGTGCCCAAGACTATCACTTCAGACCGAGGCTCTTTGTTTACCTCGACATTCTGGCTACAACTTCACCAAGCCTTGGGGACGGCTTTGAAGGACAGCACAACTTATCACCCACAGACAGATGGGCAGACAGAATGGGTAAATCAAATCTTGGAAGACATGCTTCAGGCATGCGCTCTTGCTTATGGACCAAAATGGGAGGATAGTCTGCCGTATGCTGCGTTCTCCTACAACAACGGCTATCAAACAAGCCTCAAGATGTCACCCTTTGAGGCTCTATACGGACGTAAATGTCGCACCCTTCTAAACTGGTCTCAGATCGGAGACAGCCGAAACTTCAGGACTGATTTAATGATGGAAGCAGAAAGACAAGTTAAAGAAATTCGAGACCGATTGCAAGTAGCCAAATCTCGTCAAAAGAGCTGCTATGATCCAAAGCATCGACAGATTAGTTTTGAACCAGGAGAATATGCCTATCTCCGAGTTACCCCTATGAAAGGGATTAAGAGATTTCATACCCAGGGAAAGCTTGCTCCTAGATACATCGGGCCATTCCCAGTCATGACCAGAGTTGGTAAAGTGGCCTATCAGTTAGAGTTACCTCCAGAGTTATCAGAAGTTCATGATGTCTTCCACGTGTCACGGCTACAGAAGTGCATCGCACCGCCCACAAAACAGACAGATATGGCAGAACTAGAGCTCGCTAAAGATTTAACCTATGAGGAGAAACCCTTGAGACTTCTGGATGAGATGGACAGAGTCACCCGCAGCAAAGCTATAAAGTTTTATAAGGTTCAATGGGAGCATCACACTGAGGATGAGGCCACCTGGGAAAGGACTGCATACCCATATTTGTTTCCTGAGCAACCAAATCTCGAGGATTTGTGACACCCTGGATTTTGCCTTTTCTTTTCTTATTTGGTTTTATTGAATATTTATTTTGCAAATGGGTTTTTCTACCAATTCATTTGGACTTGATACTTGGAAATATTTTTGACTTTCTTCCAAGTGAAGCCTATCATCTTGAAACCCTCCCAAAATCCCATCTCTCTCACTCCATGGCCAAGTCATACTTTTTAATTATGGCTTTATATTCATTTTCTCTCTGAAAATGGTCTTTTTCCCTCTGTGCCATGAAGCAACCCTCATTTTTATTGCTCAAAAAATTCCCAAATATTCTTTGGATCATGCCTCGCCTCCCGATGCAAAAATATGTCATGGTCCTTTGGAAATTTTCAGCTAGGAAAAATATTTTCATTTCTGGTCAAAAATGACAGTTTGTGAAGCAAGTGTATTTTTCCTTGATCCAATGGAGCTGAAATTTTTACCACTTCATTACATTCCTAAGTGATGCTTAACCACAAAAATTCAGCCTTATTCCCCAAGCCATTTGATCACAACTTCCTGTCCAAGATTCTGTACAGAAACTTTGCAGCAGGCTCTTGTCAAATCTGTTGGGCTAGGTGGCAAACCAAGAGCGCTGCGCAGCACTGCGTTGAAGGGACTTCATGTTGGACACGGTTTGCACTCTCCAAAAGTACCGCGTATGCCAGTGCACGCGGTGACCACGTGGGAGCGAGGTGTTCGACATGCATCGCTTGCGCTCTGGACGCCGGGACCCTCGGCAGCCGTCCAATCTCCCTCCTCGTGCCACCGCAGCGTGTCCTCGCCACTTAGCCACCTCTCCCTCATCCACCTGCCCCCTCCCTGCTCCTCTCCGACGGCGGCAGGCGGCACGCCAGATGCAGACACCGTGCATCCGGGTAGAACAGTGAGCGCTAGTGCGGCTCCTGCCCCGCTTAGTGCGCGACACTGTGCCGCGTGCACGCACAACCTCTCTGTGCTCCTCTACTTCTTCTCCAAGCCGTGCCCGAGCCTCTCTCCTCCTCACAACGCCGGCAGCTCCACCATGACGGAGCCCAGAGCACGGCCACCTCTGTGCCTATAAATAGACCACTCCCGAGCCGTTCTAGCCATCGCATTCTCTTCCACTGGCCACAAATCAATCACCAGGAAGCGGGGCAAGGCCAGGAGGGCCTCCTACCTCCGATCATCGCCGGAGTTGGCCGCGGATCCCTCTCGGCCGTCCACTCACTCCGGTCTCCCTCTTCTCCGACCACCACTCCAGGCGAGCTCGTGGCGACCTCCTGAGCGCGTGGGTGCCGCCAGCGGATCGAATCGTCGCCGAAATCAACTCCTCCGACGAGCTCCGCAGCCCGCCGTCTCTGGAGACGAAGCTAGCTTCGTCGTTCGTCCACCTCCGACCAAGCCACGGGTATGTGTGTGCTCCCCACGCTGCCCCAGATCCATCCCGACCATCGCCGGTGGCAGCCATGGCCTCCTCGCCGAAGAACCACCGGTGACAGAGCCGTCGTGCCCCTATTCCCTCTCTCTCTCTTTTAACCCTCATAGGGGGGCCCACCTGTCAGCCTGTCTCTCTCGCCCGAATCGTTTTTCTAGTGGAGGCGCCCTGGCAAAATACGCCTTCGACGTGGCCCTCTCTGGAATTTCTGTTTAATTCAATTAAATTCATATTTGACCAGAACTTTGACCAGCTATAAATCCTATTCTATAAGTCCAAATGAGTTGAAACCTTTTGCTACAGTTTTGTCTTGAGCTAAAGTTTCTATTTGCAAAGTTTGAGAATTTTCCTTGCTGTTTAGAATTTCTGGTGCAATAGAATGCTTTATGTGACATTTCCTTTTTGCATTTAAATTATTTTCAGAAGATCCTAGTTGTGTTGGAGAAGACCAGTAGTATTGTGACACTCCTCTGAACTAAGGCAATCCACAACATTCATATGCAAGGATGGCATTGCAATGAAAATGGTTTTATTTGAATTAAATTCATTATATGCATAATTAGTTAAATGATTTATCTTGTGAAACTTGATGCATTGGAATTATTCCTAGACTCATTTATGTGCAGTAGAGATCATGTTATATGCTATGATTTAGTATGATGCCTTAGTTATTTATATTCATGTTATCATGACCCCGTGCACCACATTGCATACTATGACTCGAATCATTTTCTTTCAAGTTTAACCTGATGATAATTCAACTTGAACAAGATGTTAATCGAGTCATGGTGCCACTGAATCGAGCTCACCAGTGCAGCCACATTTGCCTTATGGGGGCCCTAATGCGGTGTATTGTCATGCCTCTCGCCGGTGCCTCCAACTAGGGAAGGTTATGCGCTCGCGCTACCCTGGCCTGGTAGGCAGGCATAACCTTGTGTGCCCGAGTTGTACGGTACCGATGTCCCCATTTGGGACGAGTTTGTTTTGTTTGGCCACGACGGTGGCAGCCACGAGGTGGCAGATATCAAGAATTGGCATTAGGGCCACCGATGACATAGCCCAAAGGGGAGTTTGTCGGAGTGGCCGGGAGAGTGTCATGCAATAGATTGGTTTTGTGGGAATGTCGTTCGTCCACCCGAATGGGAGCACGAGGCCATGAGTTTCGTGGTGTGGGTACAGTGTACTAACCTCTGCAGAGTGTATAATCTGTCGATAGCCGTGTCCTCGGATATGGACATTGTTCGTAATAGGTCACACTGTGGGTCAACAAAAATGATAAACCTGCACACTAAGAACAACAAGATGGAACATGCAGAAGTGGTGATCGTGTGAGGATCACTATGGTTGGTATTGAAGTGATCGAGTGAGGATCACGATGGTAAGAAGTTGACGGTGGTTATGAGGTAACCCCGAGATGGTAAGTTGGTCCAAGGGACCATGGCAACAATCCACGTACACGTCATGTATGATACCATCATGTTCATGTTCATGCATTAACCTGTTAAATGCCTTGTTATTGTTTGTCATATTTGCTTTGTTTACTGTGAGCTTGTGAGTACATTCAAAGTACTCACCTGGCGTGTCAAGCCAGATGCAGGAGAAGCCATGCATGGAATTGATGTCGACCGGTTCGATGCGTCCTAGGCCATGTCCCAGCAGTGTCCTTGTGGAGTGGAGTCCCGCTACCTCGTGCGTTCCGCTGCTGAGTAGAAGTTTCCCTTATCGTTGAGGCCCCTGAGATGTCTACTAAATAATGTACATATGTTCAGCCGCACCATGTGTGCCGCTTGGCCTCGTTTGTTATGTAACATGTTAACCTTTGTATCCGCAAGAGATCAATAAAGCGGTTATTTTCTGTAGCAAGATGTTGTGTGTTGCCAGAAGACATGATCTCTGGGTTGGCAATGCAAGGTAAACCCATTGCTCTGAGCCGGGGAGCCACAAATATGAGTTGATCTATTGACTAGCCTGGCCTCGGTTTATATAATGCACTAGAGGCCTAGGATTTAGAGGAGTCCTCGTCTTGTGCGCCTAGTCTTGTGGAGTCTTCCTTGTATGCGTCATGGGCTGCCCGAAGTGGCCCATAAGTGAACCGCCATGGGGGTCCTCGGCCCGACCCACCTGGTCGGGAGATGACGTGGTGAGTACCCCCTAGTCCAGGACACCGTCAGTAGCCCCCTGAACCGGTCTTCAAGTTGGGGACACTCGGTTCTTCCGAACTGTTCTTCATCTTTGGCCGTCGGTCTTGAAAGCTGGTTCAACAAATATTCCCATCTTCGATCTTGAGGATCGCCGAGGTGTATCCGAAGAGTTTACCTGTCGGGCATCCGAGGAGTTTGTACGTCTGGTGTCTGAGGAACCTCTTTATATTCTTGGCCTTTATCAATGCCTTGTTATTTTTACGCCGCACCTCGGGTTCAAAGTTTTTCCCCATGCAGCGGTGTCCTCTTGCAACCGAGCTCGAACGCCGAACTGCATCCGAGGTGTCTTTTTGCAGCCGAGCTCTAACGCCGATCGGCATCTGAGGTGTCATAGATTACCTCGATCTGAAAAAAGTTTGAAGGATTTCAACCGAGCTTAATGCCGAAAAAGTCCTCTAGGGAGCCAGCCACTCGCATCCAAGCTTTTATGCCAGACTGCTTGTGAAGTGGTGCACCACCTCGGGCTTGGGCTGATTTTTTGCGGATTTTTTTTGATTGGTGCAATTTATTCTCTGCTGCGATATATAGCCAGTAGCCCTCAAGGTGTGTGTCGGCCAAAAATCCGAGATGCACCTGAAGGAAAACATAAAACCACTGATCCTAGTAGCCCCTGAGACTCAGGTTGATTCACGAAATTGGCTTGAGGATCAACTCCTAGCTTGGCAGCACAGTTAGGAATGGAAACGCGGTGTGCATAGTCCTCGAGACTCAGGTTGGGTGCGGTTGACCAACCTGAGGATCATAATCTCCTCGGAAACTGTTTTGCACTTTGTTAATTGTCTGCATTGAGTCGTCAATGCAGTAGCCCCCGAGCCACTGGTCGGATGGCAACACCAGATCAGGGGATCGATGTAACCCGTTAATGGCTTTTAAGTGAGAAGTGCGAAGCCCAGTAGCCCCTGAGCCTTAATTTGGGCAAGGGTGGCCAAATTAAGGATCGATGTCCGGAGTAAATTGATTTTAATCACAATTTATGTGTAATGATTCTATGTATCCAAGTACTTTACATCATTAACGCTCGGATCCGCATTGTACAAAACTTTGTTGACCGACCATCGGCTTCAACCTCCTCGGCCAGTAGCCAAGGAGTGTTTTCCTACTTTATAAAGCCTTTATAAAGGCAAAGATTTATGGAAAACAAGGCAATCCGGCCATACAGTTTTATAAACAAAGGTACGCGGAGAGATATGTTATATTACTATTTAACGTAAGAAACATCTTCTGGGAAAAATAGTTCCTTTTCCCAGGTTGTCATGTTGACCATGATCATGAAACCTCACCTCCTAGCAATGTGGGAGAAAAATATTGAGGATTTAGTTTGGGTAAAGTTCCCGAACTCTGTGGTCTTAATGAACCGAAATTTTCACTTCCGTCGTTGCAGACCAATTATATTCTTAAGATAGCTAGCTTTCGGCTTCACCTGTCTGAGGTACAAACCCGTATGACCCGGTAGTAACAATCGCAGAGGTGTTCCCTTTACCCCCTAGCCGAACAATTGGGAACATAGGGGGTAAGTACAGGAGCCAGGCGACCCAGCTTGGCCAAAATCTTAAGTCAAATTGATGCATATTTATGGCTTTTATAACGATGATTACGGAAGGCAGCGCTCGTATATTGAATACACACGCTGATGATATGTTGGGATCTCCAGGAGTCCCGATGTAACCGTGCCGAGGTGCCTCAAGGAGCCCTCGGTATGGTTTATTTTGACTCCCTTGCGACTGTTTACAATCTGAAAGTGGCCCATCGTCGGCTTCCACCCCTTTGTAGATGCTACGCAGGGTGTTTCCATACTAACGAGACAACCCTTAGTCGACGTCTCGGTGCCCGGAGGTGGTTGTGTTAGTGGAAACGAGGCAATCAGATATCCAGGCTTTATAACTTTCACTTAGTCATAGGAGCAAGTGGGGAGGCAAGTAACTAGACCCCGGTTAGTGTTTGGCATCGACGAGGTCAAGCCATTAACACTTCGGCCAATGTTACGAGAGGCCCATTGTTCAACACGGGGTAATCTCTATCGATCTATAGTTTGACACGGTCATCGGATCGCTGACCAGTTTACGCTCATTGTGACAGTCAGTTTTCGGCTTTTTCCACTGAGGTACTTGACCAGTTAAACAGGAAGTATGATTGCAGTGGTTCTCCCTTTACCCTTAGCCGAACAATCAGAAACGTAAGGAGTAAGCACAGGAGCCGGGCAACCCAACTATTGACCAAAGACACAATTCGAAACTGATGCATATAAAGCAATATCCGAGAATGTTTTAGCGAGGACTCCATGGAGTACCTTGGCTTTTGGTGGGTTCGGCTCTAGTAGCAGCCCCCCGTTAACATTTCCGATGCTTTAAAGGCATTGGTTAACATGCTCAGAGTTGATGACGCGGTCCGAGCTGCGACAAGACGAGGTCCCGGACCCCAAGCCGGTCCCAAGGTGGCCGAGCGAAGAGCTCGGCTTGATGAAGTGACGGTACAGCTCAGGCGATGTGGCGAGGTGAAGCCCCCAGTCCAGCCGAGGTGATGGAGCAGGTCGGCAGGGTGATGCCAAAGCCCTCGGAGTAGGTTGATGAAGTGATGGTGAGGCCCCCGGTCTAGCCGAGGTGACAGAGCTGGTCGGCGGGGCAACACCGGAGCCCCCACGTCAACCGATGTGTCGAAAATAGGTCGGCGATGTGGACGTTGGTTTGAAGAAACAATGGCGCAGTGATGCCGTCATAGGGCGGCTTGCCGCGGTGACGACGCGGTTTGGTCGATGTGGGAAGGACGACAATGTCGGATCGCCGAGGTGGCGACGCAAACCAGTCAACGTCGGTTTACCTGTGCACATAAAAGAGTGCAACCAAAAGTAATAACAAATAAAGATAATAATATATATATTTTTTAAAATTCTTCTACTTAATTAATTTAAGTGATGAAGTAAATAAGTAAAGAAATATGCCTGAGCGTCGAGGTCGGCCCGACGGAGTGGCCGCGTGGAGATGTCGGCACAGGGACGCGCGCCAAGGCGACGTCACAACTTCGTCGATGTAGACGACGACGTCGTCTTGCCAAGGTGGCGGCGTGGCATCGTCGAGGTCGATTATATAGATTGGCCGGCCGAGGTGACACCGAGAGGCTGGCCTAACCGACATCATGTACGAGTGTCGGTAGAATATCTCTACAAAAATAATGCAGTACAAACAAAACAAAAAATATTCGGTGTGTAATAATTTTACGTGCTAAATGAATAGCCAAGAAAAATGAAACATGTTTGACGACGGCGACCATAACATAAACAGAAGCGAATAAAAGAAGCTTTTTTTTAACACAGTACAGACGCAAGTGCTCATACATACGCGCATACACTCACCCCTATGAACGCACACACGCACACCCTATCCCTATGAGCACCTTCGAGAGACTGAGCCGGCATATCGTCTTGAAATTTACGAAGTCACCGTAGGCGCCTCGTCGTCGACGGGAACGTCTCCTCCCACTGAAAGCACATCGCCGGAAATCCTGAAATAAATCCAGGAATAATGCGAGCACCAGGACTTGAACCCTGGTGGGCTGGGGATACCACTGTCCCTCTAACCATCCAACCACAGGTTGGTTCGCGCGAGTAAAAGAAGCTGATATGTACTGTATCAACTAGTACCAAGAATTATTATTCATCAACAACGTGAAGTAGTAGTATTACGAGTTGAATAGCTAGTTTTATCAACTAAATCTTGGAGACCGTGCTGCAAAACTGATCATTGACTGCATTAGCACTTTGGCGTACAAAAGCAGCAAAAAGAAAAAAAACTACTACTACAAGTGAATGATAGCGGCCACCTTGCGTAGAATTAAAAAAGGAAAAAAAACATATAGAAGGAAAAAGACAAAAGGAAAGAAATCTCCCTGGATGGCCGCTGCCGTGCGGGAGCGTCCTTGGCTCTGCCTGGTACTAGCTTGTCCTTGGCCTATACTCCTCGGGACCGGCGCTGCGTACGACATCCGGAGCCAGCGCCCAATTGATCTCGGACGCGCTCATCGCTTCGATCGGACACCGCCGTTTACCGATCTCTGGACAGCAGTACAACACCCAATGCTACATACGAGCGCGCCACCGTAGCAAATTCTTTGGACCTCGATCTCAACTTAATCTGTGAACAAAATTTGCAAACCGGCAATAAAAAAATTCACACAAAAACTTGTGCAGAACAACTATGATTGAAAAAATATCACCTGATCATTGATTTCGATTCCATCGAACCGCGACGAACACCTAGCAGGCTCTCAATGAAAGCACCAATGTCGGTTCTAAATCCGGCATATCTCGTAGTAGGGGTCCTAAGTTAGGCGTCTTGGAGTGATGGTAACATGGACACAGGATTTTACCCAGGTTCGGGCTCTCTCAAAGAGATAATACCCTACATCCTGCTTTTGATTGTATTCATATGGGGTGTAGTACAGAGTATATGTATCTACCACGAGATTGTTCTAATGAATATGAGTTGATCTATTGAGTAGCCTGGCCTCAGTTTATATAATGCACCGGAGGCCTAGGATTTAGAGGAGTCCTCGTCTTGTGCGCCAAGTCTTGTGGAGTCTTCCTTTGTAACACCCTGATTTTTTGCCCTTTCTTTTTCTGTTGGATTTCTTCAAATTTTTATTTGAAGTTCTTTTTCCGTGGCTATGTGGTCTTAAAACCTGGGGAGATCATCTCTTCTTCTTCTCCCAAGTGGCTTGTCATTCTCAAATCCATCCCAAGACCATGTCATTTCCATCTTAGCCCAACCCTAATTTTTATTTCTTGGGAATATTCCTTTTTCCATTAAAGGAATAACCCTGTTTGCCCTAGGTTGTGAAGCAACATATATTTCTGTCTTTCCTAAAATTCCCAAAAAATTCTCATAAATTCTTGGGATCATATCTTCCACTAATATGCCAAAACCCATCCTTGCCTAGTTCAAAAATAATTCAGGAATATTCTTTTCCTATTCTGTCCAGTATGGCACTTTGTGAAGGAAGTGCTATTTATCTTTTCTTGATTGCTCTCAAAATTTTTGGGCACTCTTTCCTATCCAAATTATTGCCACATGCCAAAATTGAACTCCATTTGCCTAGTAAATCTTCCTAAACAAATTTCCAAAGTTTTTGACTAGAGAGAAGCTTTGTGAAGGAAGTACTAGCTAGGCTAATCCAAATGAGTTGAAATTTTGGTAGATCATTCATATGATCAAATCATTACTATCCACCAAATTTCATCTCCATCCAACAAACTAGGTGAGCACACCTTCAAATCTTGGTTTGTGGTCACAATTTCATTTTGTGAAGCAACTATATTTTATATTGCTTCATAAAATCTGAAATTAATCCAGGACCTAAATATCCCTATATCCTTTGAGAATGCCAAGATTCACATCATTTTGTCAAGCCATTTTCTCCACAAATTCCCCCAAGTTTCTGTCCAGAGAAGAGCATTGTGAAGGAAGTACCATTTTTATTCATCCAAATGGTATGAAATTTTTATGGTGCCTTCATATGCCCAAATGATCATACTCCACCAATTTTCAGCCCAATCCAATCATCTAGGTGAGTGCTACTTCATGATCTAGTTTCTGGACCAGTTTTTGCTGTTGTGAAGCAACTATGATAAATCTTGGCCCAAATCCTTTCATAATCCATAGGATCATAGTCCTTCCTACCCTAAACCTCTGTGACATCCTGGTTAGCTCTTATCTCATCCCATTTAACCACAGTTTCATGCTCCAGTTTGCTACAGCAAACTTCAGTCGATCACTCCCATCAGCACAGAAGTGATTTAGCTTAACCAAGACCATAGTGCTTCTCTAGCAAGTAGGGTCCACACGTGAGACATCCTGTTGCTGGCCAGAACGCACCGCGTGCGACTGTGCACGCGGTGACCACGCGGCCGGGCTTGCCAAAAGCGTGCTCTGGACTTTGGGCCCCTCGGCCGCTGCCCAAATGCCGCCCTCGCGCCACCGCGGCATGTCCACTGCGTTGCCCTCACTCTCCTGCGTCCACGCGTCCCCTCTGGACCCCTCTCCCCTTCCTCTTTCTTCTCCGGCGAGCCACGCCGCCCCGCGTGCCCGTGGCCCTCGTCGCCTTGCGTTTTTGCTTTGGTTAAAGCGTATTTTCCTAAAAGGCGCTTTTCGTTTAACCAGCTGGCCGAAACTGTTAAATAGCGGACGTTCGTCCATTAAGGCTAGAAATGAACAGTTTTTATTTAATTTTCTGCCTAACGAACGAACGGCCGTATCTCCACGACCGTGACTCCGAATCAGGTGATTCCAAAGCCCACGATCTCAGTTCGTCGAGCCCGTTCTGTTGGCAACATTTTCACCATGTTGTAACATTCTAAAAATGACCATTTTACCCCTGCCCTTATTCAGCCCCCTCCGAGAGGGAACCGTTTCCGGCAAAAAAAATCCGCGAGCGTCTCGCACTTCTTCCCGGTGGTTCCTCCATCCCCAGGCAAGCCATGACAGCCACTTGCATGATGGCCTTGCAGTAGCCATGGTTTCCACTTGAATATTTAAATAATTGTTTACTCATTTAATTATTTTGTGAAGGATATATGCTTGTGAATCCATGCTCGTTCTTTTGCCATGTTCATTTGCACCTAATAAGTTAAATGATTATTTGCTAGTATTATTTTATCATGTTAGTTCTTGGATTTATTTTCGATGCTAGTGATCATGTTATGCTCACATGAGTAGTTACGGTTTGATATGGAAATACTTGTGATATTCATGATCATCGTTATGCCATGCTCATCTGCATCCCGTAGACTAAATGAGTTATCATTGTTGATGTTAGGTTGTTAAAAGGTTATGTTGCCCATCCATGGTTACACTGATATCATACTCATATGCATTGTTATTTCATTATGTTATTATGACTCAGCTCATCACCATTCAAGTTGAACCTGACATTAATCGAACTTGAACATATCTGTTGGCTGAGTCATGGTGCCACCGAATCGAGCTCACCAGTGCAGCCACACTTGCCTGGATGGGGAGGCCCTAATGCGGTCTATTGTCATGCCTGTCGCCGGTGCCTCCTACTAGGGAAGGTTATGTGCGCGTGCTACCCTGATCAGGTAGGCGGCCATAAGCCTTGTGTGCCCGAGTTGTATGGTATACCGGTGTCCCCGTTTGGACGATGTTTTGTTTTGGCCACGACGGTGGCGGCCACAAAGGTGGCGGATGTCACGAGTTGGCATCGGGGCCACCCAGGACATAGCCCAAAGGGGAGTTTCTCGGAGTGGCCGGGAGAGTGTCATGCAATAGATTGGTTTTGTCGGAATGTCATTGGTCCACCCGAATGGGAGCACGAGGCCATGATTTCCGTGGTGTGGGTATAGTGTATTAACCTCTGCAGAGTGTATAATCTATCGATAGCCGCGTCCTCGGTCATGGACATAGTTCGTAGTAGGTCACACTGTGGGTCAACAGAAATAATAATCTGGATAATTAACAACCCCGGTTCCCTAAGGAAAGAAGTTGGTTGATCTTTATGTGGTCGTGCGATGATCACAGGTAGAGATCAAGCTCCGTGTGGTCATGTGATGATCATGATGGTATAGTTGATACCGAGCTTGGTTGATCCTGAGGTGATCGTGTGATGATCACGATGGTAAGTTTGGTACATATGGTGTTTATGAGATAACTTCCGAAAAAAGTAAGTTGGTCCAAGGGACCTTAAACGTCGACCCCCTGGCATGCTAGTGCTAGTATCATCATGTTCATATCATGAATTATATGTACCTGCCATGCTCATGTTGTTCTAGTAGTATTGTGTTCATCATTGATGATTAACCTGTAAATGCCATGCTGTTGTTTGTCTTGATTGCTTTGGTTGCTATGAGCTTGCGAGTACATTCAAAGTACTCACCTGGCGTATCATGCCAGATTGCAGGTGATGCCATGATTGATTGTTTGTCGAGGATCCCGAGGTTGCGCTCTAGGATGCGTCCCAGCCAGAGTCCCTGCGGAGTGGAGTCCATCGCCGTCGTCGTTGTTCTGCTGCTAAAAGCTTTTCCGCTACGAGATGTTCCGCTGCTAGCATAGAGCTATCAGAGCAGGCGCAGTGTCGCCGTGCCGAAGTAATCACTACAGGAATCAGGCAGTTTGCCGTCTGCCATGGCAGACGGCAAAGGAATGTCTGGCGGACGGCAAAGCCCTTTGCCGTCAGCCAGCAGACGGCCCCATGTCCGGCTGAATGAACTACGGCAAAGGGCTGCTTTGCCGTCTGCTTAAATAAAGCGGACGGCAAAGAAGTTTGCCATCAGCCATACTAAGAAAGCAGACGGCAAAGGCCTTGGATGGTAGAGGGATAGGGTTAGGCCCGTTAGGTGGCTAACGGCGTACTTTGCCGTCCGCCAGCAGACGGCAAAGGCGCAATGTTCTTTGCCATCTGCCAGCTGACGTCAGCTGACATCACGCGTCAGCTGGGGCCAACGCATGCCCTTTGCCATCTGCCAGCAGACGGCAAAGCACACCAGCCTTTGCCGTCTGCTGGCAGACGGCAAAGTGCCCAAATAGGCCAGCCCAGGTACCCCCCAGGTTGCACAGGTAGCTGCCACCTGGCAGCGTTGCCGTCCGCTGGCAGACGGCAAAGCTCTTTGCCGTCTGCTGGCAAACGGCAAAGTGCCTGTATTGCCCCTGTTAATTCTGTTTTTTCTTAAATTCAATCAATTTCACAGATATATATATATATATATATTCATTTGAAAATACTTTCAACAAGCATACATATCCCTACCATATGGATATGATCATCCAACACATATATATACCAAATCAAAAGTCCATATCCAACATATATATAGCCAACATATCCAACAATTAAGCAAGAAGTCCATATACAATGGTTTCATCCATACATACATATATAGGTAGCAAGTTTCACATTGTTCATCCTACAAAATCAAAACAAAAAGGAAGGACAAGGAGAAGAGTAGACTCCATCAACGCAAGCTTCCGTGATCTGAAGCAAATTTGCAAAATGGGAAAGAAGAAAGTTAGAAGAAGAATAGAAGAAGAAGAAGAAGAAGAAGAAGAAGACTAGAAGAAGAAGAAGAAGGAGAAAAAGAAGAAGAAGAAGAAGAATTTTTCTTCTCTTTCTTTTTCTCCTCTTCTTTTTCTTCTTCTTATTGCTTACTTGTGTCATTTTAGAGCTAACCTAGGTAAATAGGTCATTTTGGAGCTAAGTAAGGTTATTATGTCATTTTCGAGGAAAATAAGCTAAGTATATGACATTTTGGAGGTAACCAAGGTTATTATGCCATTTTTGACCTAAGTATGCTAAGTATGTCATAAATGAACTAAATAAGCTAAGTATAGGTCATTATTGAGCTAACCTAGGTAATTATGCCATTTTGGAGCTAACTAAGCATATTAAGTCATTTTGGAGGAAAAAATGCTAAGTGTAGGTCATTTTAGAGCTAACCTAGGTAAATAGGTCATTTTGGAGCTAAACCAAGGTTATTATGCCATTTTTTTACCTAAGTAAGCTAATTATGTCATAAATGAACTAGCTAAGCTAAGTATAGGTCATTATTGAGCTATCTTAGGTAGTTATGCCATTTCTTAGCTAACTAAGCATATTAAGTCATTTTGGAGGAAAAAATGCTAAGTATAGGTCATTTTAGGGTTATCTTAGGTAAAATAGGTCATTTTGGAGCTAAGTAAGGTTATTATGTCATTTTCGAGGAAAATAAGCTAAGTATATGACATTTTGGAGCTAAACCAAGGTTATTATGCCATTTTTTTACCTAAGTAAGCTAATTATGTCATAAATGAACTAGCTAAGCTAAGTATAGGTCATTTGAGAGCTAACCTAGGTAAAATAGGTCATTTTGGAGCTAAGTAAGGTTATTATGTCATTTTCGAGGAAAATAAGCTAAGTATATGACATTTTGGAGCTAAACCAAGGTTATTATGCCATTTTTGACCTAAGTAAGCAAATTATGTCATAAATGAACTAGCTAAGCTAAGTATAGGTCATTTTTGAGCTAGCCTAGGTAGTTATGCCATTTTTGAGCTAACTAAGCATATTAAGTCATTTTGGAGGAAAAAATGCTAAGTGTAGGTCATTTTAGAGCTATCCTAGGTAAAATAGGTCATTTTGGAGCTAAGTAAGGTTATTATGTCATTTTCGAGGAAAATAAGCTAAGTATATGACATTTTGGAGCTAAACCAAGTTCATTATGCCATTTTTAACCTAAGTAAGCTAATTATGTCATAAATGAACTAATTAAGCTAAGTATAGGTCATTATTGAGCTAGCCTAGGTAAAATAGGTCATTTTGGAGCTAAGTAAGGTTATTATGTCATTTTCGAGGAAAATAAGCTAACTATATGACATTTTGGAGCTAAATAGGTCATTTCTTAAGCTAAGTATGCATTTGTTAAGCAAAACACAAGGGAAAACGTACCGTCATCACGGAGGTGAAGGATCGGTCGCGCCAGTGGCAGACGCAGAAGGATCGGTCGATGCTTGTCGGGAGTTACGCTACACCAAAGATCATTCGCAATGTCTCGTTAGCATGATGCAACTCAAATGTGAAGACTAGTAACTAATGACCATTCAAATGAAACTCACCGCGCCCGCCGGAGCAATGACTGGCATCGGCGGAGGGATCTGACCGTTGCTCTGGCACATGGTCTGCACATTTGGTTTTCACGAGTCAGTCATATTAGTTAGTAATGAAACGAACATTACGTGCATGATTTGGCTAATATGCAGAAGAAACTTACCACGAAGAGCTCGTATAAGGCCCGGTTAGACGCGTCGTTCCGGTTCCTCTCCTCCTCCAACAGCGTAGCAGTCCTCTCCTCCAACTCCCTCTCCTTCTCCGCCGCCTGCCTCTTTGCCTCCACCAGAAGCTCCTGGGTCTTCGCTCTCTCTTTCTCAAGAGCAGCCTGCAACACCACTCCTCGTTAGCATTGTAATCATCGACGGCCGCACACACAATGTAATGGAGGAAAGGTATCTGAGTCCGTATAACTAACCTCGATTTGGAGCTCCACTGGCCGTGGACGAGGCCTTATCGCAGGATCGGAGCTCGTCTGGCGCTCCTTGATCTCCGGGAGAGTGCTAGGACAACGTATCAGTCCATCCCCAATGGCTATCAAGCCATGGGGCCTCCCGCCACCAGATATCATCATCAGCTCTGGATCAAGAGGTTGCCGGCTCGGGTTAAAGTCATCCCCTTTCCTCGCCTTCCCCTCGTCTCTGTACCTCACGAGCTTGTTGTGGGAGGAGATGTTGGTGAAGCTCTCTGGATGATCAAGGTCAGACTCAGAGAATGCCTTGGCCTTCTTGTACTTTGCAGTATGGGCCATGGCATAGAGGTCGAACACCTCTGGCACCTCCGTCTTGTTGTGTCGTGCCTAAAAGATAGGAACAAAGTATTAGTTAAGGGCTCAAGCTAGCATGAAGAATGAAATTGCATGAATCATGAAGCAAACCACATACCCAGTTATTCCCGAACTCATATAGGTTGGCGCTCCCTTGATGGTGTGGCACACCAACCATTTTGGCACGCCGCTCCTTGGCATTCTTGTGGACGGCTAGCCATTGGGGAGAGCACCACTCATCCACCAACGCCTCCCAACAGTCCATCCTATCCACACACCATCTCGGGGGCACCTAAGTTAGTCAAGAGAAATTTCAGCGCTACGCCTATGAATCAAATCAAGGAAACTAAGTACAAGGCCTTAATAATAGGTATTTACCTTCATGTACTTCTCCTTACTTAGAAACTTGCCGCGGCACTTCGTCTTGGACCTCTTAATACCATTTGAGGCGTAGTAGTCTCGAACAGCCTGCACCCGAGCCTCGTGTCGTAAGTTCTGAAGTAGGCGCCTGCACTCGGCTTCGATAACCATAACCGCGGCCTCCTCCTCTCCCTCAAGACACCTGTAGAAGGTCTGCAATCAAAGAAGACAACACTGATTAGTACAATAACTCGGTACTGTTGATTTTTAATTCTGTAAAGGAGAAATTACCCAAAACGTCTGGATCACCATCTCGGCCCTCGTGCGGCACAAGACACCGTCGATCCTCTCCTGCGGTGGGGCCGGGGCAGCCAAGTACAGCTCCCAGCTCAGTCCGAGCTGTCGAACCTGACCCTCACCGGGCAACGTGACCCACCCCGGGAAGTTCTGCCGGCAAAGCACACCAAGGACGGAGTTGGGCTTGCGGATACCAGGGCCGTGCATCCAACCCCTGTAGTATGACAAGGCCAACGCATTAGATTTTCAAGAAACGTGAAGGCAAAAGGTTAAAAAAGAGTAAATGCACTTACTTCTCCCCATTAGGCGCAATCAACGACCTCTGCTCGCGGGTCGCCGGCACGGGAACCTTCCATGCACACACCAGCCAACGAATAGCGCATACGCCGGCAAGTCATGCATCGAGTACATGTACCAGACACGCATTATGAAGTTTCTTTTGTAGCGGCGTCGTATGTCTTGATCCCATTATCCCAAGCTTCTTGCAATTCATCCTTAAGCGGCTGCATGTACACATTCATACTCTTCCCCGGATAGTTGGGCCCTGGAATTATCAACGTTAGGAAAATGTTCTTTCTCTGCATAATCTGTCCGGGGGGGAGATTGAGTGGAATGACAAATACAGGCCAACAACTGTATTGGGTTGCCGTCATACCAAATGGATTGAACCCATCTGTGCCGATGCAGACTCGAGGATGCCTTGGATTTGCCGCTTTATCATGATGTATTGCATCGAAGTGCTTCCACGCAAAAGCATCCGATGTGTGTACCAACATCTGATTCCCATCTGCATCTAGTTCGGTTCTTTTGCCCAATTTGTGCCATGTCATCTGTCTGGCTATCTCTTGAACCATGAAAAGACGTTGAAGTCTTGGTATGATTGGCATATACCGAAGAACATTAACTGGGATTTTTGTCTGACTCTTCTCACCCATACCGTTGTCTACCACAACATACCTGGAAGACTTGCAAATGGGACAATATTTCAAGTCCGCATACTCAAGCCTAAATAAGGCACATCCATTCTCACAGGCATCTATCTTCTCATAGGGCATCTTAAGTACACGGAGGATTTTGTCCGACTGGTACAGGTTTGCAGGCATTACATGGCCTTTGGGTAGAAAGCGTCCAAATAGTGTCATCATCGCGTCGTATTATTCTCTGCCCAAGTTGAATTGAGCCTTCAGAGCCATTACTTGTGCGATGGCATCCAGCTGACAAAGCTCAGTGTGCTCGTGGAGAGGACGTTTTGAAGACTCCAACATATCATTGAAGGCCTTTGTAGATTCCCCCATCTCATCGTCCGAATCCCGAGCATCATCAAAGTCTTCCACCATGTCTTCGATCCCGGTACCATGCTCTTCGGTGCGACGAAGGCCCACCTCAGCTCTGGCACGTTGGGCAGACTCACCATGAAATGTCCAGACTGTATAAGCAGGCGTAAAACCCCACTTCTGCAGGTGTTTACTCATTTCAAGCTCTGTCCTCTTATAATAGTTGTCGCACCGGACACAGGGGCACCAGGTTTTTCTCTGGCCATTTGCAAATGCGGCTCTCACAAACCCCTTGGTTTTTGTCTTCCATTCATCGGTCATGTCTTTCTGACTAGTGTGACCGGTGTACATCCACGCACGATCACTCATCTTGCCTAGCTACTGGACACACAAGAAATATATACATAATTCAGCAAACCATATTCATCAGTTAATGGAGTTTGTCAGTTTTATTACGTCCATGCAACCTAGACGCTAATAGGTAAATATAGGTCCTAATCCCACCCGAGTATGTGTAGATTGGGTTCGTTTTCCCATGCTCTGCTCCAGATCCGACGCAAAATTTCGGCAGCACCTCCCCGCTGTTCTCCTGATACACGTCTCGGCAATAAGCAGAGAGGATGTGTACCCGGAGAACAACAGGGAGGCACTGACGAAATTCTGCATCGGATCCGGAGCAGAGCATATGGGAAAACGAACCCAATCTACACATACTCGGGCTGTCCATGGATAACGTTGGACAATTCGAAAGAATCACGGTTATAAATATGCAAATGCATGCATATTTATAGATGTAACCCTTTTGAATGGGAGACGAATAGTGGTCACGCATACTGATGATTGAAGACACCTATAGCTAGCAAGTTTCATCGGCATGAAGACCGGAATAGAGCAAATGAAGGGGGGAGGAGGAGATGTCATTTGTGCTCACCCACGAACGCAGGGGCGGAGCTCCTCGAACGCATGGGGAGGTCGTTGAACACCAGACCCTCGCAGCGACGAAACAACTGCACATTTAAATCCACCCGATCAACACAAATATATATGATGTTTTTCATAACAAAATCAGAAAATATATGACCTAACTCATAATTCACAAATATATGACGGGGTTTCGGGTCGGGGTGTCATGGTGTCGGAGTGTCGGGTCGGGGTGTCGGGGTGTCGTGTCTTGGTGTCGGGGTGTCAGGGTGTCGTGTCGGGGTGTCGAGGTGTCGTGTCGGGCTGTCGGGGTGTCGGGGTGTCGTGCTGTCGGGTCGTGGTGTCGGGGTCTTTTTTTTTCTCTTTTTCCTTTTCTTCTTCCTCCTCTTCTTCCTTTTCTTCATTTTCTTCTTCTTCTTCTTCTTCTTCTTCTTCTTCCTTTCCTTTTTGCTCTTCTTCTTCTCCTCCTCTCCTCTTTTTTCTTCTTCTTCTTCTTCTTCTTCTTCTTATTCTTCTTTTTTCTTCTCCTCCTCCTCTTCTTCTTCTTCTTCCTTTCCTTTTTCCTCTTCTTCTTCTCCTCCTCTCCTCTTTTCTTCTTCTTCTTCTTCTTCTTCTTCCTTTCTTTTCCTTTTTCCTCTTCTTGTACTTCTCCTTCTTTTCTTCTTCTTCTTCTTCTTCTTCTTATTTTCTTCTTCTCCTCCTCCTCTTCTTCTTCTTATTCTTCTTCTTTTCTTCTCCTCCCCCTCTTTTTCTTCTTCTTCTTCTTCTTCCTTTCTTTTCCTTTTTCCTCTTCTTCTACTTCTCCTTCTTTTCTTCTTTTTTTTCATCTTTCTAACCTAACCTAGCACTAACATAACCTAGCACTAACCTAACCTAGAACTAACCTAATTTAACAGTACCAATTAACAGTAGCAAAAAAAAAAGAAAAGAAAAAAGAAGATGAATGCTCACCTAAAAAAAACCTAATTGATGCAAAAAAAACAAAAAAAACAGAGGGGGTGGGGGTGGGGCAGGGGGCTCACCGGAGGGGGGGTCGAGGCAGAGGACGGAGCGGCGGCGTCGGGGCAGCGCAGAGGACGGCGGCGTCGGGGCAGAGGGAGGGCGGCGGCGTCGAGCTCGGGGTAGAGGGCCGGGGCGGCCGCAGCGTCGTGGCCGGCGGGCGCCGGGGGCGGTGGGGGTCGGGGGCGGCGGCCGGTGCGGTGGGGGTCAGGGGCGGCGGGTGCGGGGAACGGGGGAGAGAGAGAAGAAGAGAGAGGAGTGGGAGGTGGGGGTGGCCGTTAGGGCCGTTAGAAGGGTTTTTGTTTGCCGTCTGCTAGCGGACGGCAAAGAAACTTTGCCGTCAGCTAGCAGACGGCAAAGAGGGAATCTCCATGCGCTGGCCTCCAGTGGGCCCCACCCACCTCTTTGCCGTCTGCTAGCGGACGTGAAAGATTCTTTGCCGTCCGCTAGTAGACGGCAAAGAACTGGCTGATGGCAAACATTATCTTTGCCATCAGCCAGTTCTTTGCCATCTGTTTTTTGTAGGCGGACGGCAAAGACCTTCTTTGCCGTCAGCTAGCAGACGGCAAAGAACTGGCTGATGGCAAATTCCCTGATTCCAGTAGTGAATCCTTTGTAATATCGAACCCTTGTACCCGTATTATTTGTAATAAAGAGCTGATTTGTTCTATGCCAAGCAGTGCCGTATTCCAGAAGACTTGATCTCTGGGTTGGAATACGGGGTGTTCCAGTCTCTCTGAGCCGGGGTGCCACAGCGCTTGGTATCAGAGCAGGTCTGGCTATAGGACACCCTAGTCAGCGCGAGCGTTAGAAACCGGTAGTATAGAGTCTAGTCGGTTTGCTGCATTTGGTTGTTGCATTTGTTTGCTGCATAGCATGCATATAGACTTATTATATTGTCGCTAACGATCTTATCTTGTGAGTGTAGGTGGCATTGGTTTCTATCCACTACCTGCACCCTCCAGCTTTGCATACTTGCTCTTTGGTGTTTGGTGACATCTTTGTCCCAGCGGAGTGATGCTAAGGTACCTTGTGGTGTCAGTCACTTGCAGGATTGATGCACAGGTATCGCACCAATATATTCTCCTCAGCCACACCTATGGCTTTGGCGATAGACATGCTTCTATCCCGGATCTTGTCATCCAACCCGCCGCTTTGGCAACCCTTACTGGTCTTTGTTACCAGAAAAGGGCAATGTCAGCAAGACCCTGCTTACCACCGCTATCCTACCCTATCACCCATTCCCTGGACGAGTACGGTTCCCTTTCGTCCGCTTGATGATGATGTGGCCGTGACATCCGTGTCTCGCTACATGATTACCGAGTCCGTCCTCACCGCTAAGCCCGTCCAGATGCAACTTGTGCTGAGCCAGCGCTTGGTGTAGCTCTGTTTACACCAACCCCTCCACACGCTGATCCATTCTCGTGCACACCGCCACAGCATATTAGCTCGTAGTACCGGAATTTCCACAAGAATTGTGTGATTAAGTAGGCATGCATAGTGTCGGGGGGATGACCCCCGGGTAGGCAAGCGAACCCGGAGCCCCTTTTCAAAAAACATCGGGGCAGCCCGTGCCCCTCCCCGCCGGCTGGCGAACCGACCAGCATCTCAGTGCTGGCCGGCTAGGCCCGGCCCCGGGCCGGGTCCGGCTGGCCGCTAGCCGGCTGGCGATAGGTCGGCGGCCGTCCCATCGCGTCCGGCGACAAGACAGCCCCCCACGAGGGAAGAACATGGCTACAGTGCAGTCCGTCTCGGGAGGGCGCGTCGGCAAAGCTGCCAACCCTGTTGACGCGACGGCCGTTGTCAGCACTAGCGCGCCGGTGCAGCCCCCCGCGAAGCTGCCTCCTCCGGCACGCCTCTGCAGAGCGCTCACGCGCCGTCTACTCCTACACGCATCGGCAGAAGCGCGCACGCGCCGACCACTCCTGTACGCCTTTGCAGGAGCGCGCACGCAGCTTCCACTCCGTGACGCTCGAAGCGACGGGCCACAGTGTCGCGCCGCCCTCGGGCGCCGCAGCCGGCGGGGCCCAGCAGCCGGCGGGCCCACGGCCGGCTCCAGACGCCGACGCCCGGGTCCCGGCACGCGTAGTTTACCCATGTAACCCTAGGGGGTCGGCCTATAAGACCCCCCAGGAGGCCTCCATGCAGTGGGGTTCGCATTCTAGTTGGCTACTTGGTTCACTCCTTCTTCTCCGACGCACACACACACGCGGGAGAGGCCGAACGGAGACCTAGCTCCTTCTGCCTCCTCCACTCAAACAGCTCGAGGAGCACCATTGTAACCATTGTGGCCTCTGAGCCTATCAACCCACTCGGCAGGACTAGGGGAGTTACCTCTCCGGAGGGCCCCGAACCTGGGTACGCCTTGTGTCTCTCGCATGCGCGTGCCAACCTCGCTTTCGGAACCCACTGGCGTCCTCACGCAGCCCCCCACTCTTAGCCATCTCATGGCATCTGCCGTGATTTCACCACGATAGTTGGCGCCCACCATGGGGCTGCTCGTGGCGTCGACCGGAGTCATGTTCTGGACGAGGCCCTTCACCGGCTCCAGCGAGCGCATCACGCACGGTTTGGTCCGTGCGCCTCGCACGGCCAACCCGGCCGGCTGCGGCGCCGTATCGGATGCGAACGCCGCCTGCCCCGCAGGCTGCCTCGTCGTCCCCTTCGGCACGCTGCGCGTCTTCATCGCGCTCATCCCCGATGTGTTTCCCAGCAAGGTACACAGCTTCACCGATTCGCCCGTCCCCGTTGGCTGCGGAGGTGTTGACCATCGGCACCAGTTCCGGCTCCCCGCGCGCCAAGGAGAAGGCTGCCGTGGCCGCCGATGCCGCGGCTGCGGCCCCTCATCGCCGCGCCGACCCGCTCCACGAGGCGATCCGGAGCCTGCGGGCCCCCATCACGCCCGACGCTGACGCGGCGGCAGCAGCGGCTCGGCTCAACGAGGACCGTGAGCATCTGCTGGTCGAGGCCACGGAGCTCGCGGCAACGCGGCGCCGGCTGGAGTCCTTCCAGCGAGAGTACGACAGCGTCCACGGCTTCACGCCGGCCGCTGCTGAGCCCAGCCGGATCGCGGAGGTGCGTGTCCATGGAGGCGCGATCGGCCGCGCGCTAGGCGCAGGCCGGCCTGTCTACGACACCCCCGTCAAGAACATGCGCGCGGCGCAGGCGGCCATGGCGGATCTCGAGTTCCTGGAGGGCGTTGAGCTGCTGCAGCAGCAGCAGTGCATCCGCGACCTCATCACCGCGGCGAACGAGCAGCAGCAGCGTTTCGACCCGGCCCAGCCATCCGCCTCCACCTCAGGCAAAACTAGAAACCCGGAGAGGGCTCTTCGGGACACGCAGCAGGCGTCTTCCCCTGCTGGCTCGACGAGTCGCAGCTCTGGCCGGCACCGGGCAAGCCGGAGCCGGCACAACCGCGTCGCGGCCACTGGCGACGACATTGCCAACAAGACTGCCAGTGACAGTCGTGCCTAGCAGCCGGAACTTCCTCTCCCGCCGCCTCGACAACCCCGTCCGGCTTGCGCCGGCGCCGTGCCGCGCGGCCCCGTCGCAAGCCGGCTGGGCCCCCGCGAGCCCTACGACGAATCCGACGCCCGCCACTGCATCGACCGGCTGGCATGGTCCACACTTCTCGAGGAGGAGAGCTCTGTCGGCCCAACGTGCTTCGGCCCCCGCATCCGCGAGGAGCCCTTCCCCAAAGGCCTCTCGCTGCCCCGCGACTCCCCAAAGAACAGCGGCGTCTCCAAGCCGGAGGACTGGCTAACCGACTACACCACGGCTGTCGGCATCGCCGGCGGGAACCGGCGCGTGGCGGTTCGCTACGTTCCCCTCATGCTGCTCGGCTCGGCCCGGACATGGCTTAACAGCCTAGGGGCCGGCAGCGTCAATTTCTGGCTGGACCTCAAAGATGTATTCGTGCGCAACTTCACCAGCACGTACACGCGTCCTGGTCGACCTCGCCAGCTCTCCATCTGCGTTCAGAACCCGGGCGAGCCCCTCCGCGACTTCCTCACGCGGTGGACCGAGCTGCGCAACTCCTGCGAAGGCGTCCACGAGGTGCAAGCCATCCAGTATTTCGTCGACGGGTGCCGAGACGGCACCCTGCTCAAGCACCGTCTGATGTGCGACGAACCGGACACCCTGGCGGAGCTCATGGTGGTGGCGGACAAGTACGCCACGGCCGACTCCGCGATGCGTATAAAAATCACAGTCGACGCGGATGGCAAGCCGGTCTCGGTCCAGCCGGCCGCCCCGACGCCGGCTGGCGAAACCAGCCAGCGCCGGCAAGACAACCACAACAACAACAAGAGGAAGGCCGAGCAGCCGGCTCCTCGCTAAAGTAACCAGCAAGTAGCCGCGGTGGAAGGGGAGCGGCAGGCTGAACGAGGCGCCGGCCAGCGCCCGCGCACCGGCAAGGCCGCCTGGCAGCCCAAGCTGTCTTTCGAGCAGATGCTCGACGCCCCCTGCAAGAACCACAGCGGCGCGAACCGTCGACGCACACGCTCCGGCAGTGCAGCTTCACCCAGCGTCTGTTGAAGGGCAACCTTCCACCCCCGCCACCCGGAGCCGGCCCGCAGCAGCCGCCGCTTCCGCCTCCCCAGCCGCCTCCGGCAGCTGGCGCCCTCGCCAACGACCCCTATCCGCAGCAGGACGCGGCCTATGTCGTCTTCACCAGCGAAGGCGACGACAAGCACTGCAAGCGCAAGTACCAGCACGAGGTGAACGCCGTCGTCCCCCCGGTCCCCCAGTACATGCACTGGTCCGACCGTCCCGTCAATTGGACCCGGGAGGATCACCCTTCCGTGATGCCCACGCCAGGTGGCTACGCGCTCGTCCTCGACCCCACCTTCGTCGCTGAGAAGCGCACCTGCCACTTTTCGCGGGTGTTGATCGACGGTAGCAGCAGCATCAACATCCTCTACCGCGACACCATGGTCAAGCTCGGCATCGAGGAGGGCCAGCTACAGCCCACCCAGACGGTGTTCCACAGCATCGTGCCCGGCGCTTCGTGCTCTCCCATCGGCCGGGTGCGGCTGGACGTGCTGTTCGGCACCAGCGCCCACTTCCGCCGCGAGCCGATCTGGTTCGAGGTAGTCAACCTCGCCAGCCCCTACCACGCGCTGTTGGGCCGGCCCGCCATGGCCAAGTTCATGGCGGTTCCGCACTACGCCTACCTCAAGATGAAGCTGTCGGGTCCCAAGGGCATCATCACCATCACCGGCGACTACAAGAAGTCCCTGGAATGCGCCAAAGCCGTCTCCAAGCTGGCCGAGTCGCTGGTCATCGCCGAGGAGAGGTGCCAGCTCGACCGCCTTGTCGCGCTGGCTGGCGAGCAGCCGGTCATGCCGGCTCAGCTCAAGCAGCCGGCCGATTAGGGGTCCTTCAAGCCGGCCAAGGGCACGAGGAAGGTTTCGCTCGACCCATCCAACCCCGACTCCAGCGAGTACGTCGTCGTGGGCTCCGGCCTCGACAGCAAATAGGAAGGCGAGCTCGTCGACTTCCTCCGTGAGAATCGGGATATCTTCGCATGGTCCCCCAAGGACATGCCGGGTGTTCCGAGGAAGTACGCCGAGCACAAACTCCACGTCCGGCCGGATGCCAAGCCGGTCCAGCAGCCGCTACGCCGCTTCTCCGAGGAGAACCGAAGAACCATTGGCGAAGAGATCGCCTGGCTGCTCAGAGCCGGGTTCATCATGGAGGTGTTCCACCCCGAGTGGCTGGCCAACCCGGTCCTCGTTCTGAAGAAGAACGGCACTTGGCGCATGTGTATCGACTACACCAGCCTAAACAAGGCCTGCCCCAAGGACCCATTTGCTCTTCCTCGGATTGACCAAGTCATCGACTCCACAGCCGGTTGCGAGCTCTTGTCCTTCCTGGACGCTTACTCCGGCTACCACCAGATCAAGCTGGACCTGGCGGATGCCCTCAAGACGTCCTTCATCACCCTCTTCGGGGCATATTGCTACATCACCATGTCGTTCGACTTGAAGAACACTGGCGCCACCTTCCAGCGCTGCATGCAGAAATGCCTCCTGCCTCAAATCGGCTGGAATGTGCACGTCTACGTCGACGAGATCGTGGTGAAGACCAAGCAGCACCTCACCCTCCTCGAGGACCTCAGGGAGACGTTTGCAAACCTGCGCCAGTACCAGATCAAGCTCAACCCGGAGAAATGCGTCTTCGGCGTGCCGGCTGGCCAGCTCCTTGGTTTCCTCGTCTCGGAGCGCGGCATCGAGGCCAACCCGGAGAAGATCAAGGCCATCGACCGCATGCGCAAGCCGGCCCGGCTGCGCGACATCCAGAAGTTCACCGGCTGCTTGGCCTCTCTTAGCCGGTTCGTCAGCCGGCTGGGGGAGAGGGCCCTGCCCCTATATCAGCTGATGAAGAAGACGACGCCGTTCGAGTGGTCCGACCAGGCGGACGAGGCTTTTCGCGACCTCAAGCGCATGCTCTCCACCACGCTCGTCTTGGCCGCGCCGGCTGAGAAGGAGCCGCTCCTGATGCACATCGCGGCAACCACTCGCGTGGTCAGCGTGGTGCTGGTGGTGGAGCGCCCCGAGGAAGGCAAGGCACAGCCATTCCAGTGCCCTGTGTACTACCTAAGCGAGGTTCTCTCCACCTCCAAGCAGAACTACCCACACTACCAGAAGATGTGCTATGGCGTGTACTTGGCCGCCAAGAAGCTGAGGCACTACTTCCAAGAGCACGCCATCACCGTGGTGAGCACGGCCCCCATCGGCGAGATCAAGGGCTGCCGGGATGCCTCCGGCCGGATCGCCAAATGGGCCATCGAGCTAGCCGGCCACACCATCCTCTACGAGCCTCGCACCGCCATCAAATCACAGGCATTGGCCGACTTCCTCGTCGATTGGGCGGAGATCCAGTACTTGCCACCGGCTCCCGACGCAACACACTGGCGCATGCACTACGACGGCTCGAAGATAGCATCCGGTTTGGGAGCCGGCATCGTGCTCTCCTCCCCAAGGGCGACCGGCTGCGCTACGCGCTGCAAATTCACTTCGCCGCCTCCAACAACGTCGCCGAGTACGAAGCCATCATCCACGGCCTTCGACTGGCCAAAGAAATCGGCATCCGGCGCATCCTCTGCTTCGGCGACTCCGACCTGGTGGTCCAGCAATCCTCTGGCGAGTGGGACGCCAGGGACTCCAACATGGCAAGCTAACGCAACCTAGTCCAGCAGATGACCGGCAACTTCGACGGCTGCGAGTTCCTCCACGTCCCCCGCAATGAGAACGAGGCGGCCGATACTCTAGCCAAGCTTGGTTCCAGCCGGCAAGCAATCCCAAACGGCGTCTCCCTCGAGCACCTGCGCAAGCCGTCCATCAAGCCGTCTCCGGATTCGGAGTCCATCTTCGTCCCGGCCGACCCAACAGCCCTTCGCCCGGCCCCGGGGGCTGCCGGCTCCGGCTCGGGGGCTGCCCGCTCTGGCTCGGGAACTGCCGGCTCCGGCTCGGGAGGTGCTGGCTCTAGCTCGCCGCCTCCCGACCTGGCCGAACCCGTGCAAGCGGCCGTCCTCACGGTGTTGGAGGCGCCGTCTTGGGCCCAACAAATCCTTGCGTTCCTGGCGAACGGCGAGCTCCCGGCGAACGAGGTCGAGGCTCGGCAGGTGCAACGCCGGGCTTCCGCCTACAGCATCATCAACCGCGAGCTCGTCAAGCGCAGCACAACCAGCGTCTTCCAGCGATGCGTCGAGACGGCCGAGGGTCTCGAGATCTTGCTCGATATCCACCAGGGCGAGTGCGGGCACCACGCCGCCTCCCGGTCCCTGGTGGCTAAAGCATTCCGCCACGGCTTCTACTGGCCGACTGCGCTGAAGGACGCCGATGAGCTGGTTCTCAAGTGCAAGGGCTGCCAGCGCTTCAAGGCCCAAAGCCACCGGCCGGCTTCGGCGCTCCAAACCATCCCCATCGCGTGGCCCTTTGCCGTCTGGGGCCTCGACATGGTGGGACCCTTCAAAACCGCTCGGGGCGGCATGACGCACCTTCTGGTGGCCATCGATACGTTCACCAAGTGGATCGAGGCAAGACCGATCAAGAAACTCGACGGTCCCATGGCCGTCAAGTTCATCACAGACATCGCTGTCCGCTACGGCGTCCCCAACAGCATCATCACCGACAACGGCACCAACTTTGCCAAAGGCGCGCTAGTGCGCTACTGCTCCGTCTCCGGCATCCGGCTTGACCTGGCCTCCGTCGCCCAACCTCAGTCCAACGGCCAGGCGGAGCGGGCAAACGGCCTCATCTTGGCCAGCATCAAGCCGCGACTCGTCGAGCCACTCGTACGTTCACCCGGCAGCTGGATCGACGAGCTGCCGGCTGTCCTATGGAGTCTCCGGACCACCCCCAACCGCTCAACCGGCTTCACTCCATTCTTCCTCGTCTACGGGGCCGAGGCGATCATCCCCATGGATATCGAGTTCGACTCACCTCGCGTCACCTTGTACACGGAAGTGGAAGCCGCAGCAGCACGCGAAGACGGCGTCGACCTGCTCGAGGAGGCGCGCCTGCTGACCCTCAGCCGGTCGGCCATCTATCAACAGAGCCTGCGCCACTACCACAGCAAGAAGATCAAGCCCCTCGCTTTCCGCGAGGGCGACCTCGTGCTCCGGCTGATCCACCGAACAGCCGGCCAGCACAAGCTGTCCTCCCCGTGGGAGGGTCCCTTCATCATCAGCAAGGCCTTGCGCAACAACGCGTACTACCTCATCGACGCGCAAAAACGAAGCAAGCGCAAGAGAGACGCCTCCGGCGAAGAGACGGAATGCCCCTGGAATGCGGAGCTCCTCCGCCCGTTTTACAGTTGAACCATGTATGTATGTATCACTACCCCTTTTGGAAATTAATGAAAGCAGTAGGTCCCCCGAACGACACTCGGGGGCTACCTTTTCATCTCTACCGAGTTCTTGCGCACTTTCCCGCATTCCCCCCCCCCCCCACCGGGTCGGCACGGCCGGCTCGGGGGCTTGCCGGCTAGCCCGCGCCGAGTTCTCCTCAACCCGATCAGTAACGTGCATACCGCCGAAGCCCTCTCTGCCATAAGCCACAGACCGGCTCCCGGCTGTTCAAGGCTGGCAAGAGCCAAAGGCTGCAAGCATCCGCATGCGAAACACGGTTAAGTACGAACAACCGGCTCGGCTAACCCGGCTCTTCTCACTTCACGCTCCGCCGCACAGACCGGCTGCGCTCCAGCCGGCCCAGTGGATGTTTCGCTTGCGTTCAAATCCTGAAGCCCAAGTACTAGGCGCTCTCTTCTGAGTCCGGCTCCCCATCCCAGCTACAGACCGGCTCCCGGCTGTCCGGCTGGCGGGGAGAAGGACGAAGGCGGAAGCAAACAGGAAAACGGCTAAGGGAAAAGAACAAAAGCGAAACTGCCACACGGCAGGCGCAAGCACACAAGAAACAAACATGCATCCACATATACAGCAAGGCCCGTGGCCAATTAGTTCATTACATTAAACTTACACCCCCCAGTGGGTGGATCTGCCGGCTAACAAAAGCTCCGAGTTCAAAAGAAACAGGAAAAAATAAAAGCCCTAAACTGCGGCTTCGTCTGCATCGCTCGGCGTCGGGTTCTCCATGGTGGCGGTGTCGTCCAGCTCGCCAGCGTCGTCGTCCGCGTCGGCGATCATCTCGGCCGAGCTGCTCTCCGGGTCCTCGAGCTCCAGGCCGAAGTCATCGGCGGGAAGCTCCGCGCCGTTCGGCGCCCGCTCCGGTTCGAAGCAATGTCGCTAGCCCGCACGGCGATCGCCGTCTCCCGCTCCGCCAAGTCCGCCTCCGCCCCAGCCCTCCGAGCGCACAGTTGGTCCAGGCGGATGGTCGGATACCAAGACAGCACAACCCCGAGCGCCATGTTTGCGCCGGCTCGAGCTGCGGAGGCCCTCCACGCGTTGAACCGCGCCGCGCCGGCCTCCAGCCAGCGCGCCAGCCGGCTCACGCTGCTCGGCGCCACCGCACCCGGCCACAGCGCGGCCACCATCAACAAACCGGCTTCGAATAGCCGGTTCATCTGGCGCTCCACCGTCTCCAGGCGAGCCATGGCGGCCACGGTGATCTCCGCCACCAACCAGGCGGCGTACTCCTCAACGACGGCCCCCGCCGCCATCTGCTCCTGCCGGTGGGCGTTCACCGCCGCCTCGGCCGACCCCTGGGTCTCGGGGAAGAACCCTGGAAGAAAAGGGGAAGAAGATTGACCAAGACGCCAAAGTGCGGAAAACAGAAAGAAGCAAAAGACGCAACTAAAAACACTTACGCGTGAGGAGCTCGTCGATGTAGAGCGCATATTGCAGCGCCTCCCGCTCCCTCGTCGCCAGCGCGTTGGCGCTGCGGTCGCGGTCCGCCTGGAGCTGGCTGACCTCCTCGGCGGCCTTCTTCTCTGCCTCCTCCTGCCGCGCCGCCGCTTGACGACGTTCTTCGGCAAGCCGGTCCAGCTCGTCCTTATGGGCGGCGGCAGTTTCGTCCCTCTCCCGGACTGCCCGGGCCGCCTCCTCCTGCAGTCGGTCGAGCTCCGCGACCTCCTGGTCACGGAGCTGGCCGGCTTCCGCCAGTTGGCGCCGGAGCGTCTCCATCTCCGCCGGGTCAACTGCAGCGGCTGCACATCCGGACCCGGATTCCAGTCAGAAACCGGGCGAGAAAGCAAAAACAAGAAGCAAAGAAGATCCGACCCGGCTGCTGCGCAAACCGGCCCGGATCTCGAGGGCTACACCCAGTGGGAGCGCTGGCGCGCCCCCACTGGAAGAATCCAAGAAAGAAGTTGGAAATAGTACCTCTGACCTGGCGAAGTTCCCCCTCCTTGGCCGCCAGCTGGTCCCTGGCCGCGCGGTACCGGCCCAGGAGGCGGTTGTACGCCGCCCCCCGCTGGTCGTAGATGGACTGCAAAGAAGACAAAGTCAAAACACGGACGCCTGAGAAGGCCCGACCCGCCTGCTGCGCAGCCGGCCCGGGCCTCGGGGGCTACACCCAGTGGGTGCGCTAGCACGCCCCCACTGGAAAGCGACCAAGCCTGTCGAAAAAAGCAAAAAGAAAACAAAAAGCAAGAAGGCATGAAAAGCAAAAGAACTCACCACGAAGGTCTGCTCCAATTGGCGCAGCCGGCTGCTCTCCGCCTGGGCGAAGCTCTGCCGCTGGCTGTGGTGGTTGGCAATCTGCAGCCGCAGAGAGTCCACTGCCGCGTCCAGCTCGCTCCGGGGGGCGCCGCTCGTCGCCTCGCTGGAGCTCGCCGCCCAGGTCCGCTGCGGCTGAACGGCGGACGCGGCACTGGTTCCGCTGCCGGCCGGCCTCAATTCGAGGCCAAGCCCCCCGGCCCGTGGCTCCGCCGTCACCAGGGCGCGCGAGCTCTCCGGCGCGGTCTCCGTCCTTGGCGGTGGCGCTCCTCCTCCGTCCGGCGCGGCCTTCGGCTCGTGGTCCCCTCCGCCTCCGGCTCCGTCGACCGGGTCTACCGCCGGCGGCACCTCCTGGTCGGCCGTCGGGTTGGCCTCCGGCTCGTGGCTGCCGGACCCACCGTGACCGGCTGCTTCCTCGGCGGCCGCACGAGCATCCGCCTCCGTCCGGCGGGCCGGATCATGCACCGTCTTGGAGCGATGCTCCGCGACCGGCGATGGCGGCGGCGACGACGCCGTCCACTCCGGCCACGCGGCCCCCTCTGAGGCCCGCGGCCGCCTCGCCACGACCTCGGCCACGGAGACGCTCCACGCCTTGGCCGACGCCTCGGCCATCTCCTTCTCGGCCTCGGCTCGGGCCCTCCAGGCGTCCCGCTGAGCGTCCTCCAAGGCGGAGCCGGCTTGGCGGGCCGCGAGCACCTCTTCTTGGGTCTCCCCCGCCTCGCTCTCCCCCGTGCCGCTTCGACCCCGTCGCCGGTCGGCCTCCTCCGCGGCCGCCGTTGCCGTGGCAGCTTCCGCTAGCTCGAGCGCGCTCCTGGTCGGCGCGAGAGAGAGATGAAGAAGAAGAAAAGAAAAGAAAGCGGCAACTCCAACTGCAAAAAAGAAACTTACCCTATGGCCACGGGAACCGCTCGCGTCGGGCCCGCCGGTGGCGCTATCCGGCGCGCCTTCTTGGCGGACCTCTTCAGGGTGCCCGTCTGCGCCGCAGCCGGGAGCTTCGCGGCCGGTCGCGTCTCGACCGACTGCTTCCCATGCGGCCGGCTTGGGCCAGCCGGCTCCCCAGGAACCCTCCTCTGTCGTCCCCTGGGGGCGGCCCCATCGTCCGCCTCCGCGCCCTGAGGAGCTGCATTGCCCGTCCCGTCCTCGTCATCCTCATCCTCATCCGGCCAGTCCCGCAAAACATCCGGGATCAGAGACTTACCGGCTTGAGCGGAGCCGCCGGCTTCCGCGTCCGCAAGATGCTGCCCGCCATCTTCGGCTCCCGCGTTGCCGGCCTCCTCGTCCTCCGGGTCTGACTCGACCCGGTCCGGCTGCAGAACCATGGGACTCGGCCCGTCATTCACCAGCTGGCTCGGGAAGCGCTGCAGCCGGCCCAGGGTGTCAGGGCGCATAAGAAGGACGGACGTGGCAAAGAACAGAGACCAGACACTCACCGCTGGCGCCGGGTCGTCCCGGCTGTACGGCTCCTTGCCGAACCGCCACTCCTTCACCTTGAGCCCGGCGGCGGAGACGTCGTTGACGCGCACGGCGATCTCCTCAGCCGTCAGCTTCTTCGTCGACAGCCGGCAGGGGTCGCGCCGTCCGCTCATATCGCAGATCCGGTGCGGCCGCCTCTGCAGCGGCAGCACCCGGCGACCGATGAAGGCGGCGATGAGGTCCATGGCGGTGAGCCCCTCGCGGTCCGTCATCTCCTAGATCCGGCTGCAGATCCCCAAGATCTCCGTAGAGGGGCTCTTCGGGTTGTGCCCCCGGTTCAGCTTCTCAGCCGGGGGCGGATCAACGAATGGAGGGAGGTTGATCCGGTCGTTGGCCGGGTTCGCGTTCTTCACATAGAAGAAAGATTTCTGCCACTTTTTGGCGGACTCCTCAAGCGGCAGCTTCGGGAAAGGGCCCGCCGTCCGGGTCACCGCCACGGCCGCCCCGCACTCGGCCATGATGCCGGCTACCGCTCCTTGCTGCTTGAGGTAGAATAGCCGGCACCATAGCTCCACGTACGGGAGGATGCCGACGTAGCCCTCGCACAGCGTTGCGAAGCCGGCGAGCTGCAGAATGGCGTTCGGCCCCAGGTGGTATGGCTGGAGACCGAAGAAGGTGAGGAAGCGCCTGAAGAAGACGCTCGCCGGGAGCCCGAGCCCGCGGAGGAAGTGGGTGTAGAACACCACCACCTCGCCACTCCACGGTTCCGGCGTCGTCTCCTCGCCGGGCGCGCGCACCTCCACCTCCGCCGCCGATTGCAGCCGCCTCGTGCAGCGAAGATACTCGATGTCATCATCGGTGACCACCGACCCCTCCCATGAGCCCTTCGGCCGCACCATTGGCGAGAGCGGGAGAAGCATGGAAGAGGAAGAGAGAAAGCAGCGGTGGAGCGAGAAGGCGACGGCCGTGTGAGTCGCAGCGCGGTGCGGTGGCGAGCCTGGCGGGCAACGGTGCGCGGGCGATGGCGAGCGGCAGCGGTGTGCGCGAGAAGGAAGAATGGGAGGCGGAAGCGAAGCGACGGGCGGGGGCAGAGGAGCGAGTGCCTCGGCCTCTCCCCCTCCCCTCCCATTTAAAGACCACGGTCGAACGTGGGGGAGCGGGATCGTTTGCGCCCACGATCCCCACTCCCCCGCGATACACGGGCGCGTTAAAGCCACGCCTTAACTACCTCGAGAACTCCAACAGGCGCTGGCGGCCGCAGTAAATCCCGTGCGTGGGCCGAGGCCGTGGTCTGGTGGGACCCAATCCACCGCGACGTCTTGTCACGCGCGTGGCCCGGCAGGCCTTTTCAGCCGCTGGGCTGCACGTGGCAAGAATTCGTCTGGCGACCGACGCGCTCCCCTGTACCGGCAGGACCAGCCGGCCGAGCCGTTCAGACTCCAGCAAAGGTCAAGTACCTCGACCCGACTCCCGGAAGCCGGCGAACGGCAACCTCGAGCCGGCACTACCTCGTCACGCAACCGCACTCCTTCGGGGGGGGATAAGCTGCAAAGCCTCTCCCGCTTGGAGCCGGCGAGCCTTCACAGCTTCGGGGACTACTGTCGGGGGGATGACCCCCGGGTAGGCAAGCGAACCCGGAGCCCCTTTTCAAAAAACATTGGGGCAGCCCGTGCCCCTCCCCGCCGGCTGGCGAACCGACCGGCTTCTTAGTGCTGGCCGGCTAGGCCCGGCCACGGGCCGGGTCCGGCTGGCCGCTAGCCGGCTGGCGATAGGTCGGCGGCCGTCCCATCGCATCCGGCGACAAGACAGCCCCCCACGAGGGGAGAACATGGCTACAGTGCAGTCCGTCTCGGGAGGGCGCGCCGGCAAAGCTGCCAACGCTATTGACGCGACGGCCGGTGTCAGCACCAGTGCGCCGGTGCGGCCCCCCGCGTAGCCGCCTACTCCGGCACGCCTCTGCAGAGCGATCACGCGCCGTCTACTCCTGCATGCCTCGGCAGAAGCGCGCACGCGCCGACCACTCCTGTACGCCTTTGCAAGAGCGCGCATGCACCGTCCACTCCTTGACAATCGAAGCGACGGGCCACAGTGTCGCGCCGCCCTCGGGCGCCGCAGCTAGCGGGGCCCAGCAGCCGGCGGGCCCACGGCCGGCTGCAGACGCCGACGCCCGGATCCCGGCGCGCGTAGTTTACCCATGTAACCCTGGGGGGTCGGCCTATAAGACCCCCCAGGAGGCCTCCATGCAGTGGGGTTCGCATTCTGGTTGGCTACTTGGTTCACTCCTTCTCCGACGCACACACACACGCGGGAGAGGACGAACGGAGACCTAGCTCCTTCTGCCTCCTCCACTCAAACAGCTCCAGGAGCACCATTGTCACCATTGTGGCCTCTGAGCCTATCAACCCACTCGGCAGGACTAGGGGTGTTACCTCTCCGGAGGGCCCCGAACCTGGGTACGCCTTGTGTCTCTCGCATGTGTGTGCCAACCTCGCTTCCAGAACCCACCGGCGTCCTCACGCAGCCCCCCACTCTTAGCCATCTCATGGCATCTGCCGTGATTTCACCACGACAGATAGTGAGGTGAATAGCTGTAAAATGTGATGTTACTTGTATGTAATCTTGATGCTTTGTGTGCTTTTGTTCAGTCGTTTCTTTTGCTTCTTTCTTTGGGCCTTCGGTGTTACCTTATTTCCCCTTATGAAAGTTGCTCATGAACCGCCACCGGGCTCGAAGAATCAGTGAGGAATTCAATTATTTTGAAGCTCAGCTAAACAGTATGGAATTATCAGTGGACTGCATTATATTGGGAATATCTGGTTTGAATACAAGTGATATCCTTGAGTGATTATCAACCTCAAGTTTACATCAGTGTGCAACCATCACAATCGTAATGAACCAGTTGGAAGACAAGTTGTGCGCAAGACAACAGTACATTTCCAGTCAAAGGAATATCGAGGGTATACATATATATGGTATTCAGTTTGCATATCATAGAGAGAAGCTTCTGGAGTAAGCAACCCAGTCTTCCTCCGCACGCTACCAGAGAAGCTTACGACGCAAGGTTCCCCAGTCTTCCTCAGTACGATATGTGGATAGCTTCCAGCATAAGGTACTCTGTCTTCTTCGGTAAGCTACCGCAGAAAGCTTCTGGCATAAGTCACCAAATCTTCCCCAGCAAGCAACCAGGGAAAAAGCTTCTGAGGTACGATACCTAGTCTTTTTCAGCAAGCTATCCCGGCAAAAGCTTCGAGTGTAAGATATCCAGTCTTCTTCTGCACGATACTCCCGATGGCTTCCAACACCAGCTATCCAGTCTTCATCAGTACGGCACTACCAACAGTCATCGTCATTGGTACAAAATATTACACAGCAAGTTGGCAGCATATGGTAGTGCATCTCAAGAATTAGAACTGCAACAGTTTGGTCAGAAACACGAGCTACTCAGGACCCAAGTGTCTGCCTCGGGAATCAAATGTTCAGCTACACATGCTTCCATATATATTGTGAACATGCTGCCAAGGTCATGCAAGTCACTCGAACGAGGATGCCAGCATGGTGAAAATCCTACCACCACATGAATTATGTAAGAGGAAGAAAGCCAGTATACACCTCAGTGGGTTGCAAGGACTGACAAGCTATGAAGTAAGACAATTTGGAACAACAATCTTGACAGTGGATATCAAGGCCAGTTTCCTCCCAACTGACAAAGTGATACCATTAACCTTTGCCACTGTCATGTATGATTGACCACAGCAGTGAGCTCTATACAAGTAACTGTGAACCTGGTATATGATCTTGATGAACCCTTGCCTACCTCTTCCTGGTAACGGCACCACGCCTGTGTTCTGAGCTGCTTTCGGCCGTCCAGGGTGGATGCCGACTTTATATTTCTCTTTTCAACAACTGACCCATGTTCTGATCCGCTTTTCGGCCATCTCGGGCAGCTGTCGAGTTTCTTTTGGTAGCAGTGACCCTATGCTCTAAGCTGTTCTTCGGCCGTCTTAGGGAACTGCTACATTCTTCTTATCAACATTGCCTCATGCTCTGAGCTGCTTTTAAGCCGTCGTGAGCCATGGTTGAGTTATTTCAGTAATGTCCCAGATCTGAGTTGTAAAGACCATTCTGGTGGCTACTGATTTATTTGCCGATTTCATGCAAAGGTTCGGATGATCATTGCCCTAGTTAGAGCTTGTGAGATGATAAACTTGCCATTTAAAAGTTGTGGCACTGTCATAAGTTAAGGATAAGGTATGTTTACCGGAATATTGCACCTGACAGGACCTATGGTCACACGAAGGATTAAGGGTATATATGGCCAAGTTCTTGCAGCAAAAGATCCAGAAAAAGAGAACAATAATGAAGGAGCAAGACCGGCAATCCAGGTATGATAATTGTTGCATGAACAACATGGTACGGATACCCAAGACAGTCTGATTCCGTATTGATCACCATGAACACACACCCAAGGGGTCTACTCTATTATAAGGACCTCATATCAAGGTGACAGTTGAATCGTCGATACGGATCTGAGACAAAGAAGTCAGCAAGATTTAGAATTACCTACAAGCAGTCAGATCCCGCCAAGAGAACGATTATGATTCTCAGCATTGTTGTGAACCCGGAAGACATGCATCTACTTGAGTAACCTGATGCAAGGAATAAATGTTTTGTGTCCACCGAGGAAATTTGTTCATAACTCCATTGAATACTATCAGTGCTGGATCAAAGAATGTCCCGTCAATTGGAAATCACTCTCGGACTTATGGAAATTCTAGTCATGATAATATATCAGTTGAGCCAGCAGATATGAAGGAATTGGAGTCAGAGTAAGGATGAACATATGAAGGAAGACCTGTCAGAATGTGGGATATGGTGAAGCAAACCACCCCAGAGCAAGGCAATCAGGCCATATGAGATTCAGAGGGAACATAAAGGAAAAAAGGATACCCGAGTTGGAAATGGTTTCCTTCAGTCAGAATATTCATACTTGTTCCCTGAGCAACCAAATCTCGAGGACGAGATTTATCGTAAGGGGGGTAGGTTTGTAACACCCCGATTTTTGGCCCTTTCTTTTTCTATTGGATTTCTTCGAATTTTTATTTGAAGTTCTTTTTCCATGGCTATGTGGTCTTAAAACCTGGGGAGATCATCTCTTCTTCTTCTCCCAAGTGGCTTGTCATTCTCAAATCCATCCCAAGACCATGTCATTTCCATCTTAGCCCAACCCTAATTTTTATTTCTTGGGAATATTCCTTTTTCTATTAAAGGAATAACCATGTTTGCCCTAGGTTGTGAAGCAACCTATATTTCTGTCTTTCCTAAAATTCCCAAAAAATTCTCATAAATTCTTGGGATCATATCTTCCACTAATATGCCAAAACCCATCCTTGCCTATGATGGTGTCCTGGATTAGGGGGTGCCAACCTAGTCGGCCCGTCTCCTCGGTTGGGCCGATATGCCCTTGTACGTGATCAAGAGGGACACCGGAGGCCGCACACGGGAGACGTGATCGATGCTGTCTCTACCGAAGACTTGCAGTACACTTCAAGATTTCTCCCGCCGCCTTACTCCTAGATACCGACCTTGTAACCCTAGATACCCTCCCTGGCGTGTATATAAGCCGTGGGGTTTAGCCCGTAGGGGAGAACAACGCAATATCGCTCACCTAGCCCTAGAAGTTAGACACATATTACGATCTCGAGGTAGATCAACTCTGTACTTGATACATCTCCATCAATATAAACAGAAGCAGGACGTAGGGTTTTACCTCCATCAAGAGGGCCCGAACCTGGGTAAACATCGTGTCCATCATCTATGTTACCACCGATCCCAGATCCACAGCTCGGGACCCCCTACCCCAAGGTATGCCGGTTTTTACACCGACACTGGTGCTTTCATTGAGAGTTGCACTGCGTGATCACCAGAAGGATTGATGGCTCACCTGCAGATCAACTGCGCCAACGGCCATGGGGACGTTTACGCCCCCGGCCAGCTTTTCATCTTCGGCAACATGGTATTTTGCGCCGACTCGACGGGTCACCTGACCTATGTCGAGAACTATGCCCCAGGTCGGATCGTGACTTTCGGTGGCCTTGAGTACACTGCGGATCCCCGTGGCGAACTCATCCTGTCGGGATGGACTCCCGGTCAGATCGAGAGCTCGGCCGGTTCTGGAGGCTCGGCTCCAGAACCGAACTCTGTCACGGCGCCTCTTGAGACCCCTAACGCCGCCACTCCGGCCAGTCTCTCCTCGATCGCCTGTCCGGAGATAGATCCGGCTCTCACTCCCGAAATTGCGTCGGTGCCAGAATTGACTTCGGCGCAAAACCCGGAATTATGTTCAGATTCCCTCCGTTCCGAAAACGCATCCGGTTACACGCCGGGTGTACTTCGAATCGGCCCTGCCTACGGCGCATCCATGAATCCCGAAGAGTTATTTCACCTCAATGAGATGCTTGACCGCATCCGGAGCATGTCCATCTCTGACGGCAAGACTTCGGTTTACAATCAGATCGGACTTAAAGCCGACGATAGGGAAATTTACATCCCACCCACCACCCACCTAGTCTCCACGATCGATGATTTAACCAACGTGTTGGACTATGGCGAACCCTCGGACATGGAAGAAGATGCTGATGGCCCCATCGAGAACACCTTGCCCCCGGTAAACATGGGTAGGTGGACCGCCATGTCCACCTCCGATGTTTACATGGTGGACACCCCCAAATCCCCCCAAGGCGTCGGCGAAGGCGCCAAAGGGGCAATAATGGGGAACCCAGTGGCAACGACGCGACAGCCAATAATGGCGACGCGGAGGATGGCGATGTCGATGACGACGAGGAGGACGTTCAAGCCTCCCCAGTAAGGAACGACACTCCGGACCGACCTCTTAGGGACTCAGATCCCAATGAACTCTTCGAAGGGGCCGACGACAACTACATGCCAGAATCTGAGGAGGATGAGAGCCTCGGCACCGAGGATTACATCGTCCCCGAAGACCCTTTTGAACAAGAGCGCTTCCGGCGACGCCTCGTTGCAACGGCCCGGAGTTTAAAGCGCTAGCAGCAGCAGCTGCAGGCCAACACCGATGCGCTAAATGAAAAGTGGGTTGAAGTGCTCTCCGCCGAGCAAGACATGGAGAACCGACGCCATAGTGCGCCGAAATCATACCCACGTAGGAGTCTGTTACCGGAATTCGACGAGGAGCTCCCTGACGACCTCGATCGGCCCCCTAGAGGCCGGGACAGGCCAAGACTAGAAGACCCCGGTGAACGGCCACCTCCACGCCGTCATGGCAAAGACCCTGCAGACTACCTAGATCCTCACAACGCTAGACGCCGTATTGAGGAAAATAGGGCTCCCCCTCGGTCCACGATGGTACCACGGACCTGGCAGTTTGGATCGAAGATTTCCTCTTACACATACACATGGCCAACGGAGATGATCTCCACGCCATTAAGTACCTGCCGCTCAAGCTAAAGGGGCCGGCAAGGCATTGGCTTAACAGCCTTCCTCCTCACTCTATCGGCAGCTGGGAGGCCGTAGAAGACACCTTTCGAGCAAACTTCCGGGGCACATATGTCTGACCTCCGGACGCTGACGACCTCAGCCGTGTCACCCAGCAGCCAGGCGAACCAGCACGAAAATTCTGGAACAGGTTCCTCACTAAGAAGAACCAGATTATAGACTGCTCCGAAGCCGAGGCCATCGCCGCCTTTAAAAACAATATCCGAGATGAATGGTTGGCTCGACAACTTGGCCAGGACAAGCCGAGGACTATGGCAGCCCTGACCTCACTGATGACTCGCTTCTGTGCGGGAGAGGATAGCTGGCTCGCCCGTTGTACTCATAACAGCGAGGCAGGCAGCTCGGAAACTCACGACGCCAATGGAAAACCAAAGCGCAACAAAAATAAGCGCAGGTATAAAAATGGCGGAAGCGACACTGATGACGTTGCGGTCAACGCAGGGTTCACCGGACCTAAATCCGGGCAGAAAAGAAAACCCTTTAAAGGAAACAAAGACGGACCTAGCCAGCT
Source organism: Elymus sibiricus (assembly GCA_039707655.1). NCBI lineage: Eukaryota > Viridiplantae > Streptophyta > Magnoliopsida > Poales > Poaceae > Elymus > Elymus sibiricus. Next base: position 299,810,695 of record CM077676.1, on the reverse strand, counting down.
TGATAGGCTGCTGGACCGCCCATGTGGAATTTACGGTACTCAGGAAAAAACAGCAAACCACACTAATAGGAATTGCTGGGTCTTTAAACAAGCCGGCAAGATAGCGGCAGAGGGTCAGAGTAAAACCCAACACCGCAGCGACGACGAGGATGAACCTCGGCAGCCCAATAATGGAGGCCAACAGAAATTTCCTAACGAGGTAATAGAGGTCAACATGATCTATGTCACCCACATCCCTAAAAGGGAGAGGAAACGTGTACTTCGGGATGTATACGCGCTAGAGCCAGTCGCCCCGAAGTATAACCCATGGTCGGCCTACCCGATCACTTTCGACAAGCACGATCATCCGACCAGCATCAGGCACGGCGGATCGGCCGCGCTCGTCCAGGACCCTATTGTTGATGGTTATCATTTAACACGCATCCTAATGGATGGGGGAAGCAGCCTTAACCTCATCTTCGAGGACACAGTTCGGAAGATGGGCATCGACTCATCTCGGATCAAGCCGAGCTCTACCACTTTTAAAGGTGTCATTCCGGGCTTCGAAGCCCGTTGTACCGGAACAGTCACCCTTGAGGTAGTCTTCGGTGCGCCCGAGAACTTCCGAAGCGAGGAGTTAATCTTCGATATCATACCCTTTCAGAGTGGATACCATGCGCTCTTAGGGCGCACAGCCTTCGCACGCTTCAACACAGTCCCGCATTATGCCTACCTCAAGCTCAAAATGCCGGGACCCAACAGCGTCATCACAGTCAATGGTAACACAGAACGTTCACTCCGGATAGAGGAACAGACCGTGGCTTTTGCAGCCGAGGTTCAAGCATCCGAGGAGGCAGCCCGCAGCGATAAACGCGCCGCCCGCTCCTTGAAGCGCGCCCGGGCTGCACAAATCGACCTCGGCCAGCTACCCTCACACCCAAAATAGGGATGCGGGCTCCTCGTGTGCCCTCTCTGGAGGGGGCACTACGTCCCCAGAGCGCATAACTTTGCACTCAAGATTCCCTGGGACGTCGAGGAGCCAGAACAATTACCCAAACGTCAGGCGCGGGTTAACCAAGCAAAGACGAGGCTTAGAGCCCCTGCACAGGCAAGTATCTGTAAAAGAAATAGCCAAACATGAGTACGTTTATGTGGTTTTAACCACAGAATGACTTTGGCAACATCTTCCTTCAAGGAACTCGGTCAATCAAACACTTAAAGTGTATAAAGGGCCGGAGGGGCGTCAACCCTTGCAAATCCCTCACCATCAATGGTGAAGATCTGGTCAACAGTTCGGAAACGCAGACGTGCGGCAGGTCGCGGCCCGAATCCTTCAAAATCTGTTAGCAATTATCCGACTTGTTTCTTCCTTTTCCTTCTTTACCATTTACATTGTACTCTTTCAGTTACCCTCGTCTCAGCTGGGCATGTACATGATTGATGTTACGAAATAAAGAAACTACGCCCTTTCAAGGTCTCTATTGTATTTCTTTACCAGCATAGCTCCTCTGGGACGACGAAGTTCTCCAAAAAGATGCAATTGTATAGCACAAGTCTGAAGTATTCGGCGTCTCGGATTTTGGCATTATATGCATCAGTTTCGAACCTAGATTTTGGCCAATAGTTGGGTTGCCCGGCTCCTACATGTACCCCTTACGTTTCCGATGAATTCGGCTAAGGGTGTAATGGGAGAACCACTGCGATTGCGCCGCCAGGTCAATTGGCATGGCGCCTCAGTGGAGAAAGCTGAAAACTGACTATCTAGGTAGGCGTAAACTGGTCTGCCATCCGGAGACCGCGTCAAGCGATGTGACGTTAGAGATCATCCGTGTCAAACGAAGGGCTTTCATTCCTAGCCAAAGTGTACTATGGCCTAGACCTCGGCCGACTTGGCCGAACACTTTCCACACCGGGGGCTGGTCATCAGCCCCCACAGTCAAACTCCTATGACTAAGTGAAAGATATCAAGCCACTATAGTCCGATTGCCTAGTTCCTATAAGTCACCGACCGCCTCCGGGTACCGAGACGTCGGCTAAGGGTCCAGTGTGCCTTAAGGAACACCCTTTGTATGACCTACACTGGGGCTGAAGCCGACGACTGGCCACTCTCATTTTTAACAGTCATATCAGAGGAATAATTAAATTATAAAACAACACACATGGAATTTCAAGCCATTTTCATTCAACAAAAGATAAAGTTTTTACATCATACACTCCGGCATTCCGAAGTATCATCTTGAAATACAGAGTGTCTTTGGGAAACATGGCTTCTGTGGTCCGAGCTCCCGCCTCTACCTCGGTGAAGAACTGCTTGACAGTACGCGGCTTGTCGGCAGGAGGGCCCGCGGCACATGTCTCCGCATCAACCTTGCGGAAGTGAGTCTTCATGCAAGCGTACGCCCTCCGCGCCGCTTCGAAGCACGCGGACCTTTTCCAGCGATCCACGCAGGGCACGCCATCTCGGAGACGGGCCGTAAGACCGAAGAGGCTCCTCGGCATGGCTTCGGCAGGCCACAGAGCGATGCAGAGGTCCTGGAGCGCCGGTCTCGTCGTGCGAAGCAGCTCCACCAGCTGCTTCACTCGATGATTCAGCAGCTACACGGATGGCGACCCTGGAAACTGCCCCTAGAAGGCCTTCTCCGCCTCGTGGCCCGCCAGCTGGCCGAAGTATGCCACCGCATCTGCCGCGCTCTGCGGGAGATCCGCAAAGACCTCTGCGGAACGCCATAACTGGGTGAGCTCGACACACCCTTTGCTGCCAAATGAATACAGCAGCAAAAATATCTTACCCGAGGCGATTTGCTCCACTTGCTGGAGCACCTCGCGGTCAACTCGGGCCGAGGTCTTGACCTCGGAGTGGGCACGCTGAAGCTTCTCAAGCTCCTCCTTCGTTCGTTGCCCCTCCTCCTGAAGTTTGTCGCGTGCTTCGAACACGCCCTTCAGGGTCTCCTCGACCTCCAGCACCCGCGCTTGGTGCTTCTCCCCGGCTACCTTCTCGGCAGCCCGGGCCTTATCGGCCGCGGCGGCAGCAGCCTCCTGCTGCCACACCTCCTTCCGAGCCCTTTCGAGCTTGGCCTTGAGCGTCTCCGGCTCCGCTGTCAACACAGTTCGGCCTTAGTTATTTTCTTCAAACACATTATACCTCTTTCATCCAAAATACAAGGCAAGTTTCAACTTGCTTACCTTGAGACTGCTCAAGTTTCCGGTTCATCTCCGCCATCTCTTCGGAGATGGAGTCCGGAACCGAGGTCGCAACCTGGCACAAAAACAGAGATACTCACTGTAAAGAGCAAATTTCAAGACTAAAAGGCTCCAGGACGGCTGCCTCAAGCAGCGCCCTGGGGGCTCCATGGGCTCCTGCTTACTCAAGCGACCCCGATGCCGGTTTCTTGAAACCGACTTCGGGCTCAGGGGCTACTCACTCACTAAGCCGTTTGGCAGGCTGTGCTATTATGTCCACGGACAAAACTCGCAAAAACAAACAGCTTAATAAACAAATTGAATGCGCAGAGAGCGTACCTCAAAACCTGCTACGAGGTTCTTGAAAACCTCATGCAGGCCGGCCCCTGCGGACCGGTAACCCTATAGCGCCGAACCTATCAAGGCGCGGTGCTCCTCCTTGATGGAAGAGCCCTTTAGGGCGTCCTCCATCTCCTCGGTCCACCCCGCGCCGGCCCATCCTTGGGCAGTTGGCTGGGGTGGAGGGATGACCTCGGATGCATCCACCCGAGCAGCTTACGCCTGGGGTGGCGAAGCGGAGGTAGACGCCGGCTGGGCTAATGGCTGGCCCAGCCCTTCTTCGATAACCTTAGGGCGCTCCATCCCCGGGTCATGTTGGGCCGAGGTATCGACCTCGGCCATGATCGCCACCTCGTTGGTCCCCGCCGTGTTGACGTCGGGGAACAGGGTGGATGTTGCCTCCCCTAGCCCGTCGTGTGTCGGGGAGGGAGCGGCGGGCTCTAGAGTCCCGCTGGCGGAGGGCAACCCACTTGAGGAACCGCTGGGGATTACCCTCGGCGGACCGCATGAGAAAAGTCACTTCGGTAAAGATTTCCCTCGCTAAAAGAATAACTTGTCAGATTGAAAAATGGGAGACAGAAATAACGGCTTACCCTCGGGGTGCCGGCTTTTTCTCCCCACGGCGAGGAGGTCTTCTTCTGAGTCACCAGAGAGTTCGGCTCTCTCAGGTGACTTGTTGGTGGCCCCGGGCGAGGTCTTCTCAGCATTGTTTTGAACCCGAAGGACATGCATCTACCCTAGTAACCCGATGTGATGATTAAATGATTCATGTCCATTGAGGAAATTTATGCACAACTCCATTGATACTATCAGTGCTGGATAAAAGAATGTCACGTCAATCACTCTCGGACTTATGAAAAGCTGACATATTCCAGTCAAGATAATCTATCAGACAAGCTAGCAGACATAAAAGAATTGAAGTCAGAGCAAGGATGAACATATGAAGGGAGGCCTGTCAGAATGTGGGATACAGTGAAGCAAACCACCCCAGAGCAAGGCAGTCAGGTCATATGAAATTCAGTGGGAACATCACATAAAGAAAAAGGATACTCGAGTTGGAAACGGTTTCCTTAAGTCAAAATATTCATACTTGTTCCCTGAGCAACCAAATCTCGAGGACGAGATTTATCGTAAGGGGGGTAGGTTTGTAACACCCCGATTTTTGGCCCTTTCTTTTTCTTTTGGATTTCTTCGAATTTTCATTTGGGATTCTTTTTCCGTGGCTATGTGGCTTGAAACCTGGGAAGATCTTCTCTCCTGCCACTTCCTAGTGGCTTGTCATTCTCAAATCTATCCCTAGGCCATGTCATTTCCACCCTAGCCCAACCTCAATATTTATTTCCTGGGAGTATTCCTTTTTCTATTAAAGGAATCACCCTATTTGCTTTAGGTTGTGAAGCAACCTATATTTCTGTCTTCCGTAAAATTCCCACAAAATTCTCATAAATTCTTTGGATCATATCTACCACCAATATGTCAAAATTCATCCTTGCCTAGTTCAAAAATAATTTAGGAATATTCATTTTCCATTCTGTCCAGAATGGCACTTTGTGAAGGAAGTGCCATTTATATTTTCTTGATTGCCCTAATCAATTTTGGGCACTCTTTCCTATCCAAATAATTGCCACATGCCAAAATTCAGCTTCATTTGCCTAGTAAATCTTCCTCAGCAAATTCCCAAAGTTTCTGGCCAGAGAGAAGCTTTGTGAAGGAAGTACTAGCTAGGCTTATCAAAATGAGTTGAAATTTTGGGAGATAATTTATATGATCAAATCATGACTCTCCACCAAATTTAATCTCCATCCAACAAACCATGTGAGCACACCATCAAATCTTGGTTTCTGATCAGAATTTCAGTTTGTGAAGCAACTATATTTTATATTGCTTCAACAATTCTGAAATTAATCCAGGACCTAAATATCCCTAAATAATGTGAGCATGCCAAAACTCACATTATTTTGCCAAGCCTTTTTCTCTGCAAAATCCCCCCAAGTTTCTGTCTAGTGTGGAGCATTGTGAAGGAAGTACCATTTATACTTCTCCAAATGGAATGAAATTTTTATGGTACCTTCATATACTCAAATGATCACACTCCACCAATTTTCAGCCCAATACAAGCATCCATGTGAGTGCCACTTCAAGATCCCTATTCTGGCCAATTTTTGCATTTGTGAAGCAAGTGCTATATATATTCATCTATTTGGGCAGAAAACTTACCAGCGTAATGGCCTTAGTGTTTGATCAAGCCCAGCCAAAGATCAGAACCATACCCCAAGTAGAACTCCCCCAGTTCGGATCAAACACCTTCCTGTTCTTTAGGCTTTCGGCGTCCTCTGGTCACATCCTTAGCCACTGTTGTTGTTTTGTTGCTTGGAGCAGCTAGTGGGGGAGTGAGAAACTCGCCGGACATGCCCGGGGCAACCAGAGCGCGTGGCAACGCCACATTCGCGCGGTGACCGCACTCAGTGCGCGTGCTCTGCAGCAGTGGCCGCGCTCTGCGCGTCGCCTAGCGTCGGGCCCCTCTTCCCAGCGGCCCCTTCGCGTCCTTAGTGTCACGTGCGCCTCCTCTCTGCCTCTCTCGTCGCCCTCATGGCCCTCGCGTGCTCTGCCTCCTCACCAGAGGCATCATCGTCGTGCCCGCGGCGGCATCTGGAGAGGGCACCTCGCCCCGGCTATTTAAGCCGTCCCCGGGGTCTCCCGACCTCGCAATCCTCCTCACCACTCGCCCCGACCCCTCCACTCGTCCCCTGAGCCCCTCTTCCTCATTCACCGTCGCCATAGCCGCCATTTTGCTCTGCTCGGATTCGAGCTCTACGGTGCCTCCCGCCCCACCTAGCCGCCTCCAAAGGCCTCCACCTACCCCTAGACCCTCCCCGGTACCCCAGCTTCTCCTCTCCGCGGCCGTGTCATGCTAGCCCACTGACGCCCGAGCCACCGTCCACCGCAGTTGATGCCCTGCTCGAACCAGTGCACGCCGGCAAACGAGAGGTGGTCAGGCGCGTGCGGCTCGATCCCCTGAGTATTTTGGTAGGTCGGGCGCCGCCGGAGATGGCCTATGGCGCCGGCGGTCGCCGTCGGGGCCGGCCTCTGCATCGGCCAGGAACGGGCGAGGGAGGTTGACGAAGACGAGCCGGCCAGGCGGGCCCCACCGCCCCACGGCCCCACTTGTCAGCCGAACAAAGGAGTCAACCGCGGGCCCGCCCAGTTTTAAGTGAAGGCGTATTTTTGTTAAGTGCGCTTCGGCTGAAAATGCGTTTTCAGTATACTGAAAGCGTATTCTTCGCAAAGGCGCTTTCTGTTTTTCTCCGCCGGCCGAAACGGTTATATTGCGGACGTTCGTCCGTTAAGGCCAGAAAAGAACAATTTTTAATTCTTTTTCTGCCTAACGAATGAATGGCCGTAACTCCGCGACCGTGACTCCGATTCAGGTGATTCTAAAGCCCACGATCTCAGTTCATCGAGCCCGTTCCGATGGTATCATTTTCATGAGGTTGTCACACTGTGAAAATGACCATTTTGCCCTTGCCCTTAAAACAGCTCCGCCGAGAGGGAAACTTTTCCGGCGATTCTTTCCGCGAATTCATCGCACCTCTCCCCGGTGTATCCTTCATCCCCAAGCAAGCCACGACAGCCACTTGCATGATGGCATTGCAATAGCCATGGTTTCCACTTGAATATTTAAATGATTGTTTGCTCATTTAATTATTTTGTGAATAATATATACTTGTGAACTCATGCTCATTCTTATGCCTTGTTCAGTTGCATCTAGTAAGTTAAATGATTATTTGCTACTATTATTATTATCATGTTAGTTCTCGGATTTATTTTCCGATGCTAGTGATAATGTTATGCTCATATGAATAGATAGGGTTTGTTATGAAAATACTTGTTATATTCATGATCATCATTATGCTATGCTCATTTGCATCCCGTAGGGTAAATGATTTATTGTTGTTGATGCTACGATAAATGGTTATGTTGCCCATCCATGGTTACACTGATATCATGCTCATATGCATTGTCATATTATTTTTCTGTGACTCAGCTCATCACCATTAAAGTCGAACCTGACATTAATCAAACTCGAACAAATCTGTTGGCTGAGTCATGGTGCCACCGAATCGAGCTCACCAGTGCAACCACACTTGCCTGGCTGGGGAGGCCCTAATGCGGTCTATTGTCATGCCTCTCGCCGGAACCTCCAACTAGGGAAGGTTATGGGTGCGCGCTACCCTGATCAGGTAGGCGACCATAAGCCTTGTGTGCCCAAGTTGTATGGCGCCGAGGTCCCCGTTTGGGACGATGTTTATGTTTGGCCACAAAGGTGGCGGATGTCACGAGTTGACATCAGGGGCAACCTAGGACATAGCCCAAAGGGGAGTTTGTCGGGAGTGGCCGGGAGAGTGTCATGCAATAGATCGGTTTTGTCGAAATGTCGTTGGTCCACCCGAATGGGAGCACGAGGCCATGATTTCCGTGGTGTGGGTACAGTGTACTAACCTCGACAGAGTGTACAATCTATCGATAGCCGCGTCCTCGGTCATGGACACAGTTCGTAGTAGGTCACACTATGGGTCAACAGAAATAATAATCTGAATAATAAACAACTCCGGTTCGATAAGAAAAGAAGTTGGTTGATCTTTATGTGGTCAGGCGATGATCACAGGTAGAGATCAAGCTCCGTGTGGTCATGTGATGATCACGATGGTATAGTTGATACCGAGCTTGGTTGATCCTGAGGTGATCGTGTGAGGATCACGATGGTAAGTTTGTGGTTACGAGATAACCTCCGAGCAGAGTAAGTTGGTCCATGAGACCTTAAATGTCGACCCCGTGCATGCTAGTGCTAGTATCATCTTGTTCATATCATGAATTATATGTACATGCCATGCTCATGTTGTTGCCATGCTCATGTTGTTGCCATGCTCATGATGTTCTAGTAGTATCATGTTCATCTTTGATGATTAACCTGTAAATGCCACGATGTTGTATGTCTTGATTGCTTTGGTTGCTGTGAGCTTGCGAGTACATTCAAAGTACTCACCTGGCGTGTCATGCCAGATTACAGGTGATGCCGTGATTGCTTGTTTGTCGAGGATCCCGAGGTTCGCTCTAGGATATGTCCCAGCCAGAGTCCCTGCGGAGTGGAGTTCATCACCGTCGCTGTTGTTCCGCTGCTAGAATTTTATTCCGCTTCGAGATGTTCCGCTGCTAGCATAGAGCTACCTTAGCAGGCGAAGTGTCGCCGTGCCTCTGCACCCTTTGTCATATCGGACCCTTGTACCCCATTTATTCATAATAAAGAACTGATTTGATCTATGCCAAGCAGTGCCGTATTCCAGAAGACTTGATCTTTGGGCTGGAATACGGGGTGTTCCGGTCTCTCTGAGCCGGGGTGCCACAAAAACTTTATTCCTCAGTGCAATGAGCCGAAAACAAAGAATGAAGGACGGAACCACTCACCGGGGGGGCCACATAGCCGTGTTCGAGGCCGCGGTCCTCCCCTTCCTTGGGGATCTTGTCCTTGGCCAGCTTCATGAGCCTCGTCCACATGGCGGCCAAGGTGGAGCGGAAGAAGGAGGTGATAGTGTCCATGTCCTCGGGCTTTTGTGCCCACATCGGGGTAGCCCGAAGTTGGAGAGGGAGTATGCGGCGGTTGAGCATGACATTGATGACATCGGCTAGCTCAACCTTCCCCGTTGTGGACCACCACAGGATCCTGTCGATCAGGGTCTCCACCTCTTCTGGCTTCCCCCAAGCAACGCCCTTTTCCTTCCAGGACTTGAGTTTCTTGGGAGGCCCGGCTAAGAAGGCCGGGACCTCGGTTTGACCAAGGGCGAGTGGCTCGGTGATGTAAAACCACTCTCTTTGCCACTCCTTCACCGTCTCGATGAAGATGCCCTTGAACCAGGTGGCCCCCTGGTTTTTACTGATCATGGCCCCTCCGCATTTCGCGAGATCCGAGCCACTTGACTTCTGTTTGATCCCGAAGATCTTTAGCCACAAGACGAAGTGCGGCTCACAGCGGAGGAAGGCCTCGCAGACCGTGATGAAGGCCGCGAGGTGGAGAACGGAGTTGGGGGCCAGGTGATGGAAATCTAACCCGTAATAGAACATTACCCCGCGCACGAAGGGGTGCAGCGGGAACCCCAGGCCTCGGATGAGGTGGGGGACGAAGACCACCCGCTCCCCGGCGTTGGGAGCTGGCACCAGCTGGCCGGCCGCTGGAGCACGGGAGGCGATGGCAGGGGACAGATACCCCGCATCGCGCAGCTCTGCGATGGTCGTGGCCGTCACGATGGAGCCGCCCTAGTGCCCCTTGAGGGTGTCAGCCATGGCTGGTTGAGGAGCTGGGCTCGCGAAAGGGAAAGGTGTGATGGTTGGATCTCGGCGCTGGAGCTAGATGAAGCAACAGTGGGGGAGGAATGGGAGCGTGGGCTATCGCACTGTTCTCCTTTGCTCTTATAAGCCTATGAAAGGCCAAGAGTCCCCCCCGCTGCGCCGATAAATTCGCGGTTACTATCGAAAATGCCATTGAACATATGGGGGAAAAAAAATCTTGATGATATCCCTAAGAAAACGGGCGCGATCTCTGCCTTGAGGGGACGTGTCAGTAAAAAAGCTGCCTCGAACCACGATTTGAGGGGAAGGCAGAAACTGCTCGACCTGTCGTGGGGCAAGCCTCTCCGATAAAGTTGTCAGGCCGGATTGGAACGTTCATACCAGAACAACAAGCCTTCGAGGCTAAGATATCTACCCACTTCGGGCAGGGTACAAGCTCGGTTGGACAACGGATGTTGATGCTCCGTTAAGAGAATCCAAAATGCAAAGTGGAACTTGTCTGTCAAGCCAAGGACTCTGGATCTGAAGTAATGTTTGTTGAAAGTCGTCCTCGGCATAGAAGACCAGTTCGGGGGCTACTGACGGTGTCTTGGATTAGGGGGTACCAACCTAGTCGGCCCGTCTCCTCGGTTGGGCCGATATGCCCTCGTACATGATCAAGATGGACTCCGGAGGCCGCACACGGGAGACGTGATCGAGGCTGTCTCTACCGAAGACTTGCAGTACACTTCAAGATTTCTCCCGCCGCCTTACTCCTAGATACCGACCTTGTAACCCTAGATACCCTCCCTGGCGTGTATATAAGCCGTGGGGTTTAGCCCGTAGGGGAGAACAACGCAATATCGCTCACCTAGCCCTAGAAGTTAGACACATATTACGATCTCGAGGTAGATCAACTGTGTACTTGATACATCTCCATCAATATAAACAGAAGCAGGACGTAGGGTTTTAGCTCCATCAAGAGGGCCCGAACCTGGGTAAACATCGTGTCCATCATCTCTGTTACCACCGATCCCAGATCCACAGCTCGGGACCCCCTACCCCGAGTTCTGCCGGTTTTTACACCGACACTGGTGCTTTCATTGAGAGTTCTGCTGCGTGATCACCAGAAGGATTGATGGCTCACCTGCAGATCAACTGCGCCAACGGCCACGGGGACGTTTACGCCCGCGGCCAGCTTTTCATCTTCGGCAGCATGGTATTTTGCGCCGACTCGACGGGTCACCTGACCTCTGTCGAGAACTATGCCCCAGGTCGGATCGTGACTTTCGGTGGCCTTGAGTACACTGCGGATCCCCGTGGCGAACTCATCCTGTCGGGATGGACTCCCGGTCGGATCGAGAGCTCGGCCGGTTTTGGAGGCTCGGCTCCGGAACCGAACTCTGTCACGGCGCCTCTTGAGACCCCTGACGCCGCCACTCCGGCCAGTCTCTCCTCGATCGCCTGTCCGGAGATAGATCCGGCTCTCACTCCCGAAATTGCGCCGGTGCCAGAATTGACTTCGGCGCAAAACCCAGAATTATGTTCAGATTCCCTCCGTTCCAAAAACGCATCCGGTTACACGCCGGGTGTACTTCGAATCGGCCCTGCCTACGGCGCATCCATGAATCCCGAAGAGTTATCTCACCTCGATGAGATGCTTGACTGCATCCGGAGCATGTCCATCTCTGACGGCAAGACTTCGATTTACAATCAGATCGGACTTAAAGCCAACGATAGGGAAATTTACATCCCACCCACCACCCACCTAGTCGCCATGATCGATGATTTAACCAACGTGTTGGACTATGGCGAACCCTCGGACATGGAAGAAGATGCTGATGGCCCCATCGAGAGCACCTTGCCCCTGGTAAACACGGGCAGGTGGACCGCCACGTCCACCTACGATGTTTACATGGTGGACACCCCCAAATCCCCCCCCCAAGACATCGGCGAAGGCGCCGAAGGGGCAATAATGGGGAACCCAGTGGCAATGACGCGACAGACAATAATCGCGACGCGGAGGACGGCGATGCCGATAACCACGAGGAGGACGTTCAAGCCTCCCCAGTAAGGAACGACACTCCAGACCGACCTCTTAGGGACTCAGATCCCGATGACCTCTTCGAAGGGGCCGACGACAACTACATGCCGGAATTCGAGGAGGACGAGAGCCTCGGCACCGAGGACTACATCGTCCCTGAAGACCCTTTTGAACAAGAGCGCTTCTGGCGACGCCTCGTTGCGACGGCCCGGAGTTTAAAGCGCAAGCAGCAGCAGCTGCAGGCCAACACCGATGCGCTAAATACAAAGTGGGTCGAAGTGCTCTCCGCCGAGCAAGACATGGAGAACCGATGCCATAGTGCGCCGAAATCATACCCACGTAGGCATCTGTTACCGGAATTCAACGAGGAGCTCGCTGACGACCTCGATCGGCCCCCTATAGGCCGGGACAGGCCAAGACGAGAAGACCCCGGTGAACGGCCACCTCCACACCGTCATGGCAAAGACCCCGTAGACTACCTAGATCCTAGATCCACAGCTCGGGACCCCCTACCCCGAGGTCTGCCGGTTTTTACACCGACAGCCTAGTTCAAAAATAATTCAGGAATATTCTTTTCCTATTCTGTCCAGTATGGCACTTTCTTAAGGAAGTGCTATTTATCTTTTCTTGATTGCTCTCAAAAATTTTGGGCACTCTTTCCTATCCAAATTCTTGCCACATGCCAAAATTCAACTCCATTTGCCTAGTAAATCTTCCTAAACAAATTTCCAAAGTTTCTGACCAGAGAGAAGCTTTGTGAAGGAAGTACTAGCTAGGCTAATGCAAATGAGTTGAAATTTTGGTAGATCATTCATATGATCAAATCATTACTCTCCACCAAATTTCATCTCCATCCAACAAACTAGGTGAGCACACCTTCAAATCTTGGTTTCCAGGTCACAATTTCATTTTGTGAAGCAACTTTATTTTATATTGCTTCATAAAATCTCAAATTAATCCAGGACCTAAATATCCCTATATCCTTTGAGCATGCCAAGATTCACATCATTTTGTAAAGCCATTTTCTCCACAAATTCCCCCAAGTTTCTGTCCAGAGAAGAGCATTGTGAAGGAAGTACCATTTTTATTCATCCAAATGGTATGAAATTTTTATGGGGCCTTCATATGCCCAAATGATCATACTCCACCAATTTTCAGCCCAATCCAATCATCCAGGTGAGTGCTATTTCATGATCTAGTTTCTGGACCAGTTTTTGCTGTTGTGAAGCAACTATGATAAATCTTGGCCCAAATCCTTTCATAATCCACAGGATCATAGTCCTTCCTACCCTAAACCTCTATGACATCCTGGTTAGCTCTTATCTCATCCCATTTGACCACAGTTTCATGCTCCAGTTTGCTACACCAAACTTCAGTCGATCACTCCCATCAGCACAGAGGTGATTTAGCTTAACCAAGACCATAGTGCTTCTCTAGCAAGTAGGGTCCACACGTGAGACATCCTGATCCTGGACAGAACGCACCGCGTGTGACTGTGCATGCGGTGACCACGCGGCCGGGCGTGCCAAAAGCGTGCTCTGGACTTTGGGGCCCTCGGCCGCCGCCCAAACGCCTCCCTCGCGCCACCGCGGCATGTCCACCGCGTTGCCCTCACTCTCCTGCGTCCACGCGTCCCCTCTGGACCCCTCTCCCCTTCCTCTTTCTTCTTCGGCGAGCCACGCCGCCCCGCGTGCCCATGGCCGTCGTCGCCTTGCTCCTGTCTTCTTCCTCCCAGTGGCATTTCCGCACCGAATGAACCCCCCTGGTCTCTCTTCCCCTCCGTGTGTGTGCACGCGTACGCGGACGCGTCAGAGCGGCGCCCACCCGCCCTTGGCTGCACCCGAGCACGGGCATCTCGCCGCGGCTATATAAGCCACTCCCGAGCGTGCCCGAGCCCTCCAACCTCCTCTACTCCACTCCAGCACTCTCCCCAACACCTCATTCGAGCCCAGTAGCCCCTCCCTGCTCGCCATGGCCGCCGTGGCCGCCGCTTCAGCCAGCTCGATTTCGAGCGAACCAAGCCCTCCCTCTCCTTGCTGCCACCACCAGAGGACCACCCGGAGCACGGCGACCCTCCCCATAGCCTCAGCCTCTCGTCTCCGCCACCGTGCTGCAATGGTCGATCTCGCCGTAGCCACCGTCCGCTGCGGTCGTCATCCCGCTCGTCTCGGTGCTCCCCGGCAGCCGTGACATGGCCAGATGGATGCGGCATCTCCTCCGCATCTCCCCGGTGGCCGGGACGCCTCTGGAGATGGCCGGAATCGGCCGGACGAGCGCCGGCGCCGGCGACCTTCCTCGGTTCTGCGAGCCGGCGTCGGGGGAAGAAGGAGGAGGCGGGAGGAGAGAGAGAAATGCGGTGGGCCCCGCCTGTCATCGGTTCAGCCGACCGGGTCCATCACTTAAGTGGAGACGCACTTTTCAGAATACGTCTTCGAGTTCTGTAGGAGTAAACGTGGACTACTCCAGGGCAGAATGCGTTTTTGCTTTGGCGAAAGCGTATTTTCCTAAAAGGCGCTTTCCGTTTAACCAGCCGGCCGAAACTATTAAATAGCGGAAGTTCATCCGTTAAGGCCAGAAATGAATAGTTTTTATTTAATTTTCTGCCTAACGAACGAACGGCCGTATCTCCGCGACCGTGACTCCGAATCAGGTGATTCCAAAGCCCACGATATCAGTTCATCGAGCCCGTTCTGTTGGCAACATTTTCACCATGTTGTAACATTCTGAAAATGACCATTTTGCCCCTGCCCTTATTCAGCCCCCTCCGAGAGGGAACCGTTTCCGGCAAAAAAAAATCCGCGAGTGTCTCGCACTTCTTCCCGGTGGTTCCTCAATCCCCAGGCAAGCCACGACAGCCTCTTGCATGATGGCCTTGTAGTAGCCATGGTTTCCACTTGAATATTTAAATACTTGTTTACTCATTTAATTATTTTGTGAAGGATATATGCTTGTGAATCCATGCTCATTCTTTTGCCATGTTCATTTGCACCTAATAAGTTAAATGATTATTTGCTAGTATTATTTTATCATGTTAGTTCTTGGATTTATTTTCGATGCTAGTGATCATGTTATGCTCACATGAGTAGTTACGGTTTGATATAGAAATACTTGTGATATTCATGATCATCGTTATGCCATGCTCATCTGCATCCCGTAGACTAAATGAGTTATCATTATTGATGTTAGGTTGTTAAAAGGTTATGTTGCCCATCCATGGTTACACTGATATCATACTCATATGCATTGTTATTTCATTATGTTATTATGACTCAGCTCATCACCATTCAAGTTGAACCTGACATTAATCGAACTTGAACATATCTGTTGGCTGAGTCATGGTGCCACCGAATCGAGCTCACCAGTGCAGCCACACTTGCCTGGATGGGGAGGCCCTAATGCGGTCTATTGTCATGCCTCTCGCCGGTGCCTCCTACTACTAGGGTAGGTTATGTGCGCGCGCTACCCTGATCAGGTAGGCGGTCATAAGCCTAGTGTGCCCGAGTTGTATGGTATACCGGTGTCCCCGTTTGGGATGACAGTCAGAAAGGTGGCGGATGTCACGAGTTGGCATCGGGGCCACCCAGGACATAGCCCAAAGGGGAGTTTGTCGGAGTGGCCGGGAGAGTGTCATGCAATAGATTGGTTTTGTCGGAATGTCATTGGTCCACCCGAATGGGAGCACGAGGCCATGATTTCCGTGGTGTGGGTACAGTGTACTAACCTCTGCAGAGTGTATAATCCATCGATAGCCGCGTCCTCAATCATGGACACAGTTTGTAGTAGGTCACACTGTGGGTCAACAGAAATAATAATCTGGATAATTAACAACCCCGGTTCTTTGAGGAAAGAAGTTGGTTGATCTTTATGTGGTCGTGCGATGATCACAGGTAGAGATCAAGCTCCGTGTGGTCTTGTGATGATCACGATGGTATAGTTGATACCGAGCTTGATTGATCCTGAGGTGATCGTGTGATGATCACGATAGTAAGTTTGGAACATATGGTGTTTATGAGATAACTTCCGAAAATAGTAAGTTGGTCCAAGGGACCTTAAACGTCGACCCCCTGGCATGCTAGTGCTACTATCATCATGTTCATATCATGAATTATATGTACCTGCCATGCTCATGTTGTTCTAGTAGTATTGTGTTCATCATTGATGATTAACCTGTAAATGCCATGCTGTTGTTTGTCTTGATTGCTTTGGTTGCTGTGAGCTTGCGAGTACATTCAAAGTACTCACCTGGCGTATCATGCCAGATTGCAGGTGATGCCGTGATTGATTGTTTGTCGAGGATCCCGAGGTTGCGCTCTAGGATGCGTCCCAGCCAGAGTCCCTGCGGAGTGGAGTCCATCGTCGTCGTCGTTGTTCCGCTGCTAGAAGCTTTTCCGCTACGAGATGTTCCGCTGCTAGCATAGAGCTATCGGAGCAGGCCTAGTGTCGCCGTGCCGAAGTAATCCTTTGTAATATCGAACCCTTGTACCCGTGTTATTTGTAATAAAGAGCTGATTTGTTCTATGCCAAGCAGTGCCGTATTCCAGAAGACTTGATCTCTGGGCTGGAATACAGGGTGTTCCGGTCTCTCTGAGCCGGGGTGCCACATCCTTATTCAAGGGGGATATAATAAAAACTTTCATGTACATCATTAAATATGAAACGTATGGTTTAATGATATTAATGTCGTAATATGAAAGGATATTGGTTCATGCTCATTGGTTAGTAGAAATATCAGTATTAAAGTTTGTTATTAACTTCTCATCTAAGTATTGGTCATGGCATGGTGGGGAGGTTTGAGCATTTTTATGTCTGAAATGAAATCCTTGAGTGTTGTTATAATCGGGGGTGCGCGATGGTTAACTCCTACCAACCTCCTCTCTAGGGGCATGCGAGTAGTACTTTGCTTCGAGGGCTAATAGGCTTTGCAATAAGTATGTGAGTTCTTTATGACTAATGTGAGTCCATGGATTATACGCACTCCCACCCTTTCGCAATTTGCTAGATTCTTCAGTACCGTGCATTGCCCGATCTCACCTCGAGAGTTGGTGCAAACTTCGCCGGTGCATCCAAACCCCATGATATGATACGCTCTATCACACATAAGCCTCCTTATATCTTCTTCAAAATAGCCACCATACCTACCTATTATGGAATTTCCATAGCCATTCTGAGATATATTGCCATGCAACTTCCACCGTTCTGTTTATATGACACACATCTTTATTGTCATGTTGCTTTGCATGATCATATAGATCTGACATGATATTTGTGGCACAGCCACCGTTCATCATTTTCATACATGTTACGCTAGATCATTGCACATCCTGGTACACTGCCAGAGGCATTCATATAAAGTCATTCTGTATAGTTTTTATCGAGTTGTAATATCGAGTTGTAAGTAAATAAAAGTGTGATGATCATCGTTATTAGAGCATTGTCCCAGTGAGGAAAGGATGATGGAGACTACGATTCCCCCACAAGTCGGGATGAGACTCCGGACAAAAAAAAGAGAAGAAAAAAAAGGCCAAAAAGAGCCCAACAAAAAAAAGAGAAAATAAAATAAAAAATAAAAATAAGAGATAAAGAGAGAAAGGGCAATGTTACTATCTTTTTCCACACTTGTGCTTCAGAGTAGCACCATGTTCTTCATATAGAGAGTCTCCTATTTTGTCACTTTCATATACTAGTGGGAATTTTTCGTTATAGAACTTGGCTTGTATATTTCGATGACGGGCTTCCTCAAATGCCTGAGGTCTTCATGAGCAAGCAAGTTGGATGCACACCCACTTAGTTTCATTTGAGCTTTCATACACTTATAGCTCTTAGTGCATCCGTTGCATGGCAATCCCTACTCCTCGCATTGATATCGATTGATGGACATCTCCATAGTCCGTTGAATCTCCGAGTTGATGCGAGACTTTCTTCCTTTTTGACTTTTTCTATTGATCCCTACCACCGCATTCTATTCCACCTATAGTGTTATATCCATGGCTCATGCTCATGTATTGCGTGAAGTTGAAAATGCTGAAGCGCGTTAGAAGTTTGATCCAATTGTCTGGTTTAACACCGGGGTGCTCATGATTTATATTTATGCGATGAGGGCAGAGTCATCCCATGCTAACATGATAAAATGAGTGGGGATAACATTTGTTAAGGATCATATATTTTGAAAGTTTAATGATTATGCTTCTTATATTCATGGATATTATTATGTTGATGTTGTTAACTCATCATTTCTCAATATTTATACCGTAAAGAGATTACATGATACACATGTTAGGTAGCATTCAACATCAAAAATTATGTTTTTATCATTTACCTACTCGAGGACGAGCAGGAATTAAGCTTCGGGATGTTGATACGTCTCCAACGTATCTATAATTTTTGATTGTTTCATGCTATTATATTATCAATCTTGGATGCTTTATATGCTATTATATGCTATTTTATATCATTTTTTGGGACTAACCTATTAACTCAGTGCCCAGTGCCAGTTCCTGTTTTTTTGCTTGTTTTTGGCTTTTCAGAAAATCAATATCAAATAAAGTCCAAACGGAAAAAAAAATCTTTAGATTAATTTTTTCTGGACCAGAAGGGACCCTAGAAGCTTCGGGAGGTGGCCAGAAGAGATACGAGAGGGCCACAAGCTCATGGGGTGCGCCCAGGGGGTAGGCGCGCCCCCTGAGCTTGTGGGCCCCACGCAGCTCCGTTTGACCTAATTCCAAGCCTATAAATTCCCAAATATTCCCAAACCAACAGAACGCAAGACGATATAAATTTTCCGCTACCGCAAGCCTTTGTTCTTCCGCGATCCCATCTGGAGGCCTTTTTCGGTAATTTGTCAGAGGGGGAATCGATCATGGAGGGCTTCTACATCAACCTCTTGCTGCCCTACCGATGATGTGTGAGTAGTTCACCACAGACCTACGGGTCCATAGCTAGTAGCTAGATGGCTTCTTCTCTCTCTTTGATCTTCAATACCATGTTCTCCTCGATCTTCTTGGAGTTCTATCTGATGTAACCTTCTTTTGTGGTGTGTTTGTTGTGATCCGATGAATTGTGGGTTTATGATCAGATTATTCATTGAAAGTAATTGAGTTTTTTCTGAACTTTATTATGCATGATTTTTATAGCTTTGTATTTCTCTCCGATCTATCCGTTTGGTTTGGCCAACTAGATTGATTTATCTTCAGTGGGAGAGGTGCTTTGTAATGGGTTCAATCTTGTGGTACTCTATATCCCAGTGACAAAGTAGGGGATAAGACACGTATTTGTATTGTTGCCATTAAGGATAAAACTACGGGGTTTATTCATATTGATTGGGTTTACTTTGTCTACATCATGTCATCTTGCTTAAAGCGTTACTCTGTTTGTCATGAACTTAATACCATAGATGCATGCTGGATAGCGGCCGATTGGTGGAGTAATAGTAGTAGATGCAGAATCATTTTGGCCTACTTATCTCGGATGTGATGCCTATATACATGATCATTGCCGTGAATAACGTCATAACTATGCGCTTTTCTATCAATTGTGCAACAGTAATTTGTTTACCCACCGTATGCTTTGTGTTTGAGAGAGAAGCCTCTAGTGAAAACTATGGCCCCGGGTCTATCTTAAACATAAAAAAGAAAACCTAAAAACCTTTGCTGCAATTTATTTCTTTTTCTTTTATTTTGCAATTTATACTTTTGCCTTTACAAGATTTAATCCTTGCAATTAACGAGTTCAAGGGTATTGACAACCCTCTTGCCCATGTTGGGTGCATGTATTTGCTTTTGTGTGTGCAGGTGCTGCTAACGAGGGTTTGCGTGATTTTCCTATTGGTTCGATAAACCTTGGTTCTCACTGAGGGAAATACTTATCTCTACTGTACTGCATCTCCCCTCCTCTTTGGGGAAAATCCCAACGCAGCTCACAAGTAGCAGTATACCTTCTGTCACAGATCCGAGGGCAAGATCTTTGTTGCCATGAATGGATCTGAAGCGGAGCATCCTACGGACATCACCATGTCAAGACTCCGTTCGGCAAGTGACACGTGCGACATCTACTTCACATACATGAAGGTGAATCATCTCCTTTACACATGTTCACTTGACCCCTTCGAGGATGGTATACTACTTGACACTCCACTCGTGTGCATGCATAGGTATTGTCGGAGCTTCATGGATGACGAGGAGGAGTGCAAGCGCCAAGGAACAACTACACCATCCATGAGGGAAGCATGGAAGCGGCGACGGAAGAAGACGGAGCTGCTGGAAGCTATAGCGGTAGGACATCCGGCGCGTGCGCAGCTGCGAGGAAGCTGCACCAACAGGAGGCCAGGAGCTTCAGCAGCAGGACATCCAGCGCGACCCCGGACATCCAGCGCCACGCGACCGGCCGAACATCCGGCACCTGCCCGGAAGTCTGACCCAGGAGAATAGTAGCAAATGGCCGGACATCCGGCCTGAGGCCCGTACATCCGGCGCCTCCGAAAGAGCCGGACATCCGACGCCTGCGCACCGCTTCAGGCTCGAGGCCCCTGTATCTCTCTCCCACCCCCACTTCGTGGCTTGTACTATAAATAGATCACCTCCACCTCCATTCTAGGGTTAGCAAAGTGATAGCTCATTTCTAGTTGAGCTTTGCTCCTTTACCTCTACTCCTCTTGAGAAAGAGAGAGACCTCCATTGGAGAGATCCCAAGGGATTCAAGACCCCCATAGTGGGAAGGATCTATCTAGATCATCAAGACCTCATCTCCTCTTGGATTTGGGGTGAACTCTACCGTGTATCTTTCCCTTTGATTGTTCATGTACCTTGTGGATCTTGTGTGTTTGTTAGTCTAGTGGATGTGTGATTGGGCTTGTTCTTGAGTGTTTCTCTTGCGATTTCCCCGTGTTCTTCGTAGAACCCCCCCTGCAATTCGTGAAAGATCACCAATTAGGTTTCCACCCTACATCATCTTGGTATCGAGAGCCACGGTAGTCACGAATTGGTTTGATCCAAGTGATCTACATCATCTTGTATCAGAGCTTAGGTTCTCACGAATTTGGAGTCCTACCCCCCCCCCCCACTTTCTAGCCTAATTTTGTTTGTTCTTGCCCAATTTCGAAAATCCCCACCAAAAAATAGCCTCACCAAAAAAATTGCATTTTGTTGGTTCTTGTGAGATTTTGTTGTGTTTGATCCACGATTTTGTAGTTTGGCAAGTGGATCTTGGCATTCCCCACCTTCGCACCATGAAATCCACCACAAAATTTTCTTTCCCCATCAATTTTGACCCCAAAATCACGAATTTCCGCCACCAAATCGAGTTTTGAAGTCCAAATCCCGATCTGGAGTGGTTGGGTCGGACATCCGGGCCACCGGCCGGACATCCGGGCCATCAGGTCGGACATCCAGGTCCCTGGCCGGACATCTGGCACCTAGAGCACCAAAAACGGGCGCGGTACTAGTCATAGACCCCGGAAATCCGGCCTTGACCCCGGACATCCGGCCCCTGTAGGGTCAGCCTCCCGTGCTTCACCATTTTGATCATAACTTTCACATCCGGAGTCTGATTTTTGCGTTCTTTAGCTTGTTGGATAGCTATTGACATCCCCCATCCATCTAGATAGGTTCCAACACCATTTGACTCCATCAAAAATTTGTGCATTTTGGCATCTTTGCCTAGGCCCTCCACGATATCATCCGCAATACCACCATAGCCTTCCGCAACCTAACCCATTTTGATCCCCATTGCATTTGTGGTTGCTTGAGTTGTGATTTGAGTCTCCTAAGGTATTTCAGCTACTTAGGGACGGTTACTTCTTCATCAACCACCCCCATAACTTCCGCATACCCTTGCCCACCATACTCTTCCGCCACCATAACCCATTTCGACCGATTTTGTTTGAGAATTTGAGTTCGCGGTTTCTGTTTCCTAAGGTGTTTCAGCTAATTAGGTATGTTCAACATCGACAACACCGCCACGGACTCGACATCGACATCGACCACTTCACCCTTTGCCACCGCAATCGTAAGCAAGGACGGTAACCTCGACGACATCATTGTACATTTCCTTGCCATTGCTTTGATCGCCCCGAGCCTAGTGCATCACTTACCTATCGAGACTAGCGAGTTGAGAATTGTCGGGCCACGCTCATTGTGCACCTTAGTGATACGCTTACGCCGCATAGCTACATTTAGCGTGCAATCATCTTGCTATCATCATTGTGCCATTAAGTCTCTCCCGTGCATATCTTACATACTTGTCTCACATATTGGCTCGAGCATCAAGCATTGTGGCAAAGCATACAAAAAAAAGAGCAAAAAGTTTTTAAGCAAAAGAGGAAATACAAAAGAGCTTGTAAGCAATAGAAATAGCATTGAGCCATTTTGCATAGTATATCATATTGGATCATACATACATGGCATACTTGGGATTGAAGACGGTACAATTACTCGCTTAGGTTGGTGCACAAGCGTATCTAGCCCATTTGAGCAATCGAGCTATTGTCTCTCTCGTATCTGTGCAACAAGAGTTTTTTCCGTGGTAACACATTTTGTGCTCATTCCTTGGTTGAGTGGATCCCACTTATCTATCCGTGTGTGTGTTTCTGTGTCCTATACATAGCTATTGATCTATTTTCTTTGCATTGCAATTTTGTGAATCTTCCTCAACATTATCAATAACTTGGACTAACATTTGCTTGAATTTTGTGCCTCTTGTCCTAACCAAGCCACTCGATAAGCTTTACTTTTGTAGGTGTGAGTGAACAAGTCTGGTACCAATTCCACCATTCTCTCAATTCACATTGAGTGACGCGGGATACATCCTCAACTTCAGGAAAAGGTATCTTGGTATTGTTTATCTCATTTCCTACTCACCTTTGCTCAAGTCTTGTGATGGATAGGCAAAGCACATCAACTTCGGTCTACAACCACAACAACGAGTTCGATGCCATGAAGGACCACATCGACGCCATGATGGACAAGCACTTGGAGGAGCTCAAAGCCCTCATCAACACCGGCAGGAGGTCTTCCTCATCTTCGAGAAGGCGCTCAAGTGCACATCCTTTCGAGCTACCATCCCCGGCAAGGTCTCATCGGCATCGACACCATCACCGACAAGAACGTGAAGGTCAAGAGCTCAACACCAACCACCACTCTACGACTTCACCATCTACCTTGGCATCTTCACCAATTGACTTCAAGGCATCTTCGCCTTTGGACATGCGGCATCTTCGCCGACAAGCACCTCAAGATTATGCTCAAGAGAAGCTCCCCAAGCTCACGTCTGTGACTTCCACGAGCTACTATGACCTCGACGCCGACCACGAGATTCCTTTCTATGGGACTCAAGACCCTGAGGAGTATCTCGAGTGGGAGCGCAAGATGGACGACTACCTCAAGCTACATCAAGTCCCCTCTGAAGATCAAATGAAGTGCGCCACACGGAACTTCCACGACCACGCGTCGACATGGTGGCTTCACACACCTTTGAAGTGCTTCAACATGAGTTGGCCCAAGACGAAGAAAGCGATGCGGCAAGAATTTGTGCCTTCCTCCTACACGGAACATCTTCGACACCAATTGGAGAACACCATCCAAGGATCCAAGTCCATCGACGAGTACTTCATGGAAATGAAGAAAGCCTTGCGACGAGCCAGTGTGGATGGCCCCATTTGGATGAAGTTCCATTTCATGATGGGATTGAACAACAACATCGCCAAGACTATCTTCACCAACAACTACGAGACTCTCGACGACCTCTACACATTGGTGCTCTTAAGGCGGCAAAAGAACTCAAGAAGGCCAAGGCTTCTCCACCCCAAGAATACTTCGCGACGACCAAGCTCCACGACAACGAGCATGAGGATAGTACCACCAAGATGTCCAAGCCCAACGAGTTCCAAGACGACGCTCCCAAGTTTTCAACTTCACCGCCATCCCTCTTTGTGGCATTGACGATGTCGAGTCTACCACGACTCTTTTTGAAGACGGTGCGGCGATGACTACGACTATAGAGCCAATCAAGGAACAAGATTTGGAGGCGAGCGACAAGGTGACGAGCAAGGATGATGCTTCCATCTTTGGAGGCGCGAGTGATATGATCGAGCATGGGATTTTCCTTTTGGTCATGGAGGCGAGTGATAATGTGCCATCTTCGGCCTTCATCCATGGCGATGGCGACGAGACGGTTGTGAATGGGATTTTCCCTTCAACCACGGCGGCGTTTGGAGATGACTTGAGCGACATGAGCACCCATATTGAGAGTGAGAGCGAGTTCACCACTAGCCCCATATATGATGAGATGCCCCAATTCCCATGTGAGGAGAGCCACAACCCCCACCTCTTGAGTGAGATGAGTGACTCAACCATATGTGATTTTGAGTGCGCCTACTTTGAGGGAGTGAGTGAGCCACCGCAAGAGTTGCGAGAGGAAGTTGATAGGTCTTGTAAGGTCATTTTTGATTTCTAGCGACTTGACCTCTACCTCTATTGTGTCTTCTCATTTGGTGCTAGGTCCCATATATGACGACGCCCGATCCTCGCCGACTTCGTCCCTCCTTTGGACAAGACGATGGACATGGCGGAATATGATGCACCCCCTACATGGCTCCATCACGATGAAGATGACCACAATTTGGTCTTTGCCACCTCACCTACACCACATGTGTGGAATGAAAAAGGTAACATAGGTGAAGGTGATGAGCTAGTCCCACTAGTGGACATTGATTGCTTGTATGATGTCGATCCTCCTATTGACACGCTTCATGCTAGTGCGACTTCCTCATGTGATGATTTATTACCCATTTATGATGAGTTTGATGATTCTCATGTGGAGTCTATTAGTTGTGATGCCATGTTGCATAGGATTTCTTGTGATAATTCTCTCGGTCACATCATGTTTGACAATCCACTTGACTTGTCATATGCTATGCAAGAGATCAACCATATGTCATATTTGCAATCTCATCATAGTAACTATGCATATGCTATTAAAATAAACACAATTTGCTCATATGGCATAGATGACAAGCCCATGGTAATTGGCATTTGTTTTTCTTGTGATGATATTGATATGTTTCCTTTGCATCATTGCCATCATATGCCATGCCATGACCACCTAGATTTTAACATGCATTGTTTTGGATGTTGTTCATTTTCTCCATATTATGCTCCCGCTATTGCTATTGAGGAGACCCCCATAGTTTCCTCAAACATTTTAGGATATTTTGATCCATCCCATCCTTTGCATGCTTCCCATGATTGTGTGCACCAGATGCATCCCATGAATAAAAATGCTATTGATGTGCCATATACTTGCATGCTCAATTTGTGCCCCCATCGTGTTATATATAACAACTATTCTTTCATGATGGATGACATGTTCATATACCATGCCTCAAATTTCTTTGAGCATTGCTTGTTTTGTGCTAACTCACACGTGCACATACACATCATGATGGATGATGTGTACATTTACCACGCACACACTTTCTTTCGTTTGTGTCTTTCTTGTGTAGGTCCTCACACTTACTCATCAACCTCGCAAGCGCACGAGTTGATGAAACGAGCTCTAGAGAGCAATGAAGACGTGCGCCACAATGGAGTTCTTACCCTCCACCCACCCTCTTCGCGACAAGCCTTTGCGAATTTGTTCTACATGGCCCTCACATGGTTATGGGTTATTGTCCATTACATATTCTATGCCCATCTTGCCATGTTCACTTTGCATGATATGCTCATTTTCATTTGGATGACATGCTTTGGTGACCCATGCTTTGCATTACACATGATCCATGATTCTACTACTTGTATGTGTGTTTGCATGCTTGGTGGAGATATCACTTGTTATTGCCATGTTTGCTTTGTACCCCATGCCTATGATGACACTTTGATCATGTTTCATTTTCGTGCTTGCGATATGTCATGTGCATTGCCTATATCTACTATGTGCTCACATGACATGATTGGCATGATTTCCTCTAGTATGTTGCATCTTTGCACTACTAGTTTGCACGACATGATTGCTACGCTTGCCCATGTTGCATCACCGATGATTCATACTTGCTCGTTTCATGCCCGGTTGATAGCACCTATTCCCATGCTTTGCACATGATTGTTATTGCTTCTTGTCATATATCCCCTCTAGACTAGGGGGTGCTAACCTAGTGGGCCATAGTCTTCGGGCTGGGCCTGAAGGCCCTCGTTCTCATTCAGATGGACTCCGAAAGCCATGACGTGACCAAGATTGCATCTGTCGAAGACTTGGAGTATACCCCAAGACATCTCCTGCCACCTCCATATGCATCCCTGGATACTGACCATGTAACCCTAGATACCCTACCTGGCATGTATATAAGCCAAGGGGTTTAGCCTATAGAGGACGCGGAATCACAATTATCATCCACCTAGCCCTAGGGTTAGACTTCTCCTTACGATCTCGAGGTAGATCAAGTTTGTACTCGATACTTCACCATCAATATAATCAAAGCAGGACGTAGGGTATTACCTCTTCGAGAGGGCCCGAACCTGGGTAAACACCATCTCCTTCGTCCCTGTTACCATTGATCCGAGATCCACAGCTCGGGACCCCTACCCCGAGGTCTGCTGGTTTTCACACCGACGCTGGTGCTTTCATTCAGAGTTCCGCTATGAGATCAGCAAAGGATCGATGGCTCACCTGCAGATCAACTGTGGCTCTGGCTATGGGGACATCTTCGTCCCCGGCCAGTTATTCGTTTTCGGCAGCATGGTCTTTTGCGCTGACTCTTCGGCCATCTAGCTCCCGTCGAGAATTACACTCCGGGTCACGTCGTAACTTTCGGAAGCTTGGAGTACACCGCTGATTCCCGCGGAGAGCTCATCCTTATTGGTTGGATGCCATGCCGGATTGAGGGCTTATCAGACGTCGGGGGCTCGGCCCCGAAACCGATCTCCTTTGAGGATGTCGGGTCAAGCCCCTTGCCCCCACAGGGTCCTGCGGAGGAATCGACTGCCCCCACCTCGGACAGCCTCGTCCTGGCATCAAGCCACGACGCCATTCCGGACACCGCCTCGGATACTACATTGGATTTAGAGCTGGCTCGGGTGTCAGATCCGGAATCAACCCCAACCCTGCACGAGGCCAATGACGCGTCAGGCGATCAATCAGTCGTGCTTCAAGTCAGCCCGGCTTATAGCTAGGCCACGGATCCCGAGGAGCTATCTCACCTAAACGAGATGCTTGATCTCATCCAGAGCTTATCAATCTCAAACAGTCAGACTTCAGTCTATGATAAGATCGGACTTAAAGCCGACGATCGGGAAATTTATATCCCACCCACCACCCATCTAGTTGCCACGGTCGATGACTTAACCGATGTATTAGACTATGATGAAGCCACCGACATGGATGAAGATGTCAACGGCCCTGTAGAAACCACCACGCCACTGGCCAACACTGGTACCTACGATGTATACATGGTGGATACTCCGAAACCCCCATCAAGACGTCGGTGAAGGCACAGGAGAGGTGCCAATGGGGACCCCAGCGGGCACGACGCCACTGCCACCAACACCGGCGCGGCGGCAGACGACGCCGATGACCTGGGAGAGGATTTTCAAGCCTCCCTAGCGCAGCCGCATAGCCCCACGGGAATCCCCGGGGACGAGGACACCGATGACCTCTTTGAAGGGACTGATGACAATTACCTACCTCTGTCCGAAGAAGACGAGAGCCTGGGCACCGAGCACTTTATAGTCCCCGAAGACCCCTTTGAGCAGGAACGGTTCCGACAATGCCTCGTGGCCACCGCCCAAAGCATGAAACGGAAGCAGCAGCAGCTGCAAGCCAATCAAGATGCGTTGAATGATAAGTGGGTCGAGATACTCTCTATCGGGCAAGACCTCGAGGAATGGCTCCGAAGTGCGCCCAAATCTTACCCGCGCAGGCGTTTGCTGCCCTAATTCGACGAAGAATTAACCGACGATGTGCTCTTAACATGCGGACGGGCTGACAAACCTGACCACCCCTAGAGGGCGCGACAGGCCAGTGCGGGAAAATTTACACACCCAAACAACGACATGCTATTACGGCAAGGACCCCGTCCACTACACCGAGCCATACGACGCAAGACGCTAGATAGAGGCGAACCGGGCACCTTCTCTGTCCATCTACGGATCAAGAGGACACGCATCGACCAGGCTCGACGGCTACGACGCCTAGATGGGCAGGAATGGCCGAACTCAAGAGCAAGCTTATACGCGGATATCTCCCAACGTCTGATAACTCACAAGTATAGGGGATCGCGACAGTCTTCGAGGGTAGTATTTCACCCAAATTTATTGATTCAACACAAGGGGAGCCAAAGAATATTTGCGAGTATTAGCAGTTGAGTTGTCAATTCAACCACACCTGGAGAACTAAATATCTGCAGCAAAGTGTTTAGTAGCACAATAGTATGATAGTTTCAATAGCAGTAGTAACAGTAGCAACAGTAACAGTAACAGTAGCAGTAGCAGTAACGAAAGTAACTTAGCAAAGATCAATATGCGAAAAGCGTAGGCATTGGATCGGTGATGAATAATTATGTTGGAGGACATTCATCATGTAACAGTCACAACCTAGGGCAATACACAATAGCTCCAATTCATCAATGTAATGTAGGCATGTATTCCGTATATAGTCATACGTGCTTATAGTAAGAACTTGCATGACATCTTTTGTCCTACCCTCTTGTGGCAACGGGGTCCATAAGGAAATCTAAGGGATATTAAGGCCTCCTTTTAATAGAGAACCGGAACAAAGCATTAACACATAGTGAATACATGAACTCCTCAAACTACGGTAATCACCGGAAAGAATCGCAATTATTGTCACCTTGGGGTATGTGGATCATAACACGTAATAGGTGCATATAAATTGCAAGATAGGATCAAGAACACAAATATATTCATGAAAACATAGAGAGTTCAGATCTAAAATCATGGCACTCGGGCCCTAGTGACAAGCATTAAGCATAGCAAAGTCATAGCAACATCAATCTCAGAACATAGTGGATACTAGGGATCAAACCCTAACAAAATTGACTCGATTACATGATAAATCTCATCCAACCCATCACTGTCCAGCAAGCCTACGGAGAAATTACTCACACACGGTGGTGAGCCTCATGAAATTGGTGATGGAGGATGGTTGATGATGACGACGACGTCGAATCCCCCTCTCCGGAGCCCCGAACGGACTCCAGATCAGCCCTCCTGATGAAGAACATGAGGTGGCGGCGGCTCCATATCGTAAAACACGACGAAACTTCTTCTTTTATTTTTTTCTCGGGGAAAGAGAATTTATAGCGTTGGAATTAGGTCAGACGGCCGCCTGTGGGCCCCACAAGGCATTAGGCCGCGCCCTAGGGGGGTCGCGCCATGTTGCCTTGTGGGCAACAGGTGGCCCTTCTTCTGTTGATTCTTGCGCCAGTAATTTTTATTTATTCCATAAAAAATCTCCAAAAAGTTTTGTCCAATTTCGAAACTTTGATTTTTGCACAAAACAACACCATGGTAGTTCTGCTGAAAACAGCGTCAGTCCGGGTTAGTTTCATTCAAATCATGCAAATTAGAGTCCAAAACAAGAGCAAAAGTGATTGGAAAAGTAGATATGACGGAGACGATTCAACATCCGACACGAGTCTGCTCGGTTCCGAGGTCCCACTCACCTAATCTGTTTTACAGACAGGGTAATGGAACACCAGTTCCCTGACGGGTTTAAACCGATCAACATCGAGTCGTACGATGGTACTACCGATCCAGCGGTGTGGATCGAAGATTTCCTTCTCCACACCCACATGGCGCATGGAGATGGCCTCCACGCTATCAAATATCTGCCGCTCAAACTAAAGGGGCCGGTGAGGCATTGGCTGAATAGCCTGCCTCCTCATTCCATTGGAAGCTGGGAAGCACTCGAGGATGCCTTCACATACGTCCGACCTCCAAATGCCGACGACCTCAGCCACGTCATTCAACAGCCCGGCGAGTCGGCAAGGAAGTTCTGGAATAGGTTCTTAACTAAAAAGAACCAAATTATGAATTGCCTCAACCCCGAGGCTATCGCCACTTTCCGGCATAGCATCCAAGACGACTGGCTCGCACGCCAGCTCGGGCAAGACAAGCCGAGGACCATGGCGGCCCTCACCTCGCTTATGACCCGCTTTTGCGTGGGACAGGATAGTTGGCTGGCCCGCAGTACTCATAATGGCGAGGCAGGCACTTCGGAAGCTCGCGACGCCAATGGCAAGCCCAGGCGCAGTAAAAATAAGCGCAGGCATAAAAATGGCGGGAGCGACACCGAGGGCGTCGCCGTAAACGCAGGGTTCAACGGACCTAGATCCGGTCAGAAAAAGAGGCCCTTTAAACAAACACAGACCCAGCCAGCTTGACAAGATCTTCGATAGGCCATGTCAAATACATGGCACCTCGGACAAGCTAGCAAACGACACAAACCAGAACTGCTGGGTCTTCAAGCAGGCTGGAAAGATAGCGACGGAGGGCCAAAATAAAGCTCAACCTCACAGCGAGGACGAGGATGAACCTCGGCGATCCAACAATGGAAACCAGAAATAGTTCCCTCCCGAGGTGAAGGACGTAAACATGATTTACGTAACTCACATCCCTAAAAAGGAGAGGAAACGAGCACTTCGGGACATTTACGCCCTAGAGCCTGTTGCCCTGAAGTTCAATCCATGGTCGGCTTACCCAATCACATTCGACAAACATGATCATCCAACCAGCATCCGACATGGCAGATCGGCTGCTTTGGTCCTGGATCCGATCGTTAACGGATTCCATCTGACGCATGTCCTTATGGACGGAGGCAGTAGCCTCAATTTAATCTATGCGGATACGATCAGAAAAATGGGCATAGACTCATCCAGGATCAAACCTAGCACAACCACCTTCAAAGGTGTCATACCAGGCGTCGAGGCTCGCTCCACGGGAACAGTAACGCTAGAGGTAGTCTTCGGATCACCCGAGAACTTCCGGAGCGAAGAGTTAATCTTTGATATCATCCCTTTTCGGAGTGGATACCATGCGCTGCTTGGGCGCACCACATTCGCCCGCTTTAACGCAGTCCCGCATTACACATACTTAAAGATGAAAATGCCAGGACCAAATGGTGTTATTACAATCAATGGTAACACTGAACTCTCCCTCCGAACAGAGGAACAGACCGTGGCTTTCGCAGCCGAGGTACAGGCAACTGAGGAGGCAGCTCGGCACAGGCCCGGCTCCTCAAAGCGCGTACAGGCCGCACAAGCCGACCTCGGTCAGGCCACGACTTCCCCCAAATAGGTGCACGGGCTCCTCGCTTGCCTCCCCTTGGAAGGGCATTACGTCCCCAGGGTGCATAACTTCGCACTAAAAATTCCATGGATGGCCGAGGAGCCGAAACAAATGATGCGTCATTGTCAGCTCAACTGAATAGCAACGCACTTCGCACTTGCATA
Source organism: Elymus sibiricus (assembly GCA_039707655.1). Classification (NCBI taxonomy): domain Eukaryota; kingdom Viridiplantae; phylum Streptophyta; class Magnoliopsida; order Poales; family Poaceae; genus Elymus; species Elymus sibiricus. Next base: position 299,779,379 of record CM077676.1, on the reverse strand, counting down.
CCAGCAGGGCGTTGTAAAAGGCCCAGACAAAAGTAGCATGTCCACATGGCTTCAACCATCCAAGTGGCAGTCACACACCTCCTTAAAGGACTCGACTGACAAAAGCATCAAGCAAACGAATGGCCGAGGTCGCGGACAGCCCATACATACTTCGCTCTCAATGAAGACAAGCTGGTCAACAGCATGGAGACGCAGACGTGCAACAGCAACGGGCTTGGGCGAATAAATCCATCAACATGTCCACCCTGTTCTTACTCCTTTTCTTTTACTTTTTCTCGTTGTATCTTCTACAAGTTTCTTCTGTCAAAGCTCGGCATGTACGGCTTGACCACATGAAATAAAAGTGCACCCATCGAGGTCATTACGCATTTCCTTATGTTTACTGCCTTTGAGCCAAAAGCATACATTCACGATACAACTGTTATTTAAAATTACTGTGGGCTTCGCTTTTAATCTCACCCCCCCTACAAGTCCGAAGTATCTATTCGGCGTCTTGGATGTTGCATTATATGAATCAGTTTCGAACCTCGATTTTGGTCAATAGTTGGGTTGCCCAGTTCCTGTGCTTACCCCTTACATTTCCGATCCATTCGGCTAAGGGTGTAAAGGGAGAACCAGTGCGATTGCGCTGCCAACTTAAATGGCAAAGCGCCTCAGTGGATAAAGCCGAAAACTAACTGTCCAGGTAAGCGTAAACTGGTCAGCCATTCGAAGACAACGTCCAGCAATGTACCCTTGGAGGTTACCCGTGTTAAACGAAGGGCTCCTTATTAAATCAGCCGAAGTGGTTAGCGGCATAGACCTCGGCCATACAGCCAAACCACTTCATGGACCGGGGGCTCATCATCAGCCCCCATAGTCAAGCTCCTACGACTAGGTGAAAGTTCTAAAACCACTATAGTCTGATTGCCTTGTTTTCGCGAGCATGGACCGCCTTCGGGAACCGAGACATCGGCTAAGGGTCATGACTGCCGCGGAAACACCCGATGTACACTGTACAAAGGGGTCGAAGCCGACGACTCATCACTTTCAGTTAAACACGGTCACACTGGAGTCAAAAAATAAAAACACACAATCACATGTCGGAAAATAAAGCCGCATTCATTGCAAACAAAAGATAGTTTTTACATCCAACTAAACTTTGGCATACCGAAGTACTATCTAAAAATACAGAGTGTCCTTACGACACTCGGCCTCGGTGATCCGGGCCCCTTCCATCGCCTTGCCGAGATACTACTCCACGGTCCAGGACTTCCCTTCGGGGAGCCCCACGACCACGACTGCTGCTTCAACGCGCGGGTAGTGCGTATTCACGCAGGCATATGCCCGCTGAGCCCCCTCCAGGCACGCGGATCGCTTCCAACGCACCAGCTGGGGGCGGCCTCCCGCGGCCAGGTAAAAAACCCGATGAAGCTGGTCGGCAGGGCCTCCATGGGCCAAAGATTGGCACAGAGGTCTTGAAGCATTGGCTTCACCATGCAGAGGAGCTCCATCAACTGCTTCATCTGATTGTTCAGCAGTTCCGGATGCGAGGGCCCCTGGAATTGTTGCCAGAATGCCCTCTCCATAGCATGGCCCTCCCGCGCGCCGTAATAACGCCCTGCGTCCGCCGCGCTCCTTGGAAGATCCGCGAAGGCCTCTGCGGATCACCACAGCTAGGTGAGCTCGACGAACCCCTTGGGGTCAAAAACACATTGAAGCAAAAATGGCTTACCAGCAGCGATCTGCTTCACTTGCTGAAGCACCTCGCGGTCTGCATGGGCCTGGGTTTGGACCTCGGCGTGCGCCTGGTGCAGCTTCTCGAGCTCGGCATCGTGCTCTTTGTAGACGCCCTCCAGGGTCTCCTCCACCTCCAGGACCCGTGCCTGGTCCTTGCCCCTGGCCACCTTCTCTGCAGCCAGCTCCTCTTCGGCCTTCGCGGCCGCAGTCTTCTGCTGCTCGACCTGTTGCTGAGCTTTTGACAGCTCGGCCTTAAGTGTCTCAAGCTCCGCTATAGCAGCTGTCATGCAAAACAGGTCGGCGTCAGAATTGAATCTTTTAAGAACATTTCCCAAAGTAAAATCGGCACTCTCAAAACTTCTTGAAGTTTACCTTGAGACTGCTCAATCTGCTTTTTCATCAGATTGAGGCCCTCCTCGAACATCTGTAGTTTCCTGTTCATTTCCACCACCTCCTCGAAGGCGGAGTTCGGAGCTGAGGTCGACACCTGAAAACATACACCCACGCCTTAGTCCCTGTTTTTTGACTTACATCCTATGGTCATTCCTTTTTGAAGAACGGCCAGAGTCTTGGGGGCTACTGGATTAGCACCTAAAACATACTCAAACATCGACCCCAAGGCAGGTTTTTCAAAACCAGCCTTGGGCTCGGGGGACTACTGGCTGGATACGCTCTTACAAACGACATGCGAGGCAACGTGTCTTCGGGCAAAGGCCCGCTACTACAAGCAATCGTAAACTCGAATATTATTCATAATGGCAACACAAAAAGCGTACCTCGAATCTCCTGACGAGGCCCTTGAAGACCTCGTGCATTCCGGCCTCCGCAGACATGAAGCCTTGTAGCGCCGTGCCGATCAAGGCATGGTGCTGTTCTGCGATGGAGGAGCCCGTTAAGGCCGCCTCCATCTCCTCGGGCCACCCCGCGCTAACCCACCCCGTGGCGGGAGGCGGGGTGGAGCAACCTCTGAACCCACCACCGAGGTGCTGGGGACGAGGGTCTCCGGCTGCAGCGCAAGTGCCGGAGACTGTTCGGGCTGGGCCAACGCCTGGCCCAACCCTTCCTTGGGGGCCTCAGGGATTGGGTCCCCTTGGCCTGGTGCGGCCGAGGTGTCAACCTCGGCCATGACAACCGGTACCCCGGCCCCCGATGTGTCGACTGGAGGGGCCGGACCGGACGACGCCTCCCCTAGCCCCTCGAAAGCCGAGGGAGTCTTGGCGGGCTCCGGCTCCCCGTTGTCCGACGGGGGCAGATCGCCCGAAGTATCACCGCTGAGGCGAGTCCCGGGCGGGCTGGCAAAAATTCTCTTATGAGTCTCATGATAGGAACGGGCTTTCAAAGTCCAAATTGAGTGGTAATTGCATACCTTCGGGGAGCCAGTTTTTCCCTCCCCAGCGCGAGGAGGTCCTCGTCTGACTCATCGGGGAAGCTGGGCTTCTCCAGCAGGACTGGATCGGCGGAGGCCTTGCGCGGCCTCTTCGGGCCTTTTGGCCTCGCCTCCTCTTCGGGCCTTTCGGTGCCCTCTTACCTTTAGGGGAAGATTTCCCTTCCCCCTCATCTCCCTCCTCGTCTTCGTGGGTGGAGGAGGCATGGGTCTCTTCGGACCGGGTGACCGAGGTCTCCCGAGCTCGGAGACCCGCTCTGTCCCTCGGAGGTTTGGACTCCTTGGGGATCACCACATGTGGCTCCTCGGTTAAGAGGGCCACGAGCTGGGGAGTCCTCTCCCCCTCGGGCTGCGGCACCGGGCACAGCATCCGCTGTGCCTTGGGGATCCACTTCTGCAAATATTTGATTGGTCAGCCAAATTTTGTGAGGGACCAAGAAACACAGAGTGTAGAACTGAGTATTGAAATTTACCTCGGGGGCGTCGTGGGTGGCTTCGAAGCCGATGTCGCTCCCGGCCTCGGGGAAACCGTCCTTGGATAGTTTGAACAACAACTTCCACATCCCAGCCGAGGTGGAGTAGAAGAAGTGGTGGATGGGCACCACATCCTCGGGCTTGTACGCCCACATCGGGGTAGCCCGAGACTGAAGTGGCAGGACGCGGAGGTGGAGCATGACGTTCACCACGTCTGCCAGCTTGATGTCCCTCTGGTTTATCCAGAATTCGATCTTCTGGATCAACACCTTCACCTCCGTCGGGTTCCCTCAGTCCATGCCCTTCCTCTTCCAGGACACGAGCTTCTTCGGAGGACTTGCTGAGAACTCGACCTCGGCCTGGCCAGCAACGAGCGGCTCGGTGATGTAAAACCACTTGCACTGCCACTCCTTGACGGTCTCTATGAAGGTGCCCTTGAAGCAGACCGCGCACTGGTTCTTGCTGATCATCGCACCCCCCGCACTCACAGAGCTCGGAGTCACTGGATCTCGGCTTGACGCCGAAAATCTTCAGCCACAACCCGAAGTGCGGCTCGATGCGGAGGAAGGCCTCGCAGACCGTGATGAAGGAGGCGAGGTGGAGGATGGAGTTTAGGGCTAGATGGTGAAAATCTAGCCCGTAGTAGAACATGATCCCGCGCATGAAAGGGTTTCTGATGAGGTGGGGGACGAAGACGACCCTCTCCCCAGCCTCGGGAGTGGGTATGCGCTGCTTCGGAGTCGGCGCGCGAGTGCGGACCTCCGCGGGGATGTACCCCGCGCTGCGCAACTCCAAAATGGTGCCCTTCGTCATGGAGGAGCTGCCCCAGTGCCCCTTGAGGTTGTTCTCCGCCATTGTTGAGGAGAGAGGTGCTGAGGAAGTGGGAAGAGCTCGGGATTGGATCTGAGTGACGGAGCTTGAGAGGCGGTAGGCAGGAAAGGAAGGGAGCATGTTCTCTCTGATGCTGCCCCCTCGCTCTTATATAGGCTGATGAAAAGGCCAAGAGTCCCTCCTGCCACGCCGTTGAAATTGCCATTACCCGTAAAAGATGCTGTTATGCGTATAGGGAGAAACAAAATCTTAATGATATCCCTTAAAAAGTGGGCACGATCTCCGTTTCAATAGGACGCACCAGTAAAAGGATTGCCTCGGGCCGCGATTCGAGTGAGCAGTAACTGCTCGCCTAGTCGTGGGTGGTGCCGCTTCGATAAAGTTGTCAGGCTAAAAACACTATTCACACCTACACGGCAGGCCTTTAAGGCTAAGTAATCTCGCGACCTTGGATGTGGATCGTGTTTTTGTTGGGTCCCCAAGCAAGAGGTATCACCCCTTCGAGGAGTGGTCTGTGGCGGCCACTAATAAAGAAAGGTATCAGCAGAAAGGAGGGAACTCGTCTGTCAAGCCAAGGACTCCGGATCCGAAGTTGTTAAAAGGCGAAGGGGTCGTCCTCGGCATAGAAGACCAGTTCGGGGGCTACTGACGGTGTCCTAGACTAGGGGGTGCTAACCTAGTCAGCCCATAGTCTCCGGGCTGGGCCTGAAGGCCCTCGTTCTCATTCAGATGGACTCCAGAAGCCACGACGTGACCAAGATTGCATCTGCCGAAGACTTGGAGTATACTCCAAGACATCTCCTGCCACCTCCATACGCATCTCTGGATACCGACCATGTAACCCTAGATGTCCTACCTGGAGTGTATATAAGCCAAGGGGTTTAGCTTGTAGAGGACGCGGAACCACAATTATCATCCACCTAGCCCTATGATACGTCCAATTTGCATCATGATTTTCTACTGTTATTTATAATGTATTTGATCATTATTTCACTTTATGATGCAATTCTTATGCCTTTTCTCTCTTAATTTGCAAGATTTATATGAAGAGGGAGAATACCGGCAGCTGGAATTCTGGACCTGAAATAGCTACAGCAGAGATACCTATCCTACAGAGCTCCAATTGACTTGAAACTTCATGGAGATTTTTTATTGAATATATAAAAGATACTAGAGAAAAGAGATACTTGAGGGGACCCACCAGTTGCCCACAAGGCAACAGGGCGCGGCCCCCCCTGGGCGCGCCCTGATGCCTTATGGGGCCCCTGGCTGGCCTCTGGCCCCCTCCTTCTTCTATATAAGCTCATTTCCCCTAAAAAAATATAGAGAAGACTTTCGGGATGAAGCGCCACCGCCTCGAGGCGGAACCTGGGCAGGAGCAATTTTGCTCTCCGGCGGAGTGATTCCGCCAGGGATACTTCCATTTGGAAGGGGGAAATCAAAGCCATCGACATCACCAACGATCCTCTCATCATGGGAGGACCAATCTTCATCAACATCATCACCAGCACCATCTCATCTCAAACCCTAGTTCATCTCTTGTATTCAATCTTTGTCTCAAAACCTCAGATTGGTACCTGTGGGTTGCTAGTAGTGTTGATTACATCTTGTAGTTGATGCTAGTTGGTTTATTTGGTGGAAGATTATATGTTCAGATCCTTAATGATATTCAATACCCCTCTGATCTTGAACATGAATATGATTTGTGAGTAGTTACTTTTGTTCTTGAGGACATGGGAGAAATCTTGTCATAAGTAATCATGTGAATTTGGTATTCGTTCGATATTTTGATGATATGTATGTTGTTGCTTCCTTTAGTGGTGTCGTGTGAACATTGACTACATGACACTTCACCATCTTTGGGCCTAAGGGAATGTATTGTGGAGTAGTAATTAGATGATGGGTTGCTAGAGTGACAGAAGCTTAAACCATAGTTTATGCGCTATTCCATAAGGGGCTGATTTGGATCCATATGTTTCATACTATGGTTAGATTTATCTTAATTTTTCTTTCGTAGTTGCGGATGCTTGCGAGAGGGGGGTAATCATAAGTGGGATGCTTGTTCAAGTAAGAACAGCACCCAAGCACCGGTCCATCCACATATCAAATTATCAAAGTAGCGAACGTGAATCAAACAAACATGATGAAAGTGAGTAGATGAAATTCCCATGTGTCCTCGAGAACGCTTTGCTTATTATAAGAGATCGTTCCGGCTTGTCCTTTGATATAAAAAGGATTGGGCCACCTTGCTGCACTTTATTATACTTGTTACTTGTTACTTGTTACGAATTATCTTGCTATCGAAACTATCTGTTACCGCTACTTTCAGTACTTGCAGAGAATACCTTGCTGAAAACCGCTTGTCATTTCCTTCTGCTCCTCGTTGGGTTCAACACTCTTACTTATCGAAAGGACTAAGATTGATCCCCTATACTTGTGTGTCATCAAGACTCTTTTCTGGCGCCGTTGCCGGGGAGTGAAGCGCCTTTGGTGAGTGGAATTTGGTAAGGAAACATTTATATTACGTGCTGAAATTTACTGTCACTTGTCACTATGAAAGTAATCCTTTGAGGGGCTTGTTCGGGGTATCTTCACCTCGACCGGAATCATTGAGAGTTTCTCCTCAACCTACTGAACCTACTGAAAATATTTATTATGAAATTCCTTTGGGTATGATAGAGAAACTGCTAGCTAATCCTTATGCAGGAGATGGAACGGTGCATCCTGATGTGCACTTGATATATGTGGATGAAATTTGTGGATTGTTTAAGCTTGCAAGTTTATCCGGAGATGGAGTTAAGAAGAAGGTATTCCATTTATCTTTGGAGGGAAAGGCATTGACATGGTATAGGCTATGTGATGATACTGAAATATGGGATTGGAACCGGTTGAAGCTGGAATTTCACCAGAAATTTTATCCTATGCATTTGGTTCATCGTGATCGGAATTATATATATAATTTTTGGCCTCGTGAAGGAGAAAGTCTCGCTCAAGCTTGGGGGGGGCTTAAGTATATGTTGCACACATGCCCCAATCATGAGCTCTCAAGAGAAATAATCATTCAAAACTTTTATGCTCGGCTTTCTCATAATGATCAATCCATGCTCGATACTTCTTCTACTGGTTCCTTTACGAAGAGAACTATTGAATTCAGATGGGATCTTTTGGAAAGAATTAAACGTAACTCTGAAGATTGGGAAACCAACAAAGGTAAAGAGTCAGGTATAAATCTTGAGTTTCATTGTGTTAAATCTTTTATGGAAACTGATGCTTTTCATAAGTTTAGTACTAAATATGGACTTGACTCTAAGATAGTACCTATCTTTTGTGAATCTTTTAATGCTCATGTTGATCTCCCTAAGGAGAAATGGTTTAAATATCATCCGCCCATTGAATTAAATGAAGAACCTGTTAGTGTTAAAGAAGAAACAATTGTTTACAATGTTGATCCAGTTGTGCCTACTGCCTATACTGAGAAACCCCCTTTCCCTGTTAGGATTAAGGAACATGCTAAAGTTTCAACCGTGGTTAACAAAAGTAATATAAGAACACCTAGACCTTCTGAACAAATTAAATTTGAACCTAATATTGCAATGGTTAAAGATCTTTTGGTTGATGATATTGATGGGCATGTTATTTACTTTTGTGATGAGGTTGCTAGAATTGCTAAACCTATTAGAAATGAGCGAGACACGTTAGACAAGAACAAACCCGTAGTTGGCATGCCTGTTGTTTCTGTTAAGATTGGAGATCATTGCTATCATGGTTTATGTGATATGGGTGCTAGTGTGAGTGCTATTCCATTTTCTTTATATCAAGAAGTAATGCATGATATTGCACCTGTTGAGATTGAAGATATTGATGTTACTATTAAGCTTGCAAAAAGAGATACTATTACACCACTTGGGATTATTAGAGATGTTGAAGTCTTGTGTGGTGAAATCAAATACCCTAATGATTTCTTAGTACTTGGTTCACAACAAGATAATTTTTGTCCTATTATATTTGGTAGACCCTTCTTGAATACCGTTAATGCTGAAATTGATTGTGTTAAAGAGAAAGTTAGGGTTAAGTTTGGTGATATATCTCATGAATTTAATTTCTCTAAGTTTCGTAGACAACCTCATGATAAAGAATTACCCAATAAAGATGAAATTATAGATCTTGCTTCTATTGTTGTGCCTCCTACTGATCCTTTAGAACAATATTAGCTAGACCATGAAAATGATATGCATATGAATGAAAGAAATGAAATAGATGAGTTGCTCTTTAAGCAAGCACCTATCCTTAAACATAATTTGCCTGTTGAAAATTTGGGAGATCCTCTTCCACCGAAGGGTGATCCTGTGTTTGAACTAAAGCAATTACCTGATACGCTTAAATATGCTTATCTTGATGAAAAGAAGATATATCATGTTATTATTAGTGCTAACCTTTCAGAGCATGAAGAAAAGAGATTACTTAAAACTCTAAAGAAGCACCGTGCTACTATTGGATATACTCTTGATGATCTTAAGGGCATTAGTCCCACTTTATGTCAGCATAAAATTCATATGGAGCCAGATGCTAAACCCGTTGTTGATCATCAAAGAAGGATGAATCCTAAAATGAAGGATGTGGTAAGAACTGAAATATTAAAGCTCCTGGAGGCAGGTATAATTTATCCCGTAGCTGATAGTAGATGGGTAAGTCCTGTTCATTGTGTTCCTAAGAAAGGAGGTATTACTGTTGTTCCTAATGATAAAAATGAACTTATCCCACAAAGAATTGTAACCGGTAATAGAATGGTAATTGATTTCAGAAAATTAAATAAAGCTACTAGGAAAGATCATTACCCTTTGCCTTTTTATTGATCAAATGTTAGAAAGATTATCAGCATACACACTTTTGATTCCTAGATGGTTATTCTGGTTTCTCTCAAATAACTGTATCACCAGAAGATCAACAGAAAACCACATTTACTTGTCCTTTTGGAACTTATGCTTATCGGCGTATGACTTTTGGTTTGTGTAATGCACCTGCTACCTTTCAAAGATGTATGACTGCTATATTCTCTGACTTTTGTGAAAAGATTGTTGAGGTTTTCATGGATGATTTTTCCATTTACGGCACTTCTTTTGATGATTGCTTAAGCAACCTCGATCGAGTTTTGCAGAGATGTGAAGAAACTAATCTTGTCTTGAATTGGGAGAAGTGCCACTTTATGGTGAATGAAGGTACAGTCCTTGGGCATAAAATTTCTGAAAGACGTATTGAAGTTGATAAAGCTAAAGTTGATGCAATTGAGAAAATGTCATGCCCTAAAGATATCAAAGGTATAAGAAGTTTCCTCGGACATGCTGGTTTCTATAGAAGGTTTATAAAAGACTTCTCTAAAATTTCTAGGCCTCTTACTAATCTTTGACAAAAAGATGTTCCATTTGTTTTTGGTGATGATTGCGTAGAAGCCTTTGAAATTCTTAAGAAAGCCTTAATTTAATATGGTTTAAGGCATTACTTTTGGGATGACCCACATTTATATAAAGAAGGAGTAGATGGTATTATTAGACATTGTGTACCTGAGCATGAACAGAACAAATCCTACGGAAGTGTCACTCTGAGGCATACGGAGGACACCATGAGGGAGACAGAACTGCACAAAAGGTATTACAATCTGGTTTTTATTGGCCTACTCTCTTCAAAGATGCACGTAAGTTTGTCCTTTCTTGTGATGAATGTCAAAGAATTGGTAATGTTGGTAGACGTCAGGAAATGCCTATGAATTATTCACTTGTTATTGAACCATTTGATGTTTGGGGTTTTGATTATATGGGACATTTTTCTTCGTCTAATGGGTATACTCATATTTTAGTTACTGTTGATTACGTTACTAAGTGGGTAGAAGCTATTCTAACTAGTAGTGCTGATCATAACACTTCTATTAAAATGCTTAAAGAAGTTATATTTCCGAGGTTTGGAGTCCCTAGATACTTCATGACTGATGGTGGTTGACATTTTATTCATGGTGCTTTCCGTAAATTGCTTGCTAAATATGATGTTAATCATAGAATTGCATCTCCTTATCATCCTCAGTCTAGTGGTCAAGTTGAATTGAGTAATAGAGAAATAAAATTAATTTTGCAAAAGACCGTTAATAGATCCAGGAAAAATTGGTCTAAGAAACTTGATGATGCATTATGGGCTTACAGAACTGTTATAAGAATCCAATGGGTATGTCTCCATATAAAATGGTTTATGGAAAAGCATGTCATTTACCTCTTGAGTTAGAACATAAGGCTTATTGGGCAATAAAAGAACTTAACTATGATTTCAAACTTGCCGGTGAAAAGAGGTTATTTGATATTAGCTCTCTAGATGAATGGAGAACCCAAGCCTATGAAAATGCCAAGTTATTTAAAGAAAAGGTCAAAAGATGGCATGATAAAAGAATCCAAAAACGGGAATTTAAAGTGGGTGAGCAAGTTCTATTGTACAACTCTCGTTTTAAATTTTTTGCAGGAAAACTTCTCTCTAAAAGGAAAGGACCATATATCATCAAAGAAGTTTACCGCTCCGGAGCTATCAAAATCAACAACTTCGAAGGCACCAACCCGAGAGTGGTGAATGGGCAAAGAATTAAGCATTATATCTCAGGTACCCCCATTAATGTTGAAACCAATATTATTCAAACAATGACACTGGAGGAACACATCGAAGAGTCCTTCCGGAACGCTCCAGAACCCTGAAAAGGGGTAGGTATGTGATACGGTAAGTAAACCGACTCCAAAAATTCCATAAAAATTATTTTTGTCCGTTTTGGAATATTAGAAAAAATACAAAAATAAGAAACAGCCGAGAGGACCCACGAGGAGGTCACAAGGCAACAGGGCACGACCCCCCGGGGCGCGCCGTGTTGCCTTGTGGGCCCCTCGTGTGCCCTCCCGACTCTGTTTTCCTCTCGTATGCTTGTTTTGCAAGATAAAAATTATTTATATATACTCACGGGTGTTTTGACCACCGCATTGCAAGTTTCCCTTCTGTTCTTGTTTCGTGCTACTTTCTGTCAGACTCTCGAGGTCAAGTGCCATGTCATCTCAGGATTCGAACGGGGAAAGTTATGTCTCTCATCTTATTGCAAACCCTAGAGTCTATGGAGACACTTACCCCTACGGTTGGACAGCTGATGAAGAGGAAGATGCTGATTTAAGGGAAAAGCAAGGTCGTTCCAGCGAGGAGGACGAGGATTCCCCATTGCCTCAACCAGGAGATATGCACATTGAATTCAAGAGGTCCAGCTTACCTAACACGGTGAAGGCTCCTAAAGTTCAATTCACTCCTTTTCGTCATGTACAGGAAGATTCGGATAAACTACGTCGCAAAATCTGGGATCTCGAAAGAGAGAATGACAAATTAAAAGAAGAAGTTCGTGTTCTCAAGTGGGAGCCAAAGGACAAGCCTATCACTTCATCACCACCATCACCGAAGATGGAGACTTGAGTACATGGGTATGGGCACCACCCTTGGCTTGTGCTCGGAGACAAGTTATTAGGGAGCGGGGAGATCGGTGGACGCCTGGGCGAGGGTGGCCATGGCGACAGTGGTGTCGGGTTCGCGTGGAGAGAAGGGAGCGGCGTGAGGAAGAGGGGGGAAGTGAGCTAGGGTTCGTCCCGGGGTCGCGGGGGTCGGCCTTATCTCCTCCGCGGTCCAATAGCGTCGCGGTGGTGGGCATCGAGCCAGGGTGGCCGCGGATGCGCGCCACGACATGGCCTCAGCTTCTCCAGGCGGGAGGAAGGAGAAAGGCCCCATCTGGTGGGCTGGGCTGCACTGTGGTGACTCGAAGCCCAGTGCAGCAATAGGTTTTGTTCTTTTCTCTTTTTCTTTTTCTGTTTCTTTTATTCTTTTCTGTTTTGCATTTCTATTCTACATTAAATGAATTTAGTTGAAACTAATATCTCACACATAAATACTAGGCAATGTGTTGAGCTAGCACATCAAGTTTCAATTTATTTTGAACAGTCTAAATAATTGTTTATTTTGAAATGGCTCATTTTAATGCTGCCGGTGCTGTTTTAATTTGGTTAAGGCCATTTTAATAATTCAAATGATGCTGGTTTATTCATGACAACTGGTTAGTGAATATTTTAACCCAACAAACATTTTTTATTTACCGTTTGAAGAAATGTTAATTTGACTTGTAATTTGAATTTGAATTTGACTTTGGGTTTTATCAAGTGGCAATTTGGCTTAGTAAAAATGATGACAGGGCATCTTTAGTGTGAGATCACTGTAGCTTAACATTTGGGGTGTTACAAATCTCCTCCACTAAAAGAAATCTCGTCCTGAGATTTAAGAGGTAGAGTAAAGGGGAAAGATTTGGTTATGAAATTCTAACGAGTCTTCTCGGTCTTGCTTGCTCTTCTCGAAGAGGTCGATCCATGGCATTGATGTCTTCATTTTCTCTACATCAGTGCGTCATGTCGAAGTCAGAATCCTGTCTTCGAGATCTTCATCGTAACTACGAAAAGGTAAGGGGCAGCTCGGCAATGATAGAATGCTATAAGGGGTAATCATCTGGGGTTATCCCATGAATGAACACATAAGTATCTCTCGGGTTGGAACTCAGGAAATACAACGAGAGAAATAAAAGAAGGCATGAGAAGTTTCAAGCGAGCAGGCAATCATTTTATGCCCAACCCAGAGTGTGAATGGGGTTCAAAGCAACGGGAATAAGTATTGCGTTTGATACCAGAATAGATCATCTCTAGGAAGGTGGCTCGTGAATTACATATGAAGCCAAGTGATATGTCTCCAACGTATCTATAATTTATGAAGTATTCATGCCATGTTTATTATAGTTTTGTATGATTTTTGTGCACTTTTATATGGTTTTTATATGATTTTTATGGACTAACATATTGACCTAGTGCCCAGTGCCAGTTGTTGTTTTCTGCTTGTTTTTGGTTTTCCAGAAAATCCATATCAAATGAAGTCCAAATGCAGCGAAACTTTTTGATGATTTTTTTCTGGAAGGAAACAGACCAAGGAAGCTTCGGGGGAGCAGCAGAAGAGCCACAGGGGCCCCACAAGCCACCTGGGAGCGCCGCCACCCCCCCAGGCACGCCCTGGTGCCTCGTGGGCCCCCTGTGGCACCTCTTTGTGTGATTCCAACGCTGAAAAATCCTATATATTCAGAAACCCCCGAAAGTTAACCTAGATGAGAATCCGCCGCCGCAAGCCTCTATACCTCCACGATCTCATCTAGAGCCCTTTTCCGGCACCCTGCCGGAGGGGGGAATCATCACCGGAGGCCATCTTCATCATCCCGGCAGTCTCCATGATGAGGAGGGAGTAGTTCACCCTCGGGGCTGAGGGTATGTACTAGTCTCTATGTGTTTGATCTCTCTCTCTCTCTCATGTTCTTGATTTGGCACGATCTTGATGTACCGCGATCTTTGTTAATATAGTTGGATCATATGGTGTTTCTCCCTCTCTATCTTGTTGTGATGAATTGAGTTTTTACCTTTGAGGTTTCATTATTATCGGATTGAATAATTTTATGGATTTGAGAACACTTGATGTATGTCTTGCATATGAATACCCGTGGTGACAATGGGGTATTATATTGATTCACTTGATGTATGTTTTGGCACTCAACTCGCGGATTCCCGAGGTGACATTGGGGTAATCTATGCATAGGGGTTGATGCATGTTTTCGTCCTACTTTCTCCGGTAGAAATCTTCGGGCACTCTTTGAAGTTCTTTGTGTGGATTGAATATTATGATTATGAAGTTGTTTGATGCATATTGAATAATCAACTCACGGATACTTGTGGTGACATTGGAGTATCTAGGTGACATTAGAGTTGGTTGATGCGTATCATATTGTGTTATTTTAGTACGAACTCTAGGGCTGTTCGTGACACTTATAGGGATGGCTCAATAGATTGATCAGAAAATATAACTTTGAGGTGGTTTTGTACCCTACAACAATTTCTATCTTATTTTTTCTGCTAATATGAACTTTGGAGTGATTCTTTGTCGCACGTTGAGAGATTGTTATATGATCCAATTATGTTAGCATTGTTGAGAGATTGGACTAGTGAAAGTATGAACCCTAGGCCTTGTTTTCAAGCATTGCAATACCGTTTGTGCTCCGTTTTATCACTTGCTACCTTGCTGTTTTTATATTTTCAGATTACAAAAACATATATCTACTATCCATACTACACTTGTATCACCATCTCTTCGCCGAACTAGTGCACCTATACAATTTGCCATTGTATTGGGTGTGTTGGGGACACAAGAGATTTCTTGTATTTGATTGCAGGGTTGTTTGAGAGAGACCATCTTCATCCTATGCCTCCCACGGATTGATAAACCTTAGGTCATCCACTTGAGGGAAAATTGCTACTGTCCTACAAAACTCTGCGCTTGGAGGCCCAACACGAGTCTACAAGAATAAGTTGTGTAGTAGACATCAAGCTCTTTTCTGGCGCCGTTTCCGGGGAGGTGAGTGCTTGATGGTATATCTTTAGATCTTGCAATTGAATCTTTTAGTTTCTTGTTTTATCACTAGTTTGGTTTATAAAAGAAAACTACAAAAAAAATGGAATTGAGGCTGCCTCATATTATTCATCTTTATAATGTCTTTCTTGAAAATGATGGAGCAGAAAATTGTGCTCAATTGATGGAAGAAGAATTCAATAAAATGTTTGGCATAAAATCTTTGAATGATGAGCATGATTGCAATGTTGTTAGTATGAATTCTATGAATATCCATGATGCTAATGATATGCAAAGCCACAAGCTTGGGGATGCTATGTTTGATGAAGATGATATTTTTAGTCCCCAAGTTTTGATGAGCAAATTTATTATGATGATTGCATGCCTCCTATTTATGATGATTAAATTGATAAAAGTGGACTTGGAGAGGTCATGAATTTATTTAATGATGATTCCACTATTTTGGAATAAGTTTCAATTGATTATGACAACGAAGTTGCTATCTCTGATGATTATTGTGATGACATGTATGCTCTAAAGAATAAGGATAACTATGAAACTTGTCATCATGATTTTTATTTTCAATTGGATTATGCCAATCAAGTATCTCATGATAGTTATTTTGTTGAGTTTGCTCCCACTATTATGAATGAGAATAAATTTGCTTATGTGGAGAGTAATAAATTTTCAATGCTTGTGGGTCATGAAAAGAATGCTTTATGTGATAGCTATATTGTTGAATTCATTCATGATGCTACTGAAAATTACTATGAGAGAGGAACATATGCTTTTACATATTGCAATAATATCAAGTTTCCTCTCTATGTGTTGAAAGTTTTGAAGTCATGCTTGTTTTGCCTTCCTATGCTAGTTGATTCTTGCTCCCATAAATTGTTTGCTAACAAAATCCCTATGCATAAGAAGTGGGTTAGGCTTAAATGTGCTAGTCATATGCTTCATGATGTTCTCGTTATTTTTCAATTCTTTACTTTTATACGAGCATCATTGAAATCATCATGCCTAGCTAAAAGGCATTAAAGAAAAGCGCTTGTTGGGAGACAACCCAATATTTCTACCTACTGTTTTTGTGTGCTCACATGATTAATCTAATGTAGTAATCATTTTTTATATGTTTTGTTTCAATAATGTGCCAAGTAAAGCCTTTGGGATAGTGTGGATGATAGTTGACTTGATTCTGTGCAAAAACAGAAACTTTTGCGTCCAGTGCTGGAATTTCTATTCTGTACTGGAGAGTGAGAAAATTCTGAAATTTTTACAGAGTATTGGGTTACAAAAATTTACGTTGTCCTGATTTTTCAGAATTTTTGGAGGTACATAAGTATGGGTTTTAAATCTCTTACTACACGCTGTTCTGTTTTTGACAGATTCTGTTTTTATTGCATAGTTTGCTTGTTTTAGTGTTTCCATAGCTTATATTATGAGATATAAATTGTGGAAATGATAGAATACAGTAGGAATTATGTGATAAAAATTATGAATCTTGTCTTGACAGTACCTAAGTGGATGATTTATTTTTATCATACTAACCTATCTCACAAGTTCCGTTAAGTTTTGTGTGATTGAAGTTTTCAAGTTTTGGGTGAGATATCGATATGAGGAGAATAAGGAGTGGCAAGACCCTAATCTTTTGGATTCCCAAGGCACCCCAAGGTAATATTCAAGGAAGACCCAAGCAACTAAGCTTGGGTATGCCCCGGAAGGCATCCCCTCTTTCGTCTTCAACACTATCGGTAACCTCACTTGGAGCTATATTTTTATTCGTCACATAATATGTGCTTTGCTTGGAGCATCATTTTATTTTGCTGAGATTTGCTTGATATTTTCAATAATCATGTTTTGTATCTTTTAGTTCAATAAAATGCCAATTATAGCCTTTACCATGCTCAGTTTGCAAGTTCATGTGTTGCTGTTTGAAAACAGAAAGTTTTCTGTTATGTCCAAAATATTCCTGAATAGTCAGAACATGATAAAAATCTGAAATTTTTACAAAGTAAGCATGCATGAGTTCTCTGTCACGTGGTAATTTTTCAGAATTTTTGGAGTTAGGGAAGTATGGATTCTTATTCCCCTTTTACAGACTGTTCTGTTTTGGCAGATTGCTGTTATAGTTGCATTGTTTGCATATGTTTGCGTGTTTAATGTTTCTATTTGTGGTTAGGAGTATTAAATATGAAGAGGCATTTAGTATGAAATGTTTAATTATAATTTTTTTGATTTGCTACAGTAGAGAATGTTAAGGTTTTGAGTTGATTTATACTAACTTATCTCACGAGTTCTTGTTGAGTTTTGTGTGGATGAAGTTTTTAAGATTTAGGAGAAGCCATGATATGAGAGGAATTAAGGAGACGCAAGAGATCAAGCTTGGGGATGCCCAAGGCACCCCAAGATAAAATTCTAAGAAGTCTCAAGCAACTAAGCTTGGGGATGCCCCGGTTGGCATCCCACCTTTCTTCATCAACACCTATCGGTTAGCCTAAATTTTTACTTGTTCACATGATTTGTGCTATTCTTGGAGCGTCCTTTTATTTTCATTTTGTTTGCTGTTTGAATAAAAGTATCAAGATCTGAAATCTTAAATGAGAGAGAGTCCTCACATAGCTACCTATTTACTTAACTACTCATTTGATCTTCACTTATATCTTTTCGGAGTAGTTTGTCATTTACTCTTGTGCTTCACTTATATCCTATGAGTAAATTGTTGAAATTAATCGAATATCATAAAGTTGAAATTTATATGCTTCATATGCTTGTCCCATGGGGAGTAGTGACTTCACATACAAGAAGTATAAGTGGTAAAATTTATTGAAAGTTAACAAACATAGCATTGGTCACTTGAACAATTCATGAAAGAATTTTGAAGGAAGAGAAATTTCACATATAAATATACTATCTTGGACATCTTCTATAATTGTGAGCCCCCATTAATTATTTTCAAGCTTGATCAAGTAGTTGACGTTGGACAAGGAAGACAACGTAATGAGTTGTGTTTGTTTATATTCACATAGAAGTTATATTGTCATGGATCCTCTAACATGTGGTGCTTGCTTAGGATCTTTTGCTAGCCAAAAATTCGTACTAAGTAGAGATACTACTTGTGCATCCAAAAACCATTAAACCCAGTTTCTCGCCATGAGTGTCCACTATATCTACCTATGGATTGAATAAGATCCTTCAAGTAAGTTGTCATCGGTGCAAAAAGCAATAAAAATTGCTCCTAAAATATGTATGATCTTTTATTGCAAGGGAAAATAAGCGTTGTACGAACTTGTGATGGTAAAGAAATAAAAGTGATGGACTGCATAGTAAAGGTTGCTATCACAAGGGGCAATATAACATGACGTTCCTTTGCATTAAGGGCTTGCACATCCAAAAATAAAAAGCGAATGACAACCTCTGCTTCCCTCTGCGAAGGGCCTATCTTTTAATTTTCCGTATTTACTTTTATGCAAGAGTCGGTAATGTTCATCCCTATTCTGCTCTATTTATTCTCTAGTGGGCAAGCATCATGTGGTAGGGAATGATCCAGACACATATATCCAGTTGAATATAGGTGATCATGAGTTATTATTGTTGACATTATCCATGAGATAAATAAGTTGGGAGGCAAAACATTAAGCCCCTATCTTCCTATGTGTTTGACTGAAACAGTTTGTTCTAAAAATATGCTTTGAGTGTCAGCAATCATGGAAGACTAAATGATAGTTGAGTATGTGAAATTTTCTAAATCAAAGCTCTTACATAGACCCTTCCTGAAAATAAGATGAATTGCAATTGTTTGATGACTGAAAACATAGTTTGTTAGTTTTCAAGAAAGTTTATGGTCTATACTTTAACATGTGAATAGCTTGCTACTTGATCATGAGAAGTTTTATGAGATGAGCTACTGTTTATGATATATAATGATGCTAGAAAAAAGTGATTGAAATTATCATTGATCAAACTTATGAATTATGCTAGCATTCACACTTCATAAATTATTTCTTTTATCATTTACCTACTCGAGGACGAGCAGGAATTAAGCTTGGAGATGCTGATACGTCTCCAACGTATCTATAATTTATGAAGTATTCATGCCATGTTTATTATAGTTTTGTATGATTTTGGTGCACTTTTATATGGTTTTTATATGATTTTTATGGACTAACATATTGACCTAGTGCCTAGTGCCAGTTGTTGTTTTTTGCTTGTTTTTGGTTTTCCAGAAAATCCATATCAAATGAAGTCCAAATGCAGCGAAACTTTTTGATGATTTTTTCTGGAAGGAAACAGACCCAGGAAGCTTCGGGGGAGCAGCAGAAGAGCCACAGGGGCCCCACAAGCCACCTGGGCGCTCCGCCACCCCTCCCCCCCCAGGCGCGCCCTGGTGCCTCGTGGGCCCCCTGTGGCACCTCTTTGTATGATTCCAACGCTAAAAAATCCTATATATTCAGAAACCCCTGAAAGTTAACCTAGATGAGACTCCGCCGCCGCAAACCTCTGTACCTCCACGATATCATCTAGAGCCCTTTTCCGGCACCCTACCAGAGGGGGGAATCATCACCGGAGGCCATCTTCATCATCCCGGCGGTCTCCATGACGAGGAGGGAGTAGTTCACCCTCGGGGCTGAGGGTATGTACTAGTAGCTATGTGTTTGATCTCTCTCTCTCTCTCTCGTGTTCTTGATTTGGCACGATATTGATGTACCGTGAGCTTTGTTAATATAGTTGGATCATATGGTGTTTCTCCCTCTCTATCTTGTTGTGATTAATTGAGTTTTTACCTTTGAGGTTTCACTATTATCGGATTGAATACTTTTATGGATTTGAGAACACTTGATGTATGTCTTGCATATGAATACATGTGGTGACAATGGGGTATTATATTGAGTCACTTGATGTATGTTTTGGCACTCAACTCACGGATTCCCGAGGTGACATTGGGGTAATCTATGTATAGGGGTTGATGCAAGTTTTCGTCCTACTTTCTCCGGTAGAAATCTTGGGCCACTCTTTGAAGTTCTTTGTGTGGATTGAATATTATGATTATGAAGTTGTTTGATGCATATCGAATAATCAACTCACGGATACTTGTGGTGACATTGGAGTATCTAGGTGACATTAGAGTTGGTTGATGCGTATCATATTGTGTTATTTTAGTACGAACTCTAGGGCTGTTCGTGACACTTATAGGGATGGCTCAATAGATTGATCAGAAAAGATAACTTTGAGGTGGTTTCGTACCCTACAACAATTTCTATCTTATGTTCTCCACTAATAGTAACTTTGGAGTGATTCTTTGTCGCACGTTGAGGGATTGTTATATGATCCAATTATGTTAGCATTGTTGAGAGATTGCACTAGTGAAAGTATGAACCCTAGGCCTTGTTTTCAAGCATTGCAATACCGTTTGTGCTCCGTTTTATCACTTGCTACCTTGCTGTTTTTATATTTTCAGATTACAAAAACCTATATCTACTATCCATACTACACTTGTATCACCATCTCTTCGCCGAACTAGTGCACCTATACAATTTTCCATTGTATTGGGTGTGTTGGGGACACAAGAGATTTCTTGTATTTGATTGTAGGGTTGTTTGAGAGAGACCATCTTCATCCTACGCCTCCACGGATTGATAAACCTTAGGTCATCCACTTGAGGGAAAATTGCTACTGTCCTACAAAACTCTACGCTTGGAGGCCCAACACGAGTCTACAAGAATGTTGTGTAGTAGACATCACCAAGCGTGAGCAATAACTTTGGAAACAGGGATGTACAGGTGAGTCGGGTTTCGATCCTATGGAACTGTGGTTAGTGTGGATTAAGAGTAGGAAGGGCGGTGACATCTTGCACGGTCACGACGAAAAGGCTTGTCAGAGGATAGCTTGTCGGCTATGTCGGCAACAACGTCGATACCAAGGGCGGGGGACGAAGAGAACCATTTTCCTGCTCGCAAGGCGAGGCGGACCAATAGGCAAAGTTCTCGTCCACCGGTGTTACCAGAATGTCATCAACAATAGTAACGGGGTTATACTTGACAGGGTTGTACATGGGGGTGTTGACATAAGCAGGGAATTGTTACTGCTTAAATCATATATATTACAAGAAGGTTAAATAGACCAATGGAAAGGAAAATGTGATTAATAGATTAATCAGACCAATGGAAAGGAAAATGTGTTTATACACAAGAATTAGGAGCATATCATTTCCCGAGGGCAAGCAGAGCATGATACGCATGACAGGACAACTAGTACATAACTTTGTAGATAAAAGGGGCAAGGAAAATCATGAGGCCTACCCATATAATGGGGTTTGGATAATCAAACAAGAAACATTTATCATTGCATTTACAATGTCCCTGTTGATATTCGGAGTACCATCGTCATGCCTCAGGGTAGCAATGATATGGTTTTTAAGTAGAGGTTGGGTTTGAAGATCACAAGAGATACACAAGGAACGATTTCAAGAATAGCAAGGAACTTAAGGTACAACCAAAATATGACCAAGTCTGTATTGGAAGGAAAGCAAGGATGTTGTCAATGACAACACAAATTATCGAGGGGCAAGGATGGTATTTCTCATCATGAATTCGATTCACATCTTGGGAGAAGTCAAAATGTTGACGATGATCATGATACCTTTTTGTTGAGAGGTTTCAGGAAGATGTAATCGATCGGTAAGATGATCAAAGCAGATGGAAAGGTGAAGCTAAAGGTCACCGGAACCATGGATATGACGAAAGCTCGGATTTTCCGTCATGTTGTGTAAGCAAAACGATACAATGATGAAAGTTTGACACAAGCTTAGCTCATTGTCAGAAATGTGCACCGGGAAGAAGGACCAGGTAGCACAGTTAAAATTAGCACGATAATGATGTAGCCGATCAGGCTAGGAATGACATGATGGAGTATTAAACTTCGCAGCAACAAAGTACTAGGAGTATTGAATCACGGTGTGGATTCGAGTCACTTGTCAGAGTTCTCGAGTGAGGGACAATGCAAACCTGTAGAGTGACTAAAACGGTGAGAAGTATTATTCCAACAAGAATTCATAAGAGCTAGTGCAATGGCACGATATCCTCGAGATAACGGAGGGCAATACTCGAAGGTAGAATGCTACTTGTGAGTTGCGTTGGGATTTTCCCCGAAGAGGAGAGGAGATGCAGTACAGTAGAGATAAGTATTTCCCTCAGTGAGAACCAAGGTTATCGAACCAATAGGAGAATCACGCAAAGCCTTGTGAACAACACCTGCACACACACAAAAGCAAATACTTGCACCCAACGCGGCCAAGAGGGTCGTCAATCCCCTTGAACTCGTTACTTGCAAGGATTAAATCTTGTAGTGGTAGATAGATAAATTACAAAACAAAATAAAAGAAATAAAATTGCAGCAAATATATTTTGAATTTTTATATATGATTTAAGTAGACCCCGGGGCCATAGTTTTCACTAGAGGTTTCTCTCTCGAACACATAGCATACGGTGGGTAAACAAATTACTATTGGGGAATTGATAGAAAAGTGCATAGTTATGACGATATTCAAGGCAATGATCATGTATATAGGCATCACGTCCGAGACGAGTAGACCAACTCCTGCCTGCATCTACTACTATTACTCCACCCATCGACCGCTATCCAGCATGCATCTAGGGTACTCCCTCCGTTCCTAAATATAAGTCTTTTTAGAGATTTCAATATGAACTAAATACGGAGCAAAATGAGTGAATCTACACTCTAAAATACGTCTATATACATCCGTATGTAGTTCATACTGAAATCTCTTAAAAGACATATATTTAGGAACGGAGGGAGTATTAAGTTAATAAAAACAGAGTAACGCCTTAAACAAGATGACATGATGTAGACAGAGTAAACTCAACTAATATGAATAAACCCCATTATTTTACCCTTAATGGCAACAATACAAATACATGTCTTGTCCCTTTCTATCACTGGGATATAGAGCACCGCAAGATTGAACCCATCACAAAGCACCTCTCCCACTGAAGATAAATCAATCTAGTTGGCCAAACCAAACGGATAGATCGGAGATAAATACAAAGCTATAACAATCATGCATAATAAAGTTCAGAAAAGACTCAATTACTTCTCATGAATATTCAGATCATAAGCCCACAATTCATCGCATCCCAACAAACACACCGCAAAAGAAGATTACATCGAATAGAACTACAAGAACACCGAGGAGAACATTGTATTGAAGATCAAAGAGAGGGAAGAAGCCATCTAGCTACTAGCTATGGACCCGTAGGTCTATGGTAAACTACTCACGCATCATCGGAAGGCAAGAAGGATAATGTAGAAGCCCTCCGTGATCGATTCCCCCTTCGGCAGAGTACCGAAAAAGGCCTCCAGATGGGATCTCGGAAGAACAGAAGCTTGCGGCGGCGAAAAAGTTATTTCAGGTGGCTCTCTGTTGGTTTCCCAATATTTGATAATTTATAGAAGTGGAATTAGGTCAGACAGAGCCTCGAGGGGCCCACAAGGCAACAGGGCGCACGTCCCCTGGGCGCGCCGGGTTACCTTGCCGTCTCCTCGTACATTCTCTGGTCTCCCCCCGAAGCTTCTAGGGTCTCTTATGTCCAGAAAAAAATCGCCAAAAAGTTTCGTAGCGTTTGGACTCCGTTTGGTACTGATTTTCTAGAAAACCAAAAACAAGCAGAAAACAACAACTGGCACTGGACACTGGGTTAATAGGTTAGTTCCCAAAAATGATATAAAATAGCATATAAACACATATAAAACATCCAAGATTGAGACTATAATAGCATGGAACAATAAAAAATTATAGATATGTTGGAGATGTATCATAGAACAGAATAGAAGCTGAACTAAATCGTTGATTTGAGGACGGCAGGTGCTTTAACCTTGTTGAAAAATAGACGAGGCGCGGAAATGGAGTTATCAAATGAGGTCAGCATGGTCAGAACCATAACTGCATGGAATCAAGTTAACGATATCGGAAGAATTATACAAATGAATAAATATTTTCAAAAAGCTTCCGTGATAAGATCTACATCGTGTCCATGGGCATGAACACAAAGGTTCAAGGTCGACTCCCACTTCTTCAATACATAATCTTTCATTCACTTCTTGTCTTCGAAGAAGTTATAATGTTGAAAATTTATCTGACGAAGCGCCAGTATAGTATAACCCGCATAACTTTCGGGTTCACACAGATTAGGGAAGGCATAGCTATAGGTTCAACCCATCGGGGCATCTTAGGAACATATACCAGGAACTTCAGGAGTAATTAACACAAGCTCAAAAGCAGAGCATGGTTGACAAAAGGAGAGGATACAATTTACCAAAGGCATTATGTATCAGTGGAAGAACTCACAAGGTTATTGAATATGAAGGACATTGTCGGATAATAATCCAACAAAGGATTTGGCGGTCCACAAAGGATCTGATGTGAGTATTGGTACTCAACTAGAAGAAGAAAGCATGCAAAGGCATCGGATTATAGAAACGTCTGAATAATTCAATGCTTAAATACAAATGCATTATGATTTTCACATCGGTGTATCCGAATCGGATGCTCTGATCAAATATGAGTAAGTTGAATAGACTTAGAGGCACAATCGGTCAAGGTTTGATTGGCTGAAAACCAGCTCATGTCCAAATGACGTCTGAGCCAGAAGTATGAATTCATAGTGATCAACTGATGATTGTGTGCATTCCCACACATGATGAATCAATAGGATCAGGATGACAATCGCAGAGGATTTCAATGATGATTGCCGAACACTGAGAGTTAACCACAAGTGCAAGTAGGCGACAAGGAATTTCATCAGCAGTAGGACACATAGGATTCTCAAAAAGTCAGAGAGTATTTCGGGGTATCTTGTAATAACAAGAGCAATTGGGAATGAAGGTATGAACGACAAGTGTATGTAGTAATCCATAAGGATTTATCGGTGGTAGGGAATTGCACCAGCGATGGGCACAAGGGTCTTGGGAAAACATCGAAGAGTGCATCGGAATGTCTTGATATATTAAGGGATGATCTGGAATGAGTGGCTCTCCGGAATGAAGTCGTTACAAGAACCTAGAGTTAGAGTTAGCAAAATCTTTAACCCGAAGAGAAGAGAAACCAGAACCCAGAGTAAAGATGCGGAATAAAAGATCCTAATCCCATCCATAGGTGATGTGGTCCCGTAGGCCACACAACATAGTCAGTAATTTAGAAAATAGTTTTTCAACTCTAGACTCAACATCGACCAAGGAGTTTGGAGGGGGCTCCTACAAGCAGTCGACTCTGATACCAACTTGTGACGCCCCCGTTCATAATCGTGCAGTAACCATACACGCATCATGCATGATCACAAACGGTGACTCACGTCAATATCACAACACAACTCTATGACACAAATGATAAACTTAAATCTTTATACTACAAACCAGGGCCACGAGGACCCAAAATACATTAGTCATCAAAGCAAATATTATCTGAGTACAGACATAGTTAGACAAGTTTTGCCTTAAGAAGGCTGAGCAAAACAACGACACTAGATTGAAAGGCGAGGCCTCTTGACTGGGACCTCCGGACTACTCCTGGTCATCGGATTCCATGTAGTAAGCACCGTCGGGGTAACCTGCATCCGCGGTGCTACCAGCTGTTGCAGCAACCGGGTCAAATGAAAAGAGTAGCAAAGAAATGGTGAGTACTCATCCAAAGTACTCGCAAGACTTACATCAGAACTATACTAGATATGCATCGGTGTCAAAGGAATGGGGTAATATCTGTGGACTAAATTGCAGAAATGCCAGAATAAGGGGGAGAAGCTCATCCTATCGAAGACTACATCTTTCAGCAGTAGAAGAGAGGAGCGTGTATGGTATTATCTTGCACATACATATACCAATAACCTGCCCGGAGATCCTCTCCTCATCTCCCTGAGAGAAAGCGATCACCGGGTGTATCTGTCTGTTATCTAGGGGTGTTTTATCAAGTATCCGGTTTTAGTTGTAAGAGGTCGAGATATAACTCCAAGTCGTCCTGTTACCATGGACACGGCTATTTGAATAGATTACTTCCCTGCAGGGGTGCACCACATAACCCGATACGCTCAATTACCTCTAGCGGACACACTTTTCTGGGTAATGCCCGGTCTCGGGAAATCGACACGCCGTAGACCTACCTAGGCTCTCCAGAGAGGTCAACACGTCGGTCTAAATCCTAAGCGCCAAGGGGTCATGGACCGATCGCCCTAAGCGTTCCTGCATGTTGTGTGACTGGCCGGGGACCAAACCCACCTCTGTATCAGGCATGCCGCTCACCCCAAAAATCAGCCCGCCTCTTTGAACTGTGGCATCTGGGGAGCTTTCGGGAGGAACGTACGACGCCGAGGGTCCGATAAACCATAATCCCGCGTGGCGGTTAGTGCGTATATGCCAGTGGCGGTCTCAGATCAAATACACCGAACTCGTTAAGCGTGTTATTATGAAATAATCACGAAAACCGACCAGGGACCAGGCCCACCTCTCTCCTAGGTGGTCTCTACCTGCCCTGTCGTTCCGCCACAAAGAATCACTCAGAACTGTCGGGAACCTAGGCCCATCACTACCTGGATGGAACTACATGTCACTTCAGCCCCCAGTCCGAACATTAACATGACATAATATAAAGCAGAAGTAGTCTTCGTCTTCATCGGCATCTCATTGCAGTCCATCTCGCTCCACGTCGTAGGCCACCGAAATCCGGGGTCCACCGAAGTAACATATATAGTATGCAGTATAAGACATATCCGTGATCATCGCCCGAAGGGATCATGGCCCGATAGTATAGCATGGCAGACGACAAGGATGTAGGGCCACTGATGGGACTCTAGCATATCTATACTAAGCATATAGTATAACAGGTATGGTATCAACAGCAGTAGCAAAGATAGGCTATGCAGCAGTATAGGATCTACCGATAAAGCAGTAACAATATCACAACTCTAATGCAAGCAATAGAGAGAAGGAATAGGCGATATCGGAATGATCTACGGGGGTTTGCTTGCCTGGAAGCTCTGCCGATAAGGAAAGGTCGTCGTCGACGTAGTCGTACTCGGGGTGAACGGCAGCGTCGGGGTCTACCGAAAGAATAGAGGAGAGGGGGAAAACATATAAATAACGGGCATATAGATGCAACACAGATGCATTTCATGGCAATGTGTGATGATGATATGCTCTAATGCATCATTCAGTATTTTAAAAGATGAGGGAAAATATCTGGTAATATTTTCCCAGCTCTAGGTATTTTTTGGTCAGACAATCCTGATGCAAAATGTCCAGGTATATTATGTTAGAGGGGTCTGGCAGGTATGTGGATGACATATTCAGATTTTTTATTTTTTTCTGATCATTTTTCATATATAAATTATTTTCATCCGAGTTACGGATTATTTTATATGATTTTTCAAAGTTTAAATGCTTTTCTGAATTTACTGGATTTATCTTAAATCGAAATTATATTAAACATAATTGCTACGGGTACACAGAGAGTGTACCCAGAAATGTGCCTAAGAGGATGACAGGGGGCTTAGTTGACTGCTGACTCAGCAGTTAACTGTGGACCAGTTGACTGGTCCACTGACCTATGGGACCCAACTGTCAGTGACTATGCCATTTAACAGAGTTTTCGTTTAACTAATTTGGTTAATTAGTGGGGGTGGGACCTACTGTCAGTGACACGTGTTAATTAACAATTTTTATTAATTTAAATCCTAATGCTACAGTGACATGGCCCGCCTGTCAGTGGGGACTTAGGGGGTAGTTAGTGGCTAATTAACCCCCTACCATGGGGGACCCACGCGACAACGACACAGCCGTGTTCAAACACGGCGGCACGCCGGCGGCAGCACAAAACGTAGTGGGGGGCCACTAGCCTCATCGGGAAATTGCCTCCGGCGTCGGATGCATGTGCGGCAAGGCCCACAAGGATGCCCGCAGTGCCGCGCGTCCAATGGTGGAGGTGGCCGGAGTTGGGGAGGCCAAAGATGAGCACGGCGACGAGGTCCAGCGGCAGCTGGAGCTAGAGCTCGACGAACTCGAGCGTTCTCGCCACGGTTCGACCATCTAAAGGAGGTACGCGCTTCCCTGGAACCCCAGGAGCACGGTGGTGGCATTGGTTCGACACGGGGTGGACAAGGGTGGCGGTGGCGAGCTTGCCGGCGGGGACAGAGCTTCGGCCAGAGCAAGGGACGACAACGGCGGTGCTAGCGCTACGGATCTAGGGAGAGAGCAGATGGGAAACGTCGAGGAGCTCACCACGGAGCACAAGATGGCTCGGTGAGCGGCATAGGAGCAGCGGGGGCAGCGGATCGAAGCAGCAAACGATGAAGGCCGAAGGAGGAAGACGAGGTCGATGCCGATGTTGTGGTGGCTTTCGGCTCGATCCAGTGATCGTAAACGAAGCAGCGGTCGACGGCGGAGCTCAGAGACAAGTTATTAGGGACCGGGGAGCTCGGTGGGCGCATGGGCGAGGGTGGCCATGGCGACAGTGGCGTCGAGTTCACGTGGGGAGAAGGGAGCGGCGCGAGGAAGAGGGGGGAAGTGAGCTAGGGTTCGTCCCAGGGTCGCGGGGGTCGGCCTTATCTTCTCCGCGGTCCTGTAGCATCGCGGTGGCGGGCATCAAGCCAGGGTGGCCGTGGATGCGCGCCACGCCATGGCCTCAGCTTCTCCATGCGGGAGGAAGGAGAAAGGCCCCAGCTGGTGGGCTGGGCTGCACTGTGGTGACTCGAAGCCCAGTGCAGCAGTAGGTTTTGTTCTTTTCTCTTTTTCTTTTTCTGTTTCTTTTATTCCTTTTTTTTTCATTTCTTTTGTATATTAAATGAATTTAGTTAAAACTAATATCTAGCACATAAATACTAGGCAATGTGTTGAGCTAGCACAGCAAGTTTCAATTTATTTTGAACAGTCTAAATGTTTGTTTATTTTGCAATGGCTCATTTTAATGCTGCTGGCGCTGTCTTAATTTGGTTAAGGCCATTTTAATAATTCAAATGATGATGGTTTATTCTTGACAATTTCTTAGTGAATATTTTCAACCCAACAAATATTTTTTATTTACCATTTGAAGAAATATTAATTTGACTTGTAATTTAAATTTGACTTTGGGTTTTATCAAGTGGCAATTTGGCTTAGTAAAAATAATGACAGGGCATCATTAGTGTGAGATCATTGTAGCTTAACATTTGGGGTGTTACAATCCCCAAGCTTAGACGCTTGGGTATTCCTTGAAAATTACCTTGGGGTGCCTTGGGCATCCCCAAGCTTAGGGTCTTGCCGCTCCTTATTCTTTCATCCATCGTGATCTCACCCAAAACTTGAAAACTTCAGCACACAAAACTCAACAAAAACTTCATGAGATCCGTTAGTATAATAAATCAATCATCCACTTTAGGTACTGTTATAAATAGATTCATAATTGCCCTTGCATAATACCTACTGTATTCTAACTTCTCCATGACTTATACCCCCCCGATATAATCCATAGTATCATCAAAATAAGCACACTATGCAATAAAAATAGAATCTATCTAAAACAGGACAGTACGTAATGACAGAATATTATCCATACTTATGTAACTCCAAAAATTCTGTAAAATTAGGAAAACATAAACAATTGGTAACCCAATACTGTGTAAAACTTTCAGATTTTTCTGACGTTCCAGTACAGAATGTAAATTCCAGCAGTGGGCGTGAAACTTTCTATTTCTGCACGGGATCAACTTTACTATCATTCAATTCATCCCAAAGGCTTTGCTTGGCACAAACACTAATTAAAAGATAAAAACACAATCATTACAGTGGCAATAATCATGTGACTCAAGAAAAAGTTAAGGATAACTACTGGGTTGTCTGCCAACAAGCTCTTTCTTTATAGCCATTAAGATAGTCTTCGAGATTTTAATGATGCTCACATAAAAGATAAGAATTGAAGCACAAAGGGAGCATCATATAACATGTAACAAACACACTTAAGTCTAACCCTCTTCCTATGCATAGGCATTTTATAGGAAAACAAATTATCAAGACAAGCAATATCTAGCATATGCAAATAGGAAGAATGAAGCATTCATAATTTCAACACAAAGAAAGGTAATTTAGTGACATGAAGATTTTTATAACCATATTTTCCTCTCTCAAAATAATTACATGTAGGATCATAATCAAATTCAACAATATAGTTATCATATAAAATATTCTCTCTATGATCCACATGCATGCAAATTTTACGATCTTCCAAGATAGTGGGATTAACATCAATTAAAGTCACGACCTCTCCAAACCCACTTTTAATATTCATAGCATTATGATCGTCACCCCAATCATGATCATTAGCACAATTGACTTTCACAGAATTCATACTAACAACATTGCAATCATGCTTTTCATTCAAAGAACCATCATGAATCATTTTTATAAATTTCTTCTTTCAACACCTCATAATAATTTTCAGATTCATAAATTTTAAGCAAAACTTCATAAAGATAACGAAGTGCACTCAACTCCATCTTTTCTTTGAAAGAACTTATCCCAATAGCATTTTTACTAGCAATTGGTTTATCATAATTGGAATTTTTTTAAAGATTAGCAAGTGGATGAGGATCCATATATCTTTATTTTTCTTGAGTCAACAATAAAGATAGCATAACTAGGCAAGAAATAAAGCAAGCAAGTAAGGTGTGCGTGTATGTGCAGGTACCTTCGTTTGTTTGATGAAGTTTCCCCAGCAACGGCGCCAGAAATTCTTCTGCTACTTGTGATAGGCGTTGGGATTTCCCCGAAGAGGAAGGGTGATGTAGTATAGTAGCAGAAAGTATTTCCCTTGATGACCCACAAGTATAGGGGATTAATCGTAGTCCTTTCGATAAGTAAGAGTGTCGAACCCAATGAGGAGCAGATGGAAATGACAAGCAGTTTTCAGCAAGGTATTCTCTGCAAGTACTGAAAGTAGCGGTAACAGATAGTTTCGATAGCAAGGTAATTCGTAACAAGTAACAAGTAACAATAGTAACAAGGTGCAGCAAGGAGGCCCGATCCTTTTGATAGCAAAGGACAAGCCAGAATGATCTCTTATATAAAGCAAAGAGTTCTCGAGGACACATGGGAATTCTCATCTAGTCACTTTCATCATGTTTGTTTGATTCGCGTTCGCTACTTTGATAATTTGATATGTGGGTGGACCGGTGCTTGGGTGCTGTTCTTACTTGAACAAACCTCCCACTTATGATTACCCCCTCTCGCAAGCATCCGCAACTACGAAAGAAGAATTAAGATAAATCTAACCATAGCATGAAACGTATGGATCCAAATCAGCCCATTGCGGAATAGCGCATAAACTAGGGTTTAAGCTTCTGTCACTCTAGCAACCCATCATCTAATTACTACTCCACAATGCCTTCCCTTAGGCCCAAAGATGGTGAAGTGTCATGTAGTCGACGTTCACACGACACCACTAAAGGAAGCAACAACATACATATCATCAAAATATCGAATGAATACCAAATTCACATGATTACTTATGACAAAACTTCTCCCATGTCCACAAGAACAAAAGTAACTACTCACAAATCATATTCATGTTCAAGATCAGAGGGGTATTGAATAGCATTAAGGATCTGAACATATAATCTTCCACCAAATAAACCAACTAGCATCAACTACAAGATGTAATCAATACTACTAGCAACCCACATGTACCAATCTGAGGTTTTGAGACAAAGATTGAATACAAGAGATGAATTAGGGTTTGAGACGAGATGGTGCTGGTGAAGATGTTGATGAAGATTGGTCCTCCCATGATGAGAGGATCGTTGGTGATGTCGATGTCTTCGATTTCCCCCTCCCGGAGGGAAGTATCCCTTGCGGAATCGCTCCGTTGGAGAGCAAAATTGCTCTTGCCCAGGTTCCGCCTCGAGACGGCGGCGCTTCATCCCGAAAGTCTTCTCTATAATTTTTTTAGGGCGAATGACCTTATATGGCAAAAGGAGGGGGCCGGAGGCCAGCTGTGGGCCCCACAAGGCATCAGGGCGCGCCCAGGGGGGCCCACACCCTGTTGCCTTGTGGGCAACTGGTGGGTCCCCTCTGGTATTTCTTTTCTCCAGTATTTTATATATATTCAATAAAAAATCTCCGGAAAATTTTAGGTCATTTGGAGCTCTGTAGAATAGGTATCTCTGTTGTAGCTATTTCAGGTCCAGAATCCAGCTGCCGGCATTCTCCCTCTTCATATAAATCTTGCAAATTAAGAGAGAAAAGGCATAAGAATTGCATCATAAAGTGAAATAATGACCAAATACATTGTAAATAACAGTAGGAAATCATGATGCAAATTGGACGTATCAACTCCCCCAAGCTTAGACCTCGCTTGTCCTCAAGCGAAAGCCGAAATCGATAATCATGACCACATGTTTAGAGAGAGAGGCGTCGATAAAATAAAATACGGGCATGAGAGCATCATGATTATTATTATAACAGCAATATATCATCATAATACTTCTCATGAAAAAGTGACAATTCATCCACAAGATAAAGTATGAACTACAAACCATATTGAAATCTAACAAACTATGATCTCAGTCACTGATGCAATTGCAATTCATGATATTATCAGAAAGAGTCTATGCAAGAGCTTTGTTTAGCAAGTTCACATACTCAACTATCATTTAGGCTTCTATGATTGTTGACACTCACGGCATACTTATGGAGCAAAAGTTTCAGTCAGACACATAGAAAGATAGGGCTTATAGTTTCGCCTCCCAACTTATTTACCTCAAGGGTAATGTCAACAATAATAACTCATGATCACCTACATCCAACTGGATATATATGCCTGGATCTTTCCCCACCACATGATGCTTGCCAAGAGAGAAAATTAAAATGGAGTAGAGGAGAATACTATTGACTCTTGCATAAAAGTAAATGCATAAAGTAAAAGATAGGCACTTCGCAGAGGTAAGCAGAGGTTGTCATGCGCTTTTTATTTTTGGATGTGCAAGCTCTTAATGTAAAGAAATGTCACTTTATATTGCCCCTTGTGATAGCAACCTTTATTATGTAGTCTGTCGCTTTTATTCCTTCACCATCACAAGATCGTACAAAGCTTATTTTCCCTTACAATAAAAGTTCATACATATTTAGAGGCAATTTTTATTGCTTTATGCACCGGTGACAACTTACTTGAAGGATCTTATTCAATCCATAGGTAGATATGGTGGACTCTCATGACATGAAACTGGGTTCAAGGGTTTTGGATGCACAAGTAGTATCTCTACTTAGTGCGAATTTTGGCTAGCAAAAGATAGGGGGCAAGCACCACATGTTGGAGGATCCACAACAATATAGCTTCTATGTGAATGTAAGCAAACATAACTCATTACGTTGTCTTCCTTGTCCAACGTCAACTATTTGACATAGAATATTTAATGGAGGCTCACAATCACAAAAGATGTCCAAGATAGTATATTTATATGTGAGACCTCTCTTCCTTTATTACTTTTTCATGAATTGCAACAATGACCAATGCTATGTTTGTCAACTTCCAACAAGTTTTATCAATTATACTTTTTTTATGTGAAGTCATCACTCCCCATGGGATTGGCATATGATCTCTCTTTTCTTTATTCTTTTTATTTTATTTCTAAGA
Organism: Elymus sibiricus; assembly: GCA_039707655.1. Classification (NCBI taxonomy): domain Eukaryota; kingdom Viridiplantae; phylum Streptophyta; class Magnoliopsida; order Poales; family Poaceae; genus Elymus; species Elymus sibiricus. The sequence goes on along the minus strand of CM077676.1, from coordinate 299,745,828 downwards.
TTGGATCAACAAAAGTAAAACAACTCAACACAACTACTCTTTATTATATAACTCTCACACTTGATTACATAAATAGATAGATCACAAAGCAAACACTAAAGACTAAATCATACTAAACTTTATTCTTCTAAATCATGAAATAACTAAGGATCGAACTAGGATAGATAATTATGATAAAAGTGATGGTGATATGATACCGGGGCACCTGCCCCAAGCTTGGAACAAGCCAAGGGTGGTGCCCATACAGCCATACCCGTGTACTCAAGTCTCCTTCTTCAGTGATGGTGGTGATGATGTGATAGGCTTGTCCTTTAACTTCAGTAAGTACTCAAAATTGCCATTGATCCTCCGAAGGGCACGATTTTGCTCTTCTAACACAATAACTTCATGGGTAAGCAACGTATTCTGAGCACAAATTGCTTCAAAAACCTTTAGTGTATCAATTTCAGATGCGGGAAGGTTATGATAAAGTGTTTGCCATGTATCTCCCTTTTCTGGTGCTTCTCCTGTGCGCGTGGCTTGATCTCCTTCTCCTTGAATCCGGTGCTCCATGACCTCTCCTGATCCCTCCTTCATAGCGGTGTCTTCCTCTCCGGATGACCACTCATAATAGACTTCGCTGAAAGGACGGTTGCCAGGCGAAGGTTGCACAATCCGGTGCTTGGTGCGGAGCCTTCGGGGAGCCATGGGGATCTAGATCTGTCAGAAAAACAGCCCGAAGCAAGAATAGAGGAGAAACTTGCGATACGGTGGTCAAAACATACAGGAGTATATATAAAGAATTTTTATCTTGCAAAACAAGCATACGAGAGGAAAACGGAGTCGGGAAGGCACACGAGGGGCCCACAAGGCAACACGGCACGCCCCAAGGGGGGTCGCGCCCTGTTGCCTTGTGACCTCCTTGTGGGTCCCCTCGGTTGTTTCTTATTTTTGTAATTTTTCTAATATTCCAAAATGGACATAAATAATTTTTATGGAATTTTTGTAGTCGGTTTACTTACCGTCCTTTTCAGGGTTCTGGAGCGTTCCGGAAGGACTCTTGGATATGTTCTTCCGGTGTCATAGTTTGAATAATATTAGTTTCAACATTGATGGGCGTACCTGAGATATAATGTTTAATTCTTTGACCATTAACCACTCTCGGATTAGTGCCCTCGGCGTTATTGATTTTGATAGCTCCGGAGCGCTAAACTTCTTCGATGATATATGGCCCTTCCCATTTAGAGAGAAGTTTTCTTGCAAAAAATCTGAAACGAGAGTTGTACAATAGAACATGCTCACCCACTTTAAATTCCCGTTTTTGGATTCTTTTATCATGCCATCTTTTAACCTTTTCTTTAAATAACTTGGCATTTTCGTAGGCTTGGGTTCTCCATTCATCTAGAGAGCTAATATCAAACAACCTCTTTTCACCGGCAAGTTTAAAATCATAATTAAGTTCTTTAATTGCCCAATATGCCTTATGTTCTAGTTCAAGAGGTAAATGACATGCTTTTCCATAGACCATTTTATATGGAGACATACCCATAGGATTTTTATAAGCAGTTCTGTAAGCCAATAATGCATCATCAAGTTTCTTAGACCAATTCTTTCTGGATCTATTAACAGTCTTTTGCAAAATTAACTTTATTTCTCTATTACTCAATTCAACTTGTCCACTAGACTGAGGATGATAAGGGGATGCAATTCTATGATTAACATCATTTTAGCAAGAAGTTTACGGAAAGCACCATGAATAAAATGTGAACCACCATCAGTCATCAAGTATCTAGGGACTCCAAACCTCGGAAATATAACTTCTTTAAGCATTTTAATAGAAGTGTTATGATCAGCACTACTAGTTGGAATAGCTTCTACCCACTTAGTAACGTAATCAACACCAACTAAGATATGAGTATACCCATTAGAGGAAGGAAAAGGTCCCATATAATCAAAACCCCAAACATCAAATGGTTCAATAACAAGTGGATAATTCATAGGCATTTCCTGACGTCTACCAATATTACCAATTCTTTGACACTCATCACAAGATAGGACAAACTTACGTACATCTTTAAAAAGAGTAGGCCAATAAAAACCAGACTATAATACCTTATGTGCAGTTATGTCTCCCGCATGGTGTCCTCCGTATGCCTCGGAGCGACACTTCCGTAGGATTTGTTCCTGCTCATGCTCAGGTACACAACATCTAATAACACCATCTACTCCTTTATATAAATGTGGGTCATCCCAAAAGTAATGTATTAAATCAAAGAAGAACTTTTTCTTTTGTTGGTAGGTAAAACTAGGTGGAATATATTTAGCAACAATGTAATTAGCATAGTCCGCATACCAAGGAGTATTACGAGAAGCATTTATAACAGCTAATTGATCATCAGGAAAATTATCATTAATAGGCAGTGGGTCATCAAGAACATTTTCCATCCTAGACCAATTATCTGCTACTGGATTTTCAGCTCCTTTTCTATCAACAATATGCAAATCAAATTCTTGTAACAAAAGAACCCACCTAATAAGTCTAGGTTTAGCATCTTTCTTTTCCATAAGGTATTTAATAGTAGCATGATTAGTGTCAACGGTTACTTTAGAATCAACAATATAAGATCTGAACTTATCACATGCAAACACAACTGCTAAAAATTCTTTCTCAGTAGTAGCATAATTTCTTTGAGCACTGTCTAGAGTTTTACTAGCATAATTGTAACATCCCAATTTTCAATTTGGATGTTTATAAATAGATCATTCATATGCATCCATGATTTGTGCATTTTTGCCCTTCATTTATTTTACTTGAATTTTGATCCAAGGAACTTTATGCAATACAAGGACCAAAAGAGAGAATTGGAAGTTTCCCTAGATCCATTTTTGAAAATTCTTTGAATTCAAAATTTGGAATTTGGATCAAATTTGGTTTCACTGAATTCATTTCCTTTATTTCCAAAAATAAAATAAAGAGAGAAGATAAAAGGACTTCTTCAAAAAAATAGAAAGGAAATATCTGAAATTGAATTTAAAATCAAAATATATTTATTTGCTTTTATTTGCAAATTATTTCAATGCAAATTTTATTAGCATAGCAATTTTTTTAAATAATGCATTTAGGACAGAAAATAGTTCACATGGTCTAGTATATGACCAAATATTTATGTGAATTTTTCTGGCATTTTTGGAATTATTTTACTTTGTGTTTTTCTGTGTTTTATATTTCTAAAAATAGAATACAGAAAAGATTTTATAAAAAAAACAAAGCCCACCGCCGCCAGGCCAGGCGCGCCAGCCGGCCCAGCCACAGCGCCAGGCGAGGCCACGGCCCAGCCAGCGTGCCAGGCGAGGCCAGCGCCCCTCGCTCGCCCGAGTCCCGCTCTCTCTCGTTACCTCTCTGTTTCCCTGGCGCCTGGGCCCCGCGTACCTTCTTCTTCCCCACGTACACAGAAATCCTACCTGTACACGCACCTGACGCCGACTTCAGCTCAAATCCATGGGAATCCTATCTCTAGTCAACCCGTCGCCCACGAAAGATGTCCAATAAATAGCCACGACCCCTCGCGACCGATTCCCATCGAAACCCCTCGCCAAATCCACCCCAATTGCTCGCACTCCTCGTTCCAATCTCGCCGAAGATGCTGCAGTTCATCACCATATTCCGACGCCGGTGAGCCTTCCCGAGCCTCCCTCTTCTGTAGTTCGACTTCTCTCGACCACGAGATTTGTTTTGACATGATCTTGCATCCCCTCTTCTCCATCTACAGAAGCCACCCCGACCTCGCCGTCTTCACTGGAGCACCCGGAGCACCGAGCTTCATCATCTCGTCCCGTCGCCGTCCGTCGTCGCCGACCATCTCCGACTCCACCCCCGAGACCGCGACACCCCGCCGCATCCTCCAAACACTTCCACCGCCGCCGAAGACCGCCGGAGCCACCGCCACCACCGCGCCCGAGCTCCACCCAACCTACGTTCTTCTCTGTAATCCAGCGTCTTGTTCGTTTCTGTCCGTTTTACTTACGGATTGGTCGTCCGCCGATTCACACGCAGCAAACATCTACCCAGCCAACCAGAGAGTGCCACATGGCCTCTGGCCGAAATTAGTTTTTTTCCAGAAAATTCCAATTTCAGATTGTAATCCAATCTTTCTTTTAGCATATCTTTAATTCTACAGATCCAAATTCATTGATTCTTTTTCCTACGGTTTCATAAAATTCCCATCTATCCAGAGAACCTAACTAAAAATATTTTTGACAATTTAAAATTTGAATTTGAACAGATTTATGTTCAAACTTATTTTGGCTATAATTCGAAATCTATAACTCCGATTTAATTGATTCTTGTTGCAAATTAAAGCTTAGGTCGTGTACTTTCTGTAGAACCCAAAAACATATATTTTTGCTACTGTTAAAATTTCGTTCTGTACAGAAACTTTATTTGGTTGTTTGTGGAGTTTTCCGAAGTCTTTTCTACGTTTTTCTTTTTGATTCTTTGCTTGATTGCTTATGTGTGTCAATGTTTGCTTCGTTAGATCATCCGGAGTGCGAAGCTTGCTACTACGAATCTTTAGAGTTCAACAATCGTCAGCAAGGCAAGTTCACACCTTGATCATACTTTTCTATACCCAGTTTTTACTATGCATTAGTTTCACCCCAAAAATTTGCACGAGTAGGATTGGGAATTGTGGCATTGCTATGTAGTTCATGAGGTAGGAACCTATGACCTTTGATCACCCCAGGAATATTCGTTATGTCATATATTGCTTAGCCATGCTCGTAGACGGGGATTGGTATGTGTGATTCATGCAAGTTGCGAGAGATATAATAATTTGGGTAAAACTTAAGGTGGCAACATTAACGCACGGCTGGGTGGATTGATTGGGGCACCTGGAGAAACCAGTGCTTGCCCAAGGGGATCCCAGAGTACCCGTGTGATCACCCTAGGATTGCCACCCAGGCTCAAAGGGATCATACGATATTTTCATGCCTAGACGCTTCCGTGTGCAGCCACAAGCCATTATGGGCTCTGGCATAGTTGAGTAAGTTGTGTGACCTCTTTCCGGGTAGGCTAGCAGATGTAGGGGAATGTAGGTGTACCGGTCTACCCAGGGTTAAGGGGAAATGCTTCTGAAAGACTGTGTCTCGATCTTCCGATCATGGAGGTGGTCGAGTCTTGTGGGGAAAAGTGCGCAAACCTCTGCGGAGTGTAAAAACTAATCATGATTAGCCGTGTCCCCGGTTATGGACAAATTTGAGTATCTAGAGGTGAATTATTGGTTGATCTCATCACTTTATTTAATTAATGAATTGGGTTATTGAAAATTTTGGTTAAGGGATTGAGTTGGAGGAACCACCTCAATAATGGCATAAACTTGGTAGTAAATAAAATTAATTCCTTTGTTGTAGGGAAAAATTAGCTTTATGCAAAAAATTAACCTAGAGCCTCCACAGCCAAATATGCATATAGAGATAGACATTTTCATTATTATTCTATGGTGTGAAATTGCCAGCATATTCCATGTGCTGACCTACACGGCTGCAACGTCTCATGTTGCAGAGTTTTCCAACGAGGATTAAGGTGCGATAGGTCGTTGTTCTGCACTCAGTTTGGCGTAGAGTTGATGGACTCATTTATCTTCGAAGCTTCCGCGGTTATTTTATTTAGTTGGCCTTCAGCCTTATTTATGTAATAAATACTCTTTTGAGGACCTCGATGTAATAAAGTGTGTGATTGAACTCTGTTATAAATCCTCGAGTACTGTGTGTGTCAGCATACCGATCCAGGGATGACACTTAAGCACAGAGACTCCGATCCATTTGGGTCGGGTCGCTACAAGATGGTATTCAGAGCACACGCTGACTGTAGGACGTGACCACTAGGAATGGAAAAGCCTTAGAAAAAAAAGTATTTTATAATTTCCCTATATATCCGTTGGTCTTATTCTCTTCTCTATTCATTTCTAATCCTTCTCTATTTCAATAATATAGATGTCGACCTCCAAGACCAGGTTTGCCCAGCCCGACGAGACCATGCCATTCGGACAACGCCTGAAGTACGTCGTGAAGTACCTGAACATCGCCCTGCCCACTTTCACTGGAACCTTCACCGCAACCTTGCCGGAGGAGAAGCGCTGGAGAATTGACGTCCACATTCCCGGACGTACCTTTGGAAATACCACCAGGGATATTGATTTCTTCTTCAATGCGCCAACCTGGACCTTAGGCAGGAGTATTGCCGCCCAAAACACCTTTGGACACATTTGTGAGGAATACAACCAGGATCTCGAGGGAACCATCTACAGGATATGCGGATGCAGGGATCGCTACGGAGAAGTAGTCCGCACCAGGGAGGATGAGTCGATCGCATCATACATACAAGATCAGGAGCAGCACATCCGCCGAATGGAGAACCAGATGTACGACAGCCTGAAGAACACCAGGAAGCTGATAACCCTGAATATCGAGCTGGAGGATGAAATCAAGGCAACTCACGATGGATATGAGGAGGAAATCAGTGTGCTATTGGAAAGGAACGAAAAGCTGAAGAAGAAGCTGGAAAGAGCCGAGGAGAAGTTGGACCAGGGAGAAAACCTTCACAATGATGACAGTGATGCAGCCTTCATCAGCAACGATGCCGAATATGAAGACGATGATGAGGAGGAGGACATGATGGAGTCTTCTACCGATCAAAACTTTTAGCCGACCACCATTTTAGATATTAGTATTCCAATTTATTTTCGATTAGAGTTTTTCAAGTAGTTCGATGTCGTTCGCGAGATTTTGTAATAGTTAGCTTAGACCCGATTGTGTGAACCTTGATTGAAATTGAATGGTGTGATTTGGAGTTTTATTGGTCTCATTTGCATATGGGTAGTGTGATTTTCTCATTAGGCCCTTATTCTATTCTAATTCCTCATCCACTCCAAACCCATCAGATGCCTCCGAGACGTGACCCGGGATTCCCACCGGAACTTACCCAGTTGATCCAGAACCAGAATGCCCTCATGCAGATGCTCCTCCAGAACCAAAACCAGAACAACAACAACAACAACAACAACAACAACAACAACAACAACAACAACAACAACAACAACAACAACAACAACAACAACAACAACAACAACAACAACAACAACAACAACAACAACAACAACAACAACAACAACAACAACAACCCGCCACCCCAAGCTGACAACCTTACCCGTTTCCTGAGGTTGAACCCACCCGTGTTCTCTAGTAGCATGGAGCCGATCGTCGCAGATGACTGGCTTCGCAAGATCGGAAGGGAGCTGACCACCGCAGGATGCACTGATGCTGAGAAGGTGCGCTTCACCGCACACCAACTGGATGGACCAGCAGCTTCGTGGTGGGAGAACTACACCACCACATTCCCCATAGCCAATGTGACTTTGGATCAGTTCCAGCAGGCGTTCCATACCGCACATGTTTCAGCTGGATCTATGAGTCTGAAGAAGCGTGAGTTCCGCAATTACGCCAGGGAAATCGTTCTGTTGGTGATTATGTGGAGGAATTCAGCAAGTTATCCAGGTATGCTCCCGGAGACGTGGCTGACGATGCCGCTAAATAGGAGAAATTTCTAGAGGGACTGAACGATGATCTTGGACTTCAGTTGACAGTGGCTACCTTCAACAATTATCAAGAGTTGGTTGACAAGGCTCTCATTCTGGAAGGCAAGAAACAACAGATAGAGAACCGCAAGAGGAAGTACAGACAGGGAAAGTATAACTCTGAAGCTCAGCAGAAACCCCGCTATACCCCGTACTCGGGAAATAATGGATCAGGATCCAGCAAGTATGGTGGACACAATCATCATAACCATGGAGGACATTCACAGCATGGAGGCAATGGACATAACCATAATGGCCATAGGAATGGCAATGGGAATGGAGGAAACGGGAATCAGAATCGTTCCAACTCCGCAACACCCGCCAAGAAAGATCTGAGTCACATTACCAGCTTCAAATGTGGGAAAACCGGACACTACGCCACCAAATGTCCCGAGGCGAAGAATGGGAACGGCAATGGAAGCTCTAGAGGCAAGAAGCCCAATCCTTTCACCAGAGGTCAGGTGAACCACGTCAATGTGGAGGAAGTCTACGAGCAGCCAGACGTAGTGTTGGGTAAGTTTTTACTCAATTCCCATCCAGTATTAGTTCTTTTTGACTCCGGTGCATCGCATTCATTCATATCAAGGGTAGCTGTGGAAAAGTATGGATTACCCACTATCACCCTTAGTACACCTATGCGGGTGAGTTCCTCAGGAGCCGAGATGACGGCGGGTTTAGGGTGTCACCAGATGAGTCTTAGTATCGGGAAGCATGATTTTACCACAGACCTCATCATCCTAGAATCACAAGGATTGGACGTAATTTTAGGCATGGACTGGTTATCCAGGTATGAAGGAAATATTGATTGTGCCCGTAAGTCGATTCTTCTCACCACCCCAGAAGGAAAACGGATCAAGTATGTGTCGAGGCATACGCCAAGGAGGACTCAGATGAATTCTCTTTCAGGAGTTGTTCAGGAAGAAGTACCAGTTGTGAAGGACTATCCCGATGTATTCCCAGAGGAATTGCCCGGCATGCCACCGGATCGAGACATTGAGTTTTTGATCGAGTTATTGCCAGGCACAGGACCGATATCCAAGAGACCGTATCGGATGCCCGCAAATGATTTGGGGGAAATTAAGAAGCAAATTAAGGAATTACTGGAGAAAGGGTATATCCGACCGAGTTCGTCACCTTCGGGAGCCCCAAATATTTTAGTGGAAAAGAAGGATGGAACCTTGAGAATGGTTGTGGATTATCGTTCGTTGAACGAGGTGACCATCAAGAACAAGTACCCTTTGCCGATGATTAATGACCTGTTTGATCAGCTAGTCGGAGCTAGTGTTTTCTCCAAGATCGATCTTCGATCAGGATATCACCAGTTGAAGATCTGAGAGCAGGATATACCCAAGACAGCTTTTACCACGAGGTATGGGCTTTATGAGTACACGGTCATGTCTTTTGGTTTGACTAATGCCCCTGCCTATTTTATGAGCATGATGAACAAGGTATTCATGGAGTTCTTGGATAAGTTCGTCATCGTGTTCATTGATGATATACTGGTTTACTCGAAGAATGAAGAAGAACACAAGGAACATTTACGCTTGGTGCTGGAGAAGGTCCAAGAACAACAGTTATATGCCAAGTTCAGCAAATGCGAGTTTTGTTTGAAGGAAGTCGGATTTCTCGGACATGTTATATCAGGGGAAGGCATGGCAGTAGACCCTTTGAAGGTTGAAGCCATCACCGAATGGAAGGCACCCACCTCAGTCGGAGAGATTCACAGTTTCCTTGGACTTGCAGGGTATTATTGGAGATTTATTGAGAATTTCTCCAAGATCGCGAAGCCCATGACGGAGTTATTGAAGAAAGACACCAAGTTTGTTTGGACCGACGAATGTGAGGCCAGCTTCCAGGAGTTGAAGAAACGTTTGGTTACAGCCCCAGTGCTAATTCTTCCGAACATACGCAAGGATTTTGAGGGGTATTGCGATGCTTCACGTCAGGGACTTGGAGGCATTCTTATGCAAGAAAGAGGAGTTGTATCCTATACCTCACGTCAGCTTTGACCCCATGAGTTGAACTATGCTACGCATGACTTGGAGTTAGCAGCCGTAGTGCACGCGCTCAAGACCTGGAGACATTTTCTTATCGGAAATAGTTGCGATGTTTACACGGATCACAAGAGTTTGAAATACATCTTCACGCAGAAGGAGTTGAATCTCAGGCAGAGGAGATGGTTGGAGCTCATAAAGGATTATGACATGAGATTGCATTATCACCCAGGAAAGGCCAATGTTGTGGCAGATGCATTGAGCCGGAAGAGTTATGTTAACACTCTCACCGCAGGAGGATTACCTCAGGAGTTAGCCGACGATCTCAGAGACCTCCAGTTGGAGATAGTTCCACGAGGTTTTGTTGCCGCAATGGAAATTCAATCCACTTTGTTGGGAAAGATCCAAGAAGCCCAAAAGTTAGACAAAGGCATTGCGGAGATAAAGGAAAGGATGAACCAAGGAAAGGCAGAAGGATTTCGTGAGGATGAACACGGAACCTTATGGTTTGAGCAGCGTATTTACGTGCCCAATGACCCAGAGATCAGGAAGTTGATTCTTCAGGAGGCTCATGATTCACCGTACTCGATACACCCAGGCAACACCAAGATGTATTTGGACTTGAAGGAAAGTTTCTGGTGGACAGGTATGAAGAAGGATATTGCCGAGTATGTAGCAGTATGCGACGTATGTCAGAGGGTTAAAGCAGAGCACCAGAAACCAGCAGGATTACTTCAGCCATTGCCAATACCCGATTGGAAGTGGGACAAGCATGGCATGGACTTCATCACAGGATTACCAAGGACCCGATCAGGTTATGATTCTATTTGGGAAGTGGTTGATCGCTTGACCAAGGTAGCTCACTTCATCCCCATGAAAACCACCTATACAAGTGCTAGGTTAGCCAAGATATACATGACCAGGATCGTATGTCTACATGGAGTTCCGAGGACCATCGTATCAGATAGAGGAACACAATTTACCTCAAAGTTTTGGCATCAGTTACACGAAACTTTAGGTACCAGGCTGGAGTTCAGTACAGCTTTTCATCCACAGACAGATGGACAGACGGAGAGAGTCAATCAGATTCTGGAGGACATGTTGAGAGCTTGTGCGCTAGATTATGGATCTAGTTGGGATGATAATTTACCATACGCAGAGTTCTTGTGGCGCCCCGCCTGAATACCACTGTAGCCAGACGGTCACCGCACATGCCAGCCCAGGAAAATCACTCTGGCATGCACTTTTACAACAAGTATCATGAACACAGACATCTCTATTAATGGATATATAAATCTTACATGAGATATGGCAGCGAAAAAGCTCTATCTAAGGCAGCATGGTTCTGGTGCGGCTCCAATCCACAGGGATCTGACTGGGTTACTCTTCTAGCCCGCGAACACTCCGGCTCCTCGCTAGAGGTCGTCGAATCCTTAGGTGAACCTGGCCACATTGAAGGCCGCTGAGTACTTTTGAATGTACTCGCAAGCAAACCAAATAACATATACACCAAGCAATGCAATCCATGGCATTCAAGCATGCACTTGTTATCTTAACAATATTAGCTATCATACTAAGGCAGGATTATCTAGCAAGATTAATCATCTAGCAACATTAATTATCATGTCATAACAGGATTATCTAGCATGATAATTACTGAAGTAGATGTCGTAAAGTAAAGTATATTAGGTAAATGATCCGAACTCTGAATATGCTCACGATCCAAATCTGATCCAAGCTTTGCGGTCACCCGACCGCTCACCTCATAGCCATCGCATGGCTAACATTCAAACCTCTGACATCAACTGATGTTCATGTATATGCACTGCAAGCCTGACAAACCTTACCATTCTATGGTTTAGTCTTAGCAATAACCTTATATAGTTTGTTCCTCCAGAATCGACACAGACCAATTAGGGGCCTATACGAACTGTCCATGACCGAGGACGCGGCTATTTGAATAGATTTACACTCTGCAGAGGTTGCGCACTTTACCCACACCATGGAGCGCATGGCCTCATACTTTAGTACATGTTCCCATTCGGGTGGACCAGTGCTGCTCCAACAAAACCGATCTATTGGCTGGCCCTCTTACGGTCCCATTGACAATCATACCCTCCCAGGGTCATGTCCTGGGTGGCCCCTGTGTCACCCCGTGACACCTGCCACCGTCGTGGCCAACTAAACTGTCCCAAACGGGGACGCCGGCAAAATAACTCAACTGGGCTCACAGGATTACCGTCGCCTACCGGGCCAGGGTAGCACGCACGCATAATCCTCCCTACTTTGGTGGTACCGACAAGAGGCAAGACAATAGACCAAGTCAGGGCCGTCCCATACCGGCAAATGTGGCTGCACGGGTAAGTCCGGATAGGTGGCACTATGACTCGATCTAGTCGACGGAGGAGGTTGTTGTCATTATTAAGTCACATTTCATAATATTGCAATAACAGTAACCATGCAAGATGTAACAATTATGAAAACCTAACAACCTATCTCCATACAATATCACAACGAGTCGATAGTGCGATAATATGATGAACATTAGCAGGTAATGCAGATAGCAAATTCAAACTAGCAGGAGTTGAACTATTTCTAACACAGGCATAAACATTAATTAAACACGCAAGAATAACATAGAGCAATGCTTCAGGGCATATATCAGATGGTCGGCTTGCCTGGGGGTGAAGGAATACTCCGGAAGAAGTGCGATCACCTCACGGAAGAATTCGCCAGAAAGGATTCTCTCTCGGAGGGGGGTGAGTAAGGGCAAGGGCAAAATGGGTATTTTCAGAAAGTGTCAATATGGTGAAAGTGATTTCATCGGAATGGGCTCGACGAACTGAAGACGTGGGCTTTGGAATCACCTGAATCGGAGTTACAAGCGAAAATTGTGGCCGTTCATTGTTTAGGCAGAAAACAAATAGAATCTTCTCTTAACCAGTGAACGTCCACTATTTAGGGGTTTCGGCACCGGCTGAAAAAAAACAGAAAGCGTATTCGCGGGAATGCGCTTTTAGCACGGGGAGGCGACTTCCACAGAAGCCGTTTCCACTTATGCTGACTGGACCGGCTCATGTGCCACTTACAGGCGGGTCCCACCCTGTCCTCTCTCTCCTCCCGTTCTTCCTTCTTCTCTCCAGCGATGGCAGAGGGAGGCCGCCGGCGCCGGCGCTCGCCTGGCCGACTCCGGCCACCGTTTTCGACGCCTCGAGCACCGGCGAGCTCAGGAAGGAGCTCCGCATCCGCTGGCGGGTAGAATGGACGTTGGGGATGGCCGGTAGTGCGGCGAGGAGGGGAGGGAGTGGGTGGCGGCCGCAAGCAACAGGAGGGCAATGGCGAGGTTTGTCGGCTGCTCCGGCCGTCCCCCGCAGCGCTCGGCCTACCGGCGTTCTCGGGAGACCAAGCCGCATCCATCCCAGGAGTGCACGGACCTCGAGGGGGACCAGGGCGACGGCGGCTTAGGCGACTACGGCGGAGGCCGTCGGCCGTTTTTGAAACTGCGCCTACGGGCACGCCGAGGAAGGAGCGAGGACATGTGGATGCTTGCGGAGGTGAGGAGGGTCCCCTGGTGGTGGCAGCAAGTGGAGAGGGGGCTTGGTTTGCTCGAATTCGAGCAGAGACCGAGGACGGCAACGGCGGCCGTGGAGGTAGACCGAGGCGCGGGAGCTCGATTCCTCGAGCTAGGGGCGGGCTAGGGAGATGTGGGTGCTCGTTGGGCTCCGGGAGAGGGCTATTTATAGCCAGGCGACGGCGAGGATAAGCTCAGCCGCGGTGGCAACCTTAGCCGATTACTGGAGCTCGCGGGTGGCGTGGCTGGCTGGTTGCTGGTGTCGGGGAGCGGCCGACCTGACGAGGGGCAGAGGGAGGGGACGGCTCAGGGAGGAAGAGGACAGTAGGGAGGAAGACGACGACGTTCACGCGCGGTACAGCACTACGGCGGCGCTCGCCGTGGCGTGTAGAGGAAGGAAGAAGAGGGGAGAAGCTGCGGGAGAGGGGCAGGTGGACTCCGCGAAGCCACTAGACACGTCGGGACACGCCGGAGCTGGCCGGAGCTGGCCTGCCGACCAGAACAGTGCCGCAGAGCACCGTTTCTGCCTGCTGTCCACGCGGTCACCACGTGCATGGCTTGCTCTGTAGTTTCCCTGAATGCCACATCATGTCCAAGAGGTGAGTCACTGATCATATAGATGAGAGATGTGGCTGGGGTCATCTGGATAGCTCTGGGGTGAGTGAAACTTGCAGAAGAAGATTCCAATAGTAAACTTGGGTGGACATTTCTGGAGAAATGGATGAGGGAGACGAGCTGGATCCTTGTCACAGTGAGATAGGGTAGGAAGTACTAGATGCTTGACAAATTTCAAGTCATTTGGACCAAGTTTGATCATAGTTCCTTCAGAACTGTCAAATTGGTCCAGAAACTAGACTTGGAAGCTTCACTCATTTGGCTTGATTAAATGAGCTGAATTTTGGTGTAAGTGAGATATTTGGGGATATGAAGGTACTGGAAAATTTTCAGCTCATTTGGATATACCAAAATGGTACTTCCTTCACAGAGCTTGAATCTGGACACAAACTAGATGGAATTTTTGGGAGAAATTGGCTAGATTAAATGATGTGAATTTTGGCATACTCACATCATATATGGAATTTGAGGTCCTGGATTAATTTGAGAATTTTTGAAGCAATATAAAATATAGTTGCTTCACAACCTCAAAATAAATCCAGAAACAAGAATTGGATGATGCTCTCAAAATTTGATCTGTGGAACATGGGATCTTGATGGAAATGGTGAAAATATGGATAGGAGAAGCTCCACAAATTATTTGGGATTTTTCCTGGCTACCAAAATAGTAGCTCCTTTGGAAAGTGCCCAAAATGCAATATTGGCTTTAAATAGGAAAAGACAATTTCCCTTATTTAATTATGGCCAATATTTTTATGGGAGCTCAATATGGTCACAAAGAATATCTCCACAAGTTTTCATGAACTTTGGAGATGGATAGATATTTTCCTGGATTTAATTCCTTTAAACAGCAGAAAAAGGAATTAATTTTAAATGAAAAATATTGCAATTGACTTGGCAATATTTTTGCATATCCAGGGTTAATAGATATGGGATGATCACTGGGAAAAATTTGGGAGGAAAAAGATCAAAGGAAATTGGAGTTCCTTTGTAACGGAAGGAATTAGGGTTTCCCTTCCGGTAGGCCGGAGAGTAAGGTTTCGGCGATAACATCCTGAGAAAATAAATTTTTGGGTGACAGGGTGGACTGGAGAGAATCTCTGGTTGGGTAGGGAAGGCAATGCTAAATGACCATCTTCATATACCCAAGAGCAAGAGAAAATCCAACAACATCGAAAAAAGACGGGAGTCCAATCCCGCGAAGGAAAAAAAAAACAAGGAGCGAAAACCAGGGTGTCACAAACCTACCCCCCTTAAGAAAATCTCGTCCTCAAGATTTCCGGTCTTACCTCCCGGTGAAGGGGGCTTACCTGTGTGCGACTTGGATCCATCAGCTATCTTGTCTTCATTTGTTTGCTGGCCTTTTAACTGCCTCTTTTGATGGCTCAGGTACTGTCTTTTTCAGACGGCTGCATTGAATCCTTCTCTTTCCTGTCAGGCAAACCCTTTGTGCTGGTAGTTTGTTGGCTGGGGTTGGTGGGTAGCTCCGAGTATCGACAAATAGTCTGGTTTCCATGGCCTGGGACTAGCTGCTTCGGGTTTTATTATGATACTTCGTACACTGACTGCCAAAGGCGAGACATTCTTTCTGGGTACCTGACTCACGTGCTCGTATGGCCTGGAGTGGCTAGGAGTGGCTCTCTTTTTGCCTTGTCAGAATGCTCAATCTGGATGTGGGTTCTATACGGATGCTTTCTTCCTGTCTCTTGCATTCTGACTTCGTTCTCAGGAGGTTCCCAACTGAAATGCCGGGCATGATCACAAAGTAATCATAGACGGTAATCTCTGAGATGGCTTTACCATATATAGCCTCTGTGGTCCTTGCTATGACCACTGAGCTGACATAGTATGGCTATCATCCGGTGTATCTTTCGGAGGATAACCTCTGATCTTGGTTGATGGCCCATATTCACGATGACATGCTGGCTGCATTGTTGTGGCCGTATATGCAAGAGCCTGACAAGGATTGACAATATCACCTTGTCTGTGGAGCTTTACTTTATTGACCATCATGAAGGTGGTTTGTCCGAAACTTCATTGTTCTTGGGGGTTCCTTTTTGGGGAACCCGTCATGACCTGCCAACACGGCTCCTTGGTCATATCCCAGCTTGCTGGGCTTGTACTCATAACTTACTCTTGCATATCGCGTAGGGATTGCTGTGCTCATATTCTTCTTTGAAGTATGGGGCCAATGTTTTTTTTTCTGAATACAGTCATTCCGTATACGAGTGGCTCGCATGAACTAATCCGCTGGACTGCATGCTCACAATATATGCATGGGTAGGATGCATCCTTTCATAATCACTGAGTTCTGAGGCGGACGTGTGTCTGGGCTAGTTTGTGCCTCTGACAGGATTGTCGTGGGCACGATGGCGTGCTGAAGAAAGTTGAATTCCTTGCGCTTGAAGCTTCTACCAGGGTAGTGTGCTGAAGAAGGCTGGGTATCGTACCTCAGAAGCTTTCCCTCATGTGGCTTACTGCGGAAGGTCAGGTGCCTTATGCTGGAAGCTTTCCGCGGTAGCGTGCTGAGGAAGATGGGAGTGACGTACCCCAGAAGATTCTTCCACCAGTGGCGTAGCAAAGAAGGTCGGGAGTCTTGCGTCGTAAGCTCCTTCCGATAGCTTGCGGAGGAAGGTTGGGTTCCTTGTACCAGAAGCCTTTCACTGCGATATGCAGTCGGACCTGTGGCTGATTCTGGCTTCCTTCCGAATTACCCGGAATTTACTCATAGCAGAGCCAGATCTTGGTACAGGCCATACCTTGACTGAAGATATCCCATGGGTCATGTACGCCGCTAGTCCTTCTGCTGGTCTGATCATTGTTGTTAACTGATGCAGACTTTGTGTTGATAATTAATTCAGAATACCAGATGTTGCCGGTAATGAGCAGTTGACGGATAATTCCATTCGGTTTAGCTGAACTTCCAGGTGTTTGGAATCCTCATTGATTCTGGGCAGCCATGAACTCATCCATATTTCTTGCAGACCTTGTTCATCATGCCCAGAAAATTTTGTATATGCACCAAGGAATTCCAAAATATGCTTTGAAATTTGTCTCAACATACCAGAGTCTTGTTGTTGCTCTCGGCATCTTCACGTTCTCGAAATATGTCTTCTGTGGATAATAAATGATTCTTGAGTCCCTTGAGAAGAACTCAAGATTCACCCCACTGACTGAAATAATCTTTGTGTCGAGGACCGAATAATTTGCTCTTGCTGGTGTCCATTGCTGATAACTCATCTAACTTCTTCTCAATGGTGATCTGTTCTGAGGCAAACTCTCGCAGGTATAATCTGGCCTTGTCGGTTGCACTCAGAGTCTGCTTCTGACCCATTCTTCATTTGGCAGATCCGGTGTTGGTCTTCTAAATATCAGGCAGTTAACTTGGCTTAACTCTTACTGAATTTGGATTATTGGGTATTATCCAAGTTGTATACTGGTCTTCTTGACAGCACTTGCGGATGGATCCAGTCGACGCGAAAGAACGGAATCGAGAAAAGAAACAAGAACCGCGAAAAACCAAAATACTAAAAAGGCAATTAAAGCTCAAATTTTGCGGACCTTACACATGTGGCCGAAGATTCACTAGTATAACTAATATAGCGCACTCGATGTGCCTCTAAGGACTTAGAAGCGAAACCACACAATGCTCCTGGTAGCAGTTGGTGTCAAGCTCCTACTACTTCCTTAGGGAACATCCACTCGATGAATGACCATAGCCAAAGTGGCTTAGTCATCGATCCTAGGGTTATCGGGGAAAGATGGAATTTATAGGCGTTTCCCAAAGGAAACTGGATTTGAGGAGAGAAATGCCATGGTTAGCAAGCAAGGTGAGGATATCTGGTTTACCTAGGGTTCAGGGCTCACGGGTCAATGCCTGGGCGAACATTTCGTACCGGAGGCAAAGGCCACGAGAGTTGAGGTCTGATGGAGCCAAAAGCCTATGGGGGTTGCTTTATGATCAATAGTAGCCGTGCCTGTCTGGCAAAGATGGCTGAAATCCATCTGGGCTTTCTACTGACCAAAAAGGCAATGAAGTCTGCCTAGGGTAACCTACAGTCAGCCTGGCTCTGATACCATCCGTTGTGGCGCCCTGCCTGAATACCACTGTAGCCAGACGGTCACCGCACATGCCAGCCCGGGAAAATCACTCTGGCATGCGCTTTTACAACAAGTATCATGAACACAGACATCTCTATTAATGGATATATAAATCTTACATGAGATATGGCAGCGGAAAAGCTCTATCTAAGGCAGCATGGTTCTGGTGCGGCTCCAATCCACAGGGATCTGACTGGGTTACTCTTCTAGCCCGCGAACACTCCGGCTCCTCGCTAGAGGTCGTCGAATCCTTAGGTGAACCTGGCCACATTGAAGGCCGCTGAGTACTTTTGAATGTACTCGCAAGCAAACCAAATAAATTATACACCAAGCAATGCAATCCATGGCATTCAAGCATGCACTTGTTATCTTAACAATATTAGCTATCATACTAAGGCAGGATTATCTAGCAAGATTAATCATCTAGCAACATTAATTATCATATCATAACAGGATTATCTAGCATGATAATTACTGAAGTAAATGTCGTAAAGTAAAGTATATTAGGTAAATGATCCGAACTCCGAATATGCTCACGATCCAAATCTGATCCAAGCTTTGCGGTCACCCGACCGCTCACCTCATAGCCATCGCATGGCTAACATTCAAACCTCTGACATCAACTGATGTTCATGTATCTGCACTGCAAGCCTGACAAACCTTACCATTCTCTGGTTTAGTCTTAGCAATAACCTTATATAGTTTGTTCCTCCAGACTCGACACAGACCAAATAGGGGCCTATACGAACTGTCCATGACCGAGGACGCGGCTATTCGAATAGATTTACACTCTGCAGAGGTTGCGCACTTTACCCACACCATGGAGCGCCTGGCCTCGTCCTTTAGTACATGTTCCCATTCGGGTGGACCAGTGCTGCTCCAACAAAACCGATCTATTACCTGGCACTATTACGGTCCCACCGACAATCATACCCTCCCAGGTTCATGTCCTGGGTGGCCCCTGTGTCACCCCGTGACACCTGCCACCGTCGTGGCCAACTAAACTGTCCCAAACGGGGACGCCGGCAAAATAACTCAACTGGGCTCACAGGATTACCGTCGCCTACCGGGCCAGGGTAGCACGCACGCATAATCCTCCCTAGTTTGGTGGTACCGACAAGAGGCAAGACAATAGACCAAGTCAGGGCCGTCCCATACCGGCAAATGTGGCTGCACGGGTAAGTCCGGATAGGTGGCACTATGACTCGATCCAGTCGATGGAGGAGGTTGTTGTCATTATTAAGTCACATTTCATAATATTGCAATAACAGTAACCATGCAAGATGTAACAATTATGAAAACCTAACAACCTATCTCCATACAATATCACAACGAGTCGATAGTGCGATAATATGATGAACATTAGCAGGTAATGCAGATAGCAAATTCAAACTAGCAGGAGTTTAACTATTTCTAACACAGGCATAAACATTAATTAAACACGCAAGAATAACATAGAGCAATGCTTCAAGGCATATATCAGATGGTCGGCTTGCCTGGGGGTGAAGGAATACTAAGGAAGAAGTGCGATCATCTCACGGAAGAATTCGCCGGAAAGGATTCTCTCTCGGAGGGGGCTGAGTAAGGGCAAGGGAAAAATGGGTATTTTCAGAAAGTGTCAACATGGTGCAAGTGATGTCATCGGAACGGGATCGACGAACTGAAGACGTGGGCTTTGGAATCACCTGAATCGGAGTTACGAGCGAAAAGTTGTGGCCGTTCATTGTTTAGGCAGAAAACAAATAGAATCTGCTCTTAACCAGTGAACGTCCACTATTTAGGGGTTTCGGCGCCGGCTGAAAAAAAAACGGAAAGAGTATTCGCGGGAATGCGCTTTCAGCACGGGGAGGCGACTTCCACAGAAGCCGTTTCCACTTATGCTGACTGGACCGGCTCCTGTGCTACTTACAGGCGGGTCCCACCCTGTCCTCTCTCTCCTCCCGTTCTTCCTTCTTCTCTCCCGCGATGGCAGAGGGAGGCCGCCGGCGCCGGCGCTCGCCTGGCCGACTCCGGCCACCGTTTTTGATGCCTCGAGCACCGGCGAGCTCGGGGAGGAGCTCCGCATCCGTTGGCGGGTAGAATGGACGGCGGGGATGTCCGGTAGTGCGGCGAGGAGGGGAGGCAGTGGGTGGCGGCCGCAAGCAACAGGAGGGCTCCGGCGAGGTTTGCCGGCCGCTCCGGCCATCCCCCGCAGCGCTCGGCCTACCGGCGTGCTCGGGAGACCAAGCCGCATCCATCCCAGGAGTGCACGGACCTCGAGGGGGACCAGGGCGACGGCGGCTTGGGTGACTGCGGCGGAGGCCGTCGGCCGTTTTTGAAACTGCGCCTACGGGCACGCCGAGGAAGGAGCGAGGACATGTGGATTCTTGCGGAGGTGAGGAGGGTCCCCTGGTGGTGGCAGCAAGTGGAGAGGGGGCTTGGTTTGCTCGAATTCGAGCAGAGACCGAGGACGGCAACGGCGGCCGTAGAGGTAGACTGAGGCGCGGGAGCTCGATTCCTCGAGCTAGGGGCGGGCTAGGGGGATGAGGAGGAGGTGTGGGTGCTAGTAGGGCTCCGGGAGAGGGCTATTTATAGCCAGGCGACGGCGAGGATAAGCTCAGCCGCGGTGGCATCCTTAGCCGATTAGTGGAGCTCGCGGGTGGCGTGGCTGGCTGGTTGCTGGCGTCGGGGAGCGGCCGACCTGACAAGGGGCAGAGGGAGGGGACGGCTCAGGGAGGAAGAGGACAGTAGGGAGGAAGACGACGACGTTCACGCGCGGTACAGCACTACGGCGGCGGTCGCCGTGGTGTGTAGAGGAAGGAAGAAGAGGGGAGAAGCTGCGGGAGAGGGGCAGGTGGACTCTGCGAAGCCACTAGACACGTCGGGACACGCCAGAGCTGACCGGAGCTGGCCTGCCGACGAGAACAATTCCGCAGAGCACCGTTTCTGCCTGCTGTCCACGCGGTCACCACGTGCATGGCTTGCTCTGGAGTTTTCCTGAATGCCACATCATGTTCAAGAGGTGAGTCACTGATCATATAGATGAGAGATGTGGCTGGGATCATCTGGATAGCTCTGGGGTGAGTGAAACTTGCAAAAGAAGATTCCAACAGTAAACTTGGGTGGACATTTCTGGAGAAATGGATGAGGGAGAGGAGCTGGATCCTTGTCACAGTGAGATAGGGTAGGAAGTACTAGATGCTTGCCAAATTTCAAGTCATTTGGACCAAGTTTGATCATAGTTCCTTCACAACTGTCAAATTGGTCCAGAAACTAGACTTGCAAGCTTCACTCATTTGGCTTGATTAAATGAGCTGAATTATGGTGTAGGGGGGATATTTGGGGATATGAAGGTACTGGAAAAATATCAGCTCATTTGGATATAGCAAAATGGTACTTCCTTCACAGAGCTTGAATCTGGACAAAAACTAGATGGAATTTTTGGGAGAAATTGGCTAGATGAAATGATGTGAATTTTGGCATACTCACATCATATATGGAATTTGAGGTCCTGGATTAATTTGAGAATTTGTGAAGCAATATAAAATATAGTTGCTTCACAACCTCAAAATAAATCCAGAAACAAGAATTGGATGATGCTCTCAAAATTTGATCTGTGGAACATGGGATCTTGATGGAAATGGTGAAGATATCGATAGGAGAAGCTCCACAAATTATTTGGGATTTTTCCTGGCTACCAAAATATTAGCTCCTTTGGAAAGTGCCCAAAATGCAATATTGGCTTTAAATAGGAAAAGACAATTTCCCTTATTTAATTATGGCCAATATTTTTATGGGAGCTCAATATGATCACAAAGAATATCTCCACAAGTTTTCATGAACTTTGGAGATGGATAGATATTTTCCTGGATTTAATTCCTTTAAACAGCAGAAAAAGGAATTAATTTTAAATGAAAAATATTGCAAATGACTTGGCAATATTTTTGCATATCCAGGGTTAATAGATATGGGATGATCACTGGGAAAAATTTGGGAGGAAAAATATCAAAGGAAATTGGAGTTCCTTTGTAACGGAAGATATTAGGGTTTCCCTTCCGGTAGGCCGGAGAGTAGGGTTTCGGCGATAACATCCTAAGAAAATAAATTTTTGGGTGACAGGGTGGACTGGAGAGAATCTCTGGTTGGGTAGGGAAGGCAAGGCTAAATGACCATCTTCATATACCCAAGAGCAAGAGAAAATCCAACAACATCGAAAAAAGACGGGAGTCCAATCCCGCGAAGGAAAAAATAACAAGGAGCGAAAACCAGGGTGTCACAGTTCTCATACAGCAACAGCTACCAGACCAGCTTGAAGACGGCCCCTTTCGAAGCTTTGTACGGAAGGAGGTGCAGGACACCATTGATGTGGGATGAAGTTGGGGACCGTAAATTATTCGGACCAGATTTAATTAGAGATTCAGAGGAGAAAGTCAAGTTGATCTGTGACAGACTGAAGATAGCCCAGTCCAGGCAGAAGATTATGCCGATACTAAACGCAAGGAGATAACCTATGAAATCGGAGACAGAGCATATCTTCGTGTGTCACCACTTCGGGGAGTTAAACAATTTGGAGTCAAGGGAAAGTTAGCACCACGGTTTGTGGGGCCATACAGAGTTTTAGAATGCATGGGTGAAGTTGCCTACAAGTTGGAATTACCCGAAGCTCTGTCAGGAGTTCATGATGTGTTTCACATTTCCCAGCTGAAGAAGTGCCATGCAGATATGGCCGATATTCCTTTGAGAGATATGGTGCCACTGGAGGCCATACAGTTGGATAGTGATCTGACTTATGAGGAGAAGCCCGTCAAGATTCTCGAGACTGCAAGCAGAGTTACTCGTAGCAAGGTCATCAAGTTCTGCAAGGTTCAGTGGAGTCACCATACCGAGGAAGAAGCCACCTGGGAGCGCGAAGAAGACCTCCGACAGGACCACCCACACCTTTTTGCTGACCAACCCAAATCTCGAGGGCGAGATTCGTCTTAAGGGGGGTAGGTTTGTAACATCCCAATTTTCAATTTGGATGTCTATAAACAGATCATTCATATGCATCCATGATTTATGCATTTTTGCCCTTCATTTCTTTTACTTGAATTTTGATCCAAGGAACTTTATGCAATTCAAGGACCAAAAGAGAGAATTGGAAGTTTCCCTAAATCCATTTTTGAAAATTCTTTGAATTCAAAATTTTGAATTTGGATCAAATTTGGTTTCACTGAATTCATTTCCTTTATTTCCAAAAGTAAAATAAAGAGAGAAGATAAAAGGACTTCTTCAAAAAAAACAGAAAGGAAATATTGGAAATTGAATTTGAAATCAAAATATATTTATTTGCTTTTATTTGCAAATTATTTTAATGCAAATTTTATTAGCATAGCAATTTTTTTTAAATAATGCATTTAGGATAGAAAATAGTTCACATGGTCTAGTATATGACCAAATATTTATGTGAATTTTTCTGGCATTTTTGGAATTATTTTACTTTGTGTTTTTCTGTGTTTTATATTTCTGAAAATAAAATACAGAAAAGATTTTATAAAAAAAAAACAAAGCCCACCGCCACCAGGCCAGGCGTGCCAGCCGGCCCAGCCACAGCGCCAGGCGAGGCCACGGCCCAGCCAGCGTGCCAGGCGAGGCCAGCGCCCCTCGCTCGCCCGAGTCCCCCTCTCTCTCGTTACCTCTCTGTTTCCCTGGCGCCTGGGCCCCGCGTACCTTCTTCTTCCCCACGTACACAGAAATCCTACCTGTACATGCACCCGACGCCGACTTCAGCTCAAATCCGTGGGAATCCTATCTCTAGTCGACCCCTCGCCCACGAAAGATGTCCAATAAATATCCACGACCCCTCTCGACCGATTCCCCTCGAAACCCCTCGCCAAATCCACCCCAATCGCTCGCACTCATCGTTCCAATCTCGCCGAAGACGCTGCAGTTCATCGCCATATTCCGACGCTGGCGAGCCTCCCTCTTCAGTAGTTCGACTTCTCTTGACCGCGAGATTTGTTTTGACATGATTGCATCCCCTCTCCATCTACAGAAACCACCCTGACCTCGCCGTCTTCACCGGAGCACCCGGAGCACCGAGCTTCATCATCTCGTCCCGTCGCCGTCCGTCGTCGCCGACCATCTCTGACTCCACCCCCGAGACCGCGACACCCCACCGCATCCTCCAGACACTTCCACCACAGCCGAAGACCGCCGGAGCCGCCGCCACCACCGCGCCCAAGCTCCACCCAACCTACGTTCTTCTCTGTAAGCCAGCTACTTGTTCATTTCCGTCCGTTTTCCTTACGGATCGGTCGTCCGCCGATTCACACGCAGCAAACATCTACCCAGCCAACCATAGAGCGCCACATGGCCTCTGGCCAAAATTAGTTTTTTTCCAGAAAATTCCAATTTCAGATTGTAATCCAATCTTTCTTTTAGCATATCTTTAATTCTACAGATCGAAATTCATTGATTCTTTTCCTACGGTTTCATAAAATTCCCATCTATCCAGAGAACCTAACTAAAAATATTTTTGACAATTTAAAATTTGAATTTGAACAGATTTATGTTCAAACTTATTTTGGCTATAATTCGAAATTTATAACTCCGATTTAATTGATTCTTTTTGCAAATTAAAGCTTAGGTCGTGTACTTTCTGTAGAACCCAAAACCATATATTTTTGCTACTGTTAAATTTCGTTCTGTACAGAAACTTTATTTGGTTGTTTTTGGAGTTTTCCGAAGTCTTTTCTTCGTTTTTCTTTTTGATTCTTTGCTTGATTGCTTATGTGTGTCAATGTTTGCTTCGTTAGATCATCCGGAGTGCGAAGCTTGCTACTACGAATCTTTAGAGTTCAACGATCGTCAGCAAGGCAAGTTCACACCTTGATCATACTTTTCTATACCCAGTTTTTACTATGCATTAGTTTCACCCCAAAAATTTGCATGAGTAGGATTGGGAATTGTGGCATTGCTATGTAGTTCATGAGGTAGGAAGCTATGACCTTTGATCACCCCGAGAATATTCGTTATGTCATATATTGCTTAGCCATGCTCGTAGACGGGGATTGGTATGTGTGATTCATGCAAGTTGCGAGAGATATAATAATTTGGGTAAAACTTAAGGTGGCAACATTAACGCACATCTGGGTGGATTGATTGGGGCACCTGGAGAAACCAGTGCTTGCCCAAGGGGATCCCGGAGTACCCGTGTGATCACCCTAGGATTGCCACCCAGGCTCAAAGGGATCATACGATATTTTCATGCCTAGACGCTTCCGTGTGCAGCCACAAGCCATTATGGGCTCTGGCATAGTTGAGTAAGTTGTGTGACCTCTTTCTGGGTAGGCTAGCAGATGTAGGGGAATGTAGGTGTACCGGTCTACCCAGGGTTAAGGGGAAATGCTTCTGAAAGACTGTGTCTCGATCTTCCGATCATGGAGGTGGTCGAGTCTTGTGGGGAAAAGTGCGCAAACCTCTGCAGAGTGTAAAAACTAATCATGATTAGCCGTGTCCCCGGTTATGGACAAATTTGAGTATCTAGAAGTGAATTATTGGTTGATCTCATCACTTTATTTAATTAATGAATTGCGTTATTGAAAATTTTGGTTAAGGGATTGAGTTGGAGGAACCACCTCAATAATGGCATAAACTTGGTAGTAAATAAAATTAATTCCTTTGTTGTAGGGAAAAATTAGCTTTATGCAAAAAATTAACCTAGAGCCTCCACAGCCAAATATGCATATAGAGATAGACATTTTCATTATTATTCTATGGTGTGAAATTGCCAGCATATTCCATGTGCTGACCTACACGGCTGCAACGTCTCATGTTGCAGAGTTTTCCAACGAGGATTAAGGTGCGATAGGTCGTTGTTCTGCACTCAGTTTGCCGTGGAGTTGATGGACTCATTTATCTTCGAAGCTTCCGCAGCTATTTTATTTAGTTGGCCTTCAGCCTTATTTATGTAATAAATTCTCTTTTGAGGACCTCGATGTAATAAAGTGTGTGATTGAACTCTGTTATAAATCCTCGAGTACTGTGTGTGTCAGCATACCGATCCAGGGATGACACTTAAGCACAGAGACTCCGATCCATTTGGGTCGGGTCGCTACAATAATGAATAACATTCAGTTTCTTATCAACTCTTTGACCTAGAACAGCACCAACAGCATAATCACTAGCATCACACATAATTTCAAAGGGTAAGTTCCAATCAGAGGGTTGAACAATAGGTGCAGAAATTAAGGCTTTCTTAAGTATTTCAAAGGCTTCTACGCAACCATCATCAAAAACAAATGGAACATCTTTTTGTAAGAGATTAGTAAGAGGCCTAGAAATTTGAGAGAAGTCTTTTATAAACCTTCTATAGAAACCAACATGACCTAGGAAACTTCTTATACCTTTGATGTCTTTAGGACATGGCATTTTAATTTCTCAATTGCATCAACTTTAGCTTTATCAACTTCAATACCTATTTCAGAAACTTTATGCCCAAGGACTATACCTTCATTCACCATAAAGTGGCACTTCTCCCAATTCAAGACAAGATTAGTTTCTTCACTCTGCAAAACTCGATCAAGGTTGCTTAAGCAATCATCAAAAGAAGTTCCGTAAACGGAGAAATCATCCATGAAAACCTCAACAATCTTTTCACAAAAGTCAGAGAATATAGCAGTCATACATCTTTGAAAGGTAGCAGGTGCATTACATAAACCAAAAGGCATACGACGATAAGCATAAGTGAAAGATCGTGGATGTCGCCTAGAGGGGGGTGAATAGGCGCTTTAAAATAATTACGGTTTAGGCTTGAACAAATGCGAAATAAACCTAGCGGCTAATTTGTCAAGCACAAAACCTACAACAACTAGGCTCACCTATGTGCACCAACAACTTATGCTAAGCAAGATAAACAACTAAGTGATAGCAATATCTAACTCATGAAACACTATGGCTATCACAAAGTAAAGGGCTCGGGTAAGAGATAACCGAGGCACGCGGAGACGACGATGTATCCCGAAGTTCACACCCTTGCAGATGCTAATCTCCGTTTGGAGCGGTGTGGAGGCTCAATGCTCCCCAAGAAGCCACTAGGGCCACCGTAATCTCCTCACGCCCTCGCACAATGCATGATGCCATGATTCCACTTAGGGACCCTTGAGGGCGGTCACCGAACCCGTACAAATGGCAACCCTTGGGGGCGGTCACCGAACCCGTACACTTTGGCAACCCTTGGGGGCGGTCACCGGTACCCGTACAAATGCTCGGGGCAATCTCCACAACTTAATTGGAGACCCCGACGCTTGCTCGGAGCTTTACACCACAATGATTGGGCTCCGAAGCACCACCAACCATCTAGGGCGCCCAAGCACCCAAGAGGAACAAGCTCTAGGGTACCAAGCACCCAAGAGTAATAAGCTTCTCAACTTTTCACCACCACGTATCACCGTGGAGAACTCAAACCGATGCAACTAATGCAATGGCAAGAACACACGAAGTGGTCAAGTCCCTCACTCCCAAATCCCACCAAAGCAACAAAAGCTATGGAGGAATATGAGAGGAAGAACAAGGAGAACACCAAGAACTCCAAGATCTAGATCCAAAGGGGTTCCCCTCACATAGAGGACAAAGTGATTGGTGGAAACGTAGATCTAGATCTCCTCTCTCTTTTCCCTCAAGAACTAGCAAGAATCATTGGAGGGATTGAGAGATAGCAAGCTCGAAGAAGGTCAACAATGGGGGGCAAACACGAGCTCAAGCAGTTAGGTCCATTGGGGAAGAAGACCCCCTTTTATAGGACCCCACGAATCTGCCCGTTATGTTGTAGAAAAACACGGGAGCGGTACAACCGGTCCAAGGACCGGTACAACCGCTTTTTGCGGGTTCCCCTGAAGCAGAGTACCAGGCGGTACAACCGGAGGTTGCACCGGTAGTACCGGTCGGCTGAAACCATCCGGGAACTACCGGGCTACCACTGCCCTACTAGCGCTCCAAAACAGTAGGGAGTCACCCCTGACCGGTAGTTGGAGCGGTACTAGGACCGGTACCACCGCCGGGACCAAGTACTTGTGGTGGCTAAGTCTGGAGCGGTACAACCGCTCTAGTCACCGGTAGTACCGGTATGCCTAAGCCATCCGCAAACTACCGGTTCACCACCGCCCAACTACCGCTCCACAACAGACGAGAGTCACCCCTTAGCGGTGGTTGGAGCGGTACTTGGCCGGTACAACCGCCGAGCAGCAGTCCTGGGGTTCGCCAAGCACCAGGCGGTACAACCGCCCGGAGACAGCGGTACAACCGCTTGGCAGACACCTGGAGACTGCAACCCTAGGGTATCACCCCTAGGGCGGGGGTTGTCCCGAAAGTACCGGTCGGCCGGTACAACCGCATACACCAACGGTACAACCGCCGGTGAAGGAAAAACCAGAACTGCCAAAGCTTCTGCACACGAACTCCGAAACGAGCAAACTCAAGCTTGTTGGATAGAAGACGATGAGTACTATCCAAACAGTGACTGGTTAAAGAGAGAAGAGGCAGTAGACAAAAGCCAATGATATAGAGATGTGAAACCTCTAAGAATGAAGAACCGGCAAACACTCCAACATCGAAAACATCATAGAAGATGCACATGAACTCCGTTTTTGATGAACTCGAGCTTGTCATGAAGATGACCATAAGCTCTAAAACTCACAGAGAGAAACACCAAACAAGAACCAAGAAAGATGATGCAAGGATGCAATGGTTTGAGCTCTCTACGAACGATACGATCAAGCTACTCACTTGAGAGCCCCCCTTGATAGTACGGCAATCAATCCTATAACCCGGTCTCCCAACTACCACCATGAGACCGGTAAAATAGAAAACCTATCAAGGGCAAACCTTTGCCTTGCACATAGTCCACTTGAGCTAGATGATGACGATCTTGACTCCCTCAAGTTGGACCACCTTTCTTGATTGCGTTGGCTCGATGAAGACTAGTTGATTGCTTCCCCATACTCCAATATGGGTGAGCCACTCTTCGGCACATCTTCACAAGTCCATTGCCACCACAATGGACGGCAAGCTTCAAGCACTTGATCTCTTCGTGATGCACCTCTTGAACTTGCACACCGCAAACTTGATGACGATCACCACTTGATGTCATCCTCCATAGGTTGTATGAGATCTTCCTCTTGATGCAAACCCATGGAAACATACCTAACCCCACATAGAACTCTCACGTAGACCATGGGTTAGTACACAAAGCATAATGGACAATGCTTACCACACCATGGGATCACTTGATCCCTCTCGGTACATCTTCTACGCTTTGTGTGTTGATCAACTTAATTCACTCTTTGACTTAGTCTTGATCAACCTCTCACATGACCAATCTTTAGATAATTCCTTGAATAGCACACCTTGGTTGTCACATACTCGCCTTGAAGCCAACAAATGGACTTCAAGAAAAGCCTATGGACAAACCCTTCAAATATAACTCAAGGCAACCATTAGTCCATAGGAATTGTCCATAGGAATTGTCATCAATTACCAAAACCAAACATGGGGGCACCGCATGTTCTTTCAATCTCCCCCATTTTGGTAATTGATGACAATCACTTTCAAGAGAGTTTATACAAGGAATTATGCATCACCATGCAATGCAACAATCAATAATGCATGCGCATGAGATGCAAATGCTTAGGAACAAAACCAAAGCAAGAAGAAACAACTCTCTAAACTTCTCCACAAAACTCTCTAAACTTCTCCCCCATTGGCATCGATTGCCAAAATGGGCGAAAAGCTTAGAAGGCCAATATAATATGTGTTCCTCCATAAATTGTGTATTTCTCAAAATATGAGTGAAAAATAATTAGAGGAAGACAAACTATATTGAGGATCCAAAGATTGCAAAAAGAATGATATGACACAAAGACATACCAAAGAGTGAAGCAAGCAATCAAAAGATACCAATTGAGCCAATCAATCAAATGATCCAACGAGCCACACGAATAAAAGATATTATGATATGAGCATAGGAGTGTTCTAAAGAACATACAGAAGCTCCCCATGATTTGTGCAATATTTAGTTTTGTATTTCGATACAACGTGCACAAAATAAGATCATCACTCCCCCAAAATCAATAGAAACTCACAACAAGTGCAAGTGAGCATATAGGAAACTAAGCCTAGCACTTGCAACAAACACATGGTTGAGCAACATGTAAAAGAGGCAACTTAGGAATAGGCTCAACCAAAAAGATGTGTGTGAGATCTTCCTCTTGATGCAAACCCATGGAAACATACCTAACCCCACATAGAAATATCACGTAGACCATGGGTTAGTACACAAAGCGTAATGGACAATGCTTACCATACCATGGGATCACTTGATCCCTCTCGGTACATCTTCTACGCTTTGTGTGTTGATCAACTTGATTCACTCTTTGACTTAGTCTTGATCAACCTCTCACATGACCAATCTTTAGATAATTCCTTGAATAGCACACCTTGGTCATCACATACTCTCCTTGAAGCCAACAAATGGACTTCAAGAAAAGCCTATGGACAAACCCTTCAAATATAACTCAAGGCAACCATTAGTCCATAGGAATTGTCCATAGGAATTGTCATCAATTACCAAAACCAAACATGGGGGCACCGCATGTTCTTTCAATAAATTCCAAAAGGACAAGTAAATGTGGTTTTCTCTTGGTCTTCTTTTGATACAGGTATTTGAGAGAAACCAGAATATCCATCTAGGAAGCAAAAGTGTGTATGTTTAGATAATCTTTCTAACATTTGATCAATAAAAGGCAAGGGGTAATGATCTTTCCTGGTAGCTTTATTTAATTTCCTGAAATCAATTACCATCCTATAACCAGTTACAATTCTTTGTGGGATAAGTTCATTTTTATCATTAGGAACAACAGTAATACCTCCTTTCTTAGGAACACAATGAACAGGACTTACCCATCTACTATCAGCTATGGGATAAATTATACCTGCCTCCAGGAGCTTCAATATTTCAGTTCTTACCACAGCCTTCATTTTAGGATTTAATCTTCTTTGATGATCAACAACTGGTTTAGCATCTGGCTCCATATGAATTTTATGCTAATATAAGGTGGGACTAATGCCCTTAACATCATCCAAAGTATATCCAATAGCAGCACGGTGCTTCCTCAGAGTTTTGAGTAATCTCTTTTCTTCATGCTCTGAAAGGTTAGCACTAATAATAACAGGATATATTTTCTTTTCATCAAGATAAGCATATTTAAGTGTATCAGGTAGTTTCTTTAATTCAAAAACAGGATCACTCTTAGGTGGAAGAGGATCTCCAAGAGTTTCAACAGGCAAATTATGTTTAAGAATAGGTGCTTGTTTAAAGAACATCTCATCTATTTCATTTCGTTCATTCATATGCATATCATTTTCATGGTCTAACAAATATTGTTATAAGGGATCTGTAGGAGGCACAGCTATAGAAGCAAGACCAATAATTTCATCCTTATTAGGTAATTCTTTATCATGAGGTTGTCTACGAAACTTAGAGAAATTAAACTCATGAGACACATCACCAAAATTAACACTGACAGTTTCTTTATTGCAATCAATCTTAGCATTAACTATATTCAAGAAAGGTCTACCAAATATAATGGGACAAAAATCATCTTGTGGTGATCCAAGAACAAGGAAATCAGTAGGGTATTTGATCTTACCACACAAGACTTCAACATAACTAACAATCCCAAGTGGTGCAATAGTATCCCTAGTTGCAAGCTTAATTGTGACATAAATATCTTCAATCTCAACAGGTGCAATATCATTCATGACTTCTTGATACTGAGTAAACGGAATAGCACTTACACTAGCACCAATATCACATAAACCATGATAGCAATGATCTCCAATTTTATCAAAAATAACAGGCATGCCAATTACAGGTTTGTTTTTATCTTTAGTGTCCGGCTTAGCAATTCTAGTTGCTTCATCACAGAAATATATGACATGTCCATCAGTGTTATCAACCAAAAGATCTTTAACCATTGCAATATTAGGTTCAAGTTTAATTTGTTCAGAAGGTCTAGGTGCTCTAATATTATTTTTATTAACCAAAGTTGAAGCTTTAGCATGTTCCTTAATCCTAACAGGGAAAGGAGGTTTCTCAAAATAAGCAGTAGGCACAACTGGATCAACATTGTAAACAATTGTTTCTTCTTTAACACTAACAGGTTCTTCATTTAATTCAATAGGTGGATGAAACTTAAACCATTTCTCCTTAGGGAGATCAACATGAGCAGCAAAAGATTCACAAAAAGTAACTACTATCTCAGAGTCAAGTCCATATTTAGTACTAAACTTATGAAAAGCATCAGTTTCCATAAAAGATTTAACACAATCAAACTTAAGATTTATACCTGACTTTTTACCATTGTCGATTTCCCAATCTTTAGAGTAGTGTTTAATTCTTTCCATAAGATCCCATTTGAATTCAATAGTCCTCTTCATAAAGGAACCAGTAGAAGAAGTATCGAGCATGGATTGGTCATTATGAGAAAGCCGAGCATAAAAGTTTTGAATAATTATTTCTCTTAAGAGCTCATGATTGGGGCATGTGTGCAACATATACTTAAGCCTCCCCCAAGCTTGAGAGATACTTTCTCCTTCACGAGGCCAAAAATTATATATATAATTTCGATCACGATGAACCAAATGCATAGGATAAAACTTCTGGTGAAATTCCAGCCTCAACCGGTTCCAATCCCATGTTCCAGTATCATCCAATAGCCTATACCATGTCAATGCCTTTCCCTCCAAAGATAAAGGGAATACCTACTTCTTAACTCCATCCTCGGATAAACCTGCAAGCTTAAACAATCCACAAATCTCATCTATATATATCAAGTGCATATCAGGATGTACCTTTCCATCTCCTGCATAAGGATTAGCTAGCAGTTTCTCTATCATACCCGAAGGAATTTCATAATAAATATTTTCAGTAGGTTCAGTGGGTTGAGGGGCAACTCTCAATGCTTCCGGTCGAGGTGAATATACCTCGAACAAACCCCTCGAAGGATTACTTTCCATAGTGACAAGTGACCATAAATTTCAGCACGTAATAAAAATGTTTCCTTACCAAATTCCACTCACCAAAGGCGCTTCACTCCCCGGCAACGACGCCAGAAAAGAGTCTTGATGACCCACAAGTATAGGGGATCAATCGTTGTCCTTTCGATAAGTAAGAGTGTCGAACCTAACGAGGAGCAGAAGGAAATGACAAGCAGTTTTCAGCAAGGTATTCTCTGCAAGTACTGAAAGTAGCGGTAAAAGATAGTTTCGATAGCAAGGTAATTCGTAACAAGTAACAAGTAACAATAGTAACAAGGTGCAGCAAGGTGGCCCGATCCTTTTTATAGCAAAGGACAAGCCAGAACGATCTCTTATATAAAGCAAAGAGTTCTCGAGGACACATGGGAATTCTCATCTAGTCACTTTCATCATGTTTGTTTGATTCACGTTCGCTACTTTGATAATTTGATATGTGGGTGGACCAGTGCTTGGGTGTTGTTCTTACTTGAACAAACCTCCCACTTATGACTAGCCCCTCTCGCAAGCATCCGCAACTACAAAAGAAGAATTAAGATAAATCTAACCATAGCATGAAACGTATGGATCCAAATCAGCCCCTTGCGGAATAGCGCATAAACTAGGGTTTAAGCTTCTGTCACTCTAGCAACCCATCATCTAATTACTACTCCACAATGCCTTCCCTTAGGCCCAAAGATGGTGAAGTGTCATGTAGTCGACGTTCACACGACACCACTAAAGGAAGCAACAACATACATATCATCAAAATATTGAACGAATACCAAATTCACATGATTACTTATGACAAGACTTCTCCCATGTCCTCAAGAACAAAAGTAACTACTCACAAATCATATTCATGTGCAAGATCAGAGGGGTATTGAATAGCATTAAGGATCTGAACATATAATCTTCCACCAAATAAACCAACTAGCATCAACTACAAGATGTAATCAACACTACTAGCGACCCACAAGTACCAATCTGAGGTTTTGAGACAAACATTGAATACAAGAGATGAACTAGGGTTTGAGATGAGATGGTGCTGGTGAAGATGTTGATGAAGATTGGTCCTCCCACGATGAGACGATCGTTGGTGATGTCGATGGCTTCGATTTCCCCCTCCCGGAGGGAAGTATCCCCGGCGGAATCGCTCCGCCGGAGAGCAAAATTGCTCCTGCCCAGGTTCTGCCTCGAGACAGTGGCGCTTCGTCCCGAAAGTCTTCTCTATAATTGTTTTAGGGCAAATGACCTTATATAGTAGAAGGAGGGGGCCAGAGGCCAGCTGTGGGCCCCACAAGGCATCAGGGCGCGCCCAGGGGGGCCGCGCCCTGTTGCCTTGTGGGCAACAGGTGGGTCCCCTCTGGTATTTTTTTCTCCAGTATTTTATATATATTCAATAAAAAATCTCCGTAAAATTTCAGGTCATTTGGAGCTCTGTAGAATAGGTATCTCTGCTGTAGCTATTTCAGGTCCAGAATTCCAGCTACCGGCATTCTCCCTCTTCATATAAATCTTGCAAATTAAGAGAGAAAAGGCATAAGAATTGCATCATAAAGTGAAATAATGACCAAATACATTGTAAATAATAGTAGGAAATCATGATGCAAATTGGACGTATCATCCCTCAGTTAAGAACCAAGGTTTATCGAACCAGTAGGATGCAAACAACTATCAACGGTACATGCACACGCACAAACAAATACTTGCACCCAACACGGGCAAGAGGGTTGTCAATCCCCTTGTACTCGTTAATTGGAAGGATTAATTCTGATAGTGGTGTATATAAATTGCAAAACTAAATAAAAGTAAATAAATTGCAGCAAGGTATTTAGGCTTTTAGTAATATGATGTGAATGGACCCGGGGGCCATAGCTTTCACTAAAGGCATCTCTCTCATGAGCATAGCAAACAGTGGATTAAATTACTGTTGGGCAATTGATAGAAAAGCGCATAGTTATGATGTTATTCATGGCATGATCAGTACATAGGCATTACGTCAGTGACAAGTAGACCGACATCCATCTGCATCTACTACTATTACTCCACTTCGAGAGCGCTTTTATGCTTGCTACTCTAGGTATTAAGTTCATAACAAGCAGAGAAATGCTTTAAAAGCATGATGACATAATGTAGACAAAATAAGACCAATCAATATGATCAAACCCCGTCGTTTTACCCTTAGTAGCAACAATACAAATACGTGCCTTGCTACCCCTTCTGTCATGAGGTGAGGACACCGCAAGATTGAACCTACTACTATGCACCACTTCCACTGAATATAAATCAATCTAGTTGGCCAAACCAAATGGATAGATCGGAAAGCATTACATAGCTATAACAATCACACATAATAAAGTTCAGAAAAGACTCAATTCCTTTCAATGAATAATCTGATCATAAACCCACAATTCATCGGATCCCAACAAACGCACCGGAAAAGAATACATCGAATCGATCTCCGAAGAGAACATTGTATTGAAGATCAAAGAGAGAGAGAGAGAGAGAGAGAGAGAGATAGAGAGTCATCTAGCTACTGCTATGGACCCGTAGGTCCTGTGGGGAACTACTCACGCATCATCATGGAGGCAGCAAGGTTGATGAAGATGGACTCCGTGATTGATTCCTCCTCTGGCGGAGTACCGGCGGAGGTCTCCAGATGGGATCACGGAAGAACAGAGGCTTGTGGCAGCGGAATAATTGTTTCGGGTCTCACTCTGGTGGTTTCTGCATTTTAGAGAATTTATAGGCTTGGAATTATGTAACACCCCATGTAATGAGCTACAGTGATCCACTATATTAATGCCAAGTCACCTGAGATTTGCAATGGTAATCAATGTGGATTAATATCTCATTTCAAATCCTGCCCCTGAATTCAAATTCAAATGCAATTGAAATTTGGAGTTGCACAAAAGTTGCTGGAAAAATGTTCATCATTTAGTAAATATTCCAAAACAAATTGTTGTTCAGGAAAACAACATCACTCTTATGCTAAAATGGACAGTAGCATTTATAACAGTGCCATACCGGCAATTTAATTTGCAAATTCAATTATGAAAATTGCAGGTGAATTCCTCTGCCTTCCAAAATAATTCTGACACTGCCTAAAAATGCAGTGGATTTTGTGGGCCAAGCTCCATATTTTTATAAATTGATTTGGTAGCCCAATTAATTCCATTTCCTTCTCTGTTAACAAATAAAAAAAAGGAAAAACCGAAAGAAAAGAGAAAAGGGGCGAGGCCTTACCGTTACTGGGCCGGCCCAGCCCAACTCACCTGCTCCCGCGCCGTGTCGCCGTCCCCGCATCCGGCGCGCGCTGCGCCGACCACAGCTCGCCACCGCGACGAGGCAGGTGGGCGAGGGGATAAGGGCCTCCCCGAGCCGTCTCCCCTGGTCGCCGTCGCCATTCTCCCCCTCTCCCAGCACTCGCTCGCCGCCCACTTCCCCTCTCTGCCCCGAGCGCCGCCGCCGCCACATCTCCGTCAATCCACGGCCACCGTGCCTCCCTCGCCTCCCCGACCGGTTCATCAGCTCCGCTGTCGTCTCCTACTTCTTCCCCGACCCCGTGTTCAAGCCCGAGGCCACGGCATTGGCCGAATCGAGCCGGAGTCCGCCGCGGGTCACCGGAGCTCCGCCGCGACGTACGTCGCCGTCCCTGCGCTACAAATCCTCCAAGGGCCACCGTGAGCCACTGCGGTGAGCTACACACCTCCTCCCTTCTCTTTTGCTCTTCCCTGCGCCCGGAGCGGCCGGCTCCGCCATTGCCGTCCTCTGCTTTCCGCCGGTGAGCTCGCTGCCGTCGCGGCAGTGGCCGTCGTGGTCCACCGAGCTCGCCAACGCGCTTGTGTCATCGTGTAGAAGCCGTAGGGGTAGCGCGCCGCCCGATTTGGCCTCCGCATCACCGCGCGCGAGTTCGCCGGATTTTGGGTCTCCGCCGTCCTTGTCACCGGCGACGACTCCGGCCTTCTTAGCTCCCGAGACAACTCGCGTTGGATGCGCGCCGCTCCCCTCGTTCGAACGCCGTTGAGAGCGCCCGATTTGGTGCCGTGTGGAGGAATTCCGAGCTCGCCGGAGCTCTCGGCCGCGTCCGGCGCTCGCCGGAGCGTTTTCCGGCGCCGGCGTCCGACGTGGCACCCTGTGGGGCTCGCCCAGTGACGCTGCCAATGGGCCCCGCCGCTCGTTTGACCGCGTTGACTCCGGTCAAAGCGCGGATTACTATTCATTACTGTCACTGACCAGTGGGCCCGCGCGGTTAATTAGTTAAATTGGATTTTAAAATAAAATTAATAATTAATCAGACACTGACAGAGTGGGCCCACTCGTTAATTAACTCTGTTAGTTTAAATTAACCACTGATTAAAACCTCTGATGCTGACAGGTGGGTCCCACCTGTCTGTTTGACCAGTCAGCTGGTCAGCCGACGGCTGACGCAATGATGACCTCAGCATGACGTCATATGCCTTTTCTGGAAATTCTGTTAATTTAAATAATTTCAGAAAACTGTTTAAAACTTCGAAAAATCGTAGAAATTAAACCGTAGCTCGGATCGAAAAACTTTCTACATGAAAGTTGATCAGAAAAATGAGACGAATCCGAATACGCTGTCAAAATGCTTGTGCAACACTCCTAACTACCTGAACATGGATCCGTCCCCTCCGGTTCAGTATACCGAAATCAGCCTAAACGCCGGGAAAATATCCCAGATATTTTCCCGCTTCGTCTGCGACATGTAGCATTGCATTAGGTCACCACTAACACTGCATACTGCCATGCCATGCATCTGTGTTGCATTATTTGCCTTTATTTATTGTTTCTTCCCCCTCTTCTTCTCCGATAGCCCCCGAGACCGACGCAGCTCAGGAGACAGATGACACCGCTGACGATCCCTCTTTTGCCGCAGAGCTTCCAGTCAAGCAACCCTCCTTGACGCATGTCTATATCACCTATTCTCTCTCCCTCCTGCTTGCATTAGAATTTGCTGCTGCTATTGTTCTACCCTATTCTAATGCATAGCATGTCCTTGTAACTGTTGTTGATACCTGCATGTTATCCAAAATGCTTAGAATAGGTTGGATGGTAGTGAACCATCTGTGGCCCCTCTCCCTTGCTGTAGTTGCCCCGCTTTAGTATCTGTGTTCCGATCGATGTGATCGAATGGACTGAGAACTTCACAACACCACACACCCTAAGTTGCTCGACTCTGCAGAGCCGGCATCGAGTGTCGAGGGTGATACCTCTTATCTCACATCGATAATGCCTCTGTAGTACAGCTAGTCGGATGTGGATACCGAGGGTGATTCCTCTTCCCCATCTCCGACAAAGCTTCTGTCGTGCAACCCCGCTAGTGTGAATACCATCGAGGGTGATTCCTCTGGGTTCACTTTGACGGGAACATCGAGTTGGAATCCCACGAGGGTGATTCCTCGGATTCCTTCTTGATGTGATAGACACACGGTTACTTTACTTTACTACTGTTACTTACCTGTTGCCCCTTTACTGTTATTGTTAATGTGGGACTGAAGGGACAGGTGGTACCACCCGGTAGAGGTGGACCTGAGATCCCGACAGCCCCTGGGAAGACGGGTTGACCGGGAGGGTACCCGCGAGATATTTACGAGGCGCGGCCGGGCAGGCGGACCGTGGGCCTGGCCCTTGCCGCAAGTCCTCGAGACGGGGCGACGGGACCACAGAGTGTGGAGCAACCGATTGTCACCGCGAGCTCCAAACGCACTAATGGGTTAGGATATGTAATCTGAGTAGGCCTCTGGCCTTTTCACGCTAGCACGTGGGAATAATATGGGTACTCGGCGTCGTATGTATCAGCCGAAGCTCTTCAGACGTCAGCAGTTGAGCGGCGCACGCCGGGTTGGTCTGGTAAAGCCTACGCTTGTATTAAGGGGGCTAGGACTGCTCACCGGCCGCGTTCGCAACGCGCGGGAGTGCAAAGGGCGATGGGCCCAAGACCCCTGAGCGCTTAGGATGTAGACCGGCGTGCTGGCCTCTCTGATGAGCCTAGGTAGGACTACGACGTCTCGATAGTCTGAGGCCGGGCATCGACTGAGCAAGTGTGTCCGGCCAGAGTCATCGAACGTGTTGGGTAAGTTGGTGCACCCCTGCAGGGAAGTATATCTATTCGAATAGCCGTGTCCACGGTAACAGGACGCTCGAAAAATATCCCGATCTTCTACAACTAGAAATGGGTTGAATATATTGGCCCCGGGATTGCTTTCTCACAGGGAGTCGAGGAAGGATCTCTGGGCGATGTTTGATACTTGTTGCTACTACTATATTATTGTACTAATCTGCACTCTTCGAATGCTGCAAGACCCTGAAGATGCTAGTCTTCGATAGGCTAGGCTTTCCCTTCTATTCTGGCATTTCTGCAAATCAGTCCACATATACAGCCTTCCATTGATAATGTTGCATAAGTAGAATAGCTCTGATGTAAGTCTTGCTGAGTACTTTGGATGAGTACTCACGGTTGCTTTGCTTTCTTTTTCCCCATACCCGATACTTGAGATCAGATGACGGAGCCCCGGAGCCAGCTGCCCTTGCTGTCGACGACTACTACCAGTACTACTACCCCGCTGGGTACTACTACTACGAGGAGCCCTCCGACGCCAGGAGTAGTTAGGAGGCACCCAGGCAGGAGGCCTGCGCCTTTCGATCCAGTGTTTTATTTTGCCCCGCCTTCTTAAAGGCCTAAGTGTTTAACTTTGTGTATGTACTCAGATACCTGATGCTTCCGCTGATGATTGTATGACATCGAGCTTATGTATTCGAGCCCTCGAGGCCCCTGGCTTGTAATATAAAGCTTGTATTATTTTATTTGTGTTTAGAGTTGTGTTGTGATATCTTCAAGTGAGTCCTTAGGCTTGATCGTGTGCATTTGCGTGTATGATTAGTGCACGATTAAGTCGGGGGCGTCACAAGTTGGTATCAGAGCCGACTGCCTGTAGGAACCCCCCTTTCCAACTCCTTGGCCGAAGTTGAGTCTAGAATTTGCAAAATGATTTTACTAACATGGCTGTGTGGCTTACGGGCCCACGTCGCCAATGGGTGGTATTAGGATCTTTTATTCCTCACCTATACTCTGGGACTCTGAATTCTCTTCCTTTCGGGTTAAATTATTTTGCTAACACTGACATTAGGTTCTCGAAATCGTATTCACCCGGAGAGCTGGATTATCTGTAACTAATCTTTTTGTTTGAACTGGTTAATCTGATAACCATCTTTTCCTTTCCATTGGTTTGTTTAACCTTTCCTTTCCCAGTTATCATGTGTTTCTCACACTGTCTTTTGACATCTGCACTGTCTTATTTCAGATGCGTCCCGTAAGACAGCTTGTCCGTCTGTCCGTGGCTAGTGATGCGACTGGGTTTCCGGCCATTTTGGTCGAGCTCTTGACCAGGATGGGATATCGCTGGTATCCCGAGTACACTGTTTACGAGGATTACCTG
This sequence comes from Elymus sibiricus, assembly GCA_039707655.1. NCBI lineage: Eukaryota > Viridiplantae > Streptophyta > Magnoliopsida > Poales > Poaceae > Elymus > Elymus sibiricus. The sequence goes on along the minus strand of CM077676.1, from coordinate 299,705,444 downwards.
GAGTTCAACCAGGAGCAGTACCATGCTGAGGTTCGCATCTTTGATCGGCAGGACCGCTCCATCATGGAGTTGCACACCTTCCATGGTGTTGGAGTGACTGCTGATATGGCTGTCCATGATGCTGCCTACACTGCTATTGCCCATCTCCGTAGAGAGCACAACAGTCGCTTGGAGGAGACCACTTTCAGATACATCCCGTATGCTCCTGTTGGGGATGAGACTGGATACTACACTGCTACTTGTGCTCCTTACGTGCTACGTCGCTATGACCCGCAGGTTATGGTATAGCACATCCAGGCTCTGGATCGCACTGCTCGAGCTCTTGCTGTCGAGTTGTACGCCACTCGTGGTCGTCTTTACGACGCTCTGACACAGTTGCTGCCAGCAGTCAGTGCACGGATGCACCCAGAGTACATTCTTTACCCGCGCAGGATGGAGATGCCATCAGGTCTTGAGTGGCCTGCTGTTGGAGGTTTTATCCCTCCACGTGGTCCTCTTCTTCCAGTTCGGGACCAGGTTCTGCACCAGAGTGTTCACGGAGCGCGGGATCTTTCTTTCGAGAGTACCCTGCCTCGTCACGTGCAGTTACCTAGGTTCAGTGGTTTTCCCCGACGTTGATGTAGCATATCGCTATGTCGCGTTGTTGTATCCCTCCACCGCGTGCCTGCGTGCCGCCTAGTTGTCTAGCTTTTCCTTTTGCCGTTGTAACGCTGGTCTGTAACCGAACCTATGTATGGATCTGTATGTCATGTTGGCTATGTTAATGTATTTATGGCACTTCCTTTCGTCGTGCATGTTACTTCATGAATGGTTCCATACATTTGCAAATGCTCGTTGCTAAAATACCCCCTGTTGAATTTTAGCAGGATGGTTAGACCCACAGGTCGTGGCCATGGTGCCAACAATCCACCACCGCCCGACTATATGGCAGCCATGATGCAACAGTTTGAAGTGCACCGTCAGTTTATGCAAGGGCTGATGGATCAGTTTCCCCGCCCCAATACCAACCAGCAGCCAGCTTCAATCACTTTGCCAGAGTTTGTGCGTATGAATCCAACCATTTACCGCAACTCAGCTCAGCCGCTACACGCTGATGACTGGCTCCGCGACATCTTTTTCGAGATGGAGTCTGTGGATGTGGCCCCTGCTAACTATGTCACCTTCGCATCATACTTCCTGAAGGGACCCGCAGCACAATGGTGGGACACTCACAGGCAAACCCTACCTGCTGGAACCATTATCACCTGGTTAGAATTCAAGGCTGCTTTCCGTGCCCGTTATATTCCGCAAGGAGTTATGGACTGGAAGAAGCGCGAGTTCCATAATCTCACACAGGGTACTAAGTCTGTGGAAGCTTATCAGCGAGAATTTCTAGAGTTATCTCGCTATGCTGAGGAAGACATTGCCACTGATGCCCGCAGACAGGAAAAGTTCCGTGACGGGCTTCATCCAGACATCAAGCTTGCTCTCGCTGTTCATAACTTCCCCGATTTCGCCACCTTGGTGAACAGTGCTATTCAGATGGAGACCGCTCAGAGGGAGCACAAGGAATCGCAGAAGCGCACTCGTGAAGCGGGCTCATCTTCGGGCTCGTCTTCCCAGAAGCGCCGAATTTGGATCCCTCAGAGCATGTACCGTCCAGCTGTACCTATTCAGAGGCCATCGTATGTTGCACCACGTATGCCTCCTCCACCTCCAAGACAGTTCAGACCTCAAGCTCCAATGCTTCGAGCTCCTGCTCCACGTCCCGACAATGGACTCTGCTTCAAGTGTGGCCATCCAGGTCACCATGCCAGAGACTGCTCACAGAGTCAGAATCAGCTCGTGCTTCCTCCTGCTGGCCGTGGAAATGGCCGTGGTATTGCTCAGCCTCGCAACTATAATGCCAGACCTTCATATGGTCGTGGGCAGGCTTATCACGTCAACATGGCTGAAGCTCAGGATCAACCAGAGACTGTGACGGGTACACTTCCTGTTAATTCAGTACCTGCGTCTGTTTTATTTGATTCTGGAGCATCGCATTCTTTCATATTAGAAGAATTTGCATTCATGCATGGTTTTGCATATGAAACATTGCACCATCCGTTAGCGGTAAGCACTCCCGCGGGCCAATGCCAAGCCTCCATGTTCAGCCCCGACGTCACCATTAATATTGAAGGGTTGGAGTTCCGTGCATTTCCCATTATTTTGAAGTCTTCTAAGATTGACCTCATTCTAGGAATGCATTGGTTGAAGGCTCACACCGCCTTGATCAATTGTGCCACCAAAGTTGTACACCTTCTGCACCCATCAGATGAGCTCGTGAATTACCATGCTCATGTCGTTCAAAGTGCCGAAGCTCAGATCTATGCACTGAATGCATTGAACGCTTCTCCTCTTGAGGGGATAGAAAATATTCCAATAGTTCGCGACTTCCAGGATGTCTTTCCGGAAGAACTTCCAGGAGTACCCCCTGTTAGAGTTGTCGAGTTTGTCATCGACCTTAAACCAGGCACAACTCCTATTGCGAAGCGTCCTTATAAGATGCCTTCGCATGAACTTCTCGAGCTTAAGGAGGAACTCGACAAATCACTTCAAAAAGGTTTCATTCGTCCAAGTTCCTCTGCCTGGGGAGCACCTTCTCTCTTTGTCAAGAAGAAAGATGGTACAAACCGATTGGTCCAAGATTACCGGCCGATCAACCAAGCCACCATTCAGAATAAGTATCCGCTTCCTCGGATCACTGACCTGTATGACCAACTGGCTGGATCATCAGTGTTCTCTAAACTCGACTTGAGGTTGGGTTATCATCAGATCCGTGTTCGCGAAGAGGATATTCCCAAGACTGCATTTGTTACCCGATATGGCTCTTATGAGTACACTGTTATGTCTTTCGGCTTAACTAATGCACCAGCAACGTTCTCCCATCTGATGAATTATATCTTCATGGATTACCTCGACAAGTTCGTCATGGTTTATCTGGATGATATTCTGGTTTATTCCAAGAATAAGGAAGAACACGCTGAACATCTTCGATTGGTTCTGGAAAAGCTTCGAGAGCACCAGTTATATGCCAAGTATTCCAAGTGTGAATTCTGGTTATCTGAAGTAACCTACCTTGGCCATGTGATTTCCAAGGATGGAATCGCTGTTAATCCAGAACGAGTTCAGGCTATTCTTGACTGGACTCCCCCGAAGAATGTCAAGCAAGTCAGAAGTTTTCTCGGCCTCGCAAGTTATTGTCGTCGCTTTGTCGAGAACTTCTCAAAGATTGCCAAGCCTTTGACTAATCTGCTTCACAAAGGCGTAAAGTTTGAGTGGACAGATAAATGTCAGGAAAGTTTCCAGACTCTTAAGGACAAGCTCACCTCTGCTCCAGTGCTTGCTCCTCCGGATTCTCGCAAGGATTTCGTGATTTATTGTGACGCTTCTCGTCAAGGATTAGGCTGTGTCCTGATGCAAGAGCGAAGAGTAATTGCTTATGCCTCGCGACAGTTGCGTCCTCATGAAGAGAATTATCCAGTGCATGATCTTGAACTTGCTGCAGTGATTTATGCATTGAAGCTGTGGCAACATTACCTTCTCGGTAACCGATGTGAGATCTATACTGATCATCAAAGTCGGAAGTATTTGTTTACTCAGCCAGATCTCAATCTCCGCCAACAGAGATGGTTGGAAACAATTACGGACTATGACTGTGGTATTTCATATACCGCTAGCAAGGCTAATGTGATGGCAGATGCCTTGAGCCGTAAGTCCTATTGTAACAACCTCATGGTTCAGCGAGCTCGACCTCATCTACATGAAGAATTGCGCCAGCTGAACCTCTGCATTGTTCCACAGGGTTCTCTTAATACCCTTGTAATACAGCCAGATCTTCTGAAGGCTGTTAAACGTGCGCAAGCTAAAGATGCTGAAGTTGATCTCATGAAAAGAGATCTCCACCTTGAAAAGTACAGGGATTTCTCGCTTGCTGAAGACGGAACCTTGTATTTCAAAGACCGCATTGTGGTACCTCGGTTCGAACTGATGACTGACAAGGTCATGAAGGAGGCACATGATACACCACTGTCTATTCATCCGGGTAGCAACAAGATGTATCGTGATCTCCGACAAAGGTACTGGTGGTCTAGAATAAAGCAGGATATTGCCCGATATGTTGCTGAATGTGACGTTTGCCGTCGCGTTAAAGCAGAACATCAGAAGCCTGCTGGAATTCTGCAACCGCTCCCTATTCCTTTATGGAAATGGGATAAGGTTCAAATGGATCTCATTACTGGCCTTCCCAAGTCACAGAAGGGTCACGACGCTATTCTTGTCGTCGTCGACCAACTCTCCAAAGTTGCACACTTTCTTCCAGTCAAGGAGACAATCACTACTAGTCAGTTAGCAGAGTTATATATCTCCAGAATTGTATCACTCCACGGTATTCTGAAGGAGATCAGTTCAGACCGTGGCAGCCTCTTCACTTCACACTTCTAGAATAGTTTCCAATAAGCTATGGGAACTCATATTACCTGGAGTTCAGCTTATCACCCCCAGTCTCAAGGCCAAGTTGAACGAGTGAATCAAGTGCTTGAAGATATGTTGCGTGCTTGTGTTATTTCATTTGGCAAGAAGTGGGAAGAATCTCTCCCGTATGCCGAATTCTCCTACAACAACAGCTATCAAGCAAGCCTGAAAATGGCCCCCTTCGAGGTTCTATATGGACGTAAGTGTCGAACCCCTCTGAATTGGTCAGAAACTAGGGAACGACCGCTCGTAGGTCCGGATATTATCCAACACGCCGAAGAGCAAGTCCGAGTTGTTCGCGAAAATCTCAAGGCGGCCCAGGACCGCCAGAAGAGCAACTATGATCGCAAACGATGGGGATTGACCTATCAACCTGGTGATCAAGCTTATCTGCGTGTTACTCCTATGAAGGGCACTCGCCGCTTTGGAATCAAGGGCAAGTTAGCTCCTCGCTACATCGGCCCTTTCCGCATTCTCGCCAGACGTGGACATGTGGCTTATAAATTGGAGTTGCCGCCGCAATTCTCTCACATCCACGATGTCTTCCATGTGTCGCAACTTCGCCGTTGCTTCAAGGAATCTCCGCACCGAGCTGTGGATCATGAGATGCTAGATTTGCAAGATGATCTATCTTATAAGGAGCATCCGATCCGCATTCTCGATCAAGCTGAACGTCGCACCCGCCAGAAGACTACTAAGTTCCTTAAAGTGCAGTGGTCAAATCATACTGAAGCTGAAGCCACTTGGGAACGCGAGGATCGTCTTCGGGAGGAATACCCCGATCTCTTTCCTTCTACCTCCTGAATTCTCGGGACGAGAATTTCTTTGAGGAGGAGAATTGTAACACGCCATGTAATGAGCTACAGTGATCCACTATATTAATGCCAAGTCACCTGAGATTTGCAATGGTAATCAATGTGGATTAATATCTCATTTCAAATCCTGCCCCTGAATTCAAATTCAAATGCAATTGAAATTTGGAGTTGCACAAAAGTTGCTGGAAAAATGTTCATCATTTAGTAAATATTCCAAAACAAATTGTTGTTCAGGAAAACAACATCACTCTTATGCTAAAATGGACAGTAGCATTTATAACAGTGCCATACCAACAATTTAATTTGCAAATTCAATTATGAAAATTGCAGGTGAATTCCTCTGCCTTCCAAAATAATTCTGACACTGCCTAAAAATGCAGTGGATTTTGTGGGCCAAGCTCCACATTTTTATAAATTGATTTGGTAGCCCAATTAATTCCATTTCCTTCTCTGTTAACAAATAAAAAAAAGGAAAAACCGAAAGAAAAGAGAAAAGGGGCGAGGCCTTACCGTTACTGGGCCGGCCCAGCCCAACTCACCTGCTCCCGCGCCGTGTCGCCGTCCCCGCATTCGGCGCGTGCTGCGCCGACCATAGCTCGCCACCGCGACGAGGCAGGTGGGCGAGGGGATAAGGGCCTCCCCGAGCCGTCTCCCCTGGTCGCCGTCGCCATTCTCCCCCTCTCCCAGCACTCGCTCGCCGCCCACTTCCCCTCTCTGCCCCAAGCGCCGCCGCCGCCACATCTCCGTCAATCCACGGCCACCGTGCCTTCCTCGCCTCCCCGACCGGTTCATCAGCTCCGCTGTCGTCTCCTACTTCTTCCCCGACCCCGTGTTCAAGCCCGAGGCCACGGCATTGGCCGAATCGAGCCGGAGTCCGCCGCGGGTCACCGGAGCTCCGCCGCGACGTACGTCGGCGTCCCTGCGCTACAAATCCTCCAAGGGCCACCGTGAGCCACTGCGGTGAGCTACACACCTCCTCCCCTCTCTTTTGCTCTTCCCTGCGCCCGGAGCGGCCGGCTCCGCCATTGCCGTCCTCTGCTTTCCGCCGGTGAGCTCGCTGTCGTCGCGGCAGTGGCCGTCGTGGTCCACCGAGCTCGCCAACGCGCTTGTGTCATCGTGTAGAAGCCGTAGGGGTAGCGCGCCGCCCGTTTTGGCCTCCGCATCACCACGCGCGAGTTCGCCGGATTTCGGGTCTCCCCCGTCCTTGTCACCGGCGACGACTCTGGCCTTCTCAGCACCCGAGACAACTCGCGTTGGATGCGCGCCGCTCCCCTCGTTCGAACGCCGTTGAGAGCGCCCGATTTGGTGCCGTGTGGAGGAATTCCGAGCTCGCCGGAGCTCTCGGCCGCGTCCGGCGCTCGCCGGAGCGTTTTCTGGCGCCGGCGTCCGACGTGGCACCCTGTGGGGCTCGCCCAGTGACGCTGCCAGTGGGCCCCGCCGCTCGTTTGACCGCGTTGACTTCGGTCAACGTGCGGATTACTATTCATTACTGTCACTGACCAGTGGGCCCGCGCGGTTAATTAGTTAAATTGGATTTTAAAATAAAATTAATAATTAATCAGACACTGACAGAGTGGGCCCACTCGTTAATTAACTCTGTTAGTTTAAATTAACCACTGATTAAAACCGCTGATGCTGACAGGTGGGTCCCACCTGTCTGTTTGACCAGTCAGCTGGTCAGCCGACGGCTGACGCAATGATGACCTCAGCATGACGTCATATGCCTTTTTTGGAAATTCTGTTAATTTAAATAATTTCAGAAAACTGTTTAAAACTTCGAAAAATCGTAGAAATTAAACCGTAGCTCGGATCGAAAAACTTTCTACATGAAAGTTGATCAGAAAAACGAGACGAATCCGAATACGCTGTCAAAATACTTGTGCAACACTCCTAACTACCTGAACATGGATCCGTCCCCTCCGGTTCAGTATACCGAAATCAGCCTAAACGCCGGGAAAATATCCCTGATATTTTCCCGCTTCGTCTGCGACATGTAGCATTGCATTAGGTCACCACTAACACTGCATACTGCCATGCCATGCATCTGTGTTGCATTATTTGCCTTTATTTATTGTTTCTTCCCCCTCTTCTTCTCCGATAGCCCCTGAGACCGACGCAGCTCAGGAGACAGACGACACCGCTGACGATCCCTCTTTTGCCGCAGAGCTTCCAGGCAAGCAACCCTCCTTGACGCATGCCTATATCACCTATTCTCTCTCCCTCCTGCTTGCATTAGAATTTGCTGCTGCTATTGTTCTACCCTATTCTAATGCATAGCATGTCCTTGTAACTGTTGTTGATACCTGCCTGTTATCCAAAATGCTTAGAATAGGTTGGATGGTAGTGAACCATCTGTGGCCCCTCTCCCTTGCTGTAGTTGCCCCGCTTTAGTATCTGTCTTCCGATCGATGTGATCGAATGGACTGAGAACTTCACAACACCACACCCCCTAAGTTGCTCGACTCTGCAGAGCTGGCATCGAGTGTCGAGGGTGATACCTCTTATCTCACATCGATGATGCCTCTGTAGTACAGCTAGTCGGATGTGGATACCGAGGGTGATTCCTCTTCCCCATCTCCGACAAAGCTTCTATCGTGCAACCCCACTAGTGTGAATACCATCGAGGGTGATTCCTCCGGGTTCACTTAGACGGGAACATCGAGTTGGAATCCCATGAGGGTGATTCCTCGGATTCCTTCTTGATGTGATAGACACACGGTTACTTTACTTTACTACTGTTACTTACCTGTTGCCCCTTTACTGTTACTGTTAATGTGGGACTGAAGGGACAGGTGGTACCACCCGGTAGAGGTGGACCTGAGATCCCGACAGCCCCTGGGAAGACGGGTTGACCTGGAGGATACCCGTGAGATATTTACGAGGCGCGGCCGGGCAGGCGGACCGTGGGCCTGGCCCTTGCCGCAAGTCCTCGAGACGGGGCGACGGGACCACAGAGTGTGGAGCAACCGATTGTCACCGTGAGCTCCAAACGCACTAATGGGTTAGGATATGTAATCTGAGTAGGCCTCTGGCCTTTTCACGCTAACCAGCACGTGGGAATAATATGGGTACTCGGCGTCGTATGTATCAGCCGAAGCTCTTCAGATGTCAGCAGTTGAGCGGCACGCGCCGGGTTGGTCTGGTAAAGCCTGCGCTTGTATTAAGGGGGCTAGGACTGCTCACCAGCCGCGTTCGCAACGCGCAAGAGTGCAAAAGGGCGATGGGCCCAAGACCCCTGAGCGCTTAGGACGTAGACCGGCGTGCTGGCCTCTCTGATGAACCTAGGTAGGGCTATGACGCGTCGATAGTCCGAGGCCGGGCATCGACTAAGCAAGTGTGTCCGGCCAGAGTCATCGAACGTGTTGGGTAAGTTGGTGCACCCCTGCAGGGAAGTATATCTATTCGAATAGCCGTGTCCACGGTAACAGGACGCTCTGAAAATATCCCGATCTTCTACAACTAGAAATGGGTTGAATATATTGGCTCCGGGATTGCTTTCTCGCAGGGAGTCGAGGAAGGATCTCTGGGCGATGTTTGATACTTGTTGCTACTACTATATTATTGTACTAATCTGCACTCTTCTAATGCTGCAAGACCCTGAAGATGCTAGTCTTTGATAGGCTAGGCTTTCCCTTCTATTCTGGCATTTCTGAAATCAGTCCACATATACAGCCTTCCATTGATAATGTTGCATAAGTAGAATAGCTCTGATGTAAGTCTTGCTGAGTACTTTGGATGAGTACTCACGGTTGCTTTGCTTTCTTTTTCCCCATACCCAATACTTGAGATCAGATGACAGAGCCCCGGAGCCAGCTGCCCCTGCTGTCGAGCACTACTACCAGTACTACTACCCCCCTGGGTACTACTACTACGAGGAGCCCTCCGACGACCAGGAGTAGTTAGGAGGCACCCAGGCAGGAGGCCTGCGCCTTTCGATCCAGTGTTTTATTTTGCCCCGCCTTCTTAAAGGCCTATCTGTTTAACTTTGTGTCTGTACTCAGATACCTGATGCTTCCGCTGATGCTTGTATGACATCGAACTTATGTATTCGAGCCCTCGAGGCCCCTGGCTTGTAATATAAAGCTTGTATTATTTTATTTGTGTTTAGAGTTGTGTTGTGATATCTTCAAGTGAGTCCTTAGGCTTGATCGTGTGCATTTGCGTGTATGATTAGTGCACGATTAAGTCGGGGGCGTCACAAATTAGGTCAAAAGGAGTTATGAGGGGGCCACAAGCTCAGGTGGCACGCCCCCCTGGGGGCGCGCTGTGTGAGCTTGTGGCTCTCTCGTGCATTGTATAGTCTCCCCCGAAGCTTCTAGGGTCTCTCCTGGTCCAGAAAAATCACCGTAAAGTTTCATCGTGTTTGGACTTCGTTTGATATTGTTTTTCTATGAAACAATAAAATAGGCCAAAACAGAAACTGGCACTGGGCACTGGGTTAATAGGCTAGTTCCCAAAAATGATATAAAATTGCATATAAAGCATACCCGATTGATAATATAATAGCATGAAACAATCAAAAATTATAGATACGTTGGAGATGTATCACCAGGTTGGCTCGGTGATGACACATTGATTTGTTTGACCAGTTCCAATTGTTGTATCAACTGTACGTCTGGTTAGGGATGCTGAGATTGAACTCAGAGAACGCTTAGTCCTCACCTTATTCCCCTTGAGCTAAGGTCACTTTGTCCCCGCCCAATCACTCGTGGTAAGTCTTCAAGGTAGACTTCCAAAACCTTCACAGACTCGTTCTATGGCACACCAGAATTTCTTCTTGGTTGCTCAGAACATGGCGCCTGACCGTTTGGAAGAATGACTGTCCTCAAAGGTAACATGCGTCGGATCACACAGGACAATCTCTTCAGTGATGCTCAATCGCTTTGGCTTTGGGTGTTTGGGTTTTTTCTCACTTAGGCTTCACTGAAGTTCTCGGAGGATGGGTTGCTCTCAAATGACACTGGTCAATCTCTCTCTTGGAGCAGCCAACCAACTACTGGTTGTGGGGCGGCTATTTATAGCCAGGGGCAAATCGACATGATAAGACATAAATGCCCTTTGGACACGACCGTTGTCAGGATAAGGATCCACTCGACAGCTGGCACTCGCGCAGCAACGGTTGGAACGACAAAGTCATCAGAACTCTCAGTTTCCTCATGTGGTAGGCAAAATCGCACTGGCGAAGTCCTAACTCTTCAGTCAGGTTTCATCAACGACCAGGAGAAATTCGTCTCTGTCGCTGAAGAACTCGACTGCACTGCAAGAGGTTTCCAAAGTCTTCACTTGAAATAGGTATGTTCTGAGTTTGAGCATCACTTCAGAAATATGCCTATGTATCACCTAGACCCCCTTTGTCAGTACGGTGTTTCCTATGACTCAAATAAAGAAGACAAAAACTACGAAAACAAAGTCTTCAAGCTTCCAATTCTTCACATCAATTTCTTCAAAGGACGCACCAAATTCTTCACTAAAGAAATACATTTTTAAGGGTCGTCTTTCATCGGTTAAATCAAATCTTCTGGGACTATATGTGACGCCCCTGCTCGACCATACACTAATCATACACGCAAATGTGTACGATCAAGATCAGGGACTCACGGGAAGATATCACAACACAACTCTAAACTCAAATTTAAACATAAATCTTCATATTACAAGCCAGGGGTCACGAGGACACGAATACATAAGTCATACACACAAATGATATCTGAGTACAGACATAGTTAGCCAAGTTTGCCTTAAGAAGGCTAGCACAAACAGCGACACTAGATCGAAAAGGCGCAGGCCTCCTGCCTGGGAGCCTCCAAATCTACTCCTGGTTGGCTGGATCAACCCAGTAGTACGTGCCTCCGGGGCTCTCCTGGTAGTAGTCTCTTGTGGTGTCTTCTGGCTCCTGGACTCCATCGTCTGATTTCATCAATTGGGTATGGGGAAAAAGATAGCAAAGCAACCGTGAGTACTCATCCAAAGTACTCGCAAGACTGACATCAGATCTATACTAATTATGCATCGGTATCAAAGAAATGGGGCTATATCTTTGAACTGAACTGTAAAATGCCAGAATAGAGGGGGAGAAGCCTAGCCTATCGAAGACTAACATCTTGAAGCAATCTTGCACCATTAGAAGAGTACAGATCAGCATTTATAAATTAACAAGCATGTTGAAGCAAAGCCCAGAGATCCTTCCTCGACTCCCTGCGAGAAAGCGATCCCGGAGCTTATAATTATTTAACAGGTATCCAGTTCAAGTAGTAGTAGATCGGGATACAACACTGAGCGTCCTGTTACCGTGGACACGGCTATTCGAATAGATAAATTCCCTGCAGGGGTACACTACTGTTACCCAGCACGCTCGATTACATCTGGCCGGATACACTTGCTGGGTAATACCCGGCCTCAGGTAATCGACACGACGCAGTCCTACCTAGGCTCAGCAGAGAGGTCAACACGCCGGTCTAAATCCTAAGTGCGAAGGGGTCTTGGGCCATCGCCCTTTGCACTCCTGCACGTTGCGTGACTGGCCGAGGCCCAGGCGCGACACTGTATACACAGTGACGTATCCATCCCACCCCTGCAATCAGCCCGCATCTCTGAACTGTGACATCTGAAGAGCTTTCGGGAGAAACAACGAAGTGGAGGGCCCCATAAACCATTATCCCACGTGGTGGTAGTGCGTATAGGGCCAACGACCCACTCAGATCAAATACCCAAATCCGTTAGGCGTATTTAGTAACTCGCAGAGGCGATCAGACTACCTGTCGCTCCGACTTGGTAACACACGGATCACGAACAGGGTGGTCTCCGCCTGCCATGACGTTCCGCCATGATAATCTCTCGCGGGTGCCCTCCTGGCAAACCCGTCTTCACATTTCCCCATGGGTACCCCTCGGGGTCGACCCGCCTGCGACAAAGGTCAAAGTAATCGTGTGTCCAAGTATCGAGAAGGAATCCGAGGAATCACCCTCGATGGTTTCCCACTCGAGGAGTTGCACGATAGGAGCTTTATCGGAGGTGATGAAAGAGGAATCACCCTCGGTTTCCCACAACCGGATAGCTATTCTACAGAGGTATCATCGGAAGTGAGATAAGAGGTATCACCCTCGGCACTCGATGGTAGCGTTGTAGAGTCGAGCAACTTAAGGGGGAATGTGCGTTGATGTGCTATTCTCAACCCGTTCGATCACATCGACCAGGGCACGGGTACTAAGGCGGGGCAACTACAGCAAGGAAGAGGGGCCACAGATGGTTTACCATCCAACCTATACTAAGCACCTCGGATAGCAGGCAGGTATCAATAACAGTTACAAGGACAGGCTATGCATCAGAGTAGGATAAAGCAAAACAGTAGCAATTTCTAATGCAAACAGGAGGGAGAAGGAATAGGTGATATAGGCATGCGTCAAGGGGGGTTGCTTGCCTGGAAGCTCTGCTGAAAGTGGCTGATCGTCAGAAGGCTGCTCGTCGGGAGCGTGGTCGTACTCAGCTGCGTCGGCGTCGGTCTCGGCGTCTATCGGGAGAGAAGGAGGAGGAAGAAACAATAAATTCACGGCAAAAATGCAATCACTATGCATGACATGCCTAAATGGTATGCAGATGGGATATATTGCCTATATAATTATTTTAGTTTATCTAGGAATTTATTTGGAATTATTTTATTGAAGTTATGCACTATTCATTTATTGAATCCGGGAAAAAAGTTCCATGTTCACCTAGCTAGGAGTGTTGGACAGGCACTTTGATCACATATTCAGATTCTTCACATTTTTCTCATCATTTTTCATATATAAATTATTTTCATCCGACTTACGGTTTAATTTATATGATTTTTCAAAGTTTTAATGAATTTCTGGAATTATTTTATTTAATTTTATCCGAATTATCTAGAATAGTAAAAGGGTGACGTCAGCATGACGTGGGTGTGACGTCAGCAGTCAACAGACCGCTGACGAGAGTCAAATCTGACCAGTGGGTCCCACTGGTCAGTGACTGGACTAATTAAACAGGGTTTAAACTAACTAATTAACCTAATTATCAGGTGGGCCCGCACTGTCGGCAGCTGTTTAGACTAATTAATTTTATTTAAATTTAAACCTGATTAACTATACGCGGGACCCACATGTCAGTGGGCCACGGTGCCACGTCAGCGGCTGACAGGGTCAACTGGGCCCACGGGGCCCAGCAGTCAGCGGCACCGAGGCGGGACCCAGTCGGCCACGTCGGCGACGGCCATCGAAGCTCTCCGGCGAGCTCCCCGCGACGGCAGAACTCCGGCGAGCCCGGGTTTTGCGTACGGTGCATCAAATCGGGCGTTCTTGGGCTCTATCGAACGTGCACATCACGGCGCATCTGGTGGTGGCGGTGGTTGGCCGTGGGGTGGCCGGAATCGGGCGGTGCGACGACGGCGGCGGCGGCGGTTTCGGGAGCTCTACGAGAACGGCGAAACGGGCGCGCTCGAGCCAAATGGCTAGGCCAGAGGGCATCTACGCGCGTGGGCGAGCACGATAAGCAGCGCCACATGACCATTTGGTCATCGGAGGCTTGCCGGCGACGAGATCTGCGGCGGAGCGTTCGGGCGTGCAAATTGCGGCGAGTACAGAGGCGGATCCGCACGGGGAAGAGGAGGAGAAGACGGCGACTGCTCACCAGGCCCTGCAGGTGTGCTCAAATGGGCTCGGGGAAGCTTGTCGTCGCCGGAATCATCGCCGGAGTCGAGGTGGCCGAAGGAGGAAGACGAGGTCGCCGGGCTCGACTCGGTGGCTCCCGGCTTGAATGGCTGGGCGTAGTCGACGGAGAGGACTGCGGCGGAGCTTCACGACATGTCGGCGAAGCTTGAGGACGTCGAAGAGCGCGGGATCGAGTGGAGGTCGGCGGCGAGGTTTCGGGTGAGTTCGTGCGCGAGCAGGGAGGGGACGAGGGGGGTTTCTGGTGGCGCTAGGGTTTCGGGGGTTGAGGGAGGCGACCAGGGGAGGCCTTAACGGCGACGGGGAACCGTGGGATGAGCGACGCGCGGCGATCGGCGCCGTGTCGACGCGGGTGCGTGACAGCGCGCGCGAGGAGGACGAAGACCGGGCATATGGGCTAGGCCCTGCACTGTACGACTTAGGTCCACAGGTACAGTAACCGGTAGGACTTTTCCTTTTTCTTTTCTGTTATTTTTTTATTTCTGTTTTGCAAATAGATAGGCCACTAAATGACTTTTATAAAATGTGTGACTTGGTTCAAATATTACAGTGCATTATTACCTAACACCAGAAATTGGTTTGGATAAAATATAATTTTATTTGTAATTCTATTAATTAAAATGGTATTAAAATGTTGCTGTTTGCCACTGTTTTAGGTTAATAGAGTCACTTAGGCATTTAGTGATGTTGTTTTCCTGAACATAATTAGTTATGGATTATTTTCTATTAAATGAACATTTTTATTTCAAATTTGGAACAACTTTTATTTTCACTTTAAATTTAAATTTCAATTGAATTGGAATTTGAAATGATATATGATGCAATGATGATCAAGCATAGTTAATCATGATGACTTGGCATTATCAAAAGGTGATCACTGTAGCATAATGACATGGGGTGTTACAATTCTCCTCCTCTAACAAGAATTCTCGTCCCGAGAATTAAGAGGTATATTGAAAGAAAGCGGGGTATTCTTCGCGAAGACGATCCTCGCGTTCCCAAGTGGCTTCATCTTCAGAATGATTCGACCACTGGACTTTAAGGAACTTGATTGCCTTCTGACGGGTTCGTCGTTCAGCTTGATCAAGAATGCAGATCGGATACTCTGGATAAGACAGATCTTCTCGCAATTCAAGCACTTCATGATCCACAGCTCGGATGGGATCCTAGAAGCAGCGACGGAGTTGCGATACATGAAAGACATCATGCACCTGAGAAAGGTTTGGCGGCAATTGCAATTGATATGCCACTTCTCCTCGACAGGCGAGAATACGGAACGGGCCAATGTAGCGAGGAGCTAACTTGCCCTTGATTCCAAATCGATGAGTGCCCTTCATCGGAGTGACACGAAGGTAAGCTTGCTCGCCAGGCTGATAGACCATTACCTTGTGCTTTCGGTCATAGTTGCTCTTCTGGAGAGACTGAGCAGTTTTCAAATGTTCACGGACAATGCGGACTTGCTCTTCATCTTGTTGAATAATGTTCGGTCCGACAAGTGATCGTTCCCCAGTTTCTGACCAATTCAGAGGGGTTCGGCATTTTCATCCATAAAGAACTTCAAATGGTGCCATCTTCAGACTAGCTTGGTAGCTATTGTTGTAAGAGAATTCGGCATACGGGAGAGATTCCTCCCATTTCTTACTGAAGGAGATGACACAAGCTCGAAGCATATCCTCAAGTACTTGATTGACTCGTTCAACTTGTCCCTGAGACTGAGGGTGAAAGGCGGTGCTAAAGGATAGATGAGTTCCCATAGCTTCTTGGAAACTGTTCCAAAACCTTGAAGTAAAGAGGTTGCCATGATCTGAACTGATTTCCAACGGAACACCATGGAGTGACACAATTCTGGTAACATACAAGTCTGCTAACTGACTAGCAGTGATTGTCTCCTTGACTGGCAGAAAGTGAGCAACCTTTGAGAATCGGTCAATGACGACGAAGATAGCATCATGACCCTTCTGTGATCTGGGAAAACCAGTAATGAAGTCCATTTCGACTTTGTCCCATTTCCATTCAGGAATATCAAGTGGTTGCAGAAGTCCAGCAGGCCTTTGATGTTCTGCCTTGATGCGACGGCAAACGTCACACTCACCAACATAGCGAGCAATGTCTCGCTTCATGTCAGGCCACCAGTATCTCTGTCGAATGTCTTGGTACATCTTGGTACTACCAGGGTGAATGGAAAGAGGTGTATCATGAGCTTCTTTCATGACACGCGGGGTCAGATTCAGGTGTCCCGTTCTAGGAACCACTAAGCGATTCTTGAAGAACAAAGTGCCATCATTATCAATAGTGAAGAATGAGGGCTTTCCCCTTTTGAGATCGCGCTTAATCTTCTCGACCTCAGAGTCAGCTTTCTGTATATGCTTGATGAGGTCCTCGAGATCTGGTTCAACAACCAGGGTATTGAGATAACTCTGAGGAACAATATGGAGATTCAACTTACGAAGTTCTTCATAAAGAATAGGTTGTGCTTGCTGAACCATGAGGTTATTGCAATAAGACTTGCGACTCAAGGCATCGGCCATTACATTAGCCTTGCCAGGGGTATAAGAAATATCCATATCATAGTCAGCTATTGTCTCGAGCCACCTTTGTTGACGGAGATTCAAATTTGGTTGAGTATACAGATACTTCAGACTTTGGTGATCCGTGTATATCTTGCAACGATTACCAAGAAGGTAATGTCGCCACAGCTTCAGAGCATAAATAACTGCTGCTAACTCGAGATCATGTGTTGGATACTTATCTTCGTGAGGACGCAATTGACGAGAGCCATAAGCAATTACTTTACGCTCTTGCATTAGGACACAACCTAATCCTTGACGAGATGCGTCGTAACATATCACAAAGTCCTTTTGGGAATCCGGGGGTGCTAGCACTGGGGCAGAGGTCAACTTGTCTTTAAGTGTCTGGAAACTTTCCTGACATTTTTCTGTCCACTCAAATTTAACACCTTTATGGAGCAGATCAGTCAAAGGCTTGGCAATCTTTGAGAAATTCTCGACAAATCGGCGGCAATAACTAGCGAGACCGAGAAAACTTCTGACCTGCTTGACATTCTTCGGGGGAGTCCAGTCAAGAATAGCCTGAACTCGTTCTGGGTTGACAGCGATGCCATCTTTGGAAATGACATGACCAAGATAAGTCACCTCAGATAACCAGAATTCACACTTGGAGAATTTGGCATAAAGTTGATGTTCTCGAAGTTTCTCCAATACTAGCCGAAGATGTACGGCGTGTTCTTCTCCGTTCTTGGAAAATATAAGGATATCATCCAAATAAACCACGACGAACTTATCGAGGTAGTCCATGAAGATATAGTTCATCAAGCGAGAGAAGGTTGCTGGAGCATTGGTTAAGCCGAAGGACATAACGGTGTACTCGTATGATCCATAACGAGTAACGAAAGCGGTCTTCGGAATGTCCTCTTTACGAACTCGGATCTGATGATAACCTAACCTTAAGTCGAGTTTAGAGAACACAGAGGATCCAGCAAGTTGATCATAAAGATCGTTGATTCGGGGTAGTGGGTATCTTCGGGATCAAGGATGTACAGGAGAGTCAGGTTTCGATCCTGTGGAACTGTGGTTAGTGTGGGTTAAGAATAGGAAGGGCGGTGACATCTTGCACGGCCACGATAGTAAGTCACGTCAGAGGATAATCATTTGGGGATGTTAGCTTAAGCAAGAAATTATCACTGCTCAGATAAAAGCTAGATTACAAGAAAGGTTAAACAGACCAATGGAAAAGAAAAGGTGATGATCCAATTAAACATACCAATGGAAAGGAACAATTGCAGACAATCCAGCTCTCCGGGTGGATGCGATCACGTGAACCTAATGTCACAGTTAGCAAAATTTTCAACCCGAATAGAAGAGAGAGTAGAATCCCAGAGTAAGGAAGAGGAATAAAAGATCCTAATACCACCCATTTGGCGACGTGGGCCCGTAAGCCACATAGCCATGTTAGTAAAATAGTTTTTGGAAGACTAGACTCAACTTCGACCAAGGAATCGGAAGGGGGCTTCCTACAGGCAGTCGGCTTTGATACCAATTTGTGACGCCCCTGCTCGACCGTACACTAATCATACACGCAAATGTGTACGATCAAGATCAGGGACTCACGGGAAGATATCACAACACAACTCTAAACTCAAATTTAAACATAAATCTTCATATTACAAGCCAGGAGTCACGAGGACCCGAATACATAAGTCATACACACAAATGATATCTGAGTACAGACATAGTTAGCCAAGTTTGCCTTAAGAAGGCTAGCACAAACAGCGACACTAGATCGAAAAGACGCAAGCCTCCTGCCTGGGAGCCTCCGAATCTACTCCTGGTCGGCTGGCTCAACCCAGTAGTACGTGCCTCCGGGGCTCTCCTGGTAGTAGTCTCCTGTGGTGTCTTCTGGCTCCTGGACTCCATCTTCTGATTTCATCAATTGGGTATGGGGAAAAAGATAGCAAAGCAACCGTGAGTACTCATCCAAAGTACTCGCAAGACTGACATCAGATCTATACTAATTATGCATCGGTATCAAAGAAATGGGGCTATATCTTTGGACTAAACTGCAGAATGCCAGAATAGAGGGGGAGAAGCCTAGCCTATCGAAGACAAACATCTTGAAGCAATCTTGCAGCATTAGAAGAGTACAAATCAGCATTTATAAATTAACAAGCATGTTGAAGCAAAGCCCAGAGATCCTTCCTCGACTCCCTGCGAGAAAGCGATCCCGGAGCTTATAATTATTTAACAAGTATCCAGTTCAAGTAGTAGTAGATCGGGATACAACACTGAGCGTCCTGTTACCGTGGACACGGCTATTCGAATAGATAACTTCCCTGCAGGGGTGCACTACTGCTACCCAGCACGCTCGATTACATCTGGCCGGATACACTTGCTGGGTAATACCCGGCCTCGGGTAATCGACACGACGCAGTCCTACCTAGGCTCAGCAGAGAGGTCAACACGCCGGTCTAAATCCTAAGTGCGAAGGGGTCTTGGGCCATCGCCCTTTGCACTCCTGCACGTTGCGTGACTCGCCGGGGCCCAGGCGCGACACTGTATACACAGTGACGTATCCAGCCCACCCCAGCAATCAGCCCGCATCTCTGAACTGTGACATCTGAAGAGCTTTCGGGAGAAACAACGAAGTGGAGGGCCCCATAAACCATTATCCCACGTGGTGGTAGTGCGTATAGGGCCAACGACCCACTCAGATCAAATACCCAAATCCGTTAGGCGTATTTAGTAACTCGCAGAGGCGATCAGACTACCTGTCGCTCCGACTTGGTAACACACGGATCACGAACAGGGTGGTCTCCGCCTGCCCTGACGTTCCGCCATGATAATCTATCGCGGGTGCCCTCCTGGCAAACCCGTCTTCACATTTCCCCGCGGGTACCCCTCGGGGTCGACCCGCCTGCGACAAAGGTCAAAGTAACCGTGTGTCCAAGTATCGAGAAGGAATCCGAGGAATCACCCTCGATGGTTTCCCACTCGAGGAGTTGCACGATAGGAGCTTTATCGGAGGTGATGAAAGAGGAATCACCCTCGGTTTCCCACAACCGGATAGCTATTCTACAGAGGTATCATCGGAAGTGAGATAAGAGGTATCACCCTCGGCACTCGATGGTAGCGTTGTAGAGTCGAGCAACTTAAGAGGGAATGTGCGGTGATGTGCTATTCTCAACCCGTTCGATCACATCGATCGGGGCACGGGTACTAAGGCGGGGCAACTACAGCAAGGAAGAGGGGCCACAGATGGTTTACCATCCAACCTATACTAAGCACCTCGGATAGCAGGCAGGTATCAATAACAGTTACAAGGACAGGCTATGCATCAGAGTAGGATAAAGCAAAACAGTAGCAATTTCTAATGCAAGCAGGAGGGAGAAGGAATAGGTGATATAGGCATGCGTCAAGGGGGGTTGCTTGCCTGGAAGCTCTGCTGAAAGTGGCTGATCGTCAGAAGGCTGCTCGTCGGGAGCGTGGTCGTACTCAGCTGCGTCGGCGTCGATCTCGGCGTCTATCGGGAGAGAAGGAGGGGGAAGAAACAATAAATTCACGGCAAAAATGGAATCACTATGCATGACATGCCTAAATGGTATGCAGATGGGATATATTGCCTATATAATTATTTTAGTTAATTTAGGAATTTATTTGGAATTATTTTATTGAAGTTATGCACTATTCATTTATTGAATCCGGGCAAAAAGTTCCATGTTCACCTAGCTAGGAGTGTTGGACAGGCACTTTGATCACATATTCAGATTCTTCATATTTTTCTCATCATTTTTCATATATAAATTATTTTCATCCGAGTTACGGTTTAATTTATATGATTTTTCAAAGTTTTAATGAATTTCTGGAATTATTTTATTTAATTTTATCCGAATTATCCAGAATAGTAAAAGGGTGACGTCAGCATGACGTGGGTGTGACATCAGCAGTCAACAGACCGCTGACCAGAGTCAAATCTGACCAGTGGGTCCCACTGGTCAGTGACTGGACTAATTAAACAGGGTTTAAACTAACTAATTAACCTAATTATCAGGTGGGCCCGCACTGTCAGCGACTGTTTAGACTAATTAATTTTATTTAAATTTAAACCGGATTAACTATACGGGGGACCCACATGTCAGTGGGCCACGGTGCCACGTCAGCGGCTGACCGGGTCAACTGGGCCCACGGGGCCCAGCAGTCAGCGGCACCGAGGCAGGACCCAGTCGGCCACGTCGGCGACGGCCACCGAAGCTCTCCGGCGAGCTCCCCGCGACGGCAGAACTCCGGCGAGCCCGAGTTTTGCGTACGGTGCATCAAATCGGGCGTTCTTGGGCTCTATCGAACATGCACATCACGGCGCATCTGGTGGTGGCGGTGGTTGGCCGTGGGGTGGCCGGAATCGGGCGGTGCGACGACGGCGGCGGCGGTGGTTTCGGGAGCTCTATGGGAACGGCGAAACGGGCACGCTCGAGCCAAATGGCTAGGCCAGAGGGCATCTACGCGCGCGGGCGAGCACGATAAGCAGCGCCACATGACCATTTGGTCATCGGAGGCTTGCAAAATGCGGCGAGTACAGAGGCGGATCCGCACGGGGACGAGGAGGAGAAGACTGCGACTGCTCACCGGGCCCTGTAGGTGTGCTCAAATGGGCTCGGGGAAGCTTGTCGTTGCCGGAGTCAAGGTGGCCGAAGGAGGAAGACGAGGTCGCCGGGCTCGACTCGGTGGCTCCCGGCTTGAATGGCTGGGCGTTGTCGACGGAGAGGACTGCGGCGGAGCTTCACAACATGTCAGCGAAGCTTGAGGACGTCGGAGAGCGCGGGATCGAGTGGAGGTCGGCGGCGAGGTTTCGGGTGAGTTCGTGCGCGAGCAGGGAGGGGACGAGGGGGGTTTCTGGTGGCGCTAGGGTTTCGGGGGATGAGGGAGGCGACCAGGGGAGGCCTTAACGGCGACGGGGAACCGCGGGATGAGCGACGCGCGACGATCGGCGCCGTGTCGACGCGGGTGCGCGACAGCGCGCGCGTGGAGGACGAAGACCGGGCATATGGGCTGGGCCCTGCACTGTACGACTTAGGTCCACAGGTACAGTAACCGGTAGGACTTTTCCTTTTTCTTTTCTGTTATTTTTTTATTTCTGTTTTGCAAATAGATAGGCCACTAAATGACTTTTATAAAATGTGTGACTTGGTTCAAATATTACAGTGCATTATTACCTAACACCAGAAATTGGTTTGGATAAAATATAATTTCATTTGTAATTCTATTAATTAAAATGGTATTAAAATGATGCTGTTTGCCACTGTTTTAGGTTAATAGAGTCACTTATGCATTTTTAGTGATGTTGTTTTCCTGAACATAATTAGTTATGGATTATTTGCTATTAAATGAACATTTTTATTTCAAATTTGGAACAACTTTTATTTTCACTTTAAATTTAAATTTCAATTGAATTGGAATTTGAAATGAGATATGATGCAATGATGATCAAGCATAGTTAATCATGATGACTTGGCATTATCAAAAGGTGATCACTGTAGCATAATGACATGGGGTGTTACACTATGTCTCCTGTGTACACTAGTAAACACATTAGTCCCTTAACCCATTTGTCTTCAATACCCCAATACCACTAAGGGGGCACTAGATGCACTTACAACGCCCTTGCTAATATCTGACCACACTACTAAGGATACCCCCTAGTAAAAAGTTGATTTTTGAACATCAACAATTTGTATACTCCCCATATACATAAGAAAAAGACCAAGGTGGGAAGTAGGGATTTTACCAACATTGGGGGCCCGAACCAGGTAGATCATGTGAGCCCTTTTATTTGTGTTCTAGATCCACCGAAACCTGGGGTAACGTTCCCGTGACTACGAATCCACACACTCGTTCTAGTAGTGTTGTTAGGACCCGATGAAAAATCCCTCAACAACTAGCACCGACCGTGGGGTTATAACGATATCAGATCAGATCTATGTCTTCATTTTTAGTTTTCATCATTAGATAATGAGTCACTAAGAACAATGGCACATTGCAAGGTCACCAAGGAGAAAAGCCTTGGGTCTCACCAGGCAAAGACGTGCTCGATGCTCTTTTTGTTTGGCAGAAATCTAGACTCGGGGAAGGAGTACCGCGATTCACGTATCCTACGCTAACCGGTTCGATAAATTGTGCAGGAGTAGAAAGCCTCCGAGATCCATGAAGGGAGGATGTTATAGTCGATGAAGGTTTCCAGGGTAAATCAGAATATCCGGCTTGGAAGTTTGTCAACAGTTTGGAAAAGGAAGGTCTAAAGCAGGATTAATAGTACATTGTATACTATATACATAAACTACAAATACAAAAAGTGCCGAATAACTTCAATGTAGGGACTAGATGCATGCCAGAGTTTAACGAGTATTTTTGGAGATCTAGCTACTCGAATAATCCTTATGAAATTAGGGTAGTGCAATCAATGGGAGTTTAATCTAGTTTCTTTTTATCGAAATGACCTTTATAGATGATGAAAAATCTATGGGTTCATTCCACGAACATTCTATAAGGTGTCGGGCCCAAGTAACGGGTAGGCCCATGAAAATGACAGGCCCATGAACACATATTTTGATCAGCTAGTTTTGAAACCCTAAATTTTAATTATATATACCCGAACATACACCAGAACATACAATTCATTCCATCCGCCGCCGCCAACATCCTTCACCCCTGACATCCATTATCTTCCTCGTGTTCCTCTTCTCCAGTTGTCTTGTTGTTATCGCACCTTGACACTTTTGCGGTTTCATTGGATAGTGACATCTCATTGCCTTAATCAATTTTGACCATCTTTTCTTTGTGGTTACAGCTGCACATGTGGATCTGAGATTCCCCTGAAGAAAAATTGACGCTTTCTTCCATATCGGGCAAAGCATGTCAAACGTACAGTACATGTTTAGTGTGGTTGTCTAGACAACTATCTAGAAAGCCCCACACAACTACACCTTAGGCATTTTACCAACTACTTGCTACGACATGAGCAACCCGAATGATGAGACGCCGCTGATGGGGTCCAATGGCAAGATGCGGTATAAACCGCGTTTCAAAAAGTAAGTGGTACACGGAAAATATTGTTACTCCAAACATTTTTTCTTACTAAATCGAAGTAAATTTTATTTTCAGATCTATGTTATATAGTTCCTTTGGTTCTCAATCTAGTTATGGTATGAGGTTTATTGTCATTGATAACACAAATAGTTTTAGTTTATCAGGTTATTTTCAAAAACATTTATTTTTTACTTTAGTATGAGTGATTTTCCTCATAGTGGGAAATTTGAGTACACAACTTTTTAAGTGAAGTTGAAGCAAAATCCAAGTATATCAACTTGTTGTACAATTGTTCTTGCATTGTGGTAGCTCTCTTAGTTCGCATGAATCTTAAAGTGTTGCTTGTGAACCTTAAAAGTAGAAAATCAGGCCAAAAAATTCTAGCAAATCCTGCAAAACAATGACTCGCTTCAGTTCTGTAAAAAAGGGGATTTGGATGTAAATCCAGTTGCAGAGGGTAATAGCCCAATCTCAGTTACAGTCCAAATCCAGCTGTAATTAAATGTTTCTATTGATATACTTTTGTCCCTATTTGCAATTTGAAAACCCATATCCAGCCATATTCCAACAACCCAATTACTGTACTACATTAAAGGTTTGCCAAAAAAAATGAAAGATGTAAGTCCAAGTGTAAACTGCAGGTGCCCGATTAATTGCTTTTATTGATACATCAAAATTTTGTACCCACTTGATTCTTTTCTAATTTGATTTTCGTATAAGAAGAAAATGTAAATCTGATTTCCAGATTTTTTTTCAAAAGTATGACTAAATTTATAGCAAATTTGAAAACTATATGGCGCAATGCAAAAAAACCAAAAGTATGACCCCGTCGGCCTGCGGTGGACCGAAAGGGGGCCTGTCGGCCAGCAGTAGGCCGACAGGGGGCTGTCGGCCACCAGTAGGCCGACTGGTGGGCTGTCGGCCACCAGCAGGCCGACAGGGGGCTGTCGGCCTACTGCTACAGTAATTTCAGAACTTTAAAAATTCGTATAAAATAAACCGTAACTCGGATTAAAATAATTTATATATGAAAAATGATCAGAAAAATATAACGAATCTAAATATGTCATTTGCATGCATGATATACATCACTAACATGATGACCTTTAACTTTTGCATCCAGATCATTAAATTAATAGTGATTGAATTTGGAAAAATATTACCAAATATTTTCCCACTTATTTTTCCGTCATTGCCCGCCATCGTTCCTGACTTAGTGCATATTGTTATTCTTGCATATTGTGGATTAGTGCATATTATGGATAAGTGCAAATTTTATAAATTTTGTGTCTGGGTATTTTGTTATTATATTTTAAAATTTCCTTTTCATTTTCTTTCTTCTTATAGGGTAATAGAAATGCCCTTAATTCATTCTTTCCCGCCACCCCGTTCCTGCCACCCTGTTCCCGCCCACCCCTTTCCCTCCATTTATTCCCGCCAGTCTTTCCCGCCATCTTCTTTCCCGCCATTTTCTTTCCCGCCATTTTATGGAGTGCCGACAGCGACGACGAAGACGATATCTTCATGCCGAGCACGAAGGCCAAGACTACCGCATCGTCGAAGGGCAAGAGTGCTGCATCGACGGAGGATGACGATGATGCCTTCATGTAGTTTTTAAGCTGTAGTTTTTAAGTTCAGTCCTACCGTTTAATTCAGATGTACTTGTATCTTAATGTGTTTCGCTTCCATGTCTTTCTTGTTCACTATCTTACTGAACATGAGTTCCGCAATAAGAGTTCAAGTAAAGTTTGGATGATCCACAAGAAGACGTTTCATCACACAATTGTGGGGCACAACGTCCGTCACGACCCAATTCACGTCCCACTTTGGAACGTGGGCGTGCACCCTCGCGGGACAACTATCCATAATACATGTCAAAGTCAAGTATTTTTTAGTTGATACGTCCGTCTGGAAAATCCTGAACGTGGACATTGCCCACTGCGTCACGGCTGTCTTCAGATTTTTCTTTGTCGCATACATAGCCCCTATTTCAATTTTGTTTCGATGATACTCCCAGGAAGATTCATGACCATCATTGACGGTCATGCCAGACGAGAGGTTCTGATTCCATGAAGCAAGAATCGGCATCTCCTCGTCGTTCTCTTCACCATCTTCTTCATTTGAGTTCTCGAAATCAAGATCCTCCGCCAATCCATCCTCATCTTTCTCTTCCATCAGGTTCTGCATTTCCTCTCCTTCCTCATCCCCATCAGCCTCGCCACTATCATGATCTCCTGCAGTCTGACTACTCTCCCCTGCACCGTAATCCCCTGCAACTTGTGACACATAATTCGACTGATCCTCGAGTTCAGTACCACCCACATGTTCTGACCCAGCTACATCCATCTCATCAATCGGCTGACTGCCCTGGCCAGGCTCGTAACCATGGCGGGAAAGAAGATGGCGGGAAAGACTGGCGGGAAAGACTGGCGGGAACAAATGGAGGGAAAGGGGTGGGCGGGAACAGGGTGGCGGGAAAGGGTGGGCGGGAACGGGGTGGCGGGAAAGAATGAATTAAGGGCATTTCTATTACCCTATAAGAAGAAAGAAAATGAAAAGGAAATTTTAAAATATAATAACAAAATACCCAGACACAAAATTTATAAAATTTGCACTTATCCATAATATGCACTAATCCACAATCAACAATAACAATATGCACTAAGTCAGGAACGATGGCGGGCAATGACGGAAAAATAAGTGGGAAAATATTTGGTAATATTTTTCCAAATTCAATCACTATTAATTTAATGATCTGGATGCAAAAGTTAAAGGTCATCATGTTAGTGATGTATATCATGCATGCAAATGACATATTTAGATTCGTTATATTTTTCTGATCATTTTTCATATATAAATTATTTTAATCCGAGTTACAGTTTATTTTATACGAATTTTTAAAGTTCTGAAATTACTGTAGCTATAGTGCCTATCGGCCTCTGGTAGGCCGACAGCGGCCGACAGCCCCCTGTCGGCCTACTGCTGGCCGACAGGTCCCCTTTCGGCCCACCGCAGGCCGACGGGGTCATACTTTTGGTTTTTTTGCATTGCACCATATAGTTTTCAAATTTGCTATAAATTTAGTCATACTTTTGAAAAAAAATCTGATTTCCACGCGGTGCTTAAACCCCAAATCTGTCAACTCTGAAGCGCGACAACGCCTGAGGTCGACACGCGCCGGAGGTCACAGCGCCGCCCCATCACACCCGCCGCCGCCGACGCCGACGCCGCTGCCTCCTCTGCTGCCGCCGCCGCCTCCTGCAAGGAGCGGGCCGAGAGGAAGCGCAGGGAGAAGGGGAAGAAGAAGGCGGCGGCGGCGGAGGAGGAGAAGGAGGCGCCAGAGCCCCAGCCTCTCCCGGCGCGCATGGCGAGGCTGGGCCCGGGGCAGGGGCTAGGGTGCGAGGCGGCGGTGGGGTCGTTGGCGCCCAACCGGAGCCGGGAGTACAAGCTCTGCAGCAAGCACACCGAGGGCAAGCGCCCGCTCTACGCCATCGGCTTCAACTTCATCGACGCCCGCTACTACGACGTCTTCGCCACCGTCGGCGGCAATCGTGTAAGCCTTCTGTGGTTGCCCGCTCGCTCGATCTTTGCTCTGTCTTTAGATTTGGGAATGTTCTTAATTGTGAGCTGGGGAGAGCTGGGGTTCCGATGCGCGGGGCCCCATAGGAGGATCCGACTTTCGTAGAGGGATTCCGAGAGCCCCAAATTTTCCACAAAATGGAGTGGGCGACCGCTGGCCAAATCTCACCTTCGAGGCCAAGGGGTGAAGGAACCTCCCAAATAAGGTCGATGGAGGAAGGCGTGTGGAGCTGCAAGTTTGGCTTTTGGTTCGGAAAATTTGGACCTTCGATTGGGAAACAGGGTGCTGTTTGCCACAAGTTTTGATATATCTGATAACAACTTGCATATTTGTTGTTTGCCACAAGTTTTGATATATCTGATAACAACTTGCATATTTGATGGAACTTTTGATCAATATATCACAATGGAGGGAATTGTTGAGAATCCGGTCGTAGTTATTTTCTCCCATAGGCATCCGGTCGTAGTTTGATTCGAATAATTGTTACTTCTGGTGTGCTCCTGTCCACAAGCTGGCTCTGTTGATCTTGCAGGTGACGACGTACCGTGGCCTCCCCGACGGTAACTTGGCTGTTCTGCAAGCATATATTGATGAGGACGTAAGCTACATTACAATCTTTATAGTCTTCGGTTTCTTATATTAGTTGTACTTTCTCTGAGGCTGATGAGCTCTGCATCTTATCTCAGAATGCTCAGTCATTCTACACTCTGAGCTGGGCTTGTGACCTTGGCGGCACACCACTGCTAGTGGCAGCAGGAAGCAATGCGGTCATTCGGGTCATCAACTGTGCCACCGAGAAGTTGTTTAAGGTATAATAGTGCCAGACTTTTCTACTTTGTTACTGTGGCCAACATGGATGAAGTTTCACTTGCATCAATCTACTATTCAGCTGCTTATTTGATGTCCTTTCTGAAAACAGTTACTTATTTGATAATTGTTGGTTTCTCTGTGTTGTCCATTCCAGATGATGATTTGAATTTTTAGGAAAAGTTGTGTTTTGCTATACAGTAGTTTATTTTTCTCCACAAAAGATTGTAGATGTCAAATACTTTAGTACGTCTGGCATGGTGAAAACATGTACAACCTAGCAGATCTATTCTTCTGAGGTAGTCATGAAATTGAGCATATATATGATGATTCAATATCCTAAACTAATGATTACAAACGTGGAGTAAGTTTCTTATTTCGTCTTACAAATCATGCAGAGTTTTCTTGGCCATGGTGATTCAGTAAATGAGATAAGAACTCAACCATTGAAGCCTTCGCTCTTCATTTCTGCAAGCAAGGTTGGCAGATAACCTGGTGTGATGCTGGATATACCTATGCCTTTTACCTTTCTGATGCAGTTTATATGGCCTTATATAGGACGAGTCTGTTAGGCTATGGAATGTCCATACAGGGATCTGCATTTTGATTTTTGCTGGAGGAGGAGGTCACCGTAATGAAGTATTGAGTGTTGTAAGTTACACCTACCTCCTAGTGACATTGTTTTATATTGCCACTCACTTCACTGCCCGAAGATATGTTTGGATTGTGGTCAAAAGCTACCCTACCAATATTTTATTCATAATCAAAAACTTGGTCTTTGTTTGGATCATGGCCAATTTTCTGGCATGCCAATGCTCGTTTGGCCACCCTAGTTCAGTATTCTTGCCAATGTTGGCCAAATCATGGGCTAGCAAAATCTTCACCAAAATTTTAGCTAGCCAAGTATTTGGCAAGGCTAGCTTCGGCTAAATCCGAACACACTAAATTTAGCTGCCTTCCAGCTTCTGAAGTTATTGAGTGGATCAAATTTTAGTTAGTATCACTGAAAAATAAAACATGTTATCTCGGCACTAACTGTCCTTTCATTCATACTTCCGTTATATCAGGACTTCCACCCTTCTGATATCTACCGAATTGCCAGTTGTGGCATGGATAATACTGTTAAAATCTGGTCAATGAAAGGTTAGCGAACCATTTCATCAATCTTGCTTCCTACATTTTATTACTGCTGATCACTGACATGGTTTGTTAATGCTGTCACAGAATTTTGGCCATATGTGGAGAAATCCTTTACATGGACTGACCTTCCATCAAAATTTCCAACAAAATTTGTCCAATTTCCGGTATGTTAAGTATCTCTCGTCTTTGAACCTGTTATTATGCAAACTTTTAGTATTGTTCTTAACCCTCTCAGCATCGTGCCGATCTATCCCCTTTCAGCTTATGACTTCCGTGGTGCATTCTAACTATGTTGACTGTACTAGATGGCTTGGTGACTTCATCCTGTCGAAGGTAAATTGCTCATTTTTTAGGAGAGACGAATTAGTGTGAACACAATGTTATAATGCTTACTGGTGCAAAATTTCAGACTCTACCTGAAACCTGTAATATCATACTTTACAGTCTTTTTTTATATCAAAGATTGGTGTTGCCACCTGTTTCTCAATGCTGATTTAATTATTTCCTGAAGGATGAGAACATCTGATCTGCTTCGCCTTGAACTTGCAGAGTGTTGACAATGAAATTGTTCTGTGGGAGCCAAAAATAAAAGACCAGGGTCCCGGCGAGGTGATACAGTTTTACTTTTAAAGAACTATAGGGCTTGACACATTATATACTTTTTTACCGATCCAAACTAGTTCTGGTTGTGCTCCTTTGTTTATAAATGATGCTGGCCATACTATGTGCCTTCGTCTGAAGTGATTCTTCATTTCATATGCAGGGTAGCATTGATGTTCTTCAGAAGTACCCTGTGCCCGATTGTGACATTTGGTTTATCAAATTCTCATGTGATTTTCACTTCAATCAATTAGCAATAGGTAACACTTTATATTGAAACTATTATCTGCGGACATATTTCTGTTTGGTACTTATGTGATTGTCAACAAGTTTCTGAAGATGGCCGTACTTATACACGTGAAAAAACTGATATTTGTAGAAAAAATGCTCATGGTTAATCGTTTGCTCATAAACCAACTCATCTACATGCACCTGATCAGGGTTAGATGACATTTCAAAAAGTATAACTCTTGTGGTTAATCGTTTGCTTGTAAACAGGCAACCGCGAAGGCAAAATCTATGTGTGGGAAGTGCAGGCGAGTCCTCCTGTGCTAATTACCCGGTAAGTTTAACCGAGCAAGTTCAGCTATTCCCAATTTCTCCTCTTCATGTGATGGTGGTGCTAGCTACTGACTTGCATGTTCCTGCATGTACAATCTCATAATTTCCAGGCTGAGTAGTCCGCAATGCAAAATGCCAATAAGGCAGACTGCAGTGTCGTTTGATGGAAGGTACATCACCACCTCTGATCCAGTAGTACCTCTCTAGCATTTATTTATCCTGTACTTTTATGGATATAGCTTCTCATGTGTGCTATGTGCATCCATCATAATTTTTCTCCTTTCAAGTCTAGTTTTGGTATTGGGCGCATAAGAATTTTGTGTCAATTCTTCTTCTTTTCTTCCATTCTTCAGCACAATCCTTGCCTGCGGCGAGGATGGCAGCATATACCGCTGGGACGAAGTGGAACATCAAGCTGCGAAAAATTGAAGCAACCAAAAACCGCCGTGCCGTGCTGCCCATGGCAATGCCAGCCAGTTTGAGCTTGACTTGGGGAGTTGTTGTGTTGCTTACTTAGTCGGTTGTACCCATTACTTAGTCCAGAAGCTGGGGTGAATGAGCTTATAATGCTGTAAGCTAGGATGTTGTTGATTCGATGATTTGCTGGATGTTTCCGTTTATTACGTTGGCTGTATCATGTACCGAATGTGGGAGTTAAACTTAAATCCTATCAACGGCTCACTTCTGCACCTTCTTTTTTTGCGTGTATACAACTATCCCCCCCGACCCCCGCGTCGTCTCTCTCGGGCGACACGGGGGACCCCCCCCTCCGGCGCCGCCGTCTGCCCCACAACCTCCTCCCCCTCACCTCGCCGCCGCCTGAGGAGCCTGCCGGCGAAGCCCGGTCAGGCTCAAGGGAGGGTGGCGGCGGGGCTTCTCTCTGCGTGGCGCTATGGCGGATCTTGCGGAAGGCCCGTCGGGCTCAGGCGGCCGCGCGGGCGCGGCTCCGGCGCTGGCTGGCGCGGATCCGGTGACCCGGGGGTTGGGGCGGCGCGATGGTGGGCCTGCGGCGGCCAGGTACGGCGCGGGCGCGGATGGGGTGGGCTTGCGGCGGCCGGGTGCGGACGCTGGGCGTGCCGCGCGTCCGGCGCGCGGGCGTGGTGGGCGACGGCTGCGGGTGGAGGAGGCTGCCGGCCCTGTGGTGCGGTGGTGCGAGGGCGGCGGCTTCGGCTGCGTGCTGGGCACGGTTTCGGGGCTCTTCGCCCGGATCTGGTGCTTTGGAGGTGTGCTGCGGATCAGGGACGGCGGCGCGGCGGCGTCGCGTGGGTGGGCGCGAAGTGCTTCTGGCTTGCGCAGGGGCGTCCATCGCGGAGTGTGGTGCTGCGGTGGCTCCGTCCGTGGTGGAGTGTTGGTGGCTGGCGATGGTGGATGTGCTACACGGTGGGCTCGGCTCGATGGCTTGGTACCCATGGGTTTCCAGATCTGCAAGACCATCGACGGGAGAGGAGGGTCTCAGGCGAAAGCTTTTTGCAACGGCGGCGCCTGCGGGCGTCGTTACCTCCTTGGGGGCATTGCCTCAGAGTTCCCTCCCCTCTCCCCTCGTGTGGTGCTTGGGCTCTCCGGGTGAAAACCCAAGCTCCGGTTCTCCGGAGTGGGCGGCGGCAGCGTCTACGTTGTGACCTCCTTGGAGGCGTCGCCTTGGGGGGTTAGCCTTTGGCTGCCATGTGGTGTTCTCCCGTCGTCACGGGCGGTGTATGCCGGGGCAGCGGCCCCGGATCCTTGTTGTGCGTCGAGACGGCGGTCTCGGGCAGCGGTGCGGCGGCAGCTCCATGAGGCGGGGTTGCAGTTTGTCATGGCTTGGGTGGCAACCTTGGGCTGCAGGGGCAGAGGGTTGTCGGCTCGGTCGACGCGTCCTAGCGGGGACGGTTGGACGGTATGTCGGGGCAGCGGCCCGGGATGTGGTGCGACGGCCGTGGTCTGCAAACAGTTGCCCTGAGCAGCGTGGGCTGCGGGTAGCTGGGTCGTGCGGTGTTGCAGCTCGAGGCGAGTGGTGGCATGTCGGGGCGGCGGCCCCGGAAGGCGGTGCTGGTGGAGTGCGCCGGGCGCGACGGACCGGTGGATGTTGGGGCGGCGGCCCCAAGAGCTTGACAGCTTCGAGTGCACTGACCTTGGGTCGTGAGGGCGGCGAGGTTGCCGTCGAAGTTGGTCGTCGTCATGTCGTCTTCGATAACCAGCGCTTGGCTTGTGGGTGCTTGCCTCTTCACTGCTGCGGGAGAGTCCCGGCCTGCTCCTCCCATAGCAGTCTCGACCTCTCCTCTCCGGCAGTGGTGGGAGGCTGGCTTGCTTGGCGGAGCGGGGCCTCCCGTTGTTGTGTGTTTGTGTGGTTGGCATTTGTTATGGTATTCGGCACGCCGTCGATGTGTGTGGGCTTGTCCCAGTGTTCTGATGTGGGGCTTTCGGCCCTTTGTATCTGGTTTTCGCCCGGTTTTCCCTAATTAACCGGGCAACTCTTTTTTTCTTAATGAATGCAGTAAGCTGTCATTTCGAAAAAAACTTAAATCCTCGTTCCTGCTAGTTTGTTCTGCATTCTCATTGAGTTGGCGACCTGCCTGAATTTGGTGGCGTAACACATACCAGAACGAAACACTTTGTTGGGTGAAGAAGAACCT
This sequence comes from Elymus sibiricus, assembly GCA_039707655.1. Lineage (NCBI taxonomy): Eukaryota > Viridiplantae > Streptophyta > Magnoliopsida > Poales > Poaceae > Elymus > Elymus sibiricus. The sequence continues at coordinate 299,672,567 of CM077676.1, read as the reverse complement.
CATCATAATCCTGATTCTCGAATGGCCTAAATTTCTCCGTGGCGGTTTGCTGTGCCGTCTTCGTGTGAAGCTAGTGGCTGGGTGAAGACAAAGAGGAGGAGGGTCTGACGAGACGGTGGCCGTTTGGCGCCAAAATGTGCCGCGGTCGGGTGGTCGTGATCGCGGGCCGGGAAAGAAATCGTCCTCTTCCTCGCAGCCATTGGCGACCTCAAGTCACATGATGTTTCTGAATAAAAAGTTTTTTTTTGACGGTGTTTCTGAATAAAAAGTTGAACTCGAAGGAACTTGACTTGTGGGGAGTGCCACCTGCCCTGCAGCTTCCTCCACTTTTACTACTGGACGCCTGTCGATCGATTCTTCTAAAAATCTCTCACCTCCACGGTTTATTTTGCCTCATCAGTTTAATTTCCTCTCACCCCCTTTCACGCCGGTTTTTTTCCTCCCGCTAAAAACAGATCCGATCCAATTGACAAAAAAAAAACAGCACCCTCCAGACCTCGCTCTTTCATCGTCGTCTCGCTAGGTTTCTCACACCCCGAGTTCTCATCCTCGCCGCCGCCGATTCTCGCTGCCAAAACCCGCTAACTAGCCTCCTCGGCGCCCCATTCGCCTTCTTCCCCGCACCACCCTCCACCCCGCCGCCACATCTCCTTCGCCGCCGCTCCGTCCTCCCGCCGGCGTCACCTCTTTTTATTTTTTTTAGAGAAAAGGCCGAGGCCCGACTTTAAATTAATAAAGCCACGAGGCAACCAAGTATTACAGAAGAAAGAGTATCAAACACCCACACCAGCAACAGAGTAGTTTAAACACGGCCACAACCGGCAAACATGGCACGCAGGCCAGAACAACAAACTGCAAAAGGAAGCGCCATACACCAAAGAGAAGCAACAACTACTGCGCCGGAGCTCGAACATCGCCCAGAATGGATATCGCAGAGGCACGAACACGAGAAATCAGGAGCTCCACGGCCGCCCTGTCGCCTTCTTTAATCAGAGATTTCCACCGCTGCAAAAAAGATCGAAAGTTTGAAAACACAGTCAACAGCCTTGCTCGGGAACACCTGTTCGATAGTAAACTTATTTCTGGTAGTCCACAGGGTCTAGCACATCGCAGGGAAACCAAACCAGAACAGCCTTCTGGCTTGCCCAGACAGGGAAGATACAAGAGGTTTGAGCTCCAAGAAGTTAGCAGGGGCCCACGAAACACCCAACCAGTCCCTAAGGCAGCTCCAGAATAATTGGGCCAGGGGGCAGCAGAACAAAATATGGCAAGAGTCCTCAAGTTGGCCACACAAGGCACAAAACTCAGATCCAGGGCCCTGCCTCTTCTTAATCTGGTCCGCCGCAGGAAGGCGACCTCCGATGGCCTGCCACATGAAGATTTTAATCTTTGGTGGCACCCTAGCCGCCCAGATGGGTTTGAACTTAGAAGACACCGGACCACCAGACAGAACGCGGTAACACGACTTAATAGAAAAATGAGCAGAGGCAGAATGTGGCCAAGAGACCACATCCTGAGCCTCCAAGAGCACATGGAGGAGAGTAACAAGGCGCTGCCAATCCTCCAACTCTTCAGGAGACAGGACCCGGCGGAAACTAAGGTCCCAACCTCTGGCCGCGAGCTCCGCGATGGAGGTCGAAGGCGACGCAACAAAAGAAAAAAGCACAGGAAAGGAAACAGCTAAGGGGCCATCCCCAACCCACCAGTCAAGCCAGAATCTCACAGACTCGCCGTTACCAACGGCAAATTTGACCAGGGCTCTGAAATCGTCGCGAACATTAAGCAACTGACGCCAAAACTGGGACACAGAGGTACCACCCGAAGGAGAGCACAGTAGGGGGGAGGAAGTTGGGAAGTATTTGGATTTAAGGATACGAAGACAGAGCGCATCCGGAGGAGAAGTAAGAATGCGCCACCACCACTTTAGAATCAGACAATTGTTCATAACAGAGGTATTGAGGATCCCCAAACCCCCAACCTTTTTAGGTCTGCACATCAATTTCCACTTAACCAATCTGTATTTCTTCTTATTATCCGCAGTATTCCAGTAGAAGCCACTCCTATGTTTGTCGAAGCCGGTATGAATGCCTCTAGGGAGGCGGTAAAAACCCATAAGGAACATCGGAAGGGAGGATAGGCAGGCATTAATTAGACACACCCTCCCAGTAGAGGAGTTATATCTACCCCTCCAAGGCATAACTCTATTACCCACCTTAGAGACAGAAAAGTTGAAATCCTTAGAGACCAGTTTGAGGGGGGAGATGGGCATCCCAAGGTACTTGAAAGGAAAGGAGCCAAGAGAGCAATTTAAGAGAGCAGCCACCCGTCTAGCCTCCTCGGGGGGGGGCACCCAAAACCAGCACTTCACTTTTAGAGAAGTTAATTTTAAGCCTAGACATTTCCTCAAAACACAGCAGAAGGAACTTCAGGTTGGCCAGGCAGCGGTCCGAGTTTTGAACCAAAATAATAGTATCGTCCACGTACTGAAAGTGAGACACACCAGAGGGCACGAGATTCGAAGAAACGGGAAGAATATGACCAGCCGCGGCAGCCCGATTCAGGATACAAGAAAAGGCATCCGCCACAAAATTAAACGGAAGAGGAGAGATGGGATCTCCTTGGCGCAGGCCCCGGCCATTCTTAAAGAAAGGAGTTACCAAGAGCCGTTAACCGAGATCGCAATGTGGCCACCACCAACCAACTGCCTAACGCGATGCACATAAGTTGCATCAAAGCCTTAGGCCCGTAGAACATCGTAGAGAAAAGGCCAGCTAACCGAGTCATAAGCCTTCTCAAAGTCCAGCTTTAACACCACAACATTACTATTTGTAGATTTTAGATCATGAATAATTTCATGCAAGCTGAGAAACCCATCCAAAATATGGCGCCCCTTAATAAAAGCAGATTGCTGAGGCCCGATAACCTTATGTGCCACTAGCAAAACCCTTGGAAGGGAACTTAGCAATGTTGTTGATGAGGGCAATAGGTCTGAACAGCTTAATAGAGTCCGCCCCTTTAACTTTTGGAAGAAGGGAGATAACCGCATAATTCAGTCTAGAGATGTCGACCGTACCCAAACAGAATCCAGTGATGATGGCATAAACTAAATGCTTAAGGACAGACCAGAATTTCTTGAAGAATGGGATGGAGAACCCATCTGGGCCAGGAGCGGAGTTAGACTTGGACGAGGCGACCACCAAGTCGATCTCGTCATGGGACAGAGGAATCATAAGAGCTACGTTATCCTCGTGGGAGACCCTCTCCCCCACATCCCAAAGATTGTTAGAAATACGCACATCCGCCGGGGGCTTAGCAGCCAGAAGATCAAGGAAGAAGGAAAAAATGTGCTGCTTGATGACCTCAGGGTCGGCCACAACCTCCCCATTAATACACAGCCTAAAAATTGAGCACCTACTACGACGCCCATTAGCAATTGCAAAAAAATAAGCAGTAATCGAGTCACCCTTAAGCATCCACGAGATACGACCACGTTGCTGCCAATACAACTCCTCCTGTTTATGCAGCCCGACAAGGGCCTCTTCTAAAAAATATCTCTGTGCCCAACCAGCCTCGTCGAGACCGACCGAGTCCGTGACCGCACCAAGCGACTTAATACCCAAGAGGAGTCTATCCTTCTCCTTGCGCGCGTCGGCCATGCGGTTCCAACTGATGGAGATATGAGCACCTTTTCGATTAGACTAATCCTCGAGTAAACAGTAAACATGGCAATCACAGTATGCAACTCATACTGATACTTAAACATGTGAGCACGTACAATACATATAAACGAAACATCTATGAACACAGCATATACGGCTAGCACATGAACAAGCACATAAACGAGTAAGTGAGGGATGAACAAATCATACCCTCCGGTTGGCCAGGCCAACGCGGCGGCGGCAACAGCAGCCTCGGTGTCATTTGTGGCCTTCTTCTTCTTCTTGGCGGCGGCGGCGGCGGCGTCGTTTGCCATGGGGTCGATGCAGGGGAAGTAGTGGAAGCAGAGGAGGACGAAGACGGGGACGGATCGGGAGCAGTCGCGTCGAGACGCTCCCCAAAAATCTTATTGCCGTTCTCCCGGGCAGGATCTCGAACGACAGGGTTCCGGAGGCACCTACTCTCCCGACCAACCGTGCACGCGGTCGTCGGGATGGGATCGCCGGAAGCAGCACACTGAGAGGAACAGTAGATGGCGGCTAGGGTTGTGCCGGAGGGAGTGAGTGAACTGAGTTAGGGTTCACTCCACAGGCCAGCGCCTCCTTATATAGGTCGTCAGGTAGATGGGCCTGGGCTCAGGCCCACGACCGAGTCCGCGAACAGCCCACGGTCCAACGTCTTGGACAGTGGCACTTCCGTTAGCGACTCGTTAATTAATTAACCATTCCTGAGCGACAAAAATAAGGCTCGGCTCGGCTCATTCCCACAACCTGCGGCGCGCGCGCGTCGTGACGAGGCAAGGCAGGCGGCGGCGGAGGAGGAGCGCGCGTGTACAGCTCCTCTTCCCAAGCTCCCAATGGCATGTGGTAGTGCAGCCCTTATAAAAGGGTCTCACTCTTCTTACTGTAGCAGTATGGTACTAAACTTTCCACCACTTGCCATGCACCTAAATGGGCCTTAGAGATTAACCAGGGATTATTGTCTTATATGGGCCTAAGCCCATCTATAATCCAACAATCCCCCACCAGATCTCGAGGCACATAAGTTTGTCAACTGTTCCAAACAATGTTTGATATACCAGAATTTTCAGTTGAGACTGTTAAGTTGAAATTCCACCTAGAGCAACAGGATTAGACGTCTTCACAATTGAACAATGGACTATGCCTTGAATTGTCAGTTTGGCGTGCAGAAGTTTCGCCTATTGTCAGCTGATGCGTGGCTGCTGAAGGCTAAACCCCACGGGTGGAGCTTATTAGTCATACTCCTTACCTTCTCATGAGCTTCTAGAGATTACCCAATCTCATAGACCGTGACCAGCAGTCGGGCTCACATAGGTGTGTTCCTCCAAAGAATGCTCTGTAGGATAGCATCTTGCTTACACAAGCTTTGGAACACATTAAGACAAAAGTCAGCCTACCTTACAGATTACGAGAGTATTGCATCTCCAACGGAGTGGGTTTAGTAAGGATACTCTCCTCAGTTGACCGCTGGATTGTTTTCCCAGGTCCTAATTCACGGGATCTCCGATCACATAGGTTGGGTTACCCCCATGGCAACTTACGTGGGTCTCATGCCCATCTCCCTTGATGCATTTTCTATCACAATCCGTGATAGCCCTTTCGTAAAAGGGTCTGCCAGATTTTTAGCAGTCTGGATATAATCCAACGCTATCACTCAGGAGTTTCTTGATTTTTGACAGATTTCAATCTTCTTCTTATGTGCTTTGTGGATTTCAGGTTGTGCTTTGAACTCTTAGCCTTGGCAATCACGGTTTGATTGTCACAATTCATAAGGATAGCCGGGACTGGCTTTTCAACCACTGGCAAATCCATCAAAAGCTCTCGAAGCCATTCTGCTTTGACGCATGATGTGTCTAATGCTGTGAGTTCTGCTTCCATAGTCGATCTCGTTAAGATCGTCTGCTTGCAAGACTTCCAGGAAACAGCACCACCACCAAGTGTGAAGACATACCCACTTGTGGCTTTCATCTCATCAGCATCAGATATCCAATTTGAATCACTATACCCCTCAAGTACCGTCGAGTACCCAGAATAGTGAATTACATAGTTCACAGTACCTTGCAAATACCGCATGACTCGCTCAACAGCATGCCAGTGCACAACTCCCGGATTGGAAACAAACCGGCTCAGTTTGCACACAGCAAATGATATGTCAGGCCGAGTAGTACAAGCTAGGTACATGAGTGAACCAACCACTTGAGAATATCTCAATTGATCAACAGCCGTGCCTTCGAATTTTCGAATCCGCACGCTAGGATCATATGGTGTTGCAGAAGGTTTGCAGTCCGAATATCCAAAACGGCTCAAAATCTTCTCAACATAGTGGGATTGCAAAAGTGTAATTCTACCCTCAGAATCTCTCAGTAGCTTGATGTTCAAGATAACATCAGCCACGCCCAGGTCTTTCATCTCAAAGTTATGAGATAGAAAAGACTTGACCTCCTCAATGACTTTGAGGTGGGTCCCAAATATCAGTATGTCATCGACATACAGACATAGCGATAGTATACACATTTGTCAGCTTCGTTAACAACAAAGCCAGCAGATGCAGAGTTGTATTGAACTTCTCATGCCATTGCTTAGGCGCTTGTTTCAGGCCATACAAAGATTTCAATAGCTTGCACACCTTCCTTTCCTGACCATTTACTACAAAGCCATCTGGCTGTTGCATGTAAATTTCCTCGTCTAGCTCTCCGTTAAGGAAAGTCGTCTTAACATCCATCTGATGAACGAGAAGACCATGCGAGGCAACCAACGAGAGTAACACTCGAATGTTTGTCAGTCTAGCCATAGGTGAGTAAGTATCGAAGAAATCTTCCTCTTCTTTCTTTGTATAACCCTTGGCCACAAGCCTAGCCTTGTACTTCTCAACAGTACCATCGGGCCTAAGCTTCCTTTTGAACACCCACTTACATCCTAATGGTTGGCAACCATAAGGACGATCAGTGATCTCCCATGTCCCATTAGCCAAGATGGAATCCATCTTGCTACGGACCGCATCCTTCCAGTAGTCAGCATCCGGTGATGCATAAGCTTCTGAAATGGTACTGGGAGTGTCATCATCCACGAGGTACACGAGGAAATCATCACCAAAAGACTTTGCAGTCCTCTGTCTCTTGCTCCTAACAGGAGCTTCCTCGTCATCCTCCGTGGAATTTTCATCACTTTTGTGTTCATAGTATTCCATCGGAATGGCAGGTTCAGGAATCTCATCAGATTCCAGTCTAGAAGTGCTTTGCACATCTCTCATGGGGAAAATATCATCAAAGAATGTAGCATCTTTAGACTCCATGATCGTACCGACCTTCACGTCGTGTACATTAGATTTCACCACTAGAAATCTATAGCCGACGCTATGCTTGGCATAGCCCAGAAAAACGTAGTCCACAGTCTTTGGTCCCAACTTATGCTTTTTGGTTATCGGCACAATGACTTTCGCCAAACAGCCCCAAGTGCGCAAGTAAGAGAGTGTATTTCTTTTCTTTTCCCATTGCTCATAGGGAGTAGTCTCATTATCCTTCGTGGGAACTTTATTCAGGACATGACATGATGTCAATACAGCCTCCCCCCACCATGCCTTGGATAAACCCGATGTATCTAACATGGCGTTAACCAAATCTGTTAGAGTACGATTTTTCCGTTCGGCAACCCCATTTGACTGGGGTGAATAGGGGGGCGTCCTCTCATGAATAATACCATATTTCGCACAGAATAAATTGAACTCATTAGAAAAGTACTCTCCACCACGGTCAGACCGAACTCGTTTTATTTTCTTTTCAAGTTGGTTCTCAACTTCTTCCTTATAGATTTTAAAGTAGTGTAGAGCCTCATCGTTAGTATTTAATAAATACACATAGCAAAATCTAGTGGAATCATCAATCAACGTCATGAAATATTTCTTTTCACCTTTAGTCAACACACCATTCATCTCACACAGATCTGAATGTATGAGCTCTAGTGGTGCCAGGTGTCTCTCCTTCACAGGCTTGTGAAGCTTATGAGGTTGCTTTGCTTGCACACACGAATGCCACTTAGAGCCTTTGGCTAAAGTGAAACTCGGGATTAAATCCATCTTAGCTAGCCACGTCATACAACCGAAATTAATGTGACAAAGACGTGAATGCCAAACCTCAAATTCGTTCACGCTAGAATGAATTTGGTTCACGACTTTATTACAGAAATTCGCCAGGGAAAGGCGAAACAAACCTCCGCAATCATATCCTTTTCCAACAAACAGTCCATACCGAGATACGACTACTTTATTGGACTCGAATACTAACTTAAACCCTTCTTTACAAAGAAGGGAGCCACTAACGAGATTCTTCTTGATGGCGGGGACATGCTGCACGTTCTTCAGTTGCACGATCTTTCCCGAAGTAAACTTCAGATCTACCGTGCCAACACCATGAACAGAAGCATGCGAGTCATTCCTCATCAGGACTGAGCTATCTCGTGCGACCTGGTAAGAAGAGAACAAAGACATATTAGCACACACATGAATATTGGCCCCTGTGTCAATCCACCAATCGGTGGACTAACAAACTGAAAGTACGGTAAACAAATTACCATACCCAATTGCCCCATCATTGTTGCTCATAGTCACATTGACAGACTTGGAGTCCTGTCCTGACTTCTTGTACTTGTTTGGGCACTTGTTTGCCCAATGTTCCTCTGAACCACAAGTAAAGCAGCCATCTCTCTTTTTGTCTTTCTTCTTACCCTTCTTCTTAAAGGTAGTCTTGTGCTGGACAGTGTTCTTTCCCTTGAACTTGTGAAAATTCTTCTGCACCACATTGGCGCTAGAAGAACCCTCTGCCCCTTTCATGTGTGAGTCCTTTGCTCTCGAGTTCTGCTCAACACTTAGATGACCAATGATATCCTCAACAGAGAATTCACGTCTCAAGTGCTTGAGAGAAGTAGCAAAGTTCCTCCATGTAGGAGGGAGTTTTGCAATAATGCAACCCGTGACAAACTTGTCCGGTAACTCACATTTCAGGAGCTCCAGCTCCTTAGCGATGCACTGTATCTCATGAGCCTGGTCCAATACAGGACGGTTATCAACCATCCTGTAATCATGGAACTGCTCCATAGCATACAGTTCGCTTCCAGCATCGGTTGCGCCGAACTTAGCTTCAAGCGCATCCCACAAGTTTTTGGCAACGCGCATATGGAGATATGCGTCAACCAATTTGTCTCCGATCGCACTAAGAATGGCTCCCACAAAGATAGTGGTTGCTTCCCTGAACGCCTTATCCTTTTCAGGATCAATCATTCCGTCGGGAATCACACCACTGACCCAGAAGACATTCATAGCTATGAGCCACAAGGTGGTCCTCGTCTGCCAACACTTAAAATGCGTTCTGGTAAACTTTTCCGGTTTCAATGTAGCGGCGAAGCCTTGAATCGAAAAGTGCCTAAAATAAGGTTTTTGGATTGTTTTTAAATATGAGCACCTTTTCGATTAGACTAATCCACGAGTAAACAGTAAACATGGCAATCACAGTATGCAACTCATACCGATACTTAAACATGTGAGCACGTACAGTACATAGAACCGAAACATCTATGAACACAACATATACGGCTAGCACATGAACAAGCACATAAACGAGTAAGTGAGGGATGAACAAATCATACCCTCCGGTTGGCCAGGCCAACGCGGCGGCGGCAGCAGTAGATGACGGCTAGGGTTGTGCAGGAGGGAGTGAGTGAACTGAGTTAGGGTTCACTCTACAGGCCAGCGCCTCCTTATATAGGCCGTCAGGTAGATGAGCCTGGGCTCAGACCCACGACCGAGTCCGCGAACAGCCGGCGAGGCATGGCGTAGCGAGGCAGGCGGCGGAGGAGGAGGAGCGCGCGTGTACAGCTCCTCTTCCCAAGCTCCCAATGGCATGTGGTAGAGCAGCCCTTATAAAGGGGTCTCACTCTTCTTACTGTAGCAGTATGGTACTAAACTTCCCACCACTTGCCATGCACCTAAATGGGCCTTAGAGATTAACCAGGGATTATTGTCTTATATGGGCCTAAGCCCATCTATAATCCAACACCAACTCCACCCTTTGAGAAAGCGGCGCGGATTAGAGGACAGGAAGTGCCAATCATCGATAGGCCCAAAAGAACGATGCGGCAACCCAAACAGGCCTAGGATCTTGTCAGAAACTAACTGGGAAAAACCCTCAATGAGGAACCAAGAAGCATCAAACCTGAAAGGACGAGGACAAGCTACCGCGGTTAAGCCAGAATCTAGGAGCCTGCCGGCGTCACCTCTCCGTCCTTCCTCCGGCGCCGCGGGCGCGCGGCTCTCCATCGCCGTCCCTCACTGCTGCGCCTCCCCTGCATCTCGGTCGCTGCCTCGGTGAACTGCACGTGGGAACGAGAGGAATGATGGGTCACGGGGCCACGGCGTGTCACCTCACCGCCGCTGGTAATTTTGCATCTTCGTTTATTAATGAATATATTGTTGCTGCGAAATAGTAACCGTTCAGTTGCATGCTACTTGATAGTTGTGCGTGCATTTGGATGTTTAGCTCCAAGCAAACCTTGCCGGCTGAACTTATTCACCAGGAGCTTCCTTTTATCTTGATGATGTATAGCACGAATTCTTATGGTTGCAACTTGCAAGCGAAGTGTATCATTGGGCAAAATGCCCACATTCTTAGATAGGTCCATTAGGATGCTGCTGCTGAAGATTTTTGAGACATGAATGCTGCTGGCACTACTCCTTCATAGCCTTTTGATTTTGTTTTCGCTATATCTTTGTTGTTCAGGGTATATCCAATTCCTTGATATTTGTGCTTGGTAGGTTTATGGTGTTGGTTACCATATAATTTGTGGAAATCGGTATCGAAAGGTGTCATCCCGACGAATATTAAAATTATTCATGGGTACTTACCTGACTGGAAAAATGATGTCCTGATGGACAACTGTACAAGTTTGTAGCTTTTCGTTTTCCCAACCCATAAACAATCCATTCTTTTATCTTCATAACTTATCATCAAGGATTGGACATATGATAATTGAATGACTCAAGTGCACTGCATTATGTGTTGTCCCCCTTCGTCAGAGAAGCATTTTTCTGTTTCTTATTTGGATGATATGCAGAAGTATTTAACTCTGCATTTTTCTACCAATAACTTGGTTGTGTTAATTAATACGAAACTACATGAAACTTATATGTGGATTTGATTTGAACTCTCTGTACATAGCCGAGTTCAGATTCATAGTGAGCTAAACGGTATCACTTTTAATCATCAGTAACTCGATAAATTTTGACATAAAAACACATATTAATGTAGTTATCTAACTAATTATTTGCATTTATATAACCTTACAAGTTGGATACACACATTTCTCGTGGCACCATCGGCCAACTGGGATAACAAACTAACCAGTGCATGAAAATCTGAAGAGGCACGAGGAAAAGTGAATCACCTATGAGATATGCACAACAGCCCAAGCCTCAGGCAGAAAAGTCCCCCCCCCCCCCACAAAGCTTTTATAGGAAAAGGGAAGTTCTTATACTGGATACTGGTGGTCAGCTGATCTCATTATCTTATATACTGCCCGAAACTCATAAGGAAGCTCATGTGAAATATGACTTTAGACAGTCTGTGTACATGGTCAGCAAGCCGCCTATGGGACCACTGTTTTCTTGCAGCATTATATTTTCTTCTTATTGATATGAACTGCACATCTCTTTTTTTTGTTGGATATCTTTACTGGTGTAATGCACCTGACCTGTAAGCATTAGGATTCATTCATTGTCTTCCTTTTGCTGGTTTTTAGCGAAGGTGTATTCATGTGAGCCGATCGAATACCTTCATTTTCTTGCCTTCAACTGTCTGATGCATATTGCTTATGTTTTTGCAGTCATCAATTTTACCTTTCCCCGCAAAAACAAATGGACCTTTGCCATTTCTTTTGCAGATAATGGTGATGAGCTCAACATCAGCATGGTTGTTGGTAAATACCATCGGCATTTACAGTCTACTCCACCTACAAAGAGCTATGGCAAGGTGCACACTTCAGTGTCCTCAGTCCTAATGTTGTATGTTACTATACTTTTGTGGTAACTATTTACAAATGTTTTGACAACTTTCCTGGTTATACATAGGGTGCTGGAGCAGCATTCGCTAATGAGCTAGGCTATTTTAACACAGGCAAACATGTTTCCCAAATGAAAAATCGGAAAAGAGCAACAAACCCCGTGAATCATCAACCAAAAAGGCATACAGTTTGTCAAAATATTTCTGAGGAGAAACATTTAGATATGGATGATAGTAAGTTAGATTTGAAGATCTGTACAGAAAGTCGACAGAAAAAAATAACTTTGTTGAGCCAAAGGGCTTGTCCCATAAACTACAGACAGAAGATCTTACTTTTGGGAGTTCGACCAAGAGGTAATCACTCCTGTTTGCTGGCCTAGGTCATCTGTTGTTTACCTTTAGAAGTTTTATGAATTATGTTATCTCTTCTCTAGCATTTTGTTGGTTTTGCTTATGCATCCGAGACTTTTCACTTTGTTGTACGACATTTACGCCTTGTTATGTCATTTTGATTGTGCGTGAATCCATTTATTGATTATTTCTCCTTCTATTGCCACTCTGTCAGCTACACTATTTTGCATTCCGTCTATAAATAATTTGAATATAAACTTGAACTGCAGCGATGGCAGTGGTAAATGTGTTTGAAACCACTATTGCTTGAGCCATGCTTCCAGTCTCCCATTGGTGCGTGGTACCCCACATAACATTATGTTTCTCTGATAAATTTACTGATGTGCAGGTGGGACCATTCCAAGAATCATTATGAGAGGTTAAATACATGAAACGAGAATAAGGTGAATACGCTGACAACTGTTTCACGCTTTTCTTTGATAGTTCTGTGGTATTATTTTTTCCATTCACTCCTTGTGAAATGAAATCTGTTATTTGAACTAAAATTCATAACCGCATCTAGCATTATACTTATCATGGTGTAACATTATTGGTAAAAATGCAAAAGTTGTTTCTATTATTTCATCGAGCACTATGTTTTCTGAATATATTTTATACAACAGAGAAGCCCTATACTCTGAACAATAAATGTTTTGGGTTAAAACCTATATCTACCAAATACAAATAATGGTCATCAAATCATATACGGTGTTTGGATTTTATTTACCGAGAAGATCATCATTGTTGTGTATATACTTCATCACTTATTTCATTGATGTTTTTATCATTTCTATATATGTATTCCAATGATGTTTTTATATATGTATTCCAATGATGTTTTTATCATTTTCAGGAAGTAATTTTCTTCAGTGACGAAGATACAAAACCCGCTAAATCTGTTGATGTCAAGGTCGCTAATAAACGGCAAATTGGTAACACAATAAGTGATAATGTTTTTGCCTACTAACATTTCATCACTATATGTTGTAAAATAATGACCAATCATAAAATGTAGTAGAAATTTGCATTGTTGGATAGATAGGTATTACGGGGGTCGGCAGGTATTACGAGCAGCGGATGAAGGATGAAGGGGGGGGGGGGAGTCACTAGCAATGAAGAGTTTGTAAAATGTGTTTAAGCGATGGTAACAACAGCAATGCTAGAGAATGGGCAGATTAAGAGAATGAAAGTGGAGGGAAAGGAAAGGTAGGGAGAAAGATGATGCTTTGTCTTCTTGCAAGCGGAGGATGGTTAAGGAGACCGGATGACTACCGGGGAAGAAAGAAGTGGGATAGAGAGTTGTTATTGCTCATTATATTGACGACCCTCCCCAATAACCCTAGATGACCGTCGCCACCGATGCTGCCTCCCTCTCCCTTGAGCGGTCTCTGCCGTCACGATGTCTTTATTGGTAGTGTGCTTCCTATGTTGTCTGTGGGTTTGTGAGAGTGTCTTCTTCTGAACCATAAAATGATAATGGTGGTGGAGTGTCTTCTTCTGAACCATAAAAGATATACATCTCATGTTCTACAAACTATGTCTTTTTTCTTCTTCTGTGCTTCATATATTTTTCAATAGCTTAAATTTACAATGTTGCATACTGATGCCAGGGATATCAGAACAGATGATTCTGAGCAGGGGCAAGGAGAAGGTGACTATAAAGAAAGAACAAGAAGGTGGCATCGAAAAAGAAGCTAGAGAACACCGAGCTTATCACCAAATTTACATAGAGGAAGATGAAGAAGCAAAACTCTAAGATGTTATACTTAGTTAATTTTTGCATAAGCAGACGTTGTGACCAGAATTATGACAAGATTGGTGTTCGTCTTGTTGGACATGAATAGACCCATGTCTGGTAATTGGTACTCCCTTTGTCTCGGATTACTTGTCGCTCAAATGGATGATCTAGCATTAAAATACGTCTAGATACATCCGTTTGAGCGACAAGTAATTCCGTGCGGAGGAACTATTATATTCAAGATGTTTTACTAAATTACACATAATTTTTAAGTATGGTTGCTCGGCTAGCTGCGTGCGCGCACCGTGGAGGGACCCGAGCCGGCACTGCTACTCCGGCACGACGTGACTGGACTTCCGCAAGGGCGGGTGCAAGCGCGGGATGAATACAAATTCACGCATGGGGTCTTTATGTCGAGTGTTGGCTCCATCCGGCGCGCTACTATCGGAGGCAGCCAGGGAAGGACGGCACTGACCGTCGTGTCTGATTCTTTGCGCACACGCTGGACCAGCTCCTCGCCCAGTCTTAGTACCCAACATCAGCAGTGGTCCGCCCCTAGGAACGTTGCTTCATCGTCCCTCGCGAAGTCCTACGATGACTCACTGCTCCGCCCTGCCGCAAGGATTTCGAGAGCTACCTAAGCAAGAGCATGATGTCCTTCTCGTCGACCAGCAATCTCGGGTTGCAACAATCGTGAATCGACGTCCACATCTTTGCGGTCTCCGCAACTTCACAACTCTGCATCGCCCCCCGATCAATTCAACTCACATGGTGAGGCGGCAGTAGGGCCTGGCACCTTGGGGCTAGGGGTTCGGTAGCGGGAGGAGAAGTCAGTAACGGAGAGAGAGTTGGCCGGCCGGGAAGGAAAAAGAGGCGGTGCTGAGAGGAGATGTCGCCACTGTGTGAAGGAAAGGAAAGAGAAGGTATAATGCGTAGGAGGGAGAAGGAAATACGCATCGTTTTGCCCTGTTTTTTTTCAAAAAAGATTCGTGGGGCTGGAAAACTGTTGTGATCGCTGGATTAAAAATGAGCAATCAGGAAGTATACATCGGAGCATATTAGGGAGCAGGCAAGCCCCATCCAATATGTATGCCACCGTTACAAGCTTCTTTCTAGTTGAAGGAAGTTATTTATTGGTTCTTATTTTTCCTGGCATACCTAGTACGCCAATCGCCAGCCCAAAAAATTATGGCGGGCTAAATATAGAGTGTCAAAAAATTATGTAGTAGTAGGAAATTTCCTTTCCTTTTTTCTAGTTTTAATATTTTCCGTTTGGCTACCAAAACAGTGAAGGAAAAGAAAATGGAAATTTGTGAGTGATCCGTGCCTCTGGGCTCTGGCCCCTAGAAAACTGATTCGAACTGGATTCCACTCGTTGGACACGGCGGTTTGGGTTCCTTTCTTCTTTCCGGTTGCTGCACCTCGACCTCCACTTTCCCACCTTGCGGCCGGCGTCCATGGCAACGCCGTCGCACTCGCACGGGCTCCCGCTCGCGCCTCTCCGGGCGCTCCTGCTCGCCCTCCCGCTCTTGTCGCTCATCGTCCTCCTCACGCTGCACCTCCCGCCGCGCCACCGCCCGGCCCCTCCGGCTCCCCTCATCCTCCCCACGCCCCTGCGGACCACCACCACCGCTGCCGTCGCCGTCGCCCAGCCTAAGGCCAAGGCCGACCCCTCCTCCTCCTCGTCGCCCCTCGCCGACGACGCTCTCGCACGTGGTGTTCGGGGTGGCCTCCTCCCGCCGCACGCTGCCGCTGCGCCTCCCGCTCCTCCGCCCGCCCGCGCGCGCCTTCCTCTTCCTCGACGCGCCGCCCCGCGTCGCCTCCGTCCCGGCGAACCTCCACCTCCGCGTCTCCCGCGACGCCTCCCGCTTCCCCTACTCCTACCGGAAGGGCCTCCCCTCCGCGGTCCGCGTCGCGCGTATCGCCAAGGAGCTCCTCCTCGAGCTCCGCCAGCAGCAGCAGCACCAGTCGCCGCGGCCGAGGTGGCTCGTGCTCGCCGATGACGACACCGCCTTCGTCCTGCCCAACCTCCTCCACACCCTCTCCAAGTACGACTGGCACGAGCCATGGTACCTCGGCGCGCCTTCCGAGTCCGCCGCGCAGAACGTCTGGCACGGCTTCAGCATGGCCTATGGCGGCGGCGGCATCGCCATCAGCTGGCCCCTTGCAGCGCGCCTGGCCCGCGTGCTCGACTCCTGCATCATCAGGTACCCCCACCTCTACGGCAGCGACTCCAGGATCTATGCCTGCCTCGCCGAGCTCGGCGTCGAGCTCACCCACGAGCCAGGATTCCATCAGGTGCATCGGCGCCTCTCTTCTTTTCCCTTTTACTCCGTATTTCTCTTTGCCTCTGCATGTGCTACTGCTGTTTCCTTGTGGAATGTTTGGATAGAGATTGCTGCGAAATCAACTGTGTGTTTCAATTGGATGCTAGTTCATAGTTATGGGGAAATTGTTAAAGAATTGGACTTCTAAGCACTCTTTGGTTCTCCTGGTCCTTGATTATGTTTTATGCCTCATAATCGCAATCATGACAATGATTGTTCTAGATAATTGAAGTCTGCCTAGGATTGTCATGTTGCTGTTCAGTCTTTCTTGATTCATCCTAGGATTGTTGTTGAGAGGGAAACTTGTATCTAGTGTCAAACTTTGAATAATAGAAGGGAATTATTGGTGAGTGACTGAAAGGTTTGAATTAAACTCTCAAGTACTGCATTTTGTGTGAATGAATTCTGTTATACATTATTTCAGAGCATCGGTCAAAAGCTTATCCTCTACAATGCTCTCAAGATACACCGAACCACACGACACCAATCCTGTAGAATGCTTCTAAGAAAACGTACAACCAGAACTACACCACCAGGGTGATGGTTACTGGCTAACTGCTGCACTCTCCTAGTGCTGAATCCGTTCGAAATCTGTGTCACTGGATTTAGTGATCCTTGCTGGTGCCTCTACAGATTTTGACGTGATGGCACTTGAGAGGGGCGTTCTGGTCCACATTTGGAGTACTAGGCGACCATTGTGGCATACTGCAATATGTCCCTGTCAGATAACCTAAAGCTTCGGGCATTGCAATCTGAATGCATTGGAAAAGCAATTTTTGCCGAAATAAACGTTAGTGTGAGCAGCAGCAGAACAGTGACCTGGACATGGTTGAAGTATCCATCTCTTTTTGCTCCGTTGACTTGCTTTATTTAACAATTCGCAGGACCAATCTTATGTAGGGGCTTGCTTTATTTGTGTTTTGCGCCCACTGAAACCTAGAGAATGGCTGCTGTTTTTCAGAAAAAACTCTTTATTCAATCTTTGAACATGAAACTAGCCTAAGGTTTTACTTGAAATTGTGCACACACAAAAAGCATGATTCTGAACTTATGGGCTGTTGCATTTTATTATCACCAGATCGACCTTCATGGGGATATATCTGGACTTCTAAGAGCACATCCACTTTCTCCTTTAGTGTCACTTCACCACCTTGATAATGTCTATCCTCTTTACCCTGGTATGGATCGTGCAAAAGCGGTTGAACATTTCTTCAGAGCAGCTAATGCTGACCCAGCGAGGATCGTTCAACAAACAGTGTGCTATGACCATTCAAGATCACTTACTGCTTCAGTAGCATGGGGCTATTCTATTCAGGTTTTCAAAGGCAATGTACTGCTTCCTGACATCCTTGCTGTGCAAAAAACCTTTGTGCCATGGAGAAGAGGTCGCAATGTCACGGATGTTTTCATGTTTAGCACCAAGCATTATCCAAGGGACGAGTGCAAACGAGCTGCTCTTTTCTTCCTAAAAAGTATTTCTTCAGGTAAAGGCAAGACGGAAAGCAATTACAGTAGGCAGCTGCCCCAAAAATGCTTGCCAAACTTGATTCCATTGAGGAATATGCAACAAATAAAAGTGAGATCAGAGCTACTGCATCTGGTTCCTGGGAAGGTATGACTAGGATCAGTGTTATTAGGGATGGTGGCTTAAACTGCATTTTTAGCTTTAAATAAATTATAACATGGTTTTACTTTTTTCAGGCTTTAAGACGACACTGCTGTGACATCATACCTTCTTCATCTGAAATCACCATGGATATTGACATCAGGAAATGCAAAGATGATGAATTGATCGCGATGCATTCGTAGTGATTCTTGAATAATGCTGGATACTCATCTGGAGTAGATAATTTACAGCATGTTCTCGAACACACCTAATTTGCTTTTGATATATACGGACCACACTGTCCCACTTCATTTTGGGTCTGTGTCAGTAGGTCTATGTAGAGTCAAAGCAATATACTGTGATGCGTCATTACCCAAAGTAATATAGTGTATCATTTTATATATTTGACATGTGTTCTAGCTTGCGATTTATCTAGCATTTGCTGAAGTATGAAGGCTGCACGTCAAGGATATCTGGAAGATCTTCAACCGAACACATATGATATACTGCTTGTTAGGGAGTTGTTAGAAGTTTAATTTCTGTTGTAATTCTCCTCTATCTCCTGTAAATCTTCTCCTCGGTTACAACCGAAACCCCTCTGTATGCAGCTACGGGATAAGCCCCGTCCTATCAATATAAACCCACGCGGCCCTCGACAAAGGGTGAGACACTTCACACAATTTACATGGTATACAGAGCCATCCTTTTCCATCTCATCTAGTGTCACAAGTCACAACCTGTACTACGAAATTCCTCCAACAATCGATGAATTTCAGAAATAGGTGAGAATTTCAGAAAATTAGAAAGAAAACAGAGAAGGGGATGAGCTAGGCCCAGCTAATTGGTGGCAGCGGCTAGGGTTCTTGTATTAGCAATATGATAGATAGCTCCCATTCGGGTTACAGGCTTCGCTTTATACTCTAGCGAGCGACGGCGATCAACAGAAAGTAAACACTAGATGTCAACAGGTGACAGCTACAGAGACAAAGAAACTGACGACGTCGAGCGCGCCAAATTACGGCCAACCACTCCCTTTCACGTGCGCCACCAGATGCTCATAAACGAAGCGGTATCTGAAGATCTGGGCTGTCCGTTAACTGAACTAATTCAGGTGTCGATTTCTTCAGGGATGTTTATCTTCAGTTCATGAAAATTTCCTCCCCCTTATGAGTGCACTCGTCCTCGAGTGTGGAAGCTTGGGAATACAGTCTGGATGAATTCCTCTTCCTCCAACTGGCGACTGTGTCCGGCAGGTTCAACTATTTTGTTTTGGAACAGGGCAGAAGACATGCCATTTTCATTGATTAAGGAGAAGGTTTAGACATAAGCCGTGTAGCGGTAAAAAGAACCAAAATGATAAGTGCCACACGTGCGGCACGAAGCACTCCAACCCTGACGTTTTTTACAACTAAAGTTGCCATCCGAAAAGAAAAAATAAATCCCCCCAAAAAAACTGGAACTTGTCGTCGTAAAAGAAAGTTGTCATGTTGACAACTAAAGTTGCCATTCTCGCGTCACTAAACTTGCCAGTCTGGAGTTGTGATGTGTTTGTGCCACACGTGTGGCACTTATCAGGGTCCAAAAAGAAAAGTCCTACTCTTGCAACATAATAATACTCAAGTACTTGGCTCCCGCCAACGCCCAAAGACCGGGCTCCTCTTTGATTTTCGCGATGACAATAGTGGTCGAGGCAACGGTGTTGCGAAAAATTCTTGCGTTCTGCTCCTTCCAAAATTCCTAAGAGACAATCATCATCACAGAAGCGATGGCCTTTCTGTTGTGACCTCCACCATTCACCGCCTTTAGCCACCAAGCTTGAACAAAATCTTCATGCCGCCAAGTCATTGGCGAGTAGTCGTGAATGCCAAGCCAAGTGGAGATCTCGTTCCAAATTCAGGTAGAGAATCTACATTGGAATAGGAGGTGGGCAGCAGATTCTTGCACTTGTTTGCAGAGAGGGCATAGGCCGCAGTTTGGCCATCCCTGCCGATGCAACCGATCGGCCTCCCACGCACTATTTTGGAGGATTAACCAGGCAAAAAAAATTGCATTTCGGCGGAGTCCACATCTTCCAAATTGTAGCAGTCGTCGGACCAAAGGTGAGCCCAGCAAACTGCGCCATTTACGCCGAGGACGCCGTATGTTCGCCACTGGATGTGGATTTCCAATATACTTTGTCCTGTCTATCTTAGCTGAGGGTAACACCAGCAAGCATCTCCCAAAGGGCTGCAAACTCCTGGATATGAGTCAAGGTGAGGCCCTGCTAGGTGTCAATCCGACGGATCAAAAAATTGTTGTCAGGAGCCTTGCTGACCAAGCACACCTTCTTTTTTGATATCTTGAAGATCTTAGGCGTGGCGTCTTTGGGTCGAAGACCATTCAACCATGAAGATTCCAAGAATTTAGCCTTTTTACCATCTCTGATGAACACACGCGTGGCCGCAACAAAAAGATCTATGTCACTGTCATTACAAGGCATTCCCATCCCAACCTAAGTCTTGATTGGGTCGGCCGACTCGAACCACAGCCAATGCAGTCGAAGAGCGGTTGTAAACTTCTTGAGGTTGAGCACACCTAGGCCACCATAAATTTTGGGTTTGCAGATGAGGTCCCAATTAACCTTACACTTGCCGCCAGTCACCTTATCGCAACCTGCCAAAAGATAGGCACGTTTCAGGCTATCCATCTTCTTCCTTACTTCAACTGGGAAATCAAGTGGTGTGAGGTGATAAATGGAAATGGCAGTAAGGACGATTTTGACCAGAACAATGTGTCCTGGTGAAGCCACATGCATACCCGTCCAGGGTGGAAGTTTGCCTGCCACCTTCTCCTCTAAATATTGAAAGTGGATGCACTTGAGTCTCATAACTGATAGAGGAAGACCAAGATATCTCATGGGGACAAATGTCCAGACCGCTGGGAAGTCCTGCAGGATGTCATCGAGGTCGATATTGCCACAACGAATGGGCGCCATAAGGCTTTTGCTGCAGTTGGTGACCAAACCAGTAACATCACCAAAGGAGCTTAGTGTTGAGGCCAGGAAATTGGTATCATCCTTGAGCAGCGCAACAAAGATGCCCGCATCATCAGCATACAAGGACGCCCGGATGGGGCGATCGCGGAGGGGATGGAGCTTGCCTTGATCGATAGCTTGGCGAGGATATGATGGAGCGGGCCATTGGCGAGGAAAAAAAAGTAGGGGGGAGCCCCCCCCCCCCCCCCCCCCCGTCGTAGACCACACCCATGCATGATTGGGTCACCAGCAACACCATTGAGCAAAACTCTAGAGGAGGCCATGGACAGAAGAGCGGAGATGCAGTTGCGGAACCGGCTTGAGAAATGATGGTGACTAAATAAATCCATCAAATAATACCATCAAACTGAGTCGAAGGCTTTCCTGATGTCAAGCTTGAAGAGCAAGGTGTGGTGAAATCGACGAGCTAAGTTGCGGACATACATGAAGTTATCATGGATACTCCTTTTCTTGATGAATGCTCTTTGCGTATTGGAAACGAGCGTGGGCATGTGAGGAGCTAGTTGAGTGGCCATCATCTTAGCAATGATCTTCAGAACCGCATGAAATAGACTTATGGGCTTAAAGTCGGAGATGTCCTCCGCCCCATCTTTTTTTGGGATGAGGGCAATGTTGGCCGAGCTGAGTCAATGGAGGTTGGAAATGTGGAGAGTTGTAAAATTCTTGACCACTTGCATAATCTCCGGCTTGATGATGTCCCAACACTCTTTAAAAAAAGCCCCAGTGAAGCCATATGCACATAATCTCTGGCTTGATTGTCATGGTGTGAAATCTGACAATAAGACAGGGGGAGGACACAAGGGTGTATACAGGTTCAGGCCTCTCGTAGTGGAGGTAAAAACCCTAGTCCAGTTCTCCGGGAAGAGTGTTCTTGCGTATGAGTTGTGAGTACAAATGGTCCAAACCCGTAACCAGATGCCAATAGGGATGCTTATATAGAGTTTGCTACCCCTAGCCTTCTTCTACGTTATGGGTGAGTTTAAGACTAGTAATAATGCATGCCCACTACCATCAGTAACGGGCGCCTTAATGCCTAAATGTAATGCCTGGCTTCATGGATTTGGTAACGTTCCCATCAATGTTGCTGCCTGTTGGACTCCTATTATCCGAGTGAGGGTGCATCCGAGTGAATATGCATCTTTCAGAGCCGATTGAAGATATTCCAGGTGACTTAATCTTCACTCAGGTAGTCTGTCCCGAGTGACTAAATCCTCGTCCATCAAGATGATTCAATGACACTTGGATAATGTGGGTCTGGTCTCTCATGGGTTTCTACTGGGTTTTAGGTCACCGAGGGCCTACCCGCGGGAGATAACCTCGTCATTAGCCCCTGAATCTGTCAGGATCTTGAGAACCGAGTCCCGCTATCCATTGGATCTGACTGAATGTCATAGGGTACTGAATCCGAATGATCTTGAAGTTTGCTCGAGAAAAGATCTCGATGGATTCTAAAAAGAGCAACCCTTTGTGGGTCAAAATTGTAATGAATAAGTTTTAGGAAAAGTTTGGTGATACTCAATCATCTCTCGGAAGAGGATGACTAGTGATCCGACTAGGGATGTATCATTTAATCCGAGTGATGATTATGGAGTTTGGGCTAACTCTCTCTCGGAGACGCCAATCATTATCCCAGAGGAACACCAATTTTTCACCATCTTCGGATCCAAACTTATGATTTGACACTTTGGATCCTAGACAAAGGCTCAAACTGTGCTGTGGGAGGCATCGCATTCACGCTTTGTTCTTTAGTTCCCAAGTGAAATGACCATCTGATGAAATGGTTCATTGATGCTGGTTCTTGCAGAATTGATCTGCGCGATGTGAAGGATCACATGGTTTTTATTCGCATTGATCATGCGATAAGTTTATTTTTCGGATGTCTTCAATTGGGACAGAAGTTCCATCTGACTGAATTATCATGCCCAATGCCTTCTCTGAACAGATCAGAGGTAATTTTTGCTCGTGCTTAAAAGATTCTCTGCGAGATTGCAAGGATTTGATGGGATGGGTCTGCAAAAAATTTCTTGATCCTCGTGCTTGAATCCTGAGACACGCAAATGGGTCGCTCAAGTTGCGCGTAGAGGGCGGACATACAACTGGGGTTGGGAGAGTGGCATGTCGAGGGTGGACAGGCAACTAGGTCGAGCGAGTTGCATGTCGAGGGTGGACATGCAATTGAGTCGGGCTAGTTTGCGTGTAAGGGTGGACATGCACCTAGGCTCGGGCGAGCTGCATGTTGATACGTCTCAGACGTATCTATAATTTTTGATTGTTTCATGCTATTATTATATCAATTCTGCATACTTTATATGCAATTTTATATCATTTTTGGGAACTAAACTATTAACCCAGTGCCCAGTGTCAGTTTCTGTTTTTGCTTGTTTTTTTGTTTCAGGGAAAAACTATACCAAACGAAGTCCAAATGCAATAAAATTTTACGGTGATTTTTTCTAGACCAGAAGACACCCAGGAAACTTCGGGAGGAGGCCAGAAGACCTACGGGTGAGCCACAAGCTCACACGGCGCGCCCCTGGGCGGGGCACCTGAGCTTGTGCCCCCCCCCCCCCCCCGTAGACCCCCCCTGACCTAATTCCACTTCTATAAATTCCTAAAAATCCCAAAAACAATAGAGAGCCACCCGAAACAATTTTTCCGCCGCCGCAAGCTTCTGTTCTTCCGCGATCCCATCTGGAGGCCTTTTCCGGTACTCTGCCGGAGGGGGAATCGATCACGGAGGGCTTCTACATCAACCTTGCTACACCTCCGATGATGTGTGAGTAGTTTACCACAGACCTACGGGTCCATAGTGATTAGCTAGATGGCTTCCTCTCTCTCTTTGATCTTCAATACAATGTTCTCTTCGAAGATCGATCCGATGTAATCCTTTTGTGCGGTGTGTTTGTAGGGATCCGATGAATTGTGGGTTTATGATCAGATTATTCATTGAAAGTAATTGAGTCCTTGCTGTACTTTATTATGTATGATTGTTATAGCTATGTAATGCTTTCCGATCTATGGGTTTTCTTTGGCCAAGTTGATCTATCGATCTTCAGTGGAAGCGGTGCATAGTAGTAAGTTCAATCTTGCGGTGTCCTCACCTAGTGACAGTAGGGGTAGCGAGGCACATATTTGTATTGTTGCTACTAAGGGTAAAATGACGAGGTTTAATCATATTGATTGGTTTTATTCTATCTACATTATGTCATCTTGCTTAAAGCGTTGCTCTGTTCGTCATGAACTTAATACCATAGATGCAGGCAGGAGTCGGTCGATTGGTGGAGTAATAGTAGTAGATGCAGAATCGTTTCGGTCTACTTGTCACGGACATAATGCCTATATACATGATCATGCCATGAATAACATCATAACTATGCGCTTTTCTATCAATTGCCCAATAGTAATTTGTCTACCCACCGTATACTATTCTTATGAGAGAGATGCCTCTAGTGAAAACTATGGCCCCCCGGGTAGGGCTGGACCAAAAGCTCGTAGCTCACGAGCTTAGTGAGCGCTCGATAGTTCGACTCGTTAAGCTCGTGGCTCGCTTCTTAATGAACAGAGCCAATCATCGATTTTAGTTCGTTAAGCTTAACGAGCTTAACGAACGAGCTAATGAGTTTCACGAGTAGCTCGTTAAGCTCGTTAGTAACAACAAAACACAAATTTTCATCTTATAAGACAAATTTTTTGTAGCACCTCAACCCAACTATTCAATCTAATCTACATAGGAGGCACCAAACTAGTGCATTTGCTCTTGTAGTCACCATCTTCCTTCTTAAAAACCACATCTACACGCTCATCCTGTAGACTGTAACACATTAGAATCTGTTAACGAGCGCTCGCGAGTGCTCACGAGCTTAACGAGCTTCAAACGAACCGAGCCAAGCAGGGTTTGCTGCTCGTTAATCTTAACGAGCTTACCGAGCCGAGCCTTAACGAGCACGAGCTTAACGATCATGAGCTTAACGAGCCAAGCTGCTCATTAGGGTCTACTTTAATCATATTACAAAAACCTAAAAATACCTTGCAGCAATTTATTTACTTTTAATTTACTTTGCAATTTATCTATCTACCATTACCAGATTTAATCCTTGCAATTAACGGGTACAAGGGGATTGACAACCCTCTTGCCTGCGTTGGGTGCAAGTATTTACTCTTGTGTGTGCAGGTACTGTTAACGAGTGTTTGTGTGGTTCTCCTATTGGTTCGATAACCTTGGTTATCTACTGAGGGAAATACTTATCCGCTACTATATTGCTTCACCCTTCCTCTTCGGGGAAAATCCCAACGCAGCTCACAAGTAGCAGAAAGAATTTCTGGCGCCGTTGCCGGGGAGATATCTTCAAACACTTACAGGTCCCTACATTCACATTATCATTACTTGTTCTACTTTTTATTTGCCTTTACTTGTTTTATTAGTCTCGTTAAAAAAATCAAGAACACAAAAATATTTTATTTTTCTTGTTTGCTTTACTTGCTCGTCACTATGCCTAGTTCTTCACTTGTTACTTGTACCCCTGAAAATGAAATGCTTAATTTTAAACAAAGGGGAGGAGAAAGTTTAAAAGATGCTTGGTATATGATTTGTGATGCTCAAAATAGATCTACTCGTAAGCAATCCACTACCGTTCTTCTTCGCAATTTTTATGTGGGTGTTACTACTTGGTATAGATTTGTGCTAGACACTATTACCGGAGGGAATTTTCTAAGTAGTCACCCTTGGGATGCTTTCAATGCTATGGGAAATTTAGTAGGATCACCACCTATTACTATTAATGAAACGACATTGACTCTGGAACATGTTATGCAAAGGTTAGAAGCTATTGAGAATAAAATGCCTACTGTTGAACATATTGAAAATTTAGACAAGAAGATCCACAATCAAGTCACTAAATTTGGCTCAACAGTAGGAACCACATTAAAGATGCTAAAGGAGAAAGAACCAATAATTACTGAGAGAGTAGAACAAAGTCCTGTTAGAATTGATAAACTGGAAGAAATCATCAATAATCTGGGTTCGGCTTTTTCTTCCGTTAAAACTATCGAAAGGACTCCGACAAATAAAAATTCTAAGTTCATGTATATTCCTAAAAATAAGGGTGCTTCTTCTTGTAAAGAGGATCTTAAAATAATAAGTGTGCACCCCAACTTCATTGATATGATAAAGGAACCTATTACTGAAAATAAATTCCTCAATTTTGTTCCTAGGAGTGTAATTGTTAAAAGGGATAATTGGTTTTATGCCACTAGTTGGGTCACACTCGGCAGGTTTACCCCTAGTTTTCGAAAATCCTCGGTCTTGCCCAAGTGTGTCTGGTTCCCTTATGTTTTTACCCTTCCGTCCCAATTCTGTCCGGTCAAAGGCGTTTGACTGTTTTTGGAGATATTTTTCTGGACCAGTTTGCCCCTCCTTACAACTTCAGTTAAAAATCAAAGAAAAAACAATGTGACGCTTACATGTGGGACCCAACTAAATACAAAAGAAAAAAACAAATAGAAAAAACACTCTCTCTCCCCTGAGCAAAACCTCCCTTTCCCATCCTGGCGCCGCCACCCTGGCCATACGCCACCTGCGCCGCCGGCGTCGCATGCCCTACCTCCGGTGCCCCCCACAACCACCTCCCTCTCCCATCCCAGGCGCCGCCCCGCTCAGCCGACCGGCACCGCCTCTCTCTCCTCTCTCTTTGCCGTCGGCAAGCAGCAACAGCGCCGGCGAGCAATTGCCAAACTGCCGCTACCGCCATGGCAGCCGTCGGTGCTGAGCTGCGGCACTGATGGGCCGTGTTGGGCGTGGTGGCCCACACGCACGACGGATCGGGGCGGCGCGAGGCGCTGGCGTGTCTCCTGCGCACGAACGCGAGCAGGGAACGGGGCGGCGCCGGAGGTCAACGGCGACGGAATCCGGCAGGCGAGGCGAGGTGGTTTGGCTTGCGCAGATCCGGTGGTGGGTGGACGGATCTGGCGCGGCTGCTCGCGGTGGCGCTCGAAATGGCCGGCGGCAGAGAACTACCAGGGCAGCGACGGCCTCCTGTTGCAGGTCGCCGGTGGTGGTCCAGCGGTGCGGTGGTCTGGGAAGGCGCCGGCTCGGGCGGCGCGGCGTGCACCCTCTCGTGGTGGCGGTGGTGGTCTGGGCAGGCGCCGGATCGGGCAGCGCGGCGTGCACCCTTTCCTGGCGGCGACGCTGGTCGGGGCTGGGAAATAAACACCTTTTTTTTATCTTTTTTGTATGACATGTGGGCCATGCATAGCAGTGAGACATTTAGAAAAAAAGCATTTCCGTCTATGACAAGTGGACCCACTGATCCTGTTCTCCTATTTGACCGGTCTTTGCCAACACGTACGAAGGGCAAACTGGTCCAACAAAATGTCTCCCTAACGGTCAAATGCCTTTGACCGGACGGAATTGGGACGGAAGGGCAAAAGCATAAGGGAACCAGACACACTTGGGCAAGACCAAGGATTTTCAAAAACTAGGAGTAAACCTGCCGAGTGTGACCCAACTAGTGGCATAAAACCAATTATCCCATGTTAAAAACATGTTTGCTAAAACTCCTAGAAAGTCCGGATGTGTAATTAAGGATACTGACTCCAAAGATGACAATACTTGAAAAGTTGAAATAATGCATTATGCCTAGCTAGGGGCATAAAACAATAGTGCTTGTTGGGAGGCAACCCAATATTTATCTTTATTGTAATTTTTATTTTTCTTGAGTCACATGATTATTGCTACTGTAATGATTGTGTTTTTATCTTTTAATTAGTGTTTGTGCCGAGTAATGCCTTTGGGATTATTTAAATGATAGTATAATTGATGCTATTTGAAAACAGAAAGTTTTGCACCCAGTTATGGAATTTATATTCTGTACTGGAACGTGATAAAATTATGAATTTTTTACACAACATTGTAATACAAATTTTTTACGTTGTCCTAATTTTTCAGAAATTTTGGAGTTACAGAAGTATGATTTTAATTCAGATATTTACAGATTGTTCTGTTTTAGACAGATTCTGTTTTTTATTGCTTAGTGTGCTTATTTTAATGATGCTATGGATTATATCGGGGGGTATAAGTCATGAAGAAGTTAGAATACAGTAGGTATTATGCAAAAACAATTATGAATGAGTTTATAACACTACATAAAGTGGATTATTTGATTTATTATACTAACGGATCTCACGAGGTTTCTGTTGAGTTTTGTGTGCTGAAGTTTTCAAGTTTTGGGTGAGATTACGATGAGTAAAGGAATAAGGAGCGGGAAGACCCTAAGCTTGGGGGTGCCCAAGGCACCCCAAGGTAATATTCAAGGAAGACCCAAGCGTCTAAGATTGGGGATGCCCCGGATGGCATCCCCTCTTTCGTCCACAATTCATCGGTATGTTACTTGGAGCTATATTTTTATTCATCACATGCTATGAGTTTTACTTGGAGCGTCTTGTGCCATAGTTTTGTTTGCCATAATCATTATTTGCTGGACACACCTTTTTGAGAGAGATACACACATTCATCATGATTTGTTAGAATACTCTATGAGCTTCACTTATATCTTTTGAGCTATGCAGTTGCTCTTGTGCTTCACTTATATTCTTAGAGCACGGCGGTGGTTATATATTTTATAGAAATTATTGCACTCTCATGCTTCACTTAAATCTTTTTGAGAGTCCTAGATAGAAATTGGTAATATGCACGGGTTATAAGACTACTCTGAAAATGATAGGTATTAAGAGTGATATAATAAAAACTTTCATGTAGATCACTAAATATGAAACATATGAGTTCATTATATTGATGTAGTAATATGAAAGGGTATTAGTTCTTGATCATTGTTTAGTAAAAATATCGATATTAAAGCTTGTTGTGTACTACTCATTTAAGTGTCGGTAATGGCATGGTGGGGAAGTTTGAGCATTTTTATGTCTGATTGAAATCCTTGAGTGCTGTCTAAATCGGGGGTGCGAGGTGGTTAACTCCTACCAACCTCCTCCCTAGGGGCATGCGAGTAGTACTTTGTTTCGAGGGATAATAAAACTTTCACAATAAGTATATGAGTTCTTTATGACTAATGTGAGTTCATGGACTAATACAGCACTCCCACCTATCCACATATTGCTAGCCTCTTCGGTACCGTGCATTGCCCTTTCTCACCTCGAGAGTCGGTGCAAACTTCGCCGGTGCATCCAAACCCCGTGATATGATATGCTCTATACCACATAAGCCTCCTTATATCTTCCTCAAAACAACCACCATACCTACCTATCATGGCATTTTCATGGCCATTCCGAGATATATTGCCATGCAACTTCCACCGTTCCGTCTTATGACATGTGTGTTCATCATCATATTGCTTTGCATGATCATCATGATATTTGTGGCAAAGCCACCGTTCATCATTGTAATACATGTTACGCTAGATCATTACACATCCTGGTACACCGCCAGAGGCATTCATATAGAGTCATATTGTTTCAGTTTTATCGAGTTGTAAGTAAATAAAAGTGTGATGATCATCATTATTAGAGCATTGTCCCAGTGAGGAAAAGAATGATGGAGACTGGTGAGTCCTCCAAAACGTGGGGATGAGGTCCATGAGATTGTTCTAAAAAAAGAAAGAAAAAAATGAAAAAATGAGAGAAAAAGAGAAAATGGACAATGCTATCATCCCTTTACCACACTTGTGCTTCAGAGTAGCATCATGTTCTTCATATAGAGAGTCTCCTGAGTTATCACTTTCATATACTAGTGGGAATTTTTCGTTATAGAACTTGGCTTGTATATTCCGATGACGGGCTTTCTCAAATGCCCGAGGTCTTCATGAGCAAGCAAGTTGGATGCACACCCACTTAGTTTCAGTTGAGCTTTCATACACTTATAGCTCTTAGTGCATCCGTTGCATGGCAATCCCTACTCCTCGCATTGATATCGATCGATAGGCCTCTCCATTGCCTATTTATCCGCCGAGTTGATGCGAGACTTTCTTCCTTTTTGACTCCCTTATTAATCTCTACCACCACATTCTATTCCACCTGTAGTGCTAAGTCCATGACTCATGCTCATGTATTGAGTGAAGTTGAAAATCCTGAAGCACGTGAAAATGTATGATACAATTGCCTGGTTTGACACCGGGGTGCTCATGATTTATATATATGCGGTGAAGGCAGAGTCATGCCATGCTTTACATAATTCAATGAGTAGGGATAACATTCGTTGAGCATCGTATATTTTGAAGAGTAATGATTATGTTCTTATATTCATGGATATTATTATGTTGATATCAATTTCTTCATCATTTCTCAATATTTATACCTCAAGAGCATTACATGATAAACATGCTAGGTAGCATTCAACATCAAAAGTTATCTTTGTTTTATCATTTACCTACTCGAGGACGAGCAGGAATTAAGCTTGGGGATGCTGATACGTCTCCGACGTATCTATAATTTTTTATTGTTTCATGCTATTATTATATCAATTCTACATACTTTATATGCAATTTTATATCATTTTTGGGAACTAACCTATTAACCCAGTGCCCAGTGCCAGTTTTTGTTTTTTGCTTGTTTTTTTGTTTCAGGGAAAAACTATACCAAACGAAGTCCAAACGCAATAAAATTTTACGGTGATTTTTTCTGGACCAGAAGACACCCAGGAAGCTTCGAGAGGAGTCCAGAAGACCTACGGGTGAGCCACAAGCTCACACGGCGCGCCCCTTGGGGGCGCCACCTGAGCTTGTGGGCCCCCCATAGACCCCCTTGACCTAATTCCACTACTATAAATTCCTAAAAATCCCAAAACAACAGAGAACCACCCGAAACAATTTTTCCACCACCGCAAGCTTTTGTTCTTCCGCGATCCCATCTAGAGGCCTTTTTTAGTACTCTGCCGGAGGGGGAATCGATCACGGATGGCTTCTACATCAACCTTGTTGCACCTCCGATAATGCGTGAGTAGTTTAGCACAGATCTACGGGTCCATAGTGATTAGCTAGATGGCTTCCTCTCTCTCTTTGATCTTCAATACAATGTTCTCTTCGGAGATCGATCCGATGTAATCCTTTTGTGTGGTGTGTTTGTTGGGATCCGATGAATTGTGGGTTTATGATCAAATTATTCATTGAAAATAATTGAGTCCTTGTTGTACTTTATTATGTATGATTGTTATAGCTATGTAATGCTTTTCGATCTATGGGTTTTCTCTGGCCAAGTTGACCTATCGATCTTTAGTGGAAGCGGTGTATAGTAGTAGGTTCAATCTTGCGGTGTCCTCGCCCAGTGACAGTAGGGGTAGCGAGGCACGTATTTGTATTGTTTTTACTAAGGGTAAAACGATGGGGTTTAATCATATTGATTGGTTTCATTCTATCTACATTATGTCATCTTGCTTAAAGCGTTGCTCTGTTCGTCATGAACTTAATACCATAGATGCAGGCAGGAGTCGGTCGATTGGTGGAGTAATAGTAGTAGATGCAGAATCGTTTCGGTCTACTTGTCACGGACGTAATGCATATATATATATGATCATGCCATGAATAACATCATAACTATGCGCTTTTCTATCAATTGCCCAACAGTAATTTGTCTACCCACCGTATGCTATTCTTATGAGAGGGATGCCTCTAGTGAAAACTATGGCCTCCCGGGTCTACTTTAATCATATTAGAAAAACCTAAAAATACCTTATTGCAATTTATTTACTTTTAATTTACTTTGCAATTTATCTATCTACCATTACCAGATTTAATCCTTGCAATTAACGAGTACAAGGGGATTGACAACCCTCTTGCCCGCGTTGGGTGCAAGTATTTGCTCTTGTGTGTGCAGGTACTACTAAGGAGTGTTTGCGTGGTTCTCCTATTGGTTCGATAACCTTGGTTCTCTACTGAGGGAAATACTTATTCGCTACTATATTGCTTCACCCTTCCTCTTCGGGGAAAATCCAATGCAGTTCACAAGTAGCACGTGTCAACATGCAACTGGGTCGGGCGAGTTGCGTGTCTAGGGTGGACATGCAATTGGGTCAGGCTAGTTTGCGTGTAAGGGTGGACATGCAACTGAGACGCGCAAGTTGCATGTCGAGGGTTCACATCCAACTTGGTCATTTGTAGTTGTGCGTCGAGGGTGGACTTGTAATTGGGACAAAAAATGTGTCGGGCCCCCGGTTGCGTATCGAGAGCGAACTTGCAATTGGGACAAAAATGAGTTCGGTCCTATTTGTGTGTCAAGGGTGGACTTGCAAAAGGGACAAGAAAAAAAAAGATGGGCCCCCAGTTGCATGTCTAGGGCGGAATTGCAATTGGGACAAAAAAGGGCAGGCCCCCCTTGTTGTGTTTCGAGGATGGACATGCAACTGAGACAAAATGGGTCGGACCCAGTTGCGTAATAAGGGTGAACTTGCAACTGGGATAAAAAAGGCGCCCCAATAGCATGCCGAGCGTGGAGTTGCAACTAGGGACAAAAATGGGTCGTTGTCCCCCCTCCCCAGTTGTGTGTTAAGGGTGGAATTGCAACTGGAACAAAAAAAGGACATACCCTCTAGTTGCATGTCGGGGGTGGAGTTGCAACTGGGAAGAAAAGGACGGGCCAACAAGGGAAAAATGGGGTTCAGGCCAGTTGCGTATTGAGGGTGGACTTTTAGCTGGGAGAAAAAAAATGGCGAACCTCCTGGTTGCATGTCGGGGGTGGAGTTGGAACAAAAAAAGGACGCCCCCCGCGTTGTGTGT
Source organism: Elymus sibiricus (assembly GCA_039707655.1). Taxonomy (NCBI): domain Eukaryota; kingdom Viridiplantae; phylum Streptophyta; class Magnoliopsida; order Poales; family Poaceae; genus Elymus; species Elymus sibiricus. The sequence goes on along the minus strand of CM077676.1, from coordinate 299,640,036 downwards.
TGAGGGTGGACTTACAACAAGGAGGAAAATGGGGTTCGATCCCAGTTGTTTATACTTTCAATTGAGGAAAAAAAGACGGGTCGCCAGTTGCATGTCAGGGTGGAGTTGCAACTGGGGCGAAAAAGGGTTGAGATCCCCAATTGCGTGTGAAGGGTGGACTTGCAGCTAAGAAAAAAATTGCATGTCGAGGTGGGGTCATCCCAGTTGCGTATTGAGGGTGTGGACTTGCAACTGGGACATGTCAATGTGGAGTTGCAACTAGGGACAAACAAGGGTCAGGCCTCAGTTGCGTGTCGACGATGGACTTACAACTAGAAAAAAAATTGGTTGGATCCAATTGTAGATCGAGCGTAAAACCAGAGCCTATCTCTTCCACATAGTCTTTCTCGTTGACAAAGAGCTTGAAAAAGAAAATGAAAATAGGCAGCGATAAGGGACAACATGTATTTTTTTTTGAGACAAACAACATGTCTCTTCTAGTTCTACATTGCACGCCAGATGAAATGGGCCACAAGAGCACAAGCAAAAAGAGGCCCGACAAAAAAACAAATGTGTGACACGAACAGGTCGACAAGTGGACGAACAGAACAAGGCGACATGGGAAATACATTGGCCCAAGATGCAAGATTAACAATTTGCGTGGAGAATACAACAACAAGATCCAACTAACAACAAGTTAGATGAGTAATTTGCTAAATCTCATTTTGATGATATTTAGTAAACCCGTTTAAAATAACTTAGAAACACTTTTGTCCCTACCACAAATCTGCAGTCTTGTTGAAAGACTTGCAGTTGCTATATGAGGGTGACGCTTGTAGTTGCGTGTCTAGTAAGAAACATGCAAGTGTCTTCCCGACAAAGCACTTCTGCCCTTAAGTTGTAGTTATGTTGAAGACATACAGTTGCAGGGCAGGATGACTTGCAGTTGCGTATTTGCAACTGACATCGACAAAAATATCATAAATTTTAAAAAATTCATGAATTTAAAATAAATGAAAAGTAAAAACAAAAAACAAAAAATAGAAGAAAAAAAGGAAAAGATAAAGAAATGAGTAAGGGATGGATAGGAGAGATCACATGCACGCACTTATAAGAGGCTTCCTTGAGCTCAAATTCATCGGAGCTCATATTCCGCGCGCGACGTGCTGGGAAAAGGTGCAGCGCACCCCATGGCTCCCCCACACTCGAACTTGGGCCGGCCGAGGGCGGGGCGGGGCTCCCTTGTTTTCCTTTTTGTTTCGTGTATTCTTTTCTATTTTTGTTTTTCGCTTCTTTAAAAAGGTTTGGGATTTAAAAAAAATTAGAATTTCAAAAAATATTCAATAATGCAAACAAATATTCATCAATTCAGAAAAATATTCACAAATTCAAAAACATGAACATTTTTTGTATTTTGATGAATTTTTTGTATTTGATGAACAAAATTGAAATTCAATAAAGATTTTTTTGAATTTGACGAGCAAATTTTGAATTCAAGAACATCTTTTTAATTCGATGAACATTTTTTAAAAATTCATTTACATTTTAGAAACATGATGAAAGTTAATTATTTTTTGAATATAATGAACAAATTTTGAATTTTAAAAAAAGGTCACCCCCGATTTTTATTTTAAAAATCGAATTTTAAAAAATATTCACCGATTTGCAAAAGTATTCCGGGGTTTTGGAAAATGCTTGTGAATTCAGAAATAAAAAAAGAAAAAGAAAAACATAAAAATACATAAACAAGAAAATGAAAAAATAAAAGAAAAAATAAAAAGAAAAAGGAAAAGAAAAAGAAAAGGAGAAAACTGGAAGAAAAAATAATAATAAAACTGGTTGGGGAAGGTTCTAGAACCTTTGCAAAACCAGGGAAGCTTTTTCAGAAAAAGTTCACGAATATTTTTAAAACATTTATGGATTTGAAAAAAGTTCATCGATTTTGATAAAAAAGTTCACGTATTTTGAATAAAATAAAAATGACAAAAATATAAAGGAAAAAGAAAATAAAAGAAAGAAGAAAGAAGAAAGAAGAAAAAAATAAAATGATCTAACTAATCATGTTGGGATTGGTTGTCGGGGTGGCTACCGTGGAGGTTGTGGGTTCGAATCGAGCCTCGCGCACAATTTTTTGGTTTTCAAAAACAGAGAAAAGAAAGGAGTAGATGGTCAAACCTGCAACGTCCTGGTTCAACGTACGATGCGGTAACCAACTAGCCACGCCACCGGATGTGACTAGTTAAATCTTTTTTTCTCTTTTCTTCCTTTTTCTTTTCCTTTCTTTTATTTTTTCTTTTTTCTTGTTCCTTTTTCTCTTTTTTTGGAATGGTTTTGATTGGGGTATTTTTTTTTCTTTTTTCCTTTTTCCTTTTGCTAAATATGTGAATTTTTTTTCAAAATTGAGGAACCTTTTTCCTAATTCGATGAACTTTCTTTCAAATTCGTCAACTTTTTAAAAAAATTGATGAACTTTTTCAAATTTATAATTTCTTTTTCAAAATCGATGATTTTTTTTCAAAATTGATGAACTTTTTTGAACTCTTTTTTTGAAAATCGACGTTTTTAAAAAAAAAACCAATGAACTTTTTTCAAAACCGATGCACTTGAACTTTTCTTCAAAATCGATAAACTTTTTCAAAATCTGTGAACTTGCAAAAAAAAACTATTTTGAGGGAGTGCGATCGTGAGCGAACGTGCCTGTGTGTTCGAGAGCAATCTTGTTGTTTTAGGGAGTGCGATCGTGAAGGAATCGAAGCTGTGCTTTTTAATGGGCCAGCCCAATTATTCATGCGTGTGGGCGCCAACATAGTCAACCGACGCTTAAGGCACCGTATAGGAGCTCCCCAGCCGGCACCAGACAAACAATTTGCACGAATCTTATAGCAATTAATCATGTGGTTGAAGACTTAGATGTGACATAGCTAATTCTCATCTAGATGAGAACTAGCAAATCTGATATAAATAGCACAACCGAATGAAAATTCTCATGCATGCTTTCATGTTGATCCGAGTCTTTACCTATGCATGATTGTATGGTGAGACGAAGCTTGTTACATGTTGAAATGACATGCTTGCATGTTGAGAAAAATAGTTTAGTGAAGACTTGATATTTAAATATAGAAAATTTCTAAATTTGACCCTACATCTCTGTAGCTTTTTTTGAGTGGGATCGGTCTCTCTAGCTAGTCTCTGCCAGTTGTGAAAGGAGAAATGCATGCCGTACATACCAACCTACACCTGCAGTGTTTCTCCAAAAAGAGAGCATCTGCAGTGCAGTTGGTCTGAAGTTTGAACACCCACGCTCACATTTCCTCGCTAGCACTTAATGCAATCGATATGATCTGATTTGATGGTCAGCCCAGAACATTAGAGACCGTCGATTTCTTCATCGTACGGCAGTCATAAACCCGGCGCTAGCCCACTTAATTAATCTCCCTGATCCTCTTGTTACGCTAGCTAGCTAGTTGCGTCTTGCGTGCACGGACCACTGCCCATGGATAGCTAGATATGAAGATGACATGACCCAGCAACAACCACACGCGACATTGTACGTAATTGTAATTAAACGATCTAGCTAATCCAATTGATTGCATGGATTTATATAGCAGCGCTAAGCTAAGAGCTGCTGGCTAGCCATTGCATGGTATAAGTCTTTTCTGCCTCTCCCCGTTTTGTTCTGCTTGCCTCTTCCAGGTTCCAGCCGATAGATAAGCAGAGATGGAGATCCGGCGGCGGCGAGCACTGGCGATGGCCCTGGCGGCGGTGCTAGCCGCTGTGGCCGTTGCTCAGGTGGCCACGGCTGCGACGAGCTACACAGTGGGGGCGCCGGACGGGCTGTGGGACATGCACACGGACTATGCTGAGTGGGTCGCCGCCAGGACGTTCCACCCCGGCGACAACATCAGTAAGCTAGCCGCACTAACTAACAGTAGTACAGTACTATATCAAACAGTACCGACAGTTAACGTATTACCTCTTCTCCTATGCGCGCCGTGCTGCAGCGTTCACGTACTCGCGGGAGCTGCACGACGTGGTGGAGGTGGGCAAGGCCGGCTACGACGCCTGCTCCAGCGCCAACAACGTCTCCGCCTTCCGCTCCGGCAACGACGTCGTCGCCCTCACCGCCGTCGGCACGCGCTACTTCCTCTGCGGACTCACCGGCCACTGCGACAGCGGAATGAAGATCAGGATCGACGTGGTTGCCGCGTCCACCGGTCCCGTAGCCGCGCCGCCCACTACATCCTCCGGGGGTAACGTCGTCGCAGGCCTTGGCGCGTTCGTGGTGATGCAGGCTCTCCTGGGCAGCATGAGCGTCTGGTGACGTTATACGTACATCCGTAGTATATGCTCTTGGAATCGCCTCTTTTTTTTGTGCTTTTGGTATCGCTGCTTTTTTTTTTGTTTTTTTTTTGGAGAATTGGTATCGCTGCTTGTGATTGATATTTCAGTTTTTCTTTCCGGCGGATCACGTTTTCTGATGAAGACTTACGTTTATAACTTTGTATCTGGAAATATCTCTTTGATTTGGGTGTGAAAAAATGTATAACGAAACTATGGGAAATACGCTTTGGCTGTTGGGTGTATATACACCTGATATGGAAAAAAAGGAAATCCTCTCCCTACTCCCTCGCCGCTGCTGGGGGCCTCTCCTCGCTCCTCCCTCGCCGCCGCCGGCGGGGCCTCTCTTGCCTCCTCACGTGGGTGCCTTGGTGTGGGCGGGCGCCACAGCTCCTCTGCGTCGGCGTCGTGGGGCTCGTGTGTGTGTGTTGGGGGGGGGGGGGGGGGGGGGGGGGGGGGGGGGGGGGGCTCCCGGGCAGGGATGCGGCGGCGGCATGAGTTCTGCTCGGATCTGCCGTCCTGCATCCTGCAGGCGCCGCGGGCTCCGGGTGGCGCGGGCCGTTGTCTTCTACCATGGCGTAAGGCGTGGTGGAGCCAACGATGTGGCGGGGCTCGTCCTTGGTGGTGGTGAGGTTCCGACTGGTTATTCCAGCCGGCTCAGACGACTGAGGGCGGCCAGGGTGGTGGTGCGGGCCTGTGGAGCTCACGGCGTCGCGGATCGGGCGTCTGGGCTCTGGTAGGTGGCGCAGGGTGGCGGCGGCGGTCTCCCTTCTCCTGGGTCCGAGCCGGCGGCGCGCGGGGCTGGGCGTGTGCTGACCACGGGGTCGGGCTTGCCGCACGCGTGACTACGGTGGCTCTGTTCTAGGGCTGCACTCGGGTGGGTCAGTTTTGGACCCGAGGCGGGTACGTGCGGTTGCGTCGGATAGGTGAGACTGGGCTTGACCCGGGTGGCGCGGGGCGTCGGCGGTTGTCGGGGCACCGGTTCATGGCTGGCAGCTCGGCGTCTGCGACCACGGGTAGGACATTCTGTGAGCTTGCTCGACGACGGTCATCGGTAGTCACAGGGCCGTGTCCCCCTGTCCACTGCTGGGGATGCAGGCGTGGACGCCTCCTACGGTGAAGGTGTCGACCCAGGCCCCCGGAACTGATGCCGGGCTAGGAGTGAAAAGTGGTGCCTTTCATTCTTTCTACCGTGGTTGGGGCATTGTGTTGGGGCCGTTGCGGTATCTCGGACATGGATGCCAAGGCGGTGGCTTCGGAAGGTAGTCCACATGGGTGGCTCTCCGGCGGGCTCCATGGTGGTGGTGGTGGGTACCCTCTCGGTCGTGTGGGCGGCTAGAGGTGTATCGGCGGGTGGCTCAGGCGTTTGCTCTGTCATTCGCAGTGGTGGCGCCCCGATCCGGACATGGGGCGCTAGGTTCGTCGCGCTTGTCCTGAAGACCTCGTGATGGCACGGGGGTTCTACCGAGTGACAGCTTTGAGCCTTGGCACCGACGACGGCGACGCTCGCGGGGGCCGCTATCTTCCTAAAGACGTCGTTGAGGTGTTCTGATCCGTGCCAGGGTTCCAGGTGAAGACCCTTGTCCATCTGGACTCGGCAGCGGCAACTCTTTGCTCTGTTCTTCCTCCGGAGGGCGTTGTCGTGGAGCATAGGTGTGTTAGGGCGTAGCGTGGCGTTGTACTCAGTTCTCCTTGCGTTCTTTTCCAGTTGCGTAGTGCGTGATCTGGGTATCCTAGGATCGGCGTTGTATGGGAGCTGCCCCTCCATCTTGTATCATTCGACCGTGTACTTTATTTGGGTGTTGCTTTATATAAAGCGGGTCGAAAACCTATTTCGAGAGATATGGAAAAAAAAGTTAGTATTTACGAAAAAAGTCAAAAAATTCCGAAACTATTTTTGAAATAAACTCGACATTCTTTTGTACTCGTATAAAAAGTTTCGCGAAGGAAAAACTCCCGTCGACATTAGGGCAAAAAAACAAAATTTGAAGGACAAAAAGTGTGAATAGTAACTTTATATAGTGTTGATTTTATTTATTTGTTCATCAAGAATACCATGAAAGTTATTCCTTCGTCAAACTTTTATACGAGTACAACAGAAGGCCGTTTATTTCAAAAAAGGTTTTGGAATTTTTTGACTTTTTCTGAAACTAATATTTTCTTTTCTATATTGGGTGAGTATACACCCAAGAGCCAAGTGTCCCTGCTCGTGCCGGTTCATATTTCTAAATCGAGGATTCTGGCAGATACTACCTTGTACCAAAATATAAGATGATTTTGTAACTAAATAAACTAGTCTAAAAAATGGTTTAAAAAAAACTAGCCTAAAAAATGTTTTATATTTTGATACGGAGGGAAGTATTAAGTAGTTGCAGACACATTTTTGTGCAACTCAGGCGACTTTCAAATAGCAAACCCCGACACTATACTAACAGCTACAACAACCATATATATACCACTTGGACGCTATATACATGGGAAGTTCTTTGTTTTTTAGGACGTTCGATCTAGTGCTTGGCCAACTTTTACGCTTGAATAGATTGCTCACTGTCACTGGCTTGACTTCTGCATTCGAATGGACACAACCAAATTAAATTGCAATGTGCAACAAGGAGGAAAACCAGCACGAGAGCTAGCCGGAAAGCAAGGCAACACAGTTCGGTGAACAAGAACATTTCACCCCCATACTGGCAGGATCAGGTCGATTCTGAGTAGTACTTGCGCTGACAAAAGTATGACAGGTACATCGTCCCCAGGAGTCAGGGCACCAAATTAACTTAGGTTAGCTCGATCTGGTTGCAACAAATCCATGTGTTTGACATTGTATCAGTACCCTCATCAATGGACCTTATCGACCAACAGATTCGAATTGACCAGCCAACGACCCGCCCATGATAGCCAGCTTCAACACCATCACATCAAAATCATGGTCAACTTTGTTTGTAATTTTTTTTTCGAAAAAACTTCCGATCTATTCATCTCCAATCATGACATTACAACGAATAGCAGAAATAATAAAAATTACATTCAGATTCGTAGACCACCTAGCGACGACTACAAGAACTGAAGCAAGCCGAAGGCGCGCCGTCGTCATCGCCCCTCCCTCATCGGAGCCGGGCAAAACTTGTTTGTAATTTTTTTTGACCCTGCAAAACTGTTTATTTGTGATTAGAAGAGTCATGTCAAGTATCGCTTTATTAATTCATAATGTAGCATCAAGCGCCCTTTATCGAAGAAAAAAATTAAGAAAAAACTTTATTTGTATTAGAAGAGTCATGTCAAGTATTGACCTTATCGTTTTATTGTTGCATTTGCCTAGACGGCGACGACACGCAGACCAGCATCATCAGCCCCTTTATCATGGCTTCTGCTACAGTTCTGCTGCTTGGCTCTATGGTAATGTAGATTGGATCATGCTTGACAAGCTGAGATGGTATTGTAATTTTTCACTACATTTGAATACAAAATCAGGTACTCATTTCAGTCTGTATGTAAACCATATTAAAATATCCAAAACATCTTAGCTTTGTGAACGGAGGAGTAGAGTATATTGTCCATGCACAATAAGTTCATGTTCAAACAAGAATAAAAGACAACAAAAATGCTACACTTATAAAACCATTACCCTAAATTCAACTAGGTGGGCCCATCCTCCTGATTTTCACCCAGCCACAGAAAACCACCTAAGCATCTACGTTAATCCTTTACAATAACTCATGTAATTGTAGCATTGCTCAAAAGGCAATGGCATCTTACAAGCAACGACAATTCTAGTTATTGCTTGGTGAAATAATATGCCCTTAAAGGGACCCAGTAGTACGGTACTCATAGAGCAGCAGCAAGGTTTACATGTGCACTATGTATAAGATAGTTGACGAACATGGGAAATGCTTTCTTCGAACAGATGGCTATATAAATCTAAGTAGCTGACCTGCATATTTGGGATTGTGATATTTTAAAGGGGCCGAAAAAGAGAATTAATAAACTGAAAAAAGATTTGGAAAAGCTACGCCGCGGTCCGATGAATGCAGAGTCTCGGTCGCGACAAAAGGAAATCCTTGTACTAATTGAGAATTTATTGGATCAAGAGGAAAAAAATTGGATACAAAGAGGAAGAACTAATTGGCTGATGCATGGTGATCGTAACACTGCTTTTTTCCACAATGCGGCAACGGCCAGGAAGAAGAGGAACCAGATAAAAAAAACTCCTAGATGACACTGGTATTTGGCGGCAAGGTACAGAGTTGAAGGAACACATTACAAGTTATTTCACTAGTCTTTTTACATCAGAAGTCTTGCAACCAAATCAGGATGTCCTTTCTCTTGTTCGAAGAAGAGTGTCGGTTGAGATGAATAACGCTCTCCTCACTCCCTATACCGCGGAGGATGTTCGGAAGGCACTTTTTGATATTGGAGATTTGAAAGCACCGGGACCAGATGGATTACACGCTATTTTTTATAAAAGATTTTGGCCCATGTTGGGGGATGATCTGATTGAAGAAGTCTTGCAGGCGGTGAATACGTGCACCATACCGCAAGGATGGAATGATACTGTGATTGTTATGATCCCCAAGGTTAATTCACCGGATAAAGTGACTCAATTTAGGCCGATCAGTTTGTGTAATGTGGTTTATAAGGTTATCTCTAAAATGGTGGCTGCTCGTTTGAAGGTCTTTTTGCCAGAGATAATCAGCCCAACTTAGAGTGCCTTTGTGCCTGGCAGAATGATTACAGATAACGTACTTGTGGCGTACGAGTGCTTCCATAAAATTAGGAACAAGAGGGATGGTAAGGAGGGTTTGTGTGCAATCAAACTGGATAAGCTTATGAGCGAGTTGAATGGGCCTTTCTGAAGGAGATAATGTTAAAACTTGGTTTTCATGGAAATTGGGTCAACCTTATAATGCAATGTGTTTCCACTGTTGAGTACCGAGTACGTTTTAATGCAGAAGAGAGTGAGAGCTTTAAACCCACGAGAGGTTTGAGGCAAGGAGATCCTTTATCCCCTTACCTTTTCTTGCTATGTACGAAGGGGTTGACCGCTCTTTTGACGCATGCGGAGAACAATGGAACTATATCTGGAGTGAAAGTTTGTAGAGAAGCCCCCTCTATTACAAACCTTCTCTTTGTTGATGACTCGTTGATACTCATGAAAGCAAACATTCAGAATGCGGAGGCTCTGAAAACAATTTTGGATGATTACTGTGCCGCGTCAGGGAAATTGGTGAGCGTTGATAAATCCAGCATTTTCTTTAGTCCCAATACGGCAGTGGAGATCAGGGAACTTATTTGTACTACTCTGAATATCATGACTGAAGCTCTCAATGATAGATATCTCGGGTTGCCAGCCCATGTGGGTATGGACAAAACGGAATGTTTTCAATACCTTGTTGAGCGTATTATTATGGAAATTAATGGATGGAAAGAAAAATTACTATCCACCGGAGGAAAGGAAATTCTTCTCAAATCTGTTGTTCAAGCTATTCCCACCTATGCTATGTCCGTCTTTAAAATTCCTAAAAAAATTTGTAAAGGAATAATTGACGCGATGTCTCAGTTTTGGTGGGGAGACGAAGACAACAAGAAGAGGATGCATTGGATGGCCTGGTGGAAGATGTGTGTCCCAAAAAAACAAGGATGAATGGGTTTTCGTGATATTCATTGTTTTAATTTGGCGATGCTAGCGAAACAAGCGTGGCGTCTGATCGAAAGGCCAGATTCTTTATGTGCTTCGGTCTTGAGAGCTAAATATTTCCCTAATGGCGATTTCCTTAACACAAGTTTAAAGAAGGGATCTTCATTTACATGGTAAAGTGTCATGGCGGGGGTCAATTCTCTGAAACATGGTTACATATGGCAAGTTGGGAATGGACAGAGTATTGATATTTGGGAAGATGCTTGGATCCCAAATGGTGATAATAGGAAAATTATTACTCCTAGAGGGGGTAATCTTCTGTCTAAGGTTTCTGATCTTATTGACCCAACTAATAACTCTTGGGACAAGGACCTCGTCAGACAGACTTTGTGGTCAATTGACGCACAACAGGTTCTTGCTATCCCGCTTCCAATGTTTGAGATGTCGGTTTTTATTGCCTGGACTTCTACAAAAAATTGGAACTTCTCTATCAAATCTGCTTATTTCGTGGAATAGGACCACTAGCATGGGAGAAAACTTCATCGGACTAATGGGTTGGGTCGCGCAACAACCAATCCTATTTGGTGTAAGATTTGGAAGATGTCTTGTCCGGCGAAGGTTAAATTTTTTGTTTGGCGTACATTGCATGCCACCCTACCACGTCGTGTTACGCTTGCGAATAGACATCTCAAAGTTTCACCCCAATGCCCTTCTTGCTCTAATGGAGCAGAAGACTCGAAGCACGTGATGTTCCTATGCCAGAAAGCTAAAGAGGTTTGGAGGATATTGGGGTTGGATGAAATTATTAAAAGGGCTTGTGAAGTTGATCGGGCTAGTGAGGCGGTACTTGAGTATTTACTCCTTCTACCTGATCAAGAATTATCTATTTTGGGTATCCAGAATGTACGTGAGATGATAGCCATTACCACTTGATACTTATGGTGGGAAAGACGTAAGTTGGTCCATGAGGAGAATACTAAAGATGTCAATCAGATTAGCATGGGGATTAGGGAGCTTAAGTCTAATTATGTTTTGTTTCCTCCCCAAATGTTACTATGAAAAGAGGGGGCTGGATTAGTCCCCCTAAGGGTCTTGTAAAACTTAACGTTGATGCTTTTTTTCGATCAAGACTTGTTGAGGGGTACAGCTGGGGCTGCTCTGAGAGATCATAATGGAAATTTTATTGCTGGGGGGATTGGAGAATTGATTGGTGTACAGATGTCCTAATGGCAAGGGCATTGGCGCTACGATTTGGACTATCCCTAGCGCAAAGGGCTGGGTGCAATCGAATTGTTATCAACTCGGATAATTTGGAGGTTATTGAAATCATGAACAGTGGAGGAACATATGCGGGAGCAGCGGCTGTGATTTTTGATGATTGCTATCATTTAGCCTGTGATTTTCCTTTCACTAGTTTTGAACATTGTAATAGGGAAGCTAATAAGGTAGCTCATGTGCTTGCGAGATTAGCTAGGTTTTCTACGACAAATGATTGGTTTGAGGAGCCTCCGAATGTTATTGTACCACTCCTACTAGACGATGTAACTGTTATTTCTAATTAATAAAATACCTTTGTTGTTTCAAAAAAAATCTAAGTAGTAGTAACTGAAAAGGTGAACCTCATGCTGGCATCATGGATTACCAAGTAGATTCAAAGAGTAGATTTGTGCTCTCCTTTCTTCAGCATCGTGGAGAGTGCTCCTGAATGGGGTCACCACAAACCCATTCAAACACAGTCGGGGTCTTCGGCAGGGGGACCTGCTCTCCCCGCTGTTGTTCGTGCTTGCCATTGACCCTCTACATCACATCCTCAACAAAGCTACTGCCCAAGGCCTCCTACATCCCATCCATGGTCGTGTAGTAACCATTCGTGCTTCGCGCTATGCTGACGATGCGGCTATCTTCATGGCTCCGGTCAAAGAAGACATTCAATTCTTGAGCGCCACGCTAAAATCTTTTGGCAAGGTCACCGACTTTGTTACAAATTGTTCAAAGAGTCTTGTGGCACCCATCCAATGTGACAACATTGACCTCGACGACGTCCTTCAATCCTTCCCCGTAATTCATCCGAGTTACGGTTTATTTTATATGATTTTTCAAAGTTTTATTGAATTTCTGGAATTTCTGGATTTAATTTTAAATTCGAAATTAAATAGAAAAATGCTAAATGCACCCAGCACAGTGTACATAGTGGCTGACAGGTGGGGCCAGTTGACTAAGTCAACTGCCCAGTCAGCACCCAGTCAGTAGAGGCTGACTGGTGGGCCAGGGGCTGAGTCAGCGTGCACAGTCAGCAGTTGACCAGTCAGCATTGACTGGTCAACAGGGTCAACGGGGCCCACATGTCAGTGACTAGGGGCAATCCCACTTAGCTTTGACTGCTGAACTGGGTCCAGTGGGACCCAGTTGTCAGTGACTGTTAGCTCTAACAGTAGGTTAGGTAGTTAATTAGATTAGTTAGTGGGGTGGGTCCCCTGTGTCAGTCAGTGGGTTAGTAGGGGGTTTAGGTTATTTCCTAATTAGGTTTAGGGGTTAATTAAACCGGGCAGGCCCGCACGTCAGTGGGTCAACCCACTGGTTTTAAAACGCGCGCGCGCACAGTGCGTACGCCGGCGGCGAGGCCCGACGCGGCGGTGGTCCGCAGGAGCTGCGCTCCGGTGACCAAATGGAGCGGCGGCGACGGCAAATGGCATGCGCACGAAGCGCTGCACCCATTGGTGCACTAGGTGGAGACGGGGGACGACCGAGGCGGCGGCTACGGTCGAGCCCGACGGCGGCCGGAGCACGTGAGCTCGGCTACGGCGTCAACGGCACCAAAACACGAGAGAGAGAGAGAGAGAGAGAGAGAGAGAGAGAGAGAGAGAGATTGCGAGGCGGCGCTCACAGCGAAAGCAGAGGAGGCTCGGGGATGCACGGGGAGGACGAGGGGAGCAGATCGACGGCGATGTTGGCGGCGACGTCCGATGAGGAAGGGAGCTCGATGCGCTCGATGCCGTGCAGCCCTCGATGAACGAAGACTCGGGGAAGACGTAGCAGACGACGGGGGTCCTCCCAGACGAGCTCCGGTGTCTTAAGGGCGACGGTGGCCGCGAGTTCTACCGGGTCACGTCCATGGCGGCGCTCGGGTGTCGAAGGGGACGAGGGAGAGAGCGGGCGAGGGGGTTCCTGGGGGGCCTAGGGTTTGCGGGGGAGAGAGAGACGTCGACGGGAGCCCTTATCCATCGCCGGGGACCGCTGGATGGACGACAGCAAGCTCATCCGCGCGTGGACAGACGAGCGGCGTCCATGGCGAGAGGTTGGGGACGACCGCCAGGTGGGCTGGGCCTGCACTATTTGACTTAGGCCCGTAGGCACAGTAAGCTCTTCTCCTTTTTCTTTTTCTTTTTATTTTTCTGACTTTGGCCACCTATTGACTTTTGTAAAATATGTGACTTAGCCAAATAAATACAATGCAATATTTAGCACTGTCATAAAATGGTTTGGTGATAATATGATTTCATTTGAATTTTGTTTTAATAGAAATGGTCTAAAAAGGTGCTGCTGTTGCTGTGTTCTTGTTGCTAGGGTCAATTTGGGAACTCAAATAATGTTGACTTTATTTTTATAATTATTTGGGATTATTTGCAATAACATGAACTATTTTTTTAATTATTTGAAAAAGTTTTATTTTGACTTGCATTTTAAATTTGAATTGAAGTTGGATTATTTCTTTAATTGCATTTTAATTATGATGATCATGATGACATGGCACATTAGGGGGAGGTTACTGTAGCAATGACACTGGGGATGTTAAAAATATCCTCCACTACAAGAAATCTTGTCTCGAGATTTAAGAGGTGGAGTAAGGGGAAAATGTCTGGTTGCGAAATTCTAACGAGGCTTTTCATTCTTGTTGCTCTCATCGAAGAGGTTGATTCATTACGTTGATGTCTTCATTTCACTGTACCAGGGCATAGTGACGAAGTTGATGTTCTTCCTTCAGGATCTTCATCGTACTTACGAATAGGTTAGGAGGGTAAACTATAAGGACGGATGTCTAGAAGGGCTGGCATCTGGAAACTATCTCAGGGGATGAAGGTATAAAGTATCTCTCGAGTTGAAACTCAGGGAAAAACATCAAGAGAAATAAAAGAAGGTATGAGAAGTTTCAAGCGGATAGGCAAGCATTCGATGTCTATGACGGATGATGAAAAGGGGTCCAGAGCATCAGGCATAAGCACTGCGTCTGATACCGGATTGAATATCTCAAGGTAGATGACTCGTGAATTACATACGAGGCCAAGCGCGAGGAATAACTTTGGGAACAGGAATGTACAGGAGAGTCAGGTTTCGGTCCTGTGGAACTGTAGTTAGGGTGGATCAAGAATAGGAAGGGTGGTGACATCTTGTACAATCACGATACAAGGCTTGTCAGAGAACAGCTTGTCCACTATGTTGGCAACAGCGTCGGTACCTAGGGCGAGGGACGAAGAGAACCATTTTCCTGCTCATTAAAACGAGGCGGACCAATAGGCAAAGTTCTCGTCCATCAATGGTTACCGGAATGTCAACAACAATAGTAACAGGGTCTTACTGACAGAGTTGTACACCGAGGTTTTTTTTACATGAGCAGAGAATTTATTCTGCTTAGATAAAAGCTAGATTACAAGAAAGGTTAAACAAGCCAATGGAAAGGAAAACATGTTTATCAGATTAAACAGACCAATGGAAAGGAAAATGTGATCACTCACGAGTGTTAGGTGCATATCCTAGGCAAGGACAAGCAGAGCATGATATCCATGACAGGGTAGCAGGTAGATAACTATTTAGGTAGAGGGGCGAGGAAAATCATGATGTTATCCATACAACGGTGTTTGGATAATTGATCAAGAAATATTTAGCATTGCGCTTCCAATGTTCTTGTTGATATTCGGAATACCACCATCATGCTTCGGGGTAGCAATGATATAGTGTTTCAAGTAAGGCTAGTTATGAAGATCACAGGAAATCCACAAGGAACAATTCCAGGAATAGCCAGCAACTCGAGGTATAACCAAGACATGATCAAGCCTGTGCTAGAAGGAAGGCAAGGATGTTGTCGATAGCAACACAAATTATCGAGGGGCGTGATGATGAGGTAACAACAAGGTGACATGATCAAAACGAAAGATACAATGAAGCAGAAAGACAATGGAAACCACGGATATGAGATGAATTTATACCAAGGGGATAATTATTTTTACGAGAAGCTTCCATAACGGTCTACATCGTTTCCATGGGCATGAACACAGAGTTCAAGGTCGACTCCCACTTCTTCAACGCATAACCTTTCATTCACTTCTCGCTTTCGATGAAGTTGTAGTGTTGAAATTTTATCTGGCGTAACACCAGTAGAGTATAACTCATAGAAGTTTCCGGGCTCACACAGATTAGGGAAAGCATAGGTTCAACCCATTGGGATATTTTAGAAACCTATGCAACACAATTATAAAAGCAACGGATACAAGCTGGAAAGTAGAGGGCTGACGACATGGAGCAGATGATACAATTCGCAAAAGGCCTTTTGTATCAGGGGAAATTCGTCAATGATTGAAAATACAAGGGAACTGTCGGTTAGAAATCCACCAAAAGATCAGGTGGTCCGCAAAGGATCTGAAGCGAGTATCGGTACTCAACCAGAAGAATAAAGAATATAAGGGCATCAGAGTATAGGATCATCTGAATAATTCAAAGCTTATATACAAAGGAATTATGATTTCCAAATCGGGGGATCAGAAGCAGACACTCTGATCGAAAGATGAGTAAGTTGAATAGAACTAGACGGACAATCAATCAAGGTTTGATTTGCCGAGAACCAACTCATGTTCAAAATAATATCTGAGCCGTAAGGATGAATTCTAGAAATGGATTGATGATTGCGAGCATTCGCAAATGTATTGAATTGGGGAACTCAAGATGATAATGACAAAGGATGTCAACGAAGATTACTGGACATATGGAATTAGCCACGGTGCAGGCAGTCAAGAGTTTCAAGAGTAATAGGTTGCAGAGGATTATCGGAAGATCGACTAGCAATACGAAGTATTTTGTGAAACACTTGAGCAACTGGGGATGAATGTATGAACGGAAATTATGTGCAGTTATCCACAGGGATTTATCGATGGTAAAGAATTGCAAGAGTGGTGGGCACTAGGGCCTTGGGGATTCTTCGGAGAGTGTCTTCCTAACCATCTGGTACTTCAAGAGTAACGGGAACATCTGTATCAAGTGGCTCTCCGAGGAGAAAATGGTTACGAGAACCTAGCGTCAGAGTTAGCAAAATCTTTAACCCGAAAAGAAAAGAGATCAGAATCCCAGAGTAAAGGTGCGGAATAAAAGATCCTAATCCCATCCATTGGCGATGTGGGCCCGTAAGCCACACAACAATGTTAGTAAAATAGTTTTTAAAAAAAAGTAGACTCAACTTCGACCAAGGAATCGGAAGGGGGCTTCCTACAGGCAGTCGGCTCTGATACCAACTTGTGACGCACCTGCTCGACCATGCATTAATCATACATGCAGACGTGCACGATCGAGATCAGAGACTCACGGGAAGATATCACAACACAACTCTAAACTCAAATTTAAGCATAAATCTTCATATTACAAACCAGGGGTCACGAGGACCCGAATACATAAGTCATACAAACAAATAATATCTGGGTACAGACATAGTTAGTCAAGTTTGCCTTAAGAAGGCTAGCACAAACAGCGACACTGATCGAAAAGGCGAAGGCCTCCTGCCTAGGGCCTCCGAACTAATCTTGGTCGGTGGGCTCAACGTAGTAGTAGGTGCCTCCGGGGATCTCCTGCTCCTGGGCTCCGTTGTCTGATCGCAGCAATCGGGTATGGGGGAAAAAGGGGAAGCAAAGCAACCATGAGTACTCATCCAAAGTACTCGCAAGACTTACATCAGAAATAAACTAAGTATGCATCGGTATCAAAGGAATGGGGCTATATCTTTGGACTAAACTGCAGAAATGCCAGAACAGAGGGGGAAAGGCCTAGCATATCGAAGACTAGCATCTTGAAGCAATCTTGCAGCATCAGAAGAGAGCAGAGTATAGTAACATATAATAGCAGTTATATTTTAGTAATACCCTGAGATCCTTCCTTGGCTACCTTGCGAGAAAGTGATCACGAGAGCAGTAGTAACAGTTTATCATTGAAACAATATCCATTTGTAGTTGTAGCAGATCAGGATACAACTCCGAGCGTCCTGTTACCGTGGACACGGCTATTCGAATAGATCATTTCCCTGCAGGGGTGCACTACTGTTACCCAGCACGCTCGATTACATCTGGCCGGACACACTTGCTGGGTAATACCCGGCCTCGGGTAATCGACATGACGCAGTCCTACCTAGGCTCAGCAGAGAGGTCAGCACGCCGGTCTAAATCCTAAGTGCGAAGGGGTCTTGGGCCCATCGTCCTCTGCACTCCTGCACGTTACGTGGCTGGTCGGGGCCCAGGCGCGACACTGTATACACAAGTGACGTAACCAGCCCACCCCAACGATCAGCCCGCATCTCTGAGCTGTGACATCTGAAGAGCTTTCGGCTGATACATACGACGTGAAGGGTCCCATAACCATTATCCCATGTGGTGGTAGTGCGTATAAGGCCAGCGGCCTACTCAGATCAAATACCCAAATCCGTTAAGTGTGTTTTAGTAGCTCGCAGAGACGAACAGGGTTCCTGTCGCTCCGACTAGTTATCTCGTGGACCACGACCAGGGACCAGGCCCACCTCTCACCTAGGTAGTCTCCGCCTGCCCTGTCGCTCCGACTACAGTGCAAGTTCCGCGTCGGCTGTCGGGACAAGTCCCGAGCTACCACCACATCCTGGGTGGAACCGCTAACAGCCAGCCATCACAGGACTCTCTCGCGGGTACCCTTGGGTTCAACCCGTCTTGTTTCATTACCTCGCGGGCACTCTTGGAACCGGCCCGACTTTAACAGTTTAAAGTATTGTAGTAATGTAAACAGCTTCGTGATCATCACCCAGAATGATCACGGCCCGATAACAAGCCTGGCACAGACAAGGGTGAAGGGCCAGCTGATGAAACATAGCATTCCTAACTAGGCATCGTAGGATAGCAGGTAGAGTATCAATAGTAGGCGACGAAATCAGGCTATCCATCAGAATAGGAGCTATCGGAACAACAACAGAAGCAATTCTAATGCAAGCAATAGAGAGAAAGAGTAGGCGATATCTGAATGATCAAGGGGGTTTTGCTTGCCTGGAAGCTCTGCTGAAGGGGTCTGGTCGTCGACGTCGTAGTCGTACTCAGCAGTGTCGTCGGCAGTCTCGGGGTCTATCGGGATAGAAGGAGGGGGAAGAAACAATAAATACACGACAAACAATGCAACAGGGATGCATGACATGTCGACATGCAGTGCTAGGGGTGTTCTAAAGCAGCACTACGCAAGTTAGTCGGAGCGGGAAATTATCCGAGAGTGTTCTCCCAGCTCCGGGTGATTATCAGACAGACGATCCGGAGGGGAAAGTTCCATGTTCATCAAGTTAGAGGGGTGTGGCAGGTATGTGGGTGGCATATTCGGATTCTTCATATTTTTCTGATCGTTTTTCATATATAAATTATTTTCATCCGAGTTACGGTTTATTTTATATGATTTTTCAAAGTTTTATTGAATTTGTGGAATTTCTGGATTTAATTTTAATTCGAAATTAAATAGAAAAATGCTAAATGCACCCAGCACAGTGTACACAGAAGTGTACACGGTGGCTGACAGGTGGGGCCAGTTGACTAAGTCAACTGCCCAGTCAGCACCCAGTCAGCAGAGGCTGACTGGTGGGCCAGGGGCTGAGTCAGCGTGCACAGTCAGCAGTTGACCAGTCAACATTGACTGGTCAACAGGGTCAACGGGGCCCACATGTCAGTGACTAGGGGCAATCCCAGTCAGCTTTGACTGGTGAACTGGGTCCAGTGGGACCCAGTTGTCAGTGACTGTTAGTACTAACAGTAGGTTAGGTAGTTAATTAGATTAGTTAGTGGGGTGGGTCCCCTATGTCAGTCAGTGGGTTAGGGGGTTTAGGTTATTTCCTAATTAGGTTTAGGGGTTAATTAAACCGGGCGGGCCCACACGTCAGTGGGTCAACCCACTGGTTTAAAACGCGCGCGCGCATAGTGCGTACGCCGGCGGCGAGGCCCGACGCGGCGGTGGTCCGCCGGAGCTGCGCTCCGGTGACCAAATGGAGCGGCAGTTACATCAAATGGCATGCGCAGGAAGCGCTGCACCCATTGGTGCACTAGGTGGAAACAGGGGACGATCGAGGCGGCAGCTACGGTCGAGCCCGACGGCGGCCGGAGCACGTGAGCTCGGCTACGGCATGAACGGCACCAAAATGCGAGAGAGAGAGGGATTGCGAGGCGGCGCTCACAGCGAAAGCAGAGGAGGCTCGGGGAGGCACGGGGAGGACGAGGGGAGCAGATCGACGGCGATGTTGGCGACGGCGTCCGACGAGGAAGGGAGCTCGATGCGCTCGATGCCGTGCAACCCTCGACAAACGAAGACTCAGGGAAGACGTAGCAGACGACGGGGGTCCTCCCGGACGAGCTCCGGTGGCTTAAGGGCGACGGTGGCCGCGAGTTCTACCGAGGCACGTCCATGGCGGCGCTCGGGTGTCGAAGGGGACGAGGGAGAGAGCGGGCGAGGGGATTCCTGGGGGGGGCTAGGGTTTGCGGGGGAGAGAGAGACGTCGACGGGAGCCCTTATCCATCACCGGGGACCGCTGGATGGACGATAGCGAGCTCATCTGCGCGTGGATGGACGACAGCGAGCTCATCCGCGCGTGGACGGACGAGCGGCGTCCACGGCGAGAGGTTGGGGACGACCGCCAGGTGGGCTGGGCCTGCACTATTTGATTTAGGCCCGTAGGCACAGTAAGCTCTTCTCCTTTTTCTTTTTCTTTTTCTGTCTTTTCATTTCCCTTTTGTTTTGCTAAATGTTTGGCCACCTATTGACTTTTGTAAAATATGTGACTTAGCCAAATAAATACAATGCAATATTTAGCACTGTCATAAAATGGTTTGGTGATAATATGATTTCATTTGAATTTTGTTTAAATAGAAATGGTCAAAAAAGGTGCTGCCGTTGCTGTGTTCTTGTTGCTAGGGTCAATTTGGGAACTCAAATAATGTTGACTTTATTTTTATAATTCCTTTGGGATTATTTGCAATAACATGAACTATTTTTTTAATTATTTGAAAAAGTTTTATTTTGACTTGCATTTTAAATTTGAATTGAAGTTGTATTATTTCTTTAATTGCATTTTAATTATGATGATCATGATGACATGGCACATTAGGGGAAGGTTACTGTAGCAATGACACTGGGGATGTTACATGGTGCCTTCAAGCTAGGCTGAAGATGAATGCCCTTTAATTGGCCATAGAGTATTGCGAAGAATGTGATAGACAGTACGAGGCAAGTACTCAAGGTCTTTGACAAGAAATTCCTTGGGGTATTCAACTTCAAAAGTCAATGGCTTCATCATCGTAAGCATTTCAGTCATGTTTGGCTCAGGCTTCTGGAAAATGCTCTCAACCTCTTTTGCATAGGCGGCACAGCTTGGTTCATAGAAGTCACCAGGAGTGGGCAAGGTAGTAAGCTCGAGAAGATGTTGAGCTTTGGCTTCATGATGAATATCACCTGTCATCCACTCAAGGGTCCAAGTCTTGGGATCCCTGTTGTAGCCAGAAATGTGAAGAGTTGCATAAAATTGGAGTACGAGTTCCTCATTCCAATGTTCCTTGTCAGTGACAAAGGGCAACAGTCCAACATCCCTGAAGCAGTCCAGAGCTTGTTCGAGGCATGGGAGTCCAGACATGGCTTCATGATCCAGGCGCCTGGGAGGATGAATCCGGCCTTGATTGTATAAGACGCACATATAGTAGCTGCGCTGATGATGAGTCCAGAATCTATCAGAAGATATGCGCTCCTTTTTGAAGGGATTCTTGGAGCTGTCAAAGAAGGTGTTTTCGTTTCTGAATGCAGCAACACTAAATGTGCAGTCAGTCGATGGTGTGCTGTGAAGCCTTGGCATCCTAGGCATAGGCGTCTAAATGAGTGGCCGATTGTGGATGTTGAATTCATATTGCGGTCCATGCTGCACAGGAGGAGTGAGGGTTGGCCATAAAACAGGAACCAACTCACCAGCTCGATTGTAGGCCAAAGCAGTATTGGGTGCATTGGCTTCAGTTGGAGCAATGGCGTCAGGAGCAGGAGCTTCATGTGTTTCCGTCAAATTGACTTCAGGCACAAAGGCCATAGTGGCAGCAGTAGGAGCAGTTTCAGACACCGGCTCTTGAATAATTTCAGTTGTGGCAGCCGGAATGTCTTCAGACTTTTTGGCTTCGAGCTCCTAATGGACTTCAGTGGATGCAGTCTGTGCTGATTCAACTTGTGCATCTTCAGGTTGGGCTATGGTACTGGGGGGATGATACGTCTCCAACGTATCTATAATTTTTGATTGTTCCATGCTATTATAGTATCAATCTTGGATGTTTTATTTACATTTACAAGCAATTATATATCATTTTTTGGGACTAACCTATTAACTTAGTGCCCAGTGCCAGTTGCTATTTTTTGCCTATTTTTGGTTTTCCTGAATATCAGTACCAAACGAAGTCCAAATGCCACGAAACTTTTTGGAGATTTTTTCTGGACATAAGAGACACTAGAAGCTTCGGGAGAAGGCCAGATGCCAGAGGAGGTGGCCACGAGCCACCAGGGCGCGCCTGGGGGGGGGGCAGGCGCGTCCTGGTGCCTCGTGGGCCCACCTGTGCTCCGTTTGACCTAATTACACCTTTATAAATATTCTAAAATCGGAAAACAAACGGGGGAGTCCACGAAATACTTTTTTCGCCGCCGCAAGTTCCTGTTCTCGAGAGATCCCATCTGGAGGCCTTTTCTGGTACTCCACCGGAGGGGGATTCGATCACGGAGGTGCTCTACATCAACCATGCTGCCCTTCCGATGATGCGTGAGTAGTTTACCATAGACCTTTGGGTCCATAGTTAGTAGCTAGATGGCTTCATCTCTCTTTTTGATCTTCAATACAATGTTCTCCTCGATGTTCTTGGAGTTCTATCCAATGTAATCACTTTTTGCGGTGTGTTTGTTGGGATCCGATGAATTGTGAGTTTATGATCAGATTATCCATGAATATTATTTGAGTCTCCTCTGAACTCTTTTATGCATGATTATTATAGCTTCGTATTTCTCTCTGATCTATTGATTTGGTTTGGCCAACTAGATTGATTTATCTTGCAACGGGAGAGGTGCTTTGTAATGGGTTCGATCTTGTGGTGCTCAATCCCAGTGATAGAAAGGGTCGTGACACATATGTATCGTTGCTATTAAGGGTAAAAAGATGGGGTTTATTCATGCGTGAGTTTACTTTGTCTACATCATGTCATCTTGCTTAAGGCGTTACTCCGTTCTTTATGAACTTAATACTCTAGATGCATGCTGGATAGCGGTCGATGTGTGGAGTAATAGTAGTAGATGCAGAATCGTTTCGGTCTACTTGTCTCGGACGTGATGCCTATTGTGACCCCCCCGACTTAATCGTGCACTAATTATACACGCAAACGCGCTCGATCAAGCCTAAGGACTCACTTGAAGATATCACAACACAACTCTAAACACAAATAAAAGTCATACAAGCTTTATATTACAAGCCAGGGGCCTCGAGGGCTCGAATACATAAGCTTGAGTCATACAAGCATCAACGGAAGCATCAGATATCTGAGTACAGACATAAAAGTTAAACAGATAGGCCTTAAGAAGGCGGGGCAAAACAACGACACTGGATCGAAAGGCGCAGGCCTCCTGCCTGGGTGCCTCCTAACTACTCCTGGTCGTCGGTGGTCTCCACGTAGTAGTACTCTCCACCAGAGGGGGGGTAGTAGTAGTCGTCGGCTGGCGCAGCTGGCTCCGGGGCTTCGTCATCTGGTCGCAGCAATAGTATATGGAGAAAAGGGGAAGCAAAGCAACCGTGAGTACTCATCCAAAGTACTCGCAAGACTTACATCAGAGCTATTCTACTTATGCATCGGTATAAAAGAAGGGCTGTATCTGTGGACTAGACTGCAAAAATGCCAGAATAGAGAGAGGGCCTAGCCTATCGAAGACTAGCATCTTTAGCGTCTTGCAGCATAAGAAGAGTGCAGATTAGTACATAAATAAAGTAGTAGCAACAAGTAGTAACAACGCCCAGAGATCCTTCCTCGACTCCCTACGAGAAAGCGATCCCGGAGCCACATATTAAGCATCTCAAGTTCCAATTCTAGCTGTAGTAGATCGGGATATTTTCCGAGCGTCCTGTTACCGTGGACACGGCTATTCGAATAGATATACTTCCCTGCAGGGGTGCACCAACTTACCCAACACGCTCGATAAACTCTGGCCGGACACACTTGCTCGGTCCATGCCCGGCTTCGGCTGATCGACACGTCGTAGCCGTACCTAGGCTCAACAGAGAGGCCAACACGCCGGTCTACATCCTAAGCGCTCAGGGGTCTTGGGCCCATCGCCCTTTGCACTCCTGCGCGTTCCGAAGACGGCCGGGAGCAGACCTAGCCCCCTTAATACAAGCGCAGGCTTTCGCGGTCCAACCCGGGCGCGTGCCGCTCAACTGCTGACATCTGAAGAACTTCGGCTGATACATACGATGCCGAGTGCCCATACTTATTCCCGCATGGTGGTTAGTGCGAAAAGGCCAGAGGCCTACTCAGATTACATATCCTAACCCATTAGTGCGTTGGGAGATCGCGGTGACAAGCAGAGACTCACGATCATGTGACCCCGTCGCCCCGTCTCGTGGACTTACGGCAAGGGCCATGAATGCCCGGCCGTGCCACGTAATCATCACACGGGTACCCTCACGGTCAACCCGACTCCACATCACTCGCGGGTACCCCTCGGGGCCGGCCCGACTTTAACAAGTATCTGTAGTAAAGTCAAAGTATCCGTGTGTCCATAACATCAAGAAGGAATCTGAGGAATCACCCTCGTTGGATTCCCACTCGACGTATCCGTCAAGGTGAACCCGGAGGAATCACCCTCGATGGTATTCACACTTGCGGGGTTGCGCGACAGAAGCTTCATCGGAGGTGGTGAAAGAGGAATCACCCTCAGTTACCCACGACCAACTGGCTGTACTACAGAGGTAACATCGGGAGTGAGATAAGAGGTATCACCCTCGGCACTCGTTGGTAACTCTGTAGAGTCGTACAACTTAGGGGGTGTGCGGTGATGTGCTGGTCTCAGCCCTTAGATCACATTGATCGGGGCACTGGTAACTAAGCGGGGCAACTAGGACAAGGAAGAGGGCCACATATGGATTACTAACCAACCTATACTAAGCATTAGGATATCAGGTAAAGTATCAATAGCAGTTTACAAAAACAGGCTATGCAACAGAATAGGTATTTTGGAACAATAACTGTTGCAATTCTAATGCAGGCATGGGGGAGAAAGAATAGGCGATATAGGCATGTTCAAGGGGGTTTGCTTGCCTGGAAGCTCTGCGGAAAAGGAGGGGTCGTCAACGGTGTAGTCGGACTCCGGAGCTACGTCGGTCTCGGCGTCTACCGGATAGAAGAGGGGGAAGAAACAATAAATAAAAGCAAACAATTGCAACACAGATGCCTGGCATGGCAAAATGTAGTGCTGGTGGTGACCTTTTGCAAGGCTACACGTCGCAGACGAAGCGAGAAAATATCTGGGATATTTTCCTGGCTCTTAGGCAGTTATTGGTATTCTGAATCGGAGGGGAAGGTTCCATGTTCAGATAGTTAGGAGTGACGGTCAAGCATTTTGACCACGTATTCGGATTCGTCTCGTTTTTCTGATCAACTTTCATGTTGAAAACTTTTCGATCCCAGCTATGGTTGAATTTCTAGGAATTTTCAAAGATTTAAACATTTTTCTGAAATTCCTGGATTTAATTTAATTACTAAATTCGCATTATCCAGAACAGTGCATGTGTGACGTCAGCCTGACGTCAGTGGTCAACCCGAGCTATTCCAGGTCAAACCTGACAACTCGGTCCCACCAGTCAGTGACACAGAACTAAATTAGGTTTAAATTAAACTAACAGAGGTTAATTAGAAGGTGGGCCCCATATGTCAGTGACAGATTAGCTAATTAAATAATTTTATTTATAAAAATGGATTAGTTAGCGGTGGGGCCCACCGGTCAGCGACACTGTGTGCCCAGTCAGCCGAGTTGAGCAAGTCAACTCGGTCAACTGGGGCCCCTGGGCCCACTATCAGTGACCCAGGGGGTCACACATCGGCGGTGGCCGGCGACTAGCCGTCGGCGACCTCCAAACGTGGCGGAGGCACGGGAACGCGGCGGGATTCGGCTGTAGGGGGTCTCCAGACCCGTGGCTAGGCGCGTTGGATGCGGCTCGACGTCGCGCGCACGATGGTGCCCTCGGCTGGCGCCGGAGATGGCCGGAACGTCGCCGGCGTTGAGTTTAGGCGGCGGCGGCTTTTGGGCGAACATGGGCGCGCGGCTACGGTAAGCTAACGAGCTAACGGAGCTCATCGGCGAGCTCTACGGAGCACCCGGATAACGCTTGGCAACGTGTGACGGCTCGAGCGGCTCTGCTTCGAGCAGAACGCCGGCAATGGCACTGCCGAGCTCGGGCTATTCGGGGACGGCAACGAAACGGCCAGCAGCGCGAAAGAGAAGGGGGGAGTCGACGCGGTCACTCACCGTTCGACTCAAGGAGGCCGGCGAGGGGATTAGTAGCTGCAGGGGTGGCCGGAGCGGACGGAGCTCACCGACGTCCGAGGCGAAAGGGGACGGCTCGATCCGCGTCCTGCAGCGCTCCCTAGCTGCAGCGGCTTGTCACAGGTGACGATGTCGAGCACGGCGATGTCTCCAGACATGGCGGAGGGAGGCGGGGACGACGTTGGCCGCGGCGGAGACGAACGGCGGCGACGGCAGCTCTCGGGCGAGCTCGCGCGCGGGCGAGAGAGCGAGAGAGAGGAGGGGAAAAGTGGCGAGGGCGACCAGGGGGAGTGGACGGCTTCGGCCTTATCCTCCCCGCTGGCCTACGGCGGCAGGTGGCGGCCAGCGGCCAGAGCCGCTGCGCTTTGGCCACGGCGCGCTCGACAGCGAGGCGAGGGGAGAGAGAAGAGAGCGGTAGGCTGGGCCGGTGCACTGTGCACTTAGGCCCAGCTCACAGTAGGAGTTAGGGCCTTTTTGCATTTTCTTTTCCGTTTTTCTTTTTACAGAAAGGATTAGGAAAATATTTAAGCTGCCAAATGCATTTAGTAAAATGTGAAACTTGTTCACAAAAATACTTTGCATTATTCTGCATTGCCACAAGAAGTTTGGAGCCCATTTGAATCCATTTGAATGTTCCCCCAATAAAATGGCATTTTAAAATGCTGGAATTGCACTGTTTTAATTGCTACTGTCCATCATAGCTTAGATGTGATGTTGTTTTCCTTAACAAATATTAGTTAAGGAATATTTGCTAATTGATGAACATTTTTGCAGCAATTTTTGAGCAACTTCAAATTTCACTTTGAATTTGAATTGAATTCAGTGGAGGAATTTGAAATGAGATATGATTCCACTGTGATCATTCTTTGCAAAACTAATTAGCTTAGCATTAATTAGAAGATCACTGTGGCTCATTACTCAGGGGTGTTACACCTATATACATGATCATTGCCTTGGATATCATCATGATTATTTGCTTTTCTATCAATTGCCCAACAGTAATTTGTTTACCCACCGTATGCTATTTTCAAGAGAGAAGCCTCTAGTGAAAACTATGGCCCCCGGGTCTACCTTTATCATATATTCAAAATCCTAAAAATACCTTGCTGCACTTTTTATTTATTTATTTTATTTTTTATTTTTGTTTATTCTATCTATCTGTCACTATACAATTTAATCTTGCAATTAACCGCCAAGGGATTGACAACCCCTTGTTTGCGTTGGGTGCAAGGATTTGTTGTTTTGTGTGCAGGTACTGTTAACGAGGTGTTGCATGATTCTCTTACTGGATTGATAACCTTGGTTTCATAACTGAGGGAAATACTTATCTCTACTGTACTGCATCATCCCTTCCTCTTCGGGGAAAAACCAACGTAGATCACAAGTAGCAGGAAGAATTTCTGGCGCCGTTGCCGGGGAGACATCATCAACATCTATCAAGTACCTACGCATAAAAATTTCATCTCCTTGCATTTATTTTATTTGCCTTTGCCTCTCGTTTTCATCTCCCCCACTTCTAAAAAAGGTTTTACAAAAATATTTTCCGTTTGCCTTTTTCTTGTTTGCTTCTTTGCTTGATTGTTATCTTGATTGCGTAGCCACGATGTCTCAAGAAAATACAAAATTATGTGATTTTTCCAATTCTAATAATAATGATTTTATTAGTACTCTGATTGCTCCTCCCGCCGCTAGTGCGGAGACTTGTCGTATTAATGCCGCTTTGCTAAATCTTGTTATGAAAGAACAATTTTCTGGTAGTCCTAATGAAGATGCTGCATCCCATCTTAACACTTTCGTAGAATTATGTGATATGCAAAAGAAAAAAGATGTGGATAATGATATTGTGAAATTAAAATTATTCCCATTCTCATTGCGGGATCGTGCAAAAATTTGGTTTTCATCTTTACCACGAAATAGTATCGATTCTTGGGATAGGTGTAAAGATGCTTTTATTACCAAGTATTTTCCTCCCGCGAAACTTATTTCCCTTAGAAATCAAATTATGAATTTCAAGCAACTTGATCATGAACATGTTGCCCAATCTTGGGAAAGGATGAAATTAATGATAAGAAATTGCCCTACTCATGGTTTAAATTTGTGGATGATCATACAAAAAATTTATGCGGGGTTAAATTTCGTTTCTAGAAATCTTTTAGATTCCGCCGCGGGTGGTACTTTTATGGAAATTACATTGGGAGAAGCCACTAAATTGCTTGATAATATTATGGCAAATTATTCACAATGGCATACTGAAAGAGTTCCTACTAGTAAAAAAGTGAATTCTGTTGAAGAAATTAGTACTTTGAGTGATAAAGTTGATGCGCTTATGAAATTGGTTGCTAGCAAAAATACTTCTATTGATCCTAATGATGTGCCTTTATCTACCTTGACTGAGCAAAATAATGATCCTGTAGATGTGAATTTTGTCTCGCGAAACAATTTTAATGGTAATGCTTATAGAGGTAATTTTAATCCTAGGCCGTTTCCTGGAAATTTCTCTAATAATTATGGCAATCCCTATGGTAATTCTTATAATAATAATAATAATAATAATAATAATAATAATAGGATGCCCTCTGATCTTGAAAGTAATATTAAAGAATTTATTAATGCTCAAAAAATTTTCAACACTACGATAGAAGAAAAATTGAGTAAACTTGATGATATGTCTAGGAGCATTGATAGAATTATTCATGATGTGGCAAATCTTAAGTCTAAAATTTTGCCACCAAAAATTGACATTAATGAATCAATTAAAGCTTTATATGTCTCCATGGATGAGAGTAAGAAAAGAACCGCTATGCTAAAAGCTAAACGAGAATTTTTAGAAAAAGCGATTCCTCCCAGTTTTTATCGTAGTAATGATGAGGATATTAAAATGATTGGTGTTTCATCTATTGATTCTTTGTTTAGCAATATAAAACTTGATGAAAAGGGGACTGAAGAAGAGTCAACTTTAGCTAGAAGGCGTTCCCATAATTCGGAGGGTGAAAATCTTGATGAAAAATTTAATAAAAGTGGGTTTGGAGAGGTAAAAACTTTAACTAGCGATGTGCCCACTCTCTTTGATTACAAAGATTTTAATTATGATAATTACTCTTTGATTGAGTGTATTTCTTTGTTACAATCCATGCTAAATTCACCCAACGCTTATGAACAAAATAAGGCTTTTACTAAACACATCGTAGAAGCAATGATGAAAGCGTTAGAAGAAAAGCTTGAACTGGAAATTTTGATTCCTAGAAAATTATATGATGAGTGGGAACCCACCATTAAAGTCAAAATTAAAAATTATGAGTGCAATGCTTTATGTGATTTGGGTGCTAGAGTTTCCACAATTCCAAAATCTTTATGTGATGTGCTAGGTTTTACTAATATAGATGAATGTTCTCTTAATTTGCATCTTGCGGATTCCACTATTAAAAAGCCTTTGGGTAGAATTAATGATGTTCTTATTCTTGCAAATAGGAACTATGTGCCCGTTGATTTTATTGTACTTGACATTGAATGCAATCCTTCTTGCCCCATAATACTTGGTAGACCGTTTTTACGAACTATAGGTGCCGTTATTGACATGAAAGAAGGGAATATAAAATTTCAGTTTCCATTAAAGAAGGGTATGGAACACTTCCCTAGGAAAAGAATTAAAGCACCTTATGAATCCATTATGAGGGCCACTTATGGAATCAACTTGAAAGATGACAATACTTGAAACTATGCATTATGCCTAGCTAAGGGCATAAAACAATAGCGCTTGTTGGGAGGCAACCCAATGAATAAAATAATTTTTTACTTTTTGTTTCAGTTCTTGTGTGTTTACATAATTATGGTACTGTTATGATTGTGTTTTTATGTTTTAATTAGTGTTTGTGCCAAGTAATACCTTTGGGATGATTTGGAGGATAGTATAATTGATGCTGTTTGGAAAACAGAAAGTTTTGCGTCCAGTGCTGGATTTTTAGTTCTGTACTATAGCGTCAGAAAAATCTGAAATTTTTACACAGTATTGATATATGAATTTCCCACGTTTTTATAATTTTTCAGAATTTTTTGAGTTAAATAAGTATGACTTTCAAATAGATTGCTACAGACTGTTCTGTTTTTGACAGATTCTGTTTTTGATGCATTGTTTTGCTTGTTTTGATGAAACTATGGATTATAACGGGGGGTATAAGCCATGGAGAAGTTAGAATACAGTAGGCATAATGCAAAAATAAAATATGAATGGGTTTGCAACAGTACCTAAAGTAGTGATTTGTTTTGTTATAATAACGGATCTCACGAAGGTTTTGTTGAGTTTTGTGTGATTGAAGTTTTCAAGTTTTGGGTGAGATTTCGATGGATGAAGGAATAAGGAGTGGTAAGAGCCTAAGCTTGGGGATGCCCAAGGCACCCCAAGGTAGTATTCAAGGAAGACTCAAGCGTCTAAGCTTGGGGATGCCCCGGAAGGCATCCCCTCTTTCTTCTACCAACTATCGGTAATTTTACTTGGAGCTATATTTTTATTCGTCACATGATATGAGTTTTACTTGGAGCGTCGTGTATTATATGAGTCTTTGATTTGTTTGCTTTTTAGTTTATCACAATCATATTTGCTGGACACACCTATTTGAGAGAGCCACACGTTTATCATGATTTGTTAGAATACTCTATGTGCTTCACTTAAATTTTTTGAGCTAGGCAGTTGCTCTAGTACTTCACTTAAATCTTTTTGAGCACGGTGGTGGCTATATTTTGAAGAAATATTTGAACTCTCATGCTTCACTTATATTATTTTGAGAGTTGATAAGATTAAAACTTTTGAAGAAATATTCGCACTCTCATGCTTCACTTATATCTTTTTGAGAGTTGATAATAGTAATGGAAATTTGCACAAGATATGAATTTGGTCCCAAAGTGATGAATATTCAAGAGGGATATAATAAAAACTTTCATATATATCATTGGATATGATAAGTTTGATTCCTTGCAATAGTTTTGCGATATGGAGATGATGATATGTGAGTCATGTTAGTGAGTAATTGTGATTTAGTAAGAATATTGGTGTTAAGGTTTGTTATTCCCTATGCATGCACGTAAAGTCAATAGTTATGCAAAGAAATTATATCCTACTTATGGTGCATTATTCGGTGTTAGTTATGTTCAATGCATGTTTATGACCGTTTTCGCTTTTTGGTTGGTTGCTTCTCAATCTATTTGCTTGCCTTCATTTGTACTAAGCGGGAATACTGCTTGTGCATCCAAACTCCTTAAACTAAAGTTGTGCCAAATGAGTCCACCATACCTACCTATATGCGGTATTTCCATGCCGTTCTAAGTAAATTTGCGTGTGCCAACTCTAATTTTCAAAATAATTTTCCGTTTTGTGTGCCCGTATCGCTCATGAAGCGGCAGGGGGTGGCCAATATTTTCCATGCTAGGCGTGTTATTCTCACGATGAGTGTTTATTCACTTGTCATTGCACGAGAGAGTGGCAGGTAATAGGGATGTCCAGTCCCACAATGAATCAAAAATAATAATAAAAAAATTCCTTTGAAAGTGTTGGTATGAAGGGCACCCGTGGATACGGCTAGCCATGGATTGTGAAAGAATGGTGGAAAGGAAATAAACTTTAGTTTCTGTTTGGGAACCGCCTATGATGTGTCTAGCATGGAAGATATTGGGAATTCTCGGTCGTTTTCGTTGACAGGAAAAGCATGCCTCTCAAAATGATTTTATGTCTCTAATTTAAGCTTTGAGCTCTGGCACATTTGCAAATCTCTTCTTCCCTCTGCAAAGGGCCTATCTATTTACTTTATGCAATTTTTATTTTTATTTTGATTCTCCATCTTCTCTTACAAAGCACCAACTAGAAAGCACTATTGTCATACTTGTGCATTGGATGTAGCTAATATTGAGTGTGTTTCATGAATGGATCAATGATTGAGCATAATGGGCTAGGGATAGCTTTCTTTAGCGTTGATATTTTGAAAGGCATGGTTGCTTGTTAGTATGCTTGAGTATTTATGTCTTCATGTCAAATTATAGACTATTGCTTTGAATCATTCAAGTCCAAATGTCCATGCTATAAAAGAAAAGAATATATGATGAAATATGATAGGTAGCATTCCACATCAAAAAATTCTATTTTTATCATTTACCTACTCGAGGACGAGCAGGAATTAAGCTTGGGGATGCTTGATACGTCTCCAACGTATCTATAATTTTTTATTGTTCCATGCTATTATAGTATCAATCTTGGATGTTTTATTTACATTTACAAGCAATTATATATCATTTTTTGGGACTAACCTATTAACTTAGTGCCCAGTGCCAGTTGCTGTTTTTTGCCTGTTTTTGGTTTTCCAGAATATCAGTACCAAACGAAGTCCAAATGCCACGAAACTTTTTGGAGATTTTTTTCTGGACATAAGAGACACTAGAAGCTTCGGGAGAAGGCCAGATGCCAGAGGAGGTGGCCACGAGCCACCAGGGCGCGCCTGGGGGGGGGGGGGCAGGGGCGCCCTGGTGCCTCGTGGGCCCACCTCTGCTCTGTTTGACCTAATTCCACCTCTATAAATTCTCTAAAAGTGGGAAACCAACGGGGGAGTCCACGAAATACTTTTTTAGCCGCTGCAAGTTCCTGTTCTCGAGAGATCCCATCTGGAGGCCTTTTCCGGTACTCCACCGGAGGGGGATTCGATCACGGAGGGGCTCTACATCAACCTTGCTGCCCTTCCGATGATGCGTGAGTAGTTTACCACAGACCTTCGGGTCCATAGTTAGTAGCTAGATGGCTTCTTCTCTCTTTTTGATCTTCAATACAATGTTCTCCTTGATGTTCTTGGAGTTCTATCCGATGTAATCACTTTTTGCGGTGTGTTTGTTGGGATCCGATGAATTGTGAGTTTATGATCAGATTATCCATGATTATTATTTGAGTCTCCTCTGAACTCTTTTATGCATGATTATTATAGCTTCGTATTTCTCTCCGATCTATTGATTTTGTTTGGCCAACTAGATTGATTTATCTTGCAATGGGAGAGGTGCTTTGTAATGGGTTCGATCTTGCGGTGCTCAATCCCAGTGACAAAAAGGGACATGACACGTATGTATCATTGCTATTAAGGGTAAAAAGATGGGGTTTATTCATGCGTGAGTTTACTTTGTCTACATCATGTCATCTTGCTTAAGGTGTTACTCCGTTCTTTATGAAGTTAATACTCTAGATGCATGCTGGATAGCGGTCGATGTGTGGAGTAATAGTAGTAGATGCAGAATCGTTTCGGTCTACTTGTCTCGGACGTGATGCCTATATACATGATCATTGCCTTGGATATCGTCATGATTATTTGCTTTTCTATCAATTGCCCAACAGTAATTTGTTTACCCACCGTATGCTATTTTCAAGAGAGAAGCCTCTAGTGAAAACTATGGCCCCCGTGTCTACCTTTATCATATATTAAAAATCCTAAAAATACCTTGCTGCACTTGTTATTTATTTATTTTATTTTGTATTTTTGTTTAATCTATCTATCTATCACCATAGAATTTAATCTTGCAATTAACCGCCAAGGGATTGACAACCCCTTGTTTGTGTTGGGTGCAATGATTTGTTGTTTTGTGTGCAGGTACTATTAACGAGGTGTTGCGTGATTCTCCTACTGGATTGATAACCTTGGTTTCATAACTGAGGGAAATACTTATCTCTACTGTACTGCATCATCCCTTCCTCTTCGGGGAAAAACCAACGCAGATCACAAGTAGCAGGGGAACATCTTCTTGTACTACCTCTTGAGAAACGGAGGTTTCTGGACGCACTTCCTCTTCTGGAATGCTCGACATGGAGGGCGAGGGCCTCGGGCCTCGGCGAAGCCATCGGAATGAGGGCGACGCCTTTGGAGAAGAATTGTCTTCCTCCAAGGCTTCAGGTGTTCCTTGAGGCGTTTGCAGTACCGGTGTTGCAACTTGAGGGGGTGGAGTAGTGGGAATCACTTCATGCAGTGGTGAATTTGGATGGTGATGTTCCCAGAACTCATTTTCTACCATTGGTGTCGGAGGATTGCCAATGATGATAGATTCACTGTTCGTTGGAACAGGCGATGATACCACATCTTGGGCGATCTGAGGAAGGTCTTCATCATCATTTGTAGTCACATTGGCTTCAATACCAATGTCTTCAGCTGCGGTGGGGTCAACAGCTGGAATCTCTTCAGTGACAGGAACCTCTGTGGAAGCAGGTTCATGCATAACAATTCTTCTTTCAGTATTTCCGGTGGCAGGAGGAGCAAAGGAAATAGGCGTCACAAGCAGCGGCTCTTGAGAAGCTGATGGTACAGTTGATGCTTGAGCCCTACGTGAAGCCTTTGAAGACTTTGTTTTCTGGTGTTTCTAAGAAGGAGAAGCAGCAGAGGCATCTAATTGCTTGCACTTGCAAGCATCAGCTTCAGCTTGCTGTGTTTTCTTCCTTTCTGAAGCAATTGAGGGGGCAGATGGCTTCGGGCCAGAAAATCTTGGCGGGAAGATAATCTTGGGTACATCTTGCCTTGAAGCCTCAGCAGCAGGTGTGACTGGCTTCTTCTTCTTCTTCTTCTTCTTCTTCTTAATCAGCTGCGGAGCAAGAGCTGGACGACCAAGAGCTTTCCTTTTCAAGCCCTCATTGTGAGCTTGCACAGTCTTCTCAGCATATTTCTTGAGGCGCTCTCTCGCGCCTTTAGCATCATCACGGCGTCGCTGAAACTCTTCTTTCAGTTCAGACATCATTTTCTTGAAGCCCTTGATTTCTTGGACGCTGAACTTCTCAACATGCTTCTTGAAAAGCTTCTTCTCATGTTGTATCTTGTTCTTCTGTTCAAGGACTTTCTAAACAACAGCCATTTCTTGTGCAACAAAACCTTGAAATGTGACACTGATGTCAATGGGCAGTTGCAGATCGTCAAGAGTTAGAGAGGGATCTTGAAACCATTCATCAATCAAATTGTTCAATATATCAGCATCGAACAGAGGCAGATCCTTGAAGATGTCAGCTTCTTCCTGCTTGTTTTTGATAAGCTTCTCAAGAGCATCATCAGAGAGATCAATGATGTCTTCGTCATTGCGTAGAGTGTGTGATGGTTTGGGGCCACGCCCAGCAGATTTCTTTGCCTTCGGAGAGTCCCGAGACACATCATCAGAATGCACACTTGATTCAGGAGGTGTAGATCTCACAGGCTTCACTCTTGAAGCTTTTGGTGCAGCAACAAACTTTGAAGATTTCTCCCCTTTAGCTTTAGTCTTGCATTGGGGTTTGGGGGAGGCTGGAGCAATGTCTTCAGCTTGAGCTTCTCCGCGAGCGGCAGCAGCAGCAGTGCGAAGAGCATTAAGATGCTCTTTGTAAGCTTGAAGAATGTCCCATGGCCCAGTCAGATTTGGATTGGCTTCACAAGTGCCATCTGGCCTTGGTTTAGCCAGACCAGGGTTGAAGGCAATACCAAACTCCTTCTTGTTTTGTTCTGCTGAAACCTTTGCAAACTGGTAGTTGGCTTCAAACAGATCATCTTCACGACACCATAGTATGCTGGACGGGTCAGGATCTTGAGGCATGACACCACGGACCATCCAAGGATAGAAGTTAAGAGCGATGGCATCAGCCTTTGTCTTCGGGACAAGCTTCCTGTACACAATATCCGCCCATGGGGGCCTGACAACATTCTTGGCAACATATTCAGGGGTGACAAAATGATAATAGAACCATTCTTCTGCCCAGTATCTGCGAATCCATTGCACGCTCGACTTGCGCTCTCAGTAAGTTTCCTCAGGATCTGACTTGTATTGCTCATATAGCTCAGGAGGGAGGTCTAGAGCAGTGTTGGCTCGTCGTTGTCTTCCTCCTTTCTTTGAAGATTTACCACCAGCCATTGGCTTCAAAGGGCTGATAGGCTTCGCTCTGCTAATTCGATAGGAACTGGCTTCAGGAGAGTCAAGATGAAGCTGTAAGAAGTCTGCAAATGAATTCAGACTATGAGAACCAAGCGACTCGCCCACGGACATGTACCTGTGAAAGAATTAGAGATGCGAGGGAAGGAGGAGAGGTCATATGCATTCTGAGAACTTTTTTGAAGTTAAATCAGTTTGAAGATAATGACCTCATAGTGCGAAGACATTCACTTATTGAGAGATGTTGGTTCCAGAGTTGTACGAATCCGAAAATAGGTACAAGTGAGAAATCATATGTATCATGTGTCATAAGTGAAGTGACTTTGCAAGATGTGAGATGTGTATGACTGAAGATAAAGATTTGGAGTGAAAGAACAACTTCTGAAGATATTAAAAAATTTATCGGATCAAACGAACGGTAAAAAGTAAAGTTTTATTTACCGCACGATGAACAGACGAAGAATAGCTCAACGAAGCGAGAAGGAAGCTGAGCAGTTCGATCTCCCATGCCCTAACTTGGCAGTGGAAGACGGCTACGGCGGCGGTGGTGCGAAGATATCCGTGGTCGGCGTGAGTACGGCATCGAAGAGGTCACGGCAGCGAAGCGCTTCTTCTTCGGTGTCGATGGAAGCTAGCGACAGCGCTAGGCCTTGCGAAGGCGACAGCGGCAGGTGTGAAGAGCATTAATGGAAGCTGGGGCGAAGTATTTATAAGGAACGGTTCGATCTTGGTGAAATGACAGCTTTGCCCCTGGCGATACGTATTTGCTCGACGCGTGGCATGCATGCGCAGTTTTTACAGCCATGCCTTGACCCCACTACTTAGCAGTTTTGGAGGGAGGTCGTTCCGGCTTCTATGGCGGCCGGCAAAGTGGATAAGGATATTAAAAACGTTTTAAATATTGGTCTCAAAATCTTCGACTGACAAGGACACAGTGAAGACAATCGACATGTGTCAGGTAGAATGCATATGAAGATTTAGAGAGATTGGAAGAGACGAGCACAGAGAGGTAAGGGTCCGATCACATTCACTTAGTTCAGAAAAACTCAACTTGAAGACATAGCTATAAGTGAATGCTGTTGAGGACAAACTAGTAGGCAATGAGATCAAATAAAGTGCAAAAATAAAACCAGTAATGAAGACAACCAAAATCAAGAAGATAATGCAATAGATGTGACACCAAATGAAAATCTTCAAGAAGGTTGGTGGTGGCGTTACCCACCGTATAGGAAGTATTAGACCCAGACACAGCGCACAATTATCGTGGCGCTCTGAAGTCAAATTCCGTGTTAATATCTTCACACTTAGAGTGTAAATCTTCATGAATTGAAGACATACGTTACTTCATGTGTTGTACATCATAGTCATCAACAATGCTTAAGCGTTAGGATGTGTGTCCATTCACTGGACATTTGAGAATTCTAAGATATTTAGCTCACACCGCAACTTGCAAAACCTATTCTCATCCAAAGGCTTCGTGAAGATATCTGCCAGCTGATCTTCAGTGTTGACGTGAATGATGTCAATGTCTTCTTTGAGCACATGGTCACGAAGGAAATGATGCCTGATCTCAATATGCTTCGTCTTGGAGTGCTGAACTGGATTGTGAGAAATCTTGATAGCGCTCTCGTTGTCACAGAATAGAGGTACTTTCTTCTTGTTGATGTCGTAGTCCTTCAGAGTTTGCTTCATCCAGAGAAGCTGAGCACAGCAGGATCCAACAGCAATGTATTCAGCTTCAACAGTGGAGAGTGATACACATTTTTGCTTCTTTGAAGACCAACATACAAGTGAACGGCCAAGAAAGTGACAAGTGCCTGATGTGGATTTGCGATCCACCCTATCTCCAGCATAGTCAGAATTGGAGAATCCAACCAAATCAAACTCTGAGCCCTTTGGATACCATAATCCTAGCGTTGGGGGTGTGAGCCAAATACTGATGTATTCGCTTCACCGCGAGGTGATGCGATTCCTTTGGTGCCGCTTGGAATCGGGCACACATGCAAACGCTAAGCATTATATCTGGTCTAGATGCACATAAGTACAATAAAGAACCAATCATGGAGCGGTATACCTTTTGATCGAACTCTTTACCATTGTCATCGAAGCTTAGATAACCATTGGTTGGCATTGGCGTCTTGTAACCCTTGCAATCTTGCATGCCAAACTTCTTCAAACAATCTTTGAGATACTTCTCTTGTGAGATGAAGATGCCATTGCGTTGTTGGCGAATTTGAAGACCAAGAAAGAATTTCAGCTCTCCCATCATGGACATTTGATATTGCTTTTGCATCATGTGACTGAACTCATCACTATATCGTTTGTCAGTGCAACCGAAGATAATGTCATCCACATAGATTTGGCATACAAACAGTTCACCATCATATGATTTGGTGAAGAGAGTGGGATCAAGTGAGCCAGGTTTGAAGCCTTTGCTTTTCAGGAATTCCTTGAGTGTGTCATACCAAGCTCGTGGAGCTTATTTGAGGCCATACAGTGCCTTGTTGAGCCTATAGACCTTGTCAGGGTGCTTTGGATCTTCAAACCTAGGTGGTTGAGCAACATAGACTTCTTCTTCAATTTTGTCGTTGAGAAAGGCACTCTTCACATCCATTTGATACAGAAGGATATCATGATGATTGGCATAAGCAAGAAGTATACGGATGGCTTCAAGTCTAGCCACAGGAGCAAAGGTTTCATCAAAGTCAATTCCTTCCACTTGCGTGTAACCTTGAGCAACAAGACGGGCTTTGTTTCTGACAACCTGACCATGTTCATCTTGCTTGTTGCGATATATCCATTTTGTTCCAATGATGTTGTGCTTGCGAAGGTCTGGACGCTTGACGAGTTCCCACACATTGTTGAGTTCAAATTGCTGAAGCTCTTCTTACATAGCTTGAATCCATTCTGGTTCCATGAAAGCTTCAGTAACTTTGGTGGGTTCTGTGATGGAGATGAAAGCAAAGTGTCCACAATAGTTTGCTAGTTGTGTGGCTCTAGAGCGAGTGAGAGGACTAGGTGCATTTATGTTGTCAAGTATCTTCTCGATCTGAACCTCATTGGCCACTCAAGGATGAACAGGGCGAAGTCTTTGCTGTTGCTGAGCATTGTCTTCAGGCTCAACATTATCTTCAGGATGATAATTGTCTTCACGCTAGACAGGAGCAGGTATCACAACCTCTTCATCTCCAGGTTCCTCGATGGGTATTATATCTCCAGTACCCATTAGCTTGATGGATTCACTTGGAGGGAGTTCATCTAGCACATGTGGCAGGTGCTCTCTTCGCGAGCCGTTAGTCTCATCGAACCGCACATCTATAGTTTCAACCACTTTATGGTGAAAGAGGTTGAAGACTCGTAGGTGTGCGAATCCTTTCCATAGCCAAGCATAAAACCCTCATGTGCTTTCGGTGCAAATTTGGAAGTGTGATGTGGATCCCGTATCCAGCACCTAGCACCGAATACTTTGAAATAACTTACATTTGGCTTCTTACGATTGATTAGTTCATAAGATGTCTTCTTGAAGAACTTGTGAAGATATACTCTGTTGATGATGTGGCACGCGGTATCAATTGCTTCAGGCCACCACTTGTGTGGTGTCTTGTATTCATCAAGCATAGTGCGAGCCATCTCAATGAGAGTCCAATTCTTGCGCTCCACGACGCCATTCTGCTACGGAGTGTATGGAGCTGATAACTCATGAGTGATGCCAAGAACGTCAAGATAGGTGTCGAGCCCAGTGTTCTTGAACTCGGTGCCATTGTCACTCTTGATGTGCTTGATCTTGACGCCATAGTTGGTCATGGCACGGTTGGCGAACCGCCTGAAGACATCCTGCACTTTAGTCTTATACAGGATTATGTGCACCCAGGTATATCGAGAATAATCATCAACAATCACGAAGCCATATAGATGTGCAGAAGTAGTAAGAGTGGAGTAATGAGTAGGGCCGAATAAGTCCATGTGTAGCAGCTCGAAGGGATGAGTGGTCGTCATGATTGTCTTCGAGGGGTGTTTCGCCCTAGTCATCTTCCCTGCTTCACAAGCACCACATAGATGATCCTTCTTGAACTTGACGCCCTCGATCCCAATGATGTGCTTCTTCTTCACAAGGGTGTGCAAGTTCCTCATGCTAGCATGTCCTAGCCGTCGATGCCAAAGCCAGCATTCTGAAGCTTTTGCTAGAAGACATGTGGCAAGATGTGGTCCTGTGGAGAAATATACCATGTACAAGTCACCGCTTTGATAACCTTCGAAGACTTGAGTTTTGTCAGAAGCCATTAGCACAAGATAGCGAAATTTGCCAAAGATGACAATCATATCAAGATCACAAAGCATTGAGACTGACATGAGGGATTCGACAAGCATCACTTTATCCATGTGCCGATCCTTTGAGATTGCAACCCTACCTAGACGCAATACCTTGCTTTTCCCAGTGTCAGCAAATGTAATGTGATTTTGTGTAGATGGACGAAGTGTAGAGTCCATGAGCAAGCTTTGGTCACCAGTCATATGGTTGGTGCAGCCACTATCCAGGATCCATTCAGTAGCTTTCGGAAGTGTACCCTACAGAGCAGTTAGTAGGATAGGATTCTGTAACACCCCCAGTGGTTAGCTACAGTGACCACCTGCTAATGTGCCATGTCATCATGATCATTTTAATTAAATTGCATTTAGGATTTAATCCAGCATTCAAATTCAGAGGTAAAATGAAAGTAAAATATTTAATTCTTCTAGCATGCAAGCAAAATAGTCCATAATATGACAAATATTCACTAAGTAATTGTCATGATGAAACCAACCTCATCTGGTTTCCCAAAATGCCCTTGGGAATTATTTGAGCGGTCGAGCAGCAATTAATTTGTCCTTTTCAATTTCTAAAAAACGGTTAAACAATTCCAAATGCCGTGAAATTTTTTGTGCAACTCCACAATATTGCCAAATATTTATGTGACAAGTTTCATCTACAACTAAAATCATTTGGTTTTGAAACAAAATGCAAAACAGTGGCTAAAATAGAAAGCAGAAAAGAATAAAGGAAAAGAAAGAAAAATCAATGGTGGACTGGGCTTCGAGTCACCACAGTGCAGCCCAGCCCACCACGGCTGGCCTTTCTCCCACCTCGCGTCGCGCTGGAGACAGTGCGCTCGCCATGGCCGCCCACGCGCCGATGCGGCACGCGTCGAACATCCAGTGGGTCCCTGCGGCAGACAAGAAGCTCCCCGACGCCTCTGCCCAACCCTAGTCCTCCCATTCGTTCCCCTCGTCTCACCCCCTTTGGTTTAGCCATCGCCCCTGACCACCGTCGCCGTGCCGTCGTCGTCCGCACGCACCGGAGCCTCCCCATGGCACCAGAAGATGTCCAGGAGGTTCCCGCTCGTCGCCCTCAACCTCTCCCGTTAAGATCCCATGCCGAGACGCTTCGAGACGACGCAACCGTCCCCTTCTTCAACCATAGATCCGTCGGACGCCGCCGTCGATTGCCTCTCCGTCAAGTCTTCCCCGGTCCCACCGCCGCCTCTGTTAGGACCGCTGTGAGCCTCTCTCTCGAAACCCCCTCTCCCTGCTGTCTAATCATCGCCGTAGCCGTAGCTCCTGTGCTCGCCATAGCCGCCGGGGCTCTGTGTCCGCAGCCGCACCCATGCGCGCCCCAGCCGCCCATGGTCACCCCCTGCCCTTTCGCATCTGCGCGCGCACGCTCGCCCCTCGCCGCGCCCTCTGTCTCCCGTACGCTCGCCCCGCCTCGTTGTTGCTCGCGCGTTGCCTGTCGCCGCTGCTGCCGCCTGCTGCTTCTGCTACCGCTGCCGCTTGCTGCTGTGCTGCTGCCTGCTGCTTCTGCTACCGCTGCCGCTTGCTGTTGTGCTACTGCCTGCTGCCACCGCTGCTGCCCAGCGCCGCCCGCTTGCCCACGCTTCCGCCACCCGCCGCTGCTTCTGCTTGCCGGCCGCGCTGCGCCCTGCTCCTCCTTCCCACCGCGCGCTGCGCTGCTGCTACTGCTTGCTGCAGCTCGCCTGTAGATGCTGCCGCTCGCGCCGCCCTGCGCTCGCCCGCGCTAGCCCACGCTCGCCTGCGCCGCCTGCAGCTCGCGCGCGCGCCCCCGCCGCGGCCCCGCTCACCCCTGCTGGCGCCCACCGCCGCCCGTGGTGTTTCTGGCCGCGCCGCCGCACGCCCGTGTGTGCCCGTGCGTGCGCGCCCAGCGTAGGGGACCGACTGGGCCACTGCCCAGTGGGGCCTAGCCATGTTTAATTAGGACTAGTTTAGATTAGGGTTAGAATTAGTGCTAAATTAGTATAATAGCACATGACATGTGGCCCCCACTTTCACTATCCATTTGTTGACCAGTCAAATGTTGACTGGGTCAACTCTGCCACTGGACCCCACTGTCAGTCACATAGCCTTTCTGGGTGTACCCATAGCAATTTACTGTTTTATTTCGAATTAATAATAAATTCAGAAAATCATTTAAACTTCAGAAAATCATATAAAATAATCCGTAACTCGGATGAAAACAATTTATATATGAAAAATGATCAGAAAAATAAGACGAATCCGAATATGCCATCCACATACCTGCCACATGCCCCCAACACTGCAAACCTGGAACCTTCCCCTCCGGGTCGTCTGACCGATAAATGCCTGGAGCCGAGAAAATATTTTCAGATATTTTCCCGCTCCGTCCATAACGCTTAGCACTGCATTAGGTCATCCCTAGCATAGCATATTGCCATGTCATGCCTTGTGATGCATTTGTTTGCTTGATATTTATTGTTTCTTCCCCCTCTTCTCTCCGGTAGCCACCGAGACCGACGCTGACGCCGCTGGTTACGACTACGCCATAGACGACCAGCCCTTTTCAGCAGAGCTTCCAGGCAAGCAAAACCCCCTTTTATCATCGAGATATTGCCCATTCCTTCTCTCTTATTCTTGCATTAGATTTTTCTACTGTTGTATTCCGATAGTTCCTATTCTGATGCATAGCCTGTTTTTGATAACCTGCTGTTGATACTGTACCTGTTATCCTAAATGCTTAGTATAGGAATGTCAGTATCCCATCAGTGACCCTACATCCTTGTTCGTGTTGCCATGCTTGTTATCTGGGTTGTCCGAGATGATGGATCATTGTAACGAGACCAGAACACACCTAAAGGCCCTTACAATTGTACGACTCTACCAAGCCATATCAAGTGTGATCTACTGAGGGTGATTCCTTGTATTTCACTCTCGATGACAACTCTGTAGGGTAGCACATATAGTGTGACCTACTGAGGGTGATTCCTCGTATTTCACTCTCGATGATGACTCTATCGTGTAGTATATCAAGGTAAACCTATCGAGGGTGATTCCTCAGATTTCACCTTGATGGTATGGACCTGAACCCCGACTGCTACAATGCTAAAGGCGGGTCGGCCCCAAGGGTACCCGCGATAGATAATGTGGCGGAACGACAAGGCAGGTGGAGACCACCCAGGAGAGAGGTGGGCCTGGTTCCTGGTCGTGGTCCGCGAGTTACCTTGTCGGAGTGATGGCCCTAGTCGTCTCCGCGAGATGCTAATAATACACCACCGGATTTGGGTATTTGATCTGAGTTGGCCGCTGGCCTATATGCACTAACCACCACGCGGGATTATGGTATATGGGACCCTCGGGGTCGTACGATTTCTTCCGAAAGCTCTACAGATGTCACAGTTGAGCAGCACGCGCCCGGGTGGTCCGCGTAAGCACCTGCTTTGTATAAAGAGGTAGCCAGGACTGATCCCGGCCGTCCACACAACGTGCAGGAGCGCTTAGGGTGATTGGCCCATGACCCCTTCGCGCTTAGGATGTAGACCAGCGTGCTGACCTCTCT
Organism: Elymus sibiricus; assembly: GCA_039707655.1. NCBI lineage: Eukaryota > Viridiplantae > Streptophyta > Magnoliopsida > Poales > Poaceae > Elymus > Elymus sibiricus. The sequence continues at coordinate 299,596,555 of CM077676.1, read as the reverse complement.
GGAGAGCCTTGATGTCTACTACACAACTTATTCTTGTAGACTCGTGTTGGGCCTCCAAGCGCAGAGTTTTGTAGGACAGTAGCAATTTTCCCTCAAGTGGATGACCTAAGGTTTATCAATCCGTGGGAGGCGTAGGTTGAAGATGGTATCTCTCAAACAACCCAGCAACCAAATACAAGAAATCTCTTGTGTCCCCAACACACCCAATACAATGGTAAATTGTATAGGTGCACTAGTTCGGCGAAGAGATGGTGATAAAAGTATAGTATGGATAGTAGATATAGGTTTTTGTAATCTGAAAATATAAAAACAGCAAGGTAGCAAGTAACAAAAGTGAGCACAAACGGTATTGCAATGCTTAAAAAAACAAGGCCTAGGGTTCATACTTTCACTAGTGCAATCTCTCAACAATGCTAACATAATTGGATCATACAACCATCCCCCAACGTGCGATAAAGAATCACTCCCAAGTTCCTATTAGCGGAGAACATAAGATAGAAATTGTTAGTAGGGTACGAAACCACCTCAAAGTTATCCTTTCCGATCAATCTATTGAGCTATTCGTATAACTGTCACAAACAGCCCTAGAGTTCGTACTAAAATAACACCATATGATACACATCAACCAACTCTAATGTCACCTAGATACTCCAATGTCACCACAAGTATCCGTGAGTTGATTATACGATATGCATCAAACAACTTCATAAATATAATATTCAATCCACACAAAGAACTCCAAGGAGCACCCCAAAGCTTCTATCGGAGAAAAGATAATGAAAACGTGCATCAACCCATATGCATAGATTACCCCAATGTCACCACGGGAATCTGCGAGTTGAGTGCCAAAACATATATCAAGTGAATCAATATAATACCCCATTATCACCACGGGTATTCATATGCAAGACATGCATCAAGTGTTCTCAAATATGAAATATTCAATCCAACAACAACGAAACCTCAAAGGGAAAAGATTCGATTCATCACAACAAGGATAGAGAGGGAAGAAACACCATATGATCCAACTATATTAACAAAGCTCGCGGCACATCAAGATCGTGCCAAATCAAGAACGCGCGCGCGAGAGAGAGAGATAAAACACATAGCTACTGGTACAAACCCTCAGCCCCGAGGGTGAACTACTCCCTCCTCATCATGGAGACCGCCGGGATGATGAAGATGGCCTCCGGTGATGATTTCCCCCCTCCGGCAGGGTGTCGGAAAAGGGTTGTAGATGAGATCATGGAGGTACAGAGGCTTGCGGCGGCGTAAAAACTCATCTAGGTTAACTTTCGGGGGTTTCTGAATATATATGATTTTTTGGCGTTGGAATCACGCAAAGAAGGGCCACAGGGGGCCCATGAGGCACCAGGGTGTGCTTGGGGGGGGTGGCACGCCCTTGTGGCTCGTGGGGCCACTGTGGGTCTTCTGGCATCCTCCCGAAGCTTCTAGTGTCTCTTATGTTCCAGAAAATATTGTCAAAAAATTTCGCTGCATTTGGACTTCATTTGATATAGATTTTCTAGAAAACCAAAAACAAGCAGAAAACAACAACTGGCACTGGGCACTAGGTCAATATGTTAGTCCATGAAAATCATATAAAAGCCATATAAAAGTGGACCAAAATCATACAAAACTATAATAAACATGGCATGAATACTTCATAAATTATAGATACGTTGGAGACGTATCAAGCCTAGGTAGGACTACGGCGTGTCGATAATCCGAGGCCGGGCATTACCCAGAAAAGTGTGTCCGGCCAGAGGTAATCGAGCGTGTTGGGTAATGTGGTGCACCCCTGCAAGGAATAATCTATTCGAATAGCCGTGTCCACGGTAACAGGACGCTTGGAGTTGTATCCTGATCAACAACAACTAGAACTGGATACTTTTGTGATACTTAACTGTTTTACTACTCCGGGATCACTTTCTCGCTGGGTAGTCGAGGAAGGATCTCCGGGTGTTGCTAATGAATACGTCATACTAAATATTATATGTAAACTCCTCTCTTCTACTGCTGCAAGATGATGGCTACAAGAAGATGTAGTCTTCGATAGGTTGAGATTCTCCCCCCTTATTCTGGCATTTCTGCAGTTTAGTCCATAGATATACCTCATTCCTTTGATACCGATTGTCGGTGTAAAAACCGACAGACCTCGGGGTAGGGGGTCCCGAGCTGTGGATCTCGGATCGGTGGTAGCAGAGACGAGGGAGACGATGTTTACCCAGGTTCGGGCCCTCTTAATGGAGGTAAAACCCTACGTCCTGCTTCTGTTTATATTGATGGAGATGTATCAAGTACAGAGTTAATCTACATCGAGATCGTAATATGTGTCTAACTTCTAGGGCTAGGTGAGCGATATTGCGTTGTTCTCCCCTATGGGCTAAACCCCACGGCTTATATACACGCCAGGTAGGGTATCTAGGGTTACAAGGTCGGTATCTAGGAGTAAGGCGGCTGGAGAAATCTTGAAGTGTACTACAAGTCTTCGGTAGAGACAGCCTCGATCACGTCTCCCGTGTGCGGCCTCCGGAGTCCATCTTGATCACGTACGAGGGCATATCGGCCCAACCGAGGAGACGGGCCGACTAGGTTGGCACCCTCTAATCCAGGACACCGTCATGTGGCGCCCCGCCTGAATACCACTGTAGCCAGACGGTCGCCGCACACACCAGCCCAAGAAAATCACTCTGGCATGCGCTTTTACAACAAGTATCATGAACGCAGACATTTCTATTAATGGATATATAAGTCTTACATGATATTGTACAAGGGTGATGGCAGCGGAAAAGCTCTATCTAAGGCAGCATGGTCTTGGTGCGGCTCCAATCCACAGGGATCTGACTGGGTTACTCTTCTAGCCCACGAACACTTCGGCTCCTCGCTAGTGGACGGCGGATCCTTAGGTGAACCTGGCCACATTGAAGGCCGCTGAGTACTTTTGAATGTACTCGCAAGAAAACCAAACCAACATATACACCAAGCAAAGCAATCCATGGCATTCAAGCATGCACTTGTTATTAGAGCAACATTAACTATCATGGCATAGCATACTCATCTAGCAATATTAATTATCTTGTCATAACAGGATTATCTAGCATGATAACTACGACAGTAAAACATATCAAGTAAATAATCCATACTCCTAATATATCATGATCTAAACCAAATCCGACCCAAATCCAATCCAAGTCTTGTGGTCATCCGACCCTTTAGCTTGTAGCCATCGCATGGCTAACATTCATACCTCTAACATCATCTGATGTCTATGCATCCGTACTGCAAGTCTGACAAACCTTACCATTATCTGGTTCAGTCTTAGCAATAACATTATATAGTTTGTTCCTCCAGACTCGACACAGACCAAATAGTGTGACCTAGTACGAACTGTGTCCCATGACCGAGGACGCGGCTATTCGAATAGATTTACACTCTGCAGAGGTTGCGCACTTTACCCACACTATGGAGCTCCTGGCCTCATGCTCCCATTCGGGTGGACCGGTGCTGTTCCAACAAAACTTGTCTATTGCCCGGCACTCTTACGGTCCCACCGACAATCATACCCTCCCAGGGTCATGTCCTGGGTGGCCCCTGTGTCACCACGTGACACCTGCCACCGTCGTGGCCAAACAAAACTGTCCCAAACGGGGACCCATGCGCATATAACTTAACTGGGCTCACAAGGTTATCGCCGCCTACCGAGCCAGGGTAGCATGCACACATAACCTTCCCTCTTTGGCGGTGCCGGTAAAAGGCAAGACAATAGACCAAGCTAGGGCCTCCCCATCCAGGCAAGTGTGGTTGCACTCGATGAGCTCGATTCGGTGGCACTATGACTCGATCCAGCCGACGGAGGAGGTTGTCATTATATCATATTCTTTATCATTGCAATAATAACGATAATCCAAGATGTAAACTAGTATATCAACATAACAACCTATCTCCATACTACATTACAACGAGTCACTAGTGCGATAAAATGATGATCATTAGCATGTAATGAAAATAGCAAGTTCAACTAGCGGGAGTTTTATTATTCCTAACACAGGCATATTCATTAATTAAACACGCAAGAATAACACAGAGCAATGCTTTAGGGCATATATCAGATGGTCTGCTTGCCTGGGGGTGAAGGAATATTCCAGGAGAAGTGCAATCACCTCGTGGAAAAATTCGCCGGAAAGGGTTCCCTCTCGGGGAGGCTGAATAGAGGGCAAGGGCAAAATGGGCATTTTCAGAAAGTGTAAACATTGTGAAAGTGATCTCATCGGAACGGGCTCGACGAATTGAGAACGTGGGCATTGGATTTACCTCAATCGGAGTTACGGTCGTGGAGAAACGACCGTTCGTTCGTTAAGCGAAAAACAGACAGAAAACTGTCCATTTCAGCTCCTAACGGGTGAACGTTCACTATATAGCCATTTTGGCCGTAGGGCTGAGAGAGAAAGCGTACTCTAGTGGAATACGCTTCCCAGTGAGGAAATCGTATTTGAGCCTGGGCGTTTCCACTTATCCACACTGGCAGCGCTGCTCTCGCCGACATGTGGGTCCCGTCCCACCTCTTCTCTCTCCTCCTCCTTCTTTCTTCCTCCTCTCTGCTCTCCCCAACGCGCAAGAACAGCAGCGAGGCCGGCCGCCCCGATGGCGAGTCCCGGCGACTCCGGCCACCGTTTCCGGTGTTCTGGGTACCGGTGAGCTCGGGAAAGAGCGCCGTATCCATCCCGGGGCTTCACGTATGCCGAGGAGGACCGGAGCAACGACTACTTGAGTGGCCGTGGGCGGCGGTTCCGACGGGGTTCCGGTGGCCAGGGGGGTCCCCAGAGAGGGTGAGTAGGCGGGAGAGCTCGTCGGAGGACGGCGCATCCGGTGGTGAGCTCAGGCAGAGCCGGGGAGGGCTCGGGTGGCCGAATTTGAGGCGAGGTCGAGCGGCGGCCGTGGTGGACAGGGAGAGGAGATGGGCGTCGGGGCTCGCTCTACCGAGCTATAAGGGAGTGAGGGGGGAAAGAGGAGGCTGCCGCGAGAGTGGTGGATGCTCGGAGGGCTCCGGCCGCGGCTTTTATAGCCGCCCGAGGCCACCGGATAGGCACGGCCGCTCCGGTGAGCTGGCCGGTGTCTAGAGCTCTCGGGAGGCACGGCTGGAAGGTTGCGGCTGTCGGGTAGTGTCACGGAGGAGCAGGGGAGCTGCGCTGGCGTGCTCGAGAAGCTTCGGCTCGGCCGGATGTGGCGGCGCATGTGCGGGCACAGTGGCGGAGTAGAGTACTCGTCGCGGGGCGGCGAGGAAGAGGCCGGAGGGGGAAGGAGCTGGAGAGGGAATACGTGGACGGCAGCGACGTAGTCGGCACTAGGGGACACGCAGCAGCAGCTCGAGCCGTCCTGTCCAACGCGGTGGGCGCGCAGAGCGTTGTACTTGCATGCAGCTCACGCGGTCACCACACACACTGGCTGCTCTGGCACGCGCCTGTCGACCGTAGCTTGTCCAACACGTCCCTCGCTGCTCAAATAGGTGAGGGAAGTGGCTAGAACCATCTGGGGGGCTCTGATGTGGGAGAAATTAGCAGAAACAGATTCTAACAAGAAACTTAGATGGACTTGTCTGCTGAAATGGCTGGAGGTGTTGAGCTGGTTCCACGTCACAATGAAAGATGGTAGGAAGGAGTAGATGCTGGCAAATTTGGAGGTCATTTGGACCAAGTTTGAATGCACTTCCTTTGTAATGCAGAATTTGGTCCAGAAGCTAGGTTTTGATGTTGTGATCAAATGGCTAGATGGATTTGGCCCAAATTTGGGGGAGGATGATTATTTGGCTATATGGAGGCACTGGAAAAATTTCAGCTCATTTGGACATACCTAAATGGTACTTCCTTCACAGAGCTTTCTGCTGGACAGAAGCTAGATGGAATTTTTGGTAGAAATTGGCTAGATAAAATGATGTGAATTTTTTTCATAATCACATCATATAGGGAATGTGAGGTCCTGGATTAATTTAAAGATTTTTGAAGCAATATAAATTATAGTTGCTTTACAACCTCAAAATAAGTCCAGAGACAAGAATTGGATGATGTGCTCAAAAGTTGAACTATTGAACTTGGGTTCTTGATGGAAATAGTGAATATATGGATAGGAGAAGCTCCACAAATTATTTGGGATTTTTCCTAGCTACCAAAATAGTAGCCCCTTTGGAAAGTGCCCAAAGTGCAATATTGGATTTAAATAGGAAAATGCAATTTCCCTTATTTAATTATTGCCAATATTTTTATGGGAGCTCAATATGATCACAAAGAGTATCTCCACAAGTTTATATGAACTTTGGAGATGGATAGATATTTTCCTAGATTTAATTCCTTTAACTGGCAGAAAAAGGAATTAATTTTAAATGAAAAATAATGCAAATGACTTGGCAATATTTTTACATATCCAGGGTTTATAGATATAGGAGAGTCTTTGGAAAAAGTTTGGGAGGCAACAGATCAAAGGAAAATAGGGTTCCTTTGTAACGGAAGGAATTAGGGTTTCCCTTCCGGCAACTCGGAAGGTGGGGTTTCGGTGGCAAAATCCTGAGAATAAATTTTCGGTGACAGGGTTGGACTAGAGAGAATCTCTGGTTGGATAGGAAAGGCAAGGCTAAATGACCATCTTCATATACCCAAGAGCGAGAGAAAAATCCAATAACATCGAAAAAAAGACGGGAGTTAAATCCCGCGAAGGAAAAAAAACAAGGAGCGAAAACCAGGGTGTTACACGTCAGTAGCCCCCGAACTGGTCTTCTACGCCGAGGACGACTTTCAACAAACATCACTTCGGATCCGGAGTCCTTGGCTTGACAGACAAGTTCCACTTTGCATTTCAGATTCTCTTAATGGAGTATCAACATCAGTGGTCCAACCGAGCTTGTACCCTGCCCGAAGTGGGTAGATATCTTAGTCTCGAAGGCTTGTTGTTCAGGTATGAACGATCCAATCTGGCCTGACAACTTTATCGGAGAGGCTTGCCCCACGACAGGTCGAGCAGTTACTGCCTCCCCCTCAAATCGTGGTTCGAGGCAACCTTTTTACTGACACGTCCCTTCGAGGCAGAGATCGTGCCCGCTTTCTTAGGGATATCATCAAGATTTTGTTTCCTCCCATATGCTTCAATGGCATTTTTGATTGCAACCGCGAATTTATCGGTGCAGCGAGGGGGACTCTTGGATTTCATAGGCTTATAAGAGCAAAAAGGGAGAACGGCGCAATAGCCCACGCTCCCATTCTCCCCCTCTACTGCTTCGTCTAGCTCCAGCGCCCAGATCCATCCTGCCCATTTTTCCCTTTAGCGAATCCAACCTCCACCACCAGCCAAGGCCGATACCCTCAAGGGGCACTGGGGCGGCTCCGTAGTGATGGCCGCGACCATCTCGGAGCTGCGCGATGCGGGGTACCTAAGCCCCGCCACCGTCGCCCGTGCTCTGGTGGCTGGCCAGCTGGTGCCCGCTCCCAATGCCGGGGAGCGGGTAGTCTTCGTCCCCCACCTCATCCGAGGCCTGGGGTTCCCGCTGCACCCCTTCGTGCATGGGGTAATGTTTTACTACGGGCTGGACTTCCATCATATGGCCCCTAACTCCATTCTCCACCTCGCCGCTTTCATCACAGTCTGCGAAGCTTTCCTCCGCTGCGATCCGCACTTCGGCTTATGGCTGAAGCTCTTCGGGATCAAACCAAAGTCCAGCGGATCGGATCTCGCGGAATGCGGGGGAGCCATGATCAACAAGAACCAGGGGGCTATCTGGTTCAAAGGAACCTTCATCGAGACGGTGAAGGAGTGGCAGAGGGAGTGGTTTTACATCACCGAACCTCTCGCCCCTGGTCAGACCGAGGTCCCGGCTTTCTCAGCCAGGCCTCCCAAGAAGCTCAAATCCTGGAAGGAGAAGGGCGTCGCCTGGGGGAACCCAGAAGAGGTGGAGACCCTGATCGACAGGATCTTGTGGTGGTCCACCACGGGGAAGGTTGAGCTCGCCGACGTCATAAACGTCATGCTCAACTGCCGCATACTCCCCCTCCAACTTCGGGCTACCGCGATGTGGGCACAAAAGCCCGAGGACATGGACACTATCACCACCTTCTTCCGCTCCACCTTGGCCGCCATGTGGACGAAGCTCATGAAGCTGGCCAAGGACAAAATCCCCAAGGCGGGGGAGGACCGCGGCCTCGAGCACGGCTATGAAGCCCCCCCGGTGAGTGGTTATGCCCTTCAATCTCTGTTTTCTGCTCATTGCACTGAGGAGTAAAGTTTTTACTTGAATCGTCGTGTTTTGGTATCTTGCAGAAGTGGTTGCCCTGGATACAAGGGGTACGATGCCCGGCCCCACTGCCAGAGCAACCCCCAACTCCCCTGCTCTCAGCGCTTCTGACCGAGGAGCCGCATGTGGTGGCCCCCAAAGGGACGAAGTCCCAGAAGGGGAGGTCAAGTGCTCGGACCCGGGGGACTTCGGTCACTCGGTCCGAAGAGACCCACACCTCCGCCGCCCAGGACAGCGACGCCGAGGAGGGTGAGGAGGAAGAGGTTCCCCCTCCAAAGGGGAAGAGGTCGGGGTTAGAAGACGCCGACGTGGGCATGCCGCCGAAGGGCCCAAAGAGGCCGAGGCGAGCCTCATCTGAGGCCGCCAACAAGTCGTCGGAGAGGGACGAGCTCTCCGGTGACTCAGAAGAAGACCTCCTCGGTATGGGGAGGAAGAAACCGGCGCCCCGAGGGTAAGCCCTTCTCCTTGTCTTCCATTCTTGAGTCATTTTTTCAGCAAGGGAAATCTTATAGAAGCAACTTTTCACACGCAGTCCGCCGAGGGTAATTCCCAGCGGTTCTTCGAGTGGGTTGCCATCCGCCAGCGGGACTCCAGAGCCCGCCGCTTCTCCCCCGACGCATGACGGTCTAGGGGAGGCAACATCCACCCTGGTCCCCGACGTCAACCCGACGGGGGCTGACGAGGTGGCGATCATGGCCGAGGTTGATACCTCGGCCCAACAAGACCCGAGGACAGAGTGCCCCGAGGTCATCGAAGAAGGGCTGGGCCAGCCATTGGTCCAGCCGGCGTCTACGTCAGCTCCGCCACCCCAGGCGGAGGCTGCTCGGGTGGATGCATCCGAGGTCATCCCTCCACCCCAGCCAACTGCCCAAGGACGGGCCGGCGCGGGGTGGACCGAGGAGATGGAGGATGCCCTAAAGGGCTCTTCCATCAAGGAGGAGCACCGTGCCTTGATAGGTTCGGCGCTACAGGGCAACCGGTCCGCAGGGGCCGGCCTGCATGAGGTTTTCAAGAACCTCGTAGCAGGTTTCGAGGTACGCTCACTGCGCATTCAATTTGTTTATTTAAGCTGTTTGTTTTATGAGTTTTGTCCGAGGACATATTAGCACAGCCTGCCAAACAGCTTAGTGAGTGAGTAGCCCCCGAACCCGAAGTCGGTTTCAAGAAACCGGCATCGGGGTTGCTTGATTAAGCAGGAGCCCGTTGAGTAGCCCCTAGGGTGCTGCTTGAGGCAGCCGTCCTGGAGCCTTTTAGTGTTGAAATTTTCTCTTTACAATGAGTATCTCTGTTTTTGTGCCAGGTTTTGACCACGGTTCCGGACTCCGTCTCCGAAGAGATGGCGGAGATGAACCGGAAACTTGAGCAGTCTCAAGGTAAGCAAGTTGAAACTTGCCTTGTATTTTGGATGAAAGAGGTATAATGTGTTTTGTTAAAGAAAACAACTAAGGCCGAACTGTTTTAATAGCGGAGTTGGAGACGCTCAAGGCCGAGCTCGAAAGGGCTCGGGAGGAGGTGCGGCAGCAGGAGACTGCTGTCGCCGCGGTCGAGAAGGTCCGCGCCGCCGAGAAGGCAGCTAGGGAGAAGCACCAAGCACGGGTGCTGGAGGTCGAGGAGACCCTGAAGGGCGTGTTCGAAGCACGCGACAAGCTTCAGGAGGAGGGGCAACCAACGAAGGAGGAGCTCGAGAAGCTTCAACGTGCCCACTCCGAGCTCAAGACCTCGGCCCGAGCTGACCGCGAGGTGCTCCAACAAGTGGAGCAAATCGCGTCGGGTAAGATATTTTTGCTGCAGTGTTTGTTTGGCAGCAAAGGGTGTGTCGAGCTCACCCAGTTATGGCATTCCGCAGAGGTCTTTGTGGATCTCCCGCAAAGCGCGGCAGATGCGGTGGCATACTTCGGCCAGCTGGCGGGCCACGAGGCGGAGAAGGCCTTCTGGGGGCAGTTTCCAGGGTCGCCATCCGCGCAGCTGCTGAATCATCGAGTGAAGCAGCTGGTGGAGCTGTTTCGCATGACGAGACCAGTGCTCCAGGACCTCTGCATCGTTCTGTGGCCTGCCGAAGCCATGCCGAGGAGCCTCTTCGGCCTGACGGCCCGTCTCCGAGATGTCGTGCCCTGCGTGGAGCGCTGGAAAAGGTCCGCGTGTTTCGAAGGGGCGTGGAGGGTGTACGCTTGCGTGAAGACTCACTTCCGCAAGGTTGATGCGGAGACATGTGCCGCGGCCCTCCTGCCGACAAGCCGCGCACCACCGAGCAGTTCTTCGCCGAGGTGGAGGCGGGAGCTCGGACCACAGAAGCTATGTGTCCCAAAGACACTCTGTATTTCTAGATGACACTTCGGAATGCCGGAGTGTATGATGTAAAAACTTTATCTTTTGTGGAATGAAAATGGCTTGAAATTCCATGTGTGTTGTTTTATAATTTAATTATTCCTCCGATATGACTGTTTAAAATGAGAGTGGCCAGTCGTCGGCTTCAGCCCCAGTGTAGGTCATACAAAGGGTGTTCCTTAAGGCATACTGGACCCTTAACCGACGTCTCGGTACCCGGAGGCGGTCGGTGACTTATAGGAACTAGGCAATCGAACTATGGTGGCTTGATATCTTCAACTTGGTCATAGGAGTTTGACTGTGGGGGCTGATGACCAGCCCCCGGTGTGGGAAGTGTTCGGCCAAGTCAGCCGAGGTCTAGGCCATAGCACACTTCGGCTAGGAATGAAAGCCCTTCGTTTGACACGGGTGATCTCTATCGTCACATCGCTTGACGCGGTCTCTGGATGGCAGACCAGTTTACGCCTGCCTAGATAGTCAGTTTTCGGCTTTCTCCACTGAGGCGCCATGCCAATTGACCTGGCAGTGCAATCGCAGTGGTTCTCACGTTACACCCTTAGCCGAATTCATCGGAAACGTAAGGGGTACACGTAGGAGCCGGGCAACCCAACTATTGACCAAAATCTAGGCTCGAAACTGATGCATATGCAGCCAAAATCCGAGACGCCGAATACTTCGGACTTTGTTATACAATTGCATCTTTTTGGAGAACTTCATTGTCCCAGAGGAGCTATGCTGATAAAGAAATACAATAAAGACCTTGAAAGGGCATAGGTTCTTTATTTCGTAATATTAATCATGTACATGCCCAGCTGTGACGAGAGTAATTGAAAGAGTACAATGTAAATGGTAAAGAAGGAAGAGAAGAAACAGGTAGGATAATTGCTAACGGATTTTAAAGGATCCGGGCCGCTACCTGCCGCACGTCTGCGTTTCCGAACTGTTGACCAGATCTTCACCATTGATGGTGAGGAACTTGTGAAGGTTGATGCCCTTCCGGCCTTTTATACACTTTAAATGTTTGATTGACCGAGTTCCTTTAAGGGAGGTGTTGTCGAAGTCATTATGTGGTTAAAACCACATAGACATAGTCATGTTTGGCTATTTCTTTTACAGATACTTGCCTGTGTAGGGGCTCTAAGCCTCGTCTTTGCTTGTTTGATCCGTGCCGACGTTTGAGTATATTTTCGGCTCCTCGACGGCCCAGGGAATCTTCAATGCGAAATTATGCACCCTTGGGACGTAGTGCCCACTCCAAAGAGGGCACGCGAGGAGCCCGTATCCCTATTTCGGGTGCAGGGGTACCTGGCCGAGGTCGATCTGTGCAGCCCGGGCACGCTTTAACGAGCGGGCGGCCCGTTCATCGCTGCGGGCTGCCTCCTCGGACGCCTGTGCCTCGGCTGCGAAAGCCGCAGTCTGTTCCTCTGTCCGAAGTGAACGTTCGGTGTTACCATTAACTGTAATCACACCATTAGGTCCCGGCATCTTGAGCTTGAGGTAGGCATAATGCGGGACTGCGTTAAAGCATGCAAAGGCCGTGCGCCCTAGGAGCGCGTGATATCCACTTCAGAATGGGACAATATCAAAGATTAACTCCTTGCTTCTGAAGTTCTCTGGTGAGCCGAAGACTACCTCTAAGGTGACCGCTCCGGTACAGCGGGCTTCGACGCCTGGAATGACACCTTTAAAGGTGGTAGAGCTCGGCTTGATCCGAGATGAGTCGGTGCCCATCTTCCGAGCTGTGTCCTCGTAGATGAGGTTAAGGCTGCTTCCTCCGTCCATGAGGACGCGTGTTAGATGATAACCATCAACGATAGGGTCTAGGACGAGTGCCTCCGATCCGCCGTGCCTGATGCTGGTCGGATGATCGTGCTTGTCAAACGTGATCGGGCAAGCCGACCATGGGTTATACTTCGGGGCGACTAGCTCCAGCGCGTATACGTCCCGAAGCACACGCTTCCTCTCCCTTTTAGGGATGTGGGTGACATAGATCATGTTGACCTCTGTTACCTCATTAGGAAACTTCTTTTGGCCTCCATTATTGGGCCGCCAAGGTTCATCCTCGTCTTCGCTGCGGTGTTGGGTTTTACTCTGACCCTCTGCCGCTATCTTGCCGGCTTGTTTAAAGACCCAGCAATTCCTATTAGTGTGGGTTGCTGGTTTTTCCTGAGTACCATGAATCCCGCATGGGCGGTCCAAGAGCCTATCAAGCTGGCTAGGTCCGTCTTTGTTCCCTTTAAAGGGTTTTGTTCTCTGCCCGGATTTAGGACCGGTGAACCCTGTGTTGACCGCGGCGTCTTCAGTGTCGCTTCCGCCATTTTTATACATGCGCTTATTTTTGTTGCGCTTTGGTTTTCCATTGGCGTCGCGAGTTTCTGAGGTGCCTGCCTCGCCGTTATGAGTACTTCGGGCATGCCAGTTATCCTCTCCCGCACAGAAGCGAATCATCAGTGAGGTCAGGGCTGCCATAGTCCTCGGCTTATCCTGGCCGAGTTGTCGAGCCAACCATTCATCTCGGATATTGTTTTTAAAGGCAGCGATGGCCTCGGCTTCAGAACAGTCTATAATCTGGTTCTTCTTGGTGAGGAATCTGTTCCAGAATTTTCGGGCTGATTCGCCTGGCTGCTGGGTGAGACGGCTGAGGTCATCAGCGTTCGAAGGTCGGACATATGTGCCCTGGAAGTTTGCTCGAAAAGCGTCTTCTAGGGCCTCCCAGCTGCCGATAGAGTGAGGAGGAAGGCTATTAAGCCAATGCCTTGCCGGCCCCTTTAGCTTGAGCGGCAGGTACTTAATGGCATGGAGATCATCTCCGTTGGCCATGTGTATGTGTAAGAGGAAATCCTCGATCCAAACTGCCGGGTCCGTGGTGCCATCGTATGATTCGATGTTAATGGGTTTAAACCCTTCCGGGAATTGATGTTCCATAACCCTATCTGTAAAACAGATTGGGTGAGCCGGACCTCGGGACCGAGGAGCATCCCGTCGGAGGTCGGGGGAGAGCCGTGAGTAGGCGTGATCTCGGGCGCGGCCGTTCCTGTCCAACCAGGCATCGTAGCCGTCGAGCCCGGTGGGCGCACGTCCCCTTGATCCATAGATGGGCCGAGGGGGAGCCCTGTTTTCCTCAATGCGACGTCGAGCGTCGTGAGGATCTAGATAATCCACGGGGTCCTTGCCGTAACGGCGTGGAGGTGGTCGTTCACCGGGGTCTTCTCGTCTTGGCCTGTCCCGGCCTCTAGGAGGCCGATCGAGGTCGTCAGCGAGCTCCTCGTCGAACACCGGTAACATACGCCTACGTGGGTATGATTTCGGCGCACTATGGCGTCGGTTCTCCATCTCTTGCTCGGCGAAGAGCACTTCGACCCACTTTTCATTTAGCGCATCGGTGTTGGCCTGCAGCAGCTGCTGCTTGCGCTTTAAACTCCGGGCCGTCGCAACGAGGCGTCACCGGAAGCGCTCTTGTTCAAAAGGGTCTTCAGGGATGATGTAGTCCTCGGTGCTGAGGCTCTCGTCCTCCTCGGATTCTGGCATGTAGTTGTCGTCGGCCCCTTCAAAGAGGTCATCGAGATCTGAGTCTCTAAGAGGTCGGTCTGGTGTGCCGTTCCTTACTGGGGAGGCTTGAACGTCCTCCTCATGGTTATCGGCATCGCCGTCCTCCGCATCGCCATTATTGGCTGTCGCGTCGTTGCCACTGGGCTCCCCATTATTGCCCCTTCGGCGCCTTCGCCGACGTCTTGGAGGGATTTGGGGGTGTCCACCATGTAAACATCATAGGTGGATGTGGCGGTCCACTTGCCCGTGTTTACCGGGGGCAAGGTGTTCTCGGTGGGGCCATCAGCATCGTCTTCCATGTCTGAAGGTTCGCTGTAGTCCAACACGTCGGTTAAATCATCAATCGTGGCGACTAGGTGGGTGGTGGGTGGGATGTAAATTTCCCTATCGTCGGCTTTAAGTCCGATCTGATTGTAAACCGAAGTCTTGCCGTCCGAGATGGACATGCTCCAGATGCGGTCAAGCATCTCATCGAGGTGAGATAACTCTTCGGGGTTCATGCATGCGCCATAGGCAGGGCTGATTCGAAGTACACCCGGCGTGTAACCGGATGCGTTTTCGGAGCGAAGGGAATCTGAACATAATTCCGGATTCTGCACCGAAATCAGTTCTGGCACCGGCGCAATTTCGGGAGTGGGAGCCGGATCTATCTCTGGACTGACGATCAGGGAGAGACTGGCCGGAGTGGCAGTGTCAGGGGTCTCAAAAGGCGCTGTGACAGAGTTCGGTTCCAGAGTCAAGCCTCCAGAACAGGTCGAGCTCTCGATCCGGCCGGGAGTCCATCCTGATAGAATGAGTTCGCCACGGGAGTCCGCAGTGTACTCAAGGCCACCGAAAGTCACGATCCGACCTGGGGCATAGTTCTCGACAGAGGTCAGGTGACCCATTGAGTCGGCACAGAATAGCATGCTGCCGAAGATGAAAAGCTGGCCAGGGGCATAAACGTCCCCGTGGCCATTGGCGCAGTTGATCTGCAGGTGAGCCATCGATCCTTCTGGTGATCGCGCAGTAGAACTCTCAATGAAAGCACCAGTGTCGGTGTAAAAACCGGCAGACCTCGGGGTAGGGGGTCCCGAGCTGTGGATCTCGGATCGGTGGTAGCAAAGACGAGGGAGACGATGTTTACCCAGGTTCGGGCCCTCTTAATGAAGGTAAAACCCTACGTCTTGCTTCTGTTTATATTGATGGAGATGTATCAAGTACGGAGTTGATCTACCTCGAGATCGTAATATCTGTCTAACTTCTAGGGCTAGGTGAGCGATATTGCGTTATTCTCCCCTACGGGCTAAACCCCACAGCTTATATACACGCCAGGGAGGGTATCTAGGGTTACAAGGTCGGTATCTAGGAGTAAGGCGGCTGGAGAAATCTTGAAGTGTACTACAAGTCTTCGGTAGAGATAGCCTCAATCACGTCTCCCGTGTGCAGCCTCCAGAGTCCATCTTGATCACGTACGAGGGCATATCGGCCCAACCGAGGAGATGGGCCGACTAGGTTGGCACCCCCTAATCCAGGACACCGTCACCGATGCATATGTAGTATAGATCTGATGTAAGTCTTGCGAGTACTTCGGATGAGTACTCATGATTGCTTTGCTACCTTTTTCCCCCCTACCGGATTGTTGCGATCAGATGACAGAGCCCCGGAGTCAGCTGATCCCGTCGACGACTACTACTACCCCGACGGAGCCTACTACTACGTGGAGACCGACGACCAGGAGTAGTTTAGGAGGCTCCCAGGCAGGAGGCCTGTGCCTTTTCGATCTAGATATCGTTGTTTAGTTATGTCTGTACTCAGATATTGTTGCTTCTGCTGACTCTTGGGTAACCCGAGCTTATGTATTCGAGCCCTCGAGGCCCCTAGCTTGTAATATAAAGCTTGTATTATTTTATTTTGTGTCTAGAGTTGTGTTGTGATATCTTCCCGTGAGTCCCTGGGCTTGATCGTGCGCATTTGCGTGTATGATTAGTGCACGGTTGAGTCGGGGGTGTTACAAGTTGGTATCAGAGCCGATTGCCTGTAGGAAGTCCCTTTCCATCTCCTTGGCCGAAGTTGAGTCTAGTCTTTGAAAAACTATTTTACTAACATTGTTGTGTGGCTTACGGGCCCACATCGCCAATGGATGGGATTAGGATCTTTTATTCCTCTCCTTACTCTGGGATTCTGATCTCTATTCTTTTCGGGTTAAATATTTTGCTAACTCTAACTCTAGGTTCACGTAACTACTTCCTCCCGGAGAGCCCTTCATTCTAGATGACCGCTTGATTCATCAGAAGATTTCGAAGATACTCTTCGATGCTTTCCCGAGACCCTTGTGCACACCGCCTTTGCAATTCCCTACCACCGACAAATCTCTATGGATTACTACATACACTTGCCATCATACAATCATTCCCCGTTGCTCTTGTTATTACAAGATACCCCGAAACATATTCCTATATTCGGAGAATCCTTTTTGCCTACTACCTTGTGTTGACGCTCAAAAGTGGCAAAGTCATAAAAAGTAGCTTAAGCTATGTCAATATTAATTCAAACTTATGATTGGAAGTCATCTTCGGATGGCTCTCGTCGAGAAGATCAAGATGGATACAAAGATGGTCCAAGATGGAGCTCGGATGCAAAAGTTATGACGATTTCAGAGATGCTTGTGTTGACATCAGATTAAAGAATGGCCAAAAACTCAATTAATATGGCTTCGGATGGAAACAGTTTCAACATGAAAGTTGTGCGCCTCGTCGAAACGGTTGATTTTGATATAAAAATTGTCTCAATCAGAGGACGTATGCAAAAGTTAAAGCCACCGGAGTACGGTGCGCCCCATCAAACACTCATATGGCTGATGTCTGATGGGTAGCGTCAGCAATTGTCTGTTTTGCGCGAGCTATTCGGCCTTGAAGATGGCCTCGAATCGAAAAACGTTCAACATGAAAGTTGTTCGTCTCGTCGAAACGGTTAAATTTTCTTTTGGACGCATCTTCATCTGAGGTCGTTTGTGGCCTGTGAGACCCAAAAACTGAACTGATGTCTCAGACTTACCTAAATCCGAGTTCGATTAATTTTGGAAAGATTTGGACGGGATTTGGAGTCCTTTTCTTGTACGGAAAGTCCAGCTGCCTCATAAATAGATGAGAGGTGATGGCCGATTGAACAACAACACACACTCGCAAAACCCATCTACAAACTTTCATCTCCTACCCTAGTTTTCTGCTTCTCGTCCGTCGGTGTTCTTCGCTTCGGAGAGCTTCGATCTACGAAGTCCTGGGGGCGGGCGAACCGACCTAGGGCAGCCCATCACCGCCGTGCGTCCAGACGGGGTCTCTCCTGGCGGCGTGGGGTTTCGGGTCTTCAAAAGCGCTCACCGGATTGTCTTGCGTATCGCGCTTCCGGTGAGCCTCCTTCGGCGACGTGTCTTGCGTATCGCGCTCGACGCCGAGGGTACACGGTGACGTGTTCGTGTGCGAACACACTTTTTGGCGACTCCGCTGGGGACTAAAGGTCAATCATCATCATCATCCATCATGTCCAAGCCATTTGAGGTAGACGCCGGTAACATCATTAAGCCCAGTCTTGATGAGCTATCGGCCGATCATCGCCAAATCTATGAGGAGTACAAGAAGGCACGTGAAGAGAAGGAGCTGCAGGAATTCCTTGGAAACTTCAAGAAGGATCGCCAAGGCAATATCACTCCGATTGGAGAAATCAAGCTCCCTCCTCTTCGTGACGAGCAGATTAAACCCTCTGTAAGTACTACCTTTTCTCCTGAGCAGTGGTCTGAGATTGAGAGTCGTATTGCTGATGGTAATAATCTAGTTTATCAAACTTTCTTAGAGAATACCAATGCTCAGAAAAATATGCCTCAATCATCTAGTGGTAATGTTGGCATGCATGCTAGTGCAGAAAACCCTAGTCAAGCTTTACCTCTTTCATCGGCACCTCCCATGCCGATGAATTATTATCCTACCCATACAAATCAAATTGTGGCTGCACCTATTAGTCCTATCATGAATGTGCCAAGTTCGGTGGCAACGCCGAACTAAACCCTACCTATAGGTGCAAACGCTGCTATGCCACAACCGAACTATGGTTCGGCGTACAAGCCACAGTTCCTACCTACAGCTAGCACTCCTACTCCACCTATGCCACTGCAGCAAGTTTCATCGTCTACTACGGACGATGCTCTAGCTAATTTTAGAGAAGAGATGGCTAAGATGCTTCAGGAAAATTTTGGTGTTGAATTAGCTAGGAATCGGATTTACCAAAAACCGTATCCCGAGTACTTTGATGCAATCCAGTGCCCTCCGGGATGTAAAATTCCAGATTTTGTTAAGTTCAATGGAGAGGGCATGAAAACCACATGGGAGCATGTTAGTCAATATTTGGCACAATTAGGTGAAGCAGGCTCACTAAATGAATTGAAAGTGCGTTTATTTCCTTTATCATTGACTAGCACCGCATTTTCATGGTTTTCTTCTTTGCCACATGGCTCTATTCGTGTATGGTCGCAACTAGAACAGAAATTTCATGATCACTTTTATAGCGGCGACAATGAACTTAAGTTGTCACATCTTACATCGGTTAAGCAAAAGCATGATGAATCGGTCTCTGATTACGTCAAGAGATTTAGAGAGACAAAAAACCGGTGTTATAGTTTGGTGATAACCTAAAGAGACCTGGCAGACCTTGTGCTTAATGGTTTAAAGACTCACATTAGAGAGAAGCTAGAAGGCTACGAGTTTTTAAATATCAACCAAGTCTTACAGAGGGCTTTGGCTCAGGAAAGCCGAAGCAAAGATCTCAAAGAAGTGCATAGATATAAAGCTGATCGTCCTAAGATGAATATGGTTGAATATGATAGTGATCACTCGAACGATGAGGGTGATATTTATGCTACTGAATTTGTTTGGCCGTCCAAGGTCAAACCATTTACTTGCAATGATCTGAAACTGATTCATAAGAATCGTGATGAAGAGATGAAGTTTACCTTTAACATTGCTAAGTGTGATAAAATATTTGATGCTTTGCTGCAAGCTAAGATTATTAGGATATCTCATACTTTACCGCCGTTTGAAGAGCTAAAATGGCGAGCTTATTGCAAGTATCATAATTCCTTTTCTCATGCTACTAACGATTGCAATGTTTTTCAACGACAGATACAATTGGCCATTAATGACGAACGATTGAGCTTTTCTGAGATGCAAGTTGATAAACAGCCCTTTCCAATGAACACCATGCATATGGAGGGGAAGAAGTTGCTCATTCGGCCGGAAGTAGCCGAATCTGCTAATAATTCCAATGTTGTCATAGGTGAGCCCAGGAAAAGCAAAGAGGACAGCAAGGTCTTGGGGAGACAGGTTGTGCTTGACAAGCAACCCGATGGCAAGGAAGTAATCAAGATCACCATCAAGAATCCTACACTCGGGGGGCAACCACAAGTGCAAGAAAATACTCGTGTTAAATTTGTTAAGCCCAAGAGTCCAGAAATTGGCAAGTCGAAGACGAATGAAGCTAGAGTACAGCGCAAGAGAATCAAGCCAACTTTTGATACGTTGCTGTCGAAATATGCTAATTAAGCGGCCAGTTCTAGCTCTAACCGGTCATCAAATTTGAAGCGCTCAAGATCACCTCCGAGGCAAGAATTTCAGCATCACGCGAGGCCGTATGGGTCGTGGGTACCAGGACCATGGATGGGACCACCCCCCTATGCGCCATACCACATGGGAAACTTCAATGGAGGATGGGGGCAGCCCCCACTGGCCCCTTATGCATTTCATCTGAGGTGGGCAGAACGGAGGAGGCCCGTTCGTGAGAGGCTTTCTTACCCCACGCGAGGCCGTTTGAACAACGCTATCAATCGGCCAATGCAAGATAGTCAAGAAAGGGTCAGCAAGCAAGAATGGCGTGTTAAGTCACCAAGTGTTGTAGAAGTCGAGTCTAGAAAAGGCAAGGAAAATATTAATGCCGACTCACTCACCTTGGGTACTGAAACATTCACCATACAACAGCCGACTGTGCATAGCAACCCGACTGAGCTGATACTTGCTATCGCGCCAAAGCACTCAGCTAATGAGCATGAAGCTAGCACAAGCAAGGCCAAGCCAAAGGATCCAAAATATACGCAACCTAAGTGGTGTCCTCCAGGGCTAACAAAAACACAGAAGAGGAAGCTACAGAGGTTAAGGAGTCAAGAGATGGAAGAACAGGAGGCCGAGAAGCAAAGAAATAAATTGTTCAATGACATTCGGCCCATGGTACCTACAAAACAAGTATGGATGCCTAAACAAATACAAGGTGCAGTGGCTTCTACATCTGTCACAATAGCACCTACACCACCAAAGGAGGACGATGCCACCGCTATTACAACGTCTACAACACCTATTGATTCCACTTCGCTTGGACAGATTTTAGAATCGATGAACACGCCCGAGGAGGAAGACGATATGTTGGATTATGAGCCTACACCAGTCCACGAAGGTATGGATATCAATATGGTGTATTACTTACCCACTGAGTTTCGTGCTGTAGATGAAGAAGGGGAGGTGGCTCAGCTGGATTTTGGCCCTAAGAATGCAATATTTGAGAAGCCAAAAGAGCCAGTGACACACTTGAAACCGTTGTACCTCAGAGGTCATATTAATGGATCGCCACTTACTCAGATGCTTGTTGATGGTGGTGTTGTGGTGAATCTCATGCCCTATTCGGTCTTCAAGAAATTGGGTTTGCCCGATGAAGAATTGATCAAGACCAATATGGTGCTTAATGGATTTGAAGGCAAAGAGAAAACCGAAGCCAAAGGTGTGATGTACGTGGAGCTTACGGTTGGGAGCAAAACTTTGGCTACTGCGTTCTTTGTCGCCGAGGTACAAGGTAACTACAACGTCATACTAGGCCGTGATTGGGTTCATGCAAACCAATGCGTGCCATCTACTATGCACCAGTTTTTAATTCAGTGGGTTGATGATGAAGTGGAAGTCATTCATGCGAATAATTCGGCTTGCGTTGCTTTAGCCGATGCATCGGTGGATTGGCAACACCCCAATACTACTTGCTTGACGGGACGGGACTTATCAGAGTTTGATTTTCTCAGCGCCACCAAGAGTGGTTTTGTGCTTGTTTCTTTAAAGCCGGTTGGTGGAAATCGGCTCCAAAGTATAATGTATTTAAATGGATCCTAACTCTGAATGGTTACAAAAGCGACTTACAGAATATCGGTCCTGTAGAACGATATGTATGAGTCTATTGAAGAGTTAGATGATACGGATAAACTTGGACAAGGTTTTACATCGGCCGACCCATTGGAAGAGATAGATATTGGAGATGGTTCAGTTCCTAGGCCGACATTTGTAAACAAAAAATTGAAAGCCGATTGTAAAGCTAAGTTAATCGAGCTATTGAAAGAATATATTTGTTGCTTTGCATGGGAGTATCATGAAATGCCAGGTTTAAGCCGAGAGCTAGTGGAGCATCGGTTACCTATAAAGACCGGTTTTAGACCGTACAAACAATCGGCCAGAAAGTTTAATCCAAAAACATATGACCAGATCAAGGAAGAGATCGGTCGTTTGCTTAAAGCTAATTTTATTAGACCTTGCAGGTATGCCGACTGGATTTCTAATATTGTACCAGTGGAAAAGAAAGGCTCCGGCAAGTTAAGGGTGTGCATTGATTTCAGAGATTTGAATAGAGCTACACCCAAAGATGAGTATCCCATGCCTATAGCTGACGTGCTTATTAATGATGCTTCTGGACATAAGGTCATTAGCTTTCTTGATGGTAATGCGGGGTATAACCAGATTTTTATGGCCGAAGAGCACATGTCCAAAACGGCTTTTCGGTGCCCCGGTTTATTTGAGTGGACAGTGATGACCTTTGGATTAAAGAATGCCAGTGCCACATATCAAAGGGCTATGAATTTGATTTTTCATGATTTACTCGGTGTTATACTTGAAGTCTATATTGATGATATTGTTGTCAAATCGGATGCTTTTGAGTCTCACTTAGCCGATTTGCGTTTAGCTTTTGAAAGAATGAAAAAATATGGACTGAAAATGAATCCTTTGAAGTGTGCCTTTGGTGTATCGGCTGGCAAGTTTTTGGGTTTCATTATTCATGAAGATGGCATAGAGATTGATCCCAAAAAGATAGAAGCCATACAGAAAGTAGAGGCTCCAACATGCAAGAGAGATATGCAAAATTTCCTTGGCAAGGTCAATTATTTGAGAAGGTTCATAGCTAATTTGTCAGGGAAGGTTGATGCATTCACTCCTATACTTTGGTTAAAGAATGATGTTGATTTTACTTGGGGGGCAAAACAGCAAGAAGCATTTGATATGATCAAGAATTATTTGTGCACTCCTCCGGTGATGAAAGCGCCTAAGCATACCGAGCCCTTTAGGCTTTACATTGCAGCAGAGGAAGGTGTTATTGGTGTTGTTTTGACTCAAAAGACCGAAGGAAAAGAGCATGCTATTACTTATTTGAGCAGACGCCTATTAGATGCTGAGACAAGCTATACATTTATTGAAAAATTATGTCTATGCTTATATTATGCTTGCACAAAATTGAGACATTATCTAGTGCCGAGTGCTTGCATAGTAGCTTGTCAAACCGATGTCATTAAGTACATGTTGCATAGACCAATTCTTAGTGGTAGAATTGGCAAGTGGGCTTATGCTTTAATTGAGTATGATTTGGCTTATGAATCTCTAAAATCTATGAAAGGCCAAATTGTTGCTAATTTTATTGTTGAGCATCGGATTAATGACAAGCACGATATTGATATAAACCTTGTCTCATTAGTATCATGGAGATTATATTTTGATGGTTCGGTCTGTAGCAATGGCCAAGGTGTTGGTATTGTTTATATATCTCCTCATGGTGCTGTTTTTGAAGCCTCATGCCGCTTAGAGTATTTTTGCACAAATAATTAGGCCGAATATGAAGCATTGTTATTCGGCTTGGAGATGTTGCTGGCCATAGGTGCTACACATATTGAGACTTTTGGTGATTTGTTATTAGTAGTACAACAAATATCCAAAGTTTTTCAGTGTTTGGACGAATCACTTAATGTTTATCTTGATAAGTGTCTAAATATAATTTCTACTTTGGATTATTTTAGCATTGCCCATATATCTAGACATGATAATTGGAGAGCAAATAAGTTGGCACAGCAAGCATCCGGCTATCATGTTGATCATGACATGTTTCATATTTCTCAAAAGCCGATGACTAGCTTCGCCAATGTAGAGGCCGAACCAGAGCTCACTGCTTCGGCCACTAACGACAATTCTAGTACAGGTGAAAATCAAGACTGGAGGAAACCCATTATTGATTATTTGCGTGATCCTAGTAAAAGGGTGGACAGGACCGTTCGGCGTATGGCTTTCAAATATACGATGAGAGATGATGATCTTTATCGCCGAACGGTGGATGGTGTTCTTTTAAAATGCTTGGATGAGGACCAAGCGAGAGTTGCTATGGGAGAGGTTCATGAAGGAATTTGTGGCACTCATCAGTCGGCTCCCAAGATGAAATGGTTATTGCGACGGGCTGGGTTTTATTGGCCGACGATGATTAATGATTGCTTCAGGTATTATAAAGGATGTGAAGCTTGTCAAAAGTTTGGTGATATTCAGTTGGCTCCCGCTGCTATGTTACATCCTATTATCAAGCTGTGGCCTTTTAGAGGTTGGGGATTAGACTTTATTGGAGAGATTCATCCTTCTTCTTCAAAGGGGCATCGGTTTGTGTTGGTGGTAACTGATTATTTCACTAAATGGTCTGAAGCAATACCTCTCAAAAATATGACGCATACGGAGGTAATTCAATTCATAAGTGAGCACATTATTCATAGATTCGGCATTCCTCAAACATTAACTACGGATCAAGGTTCATCTTTCATGTCACAACAAGTTAGAGAATTTGCCGAATCATATAAGATAAAATTGCTCAATTCCTCTCTGTATTATGCCCAAGCCAATGGACAAGCTGAGTCTAGCAATAAAATATTAATCAAGCTCATCAAGAAGAAGATTGAGGATAATCCAAGGAGATGGCATGAGCTATTGTCCAAAGCTTTGTGGGCACACAGAATCTCAAGGCATGGTGCTACAAAGGTAACTCCATATGAGCTCGTATATGGTCAAGAAGCTGTTTTACCAGTGGAAGTTAATTTGAATGCTTTGAGAGTAGCCAAACAAAATGATTTATCGGCGGTGGACTTTTATAACTTGATGATTGATAATATTGATGAAGTAACCGATAAATGTTTGGATGCTTTGAAGGCCATAGATAGAGATAAATTGAGGGTGGCAAGAGCTTACAATAAGAAGGTCAAGTTGAAGAATTTTCAAGTTGGCGACCTCGTGTGGAAAGTAATCCTACCAATTGGTTCGAAAGACAGAAAATTCGGGAAGTGGTCCCCAAGTTGGGAAGGTCCTTTTAAGATTACAAGAGTAGTTCCCGGAAACTCATATTTGGTGGAATCCATACAAGGGACATTGTTACCTCGAGCTCTCAATGGCAAATATTTAAAGAAGTACCACCCAAGTGTGTGGCAAGAAACCTAGAAAGGCAACGGCCGATATATAAGTATCTCCCTAAGCAAAGACATGGCCGATATATAAGTATCACCCTAAGCACATATAAATGGCCGATGAAGTGTTGACATCGTCCTTAGAGCAAACATGGCAAAAAATATTTTTTGGCATGCTAGCTTTGCCAAAAAACAGAGGGCATGTGTTGACGCTCAAAAGTGGCAAAGTCATAAAAAGTAGCTTAAGCTATGTCAATATTAATTCAAACTTATGATTGGAAGTCACCTTCGGATGGCTCTCTTCGAGAAGATCAAGATGGATACGAAGATGGTCCAAGACGGAGCTCGGATGCAAAAGTTATGACGATTTCAGAGATGCTTGTGTTGACATCAGATTAAAGAATGGCCAAAAACTCAATTAATATGGCTTCGGCTGGAAAAAGTTTCAACATGAAAGTTGTGCGTCTCGTCGAAACAGTTGATTTTGATATAAAAATCGTCTCAATCCGAGGTCGTATGCAAAAGTTAGAGCCACCGGAGTGCAGCCCTGTCACGAGCCAAAAAGTGGCGCGCCCCATCAGACACTCGTATGGCTGATGTCTGATGGGTAGCGCCAGTAATCGTCTGTTTTGCGCGAGCTATTCGGCCTTCAAGATGGCCTCTAATCAAAATACGTTCAACATGAAAGTTGTTCGTCTCGTCGAAACGGTTAAATTTGCTTTTGGGCGCATCTTCATCCGAGGTCATTTGTGGCCTGTGAGACCCAAAAACTGAACTGATGTCTCAGACTTACCTAAATCCGAGTTCGGTTAATTTTGGAAAGATTTGGACGGGATTTGGAGTCCTTTTCTTGTACGGGAAGTCCAGCCGCCTCATAAATAGATGAGAGGTGATGGCTGATTGAACAACAATACACAATCGCAAAACCCATCTACAAACTTTCATCTCCTACCCTAGTTTTTGTGCTTCTCGTTCGTCGGTGTTCTTCGCTTCGGAGAGCTTCGATCTACGAAGTCCGGGGGGCGGGCAAACCGATCTAGGGCAGCCCATCACCGCCATGCGTCCAGACGGGGTCTTTCCCGGCCGCGTGGGGTTTCGGGTCTTCAAAAGTGCTCACCGGATTGTCTTGCGTATCGCGCTTCCGGTGAGCCTCCTTCGGCGACGTGTCTTGCGTATCGCGCTCGACGCCGAGGGTACACGGTGACGTGCTTGTGTGCGAACACCTTGCAGCTCATTTACGCATGCATACACCTACGAATAATTCCTCACACTTACCGGTGATTCGTTCATCCCCAGTTATTCTTGTGTTTCGCAAAATACTTCATAATGCTATTTGATCTTTCGAAGATCCTCTGCAGCCTATTGCTCTTGAAATTCTTGCCTGCTTGCATTATGGTAAATCACATATGTCTAGTAGTCTTATTGGCATCCTTTGTCGCTATCATTTTGAGTCCCTTGATTCAATATGTTGCGATTGCACGCAATCTTCGGTTGATCACTATGAATTCATACTTCTGGCTCAGACGTCATTCGGGCATGATCTGGTTTTTAGCTAATCAAACCTTGACCGATTGTGCCTCTAAGTCTATTTAACTTACTCATATTTGATCAGAGCAATTGCTTCTGCTCCCCCGATTTGGAAATCGTAATTCCTTTGTATTTAAGCTTCGAATTATTCAGATGTTTTTTATAATCTGATGCCTTTGCATTCTTTCTTCCTCTGATAGAGTACCGATACTCACATCAGCTCCGTTGTGGACCGCCAGACCCATTGCTGGGTTATTATCCGACAGTGTCCTTCACATTCAAAAACCTTGTGAGTTCTTCCCCTGATACATAATGCCTTTGGTAAATTGTATCCTTTGCTTTTCTCAACCCTGCTCTGCTATCGAGCCTGTGCTATTTACTCTTGAAGTTTGTGGTATATGTTCCTAAGATGCCCCGATGGGTTGAACCAATGCCTTCCCTAATCTGTGTGAACCAGGAAACTTCTACGGGTCATACTCTACTGGTGTTATGCCAGATAAAATTTCAACACCACACCTTCATCGAAAGCGAGAAGTGAATAAAAGGTTATGCGTTGAAGAAGTGGGAGTCGACCTTGAACTTTGTGTTCATGCCCATGGAAACGATGTAGACCGTCACAGAAGTTTCTTTAAATTATTTAATCATTTGAATAATTCTTTCGGTATCATTAAATTTGATCCCTTGCAGTTATGGTTCCGACCATGCTGTCCTTATTCAATATATCTGAAAGGAATCCATTCCAGTGCCTCGTCTATTTTCGACAAGGTTAAAGTATCAGCTGTCCGCGGGTCAACGATCTAGTTCAGCTTCTATTATGTTCTACCTTCGAGGATATCATGCCACTGCACTACATCTTATGAATATTTGATGAAGTAATACCTTTCCCTGTCTTAATCATTCCACGGGTTCTGGGTTGTTGTCAACCGAGAACACCGATTCGTGAATCAAATCCACACTGCAATTCAATAATCCTAGTAATTTGTTGCTGGGAAATTTAAACTCAATCTTGTCATTCCTAGACTACCGGCTACATCCTTATCATGCTACCTTTGACCATGCTACCTCGTCCTTCTTTGGTGCACGAATTCTTCAGACCGTGAGCAAGGCTTACATCGAGTTTTCAACAGCATTTTGTTGTCTTGAAAAGCAACTCCGATTCCAAGCTTGCATCTTATCTGTTATTCCCATAACTTTCCACTTCGTCATTCCCTTGCTTGATGCCGTCGCTGTTCGATTGCATCCTCTTGAAACCTCTCGACAAAATGTGTTGTGATCATCGTCAACATTTTGACTTCTTCTGAGATGTCAATCGAATTCATGATGAGAAATACCATCCCCGCCCCTGTTGTCATCGGCAACATCATTGTTTTTCCCTCCAACACAGACTTGGTCATGTTTTGCTTATACCTTGTTTTCCTTGCTATTCTTGAAATTGTTCCTTATGCATTTCTTGTGATCTTCAGACCCAACCCTTACTTGAAATACCATATTAATGCTGCCTCGAAGCATGACTGTGGATTCCGAATATCAACAAGAACATTGGAAGGCAATGCTAAATGTTTCTTTATCAATTATCCAAACACCGTTGTATGGGTAAACGTCATGATTCTCCTTGCCCCTTTGTCTAAATGATTTTTGTACCTGCTGTCCTTTCATGTATATCATGCTCTACTTTTCCTTGAGAAGGATATACACCTAATACTTGTGTATAAACACATTTTCCTTTCCTTTCGTCTATTGGTCCGCCTCGCCTTGCGAGCAGGAAAATGGTTCTCTTCGTTCCCCGCCCTTGGTACCGACGTTGTTGCCAACATAGTTAACAAGCTATCCTTTGACATGCCTTGTTATCGTGAGCGTGTAAGATGTCACCGTCCTCCCTACTCTCGATCGACACTCACCACAGTTCCACAGGATTGAAACCTGACTCACCTGTACATCCCTGTTTCCAAAGCTATTCCTCGCGCTTTACTTCGAACGTAATTCACGAGCCACCTTCCTAGAGATTATCTATTCTGGTATCAGACGCAATACCTATACCCGTTGCTCTGAACCCCATTCCCACTCTCGGTTGGGCAGTAAATAATTGCCTGCCCGCTTGGAACCTCTCATGCCTACTTTTATTGCTCTCGATGATTTCCCTGAGTTTAACTCGAGAGAAACCTTGAGCCTCAATCCCTGAGATAATTACCGGATGCCAATCCTTCCAGATATCCGTCCTTACATAGTTCTTCCTTGTACCCTATTCGTAAGTACGATGGAATTCCCGAAGAAAGGATGACGACTTCCTCATGATGCCCTGATGCAGCGAATTGAAAACATCAACGCAATGGACTGACCTCTTCGAGAAGGGTAACAAGAACCAGAAGACTCGTTAGAATTTCATAACCAATTCTTTCCCCCTAACTCCACCTCTTAAATCTCGGGACGAGATTTCTTGTAGTGGAGGAGATTTGTAACACCCCCGGTGGTTAGCTACAGTGACCACCTGCTAATGTGCCATGTCATCATGATCATTTTAATTAAATTGCATTTAGGATTTAATCCAGCATTCAAATTCAGAGGTAAAATGCAAGTCAAATATTTAATTCTACTTGCATGCAAGCAAAATAGTCCATAATATGACAAATATTCACTAAGTAATTGTCATGATGAAACCAACCTCATCTGGTTTCCCAAAATGCCCCTGGGAATTATTTGAGCGGTCAAGCAGCAATTAATTTGGCCTTGTCAATTTCTAAAAAATGGTTAAACAATTCCAAATGCCCTGAAACTTTTTGTGCAACTCCACAATATTGCCAAATATTTATGTGACAAGTTTCATCTACAACTAAAATCATTTGGTTTCGAAACAAAATGCAAAACAGTGGCTAAAATAGAAAGCAGAAAAGAATAAAGGAAAAGAAAGAAAAATCACTGGTGGACTGGGCTTCGAGTCACCACAGTGCAGCCCAGCCCACCACGGTTGGCCTTTCTCCCACCTCGCGTCGCGCTGGAGACAGTGCGCTCGCCATGGCCACTGACGCGCCGATGCGGCACGCGTCAAACATCCAGCGGGTCCCTGCGGTGGATAAGAAGCTCCCCGACGCCTCTGCCCAACCCTAGTCCTCCCATTCGTTCCCCTCGTCTCGCCCCCTTTGGTTTAGCCATCGCCCCTGACCACTGTCGCCATGCCGTCGTCGTCCGCACGCACCGGAGCCTCCCCATGGCACCAGAAGATGTCCAGGAGGTTCCCGCTCGTCGCCCTCAACCTCTCCCGTGAAGATCCCGTGCCGAGACGCTTCGAGACGACGCAACCGTCCCCTTCTTCAACCTCAGATCCGTCGGACACCGCCGTCAATTGCCTCTCCGTCAAGTCTTCCCCGGCCCCACCGCCGCCTTCGTTAGGACCGCTGTGAGCCTCTCTCTCGAAACCCCCTCTCCCCGCTGTCTAATCATCGCTGTAGCCGTAGCTCCTGTGCTCGCCATAGCCGCCGGGGCTCTGTGTCCGCAGCCGCACCCATGCGTACCCCAGCCGCCCATGGTCACCCCCTCGCCCTTCCGCATCTGCACGCGCACGCTCGCCCGTCGCCGCGCCCTCTGTCTCCCGTACGCTCGCCCCGCCTCGCTGCTGCTCGCGCGTTGCCTGTCGCCGCTGCTGCCGCCTGCTGCTTCTTCTACCGCTGCCGCTTGCTGCTGTGCTGCTGCCTGCTGCGGCCTGCTGCTTCTGCTACCGGTACCGCTTGCTGCTGTGCTGTTGCCCTGCGCCGCCCGCTCGCCCACGCTTCCGCCGCCCGCCGCTGCCTCTGCTTGCCGGTCGCGCCGCGCCCTGCTCCTCCTTCCCCTCGCGCGATGCGCTGCTGCTACTGCTTGCTGCAGCTCACCTGCAGCTGCTGCCGCTCGCGTTGCCCCGCGCGCGCCCTAACTAGCCCACGCTTGCCTGCGCCGCCCGCAGCTCGCGCGCGTGCCCCCGCCACGGCCCCGCTCACCCTTGCTGGCGCCCGCCACCGCCCGTGGTGTTTCTGGCCGCACCGCCGCACGCCCGTGTGTGCCCGTGCGTGCGTGCCCAGCGTCGGGGACCGACTGGGCCACTGCCCAGTGGGGCCTGGCCATGTTTAATTAGGACTAGTTTAGATTAGGGTTAGAATTAGAGCTAAATTAGTCTAATAGCAGCTGACATGTGGCCCCCACTTTCACTATCCATTTGTTGACCAGTCAAATGTTGACTGGGTCAACTCTGCCACTGGACCCCACTGTCAGTCACATAGCCTTTCTGCTGGGTACACTTCTGTGTACCCATAGCAATTTACTGTTTTATTTCGAATTAATAATAAATTCAGAAAATCATTTAAACTTCGGAAAATCATATAAAATAATCCGTAACTCAGATGAAAATAATTTATATATGAAAAATGATCAGAAAAATAAGACGAATCCAAATATGCCATCCACATACCTGCCACATGCCCCCAACACTACAAACCTGGAACCTTCCCCTCCGGGTCATCTGATCGATAAATGCCTGGAGCCGGGAAAATATTTCCGGATATTTTCCCGCTCCGTCCATAACGCTTAGCACTGCATTAGGTCATCCCTAGCACAGCATATTGCCATGTCATGCCTTGTGATGCATTTGTTTGCTTGATATTTATTGTTTCTTCCCCCTCTTCTCTCCGGTAGCCACCGAGACCGACGTTGACGCCGCTGGTTACGACTACGCCGTTGACGACCAACCCTTTTCAGCAGAGCTTCCAGGCAAGCAAAACCCCCCTTTTATCATCCAGATATCGCCCATTCCTTCTCTCTTATTCTTGCATTGGATTTTTCTACTGTTGTATTCTGATAGTTCCTATTCTGATGCATAGCCTGTTTTTGATAACCTGCTGTTGATACTATACCTGTTATCCTAAATGCTTAGTATAGGAATGTCAGTGTCCCATCAGTGACCATACACCCTTGTTCGTGTTGCCATGCTTGTTATCTGGGTTGTCCGAGATGATGGATCATTATACCGAGACCAGAACACACCTAAAGGCCCTTACAATTGTACGACTCTACCGAGCCATATCAAGTGTGATCCACCGAGGGTGATTCCTTGTATTTCACTCTCGATGACGACTCTCTAGGGTAGCACATCTAGTGTGACCTACTGAGGGTGATTCCTCGTATTTCACTCTCGATGATGACTCTGTCGTGCAGTATATCAAGGTAAACATATCGAGGGTGATTCCTCAAATTTCACCTTGATGGTATGGACCTGAACCCCGACTGTTACAATGCTAAAGGCGGGTCGGCCCCAAGGGTACCCGCGAGAGATAATGTGGCGGAACTACAGGGCAAGTGGAGACCACCCAGGAGAGAGGTGGGCCTGGTCCCTGGTCGTGGTCCGCGAGTTACCTAGTCGGAGCGACGGCCCTGGTCGTCTTCGCGAGATGCTAATAATACACCAACGGATTTGGGTATTTGATCTGAGTTGGCCGCTGGCCTATACGCACTAACCACCACGCGGGATAATGGTATATGGGGCCCTTGGCGTCGTACGATTTCTTCCGAAAGCTCTACCGATGTCACAGTTGAGCGGCACACGCCCGGGTGGTCCGCGTAAGCACCTGCTTTGTATAAAGAGGTAGCCAGGACTGATCCCGGCCGTCCACGCAACGTGCAGGAGCGCTTAGGGTGATTGGCCCATGACCCATTCGTGCTTAGGATGTAGACCGGCGTGCTAACCTCTCTGGAGAGCCTAGGTAGGACTACGGCGTGTCGATAATCCGAGGCCGGGCATTACCCAAAAAAGTGTGTCCGGCCAGAGGTAATCGAGCGTGTTGGGTAATGTGGTGCACCCCTGCAGGGAAGTAATCTATTCGAATAGACGTGTCCACGGTAACAGGACGCTTGGAGTTGTATCCTGATCTACTACAACTAGAACTAGATACCTTTGTGATACTTAACTATTTTACTACTCCGGGATCACTTTCTCGCTGGGTAGTCGAGGAAGGATCTCTGGGTGTTGCTGATGAATACATGATACTAAATATTATATGTAAACTCCTCTCTTCTACTGCTGCAAGATGATGACTGCAAGAAGACGTAGTCTTCGATACGTTGAGGTTCTCCCCCCTTATTCTGGCATTTCTGCAGTTTAGTCCACAGATATACCCCATTCCTTTGATACCGATGCATATGTAGTATAGATCTGATGTAAGTCTTGCGAGTACTTCGGATGAGTACTCACGATTGCTTTGCTACCTTTTTCCCCCTACCGGATTGATGCGATCAGATAACGAAGCCCCGGAGTCAACTGATCCCGTCGACGACTACTACTACCCCGACGGAGCCTACTACTATATGGAGACCGATGACCAGGAGTAGTTTAGGAGGCTCCCAGGCAGGAGGCCTGCGCCTTTTCGATCTAGATATCGTTGTTTTGCTTAGCCTTCTTAAGGCAAACTTGTTGCTTCCGCTGACTCTTGTGTAACCCGAGCTTATGTATTAGAGCCCTTGAGGCCCCTGGTTTGTAATATAAAGCTTGTATTATTTTATTTTTTGTCTAGAGTTGTGTTGTGATATCTTCCCGTGAGACCCTGGGCTTGATCATGCGCATTTGCGTGTATGATTAGTGCACGGTTGAGTCAGGGGCGTTACAGCTTCACCAAGACAATTGTGAAGTGCAAACATTTGACGATGAATACTTTCAGAGAATGTAAGTTTCTTGGAGGATATAGTAGGATGATCATCAAGAAATCCATGGACGAAATAAATGGTAAGACCATTTGGAAATTTTATCTTGCGTCCGACAAGATTTTTCAGGTCCCCAGCATTGTCTTCAGAACCCAATGCATTTCGCCTGGAGACCCGACCCTGCAAGAGAGATCAGTACTTCTTAACCACCCACATCTGAAGGGGTGTCTTAGAAGCAATGAGTCTAAGTGCAGCATCTGAGAATTTTGGCTTTGAAGCCCTAGCAAACAGCTCCACAGGGGGGGTTAGAGTACTCAAACGAATATGCAAAAAAAATTATGGTGGAGGGGTGGCTATTTATAGCCAGGAGGCAACCCGACATGATTTGTCCGAAATGACCTTGGGTCATAGGGAAACTGATACGTGTCCAACGGTCGGATCCCAACACACGCGGCAACTTTACTTGGGCTCCACTCAATCAACTCTGGAAGAGATTTTCTCTCATTTGTCTTCGCTCGAAGACATAGGATTTTAGGTTGAGCATCAATTCAGTTTCTGACTTCGTTTACCTCGACCCCACTTAACAATACGGTGGTTCCTATGACTCAAGAAAGAAGAAAATAAAATTACCAAAAGACTAAGTCTTCGCGTTCCATTGGCTTCAAGTGAATGTCTTGGTGAGCCATTATCTTCAACACGAATGTCTTCATGAACCACCATTGTCTTCAAAGTCTTCATATATTTTTAGGGGTCATCTTTGATGGGTAAACCGAATCAATAGGGACTTCTACCTGTGTTCTCCTGTGAATCTCACAAACACATTAGTCCCACAACTAAGTTTGTCTTCAATACTCCAAAACCAACAAGGGGTGGCACTAGATGCACTTACAGATTTCTCTAGTTTGGCTTGGGCAAATGCCACGTCGGTGAGAGATTGGTGGATCGATACGGTGAATAAGACAAGACCGCATAGGAAGGCTTCCATCATAGATGGCGATGTAACCTTTGATAGGATTTGACTCATCTTAAGTTGGACTTTTTAATTTTTTGCTGTAAAACAATATCTTGCTTTTGGTTATGTAAATCATACTATGCAGAAGCCATGGCATTTGCTCAGTGCGGTTATATCACCTCGATATATCCATTGAATGAAAATGTCCTTTATCAAAAATAAATCTTTTACGTATCCAACAAAATAAACAACATATTGTGCAACAGTAGGTAAAATTGGATGATTGATATGACCTTTCATGGAACAAAAAAATTTATTGGTTGAAGCATTCGATTATTATGCGCAGTTTGCAGCTGTTGGAATATCCATGAAAAGAGGAAACGTTACACTATCTATTATGTGTTTGGCAGCGGTCTGGACACCCGTAAAAAGCCCCCTTGTTTGCATCTGGTTAGGGGGATTTCGGACATCTGGACCGGTCCACAGACCGATGGGATACCACGTCGGATGACAAACTGCGCCCGGACTAAGCGGTCCGGACGGTTGCGGACGGTCTGAGGGTCCGCGTTGGAGATGCCCTAACTAGTTCATTATTTCCTGGAAAAAAAGTGTAACTAGTTCATTACATTAGCACGTTGAAGCTCATTTAGTATGGAGTGTGTAAGTGACCGGCATGTCTAAACCTTCTCTCGTAATTAATGAAAATGACAAATCTTTTGCGTTATTTAAAAAAACATATTGTGCAACTGTCGGTAAACCTAGGTGATCCAGATGACCTTTCATAGAACATGAAAATGTAACGGTTGAAGCATCCGATTATTATGCAGTACGTATGTATGGAACCGATCAAGCAGTAGGCTAGCAGCTTCTCATCCCATATTATTCAACGAGCACACATTTTAATTATGGGCTATAATTTCTAGATCGACCCGTATAACAACGCGTGAGTCAAATGCTAATTTGACAGAGTCTGTATGACGCATTCAACGAGCTACCGTCTCATCTGTATATATCGCAGAGTATCATCATGCTACAACACAACCAATCCAGAGCTGCGACTTCGATCTTACATCCCTCGATCATCTCAGCATTCCAACCCTTCTTGGGGTCATCTTCTCAACTGCTAGAGCTACTACTCGCTCGATCGGCATTCATCCATGGCGGCAGCTACCAGAGCTCTCCTTGTTGCTGCAGTGACCGCGGCGGCGCTGTTCGGCACGGCGCTCGGCGCCACCTACACAGTCGGCGCACCGGCAGGGTCGTGGGACCTCCGGACAAACTACACCCAATGGACTTCCACCATCAGGTTCTACACCGGCGACGAGCTCCGGTTCCAGTACCCCGCTGCGGCGCACAACGTGGTGGAGGTGACCAAGACGGCCTACGACAACTGCAGCAGCTCTAGTCCCGTCGCCACGTTCCCGAGCGGAAACGACGTCATCCCGCTCGCCGCCGTCGGGACCCGGTACTTCATCTGCGGCGTGCCCGGGCACTGCGCCGGTGGCATGAAGGTACAGGTCAACGTTGAGTCCAAGGTGGTGAGATGCCGAGGGAGAGGGGCGAGGCAGCGGTGTGCACAGACAACGCCACCGGCGAGCTCGGCGACTCAGGCTGGTGCTGAGCCTGTCCTAGCGCTCGGGCTGGGCGCCGTCGTGGCTGGTTTGATGCTTCTCTACTAGTCAACAACGACAGCGCCAGGCAGCTGGCGCCATTATAATTTTTTCTCTCTCTCCTTTTTTCCGTGATTGATCGTGCCTACATGATTCTTGTATAGTCAAATCTATCTTTTTTATTTATTATATGTAATTCTTTTTTAATAACTTATTATCTGTAATTCAATTTGTCATAATTCATGGCACTTCGTTGACCGTAAATACCAAGAAAAAAACAGTTAAGAACAAGAGAGCTTTATTAATTAATCAGCAAATTTATAATATACAGTGTCAAAACGCTCTTAGATTATGGACGGAGGGAGTATATTTTTTGAGCTGTAACCACATATCAATTAAAACTGAGAAATACAACGAGTTTACATACGTGGAAACCACACAACACAACCAGAAACACGGGTGTCATGAAGAATTGGGAAAAGGATTACATAAACTGAAAAAATGCAAATAGATCCATGGAGTCCTTGACGCCTCGCCCTACTGTCTTCCACCGTCGGTTGCCACCGTTGCGTCGACGAAACCAGAGTGAAGCCTCCATCTGGCCCAAATGAGGAAAGGCACCTTCGCAGATGAAACTGCTTAACGAGCCATTGAACTGGTCTACCGCAAGCGGCTGGACCAAGACTTTATGGCGCGACGGCCGGGGATCGTCCACGCGTCACCCGGATCTCGATGACGCCGTCTTCGTTCGACATAGTTGAAGAAGGGTGCCGCTGCTTGCCTCCGTCCACAAGCCCCACTTCAAGCCACCTGAAATTTTTACATAGGCCGACCACACCACCATCAAGGGAGAAGATGGGCACTGACCAACGACACCTACCCTCGCCGGATCCAGAGATCGCTGAGACACACGAGCCACCTGCCCCTCGTTGGTACCACATGGAGCACCGCCGTGATGGGGGAAGGGCAGCGGCAATTTATTCCGACGCGGTGCCATCCCCTCCACTTGATCGAACGCCTCAAGGACAAACGAAGCCAACCCTAACTACCTGCCAGAGCCAAAGCACCGAGGTCCCCACCTCCAGCCACCACCGGAGCGGCAGATGGAGGCAGGGACCAGTGATAACCCACAAGTATAGGGGGTCGCAACAGTTTTCGCGAGTAGTATTTCACCCAGATTTATTGATTCGACACAAGGGGAGCCAAAGAATATTTGAAAGTATTAGAAGTTAAGTTGTCAATTCAACCACACCTGGAGAACTAAATATCTGCAGCAAAGTGTTTAGTAGCACAGTAGTATGATAGTTTCAAGAGCAATAGTAACAGTAGTGACAGTAACAGAAACAGTTTTGTAGTAATTGTAACAGCAGCAGCAACGAAAGTAACTTAGCAAAGATCAATATGTGAAAGTGTAGGCATTGGATCGGTGATGGATAATTATGTTGGATGACATTCATCATGTAACAGTCACAATCTAGGGCGACACACAATAGCTCCAATTCATCAATGTAATGTAGGCATGTATTCCGTACATAGTCATACGTGCTTATAGTAAGAACTTGCATGACATCTTTTGTCCTACCCTCCCGTGGTAGCGGGGTCCTTAAGGAAACTAAGGGATATTAAGGCCTCCTTTTAATAGAGAACCGGAACAAAACATTAGCACCTAGTGAATACATGAACTCCTCAAACTACGGCAATCACCGGAAAGAATCCCAATTATTGTCACCTTGGGATATGCGGATCATGACACGTAACAGGTGCATATAACTTGCAAGATAGTGCTACTTGTAGCTTGCGTTGGTTTTATCCCCGAAGAGGAAGGGATGATGCAGCACAGCAGAGGTAAGTATTTCCCTCAGATATGAAACCAAGGTTATCAATCCAGTAGGAGAACCACGCAACACCTCGTTAGCAGTACCTGCACACAAACAACAAATCCTTGCACCCAACGCAAATGAGGGGTTGTCAATCCCTCGGCGGTAAGTTGCAAGATTAAATTGTATGTGATAGATAGATAGATTGAAACAAAAATATAAAATAAAATAAATAAAAGAAAATGGCAGCAATATTTTTAGGGTTTTAGTAATATGATTTAGATAGACCCGGGGGCCATAGTTTTCACTAGAGGCTTCTCTCGAGAAAATAGCATATGGTGTCGGGGTTGCCGGAACCTTCGACGGCAAGTACGGCCTTGCCCTTGCGCTTCTTGTTCTTCCGCCGCCCCTTCCTTGCCGGGGCAGGAGCGTCTTCGCTCTCGGAGTCGACTCCGGTGCCAGCGTTCTCGCCGGGGAGTCTCCTTCCTTCCTCTGTCCGAGCACATTTATCGGCCAAAGCGTAGAGCTCGGCGACATCCCTGACTTTGTTCATCGCCGGCTCCTCCCGCATCTTATGATTGCGCACATTCTGATGAAAGGCGCTGATGACGGCGGCGGGATGAACGTCAGGAATGTTGTGTTGGATGCGGCTGAACCTCTGGATATACTTGCGCAAAGTTTCGCCCTCCTTCTGGGGAATGATGTGCAGATCACTCTCCTGGCCAGGAGCTTGATGGCCGCCGGTGAAGGCGCCAACAAACTGGTGGCACAGGTCGGCCCAAGAAGAGATGGAATTCTTGGGCAGGTGCATCAACCACGATCTCACGTTGGGCTTCAGCACCAACGGAAAGTAGTTGGCCAGTACCTTATCGTCACGAGCCCCGATAGCCTGCACCGCGATGGTGTAGATGCTCAAGAACTCGGACGGATGGGTCTTGCCGTCGTACTTCTCCGGTACTTCCGGTTTGAAGGAGCGGGAGCTAGGCCACTGGACTTGCCACAGCTCACGAGTAAACGCTGGACAACCCACCTCATAAGGTAGGCAGCCAGGGTACCCTGGCGCGGGCTCGTCAACAGTGGTCCCAGCGCGCTTGTCGGACTGGCGACGCGCTTCCCTTCGGCGCTCGATGGTGGTTCGAGCATCCTCCTTCTTCCGTTCCCGAAGAACGTGACGTTGATCGCGGCGAACCCGCGGATCAGATGACGCCGTGGAACCATCCTCCCGGGCGTTGGTCCGTCGAGTTAACGACCGCTCTTGATGCAGCGAAGGGGAACGCAACGTAGTCGTTCCAGCTCCGGTCTTCTCTCCATCGCCACGCACCAGCCTAGACGACTGCAGCCACGAGGGTTCACCCTGCTGCGGTACGTCATTGTTGGCTAGGCCGATGAGGCTCTGGATAGCGGCTCGCCACTCGTCTAGCTTCTCCGCGGCGGGAGGGAAGTCTAGGAGCAGCTGAGCTCGCGCCAACGCCTCTGCTGGCATAGGCGGCGGCGACAGGTGTGAAGAACGTGAGGTGCTCAAACTCCTAACTGGGTTAGAAGGAGCACCATCACGACTCTGCACCCGCGCGCGGCTTCCAACAGCGCGCTGGCGCGGATCTTGGCCCTGCGCACCCTGGGAGTGATGCGCAGGGGTCTTCCCACGCGGACGCCTAGAACCACCAACGTCTTGAGGCCGCACGTCACGCGCGTCCTGAGAAGGTCGCGGTGCATGCGCCGGCGTATTCGTCCTGGAAGGCGCCGCTCCATCCTTGGAAGTCGCTGCACCACCCGCAGGTTGCGCAGCTCCATCCTTGGACCTGTTGCTCGTCCGGCTCGGATCGCCGGAACGCCGTGGAAGCTCGAAGCCTCCACCTCCTCCACCCGCGTCTACCCCGTCGCCTGTGCGCGCAGCATCAGGCACGACGGATGCAGATGGACCAACCGCCATGAAACCCTTCTTCTTGGGAGCCATGGTGGTGAAGATGATCGAAGATCTGACGCGTTGATCGCTAGATCAGGTTCGCACAACCTCGATCCCCCTACCTGGCGCGCCAAAGATGTCGTGGGAAACGAACACCTATGGGATCGCTATCGAGCAGATCCCTTTACCGTTCGGCAAGGGGAGAGGATTGCACAAAGAGCAGAACTAACGAACATCACACGGGGGATTTACCCAGGTTCGGGCCGCACGGATGCGTAAAACCCTACTCCTGCTTTGATTGTATTATTGTGGATGTTCTTGGCCAAGTTCTGGGAGCTACAATACTCGGTAGCTGCGCATGCAGAATGGGCCCTCAGAAGTGCTATCTCCCAGAAGTGTCATCCTCCTTCCCCTGTACGCCTCGGGCCTCCTTTTATATGAGTCCAAGGGGCTACCACAATGGCGTACGAGATAAGGCATGAGGTGGAAAGTAGCTACAGTGTTATCATACCTAACCCTGACGGCTTAGGACAAGCTCATTAAATGCACCGTGAGGTGTCCGTCGAGGTGTCCCTCGGCGTCTTGGGCTTGGAGAAGCTTTACAGGGGATGGGCAAAAGCAGCCATCCCACCAGCACCGCTTAAGCATCTCGTGTCCAGCATCGCACCACGTCACCATGAGGACAAGCCCTAAACGACAAGGCTGGCCGCTGCACTGGAGCGATAGCGTTGCACTGTGCAGAGCCTTGCCGGGGCTGAATCCTTGCCGGGCCCGGGGCTTGCCGGGACCGAATCCTTGCCGGGCCCGGGGCTTGCCGGGATCGGGTCTTGCCGGGTGCGAGGCCTTGCCGGCAAGGGTCTTGCCGGGCCTCCGCAACCCTTTGGCCTTCTGTCTTCTGGTCTTATCATTGACTTGAACGTCTCCTTGGCATCTTAGTCTCGTGATTACTCCTAGCTATTCTCCGGCAAGGCTTGTTGCGGTACGGCTACAACTGCCCGTGCACAAGTAAGGGGTACTAAAAAGACCCATACTTTAGTACACCGACACATGGCATGAGCAACTATAATCTCTAATTGTCATCACAAATATGTTTACTCATAATAATGTTGAATCATGAGTACTGAGCTAAACATATTTACAAAGACAAAAACAAGAAGAGTTCATACCAGATTTTCTTCATCGCAATCACTTCATCAAATATCGTCATTATTTCCTTTCACTTGCACGACCGAATGATGTGATAATAATAATAATAGTGCAAGCGTGACGTGGACTAAGCTGGAATCTGCAAACATTTATTCAAAGGAGAAGACAAAGTAATAGTGGCTCATTTTTAGATCAACGATAAGGCATATGGGAGCCACTCAACATTTTCATCGTGGTCTTCTCCTTGCGACGACTCAACGAAAAGAAAAGAAATTTAGAGAAACAAACTCAAATATTTTTGGAGTTTTTAGTTTTTCTGAAGAAAGCAAATTAACGAAGGTAAAACGAAAAACAAGAAAAACTATTTACACGGGAAAGCTCCCAACAAGCAAAAGAAGAAACGAGAAATCTTTTTAGGTTTTCTTTTACTACTATGAATTAACTAAACAAGAAAGAAACTACAACTAATTTTTTTGGATTTTCAAAAGTTTTTCAAACAAGAAGAAGAAAATGAAAATAAAACTAGCATGGATATACAATGAAAAAGGATGAACACCGACAACTGGAATGAGTGTGTGAACATGAATGTAATGTCGGTGAGAAATACGTACTCCCCCAAGCTTAGGCTTTTGGCCTAAGTTGGTCTACGGCCACGGGTCGAAATCAGCACCTCCCAGCAAATAATGAATAATAGCGCAAAACAGGGAAATGTAAGCTAGCAACCCTAGCCTCAGAAACTCCCCTCGACTCCCCCATGGTAACCTCAGAGATGAACTCCGAGACATCACTGGGATGAGGCTCTAATGGGCTGCCCTCGTTGGGAAGTTTGCATACCTCGCAAAAATCCTCAAGTGTCATCTCTTTGGGAACATCACATAAATTAAATGTCACGGTGGGTGTATCTCTCCTATCATGAAAATGAAAGCTCTGCACGAAAGTATTAGTGAGGAGAAGATACTGGTCACACTTATCTTCGAGGAACGGGATAATGCCGACATTGTTCGCCAAATGATAGAAATCATCGTAAATCCCCGCATCCCTCAAGAACTTGTTGCATGGCCATTCACACGGCCGCACCTCGGCCGCACGAGGAAGTGTATACTTGGGCTTAGGAGCCTCCTTGGGGTTCCGGCTCGAAGAACCCCTCAACCTCCACTTGAGCATTTTCTTTTTCTGAAATTTTTAGTGACTCAAAATAAAAGTGAACGAAACTCAACAAAATTGATAGCAACTACTCCTACAAGTATCTAGAGGCTATATCATGCGTCAAAACTACTTTGGACCATACAAATTCAACATGCAAGCTCATAAACATGGTCACCACAACAGCAAAAATTTGCAAAGTATAAAGCACTAGAGCAAAAACTAATTGGAGCATTGGAGGAGTCACATACCAAGGAGCAATTCCTCAAAACAGTTTTGGAAACAGAGTTCCGAGCAAGGAGATCGAAATTCATAGCAAAATGAGCAAGAACACGGGCTTGCGAGCAAGTTTAATTTTTTCTGGAGGAAGAAGAAGAAGATGGGTGGCTGGCATAAGTGAGTGGGTCCCTGTGGGACCCACAAGCCTACTGGGCGCGCCAGGGGGGTGGGCGTACCCTGTGGGCATGTGGCTCACAGGTGCACCCCCTGGGGTGTGTTTAGTGCCAAAAAATCTTAAATATTCTGGAAAAAATCATACTAAATTTTCTTGGCATTCTGAGAACTTTTATTTTTGGGCCATTTTTTATTGCACGGAAAATTCAGAAAACAGGATAATCATGGCATTTTATTTTATTCTACTAAAAATAACAGAGAGCAAAAGGTGGGTACAGAAGGTTATGCTTACTAAATTCATCGACCATCGCCCATCAAATGCGTGCGTGTTTACATATCTAGCGGCATGTGGTTCATCGCCTTGCCGTAGGATGAGCAAAGTTGTAGTGATTGTCAAGCGGCAGAAGAACAACATATAGAGGGAACCAAATCGGAAACTGAGCGCACGGGAATTCAAACATGTCGATGGGACTGTACATACTAGATTGAATTTCTGCTTGCCCACAATGGCAATTTTCTCCCGGGTCTCACCGAGAAGCTTCTTGATGGCCTTCATGAAATCACTGGAAGACAAATTCTGCTTGCTGAAGCGCAAGTCGTCATCCAGCTCGCCGGTGTACTCATGCATGAGTCGGTTTCTGAAGCTGAGGGGCTGGATCCTCCAGCTCATCCAGCACCGGGTCAAGTCAACCCCAGAAATACCATGAGCTATCAAAGCATTAATCTTAGAATAAATGGGCTTCAGTGCCGCCCTCTCTTCAGCAGAGGCATAAGCGTCAAACTGTTTTTGAAGCCTCAAGCTGGTCTAGTCTGTAACCCAGCAATTGATGTTGCTGGCTTGGAGTGGTATCCTTGCAGTAGAACCAAGTCTTGTGCCATGACTTGGGGTGACTCGCCAGTGCCATTTCACGGAAAGCAGAGTTCCTCCTTCGCTGAATTGTGACTCCTCCACATTCCAGACTCGGCCCATTTTCGCATTCAGTCTGGCGGTTGTAGTAAAAGAATTCTTGAAACAGACTGACAGTTGGCTCAATCTGGAGATACACCTCGCAAAAGACTTGGAAGTTACTCAAGTTGAGAACCGAGTTGGGAGCAAGATCTTGTGGCCTGATGCCAAAATGGTGAAGGATGTCACGGAAAAATTTGGAACCCGGAGGTCGAAAGCCTATGTCCAAGTGATCTGCAAAAATGACAATTTCATTGGGACCCGGAGCTGGCCGGGTCTCTTCGTCGGCGGCTCGCCATTCAATTTGGTCCTTGGCTGGAAGCAACCCGGTGTTTACCAAATCTTCGAGCATGAGCTCTATCATGCACGACTTGACCCAGTTACAGGCCTTGCTCACCTTTGGGGCCATGATTTCAGTTTGTAATAGAAGATCAACTACAAAGGTGAAAATAAAGAAAGTATAAGCCGGATTGAAGGCATAAGGATTGCGCAAGTTAAAGGGAGTCGATGGCTTAAATAGCATGAGCCGGCAAAAGGGTTGTTATAAAACCAAGAGCCGGCAGAGGAATAAGTGCAAGTATGAGCCGGCTAAAGTGGCTGAGAGTCGGCAAAAGCCATATCTAAAGTACAAGCCAGCAGGATTACAAAAGCAACCTCCGGGTTACGGCACCAAAAAACAGCTACTATTCAGATTCGATTACAGTTAAAGATCTAGAAAATGTTTGTAAAAGGAAAGTAATAACCTAGGTTGGCGATACGACTAGGTATGAAATGACAATGGCGTTCATTAGGGTGACAGAGAAGATCTACGAGCTAGCTAACCCTGTTGCAAAAGTAACTTAAGGCCTTACAGATGATAAGCTGAGGCTAAACTAGATCTACAACATGCTTTTGATGAACTCTGATGAACTACGAAGAACTATGAAGAACAATGGCGAAAAGTAATGAGATGGGAG
Organism: Elymus sibiricus; assembly: GCA_039707655.1. Classification (NCBI taxonomy): domain Eukaryota; kingdom Viridiplantae; phylum Streptophyta; class Magnoliopsida; order Poales; family Poaceae; genus Elymus; species Elymus sibiricus. The sequence continues at coordinate 299,552,828 of CM077676.1, read as the reverse complement.
AGTGAGGTACTCATAGATCTGTGAAGACGAGGTGAGGGCCTCAGGTTGTGAGGTCGCAGCCGCGACGGATTCCGGCGAAGTCCCGACAGCGATGTTGATGGAGCTCCTTTTGCTGCAGTCGGAGTTGGCGAGCTCGACGCGTGCGCCGAGGTGCTAGAGGCGAGAGGAAGAAGAAAGACCCAAGATAGGCGCAGTAAAAATGGATCTGGGGCCCCCTCCAACCTATTTATAAGGGAGTAGAACCCGAGGAGGCAGGGTGAGACCCCAGGCGGCGCAGTAAATTTCGGCTAAAGGGACGCCTCGATTTTCACGTTGACAAGATTTGACATATCCAATCAAAGATCCATTATGATGTCATGCGCATATACCGGAGCAGATAGGGTGATGACATGATAAAAAGAGGCAAAAATGGCCAAGTGTGGAGAAGAACCATGAGAGTTGGCAAACATTTTTGACCCGGCCAAGAAGTTACAAAGAGGAATAGTAACAAGGACAGGAAGGGTGGAGCAGTTGCCGGCTCAAGAAAGATTCGGATCAAAGCGCAATCTTTCCTGTTTTCCTTTGTTTTATTTACAGGATGAAGTTTAACATGGATAAATCCAAGCTAAACTGAGGGCTAATATTGGGGATGTTCCCCACGGTTGAGACCCGGCATGAGAGTGACCCGGCCTAGAGCCTTGAGGCTCTGTGAGTCACCTCACTACCGGGTCATGGCGAAGGTGGTCGAAGACGGGCCAGAAGCCCAGAGCGAGACCCGGCAGGCGGCCGGCTCTCAAGAACCCTGTGGGCCGACTCACGGAGAGGCCCAAAAGGAAGAACTTAACTTGGAAATCAAGATCAGTAAGAATTAGAGTAGGATACGGGTTGAGAGTACGACTCGGAACTTCCTGTAAATCTAGGGACTCAACCTATTATATAAAGGGGAGCCCCTAGAACCAAAAGACTAAGTTGCAATCTCTTGAGAGCTAAGTTAGCGAATCTGCACCCTTGTAATCGAGATCCAAAGCAATATCAATCAACCAGGAGTAGGATTTTACCTCCACCGCGAGGGGCCGAACCTGGGTAAACTCGCGTCTCTCGTTTCCGATCAACCCCGTTCAAGCTTCCACCTAGTTGCGATGGCCTCACCACTAAGTCCTTTCACAAGGACATCTGCCATGACAAAACCACGACAAAAACCATTTGCATTACCTCAAAGACAGGATTATGGGGAAGCTTGCACCTTCGCGAAAAGCACGTGGCCACTTTGGTGCGCATCGTTCTGGTCAAGTGTGTGCTCACAGCGATTGTCATCTACCATCTCACGCCGCTTGACTTGGCACTTGAAGTGAAGAAGAAAATTGAAACTATCTGGCATGCGTATCTTTGGGCTGGTTGCGACAAGGTCTTGGGCCACAAGTGCTAGGTAAACTACGAGACGATGTGCAAGACCAACACTATGACGGCTTGGGTATTCTCAACCTCGAGAAATTTTGTTCGGCGCTCCACCTCCACTAGCTTTGGTACGAATGGGCCGACCCCCTACGGAGGTGGACTGGCCTAGGATGCTCGTGCACTCCTGATGACCATGATTTGTTTGCTGCTACCACAAGAGTGATGGGTGGGGACGGGAAAACGGCCAATTTTTGGGAATCCCCGTGGTTGAAGGGGCTTAGAGCGATGGATTATGGTGGGTAATAAATGATTCTTGAGTCCAATGGGAAAAACTCAAGGTTCACTCCACTGACCAAAATAATCCTTGTACCGAGGATGGAATAATTTGTCCCTTCTGATGTCCATTGCTGACAACTCATCTGACTTCTTCTCAGATGTGATCTGTTCTGAGGCAAACTTCCCCGGTATATTCTGGCCTTGTCGGTTGCACGCAAATTCTGCCTCTGATCCATTCTTCACTTGGTAGCTCTGGGGTTGTTGTTCTGAATATCAGGCAGTTGGCTTGGCTTGACTCTTACTGAATTTGGATTATTGGGTATTATCCAAGTTGTATGTTGGTCTTCTTGGTAGCCAGATGGATCCAGTCGGAGCGACAGAACGAAGTCGACAAGAGAAGCAAGAACCGCGAAAAACCAAAAAGCAAATAAAGCTCAAATTTTGCGGTCCTTACACATGTGGCCGAAGATTCACTAGTATAACTAGCCTAGCACACTCGATGCACCTCTAAGGACTTAGAAGCAAAACCACACAACGCTCCTGGTAGCAATTGGCGTCAAGCTCCTACTACTTCCTTAGGGAAATCAAACTCAACGCGCGACCATAGCCAAAGTGGCTTAGTCAATGATCCTAGGGTTGTCGAGGAAAGATGGAATTTATAGGCGTTTCCCGAAGGAAATTGGATTTGAGGAGAGAAATGCCATGGTTAGCAAGCAAGGTAGGGATATCTGGTTTACCTAGGGGTTCAGGGCTCACGGGTCGTTGCCTGGTGAGGACATTTCCCACCGGAGGCAAAGGCCACGAGAGTTGGGGGTCTGATGGAGCCAAAATCCTAGGGAATGGCCTTATGATCAATAGTAGCCGTGCCAGTTTGGCAAAGATGGCTGAAATCCATCGGGGCTTTCTACTGATCAAGAGGCAATGAAATCTGGCTACGGTAACCTACGGTCAGCCTGGCTCTGATACCATCCGTTGTGGCACCCCGCCTGAATACCACTGTAGTCAGACGGTCGCCGCACATACCAGCCCAGGAGAATCACTCTGGCATGCACTTTTACAACAAGTATCATGAACACAGGCATTTCTATTAATGAATATATAAGTCTTACATGATATATTAAAGGGGTGATGGCAGCGGAAAAGCTCTATCTAAGGCAGCATGGTCTTGGTGCGGCTCCAATCCACAGGGATCTGACTGGGTTACTCTTCTAGCCCGCGAACACTCCGGCTCCTTGCTAGCGAACGTCGAATCCTTAGGTGAACCTGGCCACATTGAAGGCCGCTGAGTACTTTTGAATGTACTCGCAAGCAAACCAAATAACATATACACCAAGCAATGCAATCCATGGCATTCAAGCATGCATTTATTATCTTAACAGTATTAACTATTATGTCATAGCAGGATTATCTAGCATGATAACTATTGAAGTAAATACAGTATGACGAAGGTAAAGCATATCCAGTAAATAATCCATACTCTGAATAATCTTAGGATCCAATCCGATCCAAACTTTGCGGTCATCCGACCGCTCATCTCATAGCCATCCCATGGCCAGCATTTCATATACCTGACATCATCTGATGTCCATGCATCTGTACTATAAGTCTGACAAACCTTACCATTCTCTGGTTCATTATTAACATCATATGGTTTGTTCCTCCAGACTCGACATGGACCAAATAGTGGCCTAGTACGAACTGTCCATGACCGAGGACGCGGCTATTCGAATAGATTTACACTCTGCAGAGGTTGCGCACTTTACCCACACCATGGAGCTCCTGGCCTCGTACTTTAGTACATGTTCCCATTCGGGTGGACCGGTGATGCTCCAACGAAACTTGCCTAACCCGTGACTCCTCTACCGTACCACCGACAATCATACCCTCCCAGGGTCATGTCCTGGGTGGCCCCTGTGTCACCCCGTGACACCTGCCACCGTCGTGGCCAAACAAAACTGTCCCAAACGGGGACCGCGCGCAAACAAACAACTGGGCTCACAAGGTTATCGCCGCCTACCAGGCCAGGGTAGCGCGCACGCATAACCTTCCCTAATTGGTGGTACCGATAAAAGAGCACGAGGTTAGACCAAGTCAAGGCCGTCCCATACCGGCAAATGTGGCTGCACGGATAAGTCCGCATAGGTGACACTATGACTCGATCCAGCCGACGGAGGAGGTTGTCATTATTAAGTCACATTTCTTAATCATTGCGATAACCACAATAATGCACGATGAAAACATAACAACCTATCTCCATATTGTTACATACGAGTCACTAGTGCAATAACATGACGAGCATTAACGAGTAATGTAAATAGCAAGTTCAACCTAGCAGGAGTTTAATTATTTCTAACACAGGCATATTCATTAATTAAACACGCAAGAATAACATAGAGCAATGCTTTAGGGCATATATCAGATGGTCGGCTTGCCTGGGGGTCGAGGAATACTCCGGGAAGAAGTGTGATCAGCTCGCGGAACGATTCGTCGGAAGAGATTCCCTCTTGGAGGGGCTGGATATAGGGTAGGGGCAAAATGGGTATTTTCAGAAAGTGTCAATATGGTGAAAGTGATATCATCGGAACGGGCACGATGAACTGAAGAAGTGGGCTTTGGATTCACCTGAATCGGAGTTGCGAGCAAAAAGATATGTGGGTTTGACTGCCAGGGACCTATCTGTAAAGAAAATATTTACCACCAGGTCCCTGACAGCACAGTCGCTGGCGCCTTTTCTGGAAATACGTTCTCCTTTAGAGAAAGCGTATTATGACGCGAAGCGCTTTCCACAGAAGAAAACGTCTTCTCCAGTAATACGTTTCCCAAATAGGAAAACGCATTTCGCCTCGTGCGCAACCACTTAAACTGGCGGGCCCGTGGCTAAGCCACTGACGGGCGGGGCCCGCGCTGCTTCTCTCTCCTCCCTCCTCCTCTTCCTTCTTTCTCTCGTCGGGGAGCAACAAAGGCGCTGGTCGCCGGCGTTACTGCCGCTCTGGTGGGCGCGGGCTCGAGGTGATGAGGGGGATGGATGCAGCGCTCCGGGCCGCGCTGGTAGGTACCCGTGGCGGCGACGGGGAGGCTCTGCAGCGGGTGAGCGAGGGTGGAGGCGGACGGCGGCAATGGAGATCTCGGGGTCGCGGCTAGGGTGAGGGAGAGGCGAGGAGGAGGTCGGGCAGGGCTCCGCCTAGGTCAGGGGAGCTCACTGGTGAAAGCAGGAGAGGTGAGGGGCGATGGCTTGCTCGAATTCGAGTAGAGGCCGTGGGCGGCCATGGCGGCGATGAGCGACGGGGAGAGGTCCTCGAGCTAAATCGAGAGGCCGGGGAGGTAGATGGGAGGGGGAGGGGGCCGCTGCAGGAGGAGATGGTGCTCGGGGAGGTTCGGGCCTTGGCTATTTATAGCCCGGCAGCGGCAAGCGGATGAGGACGACCGCGGTGGCATCCTCATCCCCGCAATGCAGCTCCGGCGAGGTGGCACACACCCGGTGGTGCCGACCTGACGAGCACCAGAAGGAGGGGACGGCTCGGGGAGGAAAGAGCCAACGGAGGGAGGCGACAGAGGGAGATCACGGGCGGGCAGAACCTTGGCGGCGATCGCCGTGGCATGGAGAAGAAGAATCCGGAGGGGGAGAAGGGTCCATACGGGGCAGGTGGACGCCGCGGAGACGCTAGACATGTCGGGACACGCCGGAGCTGGCCGGAGCTGGCCTGCCGACGAGAACAGTGCCGCAGAGCACCGTTTCTGCCTGCTGTCCACGCGGTCACCACGTGCATGGCGCACTCTGGTGCCAGTCTGGCTGTCACACCTTGTCAACTAGACTCCTCACTGCTCTTATAGATGAGATGGATCATTGGATGGACCAGGATGGCTCTAGAGTGGTCGAGGGGATCCAGAACAACTTCTAGACAGAAACTTGGGGACCAAGCTGAGGTGAAATGGCTAAGTAAATGAGATTGAAATGTTGTCAAAATAAGATGGGGTAGGAAGGAGTAGATGCTGGAAAAATTTGAAGGCATTTGGACCAAGTTTGCATATACTTCCTTCACAAAGCATAATCTGGTCCAGAAACTAAACTTTGAAGCTGCACTCACATGGCTTGATGAAATGAGCTGAATTTTTGTGGGGAGAGGTTATTTGGAAATATGGAGGTACTAGGAAAATTTCAGCTCATTTGGATATACCAAAATGGTACTTCCTTCACAGAGCTAAAATCTGGACAGAAACTAGATGGAATTTTTGGGAGGAATTGGCTAGATGAAATGATGTGAATTTTGGCATACTCACATAATATATGGAATTTGAGGTCCTGGATTAATTTGAGAATTTTTGAAGCAATATAAAATATAGTTGCTTCACAACCTCAAAATAAATCCAGAAACAAGAATTGGATGATGTGCTCAAAAGTTGAACTATGGAACTTGGGTTCTTGATGGAATTGGTGAAGATATGGATATGAGAAGCTCCACAAATTATTTGGGATTTTTCCTGGCTACCAAAATGGTAGCTCCTTTGGAAAGTGCCCAAAATGCAGTATTGGCTTTAAATAGGAAAATGCAATTTCCCTTATTTAATTATGGCCAATATTTTTTATTGGAGCTCAATATGAACACAAAGAATATCTCCACAAGTTTTCATGAACTTTGGAGATGGATAGATAATTCCCTGCATTTAATTCCTTTAACTAGCAGAAAAGGAATTAATTTTAAATGAAAAATATTGCAAATGACTTGGCAATATTTTTGCATATCCAGGGTTTATAGATGTGGGATGATTGCTGGGAAAAGTTTGGGAGGCAAAAGATCAAAGGAAATTGGGGTTCCCTTGTAACTGCGGGAATTAGGGTTTCCCTTCCGGTAGATCGGAGAGTAGGGTTTTGGTGGCAAAACATCGAGAATATAACTTGGGTGGCAAGATTGGACTGAAGAGAACCTCTGGTCAGATAGGAGAGGCAAGGCTAAATGACCATCTTCATATACCCAAAGGGAAGAGTGTTGGGGATATTTACCAGTGCGGAGACCCGGCATGGGTTAACCCGGCCGTAAGGCGAGCTTAGCGGGTCAACTCACTGCGGGCCGAAGACTGGGCTGGCTTAACGAAGTCTGGCAAGGTTGAGGCGGCTTACGTGGTGGGCCGGCTTGATGAGAGATAGAAGGCAAGATGGCCATCTTGGAGAACAAGTAAGAAGGGATAAAGAGACGGGTCAAAGAACGACCCGGACTCTCATGTAATCTAGGGTTCCACCTGTGTATATAAAGGGGAGCACCTATGCGAAAAAAGACTAAGTTGCAATCCCCTCGAGAGCTAGGTTAGCGAATCCGCATCCTTGTAATCGAGATCTACAGCAATATAAACAAGCAGGACGTAGGCCTTTACCTCCATTGTGAGGGGCTGAACCTGGGTAACCCGGCGTCTTCTCGTTCCCGATCAACCCCGCTAAGCTTCCACGTTAGTGCGATGGCTTCATCTCTAAGTCCTTTTACTAGGACATCTGTCGCGACAAAACCCCGACAAAGAGGAAACCCGATAACGTCGAAAAAAAAGACGGGAGTCAAATCCCGCAAAGGAAAAAAACAAGGAGCGAAAACCAGGGTGTCACAGTTTGGCAACAACTGCCTGGTACCAGGGTTTCTTAACATACCATTCTAAGGCTTAAACAAGGTTTCAACAATCGTCGTCTCTCTACTATAGGTAAGTCACTCCAGATTTTCCATCCCAAATAGCGAGAGCGAATGATAAGAGTAAGTCGTCATGGTGGCCAAGCCATGTCGCACCCAAATCGAGATCTATAGCAATATAAACAAGCAGGACGTAGGCCTTTACCTCCATTGTGAGGGGCTGAACCTGGGTAACCCGGCGTCTTCTCGTTCCCGATCAACCCTGCTAAGCTTCCACGTTAGTGCGATGGCTTCATCTCTAAGTCCTTTTACTAGGATATCTGTCGCGATAAAACCCCGATAGTTGGCGCCCACCGTGGGGCAAACACACGGTGGAGTTGAGTTCTTAGCGGGATCCCTTCCAGGGTTCGGGAAGTACGCGGTTGGCATGATGTCCAAGAGCCGCCGCGGGAAGTTCTACATCGACGATTCATACTGGGGCCCCGAGGCCGACTCAATCGAGTACGGGTACCGGGTCCCCTTCGGCAAGATCCATTCCTTCATCGGCGTCGTCGGCGAGCCGGCCGCTGGGTTGGAGAATATCGCTGGCGTCTAGTCGGCACGCCGCGCTGGACAACTCCCGGCGAGACCCGGCCCGCGTCAAGCCGGCCCAGATCACGTCTTCGTGGGCTTCACCCAAGGGGTGGCCCTGTCGGAGAACTCCCAATATCAGGATGACACACTGATCCAATCAGACGGCGAGTCCTCGATGGGGGAAACTGAGTCAATTCTTCCACTGCATGATGGAAGGCTGGGGCACACGGACGACGTCTTCCCAGAGAGCCCTGACCCGCCCCGTTTCGCGGCGGTGTACATGGCGGGTAGGCAAGATCCAGCGCTAGACCCGGCCAATCCGACGGCGGGACAGAACAACCTCCTGGCCAACTCAGGAGGAGCCGGCGCCTCGGCCTCCGGCTCTCAGAAAACCGGGGTTCAGGCACTCGCGGACTTGATGACTACGCTGGCGACCCTGTTCGCCGAGCCGGTCACCGCAGAGAACGCAGCAGCGCGCAACACAGAGATCGTGAAGTGTCGCGAGGAGATGGCCAAGATCCAAGAGGACATCCACGTAGAGAACGCCCGCATGATACAGGAGCAGGCATAGATCGCCGCGGAGAGGCAGCGCCTTGACGAGGAAACACAGTACCTGAGCCGCCGGCAGGCTGAGTCAGAGCTTGTTCACCAGAGGCGTCGCCAGAGCCAGCACCCGGTTGATCTCGAGCCGACTCGGCTATTCACCACACCGCCGGCTCCGACGAACCTGGGGGCTGGAGTTATCCCCCCGAGAGAGTCGCTGCTGCAGCAGCCTGTTCAGCAGTGAGAGCCGGCCCGGCTTCGTACGCCAGTTCAACAGCAGCAGCCGTCTCACCGGTTCCAAACCCCAATTGGACACTACTCCAACCCGGTGGATAACATGCTAGTAGCAACCCACAGTTTGGCAGCCATTCCGATTGAGGGGGACGGCCCGATTCAGACGGAGGCCAGGAACGCCATTGCAATGCTCAAAACGGCAGTGGTGCAGCAAGCCAACTACTCGCATAGCCAGCATCGGCTTCACTCAACCCCTCTTCAGAGCCGCTCCAGGGGTCAGCGCCCTGAGTCGCCCGCGGTCTCTAGCAGCGCGCGCCACCGGAGGGCCGCCCAACCACTGGCGGAGCAGCGGCAGCCTAGGGTCCCGCAGGACGTGGCGGATGCAGCTCGGATTCTGTGAGCGTGGGAGGAGGAAAATGCGCGCGCGGGGAACAACCCGCCGGTGCACGTTAGCACGCAGGCGCGCATTAACCCACCGCCAGCTGCTAATCCGCCTGAAGCGCATTGTGCGCCCGAGACAACCCGGCTTGAGGGCCGGCCTGAAAGTGCTACGAGCCGCCTGGTCGGGACTCCCTGCTTGGTGCCAGCGCTGCGAGAGGCGCGTATACCCCCAGATTTCAAGGGGCCTCGCAAAGTCCCTAACTACACAGCAAATTTAGAGCCTACAGAGTGGGTCGAGAGCTATGAGCTGGCAATGGACCTGTTGGGGGCAAGCGAGTCAGTCCTGGCGCGTTACCTACCGCTGATGTTGGAGGGCCCCGCAGGCACCTGGATGAAAAACTTGCCTGCAAATTCAATCCACACCTGGCAGGAGCTGAAGGAGCGTTTCATCAAGAACTTCCAGGGAACCTGCAAGAGGCCAACCACAATTGTTGATCTTGAGCGTTGTGTCCAGCGCGAGGACGAGTCAGCGCACCATTGGGCTCGCCGGGTTGCAGAAGTGATGCACAGTTCCGATAGCATCACGGCGGCTCAAGCAGTGCTTGTTCTGGAGCGAACATGTAAGTTCCAGCCGTTGGTCCAGAAGCTCGGGCGGCTCAAGCAAAAGGTACAGGACATGGGAGACCTCATGGATGTCTTGACCCGGTACGCGGAGTCAGATAATACCAAGGATCCGCAGTCGGACGGGGAGAAATCTGACAAGGGAAAGAAGGCTAACGGTAAGGGTCAGCAGCAGAACAATAGCAACGGTCAGATCAACAACGGTGGAAAGCGGAAGAGCTACGATGGTAACTCTGATTTGGTGGCAAACACAAACGCGGAAAACAAAGGTCAGCGTCAGAACAACAGTTCGAAAAAGCAGCCCTCCGGCAGTCGCCCTCTTACTTACGAGGAAGCCTTCAAGGCTCCCTGTCCGAAACACAGTTATAACGGTAAGCCGGCCACTCACTCCTGGGAAAATTGCTATGTGATGCAAGAATTCGCAAAGCGCATCTTCCAGAATCATCGTCATGGGGGAGGCAACGGCGGTCAACCCGCCAATCCAGGACCCGGCTTCTCAGTAGCCGGCTTGCAGGGACCCTTCGCCGGGCCCAGCTTCCAAGCGAACGGTGGCCAAGGCGGCGGGTTTCAGGGGGCTGGTAATACTGGGGGTAGCAATCAGAGAAACAACCAGGGGAATCAGCATCAAGCCGGTGCAGCAGGATTTCAGAGTAACCCGAAACAGTTAAATAGCGGACAGTATCACGTCTTCACCACCAGTACCTGCAAGCGGGATCGGAAGGTGCAGCGACGAGCCACCCATTTGGTTGAGCCGGCAACTCCTTACTATCTCAACTGGTCTGAGCAGCCGGTCACCTGGAGCAGGGCGGATCATCCAGTCCTACTTGACCACCCTGGCCACCTAGCGTTGGTGGTTGCACCGAAAGTCGGCGGTTACACCCTGACTAAAGTGCTTATGGACGGCGGCAGCAGCATCAACATTCTGTACTATGACACGTTCAGGCGGATGAATCTGTCTGATAAGCAGCTAACTCCGTCTTCTACAGTCTTTCACGGCATCGTTCCTGGCAAGTCGGCTTATCCTATGGGAAGAATTTCCCTTGAGGTGGCTTTTGGCTCAGAGGATAACTGGCGTTCCGAGTTCCTGTCCTTCGAGGTAGTCAAGCTCAAAAGCCCTTACCACGCCCTGTTCGGCCGGCCGGCTTATGCGCGGTTCATGGCGCGCCCATGTTATGTCTACCTGAAACTGAAGATGCCAGGACCAAGGGGAACCATCACAGTGGAAGGAAATCGGAAAATCGCACTGGAGTGCGAGGAAGGAGATGCAGCTTATGCTGAGACGGCCTGCGCCGCCGAGGAGTTGAGGTATTACAAGGATAACGTTGACCCGGCTGATAGGACGTCTCTGAAAAAGCCCACCACGGAGTCTGATCCCCTGCTCAAATTTAAGTCGGCCAGAGACACGAAGCAAGTTGATTTCACCCCGGGCAATTCTTCGGAGCAGTTCACCATCGGGGCCAATATGGATCCCAAATAGGAAAGCGCGCTCATCGAGTTCATCCGTGAGAATCGGGACATGTTCGCATGGAAACCTTCTGACATGCCAGGTGTACCAAGAGAACTCGCTGATCACTCCCTTAATGTGGATCCCAAGTTTAAACCAGTTCGCCAGTACCTCTGTCGCTTCAATGAGGAGAGGCGGAAAGCTATTGGAGAAGAAGTGGCTCGGCTCTTAGCTGCCGGGTTCATCGTCGAAGTCTTCCATCCTGAGTGGTTAGCTAACCCCGTGCTTGTTCTGAAGAAAAACGGGACTTGGCGGATGTGTGTGGACTACACAGACCTGAATAAGGCTTGTCCTAGTGACCCCTTTGCCCTGCCCCGTATTGACCAGATCATCGATGCTACGGCTGGTTGTGAGAGTTTATGTTTCCTGGATGCTTACTCTGGTTATCATCAGATCAAGCTGAAGCCGGAGGACCAAGCGAAGACGGCCTTCATCACACCTTTTGGGGCTTTCTGTTATACAACCATGTCATTTGGTCTGAAGAGCGCCCAGGCGACTTATCAGCGTTGTGTCCAGAATTGTTTTCATAATCAAACCGGGCGGAATGTTCATGCTTATGTGGACGACATTGTGGTTAAATCGCGGAAGAAGGAAACTCTATTGGAGGATCTCAAGGAAACATTTGACAATCTCCGTGTCTACCAGATGAAACTTAACCCGGAGAAGTGTGTTTTTGGTGTCCCTGCAGGAAAGCTTCTGGGTTTCCTTGTCTCTGAGCGAGGTATTGAAGCTAACCCGGAGAAAATCAAGGCCATCACGACCCTGGCTAAGCCGGCCAAGCTCAATGACGTGCAGAAGCTGGCTGGGCGGGTTGTGGCTTTAAGCCGGTTTATAAGCCGGCTTGGCGAAAAAGCAATTCCGTTGTACCAATTGCTCAAAAAATCAGATGACTTCGTCTGGAGTAAGGAGGCAGATCAGGCTTTTGAGGCCCTTAAAAAGCAGTTGTCTGAGCCGCCGATCCTTGCGGCACCTCGCGAGAAGGGGCCGATGCTGTTGTACATTGCTGCCAATAACAGAGCGGTAAGCGTGGCGGTCATCGTCGAGCGCAAGGAGGATGGCAAGGAATATCCAGTCCAGCATCCTGTGTATTACGTCAGCGAGGTGTTGAGCGAGTCTAAGCAGCGATACCCACATTGGCAGAAGCTGGTTTACGGAGTATTCATAGCTAGCCGCAAACTGAAGCATTACTTCCACGAGCATCCCATCACGGTGGTTAGCTCAGCGCCTCTTGGGGATATAATCCAGAACCGGGAGGCTACAGGCCGGGTTGCTAAGTGGGCTATTGAGCTCGGTCCCCATAATCTAAAATATCTGCCTCGCACAGCAATCAAGTCACAGGCGTTGGTGGATTTCATTAATGACTGGACAGAGTTGCAGGCTCCCGAAGAGAAGCCCGACACAACGTACTGGTCCATCCACTTTGACGGCTCATGGCAGCTAGAAGGCTCGGGGGCTGGAGTTGTGATCACTTCCCCCCGGGGAGACAAGTTCTGTTACGTCTTGAGAATCATGTTCACTTGCACTAATAACGCAGCTGAGTACGAGGCGCTGCTTCATGGGCTTAGGATGGCCAAGGAGATGAATCTGAGCCGGGTCAGGTGCCTGGGCGACTCAGACCTGGTGGCCCAGCAAGTTTCAGGTACATGGGACTCCAAGGATCCGCTTATGGCAGCTTACCGCCAGGCAGCCACCAATATTGTTGGACACTTCAAAGGTTATCAGGTCGACCATATTGATCGCCGTCAGAACGAGGCAGCAGACGCACTGTCTCGTTTGGGTTCTCAGCGTAAGCCAGTGCCGCCCAATGTCTTCCTGGACGTCTTGCACAACCCGTCTGTCAAGTTGCCAACAGAGCAGGATTTGGCTGTCCCTGACCCGGAGGCGGCTCTCGTAGCGGCTATCCACGCCATCCCTGATTGGACGGTCCCCTATTTGGCTTACTTAAGCCGGGGAGAACTGCCAACAGAGGAACTCCTCGCTCGGCAGATCATCAGACGGTCTAAATCTATGACTATTGTTAATGACGAGTTGCACCGACGAAGCGTCACTGGTGTTTTTCAGCGTTGTGTTTCGCCGGAAGAGGGTCGTGCAATCCTCAATGAGATTCACTCTGGCGACTGCGGGCACCATGCTGGCTCAAGATCACTGGTAGCAAAGGCTTTCCGGCATGGGTTCTACTGGCTCACGGCTCATGCTGATGTAGAGGATATTGTCCGTAAGTGCGATGGTTGCCAGAAATACGCTCGCCAGGCCCATGTGCCAGCTCAGGAGTTGAGGATGATACCAATTACTTGGCCGTTTGCGGTCTGGGGGCTTGACATGGTGGGACCCTTCAAACGTTCCTAGAACAAGCATACGTACCTCCTGGTGGTTGTGGATAAGTTTACCAAGTGGGTGGAAGCAGAGCCGGTCAGCAACTGCGATGCAGCAACGGCTATTAAGTTCCTGAAAAAACTGATATTCCGATTTGGGTACCCGCACAGCATCATTACAGACAATGGAACCAATCTCTCCAAGGGGGCTATGGAACAGTTCTGTCAGCAAGAGCACATCCGGCTTGATCTGGCATCGGTTGCGCATCCTCAGTCCAACGGACAAGCAGAAAGGGCTAATCAGGAATTACTGCGCGGTATCAGACCCCGGCTCATGGTGCCTCTGCAGCGCACGCCAGGTTGCTGGGAAGAAGAGCTACCTTCCGTACTTTGGAGCATACGGACTACTCCCAACAGGTCGACAGGCTATACGCCGTTCTTTCTGGTCTATGGTGCAGAAGCCGTGCTTCCAAGTGATATTCGTCACGACTCTCCTCGAGTGGCGGCTTATGTGGAGGCAAATAATGAGTTGGCTCGCCAAGATGCTCTTGATGCTTTGGAGGAGGAGCGAGACCTTGCCGCTTCCAGATCAGCAATCTATCAGCAAGACCTACGCCGCTATCACAGCCGTAGAGTTTGAAGCCGCACTTTCCAGGAAGGTGACTTAGTGCTCCGTCTGATACAAGACCAGACAGGCATGCATAAGCTTTCACCGCCTTGGGAAGGGCCCTTTGTGGTCAGCAAGAATCTCAACAACGGGTCATATTACCTGATTGACATCCGTGAGGAAGATAAGTCGCGTACTTCTGAGGAGGAAACAAGCCGGCCCTGGAACATCGCCCAGCTCCGGCCGTATTACACCTAAGTCATTGACTAGGTTACACTTTGTATATATCTTCCATCATGTATATACCTCTTTTGATCTAATATAATATCGACCAGCAACACTGTGTGAAGGTGTTGGTTGCCTCAAAACTTGTGTACTGGATCTTTATTTGTTGATCTTGGTTACTTGGGGGCTTCCAACTCAATTGAGTTTAGCTTACAAAACCCTCTAACCCGGCGAGATGCCACAACGTTGGTTAAACCTGCCTATTAGCAAGATGCTACTCCCTATAAAAACGACCCGGCGTACGTCTGATGAGTCAATCGCGTATGTGACCCTGAACTCATCCGAGTTAAAACGTTCGATTGGTTGTGGAGAGCCGGCTTCCAGAAAGCGAGGACAAACCAACAGGCCAAAGTGCCAGCTTCCTGATGAAGCGTATTCCGGCTTAGGCCTTATAAGCCGATCATTTAAACGTTGTGTTTAGCAGGCGGCTTAGATTTTATGAGCCGGATTGTTTCATGCATTTTTCCGTGCATCGCATTTATTTCTGCATACATGCATACATTTGTACATCGCATTTACTTACGTTCCTTCTCCTATTCTTGATTCATTGCAACAGTAACATCGATTACTTGTTCATATGATATCATAAAACAACCATCACATGCTTCTGTGTTTTTCAGCAGCACCATTCTATTAACAGAAACCGGCTCTCGTAGCCCAAGAGGACTTAAGAGGCAAGGCATTCTTGAGTGTTGTGCACAAGCAGTTAAGGAATCCAGTGCGCGATGGCACTGGCATCAGCAAGGCATCGGAAATTTATGCTATCCTATTACAAACCGCCCACCAATGGCGGTCATGGCAAAAAAAGTTTTTTTTACATCTTGCTTATGCAAGGTTAAGCCGGCATTCTACATTGCCGGGTCAGAGCTGGCGTCCGCACCAGTTGCAGCGCCCTGAGCCGGTTCTTCACGGTCATCGTCATCCTCCTCTTCTTGGCTTGAGTCGTCGGCCGACCACTGAATTGAGTGCAATGCTTCAAATAGGGCGTCTTCGGATATCAAGGAGGAGGGGTCGACGTCAGGGGCGAAGGATTGCTTACGTGTCCGAGTTAAGGCCACCGGCTGATGATTTGGCGGCTCGATCCGTTCATTCTTCTCCGAATAAGGTGCTTGGTATCTGCTCAAGTCGGCTTCTTCTGCGATGGCGGTGGCGGCGACCCGGGATTCCTTAATGCAGCGTTGGAAGTCCTTCTTTGAGAATGGCGTGCCATCGACATTGAACTCTGGGTATCCGCCTGCTATCTGAGCCGGGTCAAGCTCCGACACGTATGCCTTGGCCCGCGCAAGCGCGGTCAGAGCTCCTGTGCGGCAGCACGCCCTTTTCCAGTCGTTGAACCACTTGGGCACGATGGACAGCTCTTTCAGTGTATCCGCAATCAGCTGAGGCGGTGCCGTGGTGCTTTTGGCGGCCATTATGCACCGGCAGCTGCCAATGTATAGTTGTTCTACCAAGGTATAGACCGCCTTCAGTTTCACCACTGGTAGTTGCACAAGAGTTTGATTTTTCCGGCCTGCAAAGCACAAGTCTGCACGGTCAGTTAAGCCAGCTAAGGATGATAAACCGGTCCAAGGAGTTATGCTCAGTTTTACTTACCGAAGATGGCTCGACACATGGCGGTAATTTGACCTTTGAGAGTCGTCAGCTCCTGAGTTACCGGCTCGAGCTTGGCCTCCGCTTCTTCAGCTCTCGTGGCTTGGGCGGTTCTTGCAGCCTCAGTTTCTTGCAAAGTGACCCTCACAATGGCCAAAGTTTTATTCGCCTCCGCGGCGGCTTCCTCATATTCTTGGCGCAATTTCTTCTCTTTTCTGGCCTCCTTTCGGAAGCCGGCAGCCTGAGTTTCTACCTGGTCCAGCATTTCCTGTAGAGCAGACCGTTATACACAGCATATATGGCCCGGGTCGCCCTCAAGAGCAACCCGGCTCATGGGGGCTAAGGCATGAGTTGATTTTTCTGATCAGTTCAGAAGACCCGCCCATCATGCATGATGAGCCGGCCTTTGGGGTTATCGATTGAAGTTGAGCTTACAAATTATTATATTTTGGAAGTCCCGGATCATTATTTCATAATGACCCGGCCCTTGGGGGCTAATGCATCCATTGATCTATTCTGTTACGTTATGGAGACCCGCCCGTCATCAATAAACGAGCCGGCCCTTGAGGACGCCAGTGGGCGGTTCTACTTACAAGTTTCAATTGGAAGTCCCGGATCATTATTGCATAATGACCCGGCCCTTGGGGGCTACATATATATATGGTATGCAGAAAAGGGCGCAGGTTACCTCGTATTTTCGCTTCAAGGATGTAATCATAGCCATCTCCGTGTCCCGGTTTTCAGAAAGCCGGGTCAGTACAGTTCGGTGCAGAGTACTGGCGTCTTGATCGTCAAATGTAGCAAATTCAAGAGTTGATTTTCCCTTGTCCTTTGGAGCTGGCTCAGGCTTGGCTGGGACCTTGGCAAGGGCTGTGGAGGTTTCTGGTATGACAGTCTGATGTTTATTCGTCACCAGTACCTCTTCCTGAGCCGGTATTTTATCTTGAGCCGGCGCTTCAGGTTGTGGGGTGTTTTGGTCTACAATTATATTTTCCCTCTCCTGAGCTGGAGGGGAGGCACGAGCCGGGCTTGCCGTGTCTAATAACGGCGGGCTGTTATGGAGGGCCGGCTCATCCCGTGTAGCCAAGGGGATCTCCTCCGCTTGAGGGCCCGTCTGAATGGCCAGGTCAGATGATTCAACGGCTGTTTTCTTCTTAAAAGCTTTGGCGTTGTACAAAGAGCAAGGGAATTAGTCATTTACAAAGGTAAAACAACAAGAAGTCAATATACATTACAGGAACGTCTGCTTACCCAAGATTGATATTGAAAGCCGGCACCTGCGTGGCGCTTGACTCGCCTGAAGAGTGCGACGTCTGATATGCCGAGTCATTAAAGGGTAAGGGTTCTTTGTAAAGGTTAGCTAGAGGAAAAGAATAAGTTGGGCTAAGAAGCACCTCAGCACGTGATTTGCGCGACGGCGGCTCGTATGGAAGCCCGCTACTTAACTCGCCTTCGCCGCTCCGGGTCTTCCTTTTAGTGGTGCCGGCTTGTCGAGTTTTCTTCAAAATAAATTGGGGGTCCAAATGAGCATCTTCGTGGGAAAAAGGGACCTTACGGACGGTAACCCGGGGCTTCCTTCGAACCTTGCGGATCACAGCCCGGGTTTTCTTCCGAATAGGTATTGGAGAGTCTGAATCTGATGAAATTAAAGTTACCTCTGGCTCAACTGCATGACTAACTTCAGCTTCTTCCTGGAATAAGTGAGCATTAGTGATCTGTTTAAAGAGGCAGCTTAAGAGAGTCAAGTTCTACCTCGTTGTCTTCGTCGTTATTTGACTCCTCTTCATCGTCTTCTCGTGTAGGGTTTACAGGCTCAACCCGCCACCAGTTGTCGTTTTCCTGTGCCAGGGCAGTTTGGCGAAATGAAGGCAAGGGCAATATGATATTGGTAATGATCAAGGGCGAAGGCGGCTTACTGGAGGGGCCGGCTTGTTAGCACTGAACGGGGCAAGCCCCACAGTCTTGATGTCTTCCATCATCTCTCTGAGCAATTTCTTGGATAATTTTATAACCTCCTTTTCTTTGAGGTTGACCCGGCTGAACCGTTGTGGATCTTCACGATGGCCGGTGTAGGTCTGCATCAACCGGGTCCTGGAGCTCAGCGGCTGAATCCTCCATTCAACCCAGGTCCGGGTCAAGTCGGCACCGGTTAGGCCGTGAGCAAGTAAGGCGTTCATTTTTGGATATAATGGCTCCAGATTTTCCCTCTCTTCTTGGGAAGGAAGACCCGGGAAGACGGTATTGGCAAGCCGGGTTGCTCGGTAACCCGGCAAGGGATTCTGACCTGCGGGAGAGGTGTCCTTGCAGTAGAACCAAGTCCTCTGCCACCCTTTCGGATGACTGGCCGGCTTGGCATTGGGGAAGATGATATTTTTTCGACGTTGGATGGAAATCCCGCCGAGTTCAATACTGGGGCCGTCCTTGTGCTCCGTTTGGCGGTTTAGATAAAAGAGCTCTCGGAACAGGATAAGAGACGGCTCGAGCTGCAGATAGACTTCGCAAAATACTTGGAATTGACACAGATTGAAGATGGAATTGGGGGCCAGATCCTGGGGCCTGATGTTGAACAAGTGTAACACGTCCCTGAAAAACTTTGAGCCGGGAGGGCGAAAACCCCTTGAGACATGATCAGCAAATACGACCACTTCATTTTCGCCGGCTTGAGGGTATATCTCTTCTTCAGGAGCTCGCCATGAAATTATCTCCTTGGCTGGCAGCAACCCGGTGTCTGTCAGAGCTTGCAGGCTCAATTCAGACATACTGGACTTGGCCCAGTTGACGATCTTGGGCTTGGGAGGCATGTTCTGAAAAAGAAGAAAAAGGAGTCATAAGCCGGCATATCAAACTTATAAAGGGAAACCCGGCGAGGTACTAAAGCAATCATGGCCGGGTTATGCAAACTGCAGTGAGTGATGTTGAGCCGGTATGACAATGAGCCGGCGTTGGTTAATCAGTGGGATGTCGGGTTTCTTCTAAGTGTTGAGATGTCCATAAACAGGGATCTGACGAAGCAAGTGCTATTACAGGATCTAAAAATACTACAGAAAAGAAAGTTTAAAAGACCTAAGTGGGGATGAACACGATGGCCTGTCGTCAATGCAAATCTGTGAAAGCAGAAGCAGAGATCTAGATGCGAAAATGAGTATTACCGCAGTGAATAGGGTGCCTACATGGATCATTTCGCTGGTTTTGGATCTACTAAGCAAGGGGAGAAGCACGAGCACGAAGAGCTCTGATGAGCTACAGAGAAACGGCGTCGTAGATCCAGAGGAGCGAGGGTTGAGGTGTACCTGATTGCGGCGAATGCGGCGGCGGTGCTTGGTTGAGCTCCGGCGATGATGGGGCGTCGGAGGAAGCGCGGTCGAGGTCGTTGGAGAGCTCAAGGGCGACGGCGTTTCGGGTCTGATGAGCGGGCGCAAGGAGGAAGAAGAAGAATGTGGGGTAAAAAGTGAACGTGGGGATGAGCTGGCGTATTTATGGGAGCGGTAAAGGTTAAAACGGCAGGGGCGGAACCCCAGGAGGCGCAGTAATTTTCGGTGGTGTGGTGCCTCGATTCTCGCACTTGACAAGACGGGACGTACCCACTAAGGGATTTGAGATGATATTATCCGGATTTCGCGAAGGTGGATTGTGACGTCACGAGGGACAAGAATTGAAAATGCTAAGTTTGAATCTGAAAGGGCGAACCTGACGATCACTTTAACCCGGCGACTTGAGCCGGTCCAAGATGGCGACTTAAAAGAGCGGCTTGGGATGAGCTTGGAAATGTATTACTAATGTTTTGCTTTTTCAGGATAAAGTTTAACGTGAATAAATTCAAGTCAAACTGAGGGCTAATGTTGGGGATATTTACCAGCGCGGAGACCCGGCATGGGTTAACCCGGCCGTAAGGCGAGCTTAGCGGGTCAACTCACTGCGGGCCGAAGACTAGGCTGGCTTAACAAAGTCTGGCAAGGTTGAGGCGGCTTACGCGGTGGGCCGACTTGATGAGAGATAGAAGGCAAGATGGCCATCTTGGAGAACAAGTAGGAAGGGATAAAGAGACGGGTCAAAGAACGACCCGGACTCTCATGTAATCTAGGGTTCCACCTGTGTATATAAAGGGGAGCACCTATGCGAAAAAAGACTAAGTTGCAATCCCCTCGAGAGCTAGGTTAGCGAATCCGCATCCTTGTAATCGAGATCTACAGCAATATAAACAAGCAGGACGTAGGCCTTTACCTCCATTGTGAGGGGCTGAACCTGGGTAACCCGGCGTCTTCTCGTTCCCGATCAACCCCGCTAAGCTTCCACGTTAGTGCGATGGCTTCATCTCTAAGTCCTTTTACTAGAACATCTGTCGCGACAAAACCCCGACAAAGAGGAAACCCGATAACGTCGAAAAAAAAGACGGGAGTCAAATCCCGCAAAGGAAAAAAACAAGGAGCGAAAACCAGGGTGTCACAGTTTGGCAACAACTGCCTGGTACCAGGGTTTCTTAACATACCATTCTAAGGCTTAAACAAGGTTTCAACAATCGTCGTCTCTCTACTATAGGTAAGTCACTCCAGATTTTCCATCCCAAATAGCGAGAGCGAATGATAAGAG
Source organism: Elymus sibiricus (assembly GCA_039707655.1). Classification (NCBI taxonomy): domain Eukaryota; kingdom Viridiplantae; phylum Streptophyta; class Magnoliopsida; order Poales; family Poaceae; genus Elymus; species Elymus sibiricus. Next base: position 299,532,332 of record CM077676.1, on the reverse strand, counting down.
TAAGTCGTCATGGTGGCCAAGCCATGTCGCACCCAAATCATTATTCTGTATAAGGTTTAGCAAATCTCGTTTGCTAACACTCGGGCATTCTCACAAGCATTGCAGAATTTCTCTTGTCCTCGATCTGGGTTCGGGTAAATCCATTGGTTCTGCAAGCCAAACATACATCTATCGTTTCTTCACAACTCTCGGGGTTTACGTAACCTCCTATGAAACGTCAGCTGATGAAATCGTAGCTTCTTCAGGATTCCTTCTTCAACAAGATTGGGCTTGTTTTCGCAAATCCTGGGTCCTGTGGGTTATGGGCCCACTTCAATACTTGTACAGCTTTAACTCATCCTTGGAGTTACAAATGTTCCATATTCCAACATTACACCTCCTTTAAATCCAATAATACTTCATTCCTTCATACTCTTGGGGTAACCATCATAACGAAAACAAAACTCCAACTCATTTTGTCAAAACTCCAACATTTTCCTTTCCATTGGTCTAGTGTTTACACAGGGTATTACTATCCTTAAAATGTACTGCACAATCCAGCCACCGACCATATTTCTCATATCCTCTAAAATGGTCAAAATCCTTGTTTATAGAGTATCAACTCATACAATTCAACATATGAAATCATGATGCATTAATTTTATTGATTCATGAATTCATTACAATCTCTGAGACTTCCATTACATAATTCAACTTCATATACTCATGAATATAAAAGTGCTTCCTACTATATTTATTACATTCCTTATTCCAGTACCAAAATCTGAAGTACTCCGCTCAAGCTTTCTTCTTATCTGAACACTCCATGGCAAAATGTCCTGCTTCCTGGCAACGTCAACGGATGACTTCCGACAAGTCTCGGGTTTTCCAGGTGATTGTGCCTGCTCCTTGGGTTCTTGGCTCCTTTCCTGGGCACCTATTGGCGTAGTGACCTGAGGTCTTGCACTTGAAGCATGTGCTATAACTCGGGTCCTTCTGTGCAGAGATTTGGCTCTTCCTGGTATACTTTCTCTTCTTCTTCCTGGATTTCTTCGTACTGATTAGAGATTCTATTTCCTGTGGGTCATACTTCACTTCTTGTCGGGAAGTTGCCCAGATACTCTTTTCTTTCCTTGGTGTAATACTGTGAAAAATGTCCTTCTTCTCCACATGAATAGCAGGCATTGGTGTAAAATCTGATTAGGCCTTCTTCATCTGTATCTTCAACATCTTCCGTCATCACAGGTTCTTCTAAACCTTCCCTGAGGGCTTCCTTCATTGCTTCCTTCTGCTGTTTGGTAATTTCTTGTACCTTGGGGTAAATTTGGCACTGAGCCGGGTAATGAGTAGTTCCTTCACACAAGAAACATGTCACCTGCCTAGTTGGGCATTCTTCCTCTGGGTGATTTTCTTCACAATGAGGGCATCCATCCTTGTGTTCGTCCTGGGTGTGTCCTATTTCTCCGCAAATCTTGCATGCACAAGGTTTCTTCTTCGGGTTATCATAGTGCTCCCGGATAAGACGGGATCTCATTAGAATCATCTTGAATTCTTCCCAAGCCTTTGCTCCATTCCATCCTTGTACAGCTTGATGTATCTCTCGCCAGGTTGCAGTACCTTGTGTGATGTCCCGTAAGGTGTATGGAACAATATACTCTCCCCCAATATCGTACTCCTTCATGCGATCTTCCATGTTCCGTATCCACTGTTCTACTTCCAGTTGTGTCAGAAATCTCAGAAATACAAGTCCATCTTCATTCTTCATCTATGGGGTCCAAGGGTTTTGGGATGAGATACGAGAGAGAGATAGAGAGATACACACAATACAAACAATATATTTTTGAAAATAGGTTTTATTTGTTGCTGTCGGAAAACACACACAAATGACAACTCACAAATCATCGTATCTAATGTGAGTATACAACAGGGGTTTGGTCTTCTAAAGGTCATATAAACATTGGGATTCTTCAGGGTCTTCAATTTCTTCGACTCTTCGGAGTCTTCAATTGTTGTAGCCTCAATTCTTCTAATGCATGGCAAAGTCTTCTTTTACTTTGAAGTGGCCATCAGTTGATCCTCCGTGTGGTCAAAAAGTGAAGGGGTATTTTCTAACTATTTGAGGTAAGAGGTAGTATTTGATAAAGCTCAGAAAAGATGAGAAGCAAAGGATCTTTTTGAAAATAAAGTTTTAGAGATATCCTGTCCTAGGGGCTTCAACTGATGATTTGAGGGCCTCACCATCTCGACCATGCCGACAACCGTTTGGAAGGGTTGCCCTCCCTCCCCCCACCGAAGTGCAAGTTCTTCCCTTGGTTGGTCTTACAAAATAGAATTTGGACTGCTAGCAGACTACACCGCCGGGGATGGCCAAACAAGCTCCTGAGTCCGTTGTGCACCTCCTCGCCAAATGCCGCTTCACGACCCGTATTTGGACGGAGATCGCCGACTGGCTCGGCCTACTTGATTTCTCTAGTTTGGCTTGGGCAAATGCCACCTCGGTGAGAGATTGGTGGGTCGATACGGTGAATAAGACAAGACCGCATAGGAAGGCTTCCGTCATAGATGGCGATGTAACCTTTGATAGGATTTGACTCATCTTAAGCTAGACCTTTTAATTTTTTGCTGTAAAACAATATCTTGCTTTTGGTTATGTTGGATGTGTTTGTTGTGTAAATCATACTATGCAGAAGCCATGGCATTTGCTCAGTGCGGTTATATCACCTCGATATATCCATTGAATGAAAATGTCCTTTATCAAAAATAAATCTTTTACGTATCCAACAAAATAAACAACATATTGTGCAACAGTAGGTAAAATTGGATGACTGATATGACCTTTCATGGAACATAAAAATGTATTGGTTGAAGCATCCGATTATTATGCGCAGTTTGCGGCTGTTGGAATATCCATGAAAAGAGGAAACGTTACACTATCTATTATGTGTTTGGCAGCGGTCTGCACACCCGCGAAAAGCCCCCTTGTTTGCGTCCGGTTAGGGGGATTTCAGACATCTGGACTGGTCCACAGACCGATGGGGTACCACGTTGGATGACAAACTGCGCCCGGACTAAGCGGTCTGGATGGTTGCGGACGGTTTGAGGGTCCGCGTTGAAGATGCCCTAACTAGTTCATTATTTCCTGGAAAAAAAAGTGTAACTAGTTCATTATATTAGCACGTTGAAGCTCATTTAGTTTGGAGTATGTATAGATCAATCAAGCAGCAGGGACCCGGTATGTCTAAACCTTCTCCCATAATTAATGAAAATGACAAATCTTTTGCGTTGTTTAAAAAAAACATATTGTGCAACTGTCGGTAAACCTAGGTGATACAGATGACCTTTCATTTTCATAGAACATAAAAATGTAACGGTTGAAGCATCCGATTATTATGCAGTACGTATGTATGGAATCGATCAAGCAGTAGGCTAGCAGCTTCTCATCCTTGATTATTCAACGAGCCCACAATTTAATTATGGGCTATAATTTCCAGATCGACCCGTACAACAACGCGTGAGTCAAATGCTAATTTGACAGGGTCTGTATGACGCATTCAACGAGCTACCGTCTCATCTGTATATATCGCAGAGTATCATCATGCTACAATACAACCAGTCCAGAGCTGCGACCTCGATCATACATCCCTCGATCATCTCAACATTCCAACCCTTCTTGGGTCATCTTCTCAACTGCTAGAGCTACTAGTCGCTCGATCGGCATTCATCCATGGCGGCAGCTACCAGAGCTCTCCTTGTTGCCGCAGTGACCGCGGCGGCGCTGTTCGGCACGGCGCTTGGCGCCACTTACACAGTCGGAGCACCGGCCGGGTCGTGGGACCTCCGGACAAACTACACACAATGGGCTTCTACCATCAGGTTCTACACCGGCGACGAGCTCCGGTTCCAGTACCTCGCTGCGGCGCACAACGTGGTGGAGATGACCAAGACGGCCTACGACAACTGCAGCAGCTCTAGTCCCGTTGCCACGTTCCCGAGCGGCAACGACGTCATCCCGCTCGCCGCCGTCGGGACCCGGTACTTCATCTGCGGCGTGCCCGGGCACTGCGCCGGTGGCATGAAGGTACAGGTCAACGTTGAGTCCAAGGTGGTGAGATGCCGAGGGAGAGGGGCGAGGCAGCGGTGCACACAGACAACGCCACCGGCGAGCTCGGCGGCTCAGGCTGGTGCTGAGCCTGTGCTAGCGCTCGGGCTGGGCGCCGTCGTGGCTGGTTTGATGCTTCTCTACTAGTCAACAACGACAGCGCCAGGCAGCTGGCGCCATTATAATTTTTTCTCTCTCTCCTTTTTTCCGTGATTGATCGTGCCTACATGATTCTTGTATAGTCAAATGTATCTTTTTTATTTATTATATGTAATTCTTTTTTAATAACTTATTATATGTAATTCAATTTGTCATAATTCATGGCACTTCGTTGACCGTAAATACCAAGAAAAAAACAGTTAAGAACAAGAGAGCTTTATTAATTAATCAGCAAATTTATAATTTTTTTTTTTTGCGGGTAGCAAATTTATAATATACTTCCTTCGTCCATAATGTAGTGTCAAAAACGCTCTTATATTATGGGACGGAGTGAGTATATTTTTTGAGCTGTAACCACGTATCAATTAAAACTGATGAATACAAGAAGTTTACATACATGGAAACCACACAAGACAACCACAAACACGGGTGTCATGAAGAATTGGGAAAAGGATTACAGAAACTGAAAAAGTGCAAATAGATCCATGGAGTCCTTCGCAGATTGCCTCGCCCTATTGTCTTCCACCATTGGTTGCCGCCGTTGCGTCGACGGAACCAGAGTGAAGCCTCCATCTGGCCCAAATGAGGAAAGGCACCTTCGCAGATGAAACTGCTAAACGAGTCGTTGAACTGGTCTACCACAAGCGGCTGGACCAAGACTTTGTGCCGCGGCGGCCGGGGATCGTCCATGTGTCGCCCGGATCTCGATGGCGCCGTCTTCGTTCGACATAGTTGAAGAAGAAGGGTGCTGCCACCTGCCTCCATCCACAAACCCCACTTCAAGCCACCAGAAATTTCTTCATAGGCCGACCACACCGCCATCAAGGGAGACGACGGGCGCTAACCAACGACACCTACCCTCGCCGGATCCGAAGACTACTGAGACACACGAGCCACCTTCCCCTCGTTGGTACCGGATGGAGCACCGCCGAGATGGGTGAAGGGCAGCGGCAATTTATTCCGACGCGGTGCCATCCCCTCCACTGGATCGAACGCCTCAAGGACAAACGAAGCCAACCCTAACTACCTGCCAGAGCCAAAGCACCGAGGTCCCCACCCCCAGCCACCACCGGAGCGGCAGATGGAGGCAGGGACCAGCGGCTTCGCCGGCGGAGGGAGGGGGCAGCGGTTTCTCCTCCTCGTTCACCTCTCTCGTGCGGCTAGGAAAAGAATGAGTCGTGGAGTGCGTGATAGCAAATTTATAATATTTGAGATTTAACTTTCTGGCCTGCTTTGGAGGCCCTGAGCACGCGGAAGTCGCTCATTCGAAATCAACGAGCTCCAAATTTCTTTTACTAATAGGAAGGACAAATCTTCCGGCCTCTGCATCCTCGAATGCATCAACGAGATTACAGTCATTAGCAGACATAGTGCAAGACACAAAAAACCATTGCAGACCCCCGCAAAAATGGCGACTCTATCCGGCTGCTTGTTGAGGACCCGCCGCTACTGCAAGAAACCGCATAATTTATAAATGGCATCACTAGGGCTTCGCGGATGAATATTTTAATAACAAACTTACTGTGAATAGTCCAGAGTGTCCAGGCAAGGACACCAAAGCCAACCCAAGGATAGCCACAAGTGTTGCCTAAGCTGGTCGTAATGATCTCCTAAAGATCCCAGAAGTTAGTAGGATACCCTCTATATCCTCCGACTTCATGAAAGCAACACCACAAAAATTGGGTGGCAACACAAGTAAACAATACTCCCTCCGTTCCATAATGTAGTGCATATAGATTTTTTTTTTAAAGTTAAACCTCAAGTTTGTGGAGAAAAATATTTACATCTAGAATGCCAAACACATATCATTAGATTCATCATAAGATGTAGTTTCATATTTATATTTTTGGTATTGTAGATATAAATAGTTTTCTCTATAAACTTGGTCAAAGTTTATAAAGTTTGACTTTTCAAAAATTCTATACGCACTACATTATGGAACGGAGGGAGTATGTGGTTATTGTCCTCGATGACCTCACAAAGCAGACAACGGCCATCACCAGGACCGTTCCGCTTCAAGACCTCTTGACCCGGGGAAGACGGCCATGGATCAATTGTCTGAATTTTGAGTGGCAACTTGATCGAACACACTTCTGTGAGTTCCGCTTGGCCAATTTCAGCCACAGTGCTCCGATAGAGAGACCTTGTGGAGAAAGAACCAGAGGGATCAAGATGCTAGTAATCGAATCGGGTTCCATCGACGACATAACCCCATCGAGGTCAGACATCAAGCCAGCCCACGCCGCTGCCTCCATCGGCCCAAAATCCCGCTGAAATGAAACGCCATTACCAGTGGTGGAGCTTCATGGGGGCCAACCCCATGAAGTTAGTAGGATACCCCCCTAGCCCATAGAAAAACGTATGTATATCCCTTATTATTAGACCTATTTGTCCATTAAAAATCAGCCCATAGTGATTGTGTCCCCCCCCCCCCCCACACACATTTTGGCCCAAGCTTTGCCACTAGCCATTACACTAGTACACAACGAGGGTATTAAACCTCCCAAATCGCACATGATGGGGACGAAATGTGTGCGATGACGACAAAACACACGGTAGGAGAATAAAACCATCTTCCTAGAAACTAAACGTGGACAATCAGTTGTCCACCGCGCACGACCGAGAGAGGAAAACTGTGTGTGATCTATTGACAACCACCTCAATCAATCCCTACAACCTTTCACAAACAAAGGAAAATTGAGTAAAAAATATCATCTTATTAGGTGAATGCTTGAATTCATGTATGCAGATACTTGTTGCATCAAGGACAACCATTCCACGGCCATGATGTGTCAAAAGATTTTATAAATAAAGGAAACTATAGGGCGTTGGTGGGTTATACTATTACTAGCAAAAGGGCCCGTCCGTTGCAACGGAAGAAAACATCAATTACCGTGCAAACCCAGGGTGACGTTTAGTTCACTCATCTTCTTCCTCAACCCCCTCCCCCCAAACCCAATCTAAATTTGCCACTACCATTGATGGATCAACTGGCTCAAACACATCGCACTCAAATTTGTGCAGCAACATAGATCCGACAGCTCCAATCTGGACGAACTATTTCAGTGAGCAGTAACAACTATGTGAAAAGTGTCTTATTTAGTATCCTGTTGGGGCCTAGGCGGCTAGGTGCAACGCTCAAGATCCACATCGTCTCGTGGTCGGGAGTGACCTAGTCGTCGGCGGCGGCGGCGCGTACAACACCGATGCCTCCGCCGTCTGGGAGCTAGGTCGGGGTCGTGCGCCGTCCTGCAGTCCTCGCGAGTGCCCACCGCAGTGTCTGAGCCGGTGCTGGCCAGATCGATCTTGTCCTCGTATATATATGAATACGGTCTTTAATTATACCATACCCCGTCGTCGCTGACCACGTCGGATCGTTGGATTCGACGCCTGGAGATCCACGATGGATTCTTCTCGATCCTCCTTCATGGTGGGTTGAGCCCCATGGCTCTCTCATCTCTGCAGGTTTTGGTTCGTGGTCCGTTGCCGGATCCGGAGCCGATGGAGGTTTGGTGGTATAGGATGGGGACCGGAGGAAACTTTGATCGGCTTGTTCGGTCCGGCATCGGCGACGTCTCTCGACGCCGTTACCCTCCGTGGAGGCGATGTCGAGGTCTCTCCTATCCACTTCCGAACCCCTCCAGGACGAAGGTCCAAAATTCAGTCTGGATTGGGCGGCGGCGGCGTCCTTCGCGTCGTACCCTCCATGGAGGCGCCGTCTTGGGAGGTTCTGCTATTCGGCGGAGAGATGCTGTGGGTGATGGACTCCGTGTAGCTCCAGCAGCGGCGACGGTGTGGAGGTTGCCAGGGGGTGCGGCGTTGTATCTACCGCGTCGATGACGACGAATATTGGTGGCATGGTGCAGCTGGATATCGATGACGGATGCGGCTGGATGGACAAGCGCAGGGCGGTGGCGCTGTCTGGCGCCATGGTGGCGTCGACGGCAGGCTTGGCAAGGTCTATGCGTCAGTCCCTGCTCTGGAGATGGATCGATGGATGACGGCGGCGGCAGCCTCGGTGAGTGCACCGGACCGGTGTGTGACCCAGTCCCGGTATGTGGCTGGATGGGGCACCCGGCATTAGATGTTAGGTTTTGGTGCGATGTCTGTTTGGTATTAGGCTCGGACATTCGGCACCCCTGCATCAAGGGGATAGGAGTAGCGACAGGTGTTGCCAAGATGGTGGATCCAGGCTTACTGATGTATTACTTTGTAAAGTCTTTGTGAATAATTAATAAAGTGGCTGCATGCATCGCCCAGATGCAGAGGCCCGGGATACATCCTCCTTTTCAAAAAAAATAAAAAAATTATACCATACCCCGTGGCACCTATTGCATCATGCATGTCACAGCTTTTTAATTAGCCCACCATGTAGCATGTATATGCCAACATGCATGTGTCATGAATCGATGTGGAGTCCTTAGGCCAATTTGTGTACGTCCGCTCTCTGATCGCTCAGGCAAGAATCCATTCAGAAGCCAGCTTCCACGTAGGAGCAAATTTCACACATGTATTTTAACTGGTGCGATTAGATCTATGGGAGCGAGGTGGGACTAAATCACAAACTGAATCTAGCTCAGCTGGTTGCAGCCTTTACGCACTGCCTGAGAGGTAGCAAGTTTGAGATACAATAGGGTAGTATTTTTATCTATTTTTGTTGGCCCAGCGGGGGACGTCACATGGGCTGGCTTCATTGGTGGGTGAGGTCCAAGTGGGCTGTTTGCAGACGAATTTTAGATGCCAACCGTTTTTTCATCTAGACTACGTACGGGTAATTAGTACCACCTCGTGTATAAGACATTTAACATATGATCAGATGCGGGACGAAACTAAGAATATCACCTTGCTTTATTAGTATATATATATATATATATATATATATATATATATATATATATATATATATATATATATATATATATATATATATATATATATAATATATAATAAATATAATATATATATATAAAAAATATAGGTATAGATATAGATATAGATATAGATTCACAAGATGGTATAGCCAAGGCGTTAAAAAATGCACCACTTAGTTATTAGTGGTTGTCTTCAACAATTCAAAGGGATATTACCAAATGCTTTGCAGAAGAAATATTGGGTTGTATTTTGAAGGAGATCGGCATTGATGAGTGTTGTGATTTTTTGCACAAAGAACAAATGGCAGTGGTTCTACGTTCTGTAGATAAATGTGTGGAATCAAATGAGAGGTTTATGGGTGTAATTCATGTGGAGGAGACAACATCTAATTAACTCAAGTCTAAAATTGATTTTATAACTGCAAAGCTTGGTTTGAGTCTACAGCAAAGTGACAGGACAATGATTATGGTGGAGCAATTAACATGGTAGGTGAGTTTAATGGTCTACAAGCCAAGATTATGAGAGAAAACAGTTCAACTTTAGTATATACATTGCTTTGCTCACAAACTCAACTTGCTTGTTGTGGCCATTTCTAAGATATTAAGAATGAGCATCATTATCGGTCGGTTGTTTGGAGAAGAAATAAATCACACATTCAATGAGGTAAACAATGAGTTTCTTCGTTGTATGGCTGCTTTCATTCCAAGTGATCTAATCATTATGATGATCAAAAGCTAATGAAGTTGGCTAAGTATTGTCCCAATGACTTCATGTTCGACCATCTTGAGCAGGATTTTTTGCCTCTACATAGATAATGTACGCAATGATACAAGATTTGCCAGCTTGGACTCTATCAATGACATGGCTAAATTGGTAGTGTCTACAAAGAAGCATCTTTCTTATCCTTCTGTTTAGCAACTCTTAAATCTAGTACTAACTCTTCCCATTGCCACTGCAACTATTGAGAGATGGTTCTCAGCAATAGAATTTGTGAAGAGTGCTTTACGCGACAAAATGGGTGATGATCTTTTGAGCCATGGCCTCGTATGCTTTGTAGAAAATGAGATGTTAGATAGTGTCCCTAATGAGTTAGTTAAGCACTTCCATACAAAAATCATCATGGGATGACACGGAAGGAGCAATGTACTCAAGCTTTTAACATGGGGAGGGGGGAGGGCGCAGCCACGAAGTTACTAAATTCGCCGTAAGCTTTAGTGCTCTTGAATTGGAACCGTCGGCAGCTACAGGCGTGGGCCAACAAATTTTGAAAGAATACAATCATTTAGTGCAAGATCTAAAAAGTCTTATATTAGTTTACAGAGGGAGTACTTAGATCAACCATGGGGCCCAGGGGAGGAGACACCCCGGTGCTTCTTCGAATTTCTCTTCTTTTTGACAGTACCTTCATACCAGTTCATTCATTTGTAGCAATGGCAGAAAGAAATGAAATTTAGTACTAGTTAGAAAAGGAAAACATGGCATTCGAATTGTTATTCGTTTCTATATAGAGATCAGAGAACAAGAACGAGTATTCTTTCTTTCTCCAGAAAAAATGTATTATACAGTGGACGAAGGGTAGTAGACTCTATAGAGCGCACAAATGCCAGCATTCTCATCAACAAAAACTACCGCATGAGAACAATAGTTAATCTGAATCAGAGAGACCATGTGCAAACAATGGATCAAACAACTATGCTGTTTTAGGTTACCATGAGTTCATGCGATTTAAGCGGTCCAAGCATATCACGCAACAGGCGGGCATGCTTCGCTGTCCTTTGAGGTGTCGACTTCAGAGGGCGGCATCAACTGCCACATCGGATATCCTGGGTAACCAACAAAGGGCATCATCAGTTTCTGTCCTAGAGCTTGCCCCTGTGCATGGAAGGGAGCCATCGGCGCCTGAGCGAATGGGGAGGGCATCATAGTAGGATGAGGCATATAGGCTGGAGTTGCAGTCAAAAGTTTCATCTGGTGCTCTAATGTCTCTTTCTCTAGTTTCAGCTTCTGCTTCTCGTCACGAAGTTCATCCTTCTCTGCCTGGAATTTACAGGAAAATGGTCATGGAATATACTACATCATTACAGATGTTAGCTAACATGGTTGTACTAACAGATCTAGCTAGCATTGTCCAAGAGATGCAATACAGATCAGTCACTTCGGCCATAGCATGAATTTCACAGCAAGTCCATTTATCATAATAAAAAATGACTTGCCTGAACAACATATGCACTGTGCTCCACAATAAATGAAGTATACCAAATAAGAAACCAGATATGCAGTTTGTGGTCAGCTCAATCTGACTATTGATTTATTATTTCCAGGCCATAACATTAGGGACATGTTTGGTTGGTCGAATTGTAATGTAATCAATTAACGTTGGTAGCAGATAACAATAGATTCTGTTTGGTTTGATCAGTCCGTAATTGGATACCATGGTATCACATCCCAGCTCACTACAAAATTGAGTACGCCCAATGTTTGGGGGTATTGGAAAACGTTCCATAGTGCTTTCTTCTTCGTGTTCCTCTCCGTGTAGAGCGCTGCAGCCTTCATGCACCCGGATCCCTGCCCATGCCTACAACATCTGGGCCAATTTTTCCCGTCCCTGCTCCTCGTCGGGTGGCTGCCCCCACGGGGAAACCAAAACAATGGCCATCTGTAGGCTAGGAGGTGTAGACGGATGAGCGCGGAGGAGCACGGTGTCAGAGGCGTCAGCGCCATGACCGGATCACCAGAGGTTGCACATCATGGCCGCATGGGAGAAGAAGTCGAGTTAGCACAGAGGGAGCCCAAGTCGGCGCTGTCGTCTGCCATCCCGCAGCGGCACACCCGGCCACACCAGAGCATGTCGGGATGGGTTATCATGTCGCCAGCGGCTGGGAGTGGGTGGCTGCTGTCACCGGCTGCCAGGGATTGGGGCCATAGTGCATCGAAGTCGCTGTAACGTCGGAACCAAAGGGGAAGGCAGCTAGTGCCTCGCTGCCTCGTGGTTGAGCTCATGCTCACTCGTCGCTCAAGCGCTATGCATGCCGGCTAGCTGGCTACAAAGGCCAGTCCGCCCGCCAGTTCTAGCCTTTCATGATTGCATCTACCCTGCTGACTGGAGCATGCACCGGCGAGGTCACGTGGAGCGCTGCCGTCGGCCACCGCCAGAAAATCGTTGAATGATCTTTCCTCGAACTGTAATCGGTTAATGTTACAGTTCATAGTAACCAAACAAGTTTCAATTTTCACCCATACTGTTTACAGTGACAGTGTAACTTGATCACGTTTACATTTGCGACACTGTTCACGAACCAAAGACCTTCTACTCCCTCTGTAACGAAATATAAGACGTTTTTGGTGTAGTTGGCTACAAGAAAACGGCCTATATTTTGTTACAGAGGGAGTAGTATCTTGGGAACAACTACATTAGTGAATGGTAACCAGAAATGTGTTCCATAAGCCAAACTAGAATGGCATAAATAGGCATAAACCACATGCGCATATAGCAAAGGCTTGGAATATGATCGGATAACAATTTACCAGACTTAACACTAAAAAAATACTGGACAGATCAGTGGGACAGAGAAATAGCTCTTAACGTAAGTCCCCTAGAAATGGTGTTTCCTTCGCAAGAAAATACAATGTGTTGTCTTCATGTTAACAGATATTAAAAAGCTCAATATTCATACGCATTTCGATTGTAGAAGATTGTGTGTGTAAGGCTGCCTTTCAGATTGAGGTGGATTATGATAATCTAACTTTTCCAACTAGTTTCCCCCTATTTTTGCGTTTGGCTAACCAACTTTTCCTTGCTTTTGTGTGTATTTTTCTACAGCAGATTATAGAAGAAGTTCAGCATGGCACAGTTCAGCAACCACAAACTGAGCCCAAGTAAGGTTGCCTCACCTTCAACTCTTTAATCTTGTCTTCTAGACTTCCATTAGTATCCTTTAGCTGCTGCGCTTCAGCACGAAGCTGAGTAACCATGCGAGTCGCATCACTTAGGATAGCAGCTTTGTCAGCTTTTACTGGCTTACCAGGATCCAATGTAGTACCCAATTCAAGGAACCTATCAATAGTAAGAGTTATTGAAAATCTAAGGAGAACTCTCCATCTAGAACTAGCAAACTTAACGTATGATGTACCTATCATTCAGCTTGTCCCTTCTCACTTTTTCCCTACAAGCCTTAGATGTCGGCCTACCACAGGGCTCTGACCTTAAGCTGCAAGCAATAGATTCCCAATTACAGATCTCGTGATCAATAGTCTAATAAGCATGATCTACTGTAAATTAAAACAGCTGCCTTACCGTTTATTGCTGCCGGGATCCTTGGGGACATCTGAATTGTTCACATAGCTGCCTACTTCCGCACTGTAAACATAAAGAGGGAAAGTAACTCAAAGGAATGAGCAAATAGTATAATAAAAATATAATAATACTCAACAGACAGATGCTTAAATAAGGAAATTAAAGCTTAGACCCCTTGGTATGAACTTAAATTAACTTCATAGTTATTTATACTTAACTGAACAACCGCAAAAGTCCAAATAATCTTATTTCGCATAACGTCAAACCGAACTAATCATTCTTAGAAGACGAACCAGATTTGTTTGGTACAATTTAGTTTACGTACTTAAAAGACGAACCAGATTTGTTTGGTACAATTTAGTTTAAACAATTTAGTTTATGTATGGGAAGATGGAGTTCTTCGTCAGAAATGAGGATTACATCACAATCTCCACGCAATTACAAATAAGTTATTGCATCGAAGTTTTGCAATTATAAAATGGATACTGATGCAGCACACAGGAAAAAAAACATCTAGATGACCCCAAAAAAAGTCTACACAAATCCAGCTTTTGTGTAATTGTGTATCTTGGTCTATTTCCTGTATGTAATATGTGCTATATAACCTACTCAGCAAACTGGATCCTACTGTCTTACTGCACAAATTAGAAACTCTTAGTCTATACATTACCATACTAGTACAGAACTCTAGATTTGACCCTGACCCCCCACCCTGAATTTGAAGTCATCACGATACAACAAAAGTCCAAGTTCATCCATTTCCAAGGGAAGAGCATTAACATATCTGTGCATCAAGAGTCAGGTATACCCAATCGTTATGGCAGGTAAACCCATCCGATCATACTCTCCTTGCATCAAAGGAAGATTCCCCCCTCAGCCCGCGTGAATAAGTCTATCTATTCTCCACAGCCATGCCTCTGCAGGCTCGCAGCAACATAATAACATGTCAGATACCAAAATAGCCTTCCCTACCCACAGTAACCGCTCTATTCCACGAATTGAAACAACCTCAGCACATCGACTATGACCAATAATTCATCAGAAGCCTTTGCAAAAACAATTCACCGGAAGCCCTAGGATCCAGATAAAATAGCTGCCTCGGCAAGTTATGCATAAAGTACCTAGAGAGCGCGTAATAATCTCTACAAATCCAGCCATCTCACGACCGGATTCCCTGAATCTACAAATCCTCTGCAATCATAGCCGTATAACCCAATACACGAAATCGCATCTCTAAAAATCAATTGGAGACAAAGAATCTCTGTGCCGGAATAGCTGTGCAGCGGGGAGCGCCGTGCTGACCTTGGATTGGACGAGGAGACGGAGGCGTCCCACGGGAAAGCGCCGCAGGCAGCGGCCGGGAGGTCCTCGAGGATGCCGCAGTCGAGGAACCAATCGTCGCCGCCGTCGGTCGGAGGGAGAGACATCGGTGCCGCGGTAACCTAGCTCGCCGTCGTCGTCGCCACCGCCGTCGCCGCGTAAAGGTGGGAGACTTTTCCGCCAACCTTTTTGCTTGGTTTCTATTTTCGGTTTCTTTTCGCAGATTTTTAGACGACTCGTGTTGGAGATAGACTGGGGCGGGCGGTGTACACGATGACATGTGGGGCCAGATGGGCCTTTTTTTATTTGTTTGGTTACTTTTAGGTTTGGGTTTTTCTGTGTGGTTGTAAGAAAAGATAGGAGTAGGTGAGGTGCAGGGGGGATTAACGTGGCGCGGTGGCGCCGACTGATAGGTCCGGCAAGATCCATCGGGATGCCGCACCAGGTAGACTAGATTCCCATGCCTAGTGCTAGGAGGTACTATATGAAGTACTCCCTCTGTTTGGCTCTTCCAGTGCTCTGTACTCTACTGTGTACAGATGCTAAGGGCAACTTCAACACAGTACGCATTTCGTCCACGCGTGTTCGTTTGTATTTCGTCTACGTGTGTTTGTTTGGATTCGCACGGACAAAACCGGACAAAAATTGGGTCTCCCGTTGGAGTTTCCCTAAGGGCATTGCCGACCCGAAAACTGGACACTGTATTCGTCCGCAAAAATGTGGACTAGTCCACGGACACGGATGCGGAAGCCGGCCATCCAAGTTTTTCCCTTAAACCTAAGGACCCCTCCGGGAGGCGATTCGGGTTCGACGTGGAACTTGGCGGCGCTCGCAAATCTCTTCGGCGGGGCGCGAGGGGAACGTCGAAGGGGACGATGGCAACATTCTCTCCCGCAGGCAACACCCGGAAGGAGGCGGGGGCGAGCTCCCCACAATCTGCTAGGGCACATTTGGAAGAGGCGCTGGGAAAGCTTGACATATCAGAAGAAGAAGTTGCACCTCTTGTTATGGATGATCGCGTAGAAGGAAGGCCGGAGAAGTGGTTGTTGGCTGGAAAGATCATGTACCGTAACCAGTACCACATCCAAACCATCACCAACGCTCTTCGACCGGCTTGGGGCAATCCAAGGGGACTGCAGTTCCCCTCGGTAGGACCAAATATGTTCGTGGTTGAGTTTGAAAATCAGAGGGATAGAGATCGAGTATGGAGTGGATCGCCGTGGCACTTGAATAAAAACGCGGTGATCCTTGCAGAGTTTGAAGATTGTATGAGACCGAATGAACTCATATTTGATCGCCTCCAAGTGTGGGCTAGGGTCATGAATCTTCCATATAATCTTAGAGATGATGCATGGGCGGAACCCATTGCGAAGCAAATTGATCTAGAAGCACAGTCCGCAAAATTTGATCACACTGGGGTTTTTCTGCGAGCTAGGGTTTCAATTGAAGTGGACAAACCTTTGAGAAGATGGATCCTAATTGACTCGGCCAGGAGGAAGAAGGTTGACCCGTATGACATCCAATATGAGCAAATTCCTTACTTTTGTTTCTCCTGTGATCGACTGGGCCACTCTGAGCTTCACTCCCCGACGCCAGGGACTAGGGATGCTAATGGCGATTTGCTGTTTGGGCCTAAGCTTAGAGCTGCTGATGATTTCAAGAAACCAAACTCCAGTGACAATTTCTCTCGGGGCCAGTCCTTTGAGCAAAACAGTAAACACACGACGACGAATTCGAGCACCAAGCAGGACGCTGGAGAAGAGGTAAATTTGCCATCAAAGGGCAGACAGCAATATAGGCGGAAGGAGGCACCGAATCAAGTGTATAAGCCGAAACTACCACTTCTGCTAACCTCTGGTGAGGATGATCTGAAGGGATCAGATGACCCAAATAATTACAATGTCTCACTGAAGAACCATGAGGGTGATGGTCATGATTTTGTTCGGGAACCAAAGAAAAAGAAGCCTACTCCTGAGAATTCGGTAGAGACCGGCGGAGTCCTGCCCGCCCCAATGAGATGCATGAGATGGAACTGCTGGGGGCTTGGGAACCCCGAGGCAGTTCACGAGCTTTGCAGTTTAGTGAAGCAAGAAGGACCCTCTCTACTCTTTGTAATGGAGACAAAGATTAGAGGTAATCGTGTGGAGTATTTGAAGTATGGACTCGGTTTTAGTGGTTGTTTTACAGTCGACAGTCAAGGCTTAAGTGGTGGAATTGGACTTTTTTTGACAAAAGATGTCAGCGTTGAGTTGAAGAACTACAGTACTGTAGGACCGAAAGTATGTCTAGAGGGGGAGGGTGATTAGACTACTTGACCAAATAAAAACTTATCCTTTTCCCAATTTTAGTTGTAGGCAAGTTTTAGCAATTGTACCAAGTCAAGCAACACCCTACACATGCAAGTCTAAGAGTTGTGCAGCGGAAAATAAAGACTTTGCATATGAACGTAAAGGAGGGATCGGAGAAATCAAACGCAATGAAGACACGGTGGTTTTTGGCGTGGTTTCGATAGGCGGTGCTATCGTACGTCCACGTTGATGGAGACTTCAACCCATGGAGGGTAACGGTTGCGCGAGTCCACGGAGGGCTCCACCCACGAAGAAGCAACCTTGCCTATTCCACCATGGCTTACGTCCACAAACGACTAGCCTCACTCGGGTAGATCTTCACGAAGTAGGCGATCTCCTTGCCCTTACAAACTCCTTGGTTCAACTTCACAAGATCTTGGAGGCTCCCAAGTGACACCTAACCAATCTAGGAGACACCACTCTCCAAAAGGTAATAGATGGTGCTGTTGATGATGAACTCCTTGCTCTTGTGCTTCAAATGATAGTCTCCCCAACACTCAATCACTTTCTCACAGATTTGGCTTTGGTAGGAGAAGGATTTGAGTGGAAAGCAACTTGGGGAAGGCTAGAAATCAAGGTTCAAATGGTTGGATTGAATCTCTTGATCTCAACACATGAGGTGGTTCTCTCAGAAAATGAATGGTGGAAGTGTAGGTTCGTTCTGATGGCTCTCTTAGAGAGTAAGTGGGGGTGGAGGGGTATATATAGGCTTCACCCAAAGATCCAACCGTTACAAGTCTTTGACCCAACTCGGTGACACTGGACTAAAATCTCGGTGAGACCGACTAGTGTAAAAGATTCGAACGTTGGAAGTCTCGGTGAGACCGATCAGAACATCCCGGTGGGACCGAAGTGCAATGGCTAGGGCAAGACCTCGTTTCGGTAGTTCCGATCAGTTCATCTCGGAATTTCCGAAGTGAAGTGACATCGTTACAGAAACTTGGTCACGCTGTCTCGGTGAGACCGAGAGCCATTTCGGTTGCACCGAAAAGTTAGGGTCTGGCTTAGGCAATATGTGTGATCAACTCGGTGAGTCCGGGATGTGGAATTTCGGTGGGACCGAGATGATACTTTAGGGTTTTGGATAGATGTGATGTGGAGAAGTGTTTGAGGATTTTGGAGCAATACCACTAAGCACTTGAGCAATTGAGTCATGATCAAAACCTCATCCCCTTTTAATAGTATTGGCTTTCCTATGGACTCAATGTGATCTTGGATCACTAAACCAAAAATGAAGAGTCTTGGAGCTTTGCCAAGTCTTGTCCTTAGCATTTTGAGGGGTCCACAATCATTAGACCTTGCCATGCCAATCATTGATCTTCTCTGAAATCTAATATCAATGAGCATTAGATCAATGACATATATGTTGTTATTAATTACCAAAACCACCCGGGGATTAGTTGCACTTTCAATCTCCCTCTTTTTGGTAATTGATGACAACATATAGATCAAAGCTTCGACAGATGATATAATCAATGAAATACATCGTCGCTTTGAGAAGTATGTGATAAGCAAGAGCTCCCCCTAAATTTGTGCATTATTATAGATTTGCGTTTGAATGCAAATGCGCAATCTATTAGGATCATGGGTCACACTTCCATGTCACATACATCTTGGTGGAGCGCTCAAAATGATATGATTACAATGAAGTAAGCACTCATCACCAAGCAAACAAGTGAATGATCATACAAAGAGCATATGCATAGATAATCAAGCATGCATATCAATAGAGTACGGTATGATCAAGCACAAAGTAGCATAATCTCATACAAGCATCAACCAAAAGTATCTCAAAGTAGCACGAAACTCACGAAGTAGCACGAAAACGCAAAGAAACCAAATGAGAAAAAGCAAAGCACTCTCTCGAAGCCCTAATGATCTATACAAATTCTCCCCCTTTGGCAACAAGTACCAAAAAGTTCGAATAAGTAAAGAGCTAAACGTCGCTCTGGGCTCGATCTCCGGCAGCTCCTGGTGATGAAGTCCTCTGACTTGCAGCGCCGGTGTGCGTAGACGTTGTCGGAGTAGAGAGAAGTGTGTTTGCAAAGATCTCGGGTGATGTCTGCTGAGCTGGTGGTGTAGAAGCAACGGGAGGAACTGATGGAGCAACTGATGGTGTAGCAGCTGGAGCTGAGACTGTAGCTCTGGAAGTGACTGGCACGGCTGCTGACCTAGGCATCTTCTCGAACTGGGTAGTAGTGGGAAGACCTGTGCCTGGGTGCTCATCATCATCACTGCTAGGTGCCATCCTGACATCATCCACTTCTTTCTTCAGACTCTCAATAGTAGTCTACATCTCAGTAACCCTGATGTCCAGATCATGGGATTTTGTCTCAATAATCCTCTCAAGACTCTTGTGGTTCTCTATGAGGTTGGCCAAACTCCGCTCAATCCTCCGAGTAGCTTGAAGAAGGTAGTTCATATGGTCAGTCTTGGTTTTCAAAAATGGGGCAGTGGGAGCACTTGGCTCTGCAGTCCTCGTAGCTTCTGCTTCTGCTTCTGCCTGTGCTGCAGCTGAGGTGGGATGGGAAGGATCCACTGGTACAGCAAGTTGCTATACAAACGGTTTTTAACCCCTTTCCGCGACGGAGTTTTAAACCGTCGTCTTGCCTGTGTGTGCGATAGGGGGGTCCTTCCCACACGACCCAGAAACCGTCGGCGATAGGGCCTCCGGTCACACACGCGGGGCAAAAAGAGCTCATGCGCGATCGGGCGAGCCATCGTAGACAATTATACTGGCCCAATCGTTTCTGTTCGTATGTTCATCCCACACAGTGAATCTCAGAAAAATGTTTCCGTTCATATGTACATCACACACAATTTTTATGTGGAAACGTTTGTGCAAGGTGGCCTAACGCAAACATTTGTCGGGCGGAAGGCATGTGTGATTGTTCATTGATCCAACACGGCTACTTTCTAGAAACTATGTGCGTTGTTTGAGGTCATCGCCCACGGTGTTGTCTGAGAAACCGTCTGCAATTCAAAAACCCAATAAGCAGGCTAATTGGCCTATTATTGATAATGCATTTAAAAATCAAATTGACATTTCATATCAAACACACCATATGTTTCATAGCCGTATTACAACAACCAGGATTTCATAGCTGAATTACATAAGAGTACAACATCACATAGCTTCAGCACTCAATTACACCATATAGGCATATAGCTAGCTACGCAATTACACAAAAGCACGAAGTTTCACATGCAACATCTAAAACCTTTGGAAAGTAGCATCATATACGGTATATAGAGAGATGAATCTCATCTGGAAAACTGCTGAATCTGAAGGCGAATATTGAGCCTTCAATGATGTTGAATGTCCTTGCAACTTTACGCCAGTGGATGTGGATGATTGCCCGCCCAACCTTCGTCCTCTTGAGGGAGACTTCAATATTGTACCATGGGTGTTGAATGAGTACCTTCCTCGCCTCTTGACCATGGAGGTGGTTTGAGAGGTAATCATCGGTGAACTGCTTTGGAAAGGACTGAAAACAAAGATATGCATAAATATATGTTCTAAATTTTGAAATGGCGCATAGGAAAAAACACAAGGTAAAAGAGTTAGTACCATCCTATAGTTGATTGTTGTCTTCTTCATTGTGCAAACAAAGATCTTGTTGTTATTCAACGCTAATTTCTTTATCCTAACAATCTTTCTGAGTTTCTTGACTTGACTGATATTCATGTCCATCTCATTTCCCCATATGCAAAATGGATCAAACAGTGGGTCTAAACCTCTGACAGCAGGACCTACATGTGCAAGACCAAATTGTTAAAAGCCTAAATATTAGAATGGTTCCTGCAATTGCACAATAATGTGCTATTAGCCAAAGGACCATGCATGTGCAAACCTCGATGGTAAACCTCAGTGCCTCCCATTGTTTCCCTGCAACACATATAAGGTAGATATTGATCAGTTTAAGTAAGAGTTGGCATACTATCAGTAGAATATATTAATGAAAACTTGTACCCACAACAAATGAACATCACACTGCAGAATTGTACCAAAAAGTTAACTGGATACCACAACAAATGAAGCAAGCAGTTAACTAAGAACCACATTGTAGAATAGAACATATACTAGAAGATCATACAGTTAACCAAGTCTAGCGTGCTTAATAACTACTAGGAAATATAGCATTTGTGTATGTTTCTCATGTATAGAGTACATCCAAATTCGATTTTATTCCTCACATGCATAACAATAAAAAAATTGTACCCACAGGAATTGAAAATCACATTTCAGAATTGAACCAAACAGTTAACTGAACATCACAACAAATGAACCAAACTGTTAACTGAACATCACATTTCAGAAGATCAGATTGCATATTAACATAACAGAGGACAATTCACTAGAAGGCACCGGAGGCGGCCTTTAGAAAACACCACGAACTGTCGTTTAAAGCAGCCAACCGCGTGGCGGCGTCCGCGCGCGAGGGGTTGACGGTGGCCTCGATGGCGAGGTGCTCCTCCAAGATCTGGCGGTCGGCATGCATGGCAGCCATCGCGACCTCATCCGCGCGTGCGGCCGCGATTTCCTTCACCGGTGCTAGATGCTCCTTGAGCTCCTGGCTATAATGCGTGAACCATGGCTATGGGCGGCGCTTATTTGGAGGATGGGGCGGTGATTTGGGTGGAAGATGTCGCGCCGGCGGTCGAGGCTTGTGGGATGGAGAAGGAGGAGGAGGATGGGGGTGGGGTGTGGATTACCTGACTATATGGACGAGGCCGCGCAGCGGGAAGGAGCGTCGCCGGCGAGGAGGCGGCGCTGCAAAGCAAGCAGTGAAGGTTTGAACTTTTAAAGGAAGGAGGAAACAGTGGAAATGTGACTTTTGGTGGGGGGGAGGGGGCGGGGACATAGATATTTCCGTGGTTGCCAAAAATTTACTAACGGTGCAGCGAAAAACTGGCGCGCAAGTGTGGTTGATGCGTGGCCGGTGGACTGTAGCCGACAAACCTTCCTGCGTAAGCCATACATGAGGGAGCCCCAAGATATTTTATACTGCATCGCACACGATTGTTGCTAACAAACTGTTTGTGGTGTAATTGATTTTTTTCATTTTGATTTGAAAGACAAAATGGGGTTACGGCAGGAAAGGTCGCTGTTTGAATTGCTAGAACATTTATCTGCAGTGAACATGCAACTATAGGAGTGTCGTGCTAAAATTTGAAATTATTCTGGGTTCGTTTGGCATTTTTTATACATTAATTGAGTTTTCTAGGCATTTAATGTGCATAATTCAAATTTGAACTACAGGCACATACTCCAGTGCACTAAAATGGGTTGAAAAATCGTATATGTGTCCTTGGTTGAATGTTTAGGTCCCATACAAGAAATGAGAGTGAATTTCAAGCATCTGGGCGTCGTGTCTCGGCCGAAAACATTGAGAAACATGTTTTTTAAATTCCAGTAACTCCAGAAATTGCCTAAAAATCTCGGAACTTGGCATGGTGTCTTGACATGGCACCAACACGCTGTGGTAAAATTTTTGTTCGATTTGAGACAAGTTTTGGTATAAGCTTCTTACAAACCGGAGCTTCTCTCAAGAAGGCTCATGGTTCCGATAGGGGATGTGTCACCTTTGTGGGCGAAACGACATACGCTGCCTCTTCCTGCCTTGATTTTTTTTACAGAGGCAACAAAGACCAATAGGAGTGTCGTGCTAAAATTTGGAATTATTCCGGGTTCGTTTGGCATTTTTTATACATTAATTGAGTTTTCTAGGCATTTAATGTGCATAATTCAAATTTGAACTACAGGCACATGCTCCAGTGCACCAAAATGGGTTGAAAAATCGTATATGTGTCCTTGGGTGAATGTTTAGGTCCCATGCAAAAATGGGAATGAATTTCAAACATCTCGGCGTCGTGGATCGGCCGAAAACATTGACAAACTTGGTTTTTAAATTCCTGTAAATCAAAAACTTGCCTGAAAATCATGAAACTTGGCATGTTGCCTTGACATGGCACCAACATGCTGTGGTAAAAAATTTGTCTGATTTTTTTAAGGCGCACAGATTAACAACCAACAAAGTCATTTTGGAACAAAGAGCTGCCATGTTACAATCGGAAACACAAGTGCTATTCAAACCGTGGGCGTTGTACTAACCATTTACGTGCCACCACGCGTCCCCATTTTTATTGGCTTGGAGGCGACGTGCAGGGTAGCTATTTGAGTAGATGGGAAGCGTGGAGCAGACCGATGCGCAGGCTCACCGGGAGGCGAGCCCTTTGACCTCCATCCGCCACCCACCTCGCTCCCAACTTCTCCATTAATGGCGCCCGAGCCCCAGTTTTAATGGCGTGGCTAGGCCTCAGTCGACTGAGATTTAAGAGAGAGAAAAGAAAATCTGAAATGAAAATTTTGCACGGATCTTGATGTAAGATCTCACGGACATAGCATCGACTGAGACTTAGCACGACTGATATATATGAAGACGATGGCAATGGATAATAATAATTGTCTTACATATTCAGGAAGATAATTAAAGATGCCACATGCGGCAACGCCCAAAAGACACAAGGGCAAAAGAAGGAAGACACAGACAATGATGTGGGTCGCTGCTCTCTACTTCACCTCGATCTACTATGCCATCTTCGTCATTTCGTCCACCTTGATCTCCTTCACGTCCTCAATCCGTCGCTTGCGAGACCACGGATTTCTCCAGGAGCATGTCACGCTCGATGCGGAGATTAGCATTCTCGTCCATAAGTTTCCTGACCATGACGGCCGTCTTCTCCAACAAGGCAGTTGTCTCCTCGTGCTGCTTCGCCCTGCCGGCGATCTTCGCCCTCAGCAGGTCGCGCTCGGTGCGGAGCCTCACCTTGTCACCCCGTAGTCCCCGGATGACGCTGGTGGACTTATCCAACGCGGCATAGCTCTCCTCCTGCAGCTTCGCCCAGCGGGGGATGTCATCGTCCATTAGCTTATTGAGCATAGCGCGCATGCGCCTGTGAGAGCCCTTGAGTGCCCGTGATAGATCCATCCAGGCCGTCGCGACGCGACAGGACCTTTCTACTGCTTCCACGGCACGGCGGGACATCTGTGCCACTTCCACGGCGCGGCCGGACCACTCTGCTGCTTCGGCGGCATGGCGGGACCTCAGTGCTGCTTCGGCAGCACGGCGGGACCTCCGTGCTGCTTCGGCGGCGCGGCGGGACCTCTCGGCTGATATCGCGGCGAGGTGGGACATCTCTGTTGCTTCGTTTGCCGCTCCGTGGTCATTTCTCGACCAAGAACTCCTTCCACGGGCCATGGCAGACTCAAGGAAGGACGAAGACTTGTTTGTTTGTTGATGAGGAATTGAGGAGTAATGTGCAGTCATTTTTGAGTAGGTGGTATTTATAACCTAGTAATAAGCTGCTAAGTGGGAAAACGTTTAGGTTTTCATCGGTGTGAACAGGTTTGCAATTACATATCGGTGTGAATCAGAGTAATTTGGAATGTGACGGGAAAGAAGCTCAAAATTATTTGAGGGTTCTGGTTTCGAAGTGCGGCACGATTCTCGGATGGTGTAATTAACGTGGGCAAGCGTTCTTGGATGCGTACGTGGCATGTGCACCACAATCGGTGATGTCAGCACACGACTTGTTCCATCAACCGTGTGCACTTGTTATTACCATCGCGCACAATTCTTTTAATTAGAACGTGTGCCCGTATTGATGGGGAACGAAGCATGAAAATCAAAAAAATTCCTACGAACACCCAAGATCTATCTAGGAGAAGCATAGCAACGAGAGAGGATAGTGTGTCTACGTACCCTCGTAGACCGAAAGCGGAAGCGTATATAACGCGGTTGATGTAGTCGTACTCTTCGCGATCCGATCACGATCCAACCGATCTAGTGCCGAACGGACGGCACCTCCGAGTTTAGCACACATGCGGCTCGATGACGTCTCCTCCTCCTTGATCCAGCAAAAGAAGGCGGAGAAGTAGATGGGATCACAACCAGCACAACGGCGTGGTGGTGATGGTGGTGGTGGAGTCGGAATACCGGCAGGGCTTCGCTAAGCGAAAAACCGTGGACGAGAACTATGCCGGGAGGGAGAGACGGGGCAGCAGCCAAGGCCAATGTATTGGGGTGCCTTGCTGCGCCCCCTCCCCTATATTTATATGCGTGGGAGGGCTGGGAGTCCAGCCCTACTCCTAATAGGAGTTGGCACCAAGGGGGAGAGGACTTGGACTCCAAGTCCAATCCTATTCCTACTAGGACTCCCCTTTTTTCCCTTCCCTAGCCACATGGGTTTTGAGGACTTGGTGCGCCTAGCCCAATAAGGCCAGGGCGTCTCCCCTCATCCCATGCCAGCCCTTGGGACGTGGTGGACCCACTTGTGGACTTCCGGACCCCTCCGGAATCCTCTAGAACCTTCTGGAAGTTTCCCGGTACAATACCGAAAAAACTGCACCTTTTTCCGGAACCCAAAATATGACTTCCCATATATAAATCTTTACCTCTCGACCATTCCGAGACTCCTCGTGACGTCCGGGATCTCATCCGGGACTCCGAACAACATTCGGTTACCAATCATCAAATATCCCAATACTACTTTAGCGTCAACGAACGTTAAGCGTGCGACCCTGCGGGTTCGGGAATCATGTAGTCATGACCGAGACACCTCTCCGGTCAATAACCAATAGCAGGACCTGGATGCCCATATTGATTCCTACATATTCCACGAAGATCTTTTATCGGTTGAACCACGATGTCAAAGATTCGGTTAATCCCGTATGCAATTCCCTTTGTCCGGCGATATGTTACTTGCCCGAGATTCGATCGTCGGTATCTCCATACCTAGTTCAATCTCGTTACCGGCAAGTCTCTTTACTCGTTCCGTAATACAAGATCCCGTGACTAACCCATTAGCCACATTGCTTGCAAGCTCTTTACGATGTTGTATTACTGAGAGGGCCCAGAGATATCTCTCCGTCATACGGAGTGACAAATCCCAGTCTCGATTCGTGCCAACCCAACAAACACCTTTGGAGATACCTGTAGAGCACCTTTATGATCACCCAGTTACGAAGTGACGTTTGGATACACACTAAGTATTCCTCCGGTGTCAGGGAGTTGCACGATCTCACGGTCTAAGGAACAGATAATTGACATGAGGAAAGTTGTAGCAAATAAACTAAACGATCTGGTGCTAAGCTTACGGTTGGGTCTTGTCCATCACATCATTCTCCTAATGATGTGATCCCGTTATCAAATGACAACTCATGTCTATGGTTAGGAAACCTTAACCATCTTTGATCAACGAGCTAGTCTAGTAGAGGCTCACTAGGAACACGGTATTTGTTTATGTATCCACACATGTATTTAAGTTTACGGTCAATACAATTCTAGCATGAATAATAAACCTTTATCATGAACAAGGAAATATGATAATAACCAATTTATTATTGCCTCTAGGGCATATTTCCAATGCGTATATCGCAGACTCCTTGATCTGGCTAACCATTTCTGTTGTGTTGGGTAATCGCAAACAGTTCATCCGAGCGAACCGCATGCCGTATATTGCACACACCTTGATCTGCCTGACCGTTTCTGTTGTGTTGGGTAATAGCAAACAGTTCGTCCGAGTGAACTGTATGCCGTGTATCGCACACACACCTCGATTTGGCTGACCGTGTTTGTTGTTCTGTCTTATCGCAAACAGTTCATATGGATCAACTGTATGCCACGTATCGCACACGCGTCTCTAATCTGAATCGTGTTTGTTGTTCTGTCTTGTCGCAAACAGTTTGTATGGATCAACTGTATGCCACGTATCGCACACGCGTCTCTAATCTAAATCATTTTTATGTCTCCGGCATCGCAAACAGTTCATCTTATTGGCGACGGTTTTAGTACGACACCGTTTGTGATTAATGCATCGCACACAGTTTGGTCGCGGGGTCTCTGATTGATGTGTCGCATTAGGACCATCCTGCAGTAGTGATCATCATCAAAGTGTTGTCCTCAAACTCAGGCTGTAGCTGCAAATGTTCATGGTCCAATAGATATGACTTGTTTGCACCCTTAGAGTTAATGAGCATCTGGATATGTGGTGCAAAGCCACATGATCTCTTCTGGTCGGCAGCAACTCTCTTCACATTTTCAACAATGAGATCCATCACCTTGAATTTCTGATGTTGATCAATATGATGCAGCATGTTGATGGAATGGCCTCTTATCATCTTCTCATCTCCAGATTTTGGCATCAAAGTATGCCTCATGATGGTGTTGGAGGTAGCTAGGCCAGCAAGCAAATGGTATACGGAACCAAGCTTGTGAGACTCTTTGTACTTATTGAGTATCTCTGTGTACATATTTGCCATAGTGTTGTGATCCATCTTAGGCTTGGCATAGACATCAATGTCATTCTCATCGGCCTCTGGAACATCTAGCAAAGTTGCCCACTCAATCACACTGGATTGATATCTTACTCCTTCAGTCATCCAGACAATTCTGCCATTGGGGTAGAAGTAAGCTGTAGAGTAGAATTGCATGATCATCTCATCGTTCCATGCAGTCAGCTTCTTCCCAGTGAACTCATCAACACCAACAGACTTGAAATCCTCATGAACATGGGGGAAATGATCTTCATTAGCATCAATGTACTTCCAGTCCACCCATCCCATGTCACTGACCACTGCCTTCTTGTCAAGAAGCACTAGAAATCTTGTTGCTCTTTGGTATGAAATCGATAATCCACAGCAGTCTTCCTTCTCACTGAGTAAGGATCAGTCTCTCTCCATTTCCTCGGGCCTTTATCTTTCCTCTCCTTCATGTTCTCTGCCAAATGATGTGTGTCATCATGCTCAGGCAGTCTAGGTCTCAGTTTCCTCAGCACTAGGGCATCAGCATCTTCATCATCATTTCTTTCAGGCACCGGGGCCTTGTTCTTCTCTGCAGTTGACACATTTCTGGTAGTCCTCTTGGGCTTGGGGGCAGCTGCTGGCTTGGCCTTGGAGGAGGTGGCTGTCCTAATAGCATCACTCATGAGCTTTTGCTGCTTGGGAGGAGGTGGATTGGCAGCTTGCTCTTCCTATTCATGCTCAGATGCATCATCTCTTCTCATGGAAGTGGGTTTGAACACCACTTGGGCAGTCTGCTTTCTTTCCTTCTTCTTGCCTGCCACTTTGGGTAAAGATTTGGTCTGGCCTTGTTGAGATCCTCCTGGATTCTCTGAGGAGATGCCTCTCTTGGCAGCAGTGGATGCAGACACTTTCCTTGTCACTCCTCTTTCCTGTTGAGTATTTGCATACTCCTTTTGAACTAGAGCTTTCTTCTTGGAGGTGACCTCTTCCACTTGGAAGTCCTCATCTTCTTCATCAGAATCTTTTCTCTTCCTTGTCCTTGTTGATGCTTTAGGCAAGGTTGGAGAGCTCCTCTCTCCCTCATGGTAACTCTCTTCAGCACTAGTTCCTACCTCCAAGTCAACACTTGGATCAACTAACCTGTTTTGGTTGTCACTGGCATCTGACATGCTGACAACTGACCCTATGAATTAGAATAGATAGAGTGGAGTAGATGAGCAACACAAAACACAACTATTTAAAAAAAATTGAGTTCAAACTTCAGTTTTAGGTTTTCACAAAGAGCATTTCGGATGTACCGATTTGAAAATCTCGGTAGCACCGAGGCAACAACTGAAACTAGAGTTCACGTTTCGGTTAGACCGAAGTTGATCCTGGTTCCACCGAAGCGCACATGATGCTACTAAGAGACTGATTCGGTGACACCGATTTAGTACCACTCGGTTTCACCGAAGTGTACTGCGTGTACTGGCCGAAGCCAAATCGGTGACGCTGAGTCGCCTCAATTCGGTCGGTCCGAGATGTAATCTGAGAAACCCTTAACCTAAAATTTCAACTCGAGTCTAAAACTAGGAACTTTTCATGGACATTGAAGTGCACACTGTGGCAAGATCTAGGCGCATCCATCCGTGCATAGAATCAGATTTGGGAGCACAGAGGGGGTCGAATCTTACCCTAACTTGGTGAAGATTCGCTACGGCGGCAACGGCGGAGGAGATTGCCGTTGACGGCGACGGAATCCGGCGGCGAGAGCTCGCTGGAGACAAAGGCGATGATCCGAGGACCTGGACGATGGCGGCAAAGGGTGCGGGAGGCGCGACGTTTGAAGTAATTTTCAACGTACGGTCCGCGAGCATATATATACCCTTTGGCTGTCGGTAGTACCGATCGAACGAAATCGGTCTCACCGAGATGCATAATTGTCAGAGACAGAGTACATCGGTGACACCGAAACTTTCATACCGGTCTTACCGAGATGGAAATATGGATCAGTCTAAGTGCAATCGGTGGGACCGAATGTAACACCCCAAGAGTGCTCCTTCCATATTTGTACTCCTCAACATTGCAATATATGGATTTGTCATGATGATCTTGTTGGATGGGTTTCTTCTCATGTTGTGTTTTGTCTTTCTTTTCTTTTTGCTTTTTGCATTTCATCTTCATGTTATTTATTTGTCATGTGCTAGCATCACCATATTCATTTATGTTGTTGGCATCCATCATTTCATTTTTGTGTTGCTCTTGTATGCATTGTGTGTGTGGTCATCCTTTTCTTTCTCACCCATGCACACCACTTCCCCATCACCATCTCCCCCTTCTTCTCCATTTAAATATTATTCTTGATGCAATATTTCTGTCCCAAATTAATGTTCACCATATTCCTAAATTCTCTAGACCATGTCCTAAATCTCTCTGCCAAATTTCATCATTTTTGGAATTGATTTGGTTGGGTTCAAAAATGGTGCAAGTTTGAATTTAATTCAAACTTGAATTATTTTTCTTCCTCTAAAAAATGCTCAAACCAATTTATTCAAATGCTACATAAATTGTAGACTCCAGGGATATTTTTATATCTCTCCCAAACTTCTCCAAACTCCCTGTGCTTTTCTAGCTTATTTTCTCTATTTGAGGAAATTGAAAAGGAAAAGTAGCCAGCAGCAGCCCAGCAGCGCAGCAGCAGTAGCCCAGTAGCCCATCAGTCGCGCGGCCCAGCTCGCCAGCGAGCCTCCCCTTTTCTCTTCTCACACACACGCGCGTGCGTACCCCCGCTGAGACGTCGCCACGTGTGCCGACTGGCCCCGCCTGTCTGCCTCTCCGCTACAGCGCGCGCACCCCACCTTTTCGTCCACCTCCAGCCAGCCCCCGCACATGGCCGCGGCCGAGAGCACGCGAGCTCCTCCGGCTCGCCCTGGGCCCCTATATAGCCCCTCACCTTGTCCCTTGCCTCGCTAGGTTTCCTCCCTTCCCCCTTCGCCGCCGCCAGTCGAGTAGCAGCCACCAGATCCGCCAAATCGAGCACGTCCCGAGCGCATCTGAGCGCGTGGCCATGGCGCCGCCGTGACCACCGACCTCCTCCGCCTCGCCAAGCGTGTCCCTCTTCTTCCCCGACGTCGGCTACGTCCTCTCCCTCCTCTTCAGACCGCGGGACGCCAAGTCCGACGCCGTCCCCTTCGTCTCCGTCTGCGTCGGCCGCCGATCGTCTCCGGCCAAGTTCCGGCGACTCCGTCCACCTACTGCCGTTCCGAGCTCACCGTCGAGTTCGTGGTGAGCATCCGCGTCGCCCGGTGCCTTTTTCCCCCTCGTTCGCGCCCTCTATCGCCGTTGCCATGCACGCCCGAGTGCGCCGCCGTCGGACCTCGCCGCAGGCGAGTGCTCCGACCCCGTTAGCTCGCCCGCGCTTGTCCATCGTAACCGCCTCGCGCCGTAGGGCCGATTCTGCCGCTTCTTTGCTCCGTTTAGCCGCCGCAGTGAGCCGCCCGAGCTCGTCGCCGCCGCCTCTGCCCCTCGTCGCCGTCGTCGCCTCCGTCGTTGTTCGGTTGCGAGAGAGACTTGCGGGTGTGCGGGTTCTTCCCGCCGTTCGTTTGCACCGCTCCGCCGTAGCGCTAGGTCACCGGAGCCCTACTCCGGCGAGTCGCCGCCGCGCCACGTCGCCACCGGCAGCCTCTCTGCTTCCTCTGTTTCACTCGCCGCGCCAGCCGCCGTAGTGGGCCCAGCTGGACCCACTTGTCATGCACACAGCCGCGCGCGACCCCACTGTCATTCACACACACACACACACCGGGTCCCACTTGTCGGCCACTGGGGCTAGGTACCCTCTGGGTACACATAGCCGCCGCCGCCGTTGTCTTTTTTCCCGATTTGGCGTTTTCCGTTTCTGGCAAGTTTCCCGATCTGGCGCTTCCAAATCAGTGATATGCCAAATCTGGCATATAGGTTAAATAGATTTCTGTCTTAATTGTATTTGTGGCATTATGAGCATTTTACCTACAGTAACATATGAGTGTAATATATGATTTTGGGGTAGAAAAATCCAACTAATCCATTGGTGGCATTAGATTTATCTTTTGAGCAAGTTTGCATGCGTGCCATTTTCACATCATATGCCATTTTGTCATTTTTGTGTGAATTAATGCATGTGTCATATGAGCAACTTGTCAACATGAGTTTGGAGCATTTTCATGCCATCTTACTGCCAGTATTTATTTCATGCCATGATATGCCATGATAGGAGTGCTACAAGCTTGTAAACATGCTTAGTCATTGTTACTGTTTCTGCACTTGTTAAATTTCTGCTAAACTTGCCATGTTGCTTTGATGCTGCCATCTAATCCATAGCTATTTTGAGCATGATCAGTAAACATGTTTTGTTCTATGTTGTGAGTACTTTCATTCCATGCTAGTTGATGCCATGCTAAACTCCTGTAGCATATTTAAATGTTGCTCTAAACATGCCTAGTCAATGTAGCAGTTTTTCTATTAACATCATGTTGCCATGTTGTGAGCTCTTTTCTGGTGAATCCATGCTTCATATAATTTTGTGCCAATGTGTGAAATGATCTATGCCATGAGTATTATAGCCTCATGACAATTTCTTGCATTTTAGTGTACTGTAGCTTGCTGTTTTGACATGCATAAGATGCCATGTTGCAGTTAATTTCAGTTTTGCATTGCATATTGTGTTGTTCACCATTTGAGTTTCGTGCATCCGTTCCTCGTGATCTTTATATCGATTTCAACCGAAATCTTCCAATCTTTCTAGAGGCATACTTGGATTGCCAATAATTTGCCCATATCCATCTCTTGCTTCACCGTTCACGTCTCGTTATCATTTCTATCGTCCCGGTAGCACCGATGCTTCATTTATGTCATGCGCAATATTTCACCATGCCATTTCATGCATCATTTTGCTTGTGCATATATGTCATGATTGTTTGTTTATTTCGGTGCTTGTTCTTTCTTTTGGGTAGTTCCGAGAGACGAGTCCGAGTTCGAGGAACCGGTTGAGAACGTGTTCGAGGAGCAGTCTTACTATCCTACCGAAGAGACTTCAGGCAAGATGATCATTACCCTTGATAACACTACTATCTTTGCTTGCTAGTGTCTCGTTGCTATCGCTATGTCACGCTTCCTACCACATACATGTCAGCCTCTCATATGCCATGATACAGCCTCTAACCACCCTACCCAGCAAACCGTTGTTTGGCTATGTTACCGCTTGCTCAGCCCCTCTTATAGCGTTGCTAGTTGCAGGTGCAGTGCAAGTTGTTCCATGTTGGGACATGGATATGTTGGGATATCACAATATCACTTATTTAATTAATGCATCTATATACTTGGTTGTGTGTGGAAGGCTCGGCCTTTTGCCTAGTGTTTTGTTCCACTCATGCCGCCTTAGTTTCCGTAATGCCGGTGTTATGATCCTTGATTAGCGTTCCTAACATGCTCAGGGGAATGGGACCCTCTTGATAGTTCGCTTTGAATAACCGCTTCCAGCAAGGCCCAACTTTGGTTTTACCATTTTCCTAATAACAACTAAAACTTGCATAGGGAGTAATTAACCCGAGGATTTTTAATCAACACCCCGGGCCAGTGCTCCTCATGAGTGCTGGTCCAAACTAGAGCAGCTTGCGACGCCGCCCGGGGCAACCCGTGGATTTGGTCGTTGTAACCATAGCTCATCCGTCGTGGCCTGATTTCGAGATACGCGCGGCTCCAGTCGGGGTGTCGGCACGTCGGGAGGTCTTGCTGGACTTGTGTTACCATTGTCGAAATGTCTTGTGCACCGGGATTCCGAGGATACTTCGGGCTATCTCGAGGTTGAGGTATTTCCACCGCAGCTTGTGTTGGTTTGTGATGGACCAGGTTGGAACACCCCTGCAGGGTTAAATCTTACGCGAAGCCGTGCCCGCGGTTATGTGGCGACTTGGATATTTTTAACCTCCGGTTGTAGAGAACTTGACACTAATTCTAATAAAATACACCAACTGTGTGCGTAACCGTGATGGTCTCTTTTCGAGTAAGTTCGGGAAGAGAACACGGTGGGGTTATGTTTGAACCGTAAGTAGGGATTCAGGATCACCTCTTGATCATATTAAACTTGCGACCGTTATGCGTAGTATGCTCATCTTTATTCTTGTACTCGTAAGTTAGCCACTTAAACATGCTTAGTGCTTGCTGCAACCTCACCACATTACCACTTCCATTCCTATAAGCTTAGATAGTATCGTTACCTTGGGTGATGAGATTGCTGAGTCCCTGTGGCTCACAGATTCCTACAAAACTCCAGTTGCAGGTACACTTGAGACAGACACAGGTGAGCCCGAGATGCTCCACTGGGAGTACGATGATGAACGTGGGCGTATGTACGTCACGATGCCAGACGATCAGTAGTGGGCCCTAGTCGGTTGATCCGGGGATAATAGCAGGGTGGTGTTTTCTCGTTTGATTTCGTCCGTAGTCGGACTCTGTCTTTCTGTTGGATGACTGTATGATGATATGATATATTTATGCTGTAGCATGTGGCGAGTGTAAGCCTTTATCTAGTATTCTCATCTGTTCACTTGGTTGTATGTATTTGAGAATCACCTTGC